>CADEBD010000286.1:4187037-5448235 GCA_902825455.1 Arctia plantaginis | reverse complement strand
TCTACACCACCTAAAGATTGGCTGGTAGAGAATGCCCTGGGCATTAAGTCCGCTGTTGTACACGAGTGCATAAAGATGTAAATAAAAAAATAATAATAAGATTACTATTTAAACATTTTATTATAAAACAATGTTTATCTGCATTCAATCATAAAATGCTATATTTTCTATTATGACAACATTTAACTTAAAATAGAAACGGTAATTGATTCTAGTTTTAGCCCTTGTAAGATGTTAGTTTCAAACCCCAAGTTCTATAGAAGAGATTCAGGGTCAAAACCAACATTTATTTTTTCAATTTGAAATAACGACGCGAATGTCCAAAAGTGAAACTATGAATGGACATTCTCCTTAGGTCTTAATTAGGGATAGATAATTCGGAACTTTATATCAGTTTTTTTATCATGGGAGAGCTATGCCTTAGCACAGCCTTTCCCAAAGTGGGCGATAACGCCGCCTTGTGGGCGCTGCAGGCCCAAGGGGGTAAGAGACCCTAAACAAAAAATGGAGGGTTGTGTAGAGGCTTGGGAGGCGATTTGTAATATCGTCTAGCTAGGAGGACTCTTAGACACCGACTGAGCTCTCGACTCTCGACTACAACTTGTGAACATCAACTAATATTAATTAAGAGATTGCTCAAATTCTGTTCGATATTTCTCTCCGCGTAGTTCATATATCTGTCCTGTTTTATTTAATAAATAAAATTAAAATCATGTCAATCGGTCGCTCCGTTTTTAAATGAAAGTAGACACAAACAAACAGTGTGTCTTTCGCATTTAATAGTTATTAGTATTCCTAGATAGGTGATTTTCGTAGATAATATACCGCGGACAATCATGTTTTAACAAGTTTTTGTTAAATAGCCCGATTTGTGAATTCCTGTATCAATCGGCTGTCTCATAGAATACTATTCCTTACTTGTTGAGTACGATTGAGCGTCGAATGAGATAAACCAATTTATGCATGTTTATCTTATTCCTGTCGGTGCGTGCTGCTTATGCAATCCTATATAAACAACGTAATATTTATTTTATTTTCATTTGCGGTTTCGCACGTAATAGATAAGCAGTACTTAAGTTCTACACTTACTTACGTATTTCTCAAAACAAAACAATATCGGAAGTAAAAAAGAAGAGACGGCAATACTGTGCGGTAAGAGACGGCAAAACATTAAATTCGGATTCATTGAAAATTCCACAAACCCATCGTCGCCTTTGGGCCTTCTATGTCTAAAACATTTTCGAATAAAGCAATGAAGCCTTCAAGACTGCAAGATCATTTGAATAAAATGCATCCAGATAAGAAAAACAAGAATGTAGCAAATTTACAAGATTTTCATTTATATTCAGATTCATCTTTCAAGTGTAGCAAAACTATTTTGCGCGGCTGCTAAGCAAGATGACGACGGACTTCGAGCTTCGTACAATATCTCTTTGTTAATTGCTCAAAAAGGCAAACCACACAACATCGGAGAAGAGTTAATTTTGCCAGCAATAAAGGAAGTAATAACTACTGTGCTTCATAAACCGGCCGCAGATATTAACTGAAAAATTCCTTTGAGTAGTCATTCTGTGCAAAGACGAATTGATGGAATGGCTGAAAACATTGAACGATCATTATGCAATATTCTGAGGACTAGTCAATTCTCAATTCAGCTCGATGAGTCCAGTTTGCCAACTAATAAAGCATTGTTGCTGTCTTACGTGAGGTTTATTAAAGATGATAAAATATGTGAAGAAGTATTGTTTGCTAGAAATTAAGAGACCGATATAAAAGGCGAAACAATATTCAATACATTGGAAAAGTTTTGTGATGAGAAAGAAATTCCCTTGAAAAATATTATATCAGTTGCTTCGGATGGCGCTCCGGCTATGACAGGGTGCCATAAAGGCTTCATAGCGTACTTAAAAAATACAATTCAAGATGTCCTTTCTGTACATTACTATTCATAGACAACATTTGGTTGCTAGAAACTTAAGTGAAGGACTATTTCAATCACTGCAATATGTCATCAAAGCAGTCAATAAAATCCCGTAACAGCTCTTTGAATGATAGATTATTTCTAGGGCTTTGTGTAACTAATGACGAAAATATCAACCGTTTGTTGTTTCATACTGAGGCTATCAAGAGGCAATTGTCTGATTTGATTTTACAACTTGTGATAGAGAACTCTGTGATAGAGTTCTTGGGAACTAAAGATACAGAATTGTGCAACAAGCTTATTGCATCAAAGAATGATATAGCTTACGAGGGGTGATCAATAAGTAATGATAATCAATATGAAACAGAACTATTAGATTAAAAAAAGTATTTTATTTTTCAACATAGTCTCCTTGCAAGTTAATACATTTAGTGTATCTTTTTTCTAAGCCCATGATTCCCTTAGAAAAAAATTCTTTGTCTGGACCCTCCCAAAATGCCTCTACTGCGGCCATCACTTCACTATTGTCCTCAAATTTGTTGCCCCGGAGGTGTTCTTTGAGCCGAGGAAAGAGGTAGAAGTCACTGGGAGCTAGATCTGGCGAATAGGGAGGGTGTTCGAGCAGTTCGAACCCTGTTTCTTCAATGGCAGCCATCGCAACTGCAGCTTTGTGAGCCGGGGCGTTGTCTTGGTGAAACAGCACTCCAGCGCGCAGTTTACCGCGTCTTTTTGACTTAATAGCTTCTCGCAATCTTCTTATTTGGCCTGCGTAGTAAGAGCCTGTTATAGTGGCCCCCTTTTCCAAATATTCCACCATAATAATTCCTTCTGCATCCCAGAAAACAGACGCCATAACCTTTCCCGCTGAACTTGACACTTTGAATTTCTTCGGCGTTGGTGAGGAAGCTCGTTTCCAAGTCATTGATTGTTGTTTGGTTTCGGGATCAAAGTGGTGGATCCAGGTCTCGTCCATGGTCACAAAACGCGACAAAAAAAATTCTTTAGCGGCCTGGAACTTTTGAAGATTCACCCTCGAAATGTCGACTCGTTTCTTTTTTTGCTCGTCGGTTAACATTCTCGGAACCCAACGCGCAGAGACCTTTTTCATATGCATTTTGTTGACAATGATTTTTTGAACGCTGCCATAGGAGATCCCTGTGACCTCAGCTACATGCCTTACGGTCACCCTTCGATCGGCCAACACGATATCTTCCACTTTTTTGACGTTTTCTCCAGTAAGGGACGTGGAAGGGCGTCCCTCGCGATGTTCACCTTCAGTGGAGGTTCTGCCCAGCTTAAATTCCTTTGCCCAGCGTGCGACTGTGGAATATGGAGGAGCAGACTCCCCCAGTGTTTCCTCTAAGTCGCTTGGCAGAGGTACTTGATGACAGCTCTTATTTAATTTTTCTCCATTTTGATGTTTTCTCTTCGACAGTTCGTATTCAAATGAATGTATCTCCCGGTAATGGTGTCCTATTTATACATTTTTTTGAAGCTGAAGTAGTGGATATATAAGCAAGCAGAAAAAAAAAAATTGGGTTTTTGTGCGTTCTAGAAATACTCGATTATCATTACTTATTGATCACCCCTCGTACATGACAGACCTGTATAAATTGTTCAACGACATGAATCTTCCACTGCAAGGCGATGAACTAAATTTAATTAAAACAAAAAATGTCGTTACTGCTTCTGCAGCCAAACTGCTTCTACAC
This sequence comes from Arctia plantaginis, assembly GCA_902825455.1. Taxonomy (NCBI): domain Eukaryota; kingdom Metazoa; phylum Arthropoda; class Insecta; order Lepidoptera; family Erebidae; genus Arctia; species Arctia plantaginis. The sequence goes on along the minus strand of CADEBD010000286.1, from coordinate 5,444,602 downwards.
AAAAAGAATATGGGCAGACGCGAGTTTCACAATTTTGGAAATACCAGGCTGGGTGTTGGATCTGTTTTCAAATGTCAACACAGCAATGTCACCTCAGCTGGAAGAAGAACTTATAGAATTGACAACAAACGTGGAAATAAAAATCAAGTTTATAAATGGCTACCAAGAATTTTGCTACAAAAACCGATTCCGCAATTGTACTCTGGATTGTGGTTCAACACGGTGGTGAACATTCAACGATTGGTTCAGCGATTCTTGATAGCATTCCTATCGTCATATTTGTGTGAACTTGGATTTTTAGTGTTGTGGCAACGCTGCTTACTAAAAAGAGAATTCGTTGGAATGTTACCGAATGTGGCGACTTGCGGCTGTTCTTGAGTAAATTGGAACCTGAAATCAACAAACTTATTAAACAGAATCAGATTCATCCTTCACATTAGTTTTTTTATAAGAATCGATTATTGCTTTTATTTTGAATAAAAGATGCTCTGTCTGAATACTATAAAGTTGCGTTTCAATACTCATTCTCATTGTCAGGTGTAGCCCGTTAGAGTTAACTTGAGACCTGAGCGCCGTTGTGGACTACCACCTATTGCGTTTAACTTAAGACTTCTCAAGTTAACTCTTGCGGGTTATAGTAAAAGTCTTGTTTAGAAAGAATGTTTAATCTCCGCTAATATAGCTCACAATAATTAATTAATTTAATTTGAAGTTATAGTGGGTTTAAGTGGGTGAAAAAATGGGGACGTTAAAAAATAATTTATACTCAAATTGGGCCCTAGCACAAATGGGCCAGCTCGACCTTAGTGAACGGTGCGTGTTAAGCAATTTTTTCGTTTGAAAGCCCGCCGAAATGATGTTCGTTAAATAGTTAATTAATGTGGCCTACTTTTAATACGCAAAACTTTTGATAAGTTTACGCAAAATGCACCTACTGACATCATCAAATAGATGAGACCTATCAGTTAACCTACCACAAATAGTTTAACACATTCAAAAAAATAGCAACTTTGGTTCGTCTTCTGACGAGTCGATAATTATTCAGCTACGATGTAGAATACCCTATAAATGCATTTTACTATCCGATTAATATGTATAAATTAAACTTACTATATACTACTTATAAATTAACTTTTGTTATCTTTGACAATCTATCTGCCAAAGATCAGACTTTGTTTATTCTAATGCAATACTCATGCTTGCAAGGACTTAGGTATAAACTTTTTATTTTTCGTTTACTAATTTTCTTTTATGATGTAATTTTTATGATATTCAAACTAAAGTTTAAATAGTAAAAGTAAAATAATTTATGTTACGAATTGAAAAGATTGAGTAGTAATAATAACTAACAAAGGCTCCCATTTGACGTAACATAATGTAAATATAGGCAATACTTATATAAATTATTAAACCGGGCGCTTTAGGATTTAGATGAGAAAATCTAAATCTACCTTTTCTTTTAAAATATTCCTAATTTTAATAGAAAAGGTAGATAGGAGAGAATAATAATAATAATAATAATAAATAATAACACTAGCAACACTTACCTACATCAGTCGGAATTTCTTCACATTTTCGAATTAAAACAAGTTTTCTATACATTTACAATCCCGTACAATCATTAAAAGCTATTAAACTGTATTGAAATGGATCCTTTTTATGAAAATATAACACAAAACCGTTTTAAATAAATAATATATATAGATATATGTTGATAGTAAGACATGACGTTTAACGTCATGTCAAAATACAAAAAATATTGAAAATGAAAGAAATTAGAAATTCGACTAGAAAATGTTAACCCGAGCTAGATCCAGAGCACTGACAACATCCCCGGACTCGTCGCTCTGCTCCGTCTTGCCGTCCCCGGAAGCTACAACAGAAGTTCCGGCCGTGGCTGAGGCGTCGAGCTCAACTTCAAGCGACGAGTTTTTCTCTCCGCCGACGTCGCCAACACCTGTACGTCGGCAGGGGAGAGGCCGGCCACCGACCAGCTTGGGATCCCGAGGACTACTGACCTCGAACAGGGTCCCCGCTACCGGTGGTGATGTGCGCCGCATGAAGTGGACAAAGTCTATTAATGAAAATGTCATGCGGGCATATTATCGGGCTACAGAGGTGGGAACGAACCTTACTGCGTACCGTGTTCGACTAGTCTCTTTGTTTCAGGAGCTTGAACCAGCTGTCAACGTATCAGCACAACGATTGTCGGATCAAGTACGAGCTATACAGCGCTGTCATCTGCTGGATGATGCAGTACTTGAGAGGATACGCTCTGACATACGGAATAGCTTAATTATCCCTTCTTCGTCACACACTGTGGATTCGGTAGCCAACAACACACCTCAGTTGGCATCATATACTGATGATATTGATGAACTAGTGGAGAGTGAAGTTATATCCGTAAGTACCCAATACAATGATAGGATAAGGAGTGCTTTGGAGGATGCGATTCTGGAATACCGATATTTAAATTGCAATGATAGGCCCCGGTTATTCCGTTTGCCCATTCATAAACGAAATTTAGCGCTGGTGGGTGCCCTGGATTCGTTATTGCCTGAATATTTAGATAATAGCGAAGATCTTAGTGATGCACATTCTATTCTATATTGTGCGGCTATTGCAGCTTGTCGAGTAGCTGGTGTTAAAATAGCTAACAATGTCACTACTACTCGACCTAAATCTACTGTACCAGCTTGGCAGTATAGAATTGAACGTCGTATTACTGAGACCAGGACACTCATCGGTAAGCTTATTAGCTACCGATCAGGGAATATGCGGCCGAGAGTGATGCGCTTTGTGAAACAGGCATTCTTGGGGACTACCATTAGTCCTCAGCAGTACATGTCATGTGTCACAGAGCGCATAGACTTTCTAAAGCAGAAAATTTATGCATGGGCAAATAGGATAAGACGGTATAAAAAACGAACAGATCGGTATAATCAGAATCGGATGTTCCAAAGAAATGAGAAGTGGGTGTACCGGAAATGGGAGGAACCGGATCCATGTGTGGGTGATAGGCATTTGCCAGATGAAAATGTCACAAATACATTTTGGCGTAACATCTGGTCGGTGCCTGTCACTCATATAGAAGGTGATTGGTTGCAGGATGTCAGACGCTCATGTGAGTCTATAACACCTATGGAACCTGTTAAAATTGATAAAGATGATGTAAGTTGTGCAGTTCGTTCATTACCGAATTGGAAATCACCTGGTCCAGACGGACTGCACAACTTTTGGCTTAAGTGGTTCCGAAGCTCACATGCGCGTTTGGCATCTCAATTCCAGGCAGCTTTGGATTCGGGTTCATTACCCCAATTTTTAACCACTGGCATAACCCACTTACTCTATAAGTCTGGTAGTGTCATGGATCCCAAAAATTTTCGACCTATTACATGTTTACCTACCATGTATAAACTTCTAACATCTATTCTGAGACTCAAAATTACTTTACATATTAATAATAATTCGATTATGTCAGTTTCTCAGAATGGATGTAGAAGTGGGACCCGTGGCACTAAAGACCTCCTTATCATAGACATGACCATTAGCCAACAGGTACGTTGTAATCGTAAGAGTTTGGCGACGTGTTGGATAGATTATAAGAAGGCTTATGACTCGGTTCCACACACATGGCTTTTGAAGGTGCTGGAGTTGTATAAAATTGATACAACTCTGTGCACTTTCTTGAAGTCATGTATGGGGCAATGGAGAACGGCACTTCGCTATCCAGGATGTCGGCAGACAGCGATACACGATGTACTAATAAAGATCGAGCGGGGTATATTTCAAGGTGATAGTCTGAGTCCCTTGTGGTTTTGTCTGGCTTTGAACCCTCTTAGCACTTTATTAGAGGGTTCAGGGTTAGGCTATAGGTTGCAGAAAGATGATCAAGTTATATCTCACCTTCTTTATATGGATGATTTGAAACTGTTAGCCTCCAACAAATTACAATTGACAAAGTTACTAAAGGTGACGGAAAACTTTAGTAATTCTATCAAAATGGAATTTGGTGTAGACAAGTGTGCAGTCATGTATGTAAAGAAGGGTGTGATAGTTGAATCTGAAGGAATAGAGCTTTTGGATTCAACAAAACTCAGATCTCTGTCTGCCACTGAAACTTACAAGTATCTGGGTATATCACAGTCGTTGGGAATACCAGAATCTAACATGAAACAAACATTGCAGGAACGCTTTTTTGGCCGCTTGAAAAAAGTACTTAAAAGTCTTTTATCAGGGGGCAACAAGGTGCGAGCCTGCAATGGTTGGGTCATGCCGGTTCTAATGTATTCCTTTGGTATACTTAGATGGACTCAGACCGAATTAGATGCCCTTGACAGGAAAGTCCGCACACTGCTGATTGCATCCCGAATGCACCACCCACGTTCATCAGTTATGAGATTGTATATCCCGCGAAAGCTTGGGGGTCGCGGTCTATTAAATATCAAGACCCTACATAATCGCGAGGTATGCAATCTCAGAGAATATTTTCTACATACCGACGTGGGAGTGCATCGCAATGTAGTTGCAGTGGATACCGGCTTCACCCCGCTCGCTCTGGCTAAAGAGAATTGGCGCAGACCTGTAGTACTTGGTGTTAATGATCGCAGGGAAGTATGGAAGGGCAAAGAGCTCCATGGTCGGTCATTTTATCGGGCCCTAAACGGGTCCGATATAGATTTAAAAGCATCTACGACTTGGCTACGGCATGGTGATCTCTTTGGAGAAACTGAAGGTTTTGTTTGTGCGATTATGGACGAAGTTATCATGACGAATAACTATCGGAAATATATCCTGAAAGATGGTACGGTTGACATCTGTCGGGCATGCCACCGTCCTGGCGAATCAATCAGGCATATTATTTCTGGTTGTTCTCGTCTTGCTAACGGAGAATATTTGCACAGGCACAACCAAGTAGCCAGGATCGTACACCAACAGCTTGCCCTTAAATACCATCTTGTGAATCTAGAGGTGCCATACTATAGGTATGTGCCCGACCCAGTTCTCGAGAATGGTCGGGCCACGTTGTATTGGGATCGATCTATTATCACAGACAGGACTATTGTTGCCAATAAGCCTGATATTGTGTTGATAGATCGATTAGAGCGCCGCGCAATGATTGTTGATATCGCCGTTCCTCATGACGAGAATCTCGTGAAAGTTGAAAAAGAAAAACAAATTAAATATTTGGATTTATCTCACGAGATTGTCGATATGTGGAATGTTGATTCAGTGATCATTGTTCCGATAGTCGTATCTGCTCATGGATTGATAGCCAAGAGCCTCGACCAACACCTTAAGAGGCTCACGTTGGATGGCTGGATCAAGGGTCTGATGCAGAAGGCAGTCCTCCTTGACACGGCTCGTATAGTGAGGAGGTTCCTATCTTTGGAGTCCTAACCACCGGTGTCTTGGTCCCTGTACCCGATGTCGGTGGTCTACTATTTTTTATATTTTTAAATGTATTTTTTTTTATAAAGTGTATATTTAAAAATGTAAATAATATGTATATAAAGTAAATAAAGAGAATAATAATAATAATATTCTACCACATACACACAACGCCATCTAGTTCCAAACTAAGCAGAGCTTGTACTATGGGTACTAGACAACTGATAAAAATACATATATACTTTTTTTTTTGTAAATACATACTTATTATACATAGAAACACCCAGACCAAATCAAACATTAAATGTTCATGCACACAAATGTTTGACTTGAGCGGGAATCGAACCCGCGACCTTTGGAATAGCAGTCCGTTACACAAACCACTACGCCATCCGGTCGTCTTAATTATATTATAATATTAATACTATAAAACAACAGGTATCTGTCACTATGTCTACAATGTTTCTAGTTCTATACCTACCTATAATATTATTATTATTATTATAAAAAAAAATATTAGTTGCCCTTTTAACAATCAATAAAAAACAACTATGCAAGCTCCATAGTTGTTTTTTATTGATTACGATTACAAACGAACGAACTAATGCATATTTTCTGTCAAGCTCTATGTATACGTCTTTTTTATCTAAAGTATTAAAGAAACTAAAAGATTAATATCTTTTTAACAAAAGAATTCTATAAAACGCATATTTATTTATTTATTTATTTTATTTATCAACTTTATGCACATAAGTACAATGGCGGACTTAATGCCATAGGCATTCTCTACCAGTCTACCTTAGGGTGGTGTGGAAATGAGTGCGGAGGTGCGGTTGAGAATTATAGAGTGGACATAAAAGAAGTAATGATAGCAATACTGAGCAAAAAGCAATGAAATAATATATAAATACCAACGCATACATACAAGAATACATACATTCATATTCATATATATTGTTTTATATATATACACATACATATATACCATAAGATATAAGGTATCATATTTGTGATGATTCCGCTACATTCCGGTCAAGAAGAGCCCGCACCTTCGCCCTAAATGAATTACGACTGGTCGCCATTCTGATATCCTGGGGCAGAGCATTCCATAGAAGTACAGATTGAGTGAGGAAGGAAGAATGAACACACGCAGAAGTGTGGGCAGGGCATAAGAGTAGAAGATTATTTGTAGAGCGAAGGGTTCTGTTATGATTGGAGCACAAGAACTGGAAGGAGGATGTCAAGTATGTAGGCGAGTTAGGGGAGTTGAGAATGGTGTAGAGAGTCATTAGTGCCCGCAGGTGACGACGCTGACGAATTGGGAGCCAATTTAATTTAAGACGAAAGGAGGAAATATGATCATATTTACGAAGATTAAAAATGAATCGAATGCAGTTATTAAGAAGACGGTCGTATTTGTTGAGGAGATCTGCATTCAGGTCGTAGTAGCACACATCACCATAATCCATAATGGGAAAAATTAAAGTTTGTACCGGGTATTTAATACCCAACGTTTAAGTTGGCAGTTAGTTGTCATATTTACGAGTATTCACTTTCAGAAAGAGGTACTTACTATGTTGGGCTGTATCTATTTTTTATGTATGTATACCGATATTTCCGTCAAATATGGCCTTTTTTTATGGTGGAAAGTGTCTACCGTCGCCCTTTGAACGCCTGCAACTCAGGAATCATGCCACATGTACTGTTTTTTAGACTTTTTAATTTTCCTCTTCAGGATGAAAGTGGTGGATGGAGTACAACCAGACTGGAAGCAAGCTGCTCGGCTCGCCGTATGCGCGCTCTGGGACGCACACGGCTGGCTATGGCATGGTGAGAACTTTGCGTATTATGAGGTTAAACCATTTTGTTTTATGACCAAAGTTGTATTATTATTGCATATTTTGCGTTTTTTTTCAGTACATCGCTCCTTAGGGTTTTCGTAGTCAAATTAACATCTTAAATTATACTGTATAGATGATATCTTTCTCGCCCAGGGTACGAGATCCGCGGTCTGGAGAACATCCCGGAGGGTCCATTCCTGGTGATCTACTACCACGGCGCGCTGCCCATCGACATGTACTACTTTATTGCGCGGATGCTACTGTTCAAACGGCGACATATACACACAGTCGCTGATAGGTTCCTGTTTAAGATACCAGGTTGGTGGATTTATTTATAGATAGCAAAAAAGGCCTGATGGGTAACAGTCGTAAAAAGTCTGCCGGTCGATGGTAAATCGAATTATTTCCATTAATAATTTGTGTTTTGATTCGATATTACACTTAAAATATTTAAAAGAAGAAGAGGGAAGAAAAAAGATAATAGGTTGAACACGTTACTTATAGTTTTGCTTTCTATATAGTGAGCCAGCTCCTACAATCTGAAATCCCTGATAAGTCATTGTTCCGATTTTGATTTGCAGGTTGGGCCTCACTCCTGGAGGGTCTGTGCGTGATCCCAGGTACGGTAGGCACGTGTGCGGGTGTGTTGCGTAGTGGCAACGCCCTGGCTATCTCGCCGGGCGGTGTGTACGAGGCTCAGTTCGGGGACCACTGCTATCGGCTCTATTGGCGAAACAGGATCGGATTCGCCAAAGTAGCGCAGGAGGCGAAAGTGGTAAGTCCGTTGCATTTACCTTAATACGTTTTCTAAGAACTAGCTGTCCTTTCGTTCTGCAAATACAATGCATTTTGCGTTGCTAATAAATTTTTTTTGTATTATTTGATTTTGAAATTAGCAGAAAGAGGGTTTTCAATAAATTTTGACGGAATGAGTCTGAAATCGATAACATACTTAACACTTCTTGTAGCTAAGCATGCGGTATACAGGATAAAGACGGGCGCTTAACTTAAAATTAAATCACACGTCTTAGTGGGGTTCTGAGAATCTGGTCAAGTTCTATTTCAACAAAAGACCACATACGGTGCAGTCATTCGAACAAGAAGTAATCGATTTATAACTTTTTCTTGGTCGCACCATTAAAAATGTTAAATACGTTATCAACAAGCGTGTTCTCATCGATCTCGGATCCTTTAAGCGGCGCGTGAAAGGGCTTTCTTTTCTTTTGTATAATTAGTGTCTTTAATGGCGGTCTTTAATCTTTAGACCTTAAATAAATTAAATTGTTGATGAGCTAAATTATGCGCATGCAGCCCATGCATCACGTGTGCGCGCCTTTGTGTATGCATGTTTGCGTGTACGCATTTACTTTATGTATTTTTCTTCACGTTTTAGTAGGTCTTCTGTGCTGTTACGCACTCTATACATATCTGATGACGTCATTCAGAGCCATATAAATGAGGTTTTTACTTTCAACTTTGTATTTGTATCCACAGCCTATCATCCCGATGTTCACGCAGAACGTTCGTGAAGCTTTCCGCACGGTGGGGTGGCTGCGCGGCGTATGGCTGCGCATCTACGCCGCTATCAGGGTACCGCTGGCGCCGGTCTATGGGGGCTTCCCCGTCAAATTGATCACGCACTTAGGGAAGCCAATCGAGTACGACCCCAATCTCACACCTGAACAACTTCAAAAGAAGGTTTGTTTAAAGTTATTTGAATGGTTTATGTAGTGTATTGCACCAACGCTTACTTGCTCCCATAACTATAATATTAGCTTATTAATTCTTTTATTTTTAGTTTCGATGTAGGTAGTTAACAGAAACAGCTACTCATATCATTATTGTCAGTTTTTGCTAGTCTAGAGAATGAAACATGTTATAGAGAATATTTAACTTTTACAACTTCACGTTCTATTATAATCAATCAATATTTACTAGCAGCGACAGACATGGAGGGAGGAGGGAGTGTAATTGCGACATACACAGCTAACCTACACACTTAGAACTTCATAATCCGTAATCGCCAGTAGTAGGATATGGCCTAGTATTGCGGCAGGCCTTAGAGACAGTGTAAATTAACAGAAAAAGAAATCTCATATTTTCTTGTTCCCCAGGTGGCGACAGCAATAGAAGAATTAGTCGAAGAACACCAAAGAGTACCAGGCAGCATTCTGAGAGCTTTAACAGAAAGGCTGTATGAGGTACCGAAGAAGAGTAAAAACGCCCCAGCATTAGCGCCAGTGGCCAACGGAAAGTGTCAAAACGGTAGTTTGGGCCAATCTGACAGTTACAAATGTGACAGTGACAGAGCTAAAGTGTCATAAATAAAAAGTGCCAAGTTATAGTGACTCGTTCGTAAACATTCAGTGGCGTCGAGCTTTGTGCTTAAGAAACTTAGAACATTTAGTTTAATGAAAGTTATATCTTGTGGGTATAAAAAAATTCGGAGAATATTGGAAAAGTGAAATTTCTAAATAATCTTATTCTATTCTAAAATGCGTAGCTACAGTTATGCTACTTTCTCGATGGTTAGTAGTATAACGTTGAAAAATGTATTCTTATTACCTAATGTGGAACATTAAGGGTATTCGGTGACGCCAGGTCCGCGATAAGAATAACTTACTTGAACTTATATAGATATCTTTGCTTTTGCTAAACTGTGTCCTGCCTATTATAGTAATATATTAATTACTTTTGAAAATCCAAAGCAGTTTTACCATAATTTGTCAATTTGCTGATACATAAAACTATCAAAAGGTGTAATTTATCTATAATATGTATCTATTTAAAAATATATAAGTATGTTTATCAGCAGTCTTAATACATTAGCATAGGCTCTGCCTAGTTTGGGATCAGACGCGGCCGTGTGTGAGATAAAAACATTTTAGCAATTAAAATTTGCATTACACGATTACTTGCATAGACAAATTGTACAAATACTTTACCCATGTTAATTTTCTCGATACGTCAAACCTGCCCAGCAGTGGGATATCTAGCTATAGATTACACTATATTCTCATGCTTAAAATAAGCTATAATTAATTAAGATTTAGGGTATATAAAGTAAGTTTTAGGGACGAATTTTGGTAGTTCATCTAACAAATACGCTCATTATTTTAATGGCGTTAAAGAGTCCAGCATCATATACTTAAACTCGTAAATCGTAGAGGTACAAAATTTATGTAAATTGAAAAATAATAAAATAACTGGTTGGGTACTAAAAATGCATACGTTACATTACAAAAATGATAAGTTATTCTGTTTAATTTCAGGCACTTTATTTAATAGGGACAGAAGAATTCAAACGAAAAACTTATTTATTAAAAATTATCCACATATTAAACAAGGAAATATACATGACAAGCGCCTTCGAACTGTGAACTGTACAATTTATATGGACTGTCTCCCATTTTATTTGACGCCTTCTGATGTCCATTTCAATTAAATAAATTAAAAGAAATCAAAGGACGACCATAATGCATAAAAAAACACTCGTTAACTTAAAACAATTTTTGATATTTTTTTAACAAGATATTTTAAAATGTATCTCACTGCCAGGCAACCAGTTGTGAAGAAGACAGGACTCCAGACAAGGAGATAGGGATCTCTACGTGCACCCACTATACATGCCTTGTCGAGAACAATATCCCATCGGTTGCTTATGCAAGGTTGATCATACATACATACTAACACGCTTTAAAACGTCCCGTTCGATGCAATAGTAACCTGTATGCAATAAATAGCAGCATGCTTATACTCGATACTATAATAATTCAATTTATCACTTTTTCTCGAATGCTTCTTAGGATACAACTTCATTTTATACAAAAAAAAATTGGCCATATAAAACAAAAATAATGCTATATCTATATTAAGATAACATTGATATGGTATGTGTTAAACGAATTGATCAAAAAATAAAACATTTTCGTATATTTTTCCTTAAAGGTTTATAAAAGAAATACTTAGTAACTTAATTTTTTCTTTTTAAATTCGTAAAATTTGTAAATGCTTAGCGACGAATGATTTACGAATTGATTTTATTAACAGTGCAACATCTTGTAGAGGAAAGTTTATCTACTTTCGAGATAGACTTAGTACTAGGTATGCTATTCCTATATATAGCAGCTACAATCGGAAATAAATTAAGTTTTGATTTCCACATGGGACAATTTATTTATGTGATTGACACAATTATTATGTCTTTGCGACACAAAAATAATTCTCTAGTGTAGAATTATACTTGTGTTATGAGTTCTGTAATGTGTAAAATAGTCGTTGTCATTTGAAAATTATAAATTTAGCTTTGTATTCACTATTAGTTTTTTACGAATTTATTTTGTATGAACATGTCCTTTTCACATATCTTTAAGATATAAAAATGTGATAAAATTTAAATGGCCACCCGTTTCAAAGCCGAGGGTGCCGTAGCAACAGCTTAATAGTTTGCTAGTAAAATAGTTGTACTAAATATTGTATAGTAAAATGAAAAATCATTTCTGTCCTTGTATTAATATAGCAGAACAGACGTACTAACCTCAATGTTTTTTATATTGTATTGACATATATGTTAATACTTATATATTCATAATGTTTTTGTACACTATCCTTAATCTGATATAGTAATTATGTGTTCAAAAATATTGTTCCATTATATTTATAATAAAAATGGGTGACGCCTTGTAAAATTAATATATATAGTTAAATAAAAAAGAAAATTGCCACCTTCAGAACTATAAATATGAATTATGCAACATCGATAAATGGTTTCATGAAAAAACGAATCCGACTGAAGAAAATTAGACTATTTTTTAGCGATAGAGTTCATGGTTCTATGTTTTTGTAACTAGTGTCATATAAGATCGGCATTTTCGTTAAAATTATATTTTATAATCATATTGCATTTAAATTTAGAACCTTAATTACAAATCAAGCATTTAAGTAAGAAATTGGATGATGTATGTAATTAGTTTTCGTTATTTAATTACAAAATATTTAAATGTACGATAAGGATGAAACTATGACCAACACTTAAAGTTATAATAATACTATTATATTAAAATATAAAACCGTTATATCTAATTTCTGTTTTTAAACAACATTTTCTCTACTCAAATAATTTAAAAATAAAAACTTACAAATTCATTTATTTTAGTTTTTAAAATAGTATTTAGTACTGTAGAAAGTTATTTTGAATATATTTATCACGGTTTACTATGAGTTTATGATTTTTTAGTGATTTCTATATTACATACTATAGTAACTCTTTATTTTTTATATTTGATACTGTAAATAGGTTTATATTAGTGACAACCGTGCACTTACTTGAAAGAACTATTAAGGAATAATCGTGATGTTTTGTTTAAAAATGACTTCGCTCAAGATAAGATCGTTCTGAATATAAATTACTAATAAATTATATACGTTTAATTCCATTATATATGTTTATAATTAATTTAATGATACATACATATACATAAAGCTAGTTAGTATAAGTTAGATCATTTAATGTGAGTATTCTTTATTAAGATATGCTACGAGAAATCATGTTTTAAATTAAAGGAACGATAACAATCCACTTTAACTGTTTGACTGATAAATTTGCTTTCGCGTATGTTTCGCCATCTACTTAATAAGATGGTACATGTTGTACCTAAGTTCTTTAGAATTAGTTTGTTTAGAAAATATTATTGTGATAAGTTGACTTTATGTAACCGACAATAATAAGTCCACCCACGAATCTTTATTGAATTTTTAAGTTAAATGATGTAAGTTGTGTAATATATTTATATGAAACGTAAATGTATTGAATATTTACAGATTACTAACAGCATATCCACTCAATAAAATCTGTCCACGAACATAAGAAATCTTTTTTTGTTCATAGATTATCAATACATTTAATTAGCATTCAATCATTATGGTAAATGAATAACGTCGTAATATGAAGGGAACTGACGAATTATTCCAGGGTATGAAGATGACCTATGGTGATTATATAAAAAATATTAGACATTACGAGCAATAGAAATATTAATTGAAAATAATGAGAGCCGATGCATTTCTGAGTCTGTAAAAGTAAAAAGATTTCATCCACTTCGACTGTTAACACGTCATATAATAGTTTTTTTTATCCCACCATACAGTTTCTTATCCGTTTTTTAATAACTAATTAGACAATTTCAGTTGATTCAATTACAACTTTTAAAAACATGTCATGGAGTTGCTTTTAAATTTCTATCAAACTAATTAAAAATTCATGAAAGCTTCGTGTGTTGATTTATTGTTAAACATGACTTCGATTTATTTGATTTAAAATAATGTTCCGTCGATTTATATCGTATCTGGGTATCTTATTGTTTACCTATTTAGCATTTGTTTATTATATAGCTTAGAAGGCAAGTGATGTGTATTTTAATGTAAGAAGAATTAGGTTCCCAATATTGTGTCCTTTTAAATATGATTCACAAAGTAGGAATTGACAACTAAGTAACTGCCTGTGTCTCTAGATCGGTCAGAATATTTAAAAATTACAAAGTAAACAATTTTCATACTAATCGACAGACCTGTTAGTATAGTGGTTAGCGATCTTGACTGCTAGCCAGAGGTCGTAGGTACGATTTCCACCCAGGGCAAATAGTCTAATGTGCTCAATCATTTGCTTTATTTGAGTATTATTTATCTATATATTATATTTATCAGCAATTTGGTTCCCATAGCACAGTGTAAGGTGTATCAATTTATTATTTTATTTTTAATCGTTATTATTTTAAGTTATTTTCAATGATGATTAATTTAAAATTATTTCAAAAAAGTTGCCCACACTTAATTCTAAACACGAGACAAAGTAAGATGCTTAAACTGTTGATGACAGGTAGTGTTTTAATCGTTCCTTCCTACTCTGAGATAACTATTTAGTCGTATATCATAGACTGGACATGGATACAGATTGGGCTAATTCTAATAGACAAACATAGAATACGCTACTTTATAAATTGTATTGCATCGGATGTCTCCCTCACTCGTGTAGCACTTGAGCGGGAGAGCACAATACCTATATCGTTAGTTCTACACGAATAGTGCCAGATATGTACCAAAAGTTAAACTAACGTAGACTCGTAGACTGCTAGCGTGTTTGTACTCTTTATATACTTAAACGAAAGTAAATACTTAATATTTAAGGAGATATTTTACAATAGTGACTTTTATTTCATGTTACCCGTTCTGTTTTTCTAATAGTTTACAGTCTACCAGACCAGTACCAGTGGCACCAAATATTTTTGGAATGGAGTCACTAAGTGAAGCAGAATTAACGTTTAGGAGAGAACATTTAAATTCTAGTTTTGGGTGTACATTGAGTACATCAACAGTAAGGCAGACACATCGATCAAAGACTAAGTTGATGAAAGAAACTTGACTCTGCTTTTCTGTTTTAGGCAATCATTTCTATGGAAAACATGGTGTCGTAGGTTCTTATACTAATTTAATATAGATTGAGGATTTGGGGTAGTTCAAAATAGAATTGTTATAGGAATATTTTATACTATATGTACAGTAATTGATATGTCGGTGGTTCCGCTAAATAGGAACTTTATAGGAAAAAAATAGGACTTGAATTTTATAGGCTACAGCAAAGGTGCATGACATGTATGTTTCTGGAATAAAGGTAATGAAATGAACGTGTAAATTGTATGAAATTTCTTTATTTCATTATAATACAATTATAACAACAGTAATAAAACTTTGTATGCCTACACCAGCGACCATACAAATTGTTTTATTTCAGTCACTAATTTACATTTATTTCACAAACAGAATTCTTGAACATTATGGTAAATTAAATTGGAGAGACTCACATTTGTACAAAGATATATCTCGGTTTTATTTTTACACAATCCTTATTGATACTTTTTTTCTTCTCGGTTAAAATAAGTCTTAATAATATAATTATAATTACAAGAAAATTCAATTAAAAATAATATACATAAATACTCTTTGAATTCTAATCTAAATAAAATCGGTGTAGTTACTGACGTCTTCAAATTGCTGGGGCTGTGCCGTTGGCCTCGGGGCTCCGCCCCCTGCTCTGTATTGTGGCTGCTAAACATGGCATAATATGGTAAATTTAGTTTGTGTACATTTTATTGTTGTACCTTAAAGTACAAGGTACAAAATTTTAAATTTATTTGGTACACTTCGATAAGTTCGATGGATAAGTCGAGGAATTGCATTTGTACAACAATTAAATGTCTTTATTTTATTAATTATAAAAAATATTTATAATATAGTTAATTCATAGGTTGACTTAATATAATTGATCACATATTTAAAAGTGATTGTTCTTAAAGTTTATAAAAGACTGGTAGGCTGGAAGTGGGTAATAATTCCGTTGTTAGTTTAAACATTTTTTATGTATGTTATTTACAATACTTGGAGGATTATTTACATGAGAAATAAATGATAGACAAGCTTTTGGCATTATAATACATGCAATGAGGTACTCAGCTATTTATGATGTCTAAGTGAAACTTTGCTTACTGTTAAGCCTAGAAAATAATTGTAAAAAAATTACTAATGCGGAAATAGTTGAGCGCCTTATAATTCAGCGCAAACTGCTACATTCACAACCAACAGTTGGAGAACACTAAGCTTGTTCAATTTACTCTTAGTACAAGATTTCATGTCTATATGTTATACCAGTGGCAGGTACAAATTTTCACTTTCTGTTATGTGAATATAAATTATTTTTCTTTCATAAATTGAACGCGTACTAGAAATTGATAAAACTTAGGTTGAGCTCATACAAAGTTAAAACATATGGCTAAAACCGATAATATTTTGTACAATCTGCAATCCTGTGTAACGTGTATATGAGACTTAGGCATGTTCTATGTAGCAGTTTGCTTTCTACTGACCAGATAATACAATATTAAGTTCTCGAAATATTTGTTCTGAAGAATTAATTTTAACGTATCTAATCGAACTGCGTCGTAACATTATGGTATTTAATTAATAAATAAAAAAATAAATAAATAAATGTAACTGCCAAGGGGAGATTGTAAACAGCGATGAGGCTGTCAATTTACTAGGTTTTCAAAGTTTATTACAGGTAAGGCTGTTTCAACTTTAGTTTGAAAAATATGTACGAGTATAAACAAAATTATAGACCTCCTTTGGTATATAAAGATATTATTATTTATTTATTTATTATTTATTGCCACATGTCTGAAAGTTCATAAAAGAAATTAAAAAACTCAATCCATTTGCTTTTCTTCGTAAGGTTGCCCCATCCAGTTACGATTCTGTCTCCGAGACATTAACTATATGAAACTAAGACAGTCATCGCAACGCCTGTGTCAATTTGAAGCATACGAGGTATCGTATTATCGGTCACGACATAATTAGTAAGAAAGGTGTGAAGCATTACTTAGCGTGCAAGTGTGGTATGGTATACGAGGTGTGCGGCGACGTGTCACATGTGCGGGCGCGGGCCGCGCGGCTGCTGTTGCTGCTAGAAACATACCACCGGCACGGGTCAGACACTGAGCCACAGGGTGAACACTGTTGAGCGGGGTTACAGTATCGACAGTACAGAATACTGTCCCTCACATTAGTGCAAAGTGATTTAGTATCGATTCATATATTCAATATGCGATAAAAAATATTTTGTATTGTGAGCCTGATTATATTTTAAGAGGCTTCTAAGAGTAAGCTTCTCAAATACAATTAGTTATTTATTACATGAAGATTAAAAATAGAGATTACGTTATATTTGAAGTAGATATTTGGTCAGTTTCTGGACGGAGTGGCATACCGCTCAACATTGCTCAACTACACTAAATAGTTTAGTTTAGTGACAAAGCTGCTAAGTGATAAGAAGCATTAGTCGAAGAGTGCTATAAATGATCTGAAAAAATCTAATTAAGTTAAGTACATGTCATGCTCGGGAACAATCAGTCTTCGGAAATTTTGACTCTCATAGAAATTAACATGGACCCAGTTGTCACGTAAGCTAACTCCAACAAGAGGCCACATTGCCTGTATTAGATGTGTAATTCAGCACTTAACCGTGATAATATTTGTTGACGGGCCTGTTGGTTACTGGTTAGTGAATCTGACTGCTAATCCACCCACCCAGGACAATTATTTGTGTAAAGAGCACGATGATTTGTTCTGTGTCTGGGTATAACTTATCTATGACCAATATTTAAGTTTGTTTATCAGCAGTCTGGTTACCATACCAGGTTCTGCCTAGTTTGGGAGTAGACTGCCGTGTTTAGATATAAAAAGTTATTATTATTATTTACAGTATTATGTACAATGTGAAAATTCTTGAACGGGTTTAAAAGATTATTTCAGTTTTGTTTTCAGTAAAAAGGATGAAGTAAAATGACGGCAATGACCTCCATAACTAACATTAATAGTCGATAAAGAGGCCTCCGTCCACTAGGATACCCTGCTTAAATCCCCTGGGGGATATATTTTGGATTTTTTGTCCACACCGATCCCCTAGAGAATGTTAGGGATTTGTATCCATTTTGATCCCCTGCTCAAATCTCCCGGGGGATTTATTTGAATTTTTTGTCCGCAGCGATCCCATTATTAAGTGTGATCCTCTGGTGGATTTATATGGACACGACGTTTATTCTTATTAGTTTCCCCCAGGTCCCTTTAGTTCAATTAGTATTATCTAGTAATTACTAATATCAACAAGATACGTGTGAAAGTATTATTATTAATAATTTTATTAACAGTTCGGTCATAGCACAGGCTCTACTTAGCTTAGTATGGGATCAGGTGGCAAGTTATATTTATTATATAATTATATACCCGACGTTTTGGTTGGCGTATGGGCACCATACGTCTATCAAAACGTGGTACGGGTACGACACGCAGTATCTGATTCAGATTCCTTGTAATGACGGATTAAGAATACAGTGTCACCACCCCTGTTCATCCTGTGGGTATCGATGATGACCCAGTATTTACAAAGATATTGTACCTTATTTATATTATCGCGGTTAATTACCATTTACACATCTAATATGTATACAAGTACATAGTATACAATAATTATTTTTGCTATAACACTGCTGTTAAAAAAAATCCATGTAGCACAATTTCTATTTATTTTTGGGTCAGCAATAAAACTTAGCTTGTTGCAATAGCCAAATTTTAAGAACAGCACGATTAAGACGAAACCCACATACACTAAGTTTACATGTAATATGTACAAACCCATATTCGAACTCCAATAAAATTTTAAGAAAAATAATCCTGTTTTTGCAGTTGCTAAAAATGAAATTTTACAATTAAACCAAAAAAGCATGTGAAACTATTGGTACATATCGATGGCTCCTACGTATACAGTCCTACGTATATCCCGGACAAATTACATAAAAAGGTCTGATGAGCACGATCATATGTTCTGTGTCTGGGTGGAATTTATATATTATATCCATGTTTTAAGAACTATTTAAGTTCGTTTGTTACAATAGCAAAGGCCCTGCCTATAGTCCATCAACGTCGTGCGCGACCGTCCTGCGGGGTGACAGACGGTGGCGGGGACGAGGTACTCAAGATGTCAGCGGGTAGCGGGTGGTGTAGCGGGGAAGGGAAACGCTTCTCTTCGTGTTTAGCCGTGTGCTAGAATGACGCGCTACCTCGCCCCCGCCACTGTCTGTCACCCCGCGGGACGGTCGCGCACGAGATTGCCGGGTTATAGTTTGGGATCAGACAGCCGTGTGTGACATTTTTGAGGTTATTTATAACAATACAGATCACAAAACTTAAAAAAACACAAATGGTTTTTAATAAAGCCGTAGTTTCAAGCAAACAAATAGTACTAAAAAGTAATAAGCAATTTATCTTTGACACTCTTTTTTTTAAATTTAGAATTTCGCAGATGACTCTTATACGTAGAATCCATCGATACAAAAATGGGTTTTACTGAGCAATGTGAGACGACAAAATTGCGCTGGTGACAGTACAGTGCTTTTCAGGAATAATTTAGAATTATTTTGGATGCCAACTAGACAGTTGTTCCACTAACCTGTTGCAGCAAGTGCCTGAGGCCCGGGTTGGAAGGCAATATGTTCCGGGGGTGCATGATGCGCGGCTGGTGAGCTGTGCTCGTTGCACGGAGTTGTTGTTGCAACTGTTGCTGTAGCTGGTGCTTTCGTTGCTCCTGGTGTGAACGTTAATTACATTAGTATTAATTATTATACAATTTGTTAGTGTATGTGTTGCTTTCTCGCCTTAACTACTCAACGGTATTAGAAATAAATTTTAAAAAGTATTCCGTATGCCGAAAGAATTCCTGGCGAACAAATTCGTTTCCCGGGTCGGACTAAATGTTTGTATGATTTGCAAATATTTGTTTCGGAGTTTGGGTGTTTTCTATGTATAATAAACAACCAAGTTTATTTAACCATCAAAGTTACATTTTCAGAAGTGCTCTATCTCCTAAACTAGATTGATTGACCAGTATCTTAGGAGTATAATATGTATGTATTTACAAAAAAAAGGTATTCTATCATTCAATCTAGTTTTCATAGTACTATAGTTAAAACGCCGCCAATCTAGTTTTCATAGTACTATAGTTAAACCGCCGCCAATCTAGTTTTCATAGTACTATAGTTAAATCTCAGACAAATAAATCTGAAGATATCGAGTTAGTACATCGTGTCATGTATAGCCGAGCGCATCACCCGCCCCGCGTCCCCCAAACCATCAGGAGGGCCAAGCTTACGGCGGTTTAACTATAGTTCTGCTTAGTTTGTAGTTGTCCGAAAATATTAAATATATTAAAATTATGTTCTAATTCTAATACAAAATCAAATTTCTTGTGATTGTTTAGATGCATCGTTTTTTTTTCAAAGTCAAACAGTAAATGTCAAAGAACTTATATACTAATATGATATGATGTTTATATGAATAGATAGTCATGAAAGAAATATTTATGTTGATCGGGAATCAAACCCCTGACAAAATACATAAGGCTTATAATATACCTCTAACTGCTTATAATGCTGTTCCTGTTGCTGTGCAGCATGCAGGTGTGACATGATGTCCATCTGAGATTTAAACTGCGCCTCTTGTTGGTGGGCCGCCTCTAGAGTCTGCTGGAGATGCTGGATCTTCTCGAGGTTCTGTTGTCGAGCTGCCTCGAGACCATCCAATTGGGTGACGGGCCGAGGACCTTTGCCGCCCACCTGTTGGACTTGGCCACCCATTGAGCCGCCGATCATCATACCCTGCAGAAGACAAAGTTAAGACATAGCAAAATTTGAAAAATTATTATTATTATTAAGCCACAATGGCTTTGCTCTCGTTATTATTTCTTATTTCGTGTTTCTAACTTAAAAAATGACGCACTTTACATACCTTATTTAAGCCCCCTTAGAGCGAAGCCACACGATGCGGTACGGTGCCGGAGCGGTGCAGCTTCGTCATCCTAAATACAAATAACTATACCATGTCACAGCTGCGGCGCCGGAGTGACGACTGCCGCCACAGCAGTATTGTTAATGTGTTAATTATTTAGTATTTTTCTTTCACACGATGGGTACCGATAATACTAGTAATAAAACACGTTTCTTTCACTCCATAGTCGTTAACAGACTGAAGTAGCCCTATACACACTGAGTCATTTACGTTGCGTTGCCGCCCCGCCCGGTACCCTCTATACTTCGAATTCATAACCGTGCGGCGCCGCACCGTACCGTCAACAAATCGTGTGGCCTTGCTCTTAGCTGTGAAAATTTCAAAAACCTTTTATAGTGCGTGCTTTCTTAGCCGTTTAGTTTTGCATTGACGAATCAGTCAGGGCAAGTAACTTCATGTGTAAAGATAAATAATGTAACACCGGCCAGTAAACACTTTTCTCAGTACCTGCGGATGTTGCTGCATTTGTGTCTGCACCATGCCCTGACTAGGCCCAGGGCCGGCCATTTGTCCCACATTGCCCACTCCGCCAACGTTGGCCACGTTACCGACGGCCACCGGCTGCATTCCCCCACTCATTCCAGAGCCCATGCCTCCTGACGACATTCCAGCGGTTGGCATCGCACCATTGCCTTATAAGACAGAAAAAAAAACATTAACTGGACACTACAATGTGAAAGACATTGGAAACCTCTACACCATGAATTCTACGCATGACGAGAACACTGATAAGAAAATTAAAACTTGACACAAACCCTATGTGTGGCCTGAATAGCGTGGTATAGTAAGCCAAAACCTCATACCCGAGGGAGAGGTCTATGACCAGCAGTGGACTACTAAAGTCTGTTGATGGATTGAAGACACTTTCTACCATATCGAGTTACGACCATTTAGAATAGTTTACCGGAAAGTGTTATTATTGTTGGATCAGTAAACATCTTTAAAAATAGATTAGACGAACATTTAAAAACAACAAAGCGAATTCAAGTGCACGTATCAAATTGTCTGCTAGTCACTGCTAGTACATTATAGAATAAAAATAATAAAATTGCCGATCTTCACAATTTCATTAGGATTTATATTTACTGCTATGCTCTTAAGGATCGTAACGCGATGTAAAATAACCTATTCCCCTAGCCCTTTTGCAGTGTAATGTAAGAGCAACTAGTTCGGAACCCCGAACCGTGTGATCTAGACTCTGTGTAAAGAAATTCGGTAAGTAGGTCTTCATCATAATCTACAGCCTACACCAATCCACTGCTGGACATAGGCCTCTCCTTAGAAAGGTTATGGCCTACTGTACCGCACTGGTCCGTGTGGTGACGGTTTAAGAATACGGAATGTCACCACCCCTATTCATCCCGATGGTGTCGTAAGAGCCGATTAAGGGAGCTAAACTACGCAGGACAACAGCACTGTAAAAACCCTTTTAAAAAAAAAGTTGAACCGACTTCAAACAACACCGACAAAGAGCACTAAAAATTAAAAAATAATTACAAATCTAAGTAAAAAACTATAATAAGTACCCTCAATGTAACAGGTAACATTATAATACCAATAGTCCCTTCTAATCTGTTTGAAGTCGGTGCCAAGCCAAATAGGTGCTTGATAGGCATGGTAGAATGTAGCGCGGCAGCTGCAACAGTCTTCATGCTGCGCAAAACATGTTGAACGAGTTAAAGTGGACGCACATCTCCAATTATATTATTATTTTGAATGCTTTAATAAGTAGTTGATAAGTTTGCGCACGTAATTTATCTGGTTGGTCTTTATTAATTAACAAAATCTTCGATGTTTCATTAGAATTATTTTGAATTCTTCATTTTTCATTGTGCTAATATACAGCTGACATAGACCAGTATTACTTATTGTGCATCGAGCTTGGCACCGACTTCAAACAGATTAGAAGGGACTATTGGTATTATAATGTTACCTGTTACATTGAGGGTACTTATTATAGTTTTTTACTTAGATTTGTAATTATTTTTTAATTTTTAGTGCTCTTTGTCGGTGTTGTTTGAAGTCGGTTCAACTTTTTTTTTTAAAGGGTTTATTTTACCATTTTTAGTGTAGGATATGTTTGTAATGAGTAGATAAGTACGATATTTAAAACTCTACGTACCGTAATGTATAGTAACAAACTGTAGTTTGTTAGATTATATTAAATTACTGCTGGACATAGGCCTCTCCTTAGAAAGTTGACTCACACAAAATTTAAGAGTTTTTTCCAGAACTATTTTAATAAATTAAGTATAAAATTACTTACAAACGAAATGCGATGCCATCCATAGCAACAAAACGTCTATCCGAATTATTTTAACAAGATAGAATACAAAATTTTAACCTTTTCTTCTTAATACAACGAAAATTACTGTGGGGACATAAATACTGCAAGTTCTCTGCGCATCACATCGCGCAGTCTCTGACGGTTGCCATGGTTTGTTTGGCTAAAGAAATACTCGTAGCTAAAACACCTTGTCGGGGCTGTCAAATTTCCAATAATTGTGAGGGTTTCCCTCGATTTCTCTAGGATTCCATTATCAGATCCTGAATTGGTGGTAATGGGACCAATTCGGGACCATACCCTTTCGATTACAAAAAGAATTTTGAAAATCGGTCCACAATTGACGGAGAAATCGCGGAACAAACATACATAAAAAAAATAAAAATACAGACGAATTGAGAACCTCCTCTTTTGTGTTTTGGAAGTCGGTTAAAAAATAATGACAAATTATTCGGCGGGGTGCAAATATTGCTTTTTGGTGATATACTCCAACTCCCACCGGTAAAATTGGTGTTTTATTCAACCGCCATGGTTTTCGGGCGAAGTTAACTTATGGCAGCAGTTGTCATTTTGTGAACTTACGATAAATATGCGACAACGAAATGACATTGAGTTCATAGACCTCTTAAATAGCTTGCGGGTTGGTGAATTAACGACAGCTCAGTTGGAGTTACTTTGTGAGCGGCGACACGTGCCTTTGTCAGGAGATTTTGCTGATGGGGTTGCTGTCCGTATATTCCCTACTGTTAGACAAGTAGATACATATAATGAAAGAATGACCGTTGAAAATGCGAAAGCGCACCGCATGTACACAATAAATGCTGTAGATGAGTCTCGAGAGGCGGCAACCTATGGTAGGAAGCCACCAGAAAATGTTATTCCTAAAGACATTAATAACTGCGGTGGTTTCTTGCCAACTATAAAGTTGAGTATCGAATCGCGAGTCATGTTAAGGCGGAATATTTCCGTATCTGATGGGCTCGTGAATGGTGCCATGGGCATTGTTAAGAAAATTAAATGGCCTGCTCTCCGAAGAGATCAATTGGAGGAAGGCGAGTTGCCTGAATCTGTGCTTATAAAATTTGATGACGCGACTGTTGGCCATAGAATAAAAGATAATGACGGTTGTGTAGCAATCTCACCTGCTTGTACAACATTTCGAGCGCAAAGAGGATATGGAGATGTCGAACGAAGAATGTTACCGCTCATCTTAAGCTGGGCAGTAACCGTTCACAAACTTCGGGGTACAACCCTTGATAAAGCAGTGATCGATTTAGGAAAGAAGAATTTCGCTAAAGGACAGATTTATGTAGCCCTCAGTCGCGTCAAAACCTTAAATGGCATTGCCATATCTGATTTGGATGCAAATAAGCTATTAAATCGACCCTTCGACGAAAAATCATTAACAGAAATGACACGCTTTGCGTGATCTTTCCAACAATTAGGTACCTAGTTTTCTTTAATAATTATTATTCAAATCGGTTCATAATTGGCGGAGTAATCGCGTATTTTTTTTGACGTGACAACGTCTTATAAATTGGTTTGCCGGGTGACACTTCAAGAAACTGCGTTACGCTCCGCTCACGTTATGCGCTCACAATGAGAGCGAGTGAGAGGCACGCGTCCCTTCCAATCGGGCATGGTTAGCCCGCCTAAGAGCGAGAGAGACAGACATAGTCGCTGTCACGTAAAACTTTCGCCCGTATACCGACTTTACAGGCAACCAATTTTTTTTATTTGTTGGTTTGTTGAAAAATAACTGATTAAAAATTGTAAATAGGTAGGTTTTCTAAGTATCAATAATTTTGTTGAATGTTTGAAGTAAGTAATTAAAATTGCTTTTTAGTTGTTTGAAGTTTTAATTTTTTTTTTAATTTTTTTTTTTTTTTAATTTTTCGTGGGAAGTAAGTGTGATTTTTAAGGTCATAAATAAACGCTAAAACTCACAGCCCAACTCTAAAAATGTTTATCGTATCCGTGTATCCTAGGTGCCGTGGACAAACAAAATGTACGATTGTCAAAATTGGCGGAATGATCGCGTATCAAACATACAAAAAGAAAACATACTGTCGAATCAAAAACCCTCCTTTTTTGATGTTGGTTAAATATCGACTAGCATGAAGCTCCTAGTCGAGACGAATCAAATGAGCACAAACACGGCGGAATTGCTTTATTTTATTACAGAGTTCCCATGGCTATTTACCGTCTCCATCATCAGACCCTGAATATCACATAGGATCGGAGTCCTTATTAATTAGACTCAAACACATTCAAATTCGATGGTATTACATAATTTTGTTACAGAGATCCCATACTCCTAAACCATTCATCATCAGCTTCATCATCAGCTCAGCAACATCAGATGGTGACCATTAGATGCAAAAATCTACATAGATTAAGATAATTTCTGATAAACAGTGTATATGCCTACAAAATTTGAGGGTTTCCCTCGATTTCCCCAGGATCCCATCATCAGATCCTGACCTGGTGACAATGGGACCACCTCTGACGTATGACCTACCAAATAAAAAAAGAATTATTCAAATCGGTTTATAATTGCCGGAGTAATCGCGTAACAAATATACAAAAAAAAAAAAAAAAAAAAAAAAAATACAGTCGAATTGAGAACCTCCTCCTTTTTTTGAAGTCGGCTAAAAAGAAGGAAAGCTTGACACAAATCCTATACCAACACGTCTGGCCAGCGTGGTATAGTAGGCCAAAACCTCCTTTCTAAGGAGGTTCTTCTTTTTTCTGTTGACGATACCGCACTGGCCAGACGGGTTGGTATACGGTTAGTTTCAAAGTATTCTTCTCTTTACAGTGCTGTTGTCCTGCGTAGTTTGCTCCCTTAGTCGGCTCTTACGACACCCGCAGGATGAATAGGGGTGATGACGGATTAAGAATACGGAGTATATTCTTAATTCGACACGGGTCTTATACTTAAATCTCCGAATATATCTCCTATAGGACCTAAATCTCTTAATTTTACAAGAAATAGTTTTAGCTGTGTTGAATCGTAAGTCAAAACCGTATTTAAGAAACCTTTGCACATACATCAGTTCATGGTGGTACATTTTCTATCATATAGTTCAGACTCCTCGCATAGGATCCGCATTTTTCACATTCCAATCTTCATGTCTTCAAGTCTTTGTCAGGTTCAGGACGGTGGTGGTGAACCTACCTGCCATGGTGTTAGGGGGCATGTTGGGCGCCATACCTCCCGCTGCACTCCCCGCGGGGGGAAGCTGCTGCTTGCTGATGATCTGGCTTATCTTCTGTTGTTGGATTACCTGATTAACACAACAATATAAAAAATCGATGATTTCAACTCAATAACAATAATAACTGGAGACATAAACACGGCCGTCTAATTTTAAATTAGGCAGTGCTTGTGTTACAGTATTCAGACTGCTGATAACCACACTTATATATACTTCTAAGTACCTCCATAAATAAATTTCATCCAGACAAAGAGCCAACAGGCCAGTAAGTAAAATTAAGTAAAAGTAGCTGAGTGTGCTAGTAGTCTCTATCTATATAAATAAATAAAATTGAAGTGTCTATTTGTAAGGTCAAAATAATAGGTTTTTTCATGCTCACACGGTTGTTTGCACGATACCTATGTCTAAAAACCAGTTTTTTTTTACGGGTGATCTTTTAAACGGCTTGACCGATTTCGATAATATTTTACTACAAGGTAGTCGCCTATATAAGGAGTAACTAAGGCTATTTTTTAACCGTCAGCAAAAAAAGAGGAGGTTGTCATTTCGGTTGTTTATTTATTTTTATGTACTATAACTATATATGTATAACTCCGTTATATGTAGACGGATTTTTAAAATTATTATTTTTGTTCGAAAGGTCGGTTGTTCGAAAACATTCCGAAATGGTCCCATTTAAATTTCATATAGATCTGATGATAAGTTTTGGAGACAGACAACGGAGCTCTTCAAAAAATGACAGCAAATCTACCGCTATTACCAAGGACGCTTGCCGCTTGCCGAAATTACCAAGGCCATGGGCCATTTTAACGGGCCTTGGTAATTTCGGCAACTGGCCTAGTCACACTTTCGGCACTGCCTTTTAACCAACTTCGCTTCTGGTTTAAACAACATACTCATTAAGCACATAATTAGAAGTGGAAAAAACCATCCGGCAGCAGACAGACGAAACTAGTGCTGACTGAATTCTCACTACACTACAACTTACTTGCAGATTGATCAGTCTTAGCAGACTAGACTTCTGAATAGTTGTACGAACTATAGCGGGACACCTAGCCCTGGAAGGACAACTATTCATCATTAATGCGATTGACAGTCCTCTTTGCAGAAGATGTCTTAAAGCAGAAGAAACGGACGCCCACGTAATCCTGAGATGCGAGGGAGTGGCCACTCGACGGGCTAGTATCATATTTGAAGCAATAGTATCAAGCAATAGCCTATGAATGCTTCTGCGCTTCTGGAAGGAGCTTGGTTAGGCAAATACCCCCTTGGGCCGTCACCCGACCGGGGATTGCGATGGAGCGGTGTGTCTGAATTGAATCGACTAAAACCACAAAGTGTGCAACTCTGAAATGGGCGGCATCCGGGAACAGCGGTTATCAAAACTTCTGGACCACGAGCAGTACTTACTCAACTCAGCATGTATAAAAAAAAGGGTGTAAGTCTAGGTGGAGGGTTGGTCAAGCGCCCCCCTTACCCCACTGTGGGTACGCCCATGATGAGCATGCTCTGGCCATCGTAGTGGCAGCGCCCGGGCGTTGGCTCTTTGCGGATCAGACACAGGAGACCTCCAAAGCGTACTTTGCGTCTGTTTTTGCCGCCCCCTTGAAAATTCCGCCCATGTGCGGTGCACGCTGTGCACCCGTACCTGGCGGCCCTGAGGCAGCGTATTTCAAACTCCACGCGAACGAAGTCACGGGTACAAGCTAGTCTTAAAATAATTTTGGACTCACCTTCCTCAGTCTATCGACGAATGTGGCCTGGTTGTTGGGTATGAAGCCGAGGTACGCCTTCTTATCGGGCGTGTACAGCAGGATCAGCACCTTGATGTCGCACTGAGGGGGGGACGGCATCGGAGAAAAGTGGACGCAGCCAGCCTATAAACAAATAAATAAGATGTAATGGTTATTTTAAATAGGGAATATTTAATTTCTAGAAGAATCCATCGGACAGGTTGGTTGGAGTATTATTTAAAAGACGAGAGTGAATAAGAGGTGGTTTGGTTGCCGCTCAGTGTATTTTTTTTTCTATGTATATTTGTATGAGTCTGTGATTTTCCAAAACATGAAATGGAATGCAGAGAACGAGGAGTGATGTGAGTATGCCACAAAGTGTAATATTATAAACAGGTTTTAACTGATTTGACTTGTTTACTCTATACTAATTTATAGGAATGTTCAAGCCAAAAAACCTTTTTTAATCACTACATTCTTATGCTTAGAGTTCTTAATATCATCGTAATGTGACTTCCATCACCCCAAGTGGTGGATATGTAAAAGAAGTATGTATACTCACGAATCCATTGACCATGACTTTAGTGAGGGCGTCGAGCGCCTCGCTGGGCTGCAGATGGAACAGAACAGACTTGCTGTCCTTGAGGTACTGGCCTCCGATGTTGCTGATCAGCTGCTTAGGCATTAGCTGCATCAACAACTTACTCGGCCACGTGTCCACTTTCAGTTCCGGCTCAATATCCTTTGTGCTAGCTGATACCTAAATTAGACACAAACATCTTTAGTTATCTGGAAGTCGGTGCGTAGGAAGCCGTTGGATGCGGTCAGCACACGACCGGGTGTTATGACGAACCTGGGGCGAGGCCTATGTCCAGCAGTGGAAGTTTGGATGAGATGTTGATGATCCTTGACCGATGTGGAACTATAGACTATTGAATAGACAAGATAGAACATCACATTAACACGAAATGGAAACAGAACACTTCATTGTTTTTTTTTATATCAAGCCGTCTCCGTACTTCAGGTTTGAACCTATAAATAGTAAGTAGTAACCAGTAACTCTACTATTTTATATTCTTTTGTTAAACGTGGTAGATAGAAAGATAGAAAACTCTTTATTTGTACACTGTTTTACATGTAGTATGGTACAAAAAAATGTAATGTGCAGAGGGCGGCCTTATTGCTAAGATCAATCTCTTTCAGGCAACCTTAGGATGGATTAAAATGTTTTGGAGAGACAGTAGTAGTTGAAGGTGCAATGAGTTTTGACAGGTTAATTACTAATGAATATAAAAGAGGTAAATTAAATAAATATTTACTCATAAAACACATATACAATATATATACATACGAATGCATATATTTATATTAGTGATGTGCCGGATCGTTAACAAAGTATATCCGCGGATACGGATCCGAATACGGATATTTGGTGTCAAGATCCGCGGATACGGATACGGATCTTAAGTTTCTTACTCAATCGGAGCCCGTGACCTTGATAGTTGTCGCCACTTGACGCTTTGCCGTTGATATTTCATTATTTTAATAAGCTAAGAAAAAAATGATTGATTGATCTCATTATAAAGATAGCTCTTTAGTATAGTACGATAAATGATTGCAATACAAAGGTGCCAAATATTTGTTTTAAGAAATAAAAAGTAATCTAAACAGAATTCAATAGTTTTTCATAGCTACCTAATAACCATTATTCAAGGTTATTTTAAATTTACTGAAAACCTCTGAAGTGCATATTAGTAACATTATAAACAACAACTTTTCTTCTGGACTAACACCGAAAACGAAAGTAAAAAAAATGTTTCTGCATACAAACTAACAACATTTGATTGGTCATTTGAATGGAGGACCAATTTTTTTTCATTTTGACGTTGGCCAGAAAAAAAGGTTGCTGTTTATAGTGTTAGAAACACATACCTAAGAGTTTTACAGTGAATACAAAATCACCTATATAGAATTTCATCTATGTAATATGCATTGAAAGATCCGCCAAAAAAGTCACGGATACGGATACGGTTACGGATCTCTCTTCTCCCTTGGATATCCGCGGATACGGATACGGATATCCGGCACATCACTAATTTATATATACATAACTAATTAAGTATAGTATGAAAAAAAGAAAAAAAAGAAAAGGAATAATAAAATTCTTGAACCATTTTCTTAAAGCTGTTAATCGTTTTCGCTCGCCTGATGTTTATTGGCAATGCATTAAACAAGCGCACAGCTTGACAGTAAAATAATGGTCATACAATTTTTTTGGAATGCAGAGGCATCTCCAGCCTCCAATCCTCGGATGATCTCAGACATTTTTCATGTGTCAACTTGAACAGTTCTTTGAGGTAGAAGGGGGGATTGAACAAGATGTTATTAAAAAAAAGTGGTACCTAGTCTACGCAATCTAAGATGTTACTTCACGCGGAGATCACTTTTAACAATAATCGCGCTATTGTAGTTCTCATATGAATGTTATTAAATCGAGGGAGTGGTAGAATAATAAAGTATTAAGTTTTCTAAAGAAGAAATTGGATTATTGTTATGAGGATGACGATATAATCCAGAGAACCAATATACCTGACACGGCAGGTGTTTTGTAGTTTTCTGCTGATCCCCAGGGGTCTTCCCCTTCTCCATCCACTCGATGACCCCGGACCAAATGTAGGAGCGCTGGAGACCCGCCGAGGTGCCTGCGACCATACCCTGCATGCGTGGGTGACCAGCCTGTAAACGCAATGTTTTCTATGAACATTTTTGAGTTGTTTTCTTGACAAATTATATGGACGGCATTGTTATCTTTTAGGTATATTATATTATAATCGAGGAGGGACAGTGCTGATATAATAGGGAAAATAATATGTGCAAGTCGTACTTGTGTAGCATGTGCGGGCGGTGGCGGGGGGTAGGAGGGCTGCGCCAGCTGCGTCAGGAGCGCCGAGTTGTTCGCGTACAGCGGCGCTCGTGGTGGCGGGAGCCAGTTGGCACCGCGCCCGCACGCGGCATTCACGCCCACGCCCACTCCTACGTTCCCCACGCCGCCCACGCCCGCCACGGGCCCCACCGTCGCGGCCGCTACGCCCGGCCGGGGGAACGTCGTGTTGCCAGGTCGGGCGGGCACACCTGCACCCCGACCTTGCCTTATAAAACAAAAATTAAGATTTAAAACCTTATACACTAAAAAAAACTGTATTTGCAACACGCCTAATTAAAAGTACAGACGAGCACACAAAACTTGGTATACTTATAGTGTGAAAAAGCAGATAATGACTTTAAAATAAACAAAACTTAAAAGTGGAAACATGTTCTGTGACTTGACGGCCTCTTTCGAACCCACGGCCTCCGGCTTAACAGTCAGGGTCACCAATCACGACCAACAGGCCCGTCGTAAATAATATGAATACAGATAGTTTTGGGCAGCTAATCAGCATCATTAATTTTCAGCAACTATTTCGTGCATTGAATTATAGCTGCACAACACGGTTCAGTTCTCCTGGATTATTTAAAGTGTTGTGGTTGCTTCGTCACGATATGACTTACCCATAGACATCAGTCTGTATGTCCGGCACGGGAGGCGGCGCGGGGCTGGGTGGCCGCTCCTTTAGGCTGTACCCTCGAAGTAGTACTAGGTGACGAGGATCCTGTCCGAAATTTCAAACAAATATTATTATATAGCATTTATGAAGTCATAATCTCAAAGCCTTCAAATGAGTTATGGATATCCATATCTAATTGTATTATACCAAAACTGGTGGTGAAAAATTGCAAATAGTGTAAGCAAAATTGTTCTCTAAGATTAAAAAGTTAACCCCAAATCCAGTGCTTGAGAATTCGCCAAGATCTAGGAATTATTAAAAAGAAGTAAAACTGTATGAAGAGAAAGACATCAGGTTAAAAGTCGTGCCATAAATAATTCATTTTATAGTATAGAGGACTACCGCGTTGCTGACAAGAATTGGTGAATGCAATGAAATGCTTAACTCATTGAGTCATAGAATTACTCTTGTAGAACTGGACGGCCAAAGATTTTATCACATAATATAATCTACGATCAATTAAACATTTTCAACTCTTTTGTCGTCCATATCTTCACAATACTGTCAATTATACTTAATCTAACCTTGGCATAATTTCTTTGTTGCGCTTGGTGTAGTTCTCCACCAGCGTGCTCATACAGCGCATGTAAGGCAGGGACACGCCGCGCTGCAGCTACTGACACCTGCACACCGCGTTCTGCTAGCAACCTGGCAGCTTGCTCCACCGTCGCTGGGGCACCTACATCACACAATACAAGTTTTACAAAAAATGCGCTATGACCATGTTCCTTGCCAAGAGCTACTGGACCGTGTGGAAAAAGAGATTCATAAACCAGAAAAACTTCTTTACGCATCTCAGCCACTGGACGGGTACAATCACAGTCTCCAATTAAAGTAGGCAGAATAAAGTAATATAAAGATTTTAGTAGTAAGCACTACATAAATTACTTTCACATCATATCAACAGCCTTTAATAGTCCACTGCTGGACATAGGCCTCTCCTTTTGCTTTTGCTGACATTGACCTGCATGTATGTTCTTGAAGTATCAATATTTGTTAGGAAATATAATAATTTCTTTAAATTCAAGGGGGATCATGTTACTAAATACAGACCAAGAGATCCTACGAAAATAATGATTCCATTTTGTAGAACATCTTTGATTAAAAAGGATGTGTATCACATGTGCATTTCAGTTTTTAATAAACTTCCTAAGAGCCTTAGGGAACTCCCATTTAAATATTTTAAAATTAAGTTAAGAAAATGGCTAGTTGATAAGTGCTTTTATACAATGAAAGAGTTCATGCAATACAAAACTGATGTAAATGATCATTTGTAGATTTAATAAATTAGATATAATAATTCAATAAATTTAATAATTTCTATGTAATATTTATATTTTATTTTTTTGACATTTTGTTAATTTTATTAGTTAATAGTTATCATTAGTTAATGTTTTGAGTCTCTATAAAAATATTTGCATGCCTAGTACAGGCAGAATATAGCTTGAACATTATACACCTTTATAAAATCTGGTACCACCTGTATTCTCTGCAAATAAATGTTTCTTTCTTTCTTTCTTTCTTTCCTTAGAAATAAGTAATTTATGATGTATCACATAACATAATATTATTTATTTATTTTTTTATTAATGCATTACCTGGAGGTACTAATCCACCAGCGTAAGCAGAGTATGGTGGTGAAGAACACAGTAGTAACACGTGAATTGGTATATCTGTTCGGCCAATGTCATCAAAACATGCCAGGGCTGCTGTCAGAGCTTCTGTCACACACGCTCGGCTTTCTGCATGACCGCCGACATATCTGAAAAAAATTAATGTTTGGTATATATAATTTAACAGTTATAGAATGATTTCTTGTAAAAGCTCATGAAATGAAAAAGTGAGGACGTCATAAGGCGTTTGGGTAGCCGTAACGCTCTCAAAATTTTAACAAATCACTATTTAAACTGACATAAAAAAGGGTTATTGTTAAATGTGGCAACTCAACATTAAAAAACTTTTTTAGCATTAGTTTTTAGCATCCTGCAAAACATGGACTGCATGAATGGTGTAGTAGTTAGACACGCTCAGCTGGGCCACTTCCTACTGTGCTGAGTGTTGTGGGTTCTATCCCTTTTAGGGGAAAATCATCATCAGCCTATCACACTGCTGGACATAGGCCTCTCCCATTGCAAGCCACTTCAATCGATTTTAAAAACGAAAAAAAAAAAATACAAATTTGTAATTCACAAATTTTGTTGTTCTGAGTCTGCGTGAAGCCCTTTGAAATAGCTCTTAACACTTCACTTTGAAGCTTGCATGCAACTTATCCAATACCCAATGACTGAACCAGAATGAAACAATACCATTTTAAGTTTTAAGTATTATGGATGCATCTATAATTATTTAAAAAAAATCCTTTGACCGTTTGACACCAGCAATCTACAATATACTCATACCCTAAAGGAAAACAAACTTACTGTATTTTATCAACAGCTTCCACAACAGTCTGTGGACATGTGAATGGTCCATAAGTTGAAACTGGCACTCCAGGGTGACAATCAGCAGATTTATAGGTCACCAAGCCATACATGGAACCACTGCCACCACCCTCATCTAACGCTCCACCATGAAAATATCTACAAAAAAGAAATTCTATGTGTTACATAGATTTAATTATAAAGAGTCCAATAAAAAAAGGTTATAATATATCATAATGTAGGGCATGATTCAATTTTACAAAAATATTGTAATACATACAAGTGTATCTATTTATTATTACATTTTATTGTTTTATTATAGTATATTATAAAGACAGGCTTTTAGTAAATATTTAGAAATATTTTAATAATATATTGCTAGTTTATTTACTTTTTTTTTGTGTCATATTATCTTTAGCTCTTGCCATATCTCTAAATAATATCCTTTGTTTAAGTTCTGTTTATTTGCATCTAGATAACTAAAAAAAATTTTAATTGATAATAAACAGATGAGAAGTTTCATTTGTTTGTTGTTTCAACCCAAGTATTAAATTATTTTTTTAGGCATTGGCTATATCCTGCCAAGTTTAAATAAGGCACATAAATGAGAAATGAAGAATGAACTGAAACGAAAAGTTGAAAAATAACAATAAAACACCATGAGTAGAAAAGAAACTAATAAATGATTAATCAACCACTAAGTTTTCATATGTGAACCGATTCTGTACTCATATTCAGTTCCAATGACACTACAACATGACGGAAACTAGTAACTACAAGTTTCCATATGTTGTTGATAGTTGGCAGAGACAAAAGCTAATCCAGGGAATAATAATGTTTTCACCTTTCCACATTGCTTGAAACTAACAAGCTAGTTTCTTTTACATTTTCTTTAAAAAAAATCTTTCATTATTATATTGGCTTAGTCAAACTTTGACTAAATGCTTTAAAGATTGGTTAATTTTCATACTGTGTCAACTTTCTTTTAAAAGAAATTCAGTCAAACTTAATAAAATGTACACAATGTATTATTGAAAACAATACTACTTACTCTAAAGTAGGTATAATGTAGTTTGTTTTAAGTTCCCCGATGTATGCACCGTTGGCGGCCGTAGCTTCAATAACAAAAATCACTGCAGCCTGTACAGGTGAATCGGGAGCGTTTACTACCATTTTTGCGCTATATACAAAGCATAACAATCTAAATAATAAGCACTTTTAGAGATAAACACCTCACAGAGACTGATGATGCCTGATTTTCTGGTCACTGTCAACCACAGATTAGTATAATGTAGCAAGCTACAGATGTGACAGCACAATTTGCTTAGTTCCTTGTTCAATAGTCTTGGCGCTGTAGTCGCATAAAATACGTAACAAAATGACATTTCATGTATGGCACACAAATAAAGGACCGTAGTGCTTAAAGCACATTCAAAATACCGATATCGATAAAAATTAGTGATATGGCTTAGCCGGCCAGATTGTACAGGATTCTTACCTATGGTTTTTTAATATTATTTTCATTTATGAATATAAATAAAACAACACATTTAATTAAAATTTATTTGAGTATTTTTCGTTTTATTCTATGGCTTTTATATTTTTTCAGCAATTGTTGCTGCATATTTGGCATTTTCATAACGTACTTTTCTTCGATTTTTCCATTTAAAATCTTATTGGCTATATTGCACCAATTGTGGCATTGCAGGCGGTTGACTAATGATGCATAAAAGTTTATGACATCTAAAGAATGGATTTCACAACCTAACCAAGACATGTCACATTTACTGATATTATGTATAATATTTTTTTTAATGTGATTTTTATACCCATGTTCGTTAAGGTAATTGTGTATTGATTGCGAATTTTCTCTATATAGTCGAAGAATTTTCTCATTTGGATAGGCCAAATTATTATTTTGTAGTCTTTTGTATTCTCTATAACTTATATATAAATGAATACCCTGGATTTCTTTAGAAATATATGTTTTTGCACATGCATTACAATTAAATTTTTTCGATATTTTTCGACATATGTATCCAGCGGTATAGGCCGATATTTGAACCCTCACTTTCTCATGTACAGTTTTATCTAATTCAGTGGCCTCTGACTCCAAAGGCCACTTTGAAGATGATGGTGCAAATAAAGGGTCGACTAATGAAATATTGTCCTGATTTTCATTTTGGGACTTAAAAAGATAATTTAAATCTATCAGTGTGTCACCATCATCTTCTTCACAATTTGAAAATTTTGAGTGAGGGCTTAATATATTTGATATGACGAGCGATTTGAATGAGAACATGAATGTATTAGCATCGGGATTGTTATTCCGATAATTCATGGCTCTTATGCGACCAAAGAAATTTTCCAGGGGATCCTGGTTTAAAAACCTGGGATAAAAGTATTCTACCCCATATTCAGAGAATAATAATTTTGTTAATCCAAGAAAACTCTTCAATGTAATTATCCATCCTTCTAGGGATGGTACGCGCACATATCTAGGTTTACCAGCCTGTATTGCCAATTTACTCTTGGTGTCAATATATTTTATATTTTTTAATATTGTAATGGATTTTTGCCAAAATGCTTTATGTGGTGAAGTGGGCTTGACGGCACAGCGTAATTTGCCTTTAGTTCCACCTGGAGATCCGTTGACACTGTCAAACAGGTCATCAAAAAATGTGACCACTGCTGCAGTAGCTTCCATTGTTGGTAATGGATTGTTGAGCCGCTTATCTGAAATATTATTATGATTACTCTGAGATATAATACCTTTTCAGAAACTTTATGTTGTTAAATTACAATTAGTTTTTAAATTTCAAGACATAAAATATATGACAGAATTAAAATATAGAAAAACTAATTTTTATAAATCGGTATTGTACACAAATTAAAAAAATTGTTATTTTTTAAAATAAAAATGATGATATAGAAGATACTACTTACGAAGAGCATCGGTATAATTAAGCAATGCAGCTGTACGTGCACTGAGCACTTGGGTGGCTGTTTTCACTTTCATTTTGTTTTTTGGTGCAACATGATGAGAAGTTATCTTGGGTAACGCTCTTGTGTGACCCGACTTGCTGTCCAAGTCATAAATGTATAAAATATCCTCCCATGATGCTCGTTTTTGCTCAAACAGAATATCTTTTGTTAAAAAGTTATTCCGGATACTTTTTAGAAGATGTGGAGGGTCGTGTAACAAAAATAAGTCTTGTCCTGCTATACGAATTCTTCCATCTGAAACAAGATTTAGAAATAATATTTTAGACTGTTTTGCCATATAGGTACATAATAAAAAACCAGAAATGTTTTGACATTTCATTTCTAACTGAAAAATAAAGGCAAAATAATCTGAAAACATTTCAGAGAAACATTTACACTTAAACTATAAAATGTAATATGGCGCAGCGTCGATAATAAGTCATTATACAAATAGCTATTTTGATATAGGCTTCCAAACATAACAGAATCCGATTTCTTACTGAATAATTTAAAAACTAATAGATGGTATTAAAATTAAAGCCTTAATAAATGGTCTGTAAAGTGTAATTTTTTTTCTAAAATCGGAGGTATAGATTTACGCATTCAAACAAACAAACAAACTTTTCAGCCCCATTATATTAGTATTTAGAGAAGAAGTCTTACCATTTTCTCTTCCTTGACTGCTATAAAGTCTAGCAGTTGCATCTGTTAGCATTTTAAAGCAGGACCGGAATGTAGAGCCTTGATCGCAAATCAGCGCCAATGGCTTGAGACCAGTTGCTGACAGCATAGGCATTATGGCATTTAAAATGCTTATCAATTTTGTTGAAGAAATTGTTCCTTCACAAAAATAATATGCTACACTTTGTCGCCACGAAGAGCATATGCCTCTGATCATCACCACCAGTGCATGGTCTGCGAGTTTTGGGATTCTCTCTCCTGCTATCTCTACAAATCCAATGATTTTATCTCTGCTTTCATCGTATGTGAGATGAGGTGTTAGAGCCACCTCATCAAATACTACAGAGCAAAGTCTTTTCTTTATATCCCAGCTTTGCACAGTTGCTTTGATATAATCAAAAATATTTTTATTTATTCCACATTCGAAAGTAATTTTATTTGAGAGACGAGCAAGTGTCCTCTTATTTGGCAAGGCAAACATCTTCTCTAATAATTTGTATCCTTTCGGACTTTGCTTCATTAGAGCCAAGCCAAATAACTTATCTTCTAACGTAAACCTTCTCGCCATTTTGTTACTCGTTGCAAGTTTTAATTGCATGAACAAGAATGCTTTGGCTTTCTTGTCCAATTTTTCGAAGTTTGATAGAAGCGCCAAATTTTCTTCTTGTTTCTGTGCACATTGAGTATTTGAAGCAATTTTAGTGCATTGCCTTATATAGCGCCGAGTTTTAGAATTTAACGGCACTCTACTTTTTCCTGAAATTATACAAAAATATATTATTATTTAGTATTACAATAACAATAACACAAAAAAACAAAGGAAAGACATGAGCTCGTATTTTTTGTTTTTCTAATGCCCTTTAAGTTCAAATTAGCTGCACCCAGCGGTGTTACCCGCGGTTGTTGTGGTACTTTGCTCATCCTACAGGAACACTATTTTTTCGTTATAAAAGTATCCTATGTATATATATATATATATATATTAACTTAATATACATCCAAACAAACTCGCCTTTATAATATTAGTAAGATTTGTTCAAGCATTAAGAAGTTACAGTGGGATCGTATGGGATTATAATTATCTTACTAGAGATGTCACTAGTAAGATAATTATAATTGCCATAGTACAATTGTGTTGTACAACTTTTCTTTTTCTTTTCTTTTAATAGACAACTGCCGCACTAGGAATAAATCCTATGTCGCTGGGGACTTTACAAACATACATGAAACGGACACAGAAAACACTCAGACTCAGAACAACAATTTGTGAATCACACATAATGTTGTCCCATATGGGGATTAAACCTACAACACTCACCGCAGTAGAAAGCGGCGAAGTGATCGATTAAACCACTACACCATCCGTGCAGTCTATTATCTTACTAGACCTCATATCCCTAGGGAAATATTCATATAATGGCTGTAATTATCTTATCTATCTATCTGCGATATATACATACATACATACATGAACCATAAAAACATTGCACTTTTTACGGCAGTCATGTAAAATATAAGTTTAATTTTAGGTAATATCTTACTTGAAGTGGATTTCTGCTTAGATTTGTAGATCTTGTCTTTATCAGAAACAGGTTGCACTGCTGAAATGAAAACATTTGATTATTAGTTTTCTTTACTTATCCTGCCGAGTTGCTTGCTAATTTACTCGAATGTACATGAACATAAAGAGATATGACAAAATGCGAATCAGGAAATATTTATTCATTTAGGTCACAAATATTAAAATTCAAAGTCAATAATTATATTATGATCATGAATTCAATTTAGGAATTTATGGCTTAACTACAACTTTAAATAGGCTAGTCTTATATGTAAAATAAACATAAATAACGGCTAAATTGACAAAATAGGCGATAGCAAATATGTTAATTCTCTAATAATCACAAATAATATGTATATACTATATATAGATAATATTCCTATGTTATAAGAATGTGTCAATGAGAAAAATGGCTGCAAGTCTAAGTATTACAATAGGAACACAAAGTCTTTGTCATTGATAAATGTACGATACCTGAACCCAGCGCATTAGTCTTTGATTCTTCCTGTTCACATTCAGCAACTTCAAAAGTTATGTCCCCCGATATATCTCCTAAAAAAAAGATATCGATATAATTTTTCTGATTTATGAAATGACCTAATAAAATAGAGAAACAACTTGTCTGAGCAAAGATGCAACTACATTTTGCTGTTATCACAGAGTTTTATCATATTGTTACGATAATAATGTACATGATATTCCTCATATTAAATATGATACAGACGAACATCAGTTTGAATAAAAATAGCTATCTTTAAAATAAAAATGAGACTTCGTGACAGTCTGATGAGGGCTATTACAGGTGCATATTATCCATAAAATATAATAAAACAATTCAAACCAGAGAGCAAACTTAAGAATGAAAAATTTAATCATTACTAACCTTGATTCTCCAAATGTGAAGTGAATACAGAATTGCTTGTTGAAGGAAGTGAATACTGGTGCTCTTGGAAGATATCACCTGTAATAAATTTTTCACTATGTAGTTAACATAAATTAAAAATAATTTTTCTTTTGAAAATTCATACTCAAATAACACAAACCCAACACAATAATAAAGACTGCTAATTATTGTGCCAGACAAAAATAAAGTGTAAGTATAAATACCTTTAATGGTTATTAGTCCTCCAACTGAATCATCATCATCCGGTCGCTGACAGTAAATATGGTCATCTAAGACACTACACCCTGTAAAAAAATATTTTTTGATAATATTTAGTTATTAGCTATACTTATTAAATATTTTTCAAATGTATTTTTTTGAACATATCCAAATGAATTCAATGTAGGTATTTATTTAGTAGCAAACTTACTAATTCCATTTTTCAACAAACAAACGAAGGTAACTTGACTGTATGAAATTATATCAGAACTCACTTAATGATTCGTGAAAGCCTATTAGCTTCATGCATTAAGTTGTAACATTGACACATGAACAAGAAGCTCTATGTAACAATATTATAGTAGTAAGCACTTACCCTTCGCAAGTGGTACGCCATGGGCGATCTCATTTTCTGTCAGTAAACAAGGGTATGAATAACGTATTCTAACACCAGCCGGATCAAATTGTGTTTCATCAAAATGTCTTTCACAAACACGTTTTGCCATAAGCTGGTTTTTAGTAAGTCCAAGTAGGCTGGGGTTTGTAGGCACTAACAATGACATCCAGAAATTACGTAAATGATCATTCATGGGCATGCAAAATAGTCTGTGAGTGTTACTTGTTGAAGCACAACCCCCAACACAACACTTGTATAGCGACATGGCGAGAATGGATGAAACAAATATCACCAAATCCGATACGAAGAATTAAACAGAGTATTTCTCAAGTATCTCAACTCAACGGGAAGACCGGAGGAAAACACAATTGATAACGGCTCTCAGTTTAAAACTTCTAAAGACTTGACGTGAAGTCAACGATGACAGTTTTGATAGTCAATGATATACACACACTTACGCAAGTTTTCGACGTCACACAAAATGGCGAAATACGACGCTACAGTAGCGCCACAACCATCGTGCTGGAACTAAAGCTGTCAGCCCCCTGCTGTCAACTGTCAACTCTCAGCCTAAAGCCTTAGCTCAGCCTCACTCGGCTTCAAATTCGTGCTGTCAAATTGACAGTGTGTATGCAGTGCTGCTACCTCTTGAACCTATTGTCCCCGTAAATATGTAAATGCGGTTATATCGAATTGTGTTAAATTGGTTTTTTGCTAATCTTAGCAACATTTTACTTTTTTTAGAGATTTTAGAGATTAATAACTATTTGACAGAGAACTAGAGTAATCAACATTGCACGACAAATCAGTACGTTTAAGTGGAAGTGGGCCAGTCATGTCTCTGGGCGGACTGATGGTCGCTGGAGCTGACAGTGTGTTAAAGTGGAGACAGCGACTAAGTAAATGTAGTGTAGAGCCTGCTCGAACAAAATGACTTGAGCAAAATGGCATTTTTTTGAATATGTCAACCTAGGGCAAGATGAATAGGGAAGAAGTTGTAACGGCTTTAAGGCTCCGATCTGGTCACATACCACTCAACAGCTTCGGATATATGATGCACAAAGTCGATTCACCAAACTGCGATGTCTGTGGAGTCATTGAGAATGTGTATCATATCTTGACGGAGTGTGCTCGTGTGGGAGTCGTAAAGCGTCAGTCTTTTGTTAGTAGCTCTAATGTGGGAGTCTATAATAGCGTTCTGGCTTCACCATTGTCGGATGAAGCTAGAACGCTTAATCATATTGTTATTAT
Organism: Arctia plantaginis; assembly: GCA_902825455.1. NCBI lineage: Eukaryota > Metazoa > Arthropoda > Insecta > Lepidoptera > Erebidae > Arctia > Arctia plantaginis. The sequence goes on along the minus strand of CADEBD010000286.1, from coordinate 5,402,684 downwards.
AAGTATAAGGTTGCGGGTAGGCTAGACTAGTATAATTTATTTATTTTCGTAATTTAATCGTAAACAATCATCGGGGTGACATATTCTTCTCAAAAAAAACCGTAAATAAATAAAGATTTAAAAAATAAAAAACCAACCTTTGTTTTTTCCCGTGATCCAATATCAACCTGAGCCAATCTATCGAATCAATCCTCTTTGGAGTATAATCTTAGCAACACTGCTCTCCAACATAATGACAGATGTCAGCTGTTCGGCTTTTTAGTTTCTTGTAGAACTGTAAATTGTTTAAAAATAACCTTATCACGATCTCTTCGTTATCTTTTTAAGTTAAATTATTGGGAGGTATTTCTGTATAACTCAGTTTTTATACTTGTTTGGTTCGTAAGCTTATCTACGACGTCCATTACTGTATTGTAAGTTGAAAGTAACACTATGGAGATGAGTTTCCGTTCTATAAGAGTTTTAAACCGGCTTTTAAGGAAACCTTTGGGTATTGGAGCATATAGAAATGTGACTGGAACCGCTGTTAAGGAAGAAATTAACACGGAATTGTTGACAAGTTTCAACAGAGATATAAAAAACGGTAAGTGTTTTTTTTAGTTTATAGAGTGTTCTTTCAAGAAAGTCTTGGTGACTGCGTTGTTTTGTTTCTAATGATGTGTAGTGATTTTTGCTTTTGCGAAATGCCTCTTTATTTGTTTCAGTTAAAACACAAACCTGTTTTGCTTTTGTAATTTTCGTTATATTTAAGTTAGTTTTATTTGGATTCTATTATAATGTATTATTATTGTAGTATATTGCTCATATATGTATATATGCGTTTCATCGAAATACAAACCTAAAGCGGGCAAATGAAATGAAATTAGTTTGCTCAGTTAGGAAGAAGTAGACGAAGGAAGAAGTAGAATCTGCTAATTGTGTACACAAGGTTGCCAGTTTCAATTGTATTATCTACTGTTCTGTAAAGAGAAACTTCTTAGGAAGCTCAACTTAAATGGGTAGAGATGCTTGTTTATAGTAACACTTGTGTTTCTTGAGAAAGATGTCTTATATAAGAAAAATAGGAGATAACTCAAGTATATTCACACAATGTCATCTTCTAATTTTTCTGAGAGTTTATTATCGGAATGTCAAACTAATCTTAACATACTTTATAATTAATCCTCATCAAAACACTGTGAGAACAGTATATCAGTATATAGTATCTTGCCATGGGTACAAGAGGGCACTCATAGTACTTGTTTAATGTCTAGCTCTGTTATCTCTCTCTGTATTTATTTTCAAGTATTTATCATCATTCTTAAAACTGAAGCATAGCTACTTATTTAAAAAAAACAACACTTGTTAAGTGACTCCAACTGAAGGTGGAGATACCTAATTTGATGTTGTTTTTTTATGTTTATTGCTGCAGAACCATCATTTGTGTAGCGATTTGAATTTTTTATTTAGAGGGGGTATACACCATATGGCAGAGGCCTATGTCTAGTAATGGACTGCGATAGGCTGATGATAATGATATCCCCATTTGGTTTAGTTAGAATTAGAAAGTTATTATTGCAGATTAAGATTGTTTCTGTCCTTTTTATCAGAGCAATTTGTCCAAATAAGTATTGTGTTATACGTTCACAATAAATAGAGCTATTCTTCTTGATATCCACACAGGTGGAGCAGTACCAGTATTCCGCAGAGCATTGTTGTTCCCGACCAGAGTAGCACTACAGGATGAGTTTGGTATCTACACATATGCGGGCCTCTACCAAGCCGCATCGGTTCTCAGCTTTGAAATATCTGCACAACTTGGTTTGTATATAGAACTAGCTGACCCGCGCAACTTCGTCTGCGTCTTTCAATAGTAATAAATTTTCTCCGTTTTTGAAACATTCTTCATTGGTGCTCCGCTCCTATTGGTCTTAGCGTGATGATATATAGCCTATAGCCTTCCTCGACAAATGGGCTATCTAACACTGAAAGATTTTTTTAAATCGGACCAGTAGTTCCTGAGATTAGCGCGTTCAAACAAACAAACAAACAAATAAACAAACAAACTCTTCAGCTTTATAATATTAGTATAGATTATTTAGCTAGGAAGTTAAAGGTTAGAGGGTTTAGATATGCTCGAGCTGCTCAAGGAGGACTTACTGGAACATCAATTTTCCCATCTTATTCCTAAAATACCTGTTGAATGGGAAAAGACTTGCCCTCTATTTAATAAGTGGAACTAAAATTATAATCAGCAAAATGTAGGCCGGTAATAGCCCTTTGCTATACCATTTTTTATATATAGATTTAATTCATTCCACAAGTTGAAAGTCGCTCAGCATGCGAACGTTGGTGTTTCTGTAGTCAATAACATTCGAAACGAAACAATTTAACAGAGGACTAGAGTAACCGACATCAGTACACTCAAGTGGAAGTAGACTGGTCATGTCTCCTGGTGGACTAATGGTCGCTGGAGCCAACATGTTCTAAAATGGAGTCCACGATTAGGCAAACGTAGTGTATGGCGCCCTGCGGCACAATAGACCGACGACTTGGGGAAAATGGCTGGCAGCGGTTGATACTCATAGTTTTTTTATCCTGCACAGGGCCAGGGCACAGCCGTGTAATTTTACTAACCAATTATGGAATGCGTACCTATTGCCTAAGGCAGCTCCTTTAGGATGTAATAAAACAAAGTATGATGCTTTATTAAGTTTGGTTTAATGTTACTATTTGAATATGCACAAGCAAAAATAATATCAACAAAGTTGGTACAAATTACAGATAAGTATTGACATTTGTTGAGTAATGATTTGGTTTAAGATGAAAGGGTTGACATATTATGTGCCTCGTCCAGAGATACAATGTTTCAGTATTAAGATAAATTTTGAAACAAATTTAAAATTACAATTTTTTTTAATTGAACGAGCTCTTTTTATTTCTAACTACATAGTTGACATAAAAGTATTAAATGTTACATTCTGTTCAATAGAGTAGAGCCGTAGAGGTGAAATATATGGTTTGTTTGTAGTTGGGCAGACTGAGCGCACCATAGCGTACATGTGCAACAACGACGCCTCACACGTCATAGTGCAGTGGGCGATATGGATGACTGGCAACATCGGTAAGCCTCTATACTAGTCTATACAACACGAGTTGACAATAATATGAGTACATAAATACACATCTTGATAATGGAAGAAACAATCTTTTGGACACCACTTACGGTTTTTTTTTTAAAAGACAATTCCCCCATTAGGAATATATTCCTGTGTCACGGGGGACTTTACAAACATACATGAAGCGGACACAAAGAGCACCCAGACTCAAAACAACTATTTGTGGATCACGCAAAGTGTTGTTCCATGCGAGAATCGAACCCACAACACTCAGCGCAGTAGAAAGCAGCGAGGTGCTTAAACCACTACGCAATCCGTGCAGTCCACAAACTATAATTCATTCAATTCGCCTTAATGCGCTAACACCGTGTTAATATGATGATGATTGTATTGAACTGTTTTCTTCATTCCATAATTTGCCATCCTTGTTGGTATTTTTTTTCGAATTTAAATGTGACCAAACGGCGTGTATCCCAAAAAAAAATTAAGTAATTTTTTGCGGTTTTAATATTTTGGAGCCATTCGATAAAGATAGCTAACTAATAGCGTCGCATTTGCCAATAAAACTAATTAATTTTAATATTTATTCTCTCTGGTCTCATTTAAACTCGGAGAAAATATTCCAATTCTTAGAAATGGAAAATTAAGGGATGAAGAATACAGAAGCATGATAAAGGCCCATCGAAGTCCGTTATACTTTTTTATATACAAAAAAATTATACTCGACCATCGTGTAAAAAATTTTTCCCCACGACTCTTGAAAACCGTTTTATTAGAGACAACAGTTTTTTCTGACTCTTCAGTAAACCAGATAAACCCGACGTTTCTATTTTTTATGTTATGTCGCAGCCGTTCCTCTTACACCTCTACATCCTCCGGAAATGCTGAAACATTTCTTGACGGACAGTCTCGCCAGTCTCATAGTGTGCACTCAAGAATATGAAAAAGTTCTCCGTCCTCTTACCTTGGAGATCAGCAAACCGTTACTGATCACCGGCAGAGACAAGGAAATTACCGCGCAGTTGTACCAACCTAACTCCTCCTTCCTGAAGCCTAAGGCTGAGGACACGTTGCCTGATGTTGGCAAAAGTAATGATTGGTACGGGAATAATGAGGCGCTTATTATTTATACCAGCGGTGAGTGCAATCTTTGTTTATAAACTTCGATCATTTTTAAACAATTTAATTAGCAAAAAATGTGCTTTAATCTAGTTCTAAGCAAAATTGGAGTATGCTGCGCTAAATGCGTTGAAAGCGTAAATAGAGCTTATATGTTTCATAACTATTCATTTCTTTTATAAATTTTACTTTAAAGAGTTACGATACGCAGCTATGATAAGTAATAAAGTACAGAGACTATAAATTAAATGTAACATCCTAAACTACAACCTGAAATGTCTCTTATTATCAATTTAATGTTTTGAAATGTTCAAATCAACATTTAAAATATACGATTGGACAATAGTTATTATATGTAGATATGAGGACCTCACGCGTATTATTATTTGAAGCGATTTTTGTATAAAACCGTGTCTGTTTATCTAAGGTTGTATAAATTTAACTTACCGTCAGCTATAAAATCACAAATGGTACCAAGTATGACACCACTTGTCTACCGAGAAGATCGAAATAAATGTTTGCTATTCATTGCAGGCACAACGAGCAAGCCCAAAGGCGTGGTATGGACACACAGCATGCTGCAGACGCAGATAGCAGCACTGCACACATCGTGGCAGTACTCCTGCCACGATGTGGTACTGCACACTCTACCGCTGCACCACATACACGGACAACTTAACTCTATGCTTGCTTCATTAGCTGCGGGGGCCAGGTAACTATTCACTGAGATTTTATTCTAAGAGAAAAATACTAACCAGGCCTTATATTGGGTGAACCTGTTTCCCCCCCCCCCCAATCGGCCTAATAACGATGTTGCGGCCCGACCCGGTTACAATCCATGAAGGCACTCTTGCCCAAATTTTTGGGGGTCGAAGCAAAATGCTTTTTTGTCCATTCTACCGTATTGAAGTAGAATACTCTTTGAAGCAGTCGATCTATCTTTTCTTTAGTCATTCTCTATTGTAAACTTCCATTACATTAAAGTCATCCATACTGAGTACGATAAATTGCTGTCTTTTAGCAGTTATTTACTTTTATTTGAGATTCGTATGAAGTGTCTCTTGACATGCCGCGATATGGAGCTCGACTTACCGTTAATTCGAAAGGATCCGTATGCTGTCGAACTTCGCGTCGCACACGGTGTGGTCGCGGCTGCTGGGCATGGGCGAGCGCGACGAGGCGAAGGTGACGGTGTTCCACGGCGTGCCCGCCATGTACGCGCGCCTGGCGGCGGACCACGAGCGCATGTTCGGCGACGCGCGCACGCACGACTACGTGCGCGCCACGCTCGCCGCGCGCATGCGCCTCATGTGCGCCGGCTCCGCGCCGCTGCCCGCCACGCTCTTCTTGAAGTGGGAAGAGGTAACCTATTTTGAGTTGTTTAGAATGTGCTACGTGAACCCAGTTCTCCCAAGAAAACTCCTTTAGTGTCTATCTCTAATCGTATTTTTTTCTTATCTATATACACTGTGGCGGTATAGATATCACAAAAAATGAAATAACAGATAACACGGTTCAATATACGTCGGTTAAAATAAAAAAATAAAAAATTAGTACGAAAATACAGAAATGCAAATTTAGAACAAACTAAATACAATAAAATAATTTCCGAATTAGAACACCATTGATAACATGAGTCGGTGAACTGTACCTACACGGCAGCGTCGCAATGTCGGCGACATCAAAACGACGCCGCCGCCGGCGCCGCCGCCGCAGCCGCCGCCGCGACGAGCGAACTTTACATTCTTATTACCTACCTACCAATCACTTCACTTGCTTTTAAAAATCTATTTATAAAGAATGCGATTTTATTCACGTGTTTATTTCGTGAATGCTCGACTAGCTTCCGACCCAGCAGTACGCGTCACTCCTTGAAAAAGTAGTTACCTTGGTTGTCTCGTAATCTTTGTACCGCCCTTACAAAAATTCGGCAGTCTGTAGGACATACACGATTGACTCCATACGTGTCCGTAAAGCAAAAGATGCGTTTTGATAGAGTTTTCCATAAATTAACATCATAGCAGGATATTCCGCCGCTGTGAAGGTCACTCACGGCATTATGGATGTTGATATCGATAACCCAATAAAATTAAAAGACTGATAATGCACTCAGTTTCACACTACACTACACACAGAACCTAATAGTGACTTTTCAAAATAAAATTAGCAGGACTCCTTACATTACGAAGTCTTGCGCACACGATAACATTAATTGTTCACACCATTGCCGTGTATTATGACGAAAGCAATAAGACTAAACAATTATTACCACAAGAAAACTTCTCTAAACAAATATGTATCTCATAAACAACAACAATATTATTATTACGGTTATTTGTCGTGAGCGCATCTACAAGGATACGGAATAGCATAAGCTCGCCGGTGGCCAAGGGCCGACTGACTGTCCTTACTGGATGAACTAATTAAAAACGCGTGTTGCATCGTGATGACGTAATAATCAACATATTTCGTTCGATTCGGGTGTAGTAAAAGCGGCAACGTGTGATTACCGCGCCGCGTATACAGCTGATCGCCGCCTGAGGTCAATGTATTATGACTGCATGTACACATGATGTTGCAATTTACGAAACACAAAAATGAGTCCTGTGGCTAAACTACTGGATATATTTTGTTCATATTTTGCAAATCGCCTAGAAATGAAGGGCAGAATATGTGGCTTAAGTATTTGGGATAGGAAATGAAACTCTCTGTATAGTTCAAACCGATGTAGGTACAAAATTGAAATTTTGACAGCTTATGCTTTTTTTTGTAAGCACAGCTAAGACGTGATATCTGGTAATTTCACTTCTAAGGGGCTAAAGTAAGGGATTGGGTTGTATGGAATTTTGTCATTGTCAAAATTAGAAACACGAAATAAGAAGTTTATAGGTCGCAGTTCTCGGTGATGTATACATATTAGACCGATCCATACAATAGTATTCGTTTAGAGCCTTTAAATCTTCAAATACAGCGCTCTATCATCGTTACGCAACGTTTCACTATCTCGGAGATAAAGGCAGCGTAAAATAACAACTGACATAATAGTGATATCAAGAATAATAGACGAGATTATTTTTTATACCTCTGTGGTGGTAAATAAGCATCAGCGGTCATCGTAACCTATGGAGGCTTTTGATTCCGTTCGCCGGTAACTCGAACTCCCGTACGGTCTACTCGATTAGTCAATCTGTGGGTCGCGTCAGATCTCGGGCATGCGGCTGCTGGAGCGCTTCGGTATGTCGGAGGTGGGCATGGCGCTGAGCAACCCGTACCGGCCGGCGGAGGCGCGCGCCGTGGGCTGCGTGGGGCGGCCGCTGCCCGGCGTGGCGGCGCGCATCGCCGGGGCCCTGCTCGAGCCGCTCCTCACCGTCGAGGCGCCCGCGCCGGAGACGCAGGTCAGTGTAACACATGTCTCGATACTCTATACTTGTTTTTTTTTTTAGTTTTACTTGACTTTATAAAATATTGATCACAAATGTATAACCAGGGGGTAACTAATGGACTAATTTTGATTGTATATCGGAACCTAAAAAGCATTTTTGTAAATAATTACTAAATTACATTATTTTACCTCCCATCAGATCCGTGTCCTCTTACCAGGCCCGTTTCTACGCTAACAGCTGTCAGTTATTTCATATATTACCTAAATGCATATAATTGTATGTAACTTTCACGTACCTGTGGAGTACTGTTAGTTTATTGATTAGTGACGCTATGAAAATAATCTGGTAGACGCTAATATCTATGCAAACATTTTTAACTTAGAAATTTTTCTTTTCACCAACATATATTATATGAAAACCTGTTCCGAAGAAATGTCAATATTACTATTACAATATGATCATATAAATTAAAAAAATGTTCTAAATTAACAAGAGTATGCTACACCCAATCCTTCTATCCGAAGAATTTCATTTATCTTAATATCAGTTCAGTAATCCAGTCGTACACGATGTTCTGAAGCATACTCATATTTTGACAGATATGTCTAGACCGCCTCGGCCTACCGTCCTCTAAGGACTTCTTCGTGGATTCAGATGGTTACGATTGGGGCGAATCTATAGTGACCAGGCACAAGGAAGTCGAAGGAGACGAATTCCAAGGAGAGTTGCTCATCAAAGGACCAGCTGTATTCACCAGGTAAGGCGATTTTAACAGACTTAAAAATGGAGGGGTTTCTCCGTTCAGTTTTATTTTTTTCATGTTTGTTACCACAATACCCCGTTATTTTTAATCCTTGTTTTATATACTTCCCGTTTGGTCCCATTGGTTCCATTAAAATTTGAAAAGAACCCTTAAAGTACAGACTGCCTCGGTGCACGCAACTGCTTTGCTGAAGTCTCGGGTTCGATTCACGGGTCGGACCAAATGTTTGTATGGTTTGAAACTAGATGGCGTTGTGTGTCAGGTGTACGAAAATATTATATTATAGTTTATTACAATTCATTATAGCATAGGGCACATTGAAGTCGGTAATACTCTTTTAAACTTTGATAATCATCCCACGTTTTTTTTTTCAATTTAAATTTCAGATACTGGAATAAAGCACCCAAATTGGACTCAACGGACTTCACACCAGATGGTTGGTTCCGTACCGGAGACACAGCGATGTACTCCGACGGCAAGTTCAGAATATTGGGACGAACTTCGATAGATATCATCAAAGCTTCCGGCTACAAAGTAAGTGCATTACAAGTAGAGTCCGTTATACTGGAACATCCGAACGTTGCCGACGTAGCCGTTTTAGGCATGCCAGACGACACTTACGGAGAAATAATCGCCAGCGTTCTAGTCCTGAAGGACAACACGAAATTGACCCTCAAAGAGTTGAAGGACGAAGCCGGGAAGAAATTGGCTCCGTACCAGCTGCCTAAAGTGATGCTTGTAATCGACCAGATGCCCAGAAACGCTATGGGCAAGTTAGATAAAAAGGAAATCAAGAGGTTGTTTGGCGACAAACTCGTGTTGCAAAAGGAATAGATAGGTTTAGATCTTGTTGTGAGTTGTAACTTTGTACTGATGTGAATTCGTATTGGGCCTACTCTGTTTAAGGTAATTATTTGCCTTTTATTTCTTTAACGTATCGATTTGTTTTGTGCCTACATATTCTTATTATGTTACGAGGTTTTTTTTAAAAGCAATTTAAGATATTAAATGAGTTTAGTTTTATGTACTTATATTATAAGTAACGACCATAATAATGTATACCTTGGGGGGAAGAGTAGGGAGGGATTAACACACTCCAGCAATTTACTTCTTGTTTCTATTTAAAAACGTGAATATTAGACAGTTAGCTTAAAGTTAGAGCCTTTCTCATAAGTTTTTTTCGTGCCAATACTTAATAACAAATGAAACAAAGCATAATGCATCTAGCATAAAAAGTAATGATATTATGTTTTAGAAATGTGAGTAAAGCGCAAACATTGTAATTGTATGGTATTTAAATTTATTATTAAAAATTATTGAACTTAAGTTACATTTAATACACAACCATTATTTTTATCTACTCATTGCGAACTAGGTAAAAAATGGGCCAATCCGTAACGTAATTTTATATGTATAACGGAAACAAAATAATAATGGGAGAGACAGGAGAAGATATCATTTTTAGAAGAACTAGGCAAAATAATTGTTTAAAAAGTACTCGACTGTCAATTTGGAATAAAGATATTTAAACTTTCTACTCTGTACTTGAAAATGGTGCTGAAATTTTAAAAGGACACTAGACCCCCTAGACACCCTTTTTTTAAGCACTTTTCGCACATGGAGGAATGTGAAACTTAGAATTTCACATGTAGAAAGGAAAAAAACTACACTTTTTAAACAATAGGCGTTATAAATTAAAAAAATATATGAAAACGGTAACATAAAGCTACCCATGTCTATGTCTATGAAAGAGTAGTCAATGAACTGTTAAACTTATACCATTATAGGTAAATTTATACCTATAATGAATAGCTTGTTTATATGACAAATACATAGGTCAATTAAATAATACAAAACATTTAAAATTTAATGAATAATTAGGCGATCTTTATATAACGCCCGCCCACACCTGAAGTTAGGAGAGTGGGTCACCTAGTGATAAACGAAAGAATTTGCTTGACAGCGGTTTCCTTGAGTTCGTGGATTCGACTACATATTGATTCACTGAAAGAAATACACTGTATTGTGGCATAATATATGTACTGGGCGTGATATACAAATCTGTATCTGAACGATAGTTAGTTATATATATCATAGGCTGCGGGCCTGTTAGTCTAGTAGTTCTATTATAATTTTAATTATAATTATATTTCGATCATCTAACACACTACGTCTTTTAAACTCAGCAGAGCTTCTATTATGAAAGCTAGATTGACTGATAGAATACATGTATACTTTTTTTTTGGAAATACCAACATATAACACATGGAAAATTTTACAAACATTTGGTCCGACCTACCACTGCATGCATTCATTCCATCTTCACCTAAATTCCACCCAGGGCAAACTTTGTGTGAAGAGCGCGATCATGTGGTCTGTGTCTGGATGTATTTTATCTATGGTTTGTGTGTATTTGGAGATATATGTGTTTTTCTTTAGAAATATATGTACTCGCCGTAGACATGGAAATTATTGCTAGTTTTAAATCATATTCAGTTGGTGAAATGATTGGCTTTAGTCAAAGCGTTTTCACATGTGATTATGATTTCGTCATAGACAAAGATAAATACCATCCATCCATCATCAGCCTATCGCAGTCCACTGCTGTACATAGGCCGTTCCAATTGCACGCCACTTAGATCGATTTTGGGCTTCTACAAAGATAAATACCATTCAAATCAATCAAAATTATTTTTATCAATGACTTTTCGCGAGTCTTGCGCTAGCGTAATTATAATAATAAGTCGCAGTGGTTTTGTAAATTAGTCACAGGTGTGGATCTTTGATTTACAAATCATATGATTTCTCACATGTGATTGTAACTTTATTTCCATCCCTAGGTTGACAGCAATAGGCTTGCCCCCTATTACATATGGGAATAAAATGATAATCGGTAAAATGTGTGCATTTAATTCGTCTCTGTCTTCCCCTTAGAGGATAAGAGTCGCTGTTCTGCAAGTCTGCTCGTACAGACTTATTATCGCAGGAGATTGATACACAATGGTTATGTCTTAAATTAGTACTTCCTGCTTTAGCGCAGTTGAATTAAGTTATATGTTAATTGATTAAAAATGCAATAAGGTGATGCTACTTTTCAGAAAGTGCTGAAAGTTAAACCTTACGCTTAATAATAACTACAAAAATACTATTTTTTATTATAGTTTGTCGAACACATGAAGCTATCTTACACATAGTGCAAAATTGCTTTCAGTAATGCAACGCAAGTGATATATCTTGTCACTACGAGAAACATGGGGTCTCATGCAAGTGTCATTAGACCCCTTGAAGTGTATGTGTGTAGATTCTTCAGAATTCAATTTTCTCTGAATCGGAGATAAAATCAATCGCAATTCAAAAGAATTTGTGACCATCTTAGAACAAAAATGTGTCTATTCTTAGTCTTTAGTACTTAAATGTTATGTACTTACACAGTAAGTACTTACACAGTAAGTACATAAAAGCACACTTCGAATAATATACAAATAGCATGAAATATTGATTATTGTAAGACTTTGATTGTCAGCTCTCGTATATAATATCCTATTGCTTTTAAATCTTTAACTATAGTGTTCTGTATTGACAATAATCGTAAGGGATATTCCAAATATAACCCTCGGTGTTATTTTTTTTACTTTAAGGTTTACTTACAGGTGTTAAAACAATATAAAAGATATAGCAAATATTATCTATATATTATTTATTTATTTAATAAAACAATCATTTATTTCTAATCAGCCATTGCAAAAAAAAAACAACAAACTTGCAGTAAACACCAAATCGTTTGTATTTTAGTTACCGCTAGACAAAAAAATAATTTGAAATATAACACAATTAATAAATTTCTTGCTTAATTAAAAGTAATTGCTTTACGCTTTGTAGTTATTTTAATACAATTTATCTTGTTGGCTTAACTCAAATACAATATATTGCATCGATTTTCTCGACGCTTACATTAAACACCTAGCTTAGATTTTTTTATGTGTAGCTACTTTCCGATTCTCGATTATATGACAATCAATCTATTAGTGAGAAAATAAAGTACCTTTTTATATAAACTAGTTCGAACGTTCCAAAACAAATACTATATAATATTATATAAAGTTAGCTATTCTATAACAGCCCTATTGCAGCGATACCGTGTAAAATAGAAGACAGTTAACGATTTCATTGTCATAATAATCTGCATAAGTAGGCCCCACAACTAGGATTTATTTGTAGTAGTTACCTGTATAATATAATTTTTATTTGTGGAAAAGGAAAATGGTGTAGATAATTTTGACACATTAATATTCACGTTTATGATTTACAAATTATATTATGTTTGATTATTTGTAAGTGTCGTACAACGCGAGCGAAACTATACTTACACGAAATATATTTTAAAGATTTATTATATATATATATAGCCCACGGTCATAATTCCTGTTTAAATGGTAATGCGGATTTAATATATTTATTTATCTTGTATTAATTACAAGCCTGAAGAAAAATGCAATAAATAAAAAAAAAAATTGCATAAGGAAGTTTATTAAAAGTCTTTTCGTTAATTAGTTTGTGAAACTGCTAAAATTAATTTAAAAAAATGACAAAAATTTGAACCGTGTTAAACAAAAATCCAAGAAATTGAACAAATTAATAATGCCCAATTATTATTTATATTGTGAAAAATCTCATTTGCGTAGTGAAGTAAATCTTATAAAAGGGTGTTTTCTGGAAAGATTATGAATACAGATAATTTTTGATAATTCATTTTTTTTTAAATTCGTTAATTAAACTGACAAGTTTGTGAATTTTTTATCGTTTTTGCACATCACGGTCTAATTGTTTCGGAATATATCGTAAAGGATCTGCTCGCGTCATTTCCAACAGGATGGTCAATTCGTTTAAATTCGGCTCTTAAAAGTTAAACAAAATATAATATATGCTTCTGTTTTCATTATATAGTTGTTATAGAAGACAAGGAAAGGTGATTGTAATATACCTAAATATCTGAACGATGTATTTCTAAATGTATCGGGCTTAATCTTAACGACTGACGTAATGTTGTTGAAATTTATTTATTGTATTTTTGTTGTATGTTGAATAAAAGACAAATAAAAATGTGCAATTTTATTTACATCTGTTGAATATAAATTCTTATCCTGAGTTTACACGCACTCAATTATTTTAGTAACAATGACAATTTTTTTTAACTTACATACATATACGCTGGTTAATCTTATCTTGACCGTGTGGTGACGGATTAAGAATACGGAATGTCACCACCCCTATTCATCCCGTGGGTGTCGTAAGAGCCGACTAAGGGAGTAAACTACGCAGGACAACAGCACTGCAAAGAGAAGGAAAACTTGAAACAACCCCTATACCAACCCGTCTAGGCCAGCGTGGTATAGTAGGCCAAAAGCTCCTTTCTAAGGAGAGGCCTATGTCCAGCAGTGGACTATTATAGGCCGTTGATGAATCTCCGACATAACTCCATACTAATAAAGATTACAACAACAATGCTGTTTTAAATGTAATTTTGACTGGCTTAAACTGAAATATGATTTCAATAATCACTATAATATAGCGAGTTAGTCACTAGAGCAAATATATTTAATCAGAGTATTGAAAAATATAAACTTTCGATATGCTCGGCAGATCTTTTTCCAATGCGTAAAGAGAACGTATCGATACCATCTTTTGCGATACGCGTGTCTCACGATATATCGAAGTATGCAGTTGAGTAAAAATTAGGTATTTTTAAAAATTCTAATATATTATAGTAATAGTATTAATAATATATTATAGTATTAATTGCATTTAACGATTCTTACATGTTTTAAAAAAAACTACTAAAATATAAACGAGATTCTCGATTAAATGATAAGTTAATCATGGACTCCTTTGTTGATTGTTGATTAAAACTTTGTACAAATCGTAGATAATTGAACCTCAAACGTTAAGCGCCGGTGCCTGAAGGAAGGCCCTGGCAGCCTCACTAGCATTCATTAAACATGGCGGACTAAAACTCGCATACTCTATGGAATCAGACCAACTCGAGTAAGTAGCCAATAATGTTGCAAGCATCCCGATAATCATCACTACTAAGGCTAATGCAACATCATACCATTTTATGCCATATTCGTCGACTATTTCTGTAGCATTCTCAAAAGTATTATACGTAGTATGTTGCGTAAGAGAAATGAGCGGGTTTTTTGGCAGGTCGATAGCGTTTGTACTCGTATGTGTTGCATCATTGGTCCGTACGCGGTTCCCCTTTATATCCGATCTCATTTGAGACTTCATATAACATAACCTAAGGAAGAACAGCGGAGGGCAGACGAACATGAGTGGGCCTGTTAGAGTGGATCCGACTAAACCCATCACTAAGTCGAATCGTGGCACTGCCTCAGCCAGTAGTACAGCTAAAAGCAAGATGCTGGACCTGACTATGCAGCGTTGGAAACAGAAATCTGAAAAAAATATTTTATTTAAAGAATGATTCATTGATGGGTTTGTTTGTTTCAAGAACCTAGAATGTGGAATCTAAATATATTACTTTTTAACTAGATCATCTAGTTCGATGTTAAATTATTCTTTAGAGTACAAGTTTTATTATTTGTTTTTCACAAGCGAACATCTACTTCATATACTGTATTGTTTTGTTTTAGCAAATTTTAGAGCCAAGGCTTACACATTTGCTCAAAACAAACTATGAATTCTATTATGTAGGTATTGTTATTATTATTCGCTATTGCAGGATTTTTTGAAGCTGGTAGAATCTATTTTAAATGCTTTTTTTTAGAGCGAGAAGGTACCTACACCAGTTTAAAATACGTACTTCTGGGAACCTTCAGGTAGTCTTCGATGTGTTGAAAAAGGGGCGAGTTGCTTACGGCACACGATAGGCAGAGCTGCAGAGTGACTAGAAGGGCCACCATGTAGAGGGGTATTGTCGGTGGTAACGCTGAAAATATAACAAAAAAAAATTATAAACTAACATTTTCCCATAGTCTAAACCAGGGATTCCCAAAGGGGTCGATACCGGTTTCCCAGGGGTCAACATAAACGAAAAATATTTTTTGGGGTCGACGAGGTCTAAAAATCGATCCCCATTAATTTGTTAAATTTTTATTGGGAAATGATGTCAAGTTTACTTACTAAACCAGTGACAAAGTTTTTAAATTGGTAAGTAATGTAAGTATTTTGTATCAATAAGAAAAAACTACACAGGATTTTTAAAGTAATTTGGCTATACTATTTGGTAATTTGGGGGTCTAAGGTATCAAGTTTATTTTGGAAAAAGGGTCTCTTGTCCAAAGTAGTTTGGGAATCCCTGGTCTAAACTATCTGATTAAATGTTTCCCTTTTTATGATACAGGAGATCAAACAAGGAATTAGGTCACCTGATGGTAAGTGACGCCTCCACTCACTCCATGTAAAGCAACAAAAGAATAGCTTAAGACCAGTTATCTGTAAAGCCGTGGTATTACTTCGGTCGAGCCGACCCATTTGTACCGAGAGATGTTTCTCCCACGACTAAATGATTCCCCCCTATAGAATATAATATAAATGTGCTACTGTAATTTTATAATAGCAACATAGGTAGCTATTGGAGAATACAATATAAATATATACATATTTAATTGATTGGCAAATTGTCAAATTCTGAACATGGTCATACAAATAAGTACTTATGTACAAAGTAATGTGAAAACTACTTAGTCCACAGAAATCTGTGAACTAAGTAGCGGTTGCTTGCAATTCGGTAGGTAGGTTAAATAACCTACCCTCCGAATTGCGAGATATTCTAACGCCAATGAACTTAAAACCTAAAGTGCGACCGTTTCTTCTGCATTAAAATTAATAATATCTATTTTGTTTATGATTTATCTGTTTCGCTTTTTTTTTTGTACTTATGTAGTAGTTTTTATATTTTTTTATATTGTATTCAGTTTTTTTTTTGTGTTATTACTTTTTTTTGTATTTGTTGTATCGATCTATAATAAACTTTTGTGGCTTAGGAAATGTTATGTACGAGTATATCAAATTCCTTTTATTATTATAAATAAAAAAATATAAGACTTACTCTGTAAAATATTATTATTCACGTCATTGCCGTATCTCAATCCGGCCAGAACGGTGGTGACCGTGAACAGGAGGCCGGTGAACCCGAACCCTCCCAAAACCGCCAAGTTGATCTTGCGACTGTCTTTCATGTCCACTTGAAGGGTTAACAGCATTGGGTGTATATCGAACTGGAATTTATAGCGTTATACCTATATAAAGTTCTTTTTTTTTAAAGTAATCATAGTTTAGTAAACAAAAAACAGTAATGGCGAACTGAATTAAAAAGAAAAATAAAATCTAACGCCTTGCTTTATCATCAGACATCAGACTATCGTTACGAATCTCAATTTGTTGGACTTCAAAAGAATCATAGAAGCTGATAAGAAAGAAAATGTGTCAGCAGTCAAAAGCATATTCGAAGAGAATAGACGTTTTCAGTATGAACGTTCAGCACACATTGAAGATTTGTTACGAAAGCGTTTACAAAACTTTACATAAGAAACGAAACACCAGTACCTAATCATCAATCAATTAATCATGCAGGTATGTTTTTAATGCGACTTTTTGGTCAATGCCCTCACTGGTTCAAAGTTTTATCAAATTATTACCAATTGATATAATACAAAATTCTTGCCAGAAATATTACGACCAAACACCGGACTCCTTGGGCTTTACCAATGTACGCTCAGAACGAAAGGCTTTCCAGACAGCAGACTGATCTCTTTCATGCTTCTTACTCTTTTGATTTAATTTCTTATTTTAATTTTTCTTTCCCAGAAGATGCACTAGTTGCAAATGGTGGTGTTGTGGTTTGTATAACAGAGTGTTTTGTGAACGTGTAATTAAAAAATTAACTGTATAATTCCTTTTTAGTTATTGCAAATATTTCTAAGTGTCTGAGGATTTCAATAATTTATGTTAAGTATTAAAAACTGCTTTCTACTTTCAATGATTTAAACTACATGATTTGACTGATTTCAAATAGTTCTCCTTACAGGGGTAATCAACCTGTAGCGGTAAAATGATTTTTACCTGGAAAGCCAATATTCCATAAGCTATCAGATAGTTCTGTATATCTGGCTTCAGGTCCATAACGGTTTCAGCTGAAGGTGGCGACACATCATCTCCAACTATACACGTCCATGTGGTGACGGCCACCGTACTTACTATGAATACCGACGACACAGCTAAAGGTCTGGAATAGAATAAGAACATTTTTTTTTTAAACAATTTTAAGGGTCTTGATGAGCTTGATGTTTGATGTGTGCATGAAGTTTCTTTTATGGTTTAGGGTGAAAACGAGCAGATTCTTCACCTCACGGTAAGCGACTACCGCCACTCATGATGGTAAGTGACACGTGCAACTGAAGAGACACTATTGCGTTGCGGCCCTTTCAGTTCCCCCATTATTAGGGGAATGGTTGGGAATGGTGTTCGGTATTCTCAGTCGATCGCTTGTTACTCAATTCGTAAAACTTGGGCGATATTCGTCATGATGATAGTTATTTTTATTGAAATTTTAATGTGATAATATTCTGCATTTTAGATGACGCAACGAACGTTATGAAACTCTGTTATTGGCTTAAGGATTCGATATAATTAATATTATCAGGTTTAATGTAAAAAGTTATTGTTTGTTGTTTATTTGGCGACGTCAACACAAAAAATAAAATAATACTTCAACGTCATGTAGCGGAGACAAACGTAACTAATTTCCAACATCAAAATGGTGTAAACATCCCATCCAAACACTTACTTCATGTCTTTCGGTGAGCCAAGCCACGTCACAGGACAAAGCAGCAATGCTAGCACCGCCATCCACACACAGTAGGTAACCCTCACCATCCCGCCTGATATCTTCCACCAAAATATCTGAAGGGTCTGTGCCGCTGAGAAGTATAATTTAGCGTTAATAATTACACGGTACAGAAGTAATCATAATAATATTATGTCTAGCTTTCAGAGAAGTGGCGCTATGAGAAGCAAAAGGGTCCATTACCATGATCATAATATCATTCATAGGATATCCTTTGTTGGACATTGCTGCAAGGTGTTGCTAACAGTTAGGGTCTGCTAGCTCAGCAGTCAGGGTCACTAAGCATTAGATCAAAAGTTAAAATACAAGGAGAAGTAAAACATAGTATAGTTTATACTGCTTCTCATACCCTAAGTTTAAAATAAATTATTTCATGTAGGTATGTACAGTCTAAATTGTGCTCTATTCTCAAATAGATATTTTTTTGTTTTTAATTCTGTCAATCCACATTAAATATAAACGATTTGACAATAGCTAGGTATGGCGTCATTAGTATTTTATACGAAAATGGATGTTAACATACCAATAATTAAATTAGGTACACCGGAGCCGAAAATTGCAGCATCGATGAGAAAGGTAACCAATTTCTTGGCCGGTGACCCGAACGCGAGTTCAGCGACTGCCGCGTAAGGGAATCTAATAATTAAAGAAAATATACTATGATGTACCTATATAAGATAATGTCAATAATGTATAAACACTATAATCATTAAATCAACGTTAAAGAATGGTAGCTTATGTGGTATCCGACTTCAAATAGGTAATTAACTTTTTTATATAAAATCGACTTCAAAATTATGAAGATATTAATATAGGCATATCAACATCGTGATCATTTTAAGAAATTGTATTTTTTATTAATGACTAGCTTTTGCCCTAGCCTATGTTACTCGCTGATAACATAGCTTTCGATTGGTAAGAGACATTTTAAAATCGGTTTAGTATTTTAGGCGCGAAAGCGTAACAAATAAATAAACAAACTCACTTTCTCATTTATTACATAAGTAGGTATGAACTATAAACCTTAAGGGTGGTAATTTTTCTTCAGATTTTAATAAGAATCAACGAGAAATTTTCAAATTAAAAAAAAAATCCGAATTGGTTCATAAATGACGGAGTTCTGGTTTGGCGGTAGCGAAAAAAATAATTCCTCCTCTTTTTTTAATTCGGTTAAAAGGAGGATATGCTAGGTTTGTTACCTCTGAACTCTTTTTTACTTAGGAGTTAAATAATAAAATAACCACTAATAGATGAAAAATAAGGCGTAGGTACCTAAGTTTATAACCATTCACCGTAAAATAAGCGCATTGAAGTCGGTGTTACTAATTATTAATTATCTACGTGTTATTAATTATCTACGTGTATGTTTAATTTAGTCGTTTCTACCTATTTTTATCTCTAATATACGGCGTGATCTCCTGCGCCAGCAGCCAGCTTTTGCCAAGCAATACAGCAGTGTAAAGTTGTAAGCCGAACACCGACAACACCAGGGGAATTGCGTAGATACCTGGAATAAACATTTTATTTAAAATGAGTAAGTCAGGTTACGTAATATAATATGTAATATATCTAATATAACTCACACACTCACACACGGCCGTCTGATCCCAAACTAGGCCGAGCCTGTGCTATGGTAACCAGACCACTGATAAACATACTTATATATTTCTAAATACATACATATTATAGATAAATTACACCCAGACACAGAACAAATGACCGTGCTAATCACACAATATTTGTCCTGGGTGGGAATCGAACCCACGACCTCCGGCTTAGCAGTCAGGGTCACTAACCACTAGACCAACAGGCCCGTAAAATTATTGTGTAATGACCTTTATATGGATCATTCACTAACCTAACCTACCCTTACCTAAACTAAAGAATAAAATAAATGCGGCACACGCAATTTCAATATAGCTTTGACATCTTCAAAATTACTAATGTTATATTCGTGCAAAATCTTAATGAATTAAACACCTAAACTTCTATTTTTGAAAACCGTATTGAAATTCTGTTCTTTTTTTGCGTTTTGGGGACAGACGCCGTAATGACAGATAAACTTTAGACATTAAACAACCAATTTAGGTTTCAATTATGAAAATATTTAAACTAATTAACCATTGAACCTGGATCGGTTTAGAAAGCTACCTACTCACCGCAAGAAATTACACTTTTGGGTAGCGTGATGACAGGGAACACTCCGAACAGGTCCACGACACAAAGCACCGTGAACAGAACGCTGAGTCCCCCAGTAGGCTCACCCACAGAATTAGCAGTGTAGTGAGACATGGTCGTAGTCGGCTTGAAAGGACTGCGGCCGGACCCGTTTTGCGTAAAGGGTAGTTTCGTCTATAGAAGTCAGCTCATCTGGAATGTACATTATTGTGCTGGATTGAATGCTATTGTAATTAAAAGGGACGTGATGCGTGATGTAATTCTATGATTATTATAGAAGCATTTCTGATGGATTGGTATGGATCCACAAACACTTCCTCGCAGTTGACCTTTGTGGCCGGTGCGGTAAAGGGAAAGCCCCGTCCCGTCCACCCACGATCACACTCATGGCGGCATGAGACGCTGGAAGGCGCGCTGATGCTGCCTTCTCCATCGCCTCCTTCTGCGAAAAGAAGTCCTCGCAGAAGGATGCGACCGCGGGTAAACATCTGTCGCTACCGGGCCCCATCTATTTACACTAGACTCAACAAAACAAACAAACAACAATAAAATGTCAACACGCAAACTTGGTTGTAATCGTGGAAATCTAACAGCTCTCTATTGACATAGCAATATCACAGACGTAATTAGTTATTAGTTCAGTGAAGGTATAAGTATTTTGTGGTAACATAATTGGCGTTTAAGAGTCATACAGGGCGTAAGAGAGATCGTAAGGTAGGTATCACACAAAAGTAATAACTACATGTGTGTTCCGTGCAAACAGTTAACGCACACTAACACAAGTTGGCGGCCGAAGGGCCCCGCGCGCTTCGGGTGTTTGATTAATGACATTGCAGTTTTTGACCGTATGCGGTATTTATTAATTTGTTTTGGTGAAATGTTCTGTTTACTTATTGTGATATCATTTTTAACCAAAAAAATTGAAAATGAATGAAAATGATGAATAAAAAAAAATGAATTTTCCGGTAATTATCCTAGGAAATGAACCTTCTATAGTGTATACATAATGTAAAATTTAAATATTCGCTAGGGTTGCTGTCTCATATCTGCTCAATGCTATTTTTAAACAAAAAATTTAATATTTTTACCCAATTGCGCCAGAAGGAGGTTTAACATAATCAACTTTTAGTGTATAAATGTATGTATAAAACTCGTATAGTATCGTTTAGGGTACACCTAAACGGCTTTATAGATTTTGGCTTGATAGTGTCGTTAGATTAATCTTAATGGCGAGTGACACCGAGTATTTCAAAATTATAAAAATAACCAGTTTTTAGCGCTATTTTATAATCAAATTCATGTCCAAATAATTTTAATACATATAATAAATGTTTTATAAAAAAATATTATTTTCTGTTATTATGTTTTATAACGAACGAACGAACGCTGAAAATACTTACATTTTTGTCGAAAATCTCATAAATGTGCCGCGGACAGCTCTTCTCTCACGCAGCGCTGACGCAAACTGGGACGTCCTCACGCGATATCATGCATGATCTGACAAGCCAGCTTTTTAGAAATATCACAATGTTTTATTGTGTACGACAGCTTCATCTTAGGACATCTGACCCTACTGTGGTAGCTGGCTGATAAATAATGAAATATAAATTAATATAATACTGAGCAACTTATATAGACACATACTATTTATATTACAACTTATATGCAACTTAAAGATAAATAAATTTACATTCAGATATGGATCAAATGATCATGCTTATCACACAATTCATTTTCCTGTCCGGGATTTGAACCCACGATTTCTGGCACAGCAGAAAGAGACAGACTCAATAAACAATAGACAGACGGGCACGTCAAGCTCATTCATGTTAATAAATATATGAACCTTAATAATATATATGCGAATTTTTGTCTATTGTAAGTATGTATGCATAGTGACTCTATTTGGAATAACAATCACTGCCCGCTTTGTATAAATAGCCAGACGGTTACAATTAATAACGAATGTATTTAATTTCTTATTTTAAGTGAACTGTTAAACGACATTCCAACAAAATAACATAACATTTCACGATATTTTTTCATTTTATTTGCACACCATTATTTACTTCTAAAATAAAATAATTGTAATAAACTAAACGATATTAACGTCTATAACGGTTAATAATGTAACTATTCTACAATATCATAAAAAATATTGGTTCATTTCAGAGACCTTAATATCGTCAAACGGTGATTTATTCTTTGGCGTGGCTAGACCATATTATTAAGTGACCGACAATTTCATAATGTAAGAAAGAACAGGCCCAGCATAAAACTGAGGGGCCTGTTGATCTAATGCTCAGTGATCCTGACTGCTAAGCCTGAGCCGAGTTTAGGACGACCATGTGTGAGATGTGTGAGGTTATCATGCATTACTACTGCAAGAAATTTTCAACGAAACCTACCTATCTATACGAGTACGACCTATATATACTTTTTGTTTAACGACTTAACTTAATACCCTTTTCAAATGCAATAAAGAAATAGACACATACAGAACTTCAATAATTATAAGTAATTTCTTAAGATCACCTCAGCGTCAATTAAAATACGGCAATGAATTTTTTTTACAATTTTACCCACTAAACTTTGCATTACCGGTTTAGATGCTACTTTTTTTAGTAGACCGCCGCGACATGCAACACAAAAAAAACTGAATCCTGTATTTGATTGGATGGTCTCGCAAATCATGTATTATTATTAATAACGAAGGCCATACATTCGCATCCACCGAGTCAAGAAAAAAATGAAAAATAAGTTAAGTTACAGCCGCACCGTCCCTTTCTCTATGCCATTCGGGACAATTTAGACACCCGTGACTTGCTTATATACCTACTGGGCCGCGAACCAGCAAACGGTGGGGTGGTTATGGATTTTATTCCTGATCAAGGTCTTTATCCTTATTTCGATGAGTTTACAAATCTTATTATTTTATTTTGATACAATTATACCGCGGCACGTCGTGTCATGCCGCAGCATGTCGTGTCATGTGGATTCATTTGACGAATTGCCGTGGCGTGCTACCGCGTCCCGTGAGCCTCATATATCCCGGCATCTTTCTGGCTGCCGAAGGACACACTGCCGTACCGTGCCTTGCCGCGACGTCAGTCAGCGCCGGCTTTAAAACCGCTCGCCGCGCCGTCTCGGTAGTAGCCGGGGAACCAGGTGTGACCTGGAAAGGAAATCCCCTACGGCTTACAGATGCCCCCCTCCAAAGTATGGTGACCACGGTTGCCCCTCCCTGCCTCTAAAGGCGCCCCGGAGCGCGTCGCGTCGCTTATGGAGGACTGAAATCATTAAGCCGCCTGCGGTACCTGGTCCGATCCCGGGCCGGGAAAGGCCGGTTCCAAGCCCCTTCCCGGTCCTACTTCACCCTCTTCTTCGTGAGCAGAAGGAGCTAGCCAAGTTCTACGTGCGTTAGCTCCGTACCATGAGCACAATCAGTCAAGAGGACTCTACCAGCGTGTGAAGCGTCAAACCATGGTATATTTGGGAATCCCGCGACCGCCTCTTGAGTGCTTCAAATTATACACACTTGTGTTTAATAAAGTAATTCGAAGTTTATAAACGTTTTCATTTATTTTCGTACACCGATCAATAGATGTTACTACTATGACATCACATCAGCAGTCTTTAATAGTCCACTTCTGGACTTTTCCTTAGAAAGGAGATTTAGCCTACTATCTGTTCAATCTACTACTATGACATAATTAAAATATATTAGACATGCAAATTATGAGAATGATTCTCTTTCGTTTCGGTTTTTGCCGACCCCTTGCTGTCCACTTGTCACCCGAGTGCGGCGCACGCTCTGCCCACCCGCACCCGGCGTCCCTGCTTATCTTATATATAAAATTCTCGTGTCACAATGTTCGTTCCCGTACTCCTCCGAAACGGCTTTACCGATTCTCATGAAATTTTGTGTGCACATCGGGTAGGTCTGAGAATCGACCAACATCTATTTTTCATACCCCTAAATGGTAAGGGTGACCCATCCCTAATTTTTTTTTGTTTTGCAATACAACGTTTGCCGGGTCAGCTAGTATATTATATACACATATATACCTAGAGGCCTGAATGTTCAATCGGTGTGACCAATATTGCGTAAAACAACAAAGTATTTTAACAAATCCCTAATACTTTTTTAGTCTGTGGCCTAAAACAAACAAGTTTTGTGAAGTTTTGTCACTCATTCACATACCGGTCATCGAAATTTAAAGGTATTCAAAAAGATTTATATTCAAAGTAACATAGTCACTCTTTATGCATAAAGCAAGGAAAATTTCAAAAATACCTCAGTTTCTGTCACATTTTCTAGATATATAAAACGTAACTGTGTAATGTAAATGTAACTTTGAAATCCAAAGTAGCCTTGCATAGAAATATGAGATAACAACTCGACCACGTTTTGTTTAGTTACATTTTTAATTACAATATTGGTAAATGTGAACATATTATATTAATTTTGTTCGGCAATTCGATGAGAATAAGTCAATTTAAAGTTAGATTTTCCACTCCAGTTGAGAGCAATTTTGTATGTCCGTATCGCTTAACACACAGCATTTCTAAGGGTTCTCTGCAGACACTAATAAAATAACGTATATACTCGTAACGCTCATAACATACGCTCTTATCACTGTATCACAAAACATTATTTTGTATCTACCTTTGCTCTTTAGTTACACTAATACTGATATATTATTCATGTACAACAACCGATGGCTTCGAGACAGAGTTCGTACCTTACACTACGAATAAACTCAATAGACTGAAGACCACCATTGTGTAACGGCGATACAATTGAGTACAAAAGTGCCTAGTTAGTTTTTATGTTCAATTTGATATAACTATTATTTAAATGTGGTTTCTCATATGCCATGTCACAGATCTGATAAAATCTTTGAATATTATTCCTTATTTAGAATTGTATCATTATGTGTTGCAGAATCACAGGTATAAATTCGTAGCAACAAACGCAACTATATCAGGATGACCTTCAAAGAGTTCTTCTACTTGCCTAGAATCGATACTGGTTTTTTCGAAACTGGTTTCTTAGATAATAGATGATTTATTTATAGTTTTGTTCACTGCTTTGCTCACGTTAAAATAATGTTTTTATTCTTCGGAAACAGTACTTTTTGGATGAAACGGCATTGTGTATGCAAAATTCAATGCTGAAGAGTAAGACTGTGGATAGTATATCAACAAGCAAACATCTAGTATGTATAAGCTCTTTTTCTGATACAACCAGATTATTTTTATTCAGCCTGCCATAATATAAGTTTTTATAATATAATATAAAGAAAAGAAAAAAAAAGAATGTACCTACCTTCTTGTAATCATCATCATCATCATCCTCAACAGTCTTTAATAGTCCACTGCTGGCTTCTCTTTGACCTACTGCCAAAACCTAATTTTTAAACTATCCTTGACCAAACGTGTTGGTAAAGGGTTTGTTTCAAGTTTTCCTTCTCCTTACCGTGCTGTTGTCAAGCGTAGTTTGTCGAGTCGAGTTAGTCGAGTATAACGAGACCCACGGGATGAGCAGGGGTGGTGACACTCCATATTCTTAATCCATCACCACACACGGATGACCTTCTTAAAATTTAAAACATAGCTTGTCATTTAGTTTTGTTGTATTAAATCTGTTGTTGTCCGTGTAGTGACGGATTAAGAACACGGAATGTCACTACCCCAATTCATCCCGTGGATGTCGTAAGAGCCGACTAAGGGTGCAAAACAACGCAGGACACCAGCACTGCAAAAAGAAGGAAAACATGACACAAACCCTATACCAACCCTATGCCAGCATGGTATAGTAGGCCAAAACCTCCTTTCTAAGGAGAGGCCTATGTCCAGCAGTGGACTATTAAAGGCTGTTGATGTGATTCGATGTGAAATCTGTTGTGTGTTTCTCCTGCGTTTATAGTTATAACCCTGCTTCTAAGGGACATAGTATGATGTTTTATAGCCTATATTATTTTTCAATAATACCCGATTAATACGATTCAAATGACATACCACATGTCAACTCTATCTAGCCATACATGACCTACACACCCTCTAACATAATTATGTGAATATACTTTCTTGCGCAGTAGGATAAAGAGGGCATATAATAGTAGGTGTAAACATTTAATCTTGATCTTTAGTTAAATCCTATATTACAATAACATGCCATGCCTGAGATGTGTGACAATTTTTATAATTTTCGAAAAAATGACTATTGTTACCTAGCTAGTTTCTAAGTTGCCTTTGAAAGACACCTGTACTTGATTGTACCCAGATGTGGACATGTCCGTAATTGAATACTAGTACCAACCGCATACTATGAACGTTGACATGCTATAGGTACATGGGCACATTTTCCGTTTTCTACTTAACATTTATTGTAGGTGAATCTTTGCACCTCATTAGTCTTTTGACAAGGGGAGGGTTGATCAAACCTTATTTAAATACATATATTTTTTAAATAAAAGATTCTTTGACAAAAAAAGGTGTCAATTTTATACAAATTTTACGTGATTGGTTGGTAACTGTCAAAAGCACATTCGAACTTTCAACTCTTCGATCATTTCTGCCTCTGTCTGTCATGGCTAAGATCTGGCTGTCTCACTTACTCTACAACGGAGAGACAGTTGATCAGAATTAATAAATCCTGCTTTTTGACGACATCTAAAAGTTAGGACAGACAACGACGACGAGCGGTCCAGCAACACGCTGATGTTAGAGCCTTTTTAACCAACTTTAAAAAAGATAGGTAGATTAGTTCTAGTACTACTAGATAGATAGTTCTGCTACTACTAGATATCGGTTGTATTTTTTTTGTTACCTTAAGATCTAAACTCCGTCTTTTATGAAACGATTTGCAGTAAGATTTCCCAAATGGTCATATTTAAAGAGAAAAAGTTTCGCTCCATGGGGTGGAAAATTAAGTAATAAAAATATGGTTTATTACATTTTCATCATGAGCCTAAAACATGATGAAATGCATTGATGTAGGTTCTTTATCACCGGTTTTCTGTTAGTTTTATAACTGTACTGTAACCTCAAGGTACATACCGCACCTGCCCTGCACGGCACTCGTAATACTACTAATATGGTGTCAGTGTGGAGTAATTAATTATACTATTATAATGATGAGACTGCTAAAGGACATCTTTATATGCAATATATATAGCATAAATATATATTTACCTACTATAAATTTTATAGGCCCTCGGATACCACCTTTTTTTTTTTTTTTTTTTTTTTTTTTTTTTTTCCGTGCGGAAATCCCCTCGGATACCACCTGTCGGTGGCATGTCGGACCCGAACCGACTAAAACCGCACGCCTTCGCCGGGTACTAATAGCCGGGGAACCAGGTATACCCTAGAAAGGAAGGCCCTGGTGCCCCGACATACCTCGGGTCATCTACAGACGAGTAGACGACCCCCGCCCCGTGTGGGAACCCCATGTTCCCTGTGCTCCCTGGAAGCGAGCGCGCTTCGCAACGCGCTCGCCGCCACCCCAGCCTGCTTCTGCTAGGGTGACAGATGGCCTCACCTGTCACCCCCAGGCCTGCGCTTATGGAGGACGGAGGTCGTTCTGCGACCTCCGGCGCCTGAGTCGCCTGCGCTGCCTGGCCCGTGCCCGGGCCTGGCGGGCCGGGAGAGTTCTAAACCTCTCCCGGTCCCGCTCCGCACGATAGCCGCAATCAGGCTATCGAGCGAGAGAACTCCCACTCCGATGGCCGCCACGAGGTCTCGCCTCTGCTCAACCCACGCCGGGCACTCTGCCAGCGTGTGGAGAGCCGTGTCCACGGTCTGGCCATCGCAGTGGTGGTCTCGGATACCGGTGGTTATGTCGGACTCCAACCGACTAAAAACCGCGGATAAGGAATAATACTGTATTGTTCAAAATAGCGTCGTAAATAACCCATTATTTTCTGTAATATGGAAAAGATAAAAATGGTTACTGTGGGTTATCCTTAGGAGGCAAACATATACCATTTTGAACTTTTTTGTAGATCGTGTTAAGACATACAATTCGGTAGTACATTTTTTGATCTATCTCGCAAGGTTTAGCCAGCAAACATAACAAGTTTTTTTCAACTTCACATTACAAATCTTTGAAATTCTCAGATTGCCTCTACTAAAATATGCATGAGTTATACATATAAACCCGCCTCTTGAATCACTTTCTCTATTGGTACGTAAGTAAGCGTTGTAAACGTACAAGAAAAAAGTGATTGCATTTAATAATATATAAATAAAGATAATATTTTTCTAGACCAACTTCACTTTATCTATTAGCAAAATTAAAAATTACGTTCCCACTTACGTAAAAAAAAATACGTCAAACTATTTTTCTTTACTTCCATTTGATTGAAATGAATACCGAAATTAGTCTGTTGTCGAAGTAAATATTTTACTCAGCATATACAAATATTTAAACATATTCCTAAACTCTAACTTTTTTCTACTGTTTTTCTTAGAAAACCATTGCGCATGCTCCATTTTACGGATCGAAGTCCATGCTATGAGTTGACAGACGCAAATAGATGGCGTAGCGACTTTGCACGTTTCCTTCCCTTTCTCGCTCCTTCCGTGACATTTTTGCGAAACGACGGTCTCGTTTCTTGTGAAAATTATCTAATAAATTGTATTAGGGCATGGTCGGTAAAGTTTTTCACACGAAAAACCGTGAAATTACAGCTGTAACCGTGGTTAAGTTTTTTTGTGCCAAGTGCAACTAAACAATCAAGATTCCGCCGATAATTCAAAGCCTACCCAGTGGGTGGCTTAATTTGGTAAGTTTACAAGTATATTTCATCATAATTTGTTAAATATATGTAATATTAAAATATCTGTTCACGAATTGCCTTGTTGCATGCCACCATATGCTTGTTAAAAACTGCAGTTGTCGAAGTGGTTTCCACAGTCCACAGTTAGGCTGATTATACCTACGTTTTATCGCGTCACTTTACCTTGAAATTTCTGTTAGGTTAGTTATATTAAACACCTTTTTGGCCTCTGTATACGAATTCCTATAAAAATAATTTGTTTTAATTTGTATTTCGTGACGATATTACCGCTATCGTTATTCAAGGGAGTAAATTAGACGACCTTTGTATCCCTTGCAAACTCCATTTTCGTGCGGTTCTCGCCAATGCACTACTTACCTCATAAATTCAACTGCTCAAGTTTCTAGTCAGGTGACCTTGGGATCTGACAAGCTTGTATTTCCCAACCAGTACTTTTTTGGCATGAGATTAATTTTGTTTCATCCTTATTCATTTTATCCATTTCATCCTTTTTTAGTTTCATCAATGTTTATTTATTGTGAAAGACACAGACAAAAACATAAATATATATAGTATGGCACAGTTCTTACATGTAATAAATAATGAATGTCTATGGTTTATAGTCTTCCTCTTCAAAAAGTTCATCTATCTTCTAATCTGCATTTTGTAATGCAATTACCATGTAGTAAGTACAAAATGCGGAAAACCTGTAAACATTAAAAAAAAAACAAATTGACTAGTCTAGATTAACTTTCTCTGAATATACAGCTAGCATAAAATAAAACTATTAATTACTATATAATAAAATATGTACAAGAATTAAACAAGTTAATAACTCTGTTCTGGTCTTGAGAGAGAACAAATTGTTGCTACACATTTATACAGTTATATAATATGTTTTAGTTTTAAATGAAATCTTAACAATTTGCACAGACAAGTCCTCTGGTGTTAGAATTTTACAAACAAATATGATTACTCACACCTTGGATGAGTAGGCATATACATATAAGACACAATTTTTAGCAAACTGTAATTTAAATCTTACTTTCATAATAGAGGGTAAATTTATTGCTGTGAATCAGGCACATTAGGGATTAGATTGCAGAATAGTCAGTATATTTTAGAATAGAAAAAGATAGGTATGAAGTTAATGCAATTTTAGGAAAAGGATATTGCTAATGGAGCAACATAAGTTCTTATACCTGTATCTTAAATTTTCAATTGCTCTTATGGTCCACGAATTTTTGATTAATCCCTTAAGGTTCACTGAATTACATAGTTAATGTTAACTTATGTACTATAGGAAAAAATACCATACCATTTTGTTAAGCTTTGAATAAGGTTTTTACTCTACTCTCTCAACTCTAGGGAAATCTTTACACCAAAGAAGTGTTGCTAATTTAGATATTGCTTTTGATTTAAGGAAATGAACAAGTGTGTTATTTTATCTATGTTTATTATTAAATATAGATAAATAAAGTTTTGCATGTTATGTGAAGGTTGCCAGATATATTTTTTTATAGCTATCCCAAGTATATAAGAAAACATGTTTAAATGACAGGTTGCAGTGATTGTTTATAGTATATTTGACTTAAAAGATATATATTTATTTTGATTTGTAATGAATGAGTTGCTCATAATTAAAAAAAATTGTCAATAAAGGAATATGTGAATGCATTTCATTTATATATTTTTCTGATAAGATAAATATAGTGATGTGTACACTATTCCCAATCTTATAATTAACAACATATTTTATTATATGGCAACATCTAGTAGTGATTTACAAATACTAGATGCCTAAAATTTTAATTATTTTGTTTTTCATTGTCAAACACACTTTTTCATTTCTTTATAGGTCTGAGTTAATATGGATAAGAATCAAGATTCACTTGTTCTAAAAAAGAAAACTGGTAGAAACATGGAACAAAAGAATAACAGACAAAATGATTTTGATAAAAACCGTGCTGGTGTTGTAGAAAAACCTGAGAAAAAACCTTTTGACAAAAAAGTGTACCGCTTAAAGAAATATAGCAAGAAGTATAAACTAGAGCAATGGGAAGAACAACGTAAAAAGAGACTACTTCGTGAGTATCATAAAGAAATTAAGAATGATTCCTCAGCTGGAACTTACAAACCTAAGACGTTTGATGAGGATGCTCCAGATGGTAATTCAGATGTTGGTAAATATGTGAGACATCCTGATTTCGTTGACAAACAAACAACAGCACCTAAATCCAAGAGAGATCCATTTCAACAAGCAAAAGAACAATTCAACAAAGTGAAACAAGAGAAATTAGAGAAACAAAAAGAAATAGAACGAGCAAAGGAAGAGAAGAAAAAGAAGTTGGAGGAATATAAGAAGAAGAAGCAAGAAAAGTTTAAGAAGTTAAGCAAAAAGACAAAGAAGGGACAGCCAGTTATGACAGGGAGACTAGAATTGTTGCTAGAAAAAATTCAACGCAGTTAGTTATTTTAGAAAATGATGGTTCCCAATTAATCAACAATGACGTAAAGAAGCATGTACAAGGTATATTATATTATCTGTTATTTAAAAAAATCATCAAGGTTATCATTGAAAATAAAACAATAATATGATATTTTAAAAAGTTAAAAAGATAATACATTGGTAAATAAAAAATATGAATTTACCCATAAATAATTGCTTTTCTAGACTTAATTATATATATTATTAATTTTAGGCATGAGTTATAAAATTAATTATATAGGTCTAAGCAAACTTGACATCTCAATCAATCAAATAATATTATGCATAAGGAATAGCACTTAAGTAGGTATATTAAAGACACTGGTTTGGATCTTTATATGGCCTTATAGGAGGCTTTTCACTTGTAATTGGAAGGATTAAGTAGACTATAGATTCGTTAAAATGTATGTTTGAATAAATACAACTGCCAACATTTATATTTGAGGGTAAATTATAATACCCATAAATATACATAATAATTATGTATATTTACGGATTTTCTATAGTGTGAGAATTTTGATGAATGATATATTTGAATGAGGTCTTAATAAAAAAAATGGTACAATTTAGATGAAATTATGAATTGAGAATATATTGTAATATGTTATATTAAATGTCTCCTGATCACATCAACATGTTTACGATTACAATTGTAATTAAAGTCAGTAAATACATTCTTTTGTCCACATTGTGATTATGACGCATGAGATGCTTTTAATTGGTTTGTATGTGACCATATTAGATTGTGTTTTACTTTTCTCGAAAAGTGTCGTTTTTTTTTTGTTCAAGAAAATATTGTACTTGTAAAATTTGTTGTATTGTTGGTTACATTTTGGTAATAAAATTGTCTTATTTGTAAGTTTCTTTCTCTATATTTAATAATATGCAATTCATCTACAGCACAGATAACTAATATTTCATCCTTAAAAACAAAAGTATAAGCATATCCTGTGTATTTGAGTAATATGTGGGCCTTTCTCTACTAACAGGAAAATCATGGTCCAAGCATGTTTTTTTTTATTTTGGCTATATTAATGCATAGTTCTATTTATCAAAACACATAATATATAACCTGTTATTTAAGGAGCCAAGCTTAATCAATATTTAGAATCATAATCATTTCATAAATTCGGTCTAAAAGCCACTAAAAACAGTCCTCTGTTATGTCCTAATTCTGGATCGAGTATGATTCGGTTCGGTTTTTATTAGTTGTATTTAAAAATGTAAAATCTTATTACTCTATGAACATAAAGAATATTGAATGCATGTGAACAAAAAACAATTATAATTTTAGAGAATTTTTTTGTACTAAAAACTAGTGTTTGAATTTTGTCCGATACATTTTTGAACAGTCCTCTGTCACAATTTGAATATCGCGCCACAAAAATATTAAACACTATTGTGGCTACATTTCGCGTCAAATGGAACATTAACAGTGTGAAGTTTGCTCGGTTGCCATCCTAAACAAGTCGCCGCCATTTTTCCCAGTGACAACTCCGCGTCTGTGTGGGAGCCACGTCTCTGTAGTGTTGAGTAAACATTCCTCTGGTAAGTCTATTTTACGGTATTTTATGTGTTTTAATTATATTTATTTTACAAAAAAAATTGCTCAGTGTGATAATTTATAGCTGTTTCTGTGTTATGAATTAATATTTAAACTTATACGTGGTATGACATTTTTTACGTAAAAATAACAGTCCTCTGTGCAACAGTCCTCTGGAAATTTATAACACAGAGGACTGTTCAATGTGACAGAGGACTGTTTTATTTGACGTCCGTGTATTTTATTAATATTCTTTATAGTCTGCACTAACCTACTGCTTGCCGATAGCCTCTTTCTTTCTTACATTGGCCTGTCACGCTAATTCAGGTCTTTTGTTTTCTATTATGGATTTTGGAATATAAAATAATACGTACCTAGTAACTACCTGTTTTTAAACCCTTACGGTTTTTTTTTTAATATTGAAAGTATGTTTTATTGTTTTAGTATTGCCGCAATGCCACCAAAGAAGAAACCTAAAACCAAAGAAGAAATAAAAGAGCAGAAACGAATTGCAGAAAGATTAAGATATCAACGGCTAAAGAATGACCCTGTAAAAAGAGAGCAATTGAAGGAAAAAGAACGACGAAACTACCAAAGAAAGAAGGAAAAAGGCATAAGAAAGTCAGTTAAAGATATGAATCGACGTGAACACAAAGCTGTGACTAAAGAATGGAGAAAGCACTGTGCTACATATCGCGCAAAAAAAAAAGCTTTGAAAGAAATTACAAACAATTTTGTACGAGATAATACGCCCGAATCCGAGGGTTCACCTTCTCCTCAAAGTTCTGTCGCTCCATCAATACTACCTATGACCACTCCACGAAGTGATGCAAGTAATGCGAGAAAGCGTAATGCTAGAAAGAAACGTGACAAAATTATAAAGGATAAAGACAAAAAGATCGAGTATTACAGAAAAAAATCCGAGAAGTATAGGAAGAGATTAGAACGTTTGGAAAAAGCTAAGACAAAGAAAAATGTAGACACACCTAACACTAAACTGACCGAAATGTGTGATTCGCCAGGAGCTCGCAGAGAAGTAGTCAAAAAGGCGCTATTCGGTGAAGTGTTGAATGCCCAGCTGAAAGAAAACTACGCTAATTTAAAAACCTGCAAAGAGAAACAAATATTCAGAAAAGTCGTGTCCGGTAAACTAATACACAAGTACAAGTTATGGCGAAGCAAAGATAGTTCCATATCTTATAAAACTATTCAGAAGTCAGCGCGTCAATCGGGTTTAGTACCCAAGCCTCGGACTCGCAAAGACAAAATTTCATCTGATTGCATAAGTACTGTACGAACCTTCTACGAAAATGATGACAACAGCAGACTTGGCGCAGGAAAACGAGAATGCCTGACCAGAAAAGGGGTTAAAAAACAGAAAAGATATCTATCGGATAGCATTGGAAATTTATACAAGAAGTTTCAAGCTGAACATTTTAAAATAAGCTACCCAACGTTTTGTCGTCTACGTCCTTTCTGGGTCATAACACCAAATGTAAACGAACGTAACACGTGCCTCTGTATTAAGCACGCGAACATCGATCTGAAACTGTCAGCATTGCACAGAAGAAGAATTTTGACTTACAATAGTCACACTGCACTGCTTGAAAAGACATGTTGTAATCGCTATGACGAGCTATGTTTGTCACGAACCTGCCAACGCTGTATTGACAAAAATCCTGACTACAGGGAGTTTGATGACAGCAAGCCTATTGAATTTAAACAATGGATATCTGAGAAACAAACTTACAACGACCCCAAGACCAAGAATGCTCGAACAGTTACCAAATACCTAAAGAAAATGTTCACGGTTCGCCCTCGAGAACTAATAGAAGAGCTGCACGAGGATTTGGAAGCCTATTATCAACACGAGAGAAACATTACCCATCAATACAATGCTATCAAGAAATACAAACAAAACCTTACCGACGAAGACGCTATCATACATATGGATTTTTCAGAAAATTATTGTTCCAAATACGGTGAAGAAATACAAGCATTTCATTTTGGAGGGTCGAGACTTCAGCTAAGTCTTCATACTGTGGTAGTGTATACCAAAAAGTCTATCAAGTCTTATTGTACCGTTTCCAAAAATCTCACACATTCACCAGCTGCTATATGGGCACATTTGCGGCCAATCTTTAAAACTCTCCCACCTAACATAAAGAGCATTCACTTCGTCAGCGATGGACCCGTAACTCAATACAGAAACAAAACGATGTTTTACATCCTGGCATCAAGGCTTCAACAAGAGGTTTCAAATGTGAAGAAGTTTACCTGGAACTATTCAGAGAGTGGCCATGGCAAAGGGGCCCCTGATGGTATTGGAGCGACCTGCAAGAGAACCGCTGATGCCGTCGTCGCTACAGGAGGTGATATTGATAACTTGGAATCATTTGTAGAGGCCATTCAACGAAGATGTTCCGCAATTACCTTGTTCACAATCGACGATAAAGCCATCCAAGAATTGACAGACGGCCTTCAAAATGAAACAGTTAATTTAAAAAGCTTTAATGGCACTCTTAAAATACATCAAGTAAAGGCTGAAATATTAAGAAGTCCTCTGGAATTAGCTCCAAAGGCCGCTAAACTCATAATGAAAAGTTTAAGTTGCACTTGTGAAGACGAGTGCCAGCATTTCAATTTAGGAGTGTTAGAGTACAAAAACAAGACAAAACTTAACGTAGATGATATTTACACAGACTCTGAAAGTGAAAACATGGACAACTCACAGGATTCCACAATGGAAACCGAAGACGACGGTGCACTGGCTGGACCTAGTTCAATCAACCAACAGAATTACACCATCGGTGATTACGTCTTGGTTAAATTTCTAGTAAGAAATACTGAATATTGTTATGCTGCAGTAATCAATAAGATAGACACGGAAGAAGGCGAACTAACAGTAACCTTCTTAAAAATTTGTGATGACAAAGGACACACATTCAGAGTCGATGAAAATGATGTTTCTGATGTGCCCTTTGACCAAGTAATAAAGAAGTTGCCAAACCCAGATGTTGCCCTAAAAGGGAAACGAATATTTTATTATTTTAATATACCTGTACCTGTTTTTGAGAAATAAGTCTGCATTGATAAGTAAACAAGGCTGATTCTTAGTACCTAAGCTTAATTTTGATTATAATTATTTTAATTTGTTACTTAGAGAGCTAAGCTCGCAATTTGTTCCTGATTTATCATCAATACTTATAAGTATTTAAATTCTGTATGTGATTTAGTATTAAATAAAGAAGAGAATTTATTTGATTACATTTAATAATTAATATTGTATTTTGCTTCATATAAACATTGACATAAACTGTTCTCTGGATGGAAAAAACAGTCCTCTGGGTGGCAAAACAGTCCTCTGTCGCATTTTTTTACAAAATTGCCTATAATTCGAAAAATAAGGGAAAATTACAATGGTTTCTTGTTTATATGTACTTAATTATAACTATCTATCGACTTAACATATAATATTTTTAATTTTCTAGAAAAATAGGGTTGGGACAACTGTCAATAGACAAGTTTCCAGTTAGTAGAGAAAGGCCCATGTATGTATACACACATACTTGTTAATTCTTTTTTACCCTCTTAAACTAGTGCACCTGGTCACTCATTTCTGCACCGTCCTAAGGTAGACAGGAAGAAAATCTCTGTTCAGCTATTGTGCAATTTCATTTCTGCATAACCTAACAAAGAAATAAAAAAGAAAAGAGTATTAAATGCTTTTAAAGGCAATAGAAAACCTCTCGTTGGTATCATCTCGATGGCTCAAATAGTTTTAGAGAAATGTCATATTCATATCTAAATATTCACATTTTTCTTCTCAAGGTCAAAGCGGAGCAAGGCGACCAGATACATATAAATAAATCGTTTTCGTATATCAAGTCCAAAATTATACGTATTACTTTAGATATAGGTTGTCATTTGGGGGCGACTCGCTATACAAATACGGCTGGAACACTTGTAAAAAGTTTTTGACATTACGATTCTGTAAGTTCTAGGAATATTAACCGTGAGCTTGTTACAGTGCCACTTTCATCCACTCCCGAGTCCATAGGTAACTACTGATTTTTAAAAGAGCTTTTTTCTTTCTCTCTCTTTAAATGTTGAAGGAGGCAAACGAACAGACAGGTCACACGAATGATAAGGGACACAGACGCAGAGGGTGAAAAGTGGTGGTGACGGAAAGGTTGTAGTTGTGCCCCCTTTAACCTCGCCCACTCGGTGAAAAGCAAGGACAATATTTCTTGTTTTCTGTGACGCCGTGGTATCACCACTCTGTCGAGCCGACCCATATACCGAAGCATACTCGTAGCTCTCACAAATTTTTGTTCGTGTTTAATTAAAGAAAACTTAAAAATCTTCAGTCTGTTATCGTGCGGTGTCATTACTCCGTTTTCTTCCGTTCATAAACCTAATTTACAATTCCACAGTGCATATGTGTAAAGATAAATTTTATTACATCGTGTTTACAAAGTATTTGTTGTCTACTCATATCAACGATTAAATACGATACTTGGTTTTGTGTTTGTAAAGAATTATATGATATAAAATAAATTATAAGATAGAAGAATGCAGCGCTGTGAAGTTTATTTGCATAATGTAAGTCTACAAATCTGGTGAATACATGTGTTTAACCAGTATTTATGTGTTAAGAACTACTTTCACCGTTTATTAGAACAAAACTAGTTTGAAAATAATGATTAGGTGATTTTGAAAGGACGCCTGTAAAAGTAGACTCGACTGAATCCGGCAGAATAATTCTTTGAAATAAAGAAAAACCAACCAATAGATAAGGCATTATAAACTAGCGTTCTTTCCTCATTTCTAAACAGAGGCCTATGTCCAGCAGCGGACTTTTAAAGGTGTGCGTTGCCCCAGCGGGAAAAGTTCGAATTTCATCATTTGAATTTAACAGATAGTGGACAACGTTGTTCCAGCGGCACTTTTTTATCCTATGGACGTAAAAGAAAAAAAATGGTATAAAAAATTAGCGTATGACGTGAGGCAATAGGGAATATGCATGTGACACCAAAATGGACAAAATATTTTTATTTGTAATTTTTATTGCTTAAAAAAGATACCCATACAATTATTTTTGAATTTTATTATAATTTAATAGTGAAATTTAATCATCAAAAATTGGCTTTTTTAAGATTCCCTCGCAAGTTTCTAAAACGCAACGCTATTGGTTGAATAAAACGTGACGTCAACCTACACTGTCAAGAGTGTCAACAAGTTGTGTGTATTTGTAATATTTGGTTTCTGGTGATTATTTGTTTCATTTTAAGTTAATAACTAATACGTTTTCAGTCTTAAATTATTAAAGTCC
Organism: Arctia plantaginis; assembly: GCA_902825455.1. NCBI lineage: Eukaryota > Metazoa > Arthropoda > Insecta > Lepidoptera > Erebidae > Arctia > Arctia plantaginis. Next base: position 5,364,120 of record CADEBD010000286.1, on the reverse strand, counting down.
CGTGTAGAAAGACTCAACACAATGACTAAATATACTTTGTCAGGTGCAGTTTTGATATTATTTGGGCACAAAGGAACGGCACAATATTTATAATAAGTTTTTATTGGCTTTTCCATGGTAATAAGTTAATATTTATCACTCACTTTATTAACTTTCACAAACTTTGTGAACTTCACTCCGTTGTTGACATCGAATTCGTCTGAAAGTGTAATCTGACGTCATAAAAAAAGCGCGCCAAAATGGACGTGTTCAAATTGCTCCAAAATGATAGTGATTTTAATAAATTTTTTTTGCTTAACGGTTTATATTTCGGATGTGTTATATTTATTTTTGGTAATGTAATAACTAGTAGAATCGTTTAAAAAAATAAAAGAAATACATGCATATTCCCTATTGTGTATGTTTAAATGAAATTTGTGCGTCAATAAACACCGAAGAAATTCAAGTTTCCGCTGCAACAACGTTTGGCCATTAGCTAGATTTCATATAAAACGCTTTTTTAGAGGTGTAAATTTTTTCATACGTTGTTTTGAATTTGTTTATACTGTTTGTAAAAACGGATTTAAAAAACCAAACCATTCAGAAGATATAAATATAATCGTAAAATAAGGTTATTAGTACTTAAGGCGTATGCACTAGGATCTAGTTTACATACATACCTTGTAAGCATCTACAACGTCTTGCTAAGTATCATTGATGTACTCTTAGTAATTAATGAGCTATGGGATAATTTACCATGACTCGAACACTCATATGCAGTCTTATTGTATGAGATACTAAAGGAAATGCTTAATAAAACCTATTCCAATAATTAGTGCATTAATTCAACTATTCACATGTAAAATTTCATATCTTTACACATTTATTAATGAAATACAATTAAAATACTGACTACCACGCAATTTTGTGTGATGAGCACGATCGTTTGTTCTGTCTGGGTGTAAATTTATCTATAATATGTATGTATTTAGAAATATATAAGTATCTTTATCAGCAGTCTGGTTACCATAGTACAGGCTCTGCCTAGTTTGGGATCAGACAGCCGTGTGTGAGATGTGTTAGGATCAAAAAAAAAAAATTGTACACAACCCGACCGAGTTCGCATATTCTAAAATGTACAGTACAGTATATAGTAATTTTGTAGCGTTGTTCAAAACACTTCAAGTTATAATGACTTTTATAGATTTGACTATTAGGCATAAATTTATGGGTAAATATAGGGTATCTGAAAATGTGAGAAAAAAGCTCGTCTAAGCAGAAAACGCATGACAGAGTCTTCCTCAACAGCAATAGTGGCCTGTTTCATTATGAAAAATGAATGCAAAAAATGGAACATATTTATGACGGGCGATGACAATATCATACTACGAGTACCTATATATTAATGTAAAAACAAGTGAAAAAGTGACGTTTTTGTTATTTGTAGCTTCCTCGATAAATGTAACTGTCGTGCATGTTCACTACTTAATTATATCAAAAAGTTTTTTTCTTTAAACTAACTTCACTGTGAAAATGTTATATTTTCATATCTGTATTTCCCATGTCTAGTAAGTGAATAGGTAATATATTAGTATGATCGTGCCTTATTTTCTATTAGCTTCTTACTATTGGTTCACTATACTATTCCGTTTCTGCGCCTAGTCAAATAGTTTCATTCCTACCGTGTTGACCATATTCTAATTTTTTTTAATGGTTAAAGTTGATGTAGTGTTGTAGGCTAGAAAAAAATGTATAAAACAGAAGAGGAAAGAAAAATCTGGATTGATTATTTGTGACAAAAACACGTACGCGACTAACAGCCGAAAGAATCCGATCGGATACGACGACAGGCGAACGGAGCCAATCGCGCGTCATAGCATAGCATACTTTCGATTACGATCACGTGTCGCCGAAGGCGCCCCTGGTCTAGCTGCTGTGCACGGCTTGGTAATAAAGACTAAATACTGTGTACACGATTTACTACCGTTTGGTGAAAATCATTCTATAGACTAGGAAATTAACAGTTATATAAATATATCATAGTCATATATATATTTATGGTTAGTATATTTATTTATGCTCACATAACAATGAATTGTATAATGGCGGACTTAATGCCATGGCATTTTCTGGCAGTCTACGTTTATGTGTTGGGGAAAGTTCTGAGTAGGTGCACTATCAATATTTTTTTTTGTTTTACATGTATATATTACATATACACATATACTTACAGAGTTACATACCCACAAATAATATACAAAACTTTACGGATATCATGAATCTGCTAGGGTGTCTAAAATGTGAAATTATCCCATAGCTCATTAATTACTAAGAGTACATCAATGATACTTGGCAAGACGTTGTCGATGCTTACAAGGTATGTATAAACATTATAAACTAGGTCCTAGTGCATAATCATTAAGTACCAGGACCTAAAAACCTTATTTTACGTTTATAGTTATATGTTCTAAATAGGATGTTTTTTTTAAATCCGTTTTTATATAAACAAATTCAAAACAACGTATGAAAAAGTCTACACCTTTCTAGAAAAGCGTTTTATACGAAATCTAGCAAATTGCCGAACGTTGTCTTAGCGGAAACTTAAATATCTTCGCGGTTTAGTGACGCACAAATTTTATTTAAACATACACAATTACCTCACATCATACACTAATTTTTGATACCATTTTTTTTCTTCTACGTCCATAGGATAAAAAAGTGCACAGTGAAAGTTTTGCACAGTTTTTCGTGAATAACTGTCCAATGGTTGGATGCACAAATTTTTACTTAGTATGCACAATTACACGACGTCATACACTAAACATCTGTAAAACTCAAATAATGAAATTCGAGCTTTTTCCACTGGGGCAACGCACACCTTTTAAAGGCTGTTGATAAAACTTGCGTTCCATTCATTCATTGTATTTATGCATATTACTACCCACTAGAAATCAGTATAATCCTTGACTGATTAATGACTAATAATATTTCCGAAAATCTGTGCTTTGTCAGGTGATAGTAAATTTTAATGGTATCATCGATTTATAGATCGAGAAAAGAAACGTTTTCATGAAATAAGTATAGCATAATTTGTATAATTGCAAAAAAAAACTGAAGTTTCGATTTTGAAAGAATGGCATGTGATAATAATGGAAATTTGTTTATTTTTAAATGTAATCATTATCTGTATAACTAAAAAGGCCTTTCTTCAGAAGCTATGCCATGGCCCAAAGAAAATCACAAGACACACCTACAACTAAAAATATACAAGTGCGTTACCGCCCTTCGTGTGCTAAGTGCTGGAGAGGGGCAGTGGTAACCTTAATCAGTTAATTTTCTGTAAGTATATCACTCCAGACTAATCGGTTCATATAAGCGTCGCAAGGCTCTCCCACAGCAAAAATATCCACCAGTTTAGGGAACAGAACTAGTATTACTACTAGTTTTGTACTTGAATATACAATAGCCTCCATAAACGCTAGCATCACACGGTGTGGTCGCTTATAGTTCAACACGTGACCAAGTCCACATTATTCACATTATCGTGACAATAAAGAAAGGTGAAAAACCTTACCCAATAAATAAAATTATCTCACGACAAAAGCTATTGAGAATAATGTATGTTCTATCATTGTAACAGTTAGGTATGAGCAGGCCACACTGACAACAATAATCTGACCTTATTATCAGCACGGTAACAAATGGAGTACAATATTATTATCTCAAATCATTATACCTAACCTTCCAATTTTTGGCGCCTAATTAGTCATACGATAGTTGACACGCGTCCCAGAGATAATAGAAAAGATAGTAGTTGAACCCCGATAAGCGTACAGAATCAGAATCACTTGAATCAATCGTGCTCGTATTATAATTTTAATTCGACTTCATAAAAAATATTTTAAATGAAAAATATTTTTTGTTCGATAAGGCTTCTCCCGTTTGGTCCAATTCAAATTAGATAAAAAATGCGATCGTAAGGAGAAAAATGAAGAAAAGATTAATACAGCGTATAATAATCGTTACGATGTTGTAAAAAATAAACTTAGTTTGCTTAAAACAAATAAACTTTTGAATTAGTAGTTTAGTATTAGTAATCCTGTCATTTAACGAACATCCACACACTCCTGCATTTCATGTTTAGTTGAAATCCCTAAGAGTCGGATTAGATAACAGCACAGCATACTAGACAGTCTAAAAATGACACTCTCGAAATTAGCCCATTAGTTTGATGATATCAGATTGTGAATTTATTTGTATGACACACAACTCATAAGTACTTTTCGACTTGTTTACCATGTCTGTCGTTTTTTTTGTTTATCTACCTACTTTTTATTTCTATTGAACAACTTTAATCAGTGATTATAGGGATATTAGGCAATGAAAAAGGCAATGTGTAATAATAATATTTTCGGACATTTGACAGACAATGATATCTAGTATCAAACTATGAAAGATAGATTGTCTAATAGAATACTTTTTTGTAAATACATACATATTATACATAGAAAAGTTATAAACCTCAATTTTACCTACAAAACTTTTGGTCCTAGTTGAGGTTTTCCAGGCTCTCGTTTCCGACTTTTTGGTGCCACTGACAAGAAAGGGGAGGAGCTTAATAAAAATAATGCATTATTAATCAGTTCCTGTTAATTAATTTTTTTCATAATTCTGATTTAAAAAAACAAACTCGTAGTTTCCTTGTCAATTGCCTCTCCTTTAAAATTGAAGTTTTTGTTTTTTTTTTATGAGAAGGGGGAAATAGTCGTTCAATTCCGAAAATCATTTTTATAAAAATAAATGAACATTTTTTTTGCCTTCTATACTTATTACTTGTTCGTTTAGCGTTCATAATTTATAATCAGTCAGGACAAACGATTTTAGATTTTATAGTATTGATTAATGGAGCTAATGGAACGTGTTTTGATTCAAACTACATTATATTGGAACAGGCCACATTAAGATAATATCGAAACACGTGCGTTTAAACGTGTTTAACTTGTTAGCTCATACATATGATACTTAAATTTTCTATTCTAGGTAAGTATAAAATTCGTGCTTATCTTGGCTATTTTATAATGCAATTATACTCTGTGTAACCATATGGGTTAATCATAAGTACGAGGGCTGCTATTTATGTATCCGGAATAACAAAGTAAAACAAACATATAGCATTTATTATAGTTTTATTGCTTTTCAAAATATTCGCCGTTATGATCGATGCACTTTTTGCATACGTTGAAACCAATTTTCGTAGCACTTTTTCCATTATGATTGTGGTATCTCCAAAACGTCCATTTTGAACGCATCAACAGCCTCTTCACGACTCGAAAAACGTTGACCACATAATTTCTTCACGGTTGGAAATAAATAGAAGTCGTTGGGGGCCAAGTCAAGGCTGTACGGCGGATGACCCTTTAATTCGATCTTTTGATCTTCCAAATACTCACTTGTTTCGGCCGATGTGTGGCAGCTGGCATTGTCATGATGAAGAATGATTCTGCGTTGTCGGTTATTCTTTCTTATTTTCTCAAACACTTTTGGCAAACAAATGATCGTGTAACTTTCAGAATTAACCGTTTTACGATCCTCCAGTAGCCCTGTAGCCACATGTCCATTTGTTAAAAAAAAGCAAGCTACCATTTGCTTCAAAGTGCTTTTTGAACGAATGCCTTGTATTGGGTTTTGTTCATCTTTGAACACCCAAACCGTTGATTGTTGTTTAGTATCAGGATCATACGCATATATTCAAGATTCATCACCTGTGTAGATATTATAGACAGCTTTTTAAGCACCCTGATTGTACTTTTCTAACATTTTTTTTTAAAACCAATCAACGACCCCGTTTTTGGCCAATCCTCAAGTTGTGCGGCATGCAATGTGAACAACTTTTTTTTTCTATATTTCATCAGCATCTATATTTTGAGGTACAGCAGCCGATTTAGGCCGACCTTCTTTGAATTCGTTCGTGAGCACAGACCGCCCTCGATTAAACTCACTAAACCAGTGATACACAGTTGTTTTTGATGGTGCTTCGTCCCCAAAAGTGGAAGTGACTTGATCGATGCACTGTGTTTAAGTTAGCTCGCGCCGAAAATCGTAATACGAGTAGATCATAACACGAAAATTTTCGTATAGCAGCCCTCGTATTATTCTTTTTTTTTCAAGTAAGGGAAAACAAAGATTGGATTTTTTATTAAATTAATAGCCGTTTCCGATAAGAACAGCAAAGCAACCCATATTACTGACTACTACAGCATATTACATAACTGAATTCCATATGGTATAACCGAAACTAATGAGAAACGAAACGAAAACACGTGAAACTGGGGGCATTGTGCGAGTTTATTTCACATGAACTCGCTCTCGACGGCAAGCGCTGTCGGTTTTACGATTGCCTGACTGAACTCATACTATACCCTCTTCATAGTTAACTGGCTCTCGACAGCACAGAGCTAATATAAGAATAGAGCACGCCAATCCCACCTAGCCCAATGCTTTAAGGTGTCTTACGGGGCGAGAGAGATCGCTGCACGCAGCGGCCCTCTCTATCTCTCTCTCACTGCATGTATATAGGTACATGGACTGCGCATGTGCAGAATTAAGAAAGAGATAAAGAGGGCCTCTGCGTGCACCGACCTCTCTCGCGCTGTGGGACACGGTGTGACTTCCCGCTTCCCTTGCTTTCTCTATTTTTATTAAAAAAAAATCTGGCACAACTTAGTACGACTTTTAGTTGATGAGATATTTCTCTTATACTTCTACGTCAACATATTTTCCCGGGGTCTCGCGTTCGATTCCCTGATCGGGAAATGTTTGTATGATCTGCAAACATTTGTTTCGGAATTTGGGTGTTAAGCGTTGTGTGGTCAGATGTTCGAAAATATTATAAAAACTGAGTGGAGATGCAACAAGTTATGCAACTGCAGTTTAGACACAACACAAACACGCCAGATAGTCTAGCCGAACCTTTAACATCCACAGATGCGTGCAAAATTTGTTTAAAGCTTCGCTGTTACTTCATGGCTTGCGTTATCGTTAGATTACGGTAATTGCTATGCTATGCTAGGTATAGACACTAAAGTTCAGCAAATATTTTATATCTTTGTTTTTAATGTAACACTATTGCGAACACATCGATTCAAACGAGTGTATGCCGATACTGGTGTTTCCCGATCACTGTTGAAACTGAAAATATTAAAAAGTAAAATTATCAAAGAACAAATAAGCGAGCCTTGCAGAAGTCGCATAATCTGATGTCGATCTGACATCGCGGCTTTCATTATCAACTCTAGCACCGTGTGCGCTCTTTAATCAAATGATAGCGCGGTTTGCAACCGCTTTTTGTTAGCCACCAGTTACCATTTCTTTTCACGAAAATATTTTGGACATTAGGATTGATGTACACATTTAGTGCATGAGCTATGCCATTTTATTCATGTAATTCAATTCTAAAATAGTTTAGCTGAGTAGGTACTTTAGACGCAATTTGATCTCTACGCTGTACAGCGATATAAATTGGCTGTTAAAAAAGGACGTTGTATGTATTTTGCGAATTTAAGTATATTTGTTTGTAATGATTGCACACACTAATTACTTACTAATTATCATAATTTTTTAATACGATAAGACTGTCAAGATGATAATATCATTGCCAATTTTATTGAAGTCTGATAAAAACTCTAAATGAACTATGAACTATAAATGACGACCTCGTAAAAATGTGCGATGCAGGGCGGGGTCGTCAGTCTTGACTAAAATATTATCGCACACAAGCATATCGTTAAAATAATATAACAAACACCTGTATTATTGACACAACGCGCTGTCTTGGAACAAGCATTACTTTTATTAGTTAATTAAATGATAACTGTTTATACTTATTAAAAATTCCCGTTGTTTATGTACAAAGTACCTACACTTTAATATTAATTTAACCGTGAGAGAGGCTTGATTTTCCATGGTAAGGGCTGGCTCGACCGGAATAATATCACTGCCTAGCAGAAAACCGATGTTTAAGTACCTATTTCTTTTGTGTTTCACCGAACGAGTGAGAGTACCGGAGGACGAATTTAAATCTGGAGTGCAGGACAGGTACTCGTGTCTCTTGGTATTTGGCAATCACTTACCATCAGGTGACCCGCCTACCCGTTTGCCCCCATATACCATCAGATCACATCTACAGCCTTTCACAGTCAACTACTGGACATAGGCCTCTCCTTACAAAGGAGGTTTTGACCACTATACCAAGCTGGCCAGACGGGCTAGTACTCGTATAAGGATTGTTTCAAGTTTTCCTTCTCTTTACAGTGCTGTTGTCTTGCGTAGTTTAATAGGAGTATAGTATATAGTATTAATAGTAGTATGCGTATTTAGTATGAATAGGAGTGGTGACTCTCCGTAGTCTTAATCCCTCACAACACGGACTCCCCCCTCCCTAAACCAATAAAAAAACTTAATGTACTTATTGTATCAATACGTAATACGTCTCTTGTCCACCAGTATATGAATGTTCTCCGAAACCTTCTAGTGTACATAATTTTAGAGTTATCATAATTCATAAGAAAGTTATCTGCTACCAGTATAAGTTATAATGTGTAGGACGAAATATTAATATCGCTTAAACACGCTTACCATCATCCAGAGATCATGACACAATGTGTAATTCTATACCTGGTGGTTAGCGACATGACTAGATTATCTTTTTGCTGATTTAATATTTAAAATTTTGAATTTAAATGTAATTTTAAAACATTATTACTAAAAATATTCAAGCGTAAATTCTACTCTTGGGTTTCAAATTATGTAATAAAAATGGCGTTCTTTTCACACCATGGGCATGAAATTAGCATTTTTAGTTCTAGGAAAGCGTCCTAGTACGTTTAAGTTGAACATGCCAGCTCGGTTTCGGCAGCATACATTTTATTTTTATTTTATTTTATTTTTTTACATACAACTTGAAAACATAGGTGGCAATTTGACATCGTTCCACACGGCAAAATTTTCATCGTCATTACCTGGATAGTTGGCGCTCCACTACTGTGCGCTTTTCGAGACATTTTTGCCCCGCACAACCAATCTGTGGAACGTAGGTATCGTCTGCGGTATTTCCGGACCGATACGACCTTCAAACCTTCAAGAAAAGAGAGTACTCCTTCCGAAGAGGCCGGTTGCCGGTTGCGTTTGTGACTCCTGAGTTGCGGACGTTCATGGGCGGCGATGGTCATTTTCCCTCTGGTGACCCGTCTCGTCTGCCCCCTCTAACATGAAAAAAAAGTGTACACACTTATTTACGATGATTCGAAAACCAATTGAAGGATAACTACTTACATGCATTGCAATAATGACTGTTGACGAAATTTCAGCGAATTATGTAGTCATTGGTTAAAGATAAATATTTGTTTAATTGTGGTCTTAAACTACTGAGCTACTTATTCTACGGCTAGCATATTTAATTTAACTGAAGATTGTATTATTTTGAATATCTAGTTATATTTGTTTGACCAGTATTCTTTAAACTGTCAATGTATATAGCATGACCAGCTTTTGCCCACGACTTCGTCCGCGTAGTGGTCAGCACCAGGCATCGTAGAAGATACTTACATTGAATCAAGATGTTAAATTTTAAAACTAAACAAAGTAAATTACAGACAAACGGTACGGTACGGTATTAATAATAGGCCAAAATATATACTGAACCCATATACCTTTACTTACAGATTTTTTTTACATAAATTGACTGCACGGATGACGTTGTTTAAGCGGTCACCTCGATGCTTCCTATTGCACTGAGTGTTGTGGGTTCGATCCTTACCGTGGACAACACTTCGTGTGATCCACAAATTGTTGTTCTGAGTCTGGGTGTTCTTTGTGTCCGTCCGTCTCATCCTCCGTCCGTCATAAATATCTGTAAAGTCCCCTGCGACACAGGATGTTTTCAGTTAGTGTTTGTGAGGAACTCCCTCACAAACACTAACTTTATTTAAATTTAAAGTCTTTATTTAAAAAGAAAAAGTAACTTTATAGTATACAGTAGTTCGCATTTATATTTGAATATGTCACGGTGGTAAAGCGTCAAATATTTCATTTCGAGAAGTTTTTAATTTTGGTTTTTCTACTGTTAAATGAATCAGCGGATGGATGCGGACTACAGACCGGGATAGTAGGCGCGCCTCGAGGGAGTCCTTCGTATAGCATTGGACAGCGATAGCCTGATGATGTTGAACGGAATGATATAGTTATATTTATCTCGGTAGTTGTAAATTACAGGGAAAAACACAGAAATCGTGTTGTCAAAAGGTTTATAGATAGTGTAACTTCACAGACTAAACAAAACTAATAGTAAAGGCGTTATAAACACGTGTTCTTAGATCCATAATTATTTACTTTGGCTTGTTGGTGTATATTATCGTTTAAATAAACAATAATAAATTCTAGCTTTATTATATGTCAGTATATATATTACTATTAGTCTGCTGGATTCACATGTTATTGTTATTAGATAGTGTACTAATGTATACTGGGATAAATTATTGTAAAAAGTATAAAATATATTTTTTTATTTTACCCTTTTAGTTTTCACAAAGCCAACACGACGTCTAGGCGTCCAATCTTCACTTATTGACCCTGAAGTATGACTGTTAAAGGTAAATGACCGGTATCAATAAAATCAAAACAATACATTTGCAATCATGAAAATAGTACTAATGCAAGTGCAGATAAATAAAAAAACCTGACATTTGCTGGCCAATATTTAACGAAACACTTATGCGCTATCCGTGTTATAAAAGAAAGTAAATCACCAAAACAAATAATATTAAAAGAACCACCTAAGGTTATTTTGATGTTATACTACTGTTTAAAACGATTTAAAAAAAAGAAGGAGGTTCTCATACGTTTGTATATATTTTATGATTCTTATTTCAGAACTCCGTGGTTTACGAACCGATTTTCTTTTCTATTTGGGAGGGTATACTACCAGAAGGCTAATTCTCGTAATAAAAGTTCGTTCTCAAATCAACTTTGATCACACAACTGTCATTCAAGGATGTCGTAGTAAAATATTAAGCATCCAACGTTGACTGTAATGTGATTATATTATATTGTAACCGAGAATTGAATCAGTAATCTGCTAGTCTTAGTAATACTTTACTATTTTACTACGAAAATACCTTTTGTGACAGTTGTAAGATCGAAAGTCGACCGGAACTGAATTGAGACCGAACTTTTATTACGAGAATTGACCTTCAGTTTAGTCCCATTATTGTGACGTAGATTTTCATTCCGGTATTTCATTTGAAATCAAAGCATTTTAAAAACCGACTCGTCATAACACAACTCAGCGAGTCAAAGCCGAAAGCTTTTTGCTCCCGGATTTATATATTTTTTAACGGCCAGTGTGATTAATGTTGAACCTTATCATCGTTATCGGACACGCGAGGTCTCCAACCGGTTACGGGGTCTAAGTTTATCTAGCCAGAAACGTGCAAATATATTCACTGCAGTAAGCTCTGAAATAGGCGAAATGTAAAATACTATTTTGATGAATATTCAAAGAGATACTAATTTATTCGAATTTAAATAGTTCCTAACGAACATATGGCATGTCTATGATAATACTGTTATAATATGTGAGTTCGTGATTTCAAATTATGGAGTTGTATCTAATGGAAACAGGTATAACGCATTAACAAATTCGTGATAGACACTAGTAACATAAGCAGAGGTATAATGACTGAATTGAGAATGCCAATGAGCTTGCATCAAGCTCTATTTTTCTCTCCTTTTAGCTGCTCTCGGGTCTCACTATCCTACGCAAACCAACAATCCTTAATATAGGTATATATGTGCCATAGTCTTTTTTTTCATATCGTTTTGCCCTATAATCTATCTCTGTTTTAATTTTCATCTGGATCCGTCCAGCCTTTGTATTCCATAGAAATCGTTATAATAAGACACTAGAGTCGCATAGACGCTGGACCTTGTCGCCACAATGATGATGATGTTTAGACAATCCACCACTTACAGAAATTCACACCTTTCGTGATTTAGTTGCGCGGAGCGTTCACATACGGTGAATTTATATTGTTAAAATGGTGAACTGCAGCATAATGGGTTGTAAAAACGCATCAGGGTTGTGTAATTCAACTAATAAATGCATAAAATTTCAACGGGAAGTTAATTTTTTACAAATAAATCATTCTTTTTACTAATGTACATCTCGAGGCATACTTTAATAAGATATTTGCTTCATTTATTACTTTCCGTTTTTGTACAACAACCATTGCTGCTTTTGTTCTTATTATACGCGATGTTGACAAACTCGCCAAGCAATGTAATGTGAAATATTAGATATCGTTCTGCAATGCCTTTGTTTATAATACGGCTGCAGGCATCGGTCGCCAGTTAGTGATGTGATTCATTTAAATGAAAGTACAGTTTAAATCGATGTTAGTAAAAAGAGATATTTTCTCACTTACAAACGTAACGACGAAACGAAAAGATACAATATGCACGTAAAATATTCTAACAGTAATTTCATGAGGAATTGAATTGAATTATTTGTTTAACTTTGAATATAAAAGGCTATAAATTATAACATGCTGATAAATGTAAATAAAATGTTATCGTTTTAGAAAGCATAAATAATTATATTATTATTTATTATCACATAATTATAATTAATTTCTAGATTCCAGAAAGATCCTAATGTTAAAGAAAAAGTGATACATATTACTGGTAGACAGGTTTGGTTCCCTACATAAAATAATATTTTTTTCAATAATTTTTATTCATTCGTTTTTTTTTTAATTTATTGTTTCATAAGTGTACGCTGTAACCTGGATTGATAAAGTATTTTGACTGTTAATGGATAGCTTGATTTTAAATAATAGGTACCATTCATTTATAAGTATCTTTACTGTTAAAATATTTAAAAAAATAGTATATATCTATGGTTTTCATTACTACTTGTAATCTATTTTAATATACTTATTACACACACCACCTTCAAAAAATGTAGTCAATCCCTAGCGTTGTTTACACTGATTCTCACATCGAAAGAGATTATTGTGGTGCCACATAATACATTGGAGTAAAATGCAATGTAAACTCCTGGAGATTAAGGTTTATAATAGTTTGTGCCTCTAGGTCACATTTCACCGTTGTTTTGCAAGTGTGTGCGAGTCATATTTATTTGTTTGTATTTTGTGAATGCGGAAAATGAATAAATTATTTCCTCAAAAAAACGTAATAAATTTTCAAATTATTTATTTATTTAGGGAAATGATTTCTTTTTTTCCAAATATGGCAATCTTTTTGATATCACCACTGATGAGCCACTGCCATTCCATCATCACTGTAAAGACACTGAGTTAGTGTAGACTACCGATATTTATACCGATGCCAATGGCCACTCGATGGCATCTCAATAACGTGTCAGTGATATGACAGTGGCTTGGCGTGAACATAAAATAGCAGAATTAAGGCCCTGGTCGAAGGATCTTCCCTTTCTGTTGGAGGGACATGACACTCGTTCCTCCACAGTAATTTCAGGGCGCCTTTCCTCGAACATTATGATTGGTTCTTCACTGTTTTTGTATTTAAGTCCTAACTTAACTCTGACCTTTACCACAAAAATTATAACCACACACAGATCTTAAATTACGACATTGAATTATAATTCAGTTAAGTAGGTAATTAGTTAATGACTTCAACCGGTGTCTAAAAAGTAGGTACAGAAAATGTACCAAAACCACAACAAATAGTGTAAATATGTAGGTATTATCATAAACAGAATCTTTTACCCTGTATTTGTTTTTCTAAATTATCTCCTAATTGTTTGCATTAGTTTTACGACTTAATACGGCGAAATAACAAAACAAACAGTTAGTGTGTACGAACGTCTCCGAACACAGCCCGCGCTCGTGTCTCTTGACGTCACTGAAGCGGTTCGTGGCAGTGAAGGCCGGGGTCTTATAATTACATCAGACTTACCTCCTATCTGTCTGATAAGTGGGCCATCCCGTGATCCTGATAATACGCCAAATAAATACAACTTTACCCGCTTATTTTATCACTTTGCTGCCATCGCGCATCAGTGACAGTTGCTCTAAAAGTTCGGAAATTGAATGTGTTCGCGACGCCGCTTTCGCTGTGTTTTATTTCCAATAATATATTTATTTTAGCAACAACCTCAGGTTGTTGCTTAAGAGAGCAAGAAAAGCTTTGAGAATTTCGCTACTAAAGGTAAGTTCTATTATTATTTATTTCGAAAAAGACGACATTTTTTAATTCCATTTTTTTTCTATGTATGAATATGTTATGCGTTACTAACTTTTAAACTTTCGCGTTCCATGATAATTAATATTATTTAACGGGAATTAACGCGATCTCTTATTTAGGGTATTACCCTAAATAAGAGATCGCGTTAATTCCCGTTAAATAATATTAATGTTATGCGTTATCTTATAAATTCACGAAACGATTTCAATTATTTTTTTTAATGTATATATAGTTAGATGAATTGAGTTGTACTCAAGGTTGGCCCCATTTTTGCCATTGTGTTTTATACTTCTGAAAAAAAAAAAAAATCTAATTCCTTTCAATGTTGTAATTGCTCAACATCCCGTGATAATAAATAGCTATTACCATATTATGAATTTACTAAATATCTGTGTTGTGTATGTTTAAAAAATATTTATGAATTTTATGGAGATTTTATTTACTCTTAAAGTTAAAATACACTCCATGTATTTTTATTTTTCAAGCTTTAAAAATGTTCGTCATAACATTGAACGCAGTTTACATCCAAAAAAAACATAAAAATGGTCAAATATAGCAACTTGTACCAAATTACTATAGTGAATTTTAATTCCATTGGCCTTGGCCGTCTGCTGACTCATCATGGCGTCCATAGCGTCACTAGATGTGTTTGTTACGACAATAATCACGTGGAATCTTTAACTAACAACATATTGATTGTAACTGTACCGTCATAGACTTCCTCGTTCATTTAATTTTCCATAACGTCACATGCCTCAACGAATATAACTCGTTCTTTTTTCTGAGACATATTAGTTTCCTTTTACACACGGACTTTATCAAAAAGCGAAGTGAACTATTGAGTCGGCTTCAAGTTCACACGTATAACACGTACTGAAATAATTACCATCTAATCATTAAAAAATTACTACTACCATCTGCAGAAAATTGATGTTTTGCCTGTCGCTATGCCGTGCGTAGTGCTGTGTGCTAAAAATAACACTATGTGTAGCTTCTAATAATAAAAAATGTAAAGTAAGTGCTGTAGTTTCTAAGCAAGTCGTGGAATGAGAAATAAGAAGAGTTAGTTCAAAGAAACATGTCTTTTTCCATTAATTTCCTGTTTGCTTAAAATATATTGAAATATTAATTTTTATTGTCAAATTTTATAATTACTAGATCATTAAAAAATGGGTCATGCTATGTGATTATTGACACAATGCTTTGTAATGAAATCTAAGTATATTTGAGTAAGTGCTGTCTCTCTAATTACTTAATTAACCGAGAACATTATCTTATCAAACGACTCGGGGCAAAGTTTCTATTAACTGAGAGACTATACACATAACTTTAAATTTACTTAGGTTTATGCCTAAATAAATTTATAGTTGTGTGTAGTCTCTTGTTACCGTGACATATGCTTCCTCAATACCTATATTATGTATTTGTTTTTTGAACTTTCGAGCAAAGTGAGCTGTAGGGAGAAATTACCTTTATTGAACCCTTCTTAGTTAATAATACATCGTGTTTGATGTCATATTTGTTACCCACTCTCCTGAAGGCATGTCCTGAAGACACTAAATATTTTAATTAGTACCAAAACACGTTACTGGATCGGAAAAGTTGTATCTGATATCTTTCGGATATTATTCACATTTTATAATCAGTTATAGGACAGTCCAAAATATGTTTTATTTTTATTAGGACCTCATAGAACAGGTCCATATTAATTTATAGCCTTGCTAAAGCATATTTTGAGGCAGCTATGTTTTTCTTAATATATCCCATTAAGAATAGTTTCCACTGTGACTTCCAGATTATGTATAAACATACTAAAAATATTAATATTCGTACATACATAGACTTGTTTTAATGTAACTATTAATTAGGACACCATCATCATCATCAACTGCCTATAATAGTCCACTGCTGAACGTAGGCCTCTCCTTAGAAAGGAGGTTTTGGCCACGCTGGCCAGACAGATTGGTATAGGGTTTGTTTCAAGAGCGCTGTTGTCCTATGCAGTTTGTTCCCTTAGTCGGCTCGGGATGAATAGGGCTGGTGACATTCCGTATTTAGGATATTAGCACATATCAACAACACATACATATCATATCAAAAATGCTCAAGGTCATGTAAATAGGCGATTATCTCGTTTACCGAATAATAAAACTGATTAATAAGAATAATTGGAAACAAATTTTATATAATAAGTATACAAAAAATATAATACCTTTAATATCGGTGTTAAAAAAAAGATACGTAAGTATCTGACATCATGACGGATTGTATTAAACTTCATTCCTTAATTTCTACCACCGAAGTCCTTTAAAAACAGAAATGTTTGCTCAGTGCAAATTGTACACACTACATTATAGTTAGTGAATACAAATTGTATGTACGAACCTTCCATTAGACAAATTATCGAGTCTGTAGCTAACAATCATGAAATTGTACTAGTGTGCCTTCGTACTCATCTCTTATTCATCATAATAATAGTGTATGCCTCAGTCCGTCAAATTCTCCATAGCATTATCTACGTACACAAATACCTAGCAAGTATATTATACCACTAATTATCTTGTTTTTTATTTTGATCTCTATAATAATTTATACATATAAATATCATGAGCAAAAATTATTTATTGGTTAAGAGGACTTTTATGAAAGTGTTTTTCTTGTAAGTCATACGAGAGTTGAGTTATGAATAAAAAATATAAGGATTGAGTGTAGACAGCACTGAATAGAAGAGTAACAAAATTTAAAATAAAAATAATATAACTGCTGAGTAAATAGACGCCCGGTTGTAGTAAAGTTACTTGGCCCGATGCAAACCTTTCTACACTGGTTTGGTTATCTCGGGCACCTGTATTTAATGCACTAGACAAAATAGTTTGCAGATATATTATTATCATATTAATCTTTCCAAATTATCAAATGACTTATTTATACTTAATCAATAAATCATAATTCCGTCAAAACAATAATATAATAATAAGATTTTTAGTTTTATATGTTCATTGCTTTGATAATATCAGATACTATTATATTAAGTAATGTCCTTGTAGATAACTACACGAATACTGTGATGCTACACTTCTTTTTTACATCCGTAAGACAAAATAGGAATTTGTATGAAAGCTCGTGGCAGGTTTTTTAAACCGAGTTAAAAAAAGGTTTTTATTTTACCTCAGAACTCTGTCATTTATTGTTTGATTGGACAAATTCTTCATTTATTTGGTATTGTTTTCTATTTTGTCTCACTCAAATTTAAAGAAAAAATTCTACCCCTAAAGGTGGTAAATTAAGAAATAAACAAGGCAGTTTTTAATTTTAAGTAGGCGAAGTCTAGATATTATTTTTCCATGCAGTTGATACCGCAAGCCTACATTATTATTGCAAAGATTTCTAATACAGAACTATAAAGTGGTGATTCCATTTATATTTCAATGTAATACATGTTAGACGATATACTTTAATATGATACTTGTAATGCGATATAGTTTATTATCTCATTGTTCACAATTTAATTTGTCGATAGCTGTTGTCAGCCATGCTTATCTTCTATATCGGCATTCTAAGAGTTATCGCCAGTGTTTAGTTCAAGGCTTATCTCTGATAGGACGACATCGTTGTACAATAAGTGTCAAGTTTTTAAGAAAAAAATCAGTTTACGTTAAGTAGTGACTTGTATGACATTCAGTTTGTGAGAAGTAGTGCTTATTGGTAATACTCTTTTTTAATATCGTGACATTATTAGTTGGTTATTTATTAGTGATGTTCGTGCGTTGAGGAAACGCTTTATTTGAATGTTGTAGTATGATGACGATAATCCTATTAGTTTGTTTGTAGGAAGCATTCTTATCTATATACGTATGTAGACTATTTGCTTCCTGGCTGGGGATTATAATGTGGAGTTCTTGGTGTAAAGGGTTTTTGATAATTACTATAAAAACTCACGTCCGTCTAATGGTTTGCCAGTCATCAGCCGTACATTACTTGAAACTAAGGTTTTTAGACTATTTTTTTTTTGTATTATGCGTCTTGTTTTTAAATATTTTGGGAACAATAAAGTTCAACAATAGTATAGTAAAGATATCTCTGATGTGTTTCAAAGACACGTTCAATCTTATGTTTCTTTGTATGTTATTGTTTTTATCTGTTTTCTTGTTAATTAGTCACGATAGTTTTTGTTCTTTTTTGAGACTTACAGTAAAGAACTCCTGTGTTTTTCTGACGTGTTGTTCAACACACAGTGACTCAGGGGCATTGAAAATGAGCTGTACTTAAGACTATTTTTCTCATTTCGACCTTTGTACTTTGTTTATGTAGATCTTTTTCTTTTTAGGAAGATCGGCACCACTGCTGTGTTTTTTCTTTTAATTAGTGTACCCGTGTTTCCTTGTTAAACGTCGTTAACGTGATTAAAGAACGTGTCTGCTTCTTTCTATTCCTGGTTCATAAAGCACTTATGCATGGATTTTTGTAATGAGTTTTTGTGTATTGTCTGACAGGGAGCACCGGGCGAGTCCGGCGCATCTACCAGTGCCGGGCGTGTGTGTGTGTACAGGCCGCGAGAGGCCGCTCGCCCGCGTCCCGCGCCGCGCTGCTGGCGGCGCGCCCTCAACGTCGACCCACCCTGGCTGCGCCGCGCCAAGGCCCGCTGACGCCACACACACATTATGTGAGTACCGCTAAACTACTGAACCATCACTGTACTCTGTACTGTACGCCGCCGTTTAACTAAGTCAGTTCGAATACAGTTGGAAAATGCTGTCTATATTAAATATTCGGTAGAGGGGTTAGTTTCCTGAATTGACGGACTTGGCAATAAATATGTACATACATATATTTTCTATTAATTCTTAATGTCCTTGTTAAGACCTTATCTAGCTAATGTTTTTTTTGTTTCAGTTGACACTTGTGGACTAGCGCTAGTGGGCCGCCACCACCCGGCTCTAACACCTGACACCCCCTCCTAGGCCACCGCACGGAACTCTGGAACTTAACGTGAACTACATAAGGTTCAATATCCCTGGCGAGATGAAGGTCGTAGAACAAGAATGCATTACGGTGATGGAAGGCGAATGGACGCCCGACGAGGTGATCCGGGATATCGTTGAAGGAGGCACGCAGGAGGATCCCTTCTACGTGATGGACCTGGGCGAGGTGGTCGCTAGGTACCGTCGCTGGAAGGAGCTCATGCCTCGTGTCGAACCTTTCTACGGTAACACACTTTTTAAATAATTAAATATTAGGTATTATTTATTCCTGAATTAAATTGCACTTTATCACGTAGTAATTTATGATGCCAATCAACTGTTCAAAACTGTTGTATACGTGTTGCAAAAAACTTACTTTACGTTGTTGTGGTGAACATAGAATTTCTAATCAATATAATAGAGGTGCTTTTTTTATTTAGCATGGTTTAATTTCAATACTTAAATTTTTAATTGCAGAGCAAGGCCCATTTATTATATGTCCTCACCATGTATTAAAACCCATTCTCCACATGATATTACTCTAGAACAAACGCCGATAGAGATCTTTTTCACCTCCATGTGTTAACACTTCTTCTTTAAATAAATGTGTGATGTGTTACAGCCGTGAAATGCAACGACGATAAACTTCTGGTGTCAACTCTGGCCGCGTTGGGCGCCGGTTTCGACTGCGCCTCGAAGGCCGAGATAGAACTTGTCACCTCCATTGGAGTCGAGCCCGAGTGAGTACTAGTAACAGCTGAACTAACAAAGCCTTTATGGCTCAGAAAGAAAAGGTTTAATAAAATGATGGCTGCCTACCAATTCGTACATATTACATTATTTTTTTGATCAAATATGTTTACACAAATGGACACGGCTAACCTGGCAGTTAGTTATTATTTCTGACTACTGTACAAAAATGGCGTCACCTTTACGCTAGACAATATTAAGCCTTCCGTAACTGTGATATATAAATAGTCCACTACAAACTGAAATAAATAACTTAAAGAAATATTGACGTTTATTATAAATCCATCCTATCAATCAAATTGTTAAGAATTTTTATTTCTAAATAAAAAATGGGATAATCAATCGAAAATTTTGTTAACTAAGCTACTAACGCAAAATAAATTACTACCAAAATCATTAATAAAATAACTGTAAATATATAATAATACAAATGAAATATAAATATTATTCTGGCGCTTTTACAAGTAATTTGTTCCTAGATATCAACATCATTATATTTATTTGTTTAACAGGCGCATAATATTCGCGAACCCGGCAAAGATGGCGTCTCATATCCGGTACGCGTCTGCTATGGGAGTGGACGTCATGACGTTTGACTCTGAGACCGAACTCATGAAAGTCAAGCAATACATGCCGCACGCCCAGTAAGTATACATTAAGTACATAAAATATCTCGGAAGTTATAAATAAAGTACGAATTGAGATAATTTTTACTCGAGTTTAGCGATCAATCACACGAAAATCGACATCTATTTTTAAACACAGTGAAATTTATTGCATAACCGTGTTCTTTAACTATATTCAAACAAGATAAATACGATAAAGGGATAAACCTAAGATAATATAGCTTCTAAAAATTGTAACATAAACTTCAGTATAACGTTATATAGAATGATAATAGCATTTGACGAATATAAAAACGTCAGGGTTGCCACAAATACATACATGTGATAAACTCCTTTAAACTGTTGGTTAGCAGTTATCACAACCCTCGACCACAAATGGACGAATTGACGATTAATTTGCGGTATATTTAATAATTAGTGTTTGAATTGAAGTAGTGCGCATAATAATATGTGTTGTGTTGCAGGCTGGTGATCCGTATCCGTTGCGATGCGGAGAACGCGCAGTGTCCGCTGGGCATCAAGTTTGGGTGCGACGCCGTCACCGAAGCGCCGCGACTACTCAAGCTGGCCGCAGTGCTCGGCCTTGAGGTAACATACATGAACATTTTGCTAATGAAAATATTGAAACTGCTATCTCAATCAATTGTTTTATTGCTTTTCACAGAGTGAGTAAAGTTAACGGCGCCCGAAACCCACTTCCCCCTATCCTATTGTACTCAAAGGGTGGTAACGCACTTTAGGCTTTAGAGGCACAGGGGTTTTAAGTAGTAGTTTTCTGGATATCCTTTTCTGTACCCTCGATAACATATATTCGAAGTTTTAAGTTTTATGAATATTGATTTAGTAGTGAAGATGTGCGAGCGTAACAAACAAACTCACATTATTATTGAAATTATTGTCGCCAATACCAGCTTTTGCTATAGGGTCCTCCTTTACCACGATAAAAAGTATCCTATGGCCAGAAACAAAAACCCGTCCGGCCGTTTTTGTATATGCATACACAACAACACGATAAAACAAAAAAAAACGTAGTCTGAGTAAATAAAACAAGAGAGTTTGTACGCAATGCATTCCAATAATATTTATAGTACCTATATATATGCGACATAAGTCAAATTGTCGATAACGCTATCATCGTGTTGGCGACCACACGGTTATTACCGATTGTATACCTTCACAAAAAAAAATACTGTTCAGTTGTTAATAAAAACTGTAAATAAACTTTAATTTACTTTTTAATTTGTATATATAAGGTATGGCTACTGTGAAAGTGTAAAGAAAAACTGTAATATTTGATGTCGAGTTCTACTTGATACCTTAAAGCATTCCCGTAGAAAAAAAACTTAGATAGCAATGATTCACTTTGTTCCTTACGGTAAGAAATAATACTACTCTATCAAGAAAGTACCGGGAAAAGAACAATAATACACAAAATGTTTGTTATTCATCCAAATTTATTTCATCACCTTCAAAGTATACTCCTTCAGAAACGATACACTTACGCCAATGAATAATCCAATCATCAAAACATTTTACAAACGCTGTTTGCGGAATTGAGTTCAGTTCTCGCAGCGAATTCTACTTTATGTCTTCTACTGATTGAAAACGGGTGCCACGAAGTGGTAATTCGAGTTTAGGAAAAAGAAAGAAGTCGGCTGGAGCCATATCTGGTGAATATGGTGGTTGCTCGATGGCATTTGTTTAGTGTTTGGTCAAAAATTCGTTCACAATGATGGTCTTGTGTGAAGGCGCATTATCGTGGTGAAAAATCCAAGAATTTTCTTTCCACAAATCTGGCCTTTTTTCGTCGAATTTGCTCTCTTAAATAACGCCGCATAACGCTCACATAATATTCTTTATTTACCGTTTGACCTTCCGGCAAGAATTCCGAGTGCACAACACCGCGATAGTCAAAGAAAACAGTCAACATTGACACAACAACACAGACTTTGACTTTTGATCGAGTTTGGCGTGGTTTTTTCGGTTTTGGTTCAGTTGGAAGGCGCCACTCCGAAGCTTGTTGACTTGTTGATTAGTTAAAATGGTACGGATCGACTCGTGAGATACAGAGAGTTGGGCGGCTATCTCTCTCAAAGTTGAATGAGGATTTTCAGTCACCATTTCCTTCACATTTGCGATGTTAACTTCAGTTGCGCCAGAGGTTGATGGCCTACCAGATACGAGGCTAATCTTCCATCAGATCTCGACCGCTTTTTGAACGCTTTGTACCACTCATAAGTACGTGTTTTTGATAAAGTCGATTCACCGTAAGCCTTCTGTAACATTTTCAGTGACTCGGAACACGAAATTCAATTGGCGATGCAAAATTTAAGACAAACTTTTTGTTCGATGTTTTTGTCCATTATGAAATTAGCAATACACACTAGATATGATATAACTAAAAAAAAACACTGTATTTAATATAAATAACATATGTAACTCAAACTCCCCGCCAAAATGGAAAACAGTTGCGACAATCTAACAACAACAAAAAAAATAAAAATTTGAATTTGGAACCATAAACAAATCATCCATTTCCGATACTTTTTTGACTGAATGTATGTGCGTGTTCTGGTGCAGGTGATCGGCGTGTCGTTCCACGTGGGCAGCGGCGCGGGCGAGACGGGCGTGTACGCGCGCGCGCTGGGGCTGTGCCGCGCGCTCTTTACCGTCGCGCGCAACCTGGGCCACGCGCGCATGCGCCTCGTCGACGTGGGCGGCGGCTTCCCCGGCGGCTCGCACACCGACATCTTCGAGGTCACTACCGACCTTATATTTATAGTATTCTAAAATAATACTCTAATATGAAAAATGTAAACTGTGTCCTAAGAGTCTCTTAGCATTATTGAATTTATTTTTCATACTATATCGACTTCAAAATTACTTCACTCAAACATTAAGTCCTCCTCTCGTTAAAGTGGGTTCAAAATAATTCCCTAATAATTATTTTACGTGTTCGATTCGACGTTAGAAACCTTTTATTAGAAGTCGAGCCTCGTCGTTGATATATTTTTGCAAAATCTAATTTATCAGGATCTGTTATCACTGCTCCGTTAGTTTATTAAATAATATATTTAAATGATTCTAATTGGATTGGTAATTTTAGAGATAGTGCGTTTCAATAATAAGCATGTTATATTGTATGTGTGATGCAGGTGTCGCAGGTGATCAACGCGTCGCTGGAGGAGCTGTTCCCGGAGCGCGGCGTGCGCGTGATCGCGGAGCCGGGCCGCTACTTCGCCGCGGCCGCCTACACGCTCGCCGCCTGCGTACACGCCAAGCGGGAGGTACGCGACCTCGATACCGACACCTACCCTTTTTTTAAACGCAATTCGGTTTTCTTTAACAGTCTCATGATTATTTTGTCAGTTTTTTTTTGTTCTAATGGTGTATAATAATATCTATGACAGATAACATCGAAGGACGTAGATGGCGAAGCGGAAGCCCACACTATGTACTTCATCAACGACGGTGTGTATGGCTCCTTCAACTGCGTGCTCTACGACCATCAGAAGGTCGCCGCCGAACCGCTCAACGTAAGCATATTGTTGAACGATTAACAAAAGAGATTGAATATATCTATATTTATCTATAAAAAATAGATGATTGTTGGCATTAAAAATATAGTGAAACGTTATGTCTGTAATGGAAACATAAACATCAGCGTATGTCTTTGCAGCCAACATCGGAGGAGCTGCTGCCATGCTCGGTGTGGGGCCCGACTTGCGACGGGCTGGACTGCGTGCTGCCCTCCACCCGCCTGCCCCCCCTCCGTCTGGGCGACTGGCTGGTGTTCCGGGACATGGGCGCGTACACGCTGCCCGTGGCCTCGTCCTTCAACGGCTTCCCTGTTCCGCGCGTTAGGACGCTCGTCGACGACAAGACCTGGTAATGCTCACAAATCACTCTCAGCTCGCGTAAATGACATTCAGTAATAAATGTATTCTTATCTCGTAGATAGTGTTATATGTTAACGAAGGCAAAATAAACTTTTTTTACCCTTCTTTTAAAAAAGATAGATTTTACTCATCCATCTTAGGAATTCTTTTTATTGCCCGGGTCAACTCTAACCGTGTGGTTTGTTTGCCAGGGCTGTTCTGAAAGAGCTCGGGCCGCTGAGCTCGGCGCACGTGTCCCCGGGTCGTGTGTCGCCCGCCTCGCCCGTGGACGAGCGCCCCTCTCCCTCGCACTCCCCGCCGCTGGTGGGCGGCGCGCCCCTCGCCGTGTTCGTGGAGTGCGCGCTCAAGTGACCCCTCCACTGTGCGGGGGCGGGGGGCGGGGAGGAGCCTACGACTGCGCCGCGACTCACGGACTTCGCTTTGTTCTCTGCGTGTGGCCTCAGTCACATCGGTCGACAGATCCATCGGTGGACTTGCTTAAAACTGTGTCTCTAAGTCCAGTTCTACGCTAAACATCGGATTAAGCTACGGCCTAAGGACGACCTACTTGTTGCCACATATATATTTTTAACTTATTTTCAATTAATAAATATAAACTAAAAAATAATCAAAAGTTTACCTTTCTCACATAGGAAATACATATTTTTTTACAGTTGATTAGACAAAAAAAAACTGGATGCTACTAAAATAGTAATCAAATAGTAAAAGTAGGGTTATTCTTTGGTCGCATCTTTGTAACTATGCGCAGATAACACGAATAGTTTATGACGTCGATGTGGTCGTAGCGAAAGCTCTCCCAGCCACATCTTATATCTCTTTCTATCATCTATACATTATATTGGGTAACTCACTCTCAAGGGGGTACATGTAAAATATACACGTCTTTGTCGGGTAAATGTGTTTCTACCTTATTATCCTCAAACATACTAATGTACAATATAACATGATAACTATGATTATTAAGTTACATATTATTGATCGAACCGGTAGAGGTGTCTGAATCACCTACAACCGCAAGTCTCCGTATTCACTGAAAGAAAGAAAGATGAAACTAGCATCTGGCAACCATAGACATGAGAGACTTATCAGAAGTTCAGATTATATGCAAACAAATTTTAATCTATTTAAGATGATTTTCAGGGCCAAAGCTCTTTCTCTTCCTTTAGCTGCTCGTTCATTTTAAAACGATTGTTGTTAGAGAATGAATATATAAAGATCACCAGGTATTCAGATATAGAATGTACTCTTTATCAAATTTGGCATGTTATATGTACGAGTATACATCTGTAATATACAAACTCCTTTGCATTCCAATCGCCTGCAGTCTCAATAACGAGTTCAGGTCGATAGAGAATGTACCTAATTGTTTTGAATCTAGAAGGTAGAATAGCCGAGTCTCATCTTCAGTACGCTCATAGATGTGTATTGACACGAGCCCACTTAAAGTATAAACACATTTAATTTAGTTTGAGGGGTTTTGCAAGATTACTTATTTTAACTTAAAATTCAAAAAATGTTTTTCGTTATTCAGAGTGCCAAGTGTGGTGGTATGATAACTTTTTTATACGGGGGTTTGGTTAGTTTCCTTTTAACTTTCACGGTGTGTTGCTAAAATCGATAAAATTGTTTAGGTAAAGTAGCTCTGCTGTGAATATGCTGTAGATTGTTTAAGTTTTGCATTTAATAGGAAACACTCGTTTAGCTGCCTTTTCTTACAAAGTTTATATTCGTGCGTATGCGCCGTAACACTTAATATCTTCGAATGTTTCCTAATGCTTAACTTAATAATTATTTTTGCTTACTAACATGCCTTATTTTTTTAATTTGGAGCAAAAATCTGCTCAAAAATGTATTTAAGTTTTTGGTTTATTCGGTTGCATGTCATAGACATAGTACATTCCTTGTGTATCGTTGGCTGTAGCCCTATGAATAATGGTTTTTTCAATGTTATTCTTTTAAAAGTTGCTTTCTTAAAATTTGTAGAAACTTGCATTTGAAATAAATATTTATGAGATGTGAATTTTGTTTTATTGAATAATCTAACAACCAGATGATAAATTGATGTTATTTCGAAGCTTGCGTTTTGAATTTGGCGAGCAATATAAATTCTAAATAATATAACAATATAAATCCCGACTGCATAATACATGAAATAATACACAACAGA
Organism: Arctia plantaginis; assembly: GCA_902825455.1. NCBI lineage: Eukaryota > Metazoa > Arthropoda > Insecta > Lepidoptera > Erebidae > Arctia > Arctia plantaginis. The sequence continues at coordinate 5,337,455 of CADEBD010000286.1, read as the reverse complement.
AAAGCAAAATAAAAACTAGCTATGTACGACATGAAACAGAAATTAAATATAATCTAACAACCAGATGATCAATTGATGCTTTTTCGAAGCTTGCGTTTTGAATTTGGCGTGCAATATAAATTCTATACAGGGTGTAAGGGACATCCTAACGAATACTGAAATAGTGTATTCAGACCATGGTTCTGAGTTGAAAATCATTAAAATTTTCGATACCTACGGGAAATTACCTTTACATTTGACAGCTGATTGCATAAAAAATTTAACTTTCCGCCAGAAAATGCCGGCGTTACACCCGATATATATAAATATAAACCCAACTGCATAATACATGAAACCATATACAACTGAAAAGCAAAAGAAAAAACGACATGCAACAGAAATTAAATAAGATCGTACATACAATTTTCGTTTTTTTTTATAATGTACGGGGCAATCGAGCAGACGGCTCGTCCGATGGTGACGACCGCCGCGCAGAGGCCAAAGAGACAAGTGCGTTGTCAGTAGTTATTTATTTACAATAAACATCTATGGATATTTTACTTAACAATATAGTACAAAACACACATCGAAACTATTTACACAAAAATACATTGACGGTCCTTTTGGTCTAGCGATTAGTGATTCTGGCTACCAGACGTCGAGGGTTCGAAAATATATTTTAAATACCTTCTACGCTCTTGGTTATTTATACGCTTTCCTAGGGTCTGTGCCTTGTTCAATGGCACTGTACGGTGCACCGGTGTGGGTGGCGGCTCTGACCGCCCAGAATAGGGCACGGCTTTGGCGCCCTCGGAGGATATTGGCGGTTAGAGCCATACGCGGTTACCGCACCGTATCGACGGAGGCGGCGTGCGCATTGGCCGGTACTTTGGGCCCACGGGATTTGGAGGCGGAAGTGCTCGCCGCAGTATGTCGGCGGACGGCTGAGTGCCGGGCGGATATTGGCAGTAGGCCCCCGCCCGAAGAGATACGCGAGTGGCGTGAGGCCACTCGTCGAGCCACAATGGTTCGTTGGTCGTCGCGGCTAGGGGCTCCACGTGCTGGCCTTGCCGTCGTGGAGGCGCTTCAGCCGGTTATCGTCGAGTGGGCAGGGCGGCAGCACGGGACCCTTTCCTTCCGGCTGACCCAGGTCCATTCCGGGCACGGCTGCTTTGGGAAGTACCTACACTCGGTCGCAAGGAGGGAATTGAGTCCCGCCTGTCACCACTGCGATTGCAGTGAGGACACGGCTCAGAACACGCTGGCAATTTGCCCGGCTTAAGCGCCGCAGCGCCGGGTCCTCATTGCATAAATCGGAGATCTCTCATTACCGGCCGTCATACGCTCCATGGCCGGTAGTGACAGATGTTTCACCGCGGTCGCATCCTTCTGCGAGATGACGTCTTCGCGAGGCGGCGGAGAGGGCTCGGGGGACAACCTCCACTCGGACCCAATCCGTCGCCGTCGAACGCTGGCGGAGGCGCACCTACCACCGCCTCATGCCGCCCTGAGTGTGGCCGTGGGTGGACGGGACGGGTTCTTCCCTCCACCCGCCATAACGGCCAGCCGCGAGGAGGTGATGTCCGCGTGTGCCGGACGTCGCGCCGTCGAGGGCGGGCGCTAGGAGGGGTCCGGATGTCTTAATAACAGCTGTTCCCGGATCCCTCCTATTACAGGCGCGGAGTGGCACACCGTGTGGTTTTAGTCGGTCCGATTCCGACACACCATCCCGTAGCAAACCCCGGTAGGGTGACGGCCCGAGGGGGTTTCCACACGTAAAAAAAAATGGTCTGTGCCTTGTGCCTAGGTACCGCTATCACCCCTCTAGTTACGGCACTGCTTCCAATGCAAGTTGGGTATAAACAAGTAAACAAAAAATATATTTGACATGAAGCGTTTATTACACGAACATATCCATTATCAGAACCAGTAGTACAAAATATACAATGAGATTATGACAACTTATCGAAACGATGAAAGAGAAACGCTACAGCGTTGTAACATTAGGTTAATATCAACATAATAACAATCATACCACGCCAACATTCATTTCTTAAACCTATTAGGATGGGCTGCTTACACTCCAGAGGGAATCTCAATCAGTCCAGGATTCAGTTCACGAATTCTTTCATTCATTTATTTATTATGACCAAACTCCATTGATATCAAAATATTTCAGACATAAAATATCCATCGCTGGATTAAACAACCCTCATTGCCTTTAAGAAGATAGTTGATATATAACACATGGTCAGTGAAGTTCTAACAGTGGTAAATCTAAACTGGGATTTTAAAATGGTGTTAAAAATGCAAAAAAATATATTATTTACCTTAACTCTATCTGCGGTATATAAATGCATAAAACACATAAAAAAACACTAATAGTAGATATCGCAACATCTAGAATCGGTTTAGAGGTAACTGAGATAACCATATTCCGTATACAATTAAGTTGCGTATTTGATCAGATATGAAATATACATAAATAGATACCTTATAAATATAATTGAAATTTACATTATTATCATAATAGACTTATGCAACAACCATTATCGATACATAACTTATATAATTTGTATTATACGTAAATTGTATTACAATAGTAGTTTTTATATTTCTGAGCTCTAATAGTTATATAAAGTAAAACCATGTATTTATGCGGGTGGGTCAGTCATTATAAACAATTAACCAAGGATTATTCATACAAATACTTGCATTCAGTTTCGCATGTAATGTAAATCTTATTCAAAAATATGTGATCTCATTTTAGGGGGAACTTTGAGATATAAGTATACATGAATTATTCAACATTTTAATATACATAACAATACACACATAAAAGTCTAGCCAAATAATAAATATTTAAAGGTCTTCACTTCAAGATACAATTGGTTTTAGTAAACCCATTTACACACTACAGCGATTAATAAATTTACATAAACTAATTCATTCACCATTCTTATTATCACTCATTTATGTCATACAACATTTATTCATCACATATACTATCGCATATCATAAAAGTTTAGCTACTACTTAAGTAATGCAGACCAAATATCAATTTCAAGTGACAAGGAGGAAATAGCATTTAACTATGGCACAGTATTTATTTAAATTTGAAATTCGGTTATTCATATTCCATGTTGATATCAAAGCTAATAACATTATTATAATGTCTTTTTTAGCAGTTCAAAAAAAATTGATTAAATATTCGATTACTAAATATCAACCGATTTAAAAGATTAAACAAGTTAGTCTGAGGAATTTAAATTGGGTATTACTAGAGCACGAGGTACAAGCAACATTTAAATATTACTTTGCAATATTAAGGCACTCTATGGTAGTTAGACTGTATAGATAAATATGGTGTCACTATAACCCGGCAATCTCGTGCGCGACCGTCCCGCGGGGTGACAGACAGTGGCGGGGGCGAGGTAGCGCGTCATTCTAGCACACGAAGAGAAGTGTTTCCCTTCCCCGCTACACCACCCGCTACCCGCTGACATCTTGAGTACCTCGTCCCCGCCACCGTCTGTCACCCCGCGGGACGGTCGCGCACGACGTTGATGGACTATAATTCAATTCAACGGCATATAATGTAATAAATTTATGAATACATTATTAGAAACTTCTTGTTGATCGACGATAACTTTAAATGTGAAAACATGTTTTTTTGCAAAGTATTTATTTAGTAGCAATAATCTCTAACAATATTATAAATGCGAAAGTAATTTTGTATGTCTGTCTATTAGCTTTCACAGCTAAACTGTTGAACCGATTTTAACGACATTTCTGGAGATAGCTTGATTCTTGAGGAAGGACACAGGCTATTTTTGACACGATAATCGATTTAAAGGCGGGCGGAGACACGGCTAATATCGAGTAATCAATTTAAAAAATTGATGAAGAAATTGAAAAGAAATTAAAAATTAATACATGTTTCTTACTTTTAGGATGAATTATTATATAGTATACTTCACTAGTATTATTTAAGTAGCTTTACTAAACAAACTTTTACTCGCATCAGAATATCACTTTCACACATACATTTCACATATTTTTATTAAAATCACTAACGCATGATATCACATGCCTAGGTAAACATAATGGGAATATGTACACACATGGTTTGATATTAACATGAGTCTGTACTACTTAAATTTTACGTGTTTCGCTTCACATTCAAATCATTCAGTTTCTGGCGTTTATTGTTACATAACGTTTCAGACGTATACAATAGAACAGAAAAATAAGGTTACACTTTTGTGAATCGTAAATCGTAATCAGTTTTATAATAACAGCTAAGAGTATGAGTAAAGCGACAGGAAACGTAAAGGCTGTAGAAGACAGGATAAAAAAAACCTGTGACGCTATCGTTAAAGTAATTACGTATTATATGTAGACAAACATAGTATGTACAGGGTGGTGTATCAGCAGAGCTGCACGCTGGCGGCGGAGAGGTAGGCGAGCAGCGCGGCGCGGTGCTGGTCGCCCAGCGCCGCCACGCGCGGGGGGACCAGCCCCGGCGCCGCGAGGGACAGCGCGCCCAGCGACTGCGCCAGGTAGCGCTTGGGCTCGCCGATACCTGCGGGGGACAACACGACCCTGACCGCTACTGACCACAACATACTTATCTTTTTAATACCCTACCTCGTGAACTTAATTTCAAAATTAATGATTAAAGGAAAATATAAAGGCAGCTAACTAGCTAAACTAAAACGAATAGCACTATGGGTAGATACGATGAGTTGATTTGTCAAAAGAAAATAATTAAAAAAAGGAATAATACTCTATCTGCCTAACTATATCATCATCATCATCAGCCTATCGCAGTCCACTGCTGGGCATAGGCCTCTCCTATTGCACGCCACTTCGATCGATTTTCGGCTTCTCGCATCCAGCTCCTGGCAGCCATCTTACGCATATCGTCACTCCACCTGGCCTGTGGGCGTCCTACACTACGTTTACCTAGACGCGATCTCCACTCAAGAACTCGTTTGCCCCAACGATTGTCGGTCGGTTTATATAATCTTATACCTGTGCCACAATATTGTGTCACAAACCACATCTATGTGATCAGTGGTAATGTGTATAGTGAACGGTACGTACTAGCTAGGGGATCGCTGTCGGCTCCTTTAGCACAGATGAGTTGTGCGTACTGCGCCTGGTAGCCCGGCGCGTCGTCCACCTCGATGAAGTGGTCGTCCAGCAATGTCGACTCGTCGGGAGGTAGCTCAAACAACATAATTAATGCCTGGAAACACATTATGTATTATATACACGCGAATCAGCAGAGCAATTGCGATAATGCAACTACGATACTTCTTATTCAGTACAAAAAATTGTATGCCTAGGTGACTCTAGCTATTTCTATGGACAATATGTGTGTCTATTTACAAAAAATGTATATAACGAATACATTTATTCGTATTCTATAATCACTCGTATAAGCTATTTTTGGATCTCACTACTGCTGTGTTATAAAGTATAGAATATTTTATGCATCTAAGAATATAACTGTTAGATGAAGAGATTGTGGCCGTGGTGGTACTGTACTGTGTGTAGGCCACAGTTAACAAAAAGAAGCTATTTGACTAAGAATTTTATTTATATTTGTCTTCTTTAATTGGCTCTAACTGGTCTTGTTACTATTAAAAAAGGCTATTTATTAAAACTAATTGCAGAAATGGTTAAAATATTTCAATCAATAGGGAATATGCATGTATTTTTTTTATTTTTTTTAACGATTCTACTAGTTATTACATTACCAAAAATAAATATAACACATCCGAAATATAAACCGTTAAGCAAAAAAAATTTTATTAAAATCACTATCATTTTGGGGCAATTTGAACACGTCCATTTTGGCGCGCTCGTTTTGTGACGTCAGATTCCACTTTCAGACGAATTCGATGTCAACAACGGAGTGAAGTTCACAAAGTTTGTGATAGTTAAAAAAGTGAGTGATAAAAATTAACTTATTACCATGGAAAAGCCAATAAAAACTTATTATAAATATTGTGCCGTTCCTTTGTGCCCAAATAATATCAAAACTGCACCTGACAAAGTGCAATTTTAAATATCCAGTCATTGTGTTGAGTCTTTCTACACGGGAATTTAATAATTTAACACTGAAAACGTATTAGTTATTAACTTAAAATGAAACAAATAATCACTAGAAACCAAATATTACAAATACACACAACTTGTTGACACTCTTGACAGTGTAGGTTGACGTCACGTTTTATTCAACCAATAGCGTTGCGTTTTAGAAATTTGCGAGGGAATCTTAAAAAAGCCAATTTTTGATGATTAAATTTCACTATTAAATTATAATAAATTTCAAAAATAATTGTATGGGTATCTTTATTTAGCAACAAAAATTACAAATAAAAATATTTTGTCCATTTCGGTGTCACGTGCATATTCCCTATTCAATCGACAATCAGTACTCAGACTTCATCATCCCATCAGTCACTTGTGAATTTAGGTGTTTGTTTCAATGTGTAGATTGTATTGAGCAAGAAGAAGAAGAAACGAAGAAAAGTAAAGATGTATCAAGAATTTTTTTTTTATTTTCTCATTAAATTGCTTATCATAAATAAAATAAAAATGCTATTAGCGAAAATTGTTTTTTTTTATACCGAGTGTAATGTGGACGTTACCTCGAGTAGCCTTGGCCAGAGCGGGGCGAGCGCCCCCTGGCGGAAGTGCTGGCTGTCGCAGAGCAGCTTGATGCAGCCCACCGCCGCCGCCTTGCGCTCCAGCGCGCCCGACACGCGCTGCAGCTCGGGGATCAGGACCCGCTCCAGGTACATGCTGAACATCCTGTACATACAACATTTCTTCACATGTCACATTTTAAGTATTATATTACAAGTAATGAACAAATTAATGGCGCTAATGTTTTATTTAATGCAACTGTTTATGTTTGAAGTTTGTTGTACATTTCTATTCTAGTTATTTTTACATACACTTGACTTTGTGTTGTTTATTTTGAATCTTCCTTTTTTACTGCTAAGGTTTGCTGGAAGAAAACTCTTGCACGCGAACAGACGGGTCATTTAATGGAAAGTGACTATCGCCGACCATGAGCGCCTGCAGCTCACAAATACAATAACAAGAGCCTAAGGATGCCAAGCCCAAGTAGGAAAACAAAAGAATAAAAAAATACGTACCCAGGCTGTACGGAGTCGATGACGTCTATGAGGTTGTCAGCGCCGAAGTGCGCGGCGTAGAAGCCGAGGAAGGCGATCAGTCCGCGCAGGTACTTCGTCGTTTTGGACGAGGACAGCCGTTGGAACAGCAACGTTATTATCTGCTTCGTGTATTGGGACATCACGTCACTGAAATAAATGTATATTTCACTTATAGTATTTTACCTTTAATAAATGTTTGTTGTTAATAAATGTAAAAAGTGTATTACAATATACTGCCTACAATGGATATTAAACACCAAAGATGTCGTTTGAAAAATACTAAAACAAAAAAATTGGAATCGATCTGAAAGTTCATGATTTAATTGAGCTAAATCAATTTTATTGTTGTGGGCTACATTGAACTCTCGTGAAATACACACGGGTCAACTCAAAACAAAACAAAAAAGTCACTTACTTTCCAAACTTGTAAAGCATAGTCTGAATGAGGTAGAAGCCTTCGTGATCGTTCGTTTTTGATGCGATCAACTTTTGAAATACTCCCAGCATTGCATTCTGAACAAAGAGAAAAAGATCTTGTAAGATTCTAGATTAATGTTAGTTCAGGAAAGTAAAGAGAAATATTGCAAACATCCGAAACTCAACGTATGTAAAAGATATGATGAAATCTTTTTTGAGTTTTTGTATTACTGCATGAGGAGGTGCGCGTAAATCGAAACGAGACAATCCTAGAAAGAGCCCAGAGGATAATATGAACCGTATTTCACAAACAAATTAAATTAAATTTATCACCAGATAGAATAAAACGCGTCACCTAATCCCAGAGAATATGTGCAACATGTGAGCCAACACCGAATAATACTGAAGAGATTATTATTATTATTATAAGATAGGATCTAAGCTATTAAGGAAACCTTTAAATATATATTTATAGCAAAACTGTTCGGAGATAGACCGGTAGAAGGTAGAGTGCAATACATATAAAGAGGGCACTTACGAGTCGGCCCGAGGCCAGCACGAGGTCGGCGCGCGTGGCCACGAAGGCGCACAGCAGGCGCACGAGCGGCCGCACGTTGGCGGCGCGCTCCCACAGCGCGGGCGCAACCACGCACGGCAGCAGCGCGCTGTACGCGTCGTCCCCCGCGCCCCCAGCGCCACCCCGACACCCGCGCATCTCCAGGAACAGGGACAGCATTTGGAACACGTACGGCATGAATTCTGTTGACAACGGAACGTTTGTGACGGGTCTCAGCGAAATAACGACGTGACCGAGTGACAGTCTGCGACCACGGTTAGTGCAACCTAGTCGAAACGTCAGGCGATACGAAGGTACGTACGTAATACCTATCGTGAGCGCGTTAATTTAATATATCTACGTGTATACTATTTTTTCATCTCGAGCAACTGTTTAAAAGTGTATGCGTCATTCGTATCGTAACGTAAAATGTTAAGTTTCGATAGTGCTCTACATCAGTCCGGGTTCAATTTGCCTGAGATTCAGACTCCACAAAAAGGTGCATAGTATTGTTTACGTAAAATTTTAATTACGTGTAAATAATTTACTATTGTGTGTGAACTTTAAAAATAATAGTTTTAAAAAACTAAAAAACACGCTTTTTATAGAAAACCAAACTAAAAAATAGAAAATAAATTTTAATAAATTTGAAAAAAAGCGTTGGGTGCCTGTTGTCAATAATACGTAGTAGTCCGTGTGGTAACGGATTAAGAATACAGAGTGTCACCACCCCTATTCATCCCGTGCGTGTCATAAGAGCCGACTGAGGGAAAAACCTACGCAGAACAACAGCACTGCAGAGAGAAGGAAAACTTGACACAAACCCTATACCAACCCGTCTGGCCAGCGTGGTATAGTAGGCCAAAACCTCCTTTCTAAGGAGAGGCTTATGTCCAGCAGTGGACTATTAAAGGCTGTTGATGATGATGATGTCAATAGTAAAAAACACCCCACGCTTTTTTTCCTGTTTTTTAGTTTTTTAAAACTATTTTTTTTTTTTAAATTTGTGTACTGTCATCGGTCCTCGATGTATCTACAAAGTTTGAACGAATTCTGACCATTTAAAGTCAGTCAAAATCACGTCCAAAGGAGTCGGTTACAAACATACAAACAAACATACAAGTGAAGCTAATATGAAGCGTGTAAAAAGATTTATCACAAACACAATTGCTCCAAAAATTTGGTCCTTCGCACCAAAGCAATTAATTACATGGCAAAGTCATGGCGATACTTGTCACAGAGTACAAAGAGTTACCTTTCAAAATTCCTGACATCTAATTAAGACACCAGAGTGAAACTTACCTTGAATATCGTTTTGCAAAATTTCTTGGAAAATTGGGAAGAGAGCGTCTTCGAACGCTGATATAGCGTTTGGATTTGCTTTCGTGACGATCCTGCCGAGTAAATATATATTATTTTATTTTAATCTCATCTCATTCCTGTACTTTAAAGAGAAAATAATAAAAAGTTTATTTATTTGATTATCACTCAAATAATTCAAATTCAAGATGACTAAATTTTATTTGATCAGAGTGCTAAAATTATTCTTTTCGTAACAATTCATAAGTATGCATGCCAAACTATAAAATGTATTTCCAAGGTACTCACGAGACGGCCAGCGACAATGTTTCGAAGAGATAATGGTTGAAGTGAGGTTTGCAGGGGTTCTTCGCGACCACGGAGAGCATATGGGCGAGCTTGGGCAGCGCGTCGCCCAGATACGACAGCGAGCTCTCCTGGAGACACGCCAGCGTGCGGAGTATCGCTACCGAACAAATTCACACCTTAGTCAAAAGTAATTTGCGTTAAAATTATATTTGCAGTTTTTTGTGAAAAAATGATTATGCTCGTCACACAATTATTTTCAATCGAACCCACAACCTCTGGCGCAGCAGTCAGTCTCACTGACCACTGGTCACTCACCCTTCATGACGTACTCGTTGTGGTCGGCGGGGTCGAGCTGCTGGCCGAGCGCGTTGAACAGCTTGGCGAGCAGCCCCGCGGCGTGCGGCTGCAGCGCGTCGCGCGTGACCATGCGGCCCGCTATCAGCTTCTCCACCGCGCACGCGCCGTACGTGCACACCACGCCCTTGCCGCCGATGTGCTCGATCTGATCGACGTATCAACTATTATTCTAACTAAATTTAGTCAATCAAAATATCATTCGGGAACCGTAATGATTTTCAAAATGAAGTGGACTGGATTACCACATTACGAATAATGATGATACGTCGGTATCTTCACCATTTTTTCAATGCGTCTACAACATAATAAGTTGTTATAAACTGTATTTTTCATTCTTTAATTTTCCACCCTTAGAAATAGTAATTTTTATTTAAATTTAGTTCATTAATGATAGAATTTTAAAGTAACAAACGGGAAATTTCACCGAATCGAAAAAGATATCTTTTGAAGTCGTTTAAAATTGGCTCATTAATTATAAAACAGTGCTCACCAGTAGAGGTAGGGCAGCACTGATGAGGTCTTTCGGTAGAAGGGACCTGAAGGTCATGATATATTTCATGGCGTCCGCTTTCAACACCGGCAACTCGGTTACTATAATAACATAAAAGTACATTGCAATCGACTATCGACACTCAAAATGCAGGTATGATTTAGAGCAAGGCGCTGACCGTCGGGGCGCTGCAGCTCGGGCAGCACGTGCGCGGCCGCGAACTGCGCCAGGTCCACGAGCGGCGAGGCGCGCGTCACGCCCGCCGCCTGCGTGCTGCCGCGCGCCGCCAGTGACGTCACCAGGTACAGCGCCGCGTCCTTGCCGCGCCACGCGCCCGCGCCCAGCTCCACGTACTTCGATATCATCAGCTGCGGCACACGACCTCCACTTATTATGTCGCTCTACTGGTTACTTCCGACCCAGGGCAAATTACTATGCGATGAGCAGAATCGTTCTGTGTCTGCATCTCATTTTTTTTAATATGTATGTAATTAGAAATATGTTGACTATTGTAGAGGTCATTGTACGAATAAGTAATTATCGAAAGTTGTTTGAATTCTAACTTCAATATAATGTATATGAACATTGTCTTAAAAGTTTAAAAAAATACAGTTACAAAAATAAAAATAATAGACGAAATTAAATCTGACCAATGTAATATATTACCTCCTTTCCAAGGAGAGGTCTTGCCTTCTTAGAAAGGAGGTTTGGCCGTAATATACCACACTGGCCAGACATGTTTTTATGGGGTTTGTTTCATGTCTTTTTCTAGTTTCTCATATCCTATATATATATATATATATATATATATATATGTGTATAACTAAGACAAATAACACGTATCTAAGTCAAATTGTAAACAAGTTTAAGAATACTTATTGGGCGTACCAAGGATACTCGTACATTCAAAAACAAACTACGTTCCTTCGGGAGTTGGACAAATAACACAGAAAATAGCACGTATTAAGTTACCTGAACATATTGACCGAAGATGTGCATCATCTTATCCTCGTAGCGCTGCGCCAGTGTCTTGACCAGGTCGCAGGCGGCGCGACGTCGCGTGTCTACGTCCGAACCCTCGATGTCGCGCCGCACGTACTCCTCTGGGTTGTCCTCGAAAAGCTCCATATCTGACTCTGTAATATACAGCTTTTGTTGATATTGTGTCTATTTATTGGGTTTGGTTTGGACGTGTTAGTCACTTCTAACTAACTTCTAACTTCAGTCATCCAGTCTCCCTCAAAGAAAGTTAGTAATACCTCTATGTTACGAACGATCTCGGACTTGGAGGGCGATTCTAGCAAGTCAAGGTCACCACACCCTGATTGTTCATTAGTATACGGGTCGCTATTTTCTTTGCATCCATGGATGTCACAGTGAGCTCATCAAGCAGATCACACTCCATCAGTGATGGTTTGAATAAAGGAATAAACCGCATACTTTTATGAAGATTATAATGACAAATAGAAGAAACTTGTGGTGTATGTAAGGATAGAAGAAAGTAGCTAGCGGTCGTCTCTGCCTACACCGATCAGAGAAATGTGTAATTTAATGCACGTAACAAAATAATTTTGCGGTGATAGTCACTTACCATCAGGCGAGTTATTTGCTCGTTTGCCCCTGTTATACCATAAAAACCTGGAACTTAAGTGACACAACTGCATTGCCGCCTTTCAAGTATCCAATCCCAGAATCAGAGGGAGTTGCCTCCGATAACCTGTCAAGCGACACCGTCCACTCCCCCACCAGGACTACCCGCCCTTCACCACTCCACCCCGCACAGGCGCTTCGGGCATAAAAGGAGGAACAAGCGCAACAACTTTTCGCGCCGGGCCGCACCTCAGTTGAGTATTCTCCACCTACCACGAATGCCTCCAGCACCCGCTCTGAGCTTAACATATATATATTATAGGAACTTTTAAGAGATTCAGTTGTAAAAATATTTATTTGCCATTGTTATTGATACCTCTAAACTCCATATTGGGTATGACCACTTTTTCACAAATACTGCTGAGTGTTGCAGGGTCTTCAAACAAATTCTTATAACAATTCTTCTCGGCGACCTTGGCCAGGAAAGTCAATGCATTGGACACCAACTGAAATAACAAAAACAAAATGTTCTGTTATTGAACATTAATAATTTAAGGATCATCCAGGTTTTAATGTTGTTCATTGCAAAATTGGAACCAAGTGAAAGAACATGTTTGAGTATATTTTCTGGTTTGTCAATTAATGAAAGTTTTTTTATTTACGTAGTCTTATGTATTTTTTATTTTTCTACTATTATCTACAGGTTCTGCATCATATACATTTTTAACAAAGATTATGTTTTTATAAATAATAATTACTTTTAAAATTTAGCAAAACCATTTAGAATTTGGTCATATTAATACAGATATGTATACTAACCGCATCGTACTTGGGCTGAGGCCCGGTGGCAAGCAGCACGGTCCACACGGCGGTGACGAAGGCGGGCGCGTGCGGTGCGAACTCTTCCTCGTACTTCAGCGCGTACAAAGCCGCGCACTCGCACACTTCCGTGCGGAGCTGTTCCATCACTCCAGGATTGTCATCATCGCCCTATCAGAATTAACATTTATTATACTAATTACAGGTATTTTTGAATTATCAGGAGTAGGAGTCAATTAGGTTGTCAGTTGTGAAACTTATATATAGAGAAAAGCAAGTACATTGATCAGATATATAAGTGAAATTAAATGACAAAATAATATATTGTTCCCCTGACTAAGGCACTTGTCACAACCATTACCATTAGAAGAAAAGCAGACTAATAAGAATGAGACAAGACCATTTTGTAATAATAATAATAATTTTAAAAAGTACAAAAATAAATCTTAATGATATATTTTTTTAATTAACTGAGAACAATCTCAAAATAATATACTTACATCATTTTCAAGACATGGCACTTTAACTTGTAATAAATTGAGCAGTTGAGGCATCCATGTTGGCATGTTATCTTCAAAGAATTCTGGCAATTCTTGGTAATTAAGTGAGTAAAACACTTTACATATCAACACCAGGGAGCCATATATAACTCGTAAAGCTTGTGGATTATCTGCATGTTCCGTAGTCAAATATATTGTAGCCTGAAATAAAGAAAAAAAAAGAATGTAGTAATCTTATTGGTATCTTAGCAGTTGTATTTACAAACTAGTAAAGATCTTCCATTTTTGTACTTGATGCTGGCAACACAGGCTATGGACTGCAGTGCTATTCATATCCTTGGTAAAAAACAATTTATTTTAAACCAAATGTCACAATATTCCCAGAACAGTTACATAAATAACCTAATTATTTTCAACATAGAAGAACTTTTGCTTACCATAAAAAGGTCAGTAAGAGGCTTGGCAAAATTATCCAAAACATGTTTAATTTCTTCCCACAGTTTTTGTGACTTGAACTCGTACCGATATCGTTTAAATAAAGAATGTGCTGTTCTAAGAACACCATTAATGACATGAAAATCACCTGCAATACAAATATATAATATTATTAGTATCAACAGCCTTTAATAGTTCACTCACTGGACATAGGCCTACTATACCGCACTGGCCAGACTAGTTGGTATAGGGTTTGTTTCAAGTTTTTGTTCTCTTTACAGTGCTGTTGTGGTGCATAGTTTGCTCCCTTACCACCTCCCATGGAACAAATAGAGGTGATGACACTCCATATTCTTACTCCATCACCACACAAAATAAATTAATTATCAAATAATAAAATTAAATAATCAATAAAAAAATTATCAATTACAATAACATTGTTAGAGTAGAGTGTAAGACTTTGGGCTTAATCATCAACATTTCTATTTCTTACATGAGGTTAACAACAAATACTATTAACTATGATCAATTTCTTAAGTTACTGATAACAAAAAGAAGATCATATTTATTTATTTTCATACCAGTATTAAATTTGTCCACCATCTCTGGTATTAAGCTAGGCCATTTTTCTGGGAAGTCACATTTGCCGATGATGGATACAGCATCACTAAACTGCCTCTGTATGGCTTCAGGTGATTTGAGCATCAGTGTTACAATTAAAGATTTGATTGTGGCACGATCTGATGCATGAATTCTATCAACTCCATCTTCTTCCTGGTCAATAATACACAATCTGATCACTGATAATCACATGCTCATACATTTTTTTGAAACATATTCACATTTTAATAATCTATTTAAGTATATCAAAATGTCAAGTTGGTTTTTAGGTACACGAGGAGATAAAAGTAGTTTTTGCAACCACAATGTGTCACAACAACAGGGAAGCTTCGCAGGGTACAGCTATAACTAGCTGTGTCCTGAGAAGCTGTTTTATTTTTATGATTTGTGTTTTTAGACATTAATAAAATTTGTATTAAAGTTCAATATAATGGAAAGCCATTAATAATTCTTATCCTATCCTTATATTATATAAATAAATAATAATAATTGAGTGATTTGGTCCCTAAAGTAATATTGCATATCCTTAATGTTTTTTGTCACTTACACTATCTATTATTTGTTTACTGTGCATTCATGTTTGATATATTCAAATGATAGAATCAATTGACAATTGCTGAATCTTAAAACAACGACTATTCACTTTATTGAACTTTATTGAGTACAGGAATGAATGTCTAATAATAAACTACTGTAGAAAATCGAATCTAATAACAAAAATAACTTCACACATATCACACATTGCAGTTTGATCCCACACTAGGCAGAGCCTGTATGGTAACCAGACTGCTGATAAACATACTTTAATATTTCTAAATACATACATATAATAGATAAATTACACCTATACACAGAACAAATGATAGTGCTCATCACACAATATTCCTCCTAAGTGAGAATTGAACCTACAATCTCCGGCTTAGCAGCTATTAAACTACAGTAAGTGGAGGCTGACTGAACTATAACTATTTTGAATGTCTTATTTTATTTCAGTGACCAGTATAACTTCAACTATCACTGTGCAGACTTTGTACCATGACAGGTAAAAATATATATTTGAACATTCTTAATAAATATATTTGTTTAAAAATAATAATTCAGTATTCCAACTATGATATACTAAGAAAAATAATTTTCTTTACATATTAACATTTAAATAGTGATATACTTACAATAGGCCAATTCCTTTTGATGTAGTTCTTAAACACGATAGCAGCAGCCACTCTTATTGTTATATCTACTGTGTCTTTATCAATGAGATGCAACAGTAGGACTGCATAGTTCTGATTTATTTCCACACTTTCTAGGAACTTTTCAGCTTAAACATTAATAAACACTTGTGAAATAATTATACTATGATACATGAACATGATAAATCATACTCAGTACTTGCATACAACACTAAAGTAATGGTCAATTGTGATTTGTGAGTCACCAAAGGAAAGAAGTCATGATGATTTGTAACTTTCAAACATTACATACTTAACTATAATATCATCTTTATCTGCTGTTTGTAAAGTAAAATATTAAGATATGCGGCTCCACCTGCTTTAATGTAAATTTTTGCGGTAAAAAGTATTTTCTTTTTTTCCCTCCTTAAGAATCAATATATCTCCATTCCAAATATCATCTAAATCAGGGGTTATTGCTTCCCCATAAAAACATCCACCCTCCTTTTCACCCCCCTTAAAGGCTGATTTCTGGGATAAAAACTACCCTATGCCCTTTCCTGGGATGCGGACTGTCTCTATACAAAAATTTCAACTAAATCGGTTAAGCAGTTTAAGAATGAAGAAGTAACAGACAGAAGACAGACAGATAGACACACTTCTTTCGCATTTATAATATTAGTATGGATGTTAGATGAAGGAACTTCACAAGGAATACTAAGTTAGGTTATTTACTAAAACTAAGCAATTAAAAAGCTTTAAATCATAATAACAATTCATACAGTCACTAATAATGCTATTACTTACATATTTCTATTTTTTATGCTGATTCTAATTGAAATCTATGTATGTATGTATGTTACGCTAAACGTTTAAGTAATTATTAAAAATGTTCAGTTATGTTATGGATGCAATCAAGATATGAACTTAATGTGAAAATAGTCTTTAAGGTTATAAGTTCCAAAATGGATTACAACTTACAACCAATACAATAATCAAACTTTACATTGGTTATATATTTTTATTATATTTAAAATTTGTGCATCTTAACCTTATTAGAGGCAATGATTAACACGATCAGTAGATGATACACAATAAAGACATACCGGGTCGACGAATGTTTGTGTCTGGATTAAGTGTTTGTTGAAGGTAATTAGCTAAGGTAGCCAAGTTTTCTTCAGTAACCTCCATTTCGTAGAAATAATAAAAATAATGTGAGCACTATTTAAATAATTAGTATTAAAAGGAACTATTTAAGTTTCTTTTCAACGGCTAGTTGAATTGACACTTACAAAGTACAAACTGATGAAATTGACACATGTGAAGTTGTCAAATTAGTTTGACAGCACCATAAATTAGGTACTAGATAGCCCTAGTGATGAAAGGACTGGAGGCTTATAAACCTTTATGATTAAGACTAGCCTCGATTTTGAGGACTCGACACCAAAATTACGACGTGAGGCTTGTGAAAGACAAAGACTCGAATCATTAAAATGAATCGAGTTCTTTACTAAGAGGTTCAAGGCTTAGAATCGCTAGTCTTTTAAGTAGTGAACTCGAGTCGTTTAACAAAGCGAGTCGTTTAATATGAAACCATATATTAGTTAAACTTCAGTTTATGATTATTACATATTTATTGCAGGTCATGAGGTACTGAATACTAATAATTTAGTGTTAGAGTAAAAGTGGCCGTATGCCATTCTACAAGTGTAACATTAACACTACGAAATGCGATTCATTTCGTACGGCTAAAGGGCATCATTCAAGGTCCACTTGCAAGGAAAGCAATGTCTCAGTGGATTACTTTTATGTTTGTATTTTGTACCCATGATATTGTACAGTAAATATCTAAGTTTAAAATCATATATTCCTTAGAGAATGGCACTTCTGGGCCCAAACCAAAGGCTTGTGTTCCTTTTTTTAGTATAATAGTTAACTATTCATATATCTCTCTCCACACTTCGTATTATTAATTACCGTACCATTGTGAGTCATTGAAATCTATTCGTCACTAAAAGTAAGTATTTTAAAATAAATAGCTTATTGTGCCTATGCTTCTCATCACTATTAAAATCATATTAATTTTTCAAGTTATTTATTCAATATAAGATAGGTAAATATTCTCTTTGAACAGGTTATGCAGCCAAATACAATATGGGGCCACCATTCACAGCACATAAAATGTTAACATTATGAAATAACGCTTGTGTAAAAGTAACGCCAGGAGACAGGAAAAAAATTATAGAGGGAACCAAAACAATTATCCAGGTAGACTGGGAACGGACAGGTTCGGATCACCGATATATTCGGTTCGACGTCTCCGCCCCTATGAGTGACGCGCCGACCAGACCGGCTCCACCCGAGCCACGTTGGGCGCTCAAGCGCTTAGATTGGGAACTCCTCCTGGAAGCCTCCTACAGGCCTGGGCCCCTGCACCGGATAGGCCTGTAACGTTGGTGCCGAGGCACAGTGGTTCCGGGAGGCTGACGCAGGTGACCATCGGGAAACGTTTTTTTGGAAATCACCTGTGTCTGATTCGCCACCACTGCGATGGCTGGACCGTGGATACGGTCCTCCACATGTTGGCAGAATGCCCAGCATGGGTCGCTCTTTAGTATTGATTGCCACCATGGTACGTAGCGAGAGTGCGTGGAAATCCGCCGTCTCCATCTGCTTACAAGTTATGCTTGCGAAGGACATGACGGAGTGGGATCGCGAGAGGTTTAGAACTCTCCCGGCCCAAAGGGAACATGGGGGTTCCCACACAGGCAGGGGTCATCCAGACACCGTGGATGGCCTGAAGTACGTCGGGGTACCTGGTATTTCCTTTCTAGGGTACACCTGGTTCCAAAGCTACAGGTACCCGAGACGGCGTGTGGTTTTTACTCGGTTCGAGTCCGACATAATCACCCCACCGGTGGGTGATATCCGAGGGGCTTTCCGCACAGAGAAAAAGGTAGACTGGGAATGAGAAGTACAGTACAGTTTATTTTGTGATCAAGAACATATTCTTCAGAATTGTTCCAGCGACGACGACTGAAGAAGATGATTTGGGTTGTATAACTTTAGAATAAATTTAAAATACTTATTTGTTATAGGTACCCATAAATTAAACAAAATACCATCAATCGATTCCATTCCGCACATTGATCGATTAAGCCAGTCATGGATTAGCTCATGGTTTGTCATGTCATGTTTCTAATAGTATTACAGTACCTACTCAGTTTCTCATAGCACAAGTCATTTTTTTGTGACATTTGTCATTGGCTGTCATTTATCATCCATCAGTGTCTGTCATCCGTGTTCCGCATCAATGATCAAGCTAAAGGACAATGGCAGGTCCCCATACATAATTTTATTTGAACTGAAATGTTAGCGTTTAAATATCAAAAAATCCTTAACACTTGAGAATTTATTCGTGACCATTCTCATATCAAAATTACTTGCGAAAGAAGTCTAGGAAAAAAGATATTGGATTTTAAATGTTTCGAGGTTAAGTACTAACATATTGTTAATGTTTTGTTTGAAACTAGATGGCGTTGTGTGTCAGATAGCCGAAAATATTATTTTCATTATTATTACAGTATATGAAATAAAAAAAATAAAAGCATAACATCTATTCGAGTTTAACACTAAATTAAACAAAAATAAAATAACAAACGTGGTGAGTCCGGCACTTGACAGGATCTAAACCACAGATTAAGAGATATGTACTAAACGACGACGTATCGACAATTTGAAAATATCGATGTATGTCTATTTATGTGCCGTTATCAATGACAATGTATTTTTCTCATCACACTGTGTAGTGGAAAATAACGTAACTATATTCTATTTCTTTAGTGTGTTTAAAATCGTTTAAAGAGGGTCAAAAATATTTTAAATCATTTCTAATTATGTTGATTCAGTCACTCTACCGTACGAGTGAAGACGTGGGCAGAAGCAAATTCATAATCATAATAGTGAACCTTCGGTAAATATTTCAGCCAAAGCTATAAGAATCGATTATCGATAAATTGTTCCATAATATAATATTGCCACCACGCATCCCTAGTCAGTTATACGTGATGGCGAATCTGACATTACGTACTTAAGTCAAATAAAATCTTCAAAAATATCTTATCTTTTATAAGACTTATACAACATATGGTGGTGTAATGATAAATCATAGAAAATTTTTTGATTAAGTATACTGTGACTCGATTTTTTAAACGCTTAAGTTTTAGGTAAATATGTTTCTGCCATTGTTCTTTAACAAAGTTGGTAAAGGTGTCCTTTGTACGTACTTTAAAAAAAATAAGAAGAATAAAAGTGCTATCAAATCGGTTAGCTGGCCTCCCAGAAGCGGGTCTCCCCAGTTTAACTGCATAAGAAATACCAATATAGCTAAAAGACTACATAACCTTTATTATGGAACAAGTTAGTGTCAACGATGATTTAAGTCATTGAGTTATTTAAGTCAACAAATTTCGGCTCTGAATTTGAACGAAAAAACGTAAAACTACTGACTACGTCACCAAAGTGGCTAACCAACTGTATCATTATTGAAAACAAGTAAGCCGACTTAAGCCGTCATGGCCTTTGTTGAATGAAAAATATGAAGCTAAAATCGCTTCCAAAAATGAAGAGTTTGTATTCTACAAATCTACCAAATGTTATGTCATACCATATATGGGTGAATATACGGTATTTGATATTTTTTGTGTCCCTGAAGGAAATGTAATCTGTTCCATTCAATATTGATAATTTCTCTACTTGACACTATTTTTAAATTTGTAATGATGAGGGCCAGAAGATTTTTCCATTTCTTTGATTTTTAAAAAGACCAGAGGAAAATGTGTTACCAGACAGTACAGACAGTAGTGACAAATTATACCAGGGAAGTGACAGGCCATTGGTTATTAGCTAAGAAAGGGTATTAATATTAAATATAACATGTAAATTATAGTATTTGGATATCAATATTTCAGTTTCTAAATGCAACCTTATTACCATTTAGGCTGTGGCGGTCACTTTTGGGCGACAACAATCATTTCTGTTCGAGCCGCATCGACCAATGGTGACCGCGCATCAGAAGTGGCGCATCAGGCTCTGCATTTTGTCTTCTTTGGCTTGGTTTTTGCAAACAAGACAAGTCTAAAATTAAATTTCGTTTTATACTTCAGAGCTCTAATTTTCACTGTAATGGACTTATATCGAATACCAAAGACCAATCTTTCCTCTTTATAATATAGGTATAGACTGCAAATAAAACAATTTTGATGCGCATAGAAAGTTTATTGAAAAAATAGGATACAGAAAAAAAAATTGACATAAAATTTAATGAATTTTAATAAAACATTCGGGACATAAAAAAGGTTGTTAGGACAGGTTTTGCAAAAAGTAGTGACTCTCTTTGGTTTATTCCTAGCTACTAAGCGTCCCAGAGTAGCCACGTTCTGCTTATAACATTGTTGGCATTCCTCGAACGACTTTAGATGATCCTTTTTTTTTCGCCAGTTCATGTTTAGCTCTCTTAGGTCTCGATGAAAGAGGTTCGGACGTTATGCCTTTTGTTAGGAAATCTGTCATAATTTCTTTTCTAAAATCTACAATAGGAATGTTCTTCTTTGTTACACTTTTGTAGAGAGTGAGTGCATTTACAACAGCTACATTCAAAATTAAGTCTTTGGCCACTTTTTTGTACCACTTCACAGTTTTCCTAAGTGGTGTTTGGTACGCTGACATTTGATCTGACAAATCAACAGCACCTTTGGCTTTATTATAGTCGACAATAATTGCAGGTTTTGAGATAACTTTGTTACGCTTTACTGCTCTCACAAAACGCGTAGAGTGTTTTGTGGACAAAACCAAGACATCTTGTTTATCCTTCCATCGCATCACTGTTATTCCATCAGCACTTTCTTTAGCAATAAATTGCCCTCTTTTTAACTTCGTAGAAACTATTGTTTTAGGAAAATGTCTCCTGTTTTTTCGTAACGTTCCGACAAGATGTGTCTCTCTATCTAACAACTTTCTTGCCAATTCAATATTTGTGTACCAATTGTCTGTGAAAAGAGTGTGCCCTTTGTCGAGCAAGTCATTACATCTATACTAATATTATAAAGCTGAAGAGTTTGTTTGTTTGTTTGTTTCTTTGAACGCGCTAATCTCAGGAACTACTGGTCCGATTTGAAAAATTCTTTCATTGTTAGATAGCCCATTTATCGAGGAAGGCTATAGGCTATATATCATCACGCTAAGACCAATAGGAGCGGAGCACCAATGAAGAATGTTTCCAAAACGGAGAAAATTTACTACTATTGAGAGACGCAGACGAAGTTGCGCGGTTCAGCTAGTAGTTCCATAACTACATTTGTAGGTGTAGTGTTAATTTCGTCATTTTGTTTGCCAGCATAAACGTTAATTTTATAGGTAAAACCTGGCAATATACATAATTTAAATAGTTTTACTCCATATTTATGACGCTTTTGTTTATTATACTGACGAAAGATTATGCGTCCTCGAAAAGGCACAACACTCTTGTCGATGCATAAATCCTCACCAGGGATGTAGTTTTCCTTAAAATTGTGATTCATTACATTCAATAAATTTCTTACCCGGTGTAATCGATCAGCTTTGTTCTCCTCATCTTGTTCTGAAAAATGTAGCATTTGAAGCAATATCTCAAACCGATTACGGGACATAACGGTTCTTGGGAAATTTAGTCCCATAATTTCATCTTTGGACCAGTAGTCTGATATTTTGGGTAACTTCACCAAGCCAAATAAACATAAAGCATAAACAAAACCAAACCAAAGAATTTTTTTATCTCGACAAGGTTAGTAGGCACCCAGTTCCGAATGCGTGCACATTTTGTAGCTTCTCGTGATTTAACTATTTGAGCAATTGCAAAGTTATTAGTGTTTTTCACTATTTCGTTAAAATCATCATCCGTCACCAAAAGCGCATAAAATTCTGCTGGAGATTTGTTAGTCATAAGCCTGCGTATGTGCAATGGCGCGCCAGAAATTTCAGTAAAAGCTATCAATTGGCGTTGATTACCTTTGGGATCGGTCCATGTCGAGGGTAGTGAACTCTCCGCTAAAACTTGAATGGCACGATTAATTTCAGTTTCACTTGACTCACTATCTGATGAGATGATTCGACGCCGTTTTGGTCGCGAAAGTTGAATGTTATGGTCTTCATCAGTGCTTATTTGAAAGCTTTGGTTAAGTAGAGTAATTTCTATATTTTCTATTCGAGACAGGTCTTCTTGGCTAATCTCAAAGTCATCGAAATCCATCGTTATGACGTAAAGTTACAAACACGATCTATGTTATAATATAACTGTAAACACGTGATGACAACACTACGAAGTAACAGTGACTAGCCGAGGGGCAAGTAAGTGCGAGGTGCGTAAGCGGCGCGGGTGCGGGCGGGTGGGCGTCATCGTGCCCGCGCGGCCCTCTGTAACAGATTCCCGGTATTCCTTTTTTTTTCAATTCAATTCAATTCTTTATTAATAAAATATAAGCATCACAGTGTACACCAAATCGCTTATATCTATGCTAATTTTAACAAAAATAAACTACATACTCTTACAATTGTAAAACTCAGACAATCAAAAAGAAACAACATAAAATTTGTAAACAAAAACAACCTTACATCAACTTAGGAACTATAAAATTACTCTCCTTGCGCAGAGGCCACGTCGGTCAATGGTGGGTGACGCTTATTAACACTTAAAATAGGTATAAAATGTTGCTTCTGAGAATTAAAACATGTTTTATGGCGTCAAATATATCCCTTTAACTAATAAAAAACACTGATGAAATATGATTTGAAAAATTCTTTCATTGTTAGATAGCCCATTTATCGAGGAAGGCTATAGGCTATATATCATCACGCTAAGACCAATAGGAGCGGAGCACCAATGAAGAATGTTTCCAAAACGGAGAAAATTTACTACTATTGAGAGACGCAGACGAAGTTGCGCGGTTCAGCTAGTAGTTCCATAACTACATTTGTAGGTGTAGTGTTAATTTCGTCATTTTGTTTGCCAGCATAAACGTTAATTTTATAGGTAAAACCTGGCAATATACATAATTTAAATAGTTTTACTCCATATTTATGACGCTTTTGTTTATTATACTGACGAAAGATTATGCGTCCTCGAAAAGGCACAACACTCTTGTCGATGCATAAATCCTCACCAGGGATGTAGTTTTCCTTAAAATTGTGATTCATTACATTCAATAAATTTCTTACCCGGTGTAATCGATCAGCTTTGTTCTCCTCATCTTGTTCTGAAAAATGTAGCATTTGAAGCAATATCTCAAACCGATTACGGGACATAACGGTTCTTGGGAAATTTAGTCCCATAATTTCATCTTTGGACCAGTAGTCTGATATTTTGGGTAACTTCACCAAGCCAAATAAACATAAAGCATAAACAAAACCAAACCAAAGAATTTTTTTATCTCGACAAGGTTAGTAGGCACCCAGTTCCGAATGCGTGCACATTTTGTAGCTTCTCGTGATTTAACTATTTGAGCAATTGCAAAGTTATTAGTGTTTTTCACTATTTCGTTAAAATCATCATCCGTCACCAAAAGCGCATAAAATTCTGCTGGAGATTTGTTAGTCATAAGCCTGCGTATGTGCAATGGCGCGCCAGAAATTTCAGTAAAAGCTATCAATTGGCGTTGATTACCTTTGGGATCGGTCCATGTCGAGGGTAGTGAACTCTCCGCTAAAACTTGAATGGCACGATTAATTTCAGTTTCACTTGACTCACTATCTGATGAGATGATTCGACGCCGTTTTGGTCGCGAAAGTTGAATGTTATGGTCTTCATCAGTGCTTATTTGAAAGCTTTGGTTAAGTAGAGTAATTTCTATATTTTCTATTCGAGACAGGTCTTCTTGGCTAATCTCAAAGTCATCGAAATCCATCGTTATGACGTAAAGTTACAAACACGATCTATGTTATAATATAACTGTAAACACGTGATGACAACACTACGAAGTAACAGTGACTAGCCGAGGGGCAAGTAAGTGCGAGGTGCGTAAGCGGCGCGGGTGCGGGCGGGTGGGCGTCATCGTGCCCGCGCGGCCCTCTGTAACAGATTCCCGGTATTCCTTTTTTTTTTCAATTCAATTCAATTCTTTATTAATAAAATATAAGCATCACAGTGTACACCAAATCGCTTATATCTATGCTAATTTTAACAAAAATAAACTACATACTCTTACAATTGTAAAACTCAGACAATCAAAAAGAAACAACATAAAATTTGTAAACAAAAACAACCTTACATCAACTTAGGAACTATAAAATTACTCTCCTTGCGCAGAGGCCACGTCGGTCAATGGTGGGTGACGCTTATTAACACTTAAAATAGGTATAAAATGTTGCTTCTGAGAATTAAAACATGTTTTATGGCGTCAAATATATCCCTTTAACTAATAAAAAACACTGATGAAATATGACAAAAACATTAATTTTTGTCTGGCTCCAGATGAAAACGGGGTGTCAACCACCATTGTCCGACGCGGCATAGAACGTGTTAATGCTGAAGTTTCAATTACTAGTATTAAAAAACAGAATTAATATTTTCTGCTTATCAGTCTCATCTGATAAGCAGAAAATATTAACATACATACTGTACATACGTACATACTGTTTGATAGTTTTTAATCATAAAATGTTCAAAAACTTAAAATACATGTTTGAGGCACTTTAATCTGAATAAAATTTCTAAATGAAACAAAAATATAAACTGTTTACAAAACAAAACAATAATACTATCGAATGATACAGCACTCTTGAGGCTATCTAAATAAATAAACTTAAAAATTATCGGTGCACAGTACAAATGAAAACTTTGATGTTTTGCAAAGAATAGAATCAATAATTTCCACTAAACTAAATATTTTTTATTTAAATACTAAACAATCAACAATTTACTTTTAAAATACATCAACTGGCTTTGGACACTTGTAGAATACTCTTTACCCTTCATACGTATATTTGGCACTGGTAATATGGCAAGATCTGTTCCAGTGGCGCAGAGTGAGTCACTGTCGTCTGGGGCGGAGTCATAATTTGTGTTGGTGGAAAAAACGTAACGAAATGAAAGATAATATATATAAATATTTAATTTAAAACCATTTAATTTAAAACCGTTTTGTAAGTAACATGACTGGGTTAAAAACGTTAACAATTTACACTATAAAAATAAAGTTTAATAAAGTCTTTTTGGGACTTATGCGCAGCGAAATCATTTATAACTTCGTCAAAGTTAATATCGTTTGTCACACTATGTTCTATCGACAAAATGGCCAACTTACTCAATCTTATGGAGCCCATGGTAGACCTCAAGTAATTTTTTATTAATTTGAGCTTTGAGAAGATACGTTCACATTAAGCAACACTGATAGCTAAAGTTATAAAAATTCGAAGCATTATTACGATATTAGGTACGCAGATACCATAGTTGCATTGCTGAATAAATTTGAAAAGCTCGAGCGATCCTTTCTTAGCGTTGTCCTGAGCCTTAGCATCAGCCAAAACAATGAAATTGCGTAACCTCTCCCTCTCAATTTCGATGTCATCCGCATCGATATAATTGTGCTCTTCTCCGAAATTACACTTGTATTCTGGGTTCAGTAAGTTAGTTGGCGTGAGAAAAGACACTTGACATCCAGTTCGTGCAGTTGCTGAAATCTGGTCGTGATTTCTTTTATAATTCTATCTACCCATTCGAACATTTCTTGGCTTAACCGATTTTCATAAGTCAAACCAGGATTAGAAGCATTTTCAACAGCCATGTTTTTTTATCTTTCTTGTTCGTCGAGGAATTATTTCAATGCCAAGATCTTCACATATATTTTTAGCATAATCAAGTCCATCATTGACTAGTACATCTAGATTGTCGACTAGAATCGATTCTAAAGCATGAATTTTCATAGCACATTGGTCCACATTCAGTCCTTTTGCCTGAAGATATAATTGTGCATCATTTACTTCGCGGAGAACTGGACTCCATAGTCCAAGTAAGGCTAAAAATGATAACGACTGGAGAGCAGTAAGCAATAAACCAGCGTCTGATCTTGTCGCTACATTTTTCCGCTGTGTTTCCTAAAAATGATTCCAACACTTCAAGGATCTCATTGTAGTGGGTCTTCATGACAGCTACGGCTTCATATCTAGAACTCCATCGTGTTTCAATTAGGCCCTTGACTCCTTGACCTGTAACGTCGGTAAGAGGTTTCTAGCAATGAGTAGAAGATGAAAAGATAATGAAAACCTTCTCGTGATTGATGCTGCCTGTACACCCACCAGGTTTAATGAATGATTAGTGCATGCAACAAACTGGTCATTTTGATTAACTGCCTTGATACGCATTTGTACACCAGAATGTTCTTTGTTAAAGTTGTTGTTAAAGCTGCATTATCATATGCCTGTCCACGGCAATTTTGGATATCCAGTCCATCGTTTTCAATTTTGTCCAGAATCATTTTTCTGCAGCTTCAGTTTTGTAAGGTGTTCACAAAGAACCGGGAACTTG
The DNA here is from genome assembly GCA_902825455.1 of Arctia plantaginis. Lineage (NCBI taxonomy): Eukaryota > Metazoa > Arthropoda > Insecta > Lepidoptera > Erebidae > Arctia > Arctia plantaginis. The sequence goes on along the minus strand of CADEBD010000286.1, from coordinate 5,310,161 downwards.
CCAAGAAGTTGTACGAGTCCTAGAAAGTTGCCTATTTTTTCAGTGTCATTTACTTTCACGATTTCTCTATAATCTCTAAAAGCCAGATTTTGTTCAGCAACAAATCTGATAATGTCTCGTATCCTGACCACATTTTGTGCTTCCTTGTCGATCGTTGCACCCACTTGATGTCTTATCTCAAAAGATTTCCATTTATTAAAGTTATCATTATGAACTGGGGTTCATGTACTTTGGGATTTAGTTTACGCCACTTTTTGAAACTATTAATACTGTTGAATCCAGGTTTATCGCTGGCGTCCCCAAACAAATTATTCCTTATTCCTCTTATTTTCTTCCTCTCGGGTTTTTTTTGCTTCCTGGAAAAATTACTGTTTTGCTTATGCCTCTTCATGATCTAAAAGTATTTATTCATGTAGGCGCGACGGCAGCGTGGCGCGTGCTTGGCGTGCTTTCTTACTATGATAAAAAACGTTTTTTTAAAACAACACAGTGTAAAATAATTTTCTCGCGGCGCTTGCGCGATGCGAGTCTGGCGTTGTTAAGTATTCTGATCATATCTTAACACGTTCACGGTCACAAAAACGTTCTCAATAATTTGTCATATAACACACAAACTTTCCATATAACGTGGCATCACGTCTGGGGGCGGATTGATACATTACTCGGTTTTAAAAGTACCCGTTGCGGCAGTAACGGCCAGAGACGAAATCGCAACCAGCCGCTCTATATATTGAGTGTAAGTGTTACCTTCAGATCGGTTACTGTTCTCCTCGTATGGTTTCTTATCATTGTTAGCGTTCAAACTTTCAGATTCCGAAACGGTCACCTGCCTTAATAACTGTAAATATTTCGTAATCCTAATATTCCTTAATAATTGTAAATATTTCGTAATCCTCCAAATCAGTACTCAAAATCCCATCATTTCCAGGTTCATTATTTCCATCAGAACCATATTAACCATCTGCGTCGCTATACGGACTCTTATTTTTATTGTTCGAGTCAGAGTCGTCGTCAAGGAGACCAAGCCAGTTGTTGAAAGTAGATGTTATTCTCTTACCCGATGCCATCTGTTAGACAGCAAATACAACTACAACCGTTGTAACCATTCGACAAAGAGGCTTGTGTTTACATAACCGCTATCTGACACCATACATATACTCTGTGTTGGACCACATAGAATAGAATAGAATATTTTATTTTGCAAATATGGGTAATATGTACATAATAGGTGTTACAGTACATTGAAGCTCAACCATATTTTACCAGTGGCGTGCAAAATCATTTTTTGTATTAGGCTAAGAAACATGCTTTTAGACTCAATCCGCAATAATATTAATTTTAAGTCTTAACATTAGGTAATAAAAAATCAGTAATGACACAATAGTAAACATACAATTCAAACTCCACAATTTAGACATTAAGATAATATATCCATAAAGGGCGCTACACACGGCTAAGATGCTATAATATTTATCTTAAGATTTTAAATTAATATATATTAGGCCATCACAGACGACGAAGATACGATAATATATTGTAAGCTTTCGTCGCGACTGCACTTGTCCTGTGTTGAACCAATATACAGAGTGATTTAACTATGGCTTATGCTTGCCTGCAAGATTAATAAATCGTCATCAGATGAGCTATCCAATAGGATAGCTCATCTGATGACGATTCCGATTTTGAATTTGATGTGCATATGATTCTTGCACGCTCTAAAAGAAGATCCATTTGGGTAGAAAATCATATTAAAAATAGGAAAGACCGTGCAGAATATAATATTTTGGAAGATCTCTCAGAAAAGAAGTTTAATGAGTATTTTAAAATCTCAAGAGAAGTTTTCGACGCACTTCACAGGTTAGTTCAAAGAGATATTGAGAAACAAAATACAAACATGCGTCAATGTATATCTTCAAAAGAGACTTAAGAGAAGACTTGCAGTATGCTTAAGGTAAGAACATTGCACTTCTGTCTAAAAACTCAAACTTTGCTGTGGGAATACAGTCCGCCTGTCTTTACAAGTTACAATTTACAAGTAAAAAGCTAGTTACAGCATTTTTTAACCATGAAGTTTATGTTTTTGTGAGTATCTTTATATTTGTAAATTGTAACGTGTACCTCCGTAAGACGAGGCACAGTTTAGCTTAACCAATATAAATAAAACATTACAGACCGATATTATTACAACCGATTCATTGTTGAAACATAGTAGGTTAGTAGGTATTTACTCAAAATTTGATTGTTGTAAATAGTTGCGAATGTTACACATTGAGGATGCATCTACCGAAATATTCTGCTGGTGACTTTCTGGAATAGTTTCTGTAATGATGTACGATTGTGATGTATTATGCAGGGGATCCGTCGCTGAATAGTTAGACATCGCTGAATGAGAATGGGATGTATTGTCTATAGGTACATGAAATGGTGAATTGCCTCTAAAGCGATGTACATCTGTAGATGATCTCTCAGAAGAATTCCTCGATTGATTCATATGTTTTTCTTTAGCTTCCATAACTATATTGAATAATTGACGCTGCACCTTGAGTTGGAGTGCTTCTGGAAGTGTTTGAGTGGTCATACACATACTTTAAAAAAATATTTCCAATGCTGTGGTCTGTTTAGGCACAGTAGTATCTTTGCACAAAAGTAGTATTTCTTTTCTTAAATCAATTCGTTGAGCAGATCGCTCTGCCCTCATTCTCTGCTCCTTTTCCATAACCGATATTAGTGTGGGTTTATTCTTAGGTCGAGATGTATCCCCATACGAGTGGTCTAGTTCACTATCATACGAGTCTTCAGTATAGTGCGGTTCTCCTTGACCGCTATTTTGATTGGATGAAGATGAAATGTTTGTAAATCTTTAACGATTTTGCATACAAGGTAAAAGGAATTCCATCTGTTTTTCATATTTCCATTGATGCTTTGAAGTAGCCGCTTGGCCAGATACAGTTTTCTTTTTGGAGATAGCTTGGTGATGACCGTCTCTTAGTTTCTTCAACAAAGCTCGAGCCTCTGTAACTGAAAAGCAAAGCATAATTTGTTACAGGTATTTGGCGACTGGTGTATCTTTTCGAAGTATTGGTTACAGTTATAGAATTGGCGAGTCAACAATCTCGAAAATTGTAGTAAAAGTGTGTGACGCATTATGGATAAGACTACAACCAATAGTATTGAAAGAACCGACTCAAGCCGAATGGAAACAGATTGCCATAGATTTTAAAAGAGTGTGCCAGTTTGACCATTGCTGTGGGGCAATAGATGGCAAACATGTGGTAATTCAATGCCCACCGAACTTAGGATCAACATATTTTAACTATAAAAAAACATTCTCTATTGTTTTATTGGCTGTATGTGACTCACAACGCAAGTTTATTGTAGTAGATATTGAATCTATGGGCCGATTCAGTGACATTGGTATATTAAGCGAAAGCGAATTTGGTGAGAAGCTAATAAGTGGTAATATACGATTTCCTGAAGAACCTTTAACTGAGGGTGGTATTAACATGCCTTACGTCTTAGTTGAAGATGAAGCCTTTCCATTACTAAAAAATCTAATGCGGCCATATCCAAAAGAACGTCTGACTGCAAGTCGAAGAATATTTAATTATAGACACGCCATCTAATGAAGACACACCGAACTACGGAGTAACTACTAAAATAAGAATTGCTAATCCTGTATCGCGATTAGAGATGTGCCGGATATCCGTATCCGTATCCGCGGATATCCAAGGGAGAAGAGAGATCCGTAACCGTATCCGTATCCGTGACTTTTTTGGCGGATCTTTCACGGATCTTTCAATACATAGATGAAATTCTATATAGGTGATTTTGTATTCACTGTAAAACTATTAGGTATGTGTTTGTATTACAAACACATACCTAATAGTTTTACAGTGAAAACACAAACTTTGTAACACTATAAACAGCAACTTTTTTTCTGGCCAACGTTAAAATGAAAAAAAATTGGTCCTCCATTCAAATTACCAATCAAATGTTGTTAGTTTGTATGAAACAATTTTTTTTCTTTCGTTTTCGTTGTTAGTCCAGAAGAAAAGTTGTTGTTTATAATGTTACTAATATGCACTTCAGAGGTTTTCAGTAAATTTAAAATAACCCTGAATAATGTTATTAGGTAGCTATGAAACACTATTGAATTCTGTTCAGATTACTTTTTATTTCTTAAAACAAATATTTGGCACAAAGGTATTGCAATCATTTATCGTACTACACTAAATCAACTAGGCAGGTCGTAGGTACGGAAAGAGCTATCTTTATAATGAGATCAATCAAACATCTTTGTATTAGCTTATTAAAATAATGAAATATTTAAATATTATAGAAACTTTTAACATCACTTCTATAATGGGACAACCACAAGTTGAATCTTTATAACATTTTAAATTCTAATTAAATTAATGAATACTGCACGACACATAAAGTGTTAACATTAGCTTAAAATAAAAACAGTAACAATTATAGTAACTGAAAAAAAATAATAGTCATAATTAAAGTTGAGTATCGGTAAGTTGTACTTCAGAAAGAGTAACTTGGCAGCTTTGTCCCCCGAAAGTCTGTTACGAAGAGGATCGTAAACAATTCCTGCTGCACTGAAAAATTGTTCACTTGGAACGCTTGTGGCAGGTGATGATAAGTATGTGCGAGCAATGTGACTGAGACCTCTGAACTTTTTACTGTTTGTCTGCCAATACTTCAGCTGGTCTTGATCTCTTGGTAATCTTTTTTCTGACATATATTCTATTAGCAAATTAGCTTGCGTAATTGATATTTGATTTTCAGATTGCTCATCCTCATCATCGCTGTCTAACATTTTAGCAATAGATTCTTCTAGATTCTGGCAGTGTTCTTTTCTAATAGTAATGGGTTTATCTTCAGTACTTCTTGTAGTTACTGTTTGATTTACTTCAATTTCTAAATCTGTTAGCAATTTCGCCTTTATTTCTTTTATGAGAATATCACTGAAGAATTTACCTTTGTACCGTGGGTCTAAAAATGTGGCGACTTGAAACAATGATTTTTTATCAATTTCAGAAAAACGATTACCTAATCCGTTCTTCAAAGCAGACACAAAATCAAGAACGGTGGATGCACTGACATTGAGACTTATCTGGATCTCGTCGTAGATTTTATTTAATGCTCGTACTAGAGGAATAACGTCAGATATACATGTGTTTTGTGGGCTTAATTTTTTTGTAGTGTCTTCCAGAGGTTTCAGAACTTTTACTAATTCTTGAATTAAAATCCAGTCCTCAGCATCGAATTGTTCCATTTTATTATTAGAAGCATAAAGTGACAACGAATCCTTGATGCAATCAAATCTTTCTAACATGTAATAGCTGGAATTCCAGCGTGTTGGTGAGTCCTGCAAAACTTTTAATTTTTTTTCATTGAGTCGAACTTGTATTTTTTGTAATTCTTGCTTTGCCATAGTAGAATGGTTGAAATGTCCTGCAATTTTTCTACATTTTGCAAGTAACATGAAAATTCTATCAACTTTATTAATAGCTTCTTTAACCACCAAATGTAACTGATGTGCTGTACAGTCGATATTATTTATTTCAGATAAAAAACAGGCACGCTTCATATTCGATCCCCCATCTCTTACCATACAGTGCACATTTTGTTTCAGAATTCCCCATTCTTCCAACATAGTTTTAAATGTTTCCGAAATATAAGCTCCCGTGTGTCGTTCTTCAAGAACTTGCGCTTTCAAAACGATATTTTTTCGTTGAAAATCTTTGGTAATGCCATGACACGTTAAAGATAGCAACGAAACTCCTGATGAAGAGTCTGACCAGATATCTGATGTGAAGGAAACTTTCTCAAAATCTTGTAACATGTTTTTTATTTTTGATGATACTTTGTCGTAAAGTTCGCTGCAAACAAGGTCTGTAAAATATTTTCTGCCTTTAAGAACGTAATTTGGAACAATATGGTCAATTAATCGTCGGAACCCTAATTCTTCAACGTGTTGAAAAGGTAAATCTGATAAAGCTAACATTTCAGCAACCAAATAATCAATTTTCATTGATTTGGGGTTTGTATTATCCCACATTTTAGCTTTTTCCATGTATTCTTTAAAAAAAGTTTGTTTGAATTCTCTTTTTACCATTTGTAAAGATGTTCCCGGCTGTGATATTTCGCCGGTACTCTTCTTCGCGGAGTCTTCTTTCGAGAATAAATTATATTCTTGAGGATGTTTTCTCTGTAAATGATTTTTTAAAGAAGTCGTACCTTTACCCTTACGGGAATACATTTCGTTACAAATTTTACACTTTGCACATTCATCATTTATTATTACAAAATAATTCCAAATTACACTACTAAACTTCTTTGTTGTCATTTTTGTAACTCACTAGTCTCACTACCAAACACAAACTGTATCTATGCCGCGCAGTGTCACACTAAACTATAAACAAAATAAAAAAATCGCGCAGTGCAAGTCGAAAACTCGAAACACGTACTGACCTGTCTGGCACGCGTCAACGGCAAAGCGTCAAGTGGCGACAACTATCAAGGTCACGGGCTCCGATTGAGTAAGAAACTTAAGATCCGTATCCGTATCCGCGGATATACTTTGTTAACGATCCGGCACATCCCTGATCGCGATATAAAGAATTCCCGCGCCGGTTAGCATATCAACTCCTGCAACCGCCCCGACTCACTGAGGACTTCACCGCAGCACCGCGCACCGCGCACCGCACGCCATGCCGACTCACTGGGATCAACGGACTTTAGCCCCGACTCACTGGGGCTAGCGGCACTCAGTTCCGACCCACTGGAACTAGCGGCACTCAGTTCCGACTCACTGGAACTACTCACTACTGGCACTGGCACGCTCCACAACAGGGCATAGACAGCTGACTCATCATATATCGACCTCCGGTCTTGGAGGGGAGTAATGTGGCGACTCCCACATAAACATACTACAGCGCCATCTAATGAAGACACTACGAACTACTAAAATAAGAATTGCTAATCCTGTATCGCGATATAAAGAATTCCTGCGCCGGTTAGCATATATACAACTTCCCAACATCAATCGTTAGGCCGCGGCCCGCCAGGCATGATCACCTCGCCTGGTCGGAGGATCCTCCCTTTGTGTTGGAGGGACATGACACCCGTTCCTCCACAATAGCTTTAGGATACGAGAAGATTCCATTCTTTTGCCACCTCTATCCACGCTGCTTCCTTAAAATCATTCAGTTTATATTCTTCAGAGTCCAATTTCCATAGACAAGGATATTTGCGTACGGTTTCAATAAGTCGTTCCATTTCGATTAGGTATATTAAATCTTGAAATAATAGTTGTGGCTTTAAAACCATAGAAACATTTAATAACTGAATAGAAGAGTATTTTTATTTTATATCTTTACACCATTTTGAATTTATACAAAACACACAAATAATTTGAGAGAACTAGTCATGTTTCTACTTTCAGTGATTTAAACGGAATAATAAATATTTGCACAATTCATACAATAATTAAAAATAAAACATTTACATAAACCAAACAGGATTAAGAGTTGATATCAAAAGAGTATCTATGTCTGAGATTACCAATCAACATGAAAACTGGTAAATTATAAAAACAACAACGAATAGATCTAAAACCATAGTAAGAAGGTACGAGAAACACGTGCAACACGGCAACACCTCTTCTCCTCTCTGCTCGCTCCACTGAACTGAGTAAGAAAGAAGATTCCAGATGCGCGTGAGCCTGTCCTACGCTATGTGTGTGAAAGAGATAGAATTTGCCGCACAATTTCGTAGAAATGAAATTGAACACAAACCTAAGTACAAATCTCAACAACCTGTATCCGCATTTTATATCTTAACATATTAAGTAACTTATATACTTACTTAAGTATATATTCAATAACTTAAGATGTTATGTTACGATAAATTCTCATATCGCTCTCAATCTTACGATACGAAAATATGAAATAAATATTAACTTCGTCGTGTGTAATGGTCCATTGAATAGTAGGGCGAGCGATATTGTATCTTAAGATAAAGTATTATAGTATCTTAGCCGTGTGTAGCGCCCTTAGGCTACGTTCACACGGCGACGATTCGATTCGATTTTTCACGTATACGGTTTTACCGTATACGGTTTTACCGTATACGATGCAATCGTTCACACGGCAACCATTCGATTCGATTTTTTCATGTATACGGTAAAAACGTTCGCAAGAGACAACTCAGCAGCCAGTTGTATAGTGCACGCCATCATGGATCCACGTGTTCCACTACTTTTATATTGGTTTCATAGACGGAGATGCAAGCAGCGTCCTAGGAGGTATTGGGTTCATCCTTTTCTAAAGACTGGTCCTCATCGAGAAAGTAGATTCGTTTTTTTTTTCCTAAGCCTGAGAAATGACGAACGTCTGTTTTTTAATTATTTCCGCATGTCAATAACTACCCTTGATGATTTACTATCAAGGCTAGTGAATTCTGTTAAATATTAAGCTTTAAATACTGAGTGGAGTGTGATTTTACTTAATGAAATACTCGAGCACTGTTGAACATTATTACTTTTTATTAACACACGAAATACAGGCTTACAAGCGACATCTTTTTTATTTTTCCTATCTTACATTAGTATTGCCAGTACACACACACACTAGCAGTGTTACCATAATAACAGAGTGAAAATTACTTCTCAACACCCACCCTTAATTTTCAATTTGCCATAATCAAATTCAGATTTTAAAAAAATGTTACATGTTACACATTACAAATATACCAAAATACCCTTCACTCTAGTGAATAGCATAATTCCAATTAAAGAAGAACACATATTAAGCAAATTAACCAACTGCAAAAACAAAAAACTACATAATAACAGCAGAGCTGAACTTTTCAAATTTTATTTTATCAAGTGGTTTTGTTAACCCATCAGCAATATTTTTAGAACTTTCAATATATTTTATTTCAATTTTATTGTCTCTCAATTTCTCCATGAGAAAATGATACCGTACATCAATATGTTTACTCCTTCTGTTAACTCCCACTCCATTGTTTATTAATTTTATGGCACTTTGATTGTCCATGTTAAGAACTACCTTTACTTCTCTGTTGAGTATGTCTTCAAGTAAGCATTTAAGATACAACAGTTCTTTTACACAATCAGCGGCTGCTATATATACAGCCTCAATGCTAGACATAGCAACAATCGGTTGCTTCCTTGAGCACCAACCAATTGGCCCCCCAGAATAGAAAATGACATATCCAGTAATGCTTTTACGAGTTTCAGTGTCATTAGCATAATCAGAGTCACAAAATGCTTCAATAAGATTACTATCATTATCCTCCTTTACATAAGCTATACCTTTATCAATAGAGCCATTGATATATCTCAAAGTTTGTTTCCCATTCGCAACATCACTACTAGTAAAATTTTCCAAGTGTTTACTTTCTAAGTTTATAGCCAATGCAATATCTGGTCTAGTTTTACTTGATAGATACAGTAAACTGCCTACAGCTTCCCTCATCAGAAAATTACTGACTTTACTATTATTAGTAGTGTTTTGATTAGACTGACAAATAGGAATATTGGAAACTTTGGCTTCAGTCATATTGTATCTGTCAACAACTTGAATTGCATACTTTGATTGCTTCAATACAATTTTATCAGACTTTTCATTTATTGTCATCCCTAAAAAATATTTAGGATCATAATCAATTTTTATTTCAAATTGTTCACTCAATTTTCAAATCAATTTCAAATTCAATTTCAAATCTTTTCATGTCTGCTTGATTTTCTCCTATCACATCTACCATACCATCATCTACAAAAAGTGCTAAAATTATTTTAGAGTCTACAGTCTTAACCCTTAGTACCCTGATTTACGAAAGTGATTTATTTTTAATATAAAAATAGCTAAAAAAATCACAATATTTATTTTACATAAAAAAAACAGGTATCAATTTTGATACTTCAGGCATTAACGCCATAAAGAAATCAGATATACCTATGCATGAAATAATGCGAAACATTGATTGTTTTTATTATCGCATAACGACACTTTACACTTTTTACAGAACCAGGAGGTAAGTTTCCTACAATTATTAAATTTACACATTTCTAGAATTCATAAATATTTTTTCATGACTAATACAATCGCAACGCACGTCAGTAGAGGGTAGTACTTGTACACCTGTCCGGGGTCTTTTAGAAGGTACTGTAGTGTCGACTGTTGGTACTGGGTCTTCCCCTTTTATTTTTGAGTGACTTTGATATCTACATAAAGTATCGGCAAGCTCAGTTCTAAAATCTGCTAACTTCATAATATTCTTCTGAAGTTTTCCTTTCATTGTGTTTATCTTTTTGTATAGTACCCAAGCATTGATGACAGTCATGTCTAACAATTGGTAGAAGAGCCTCGTTGTCCACTTTCTCGACTTTATGCGGATGCGATATCGACCAATGAAGCTATCCATCAAATCAACGCCGCCCATGTGTGCATTACATTATTTTATGACCCCCGAGGACATGATACTTGAACATTGGCCTTAAGTTTTTTTTTCGTAGCGGGTTATAGTATCCGCTGGTTCAGCGCCAACATACGTGGAAAGTAATAGTACTTGGTTGTTGTCTTTCCAACTTGTGGCCGAAAATTCGTGGCCTTCGTGAGAGGCCACATTTTCGTGATATGTTCCTCTGGTTACGTTAGACTTCATAATTTCCCGTTTCTCCGGCAACTTGCACGACTTTCCAAGCCTGTTTCTCTGTACTGTTCCAAGACAATAAATACCTTCGTTGGTCAAGTAATGTAGCAGAGGAATATTCGTATAAAAATTGTCAAAATAAGTTATATGATTGACGTGCCTTGGTACCGGTCGTAACAATCGAATAACTGTATTCGATACAGCTCCGAGGTCTGGTTCGCCAGGTAAACGGTCTATGTCCTTAGCTCCTGAGTAAATCTCAAAACTGTAGGCATACCCAGACAGAGAGCATAAAACGTATAATTTGAATCCCCACTTATGGGGCTTGTTGGGTAAGTATTGTTTCATAAAATGTTTAATTTTAGTTGAACACATTTGCTCGTCTAGTGATAGACGATGCTCAAATGGTACAGTAATAAATTTCTTGTTCAAATAGTCTATCACTGGTCTTACTTTATGCAGTCGGTCGTGCTGGGGATGATCAATGGGCAAATGTTTAGAGTCGTCATTCATGTGAAAAATTTGTCGAATTTTATCAAATCTGTTGCGATTCATTGTTTGTGCTATGGGTTCAAACTTTGTAATGTTTGACCAGTGTGACCTGACACTAGGATAATGATATACACTAGTAAAAGTAAGAATTCCAATAAATTTACGTAATTCTAAGACAGTTACAGGTTCTGTAAAGTTGGGATTCTTTTGGAAGGCATATTTATTTGACTCGTCCACTAGAAATCTCAAAATTTCTTCACCGAAAAAATAAGAAAAAGACTGAAAAGGAGTGCCTCAGTTCATAATTTCTTGTGAATACTAAGTGTTTCCAGCAAACTGGAAAGCATTTTGGACTATGTCCATATCCTTTACTCTCCACACTAAGTTTCTAGAGTTGAAAGGTGCAGTTTGCAGGTTGTTCTGGCTGCTGGTTGTAGGAGTTGGGCTTCGTTTAACAGTCTCTAAATTATGTTGCATGTCGGTATCTACGTTTGCTGCAGGTGGATCTGCATCCAAGTTTGGGTCAATGGGAAAATTACCTACATCCTCTTCATCTTCTAGCTCCATCAGACGATCTCTTTGGCTCGAATAATAGTCTATGTCATCTTCATTGTCGGTGGAATCGTCTTTCGAAATTTCACCATTTTCTAACCGCTTCAATATGCTCTCAATCTCTTCTGGTCGCATTTTTGATAAATTTCCATAATAAAATAAAAATAAAAGTAATCCCAACCCCAAGCTATGCAGAAAATTAATGAATCGGAAGTTGAAAAAGTTTTTATAGCTAAAGAATTAGTAGTTAGGTTTTATGTAGGGCGGAATGCCTGAAGTATCAAAATTGATACTCACAAAAATAGCACTAGTTTCTTCAAGTAAAACATGCACTCGCAAAAAATAATTATATCATAGCGAAAATAATATATTCACTTACCTCAAAAGTATTTATATTCTTCAGAAAAAGAAAATATATCAAATTTGTATTCAACAAAACTTTTAGTAAAATGTGTTTACTTGTTCACTTTGCCGCGCAAGTAATATGTCATAGATAAAAAATAAAACAATAATGACATTTGATTTAATTTGATTTTGTTGGAAAGAATATTATACAAATATTAAGCTATTGCATAGCTTCTATCGAGGGCCTTGAACGCGGGGACCGAATCCAGAAATTCCGTAACGAAAAAAACCTCACGCTCCCCACTCCGACGGGCACGGAGGTGTGGCTTGAAGGCCGTGCATTGTCTAACGTCGTTTCTTTTCGGCAGTCTTCGAGACGGTGTTTGTGTGCGTGCAACTAGCCGTATTGTACGACTCTACGAAGCTCGCACGAATCGAGACGAGCTGCTCCGAAATCGGACGAATACATAAGCAGCTGTTTATGAGAAAGTATATAGGTGTAGAGTCTGGCTAATGAAAGTTGATACTGAAAAAGCGCGACAAATTTAAAAAATATTAGCATGGCAGCCCTAAAGTAAAAAGGAAAGTTGGAACAACTCACTTTGATACTTTGACATTTATTTTTATTTTACTAGTGGATGCTTGCAATTTTGTCCGCGTTATGACGAGATTAAAAGTAGCTTATATCACTTGTTAACTCTTTATTAACTCCATACCAAACATCACACGGATACGTCACTCCATTGTGGCATATTAAAGGAACAAACAGGCTATCAAACACTATCATGAGTATCAATATTATCATGAGTTTAAATATTTGTAAATCTATGTGAGTATGTATCAAAGAAAACAACACCATATATTTTTATACTGTTTTTTAATCACTATAATCAAAATCTGAATGTAAATAACATGAAGTGAATTCAACATGAAGTGAATCGTCGGAGTCGCTGCTGTCTCTTAAATTGATGATGAAGCTTTCTAAATTATTTTCAGTTATATGCTCTCTTCTTTTGTACTTGTCTTCCACATGAATGACATGGTCTGTCATTTTTTTCCAATCATCTGCTGTAATACACTCAAAAGATTGTTTTATAAGATCCTCGAACTCTTTTGGAGTTCGGCTTACATTTTTGCTTCCCACATTTCTTTTTGCTAGACTCCATATGAGTTCTATAGCATTTAGGTCACAATGATATGGAGGAAGTCTTAGCACTTCATGTCCGTTTAGGCTTAAAAGTTCATCAGCTTCATAAATAGGTTCTGGTGTGTTCTGTTTTACTAAGCAGAGCAACTCTGCTTTTGAATTGTATGTTTCAAATGAAATACCATTCAATGTAAGCCAATTCTGTATCTCTAACTTTCGATTTTGAGATGTGGGCGCTTTATTTATTATTTATTATAAATTTCGATTTGGTGCTAAATACTAACAATGAGTTTGGAACAGGGCCTTTCTCTGATCCTGCATGCACAATAATATATCGTTTTCCTGACGATATATTTTCAACTATTCCACTTGTTGATGGACCTTGCCAACATTTTTTAGGCTTATAGGTTCTGTGGACATAAGTTTCATCTAAGTAGATTATTGGCTTGCCTTCTGCACGCTTCGATGCAATGGTACGCAAAAAGCGATGTCTCCATGCAGCTATATCATACCGTTCAATTAATAATGAACGTTCATTTTTGTTTTTCTTAAATACATAACCGTTGGCTAATAATATGCGACGGAGAGTTTCACGACATCCACCAAATTCTATACTTTCTTTTAACTCTACCAACAAAGATCTTAATGTTGGTACTTGTTTCCTCACAATGTAAAATTCGTTTATTTTATTTCGAATAACATCCATATCGAAACTATCTAAGTTCGACACTTTTGAAGGGTGGGGTCGTTTTTTACCTGGAGTCCTCCAGACAGAGATTAAAAAAGAAGGTGCGGTGAACGAAGGGCGTTCACCGCACCTTCTTTTTTAATTCTCTTCAATGTAATAACACTTACATCTGTAAAAAGAATAAAATAAAATGTCAATTATCGTGGGTCTCATAACTAAGAAATAATAGAAAATACACAAGTATTACAAAACTAGTCTAAGATTAACGTTGAGTTAAAACTTACCGGTGAGTGAAGATAGTTCTTCTAAGTACTGGTTCTGCGATTTCATCATATCTTTTTGATCTAAATCTGTGATCTTTTTAATTGCTTGTTTTACTTCAGCAGTTCGTGCATTATCCTCAAGACTATCTGTAAAAGAACAATAACATTATATAAAGTAACTAAAACTAATATGTACTTATTTAAATTAAAAAAATATCAAGTCATTTTGACCGTACTAACCTAAAAAAACAGTCACAGTACGTAAACAATCCTGTTTTTCTCGCAATACGGCTTGTTTCACAAGCTTTTTCTCTTCATATTTCGAAATCATACGAAACAATAGTTTTCGCACTTCACTCTTTATAGTTTTATTAATTTTTATAGCATTAACACGGATATATCACAACAAAACTATACGCAAGTCAACCACAACGAAACATCAACAACTGGCCATCTTGTTGCGTCAGAGATAGGGATACCATACACTGATTCTGATTTTTCCAAATCTTTCGGAAAACCGTCGAAAATTAATTTCTTTAAAATAAAATTGCCAAGTTTTTCTCTAGTAAATAGTGTACTTAATTATTTAAGCTATTTATTAGACCAACTTAAGGCTTAGTGTTGCTCTTAAAATGATCCCTAACACGTACTACGATACTTATTTTCGATGAATACAATTTTAGCACACGTACGAATTTTTAAAACTCATTTTATAAAATGTTTAAAATAAGTTTGTTTAAAAAAAGCCTTTTTGGAATTAATTGTTCCTAAGTACTTTCTGCTTAAAATACCCCAATTTGTAGGGTAAATATCCGATGGTAGGAACACTTTAGTGTTGTCATATAAAAAGTTTGCAAAAAAATCCAGTATCTACTTTCGTTAGCCAGACTCTATAGGTATTTATGTACAACAGTGAATAGCTGTACTTGTAAAATTTGTGTATAAAGTGTTTTGAATATGAATGAACAAAGTGCATTTATTATTAATGAAGAAAGTCACGAAAAAATAGTGATAGAAAATGAGTGAGTACACTCTATATACATACATTGTATTATTATCACAAATGCAGTATTATTTTGAATTGAAAATATAATACTGCTATAAAGATAACTTAAATTTTTGATATTAAAATGAGCGATATTAAAAGTAGCCCTCTTTTATACACACAAACACACACACGCGTATAGTTTAAATTCTCAATATGTATATATATATATATATATATATATATAAATAAATTCATTCTTCATTATGTATATAACAGAAGCCATCGAACCAAGCACGTGTACTATTCAGTACCTTTGTTTTTGGAGTATAGATAATGCACATGAATGCCGCGCAGAGAAAGTATATATGATATTATATCTATATAAATGTACATCGCGCGAAATTCGATAATCACTTCTTAATATCGTTATTTTTTTTTAAATGAATAATTGTGTTTTGGTGTGTCATTACACTATTTATACCTAATTATTTATACCTATTATTTATACCTAGATATTTTCGTTTTATAGAGAAGAAAAGCGTAAAGAGCTAAAAAGAAAAAAAAAACTAATGCACGTCAAAGGGCGGGCATATTATCAGCGTCAGAAAGATTTGAAGAAAAATGAAGAAAAAAAAAAAAAAAAAAGAAACAGTACCAAAATCAAATGCTGAACGTCAAATGTGTTGTAAAATAATAAAAAATATTTCAAACAATATTAACTTTTTATTTATTTAATAAAAGAAAAAGATTTGTTTTCTTATCGGTCACCACGCTCAAAAAGTGTAACTTGAATTAATATCAAAGAAAAAGAAATGCTGCATAAATAAAATAAATAAATAATTATCATTGCATAAGTTGATACAAAATGCTATGCAATAGCTTTACCGCGGCAGTCCCCGAGTGCCACACGTCTTTTTTTTTATTATTTTACAATACATGTGGGTTTTATTATCTTACAGTAGCTGTTGGTTATTCAGGAATATTTATCATTGAAACTATAGGTTTGTGATAACTGAAATAAGAAACATAAGTTTGCAACTTAATATCTTCTAAATACCTAGAAAATACCGCGTTAATGGTGGTCCCATATTTTGTTAAATAATAAATTCATTCTCTTGTGGATCATTATTCATTTTCAATTTCAATGTTTTTGATAGAAAAGTTGTCAACCGCTCTGATTTTTTATCAGCGAAGTTAATGTTGAAATCGCCAGCCAAGATAAGGGGAATTTTATTACCATTTGTACCAAGTATTTTCGACCCTTCTTCAGTGTACTCCAGTAAAGTGCGATGAATAAAATGCTCTACCTCGTCCAATTTTGGATTCGGAGAAATGTAAATTGCAACCATAACTATTTGTAGGCCATTTCTAAGTTTGCATAAGCACGCACAAATATCTCCAACAACTGAGCGCCTAACATTAACATCGCTGACGTGTGCAATATTTATTTCAATATTCGGAGTCATAATATTAGTAATATCATTTTTATTTTGGTAAATAGCTACCCCACCTTTTGGAACAGTATCTCGTTTGAACTGAACAATACAATTAAAATTAGGTATTTCAATCGGATTATCATGCGTCATGCAAGTTTCGGTAAGAAGTAACACATTTGTTTGTCTCGTAACTGAATGTTGTAAATCGTATTTATGACTATTTAGACTTTGGCAGTTGAAAGTCATTATTGAAATGCCATTTCTATTACTAATGAAATCTAATAAACTTTTAGCTATCGTCTGAACACTATTTAAAGACAGTCTTTTGAATTCTTGCAACAAAGATGCAGTCGATGCAGCTTGCTTTCGATTATGATAAAACTTGAATGTAGAATTATCGTTTTTTGTCGTGATATACAATTTTTCAATACTAGTCACCCGAGAGAGCGCAACATAAACGAGTTCCTGAGAATGTGCTTTACTATACTCATATACTATTTCGTCAAAAGTTCCACCTTGCGACTTATGTATAGTTAGAGCAAGAGCTGAGGTTAATGGAAAATGTTTGCGTTTGGCTATACATTTTCTATCCGATGCTAATGAAATATTTACTGTTCGTAATTCAATGGGAACAGCGAGATTGCCAACTCTGTTTTGCACTGCTAGAGCGGCTGCTTTTTGCCTTTTTTTCCTATCCACTTTATCTGAACCACAAAATTCCAGCCAAACTCTTATTAATGTGTTACTTTCATCAAATTCTAGATGTACCAATTTCCCAACAGCACCATTGCACAAACCATCAGTAACGTCGATGTTAGTTGTAATAACATAATGCTTTCCAACGACAAAAGTGATGTGATAAGGCAGTCCTCCAGTGTCAATAACAGATTTTTTATGTAATTTAAGTCTAAAATTAGCTTCTTGCTCAGCACTTTTAGCGCCAATAATGACGTCTACGGACGTTGAAAGAACTTTGTTTTCACATTGGCTCAAAATCAAATTGCTATAGGCGGCAAATTCTTCATTTAAAAAAAATAAACGAACTCCATCAGGACATAATGTAGCAACATCCTCATTTTTGAAAAATCTCGATTCAATAAGTTGAAACTCATGCTCATCTAGTACATCTCCATTACCTATTTTTGTCAAAACTTGTGAAAATGCAACATTAGCTTGTCTCATTACTGTGGTGAGTTGATAAAATTTTAATTTTCTCCGTAAATGCGGTCCAATCATGCTCGTTCTGATTGTCTTGTAAATTGGTGTCGATCTTACTGGGGGCAATTGTCGTAAATCTCCGATCAAAATAACATCTATACTTCCGAAATCTGTGTTTTTGCCTGTTATTTGTTTTAGACGATTATCAATTTTATGTAGAAGTTCTGCACTAACCATGCTAATTTCATTAATGATCAGTACTCTGACATATCTGAAGAGAGATCTATACAATTGCAACGTTTCTGATGACAGAGGCAAAAGTTTTGAAAGAGAAATTTTGAGTGCTGTATGAACAGTTGTACCGTCAATAGCCACGGCAGCTTTGCCGGTTGAAGCACATGTAATATAGGCATTGCAGTAACCATCATTATCAGTAAACCTATTGTAAATTTCCATAATCAGTTTGATAACGAATGATTTTCCCGTACCTGCTGGTACCGTAAAAAAAATTTGAAATGGTTCTTGAATTGAAGTTTGTAAATGATGAATCATAGTCATACGAATATCTCTTTATTGATCATTGGCGATCCGCATTAAATTATAGAATTGTTGATAATCCATTAAATTTTCTTTTTTTTTAGCTATAGCGCCAAGTTTATGCAGAGATACATTTTGTAAATCAACTTAGCAGTTGAGTTTGGATCACGTAGCAATAAGTCATAAGGATCTCTTTCATGCAATATATCAACCGCTCTTAATAATTCTTTGTCTTCTTGTTCTTCATCGTTTTCTCGGCACAACTGTCTACAAATTTCTAAAGTTTTCTCTATGTCCAAATTTGATTCAAATTCTTTCCTACGTTCTAATATCGTATCTTTGTTGTCCTCGTATATTTGAATGAACTTATTTTCAGCAATAATATCATTTTCTTCTTATTTATTTAATAAAAGAAAAAAAAATTGTTTTCTTATTAATAGGAGTTTGGTTGGAATTTTCAGCAATAATATCATTTTCTTCTTATTTATTTAATAAAAGAAAAAAAATTGTTTTCTTATCGGTCACCACGCTCAAAAAGTGTAACTTGAATTAATATCAAAGAAAAAGAAATGCTGCATAAATAAAATAAATAAATAATTACCATTGCATAAGTTGATACAAAATGCTATGCAATAGCTTTACCGCGGCAGTCCCCGAGTGCCACACGTCTTTTATTTCCATCAAATCCTTCTGGTAAACTTAAAAATATTTCCTCATCTAAATTACCATACAAAAATGCTGTCTTAATATCAAATTGCATCATTTTATAACTTTTATTTGCAGCAATACCAAAAATCAATCTTAAAGCAGCATTGCTTACTACCGGACTATATGTATCATTATAATCAACCCCCTTTTTCTGTTCAAACCCTTTAGCAACAAGTCTAGCTTAATACTTCCCATTATCTTTGACTGTGAATACCCATTTGCTACTAATTATTTTCGAGTTAATAGGATCATTGTCTCTAACACATTCCCAAGTATTATTCTTTAATAGCGACGACTTTTCTTCTTCAATAGCTTGTTTCCATAAGCCTTTATCATTGCCTGCTTCCTCGTAAGTGAGCAATACATAATTATCAAGTCTTACAGGAATTCGTTTATTTCTCTGTGGTCTATGATCATTGTTTTGATTGACTTTTCTGGCATAGTATTTTCCACTTGATCAGGATTTACATTTTCAAAATTCTCTCTTACAACCTCAACTACTTCAATTAAGGAATCATCAGTGTTGTCACAATCAGGTGTTTCATTAATCATTTTTACTTGTACTTCTCTCTCATTACTAACTTTAGACTGTATTTTACATAGAACTTGTTGTGAAAAAACTACATTTCTAGAAACAATAATTTTCCTTGCCTTATCATCCCACAGTCTATACCCATTTACAGTATACCCAATGAATACATACTTTTTAGTTCTACTGTCTAATTTTTTTAAATTACCTGATACATGACTGAATGCATCACGCCGAAAAAATTGGAGGACAATTTTTTTTTAATTCAATATAGGAACAGCTTTTTTAGTTGTATTACCAACTTTACATCACCTAATTGGTAAATTAAAAAGAAAAAAAATCACACATGAGATAAGTTGTCGTAGAATAAGTGACAGTCTCTTGGCAATACGTCTTTAAGCTGTTGAAGGTGATTAAATTTCGTGGAAGCAATAGGGATCGGTGCTGAATGTAAGTTTGAATAATTTATTGACCTCAGGGTTTTTGGTCGTATCGGCAAATCTGTCCAATCATCGTCGAAGTTGATCTTATAGGCGATAGTACCTGCCGATTATAACTTAGTGCCCTTATATCAACTATGACAGTATCTCCATCTTTTCGGCCTGGTCTTATGCTGCTTGGAGATACACTCCAAGTGGATTTGTCACTGTAATCCTTTACGAAACTGTGATCTACGTGAATAGCTTCATAGGGAGTTGGTTTCTTCCGTGCCTCTTTAGTCACAGATATAAAGTCGCTGGGGACATGGATTTCTCTATTCTTCAGTTTCCTTTCGATTGTAGCATGCACTGAGTCACACTCCATTTGAGTGTGACTAGGTTCTAAATACTTTTGCGTTATACTCACGTTGTGTTCAACACTCATGTTTAACAATGCATTAGCCATTATGTTATTCCTGTTCTGGTATGTACACCCATCGGAATAAATAACTAGGCAGACAATACCTTTAGGCAGACAATATCTCTCAAGATAGTCGATCACAAAAGATGCAAAAGTACTGGCAGTTAGATCCGCAGACGTTTCATCAAACCAATAACAGGAGGCTTGATGAGTAATTAGGTCGTATACGGTGAAATTGTGGCAGGTAAGCTTAGTCTTGAAATATAAGGCACTAGCGGTTAGATAAGGAGACACTTTAACCGCTTCCAGATCCATGGACAGCAAAATGAAATTTGCAGTAAGAGCTTGCTTCTTGTCATTTTCTTTTTCTAGCCTCGCTCTATCTTTTCGTTTTATATGTTGCTCGTAATCACTTGTATTAATATTACCTACTGCATGCCCACTACAGACGTCGCACATGTCTTTTTTTAACGTGTACAAGGACAAGTTTTTATCCTTGAACAATTTCTCAAACGTGAAACGACATACTATTGGCTCGCCATTTTCAGCGCAGTATTCTTTGTAGTGACTGTACAAGTCACTGAGGGAACGAAATATTGGTTCTAAATAAAGCTTTGAGGAATCCTTCCTTGCATAGTGTGACGGTAATTTGGGAATGTCATTTAAGAATTTACCAGCGGCTGAAAGTTTATGCTGAGTTCCTGTTCTTAGCGTTCGGACTCTGGCCGTATTTTGAACTTCCTGGCTAGGGATTACTCCACAATGCGCCTTTTTAACCCAAGACTGAACTGTAAAGGAGCCTAGGCATAAAGTGTTTAAAAATGTTGTCCGACAAACCTGTAATTTTTTACCATCGGTGGCTGGCAAACTATACTCAAAAGTACCTTCACGTCGTGATTCTCCATCACTAGTTTTACGTGATGTTGTTTTACGAGTGACAAGACCATTAACGTAAACCTTGCGCTGGTCCCAGTTCATAATCTGCCAAAAATTGTTATGAATCTCCAATCTTGTTTCTTCACTAAATTTGTCACAGTTTCGAACCTTACTCAGAACTCAGAATCACACCTCGATCTTAATCGTCTAGCAGGTCTCATTTTGTCTTGGTTTAACTTTCTGATTTAGGCTTTGTAAATCCTAAATATTCTTTGCCTGACATACGCAGTTTCTTGTTTTTGTTTTTCTTCCACTGGCTTGGGTCAGACCTCGATTTGCGTTTTCTACCTTCATCTATGTTGCCGTGAAATACACCAGACATGATACCAGATGTAGATGGTTCCTCTAGAATATCTGGACTGGAACTATCTGAGAGTATCTCAACGTCTGTGGGGCAGTATGTGACGTCACTGTCTGTGCCGGAAAAATCACCATCATAGGAATCAGGCCCGTCACTTAACAGATTATAGGAATGTGCTCTTTCATTGTGGGTTGTGCTTGGCAGAAGGTACTGTACGGTAATTGTGGGAGGGACTGAAGAACAACGTCTTTGAGCAGCTGAATTTATCTTTGGCATGTTTGAAAGTGAGGACGATCTACCAATAATCCATCTTTTTTCACGTACTTGACGAGGCTCAGTACGTTTTTCAAGTTCCTTTTCAAAAACTACGTGATACGTAGCGCCTGTGAAAAAATATAATAATTAATTATACTCTACTCAAAATATTTAAAATAACATCCATCTATTCTAATTACAATAAATTCAAGGAAAACACTTACATGAGGTAGTTACAGAACTTTTTTGGTTAGTATTCTCACTATCTGTATTTTCTTTCCCTCTCAGAATCTTAAATATTAGACCAGCTCGCACACCTTGGTAATGCTTTGCCATTCGTGACATCCTGC
Source organism: Arctia plantaginis (assembly GCA_902825455.1). NCBI lineage: Eukaryota > Metazoa > Arthropoda > Insecta > Lepidoptera > Erebidae > Arctia > Arctia plantaginis. The sequence goes on along the minus strand of CADEBD010000286.1, from coordinate 5,287,944 downwards.
AACATAAATAATAAAAAAATACTCAAGCAATTTCTCCTAACTTCCTCCTATAGTGGAACAAAATGTGTGTTAATATATTCTATCTACAACAAAAACATTTGAAAATAAAATTGACAGACTTTAAACATAAACTTTGTTATTTTTAAAGTTAAATCACAAAGTAAAGTCACACCAAAAACACACTTTTTATTAATGTATCTGCGACACATTAAAAATCATTGCTTATCGGAACATGAACTGATCTCAACTAACTCGCAGTCTCGCACGACTGTTATGATTCAACCCCCCCCCCCCCCCCCCCCCCTCCCCGGCCCCGCCGCCAACAAGTGCCCTCCAATTTCTCAAAAATTGTAAGATAGGAGTTATTGGCACTTCGCCGTCGATATGTATTTATTATAGACAGGTTCAGTATGTCGTAAAATAAACACAGCGGCCATCGATTGGTCTTGCGGCTGCTACTCATGATCCAGCACATTTGGTCCACAGTATCAACAGCACCTTTTGTAGAATTGTAAAATTCTATAATTTCTGATTTTTTTTTGTGTCTGTATTAATAGCAGGTTGATCATGTGTAGAAGAAAGAAGGTAAACAACCTTATTTGGCTTTGGTTTATATGACACCAACGTCAATTCTTTGTCGAAACCGAACACCAAAATTACCGACTGGTCTAGATCTAGTATTCGCCATTTCTTTGGGAATTTCCCGCTTGTTACTTCGTAATGTACCTACCACTGTGAGTTTATACGGTGGTTTCAACAGCTCTTCTGCTAGAGGCACCGAAGTAAACCAATTATCCATGGTTATATTGCGGTTTGACCCATGGTACGGTTTAGATAGCTCCTTCACAAAATAAGTTAGAAGTCTGTAACTAAACGTTTATAATTTTACAAGTGTTTAGATTATCTCTAAGAATATTTCTACAGCCCAAATTATTATAAGTCCAACCGAATGCTTTAAATTTTACAAGTGTTTTAAATTAATATAGAATCTTATCCGAAATCGGGCATAGGTTCCCCGTATGAACAACTTTTCTTACTTCGGTTTAGAGACATTTATTTCTCATAAAAAGAACAATACAGTTCACTTGCATAATGAGAAAATGTAACAACACAATAAATTAGTTAAGTATCTCTGTGATCTCAATACACAGTAGTATAAAACACATATTACAGTAGCATAAAACTAAAGATATACTTGCTAAATTATTCTAAGTTCACAAACTAAATATTGAAAATTTTACAAGTGTTTGCAACTAATGTTATTGAATCCTATCTGAAATCGGGCATAGGTTCCCCGTCTGAACCACTTTTCTTACTTGCTAATTTATTCTAAGTTAATAAACTATATGAAAAATTTACAAGTGTTTTTAATTACTGTTAAAGTCTTTTACTCTTTTACATCATGCAATTTTACACATTAAGGTCACGAAAATCTTGAATTTAACTTTGTACTCACTACTTTAAAGTTCACTTTTGGATAATAAATGGATTTAGACTCACGGTTTATTTTCACTCACACTGACGTCACCATGTGCTCCATACTGTTAGAGTTCCCTGGATTAAGGTGGCGGCAAATAAACAACATATCTTCTTTTAATCTATTGTTTTAATCCTTCACATAATTTTTACACGTAACAGCCATTTTTACATAGAGAGAGATTTTTTTAAAACGCAGAACACCATAGACAATACACGGTTTTTTTTTTTAATTCTAATATGACTTCCAGAGGTGGAGCATTGTCTTTACTCATCACTCTCCCTCAATGTTCCATCTCTAGGATACACTCCTATCCATTTTACACAATTAAGCAATTTTATCTTATTAATTGGTTTAGTTAACACATCAGCAATCTGTTCTTTTGTACAAATATATTTTACTTTTATTAAACCTTCTTCTACTTTTTCTTTTATAAAATTATATTTAATATCGATGTGCTTTAGTCTTTTCTGATCGGGATTCTTAACTGTCTTAATAGTACTTGAATTATCTTCATACATAAGAACACTCTCAACTTTAATATTTACTTCCTTTAACAATTTAATTAACTAACATGCATCCTTTGATGCTTCACAAAGTGAAATCAACTCGGCTTCCGCCGTACTCAATGCAACTGTTGCCTGTTTTTTTGATCTCCAAATTCTGTAATTTGGAGTTCTGTAACAGTATTACCAAACAATTTAAATAAGTATCCAGAAGTGGATTTTCTATCAACTATGTCTCTAGCAAAATCTGCATCAGCATAACCAATCAAAACTTCATCAGAATTACAATTATTTCCACTATAGATCAAAGAATAGTCAACTGTTTGATTTATGTATCGTAAAATTCTCTTTAATGCTTTATACAATTTTTCACAAGGCTTAGATTGGAATCTACTTAAATAACATACAGAAGTGGCAATATCTGCTCTTGATCCTATTATAGCATACATCAATGAACCAATTAGTGATCTACACTTGTATTCCCAGTCAAAATCAATTTCACAACTTCCAATATTTAATACAAAATTCACATCCATAGGTGTATCACAACCCTTACAATCCTGCATACCATACATGTACAAAACATTCTCTAAATACCTAGTCTGATTTATGTAAACCTTCCCCGGTAACTTGCTTATAGAAATACCTAAGTAATTTAAATTATTACATGAAATATCTTTCATTCTGAATTTAGTACTTCAGAACTGTTTAACTCTTTCTATTTCATGTGAGTCTCTCCCTAAAATTAATATGTCATCTACATATAGTAATAGATATAACTCTGACTTGTAATATAAACAATAATCATTCTGTGATCTTTTAAAACCATATTTAGTAATTGTATCATGAAATTTCTCATACCAATATTTCGGTGATTTTTTCAAACCATACAGTGATTTTTCCAATTTTAAAACATATCAGGGTGGCACATCTATTCCTTCTGGTGGTTGTAAATAAACTTCTTCCTTGATATCTCCGTATAAGAATGCTCCCTTCACGTCCATCTGGCTTATATGAAAATCTTTGTAAGCTGCAATCGATAACAAAATCCTCAATGTTTGCAATTTCAATACCGGTGAGTAAATTTCTTCTACTTTATTTGCCTGTTTAAATCCACGTACAACTAGTCTTGCTTTGCATATTTCTTGTTTTCCTACTTCCTTCTTGTTAAATATCCATTAACAGTCTATCAACTTCTTATTTTCAGGTTTGGGTACAACTTTCCATGTCTTACTATCTTCTATGACCTTCAATTCTTCTTTTATTGCATTCCTCCATTGGTTTTCATCTTCTCTTCCTTCTATGTCTTGGTAGTTTCTTGGTACATTTTCACTGCTTGTCATCAATGCATACAAAACTTCATCACTCTCATCTGTCAAGTCCAGTTCATAATCTTCTTGCCACTTTGGTTTCTTTACTTCTCTCTTTTCTCTCCCTGTTTCTATACTTTCTTCTCTAGTTCTTTCTTCTTCGTTCTTTCTCAATTGAATCTCTTTCTTCTTTTCTTTGTTCTTATTTTGTTCTTGTCTTTTCTTTGTTATTTCACTTCTATTTTTACTATCTCCTTGTCTTTTTCTAGGTGTTTCTCTTCTTTCATGTATTTCTTCATCACTAATATTTTCATAGTTTTCTGTTTCAGGTTCATCCTTCTCTTCTCTTGCTGCTTCTTCTTGTCCATCTTCGGGTCTTGGGAAGTATACAACTTTCTCATTTTTGTTCACATCCTCATTAAATATGACATTTCTACCTACTACAAGTCTGTCATTTTCTTCATCATAAAGTCGATATCCTGTAGTATTGTATCCTATCATAATCATCCTTTTCCCTGGATTGTCTAATTTCTGTCTTAATTGTTTTGGTATATGATTATATGTCACACTTCCAAATATTCTCATGTTAGATACATTAGGCCTTTTGTCTGTCCATAATTCACTTGGCGTTTTATCCTTTCCTACTGTTGGACTCCTATTTGTTACATACGCTGCATACAGAACAGCATCTCCCCAAAATTCTTTACCTAATCCTGACTCATGTAGTGTAGTCCTAGCCTTATCCATTATCGTTCGATTCATTCGTTCAGCTACACCATTCATTTCTGGATTATATGCTACTGTGTTCTGTATTACTATACCTTTGTTCTGACAAAAGCGTTGCAATTCACCTGCTGTGTACTCACCTCCATTATCAGCTCTGAGTTTAAGTAAATTAGTGTTGAATAAGTTTGTAACATAGTTATAATAAAGTTTAAATTTTTCAAATACTTCTGACTTGTCTTTTAATAAATATATCATAGTGAAGTGAGTGAAATCATCTATAAATGTTAAAAAATATTTATACCCTTCTCTTGTTACTGGTGTAATTGGTCCGCACACATCAGTATGTACTAGTTCTAATATACGCCTTGCTCTGTAACCTGTTCTATTGAATGGCTGTCTAGTTATCTTTCCTAACACACAAGGTTCACATAATGCATTTTCATTGATTGCTATATCTTTCAGCTCTTTCAACCCATCTACTAAATTTTTATTTGACAAAATGCTTAAGTTTCTTAATCCTAGATGACCAAAACGTCTATGCCACAACTGTACCACATCTTGTTTATTTTGCACAAAATTACAATCTAAATTTACTGTTACTTTCATTTCAATAGTGTATAGAGACCCTGCATTGTTACCGATCATGAGTAATCTGCCATAATGGTACACCCTAACTTTTCCAAATGCAAATTCAACTTTCATATTAGCATTTTCTAACTTTGACACTGATAACAAATTCTTTCTTAAGTCCGGTACATAATATACATTTTTGACAGTACAATTTGTTGACCTTCTCCCTACATAACAAACTACATTAATGTTTCCAATACCTATAGCTTTTAATATAACACCATTTTTAGCCGCTGCAATAATTTTAGGCTGTTTTAATTCTACATAATTAGTAAATAAGTCCTTACGGTTTGTTAAATGATCTGAGGATCCAGAGTCCACGCACCACACCATTTTTTCTTCTCCTCTTATTGATGCTGTCTTTGTGCCTGTAGCAAACGCTACCTGTCCACCTTCAGCTGCAAATGTTGAATGTCCTCGACCTGGAAAAAAATTCTCTCGAGGGTTACCTCTTCCTCTGCCCGTATTCCATCCTTGTCGATTGTTCGAAGTATATTTAAATTTTCCAGTATTATTCACACGTCCATGACCATTATAACTTCCTCTTTCCTGTCTGTGTACTCTGGGCTGCCAACACTGATATTGCTTGTGTCCAGGTTGTTTACAATTAAAGCATAAAAATACTGCATTATTTGCCTGTTGATCATACCCTCTTTTCTCTCTCATTCTTTTTTCTTCTTCTCCTAACAATCTTTCCTTTACAAAGCTTACTGTCACTTCTGGCATAGTCTCTAATGTGGTCACAACCATTTCATATGACTTTGGCATGGATAGCAATATATAATTTACTTTTTCTTCTTCAGTTACCTTTGTACCGGCCTCTTTCAGTTGAGTAAATATTTCTTCCATCTGAGTTAAGTGGGCTTGCAGTCTTTGTTTTTCCTCATATTTTATTTGTGTTAGTTGGCGTCGCAGATACATTCTTCCTCTTGTGTTACGTTTCATAAAGCTATTTTCTAAGCTTTTTATCATATTATACGCTGTATTTTCATCATTTATATACTCTATGTGGCTGTCGGCGGCTGCTGATTCTACAATGCTTTGCGCCCTGACCTCCAATTTTTTATTTGCTTCTATACTGGCAAAACCCGGCTTCAGAATTGCATCCAAACATTCCTGTTCATTTAAGATTGTTTTTAATCTATATAGCCACGTACTAAAGTTCTCACCTTCAAATTGTTTCATTGTAATTTTCCTTTCAAATATCGATGCCGCCATTTTTACACGTCGCAAATTGCGTCATCCAACCAAGAACAAAATTTCTTCAAAAATTTCTATATTTTTCCAGAACCACGCTCTGCTACCACTGTTAGAGTTCCCTGGATTAAGGTGGCGGCAAATAAACAACATATCTTCTTTTAATCTATTGTTTTAATCCTTCACATAATTTTTGCACGTAACAGCCATTTTTACAGAGAGATTTTTTTTAAACGCAGAACACCATAGACAATACACGGTTTTTTTTTTTATTCTAATATAACTTCCAGAGGTGGAGCATTGTCTTTACTCATCACATACGACCACCAAATGCCTTAAGCTGCTTCTACACATAGGCCAGCGCATTGACCAACGCGCTGGCGGTGCGCTTGCCAATGCGCTTGTGAGTGAATCCACACATTGGAAGGTCGTTCAGTATGCTTTGGTTCGGGCCAATGTGTGGAGGGATTCAAAATGGATGTTGAGTCGCTAACAGCTGCAGCTGTATATTTATTCACAGCTTATAATTACTTTGTATCTGTGTACAAGAAAAGGGTGATAAAAAAGAAATGGAAAAAAAGAAGGTGGTGGATGTTAACAATACATCGAAACAGAACAAGGTAAAATAATTTTGATTAATAATATGAAAAATAAATATAAAAGAATATGAAATAGGTAAGTACTTATTTTGTTGACAATGTATGATGAATATAATACTAGAAATAAACTTTCGATATGGGTCTCATACACAAAGCTGATTATTATCATGAGTAAATACATACCTTAGCAGGCTGTCAGTGAATTAAAAATTACCCTGCTCCTCCTCGCTTCGGTTGCCTCAATGCTGAGGGTCGTGACCGCTTCCTCGCAGTAAAAGTTTGCTGTGGATCACTATCCGCCGCCGAGTGTAGAGCATCGTGGACTGTGGTGTCGAGAATAGTGCGGATCTGGTCAGTCCAACGTGTTGGGTTTCTACCTCGTGGTCTTTTTCCATCCACTTTGCCCGTGACCATTAACTTTTCCAAATTGCTGTCATCCTTTCTGGCAATGTGGCCGAAGTATTCCAGAACTCTCCGCAGGCAGATGGTAGAAAGCCTTGTCTGTATATTGAGTTCTTGCAGGATTGACACGTTGGTGCGATGTGCTGTCCAGGGAATACCCAGCATCCTTCGCCAGCACCACATCTCGAATCCATCAATACGGTCACGATCGGCTTTTTTCAGGGTCCTCGTCTCCGCACCGTGCAAGAATATGGAGAACACCAGAGTGCGTACAAGATTGCTCTTGGTTTTTTAGGGAGATGTTTTTGTCCTTCCATATCCTATGAAGTTGCGCCATGGCCCCCTTTGCCATTCCGATTCTTCTTATACCCTGCATAGGTATACATTTTAAACCTTTGTGGTTTACATCGGCGAATCTATTTTTTTATTTGATGCAGGCGTAGCATGCATAAACAACTAGCAGAACTGCTAGCAGAGCCATCAGGAGAGTTTGATAATTTTGTTCGGATGTCATTTGGTTACCAAACAAGATACAAATTGGAGGGATGCGATTCCTGTGAAAATACGACTGGCTGTGACATTAAGATATTTAGCTACTGGTGACTGTTACAAGAGCTTGCACCATACTTTTAAAATATCAAGTCAAGTTATATCTAAAATTATTTAAGAAGTATGTTCAGCTCTCAGTATAATTTTGAAGGGTTTCGTAAAGGTAAATAAAACTATTTTAATTTCATTACAATTACTCTGTATTACAAAAATAACACGGTATTTATTATTACTATAAAATTCGCAAGTAAGTAAAATTCAACAGTAGGTATATCTTTTCTTCATTCTTGGTCCGTGCACGATTTTTCAAACGCTTCGAGCAAGATATTAGTTGATCCTGGTTGAACTATTTCTTGAGATATTACATGAACTTTGCTGGGTACATATTGACTCTCATGCAACATTTCTTGATGGAAGCTTTGTGATGATGAAGGGCGATTTGTTGTTTGCTGTTGATAATAGTACTGACTAGACTGTTGATCGACCGGTAATGTCTGATGTGATATATCTTGCGTTTTTGGTCTAGTGGGGGAACTGCGTGATGATGAAGGACGATTGATTATTATTTGCGGAGATGTATCAGAGTACAAAGAACGCTGTTGAATGAAGTGTGAGCTCGGAGAGATGTTTCTTGGCAGCGAATCATTCGAGTAATAGGAACCGTGTGCCGATGAACTGCGACTGTAGTAGTGTAGACTGCGACTGTGATAGGAGACGAAATAGCGGGCTGCAGCATTCGGCCGCTGCTGCGATGACGTTTGTTAATGATCAATCCATGGATTTCGTACATTAACTCATCTCTTTCCTCTTTAGGGAAATCCCTGAGCTGTTTTGCTAGAAGTTTACAAAACAAACCAGCGTCATCATTTTCTTTGTCTTCTTGATGTTTCTTACTTTGTAACACGCTATTTAGTGTACTGAATGCAATGTTCATGTGCTTGTTGGCTTCCTGTAATTCAGGCGGATTTTGTGATCGACGTTTCTGTACCACTTTAGAAGCAGTTGCAGGGTTACTATTCTGTGAAGGATATTGTAAGGCGCTGTTTCCTGCATCGCTATTTTGCACTTCGGTTGTACTGTTACTTCTCCCAACATCAAGTTCATCTGTGCGTAAACTTTCCTCCCCGTCTTGAGTCTGAAATAAAATAATGTTTATACTTAGTTGAAAGAGCTGTGAAAACTTGATTAATTACAGTTGTGTATTTTTTTTCAGATTTCAACATCCGAGGACGAGTGGTTATCTAAATCAGAAGGCTTTCGATTCCCCAATTGCGTCGGCGCTTTAGACGGAAAACATATCATGATTCTACCACCGCCATTCACTGGCTCTGAATACTTTAATTATAAAGGGCATTTCAGTATTGTGCTATTAGCGTTAGTTGATAGTGACTACTGTTTTATGTTTGTAGATATAGGTTGCCCTGGACGAATAAGTGATGGAGGAGTATATAATCAAAGTGTTTTACGACAAAAAATTGAAACAAATGCCATCAATTTACCACCTCCTAACAGAAACACTAACTTGCCCTATGTATTTTTAGCAGATTCGGCATTTGCGCTGAGTACAAATATCATGAAGCCATTTCCTGGACATCATGCAGTAGGTACTCCAGAAAGAATACTCAATCAAGAACTGTCTCGCTCTCGTGTTGTTGTAGAGAATGCCTTTGGAATACTGTCTAGCAAGTTTAGGATTTTTAAAACCTGTATTCCGCTTGACGAAGTTAAAGCTGCTAAAATTACAATGACATGTATATTGTTACACAATTTTTTGAGAAGGAGCAATACTTCTCGGAATTTGTACACCCCTAATGGCACAGCAGACAGTTATGTTAATGGCAAGTTACTTCGAGGTGGATCCTGGAGATCCACCGATAGAGGAACAGGTATTACTCCATTGAATGGTGTACCTCGTAGAAGTACAGAGAATGCTTTAGAAACGAGGGTAAACTTTATGAATCATATTTTCGAAAGACGAAATAACAGTCAGGCACAAATTGCTTAAAACGCACCTGGGCTATTATTTTATTTTGGGGCCCAGAATGAATAAATATGACAACAAAATATAATTTTAAGTATGTTATTTTTTTTTACTTTTTTATACTGATATAACATAATTATTGTTTTAAGTATATATTACAGCAATTTGCAGCGATGTTTATTTACTATTTCTTCATTAATTTTATTATTATACTAGGAGGGGTACAGAAAAACAACAACTGTGCTACTTTCATGAAAAATCAAGTTTTATTGTTAGGAACATTTACCTCAACTTGGAAACCTATCACATATGAACTTAAGATAGGATAATGATAATTTTATATATTAAATCACAAATTATGTCAGTCCGATATCTCTTTATATGGTTAAGTTTACCACTTTGTTACCTAATTTAGATTTAAGCAATTGTAATTTTAAAAAATATTAAAAAATAATAGCAATTTGAACTCACTATTTAAAGAGAAAATGTTTCAAATAAACAATAAACTCTTAAAATTAGGATATCTGAAACAGTAGTTTTAGTTTTATACCTTCAAACGTTTCCAGAAAAAGAGGGACAAAAAAGCAACGCAGTGGTTCGATACGTTACATAGTGGTAAACTTTTCACGTCCCAACATGTTTTCTTGACCTTAAACTAATAGAAACTTAATGCAAACAAAAATAAAGCATTTCAAAAAAACAAAACTTTTCTTTAAACAAAAAAAATGAAACTTCTCAAATTAACAATTTATAAACATAAAAAAAACCTTTGTCTTTTCCGTCACATTCGTAACATACACGTCTAACTTTCTTAATTTTTTTAGGATTGGGTACTATTTCTGAAATATTTTCATATGGTTCGTATGAAACATCTTTTTCTACTAGTTTTGAACCTCTTCCCCGAATCGTCAACTGATTTTAAAAACATAATCTTGATCTCTCCTTCGTCGTCAACATCACTTTGGGCGACACCTAGATAAAAGTATGTTTTGTCCTTGTCAGTGGAAACTTTGACTGTAACATAAACACCCATGGATACTTTTGATGGATGTAAATTTTCCATTTCAATTTATTTTCGTTCATCTATATTAGAAACTGAAGCTTCTTGTTCCTTTTTAAGTTGAATCTTTGAAAGAGGCTTATCATCTGAGCTCCAAGTCGAAGAATAAACCATTTCGTAATAAGACCTCTTGGGATTGGTTACAAGATTAGTTATATCAGTTAATACTTCTTTAAAGACAGGAATTGGCTGATTGGTTTTAGGTGTTAAGCAGCCGCAAAAACCCCTTTCAAAAAAGCAACTAAGATCGCGGTAGTGCAATTCTCCTGCATTTTCTGTGAAAACTTGAGGTACCTGCATTGTAGCCCGGAGAGGGATAATGTCCTTGGGAACAGTTTGCTCTACCTTTGCAATATCGGTATTAGTTATGAAATGTAGCTGAATTTTGCTGGCGTCCTTTAAAGCTTGAAAAAATGTCTGCGTCAGGAATGTCTAAGCCAAAAGCAACTTTTTGGTCAGCTGTTCATTTAAGATAGCTACCAACACCATCAGCCGCACCCTTCCCTTTCCCTTTCCCACCTGCTTCGAAAAAGTTCCAGGTAATGCGATCAAAGTTATACTCTTTGAATGTTCTTGAGCAGATGAAATGAAAGTTTATCTTCTGGGTATATTGTGTCGCAGGACCGTCGGAGAAGACATGGATAGTTTTTATGTGTGGATGATTAGCTTTTAATGTACTTAGAACTGGGTCTTTTTTTTAGCTTGCTAATACCGAGACATTCCTGCAACATATCGCCTTTCATTTTTGATTTTGTATGATACTCCCTTCAAAAATGCGACGTATTGTAAATCGATCTCTTAGAGTCTTTATTCTGGAGTAATGGTCTCTGATGGCATTAGATAAAGTGGCGTACTTTTTGTCTCCGTCTCCGCTCTCCGACTTTTTTGCTTTGTTCTTTTGTCTTTGACATCTTTTTTTGTACTTATTATATTTATTTTTCAGCTTATCATTTTCTGCCTTCAATTTTATATTTTGCCTATATAATGTCGATCTGTCTCTTCTTACTTGTCGTGTTCCTCTAGAGCGTGGAGAAAGGGGAGTTCCTGATCGTGGCGTCGAAGCTGGTGTATTATTCAAAATGACCTGTGCAATTTTTTGGCGCTCTTTACGTTTCTTGTTTGCATACTTCCATTTATGCTTTATAGATCTATGTTCTCTCTCTGTCATTTCTTTTACAAGTTTTTTATTAGCGTGATATCTTGCAAGATGTTTTTGTTTAGCTTCAGCATTTTTGACCGGGTCCTGTTTTACTTTTTCCCTATAACGTCGTTGTTTTTCAGCCAGTGTTGAAGCCATTATGTTGGGAATAGCATACTGTAACGAATCAATCTAAAATTAAATAGTTTTTAAATATAAAATTATTAAATAATGAGTAAAAACCTTAAGGTTTAACCACTGCGTTACTATAGCCACACCTGCGTTACTTCTCGTAGTAACGCAGTGTGTTGGTAACACAGTTGTAAAAATTATACATATTCTAACGTTTCAGCCATATAGTAATAAATTAAAAATATTTTTTAATGCTATTCAAAAATGTACACATTCTCATACAGATGAATTTAATAAAATTATCAAATATCTAAAAAACTCACCGTTTATCACCCGTAACTCAGCGGTTTCACAATAAACACACGCACCTCTCCTGCCGACTCTCGCGCGACTGGCTCGACCAATTCTAAGGATACGCACTCCCCCTGCATCCCGCTAGCAATTGTTGACGAAACAAACGAATTTTGACGTTGAGGTATACAAAAAGCTAAGTTAAAGACTTATTTTCGTATGATAACACAGTGTTCGTGATTTTTCACTTAGCCACGGGGACAAGACAAGGAATGTTTCGTAAATTAGAAAATTCCAAAGGGAAATGATACTTATCAGTGTTGTAGTAAAGTTCAAACAACTGCTTATTACTATAGATATTCAAATTTAATAGCTATTTAAATATTTAAATTTAATTTTAGTGTTTTTGAAGTGAGTTGCTTATAGGGACAGCGCAATTTTGTAGGGAATACACCTGCGTTTCTCAGAAATACAACTGAGTTACCGTGATTTAAGAAAAAATATAACTTGTTCTGTTCATTTATTGTAATTCTCTTAGACGGGTATATTATCGCTAACGTACTAAGAGTGTTTTTATTTTAGAAATCGTTGTTTGCTTTAATAATAATCATTTTGGTTTGAGAGAGACCTGTTATTGGAACCAAAATAAAATAATAGCCCACCTATTATGTTTAAATTGACTACATGTTTTATTAATAAACATATTATAAGAAACTATTATTTGTTTTACTTACATGTTCTTCACTATTGCAGATGCTTTTGCATTCGTATACATCCTTTGAAAATACTTCCATCGCATCATAGAACTGCCAAATTGGTTTAAACGCGTCTTCTTCTCCAGCTCCTGACTTTAACGAATCAAATTTTTTTTTCATATTAGTTCGAAAGTTTGTCGTCAAGCTCTCTTTTTTCTTCTTTATTTCATGCACTGGTAGGCGCGAAATGCACACAAACGGCGTAAGGCATAAGGCGCGGCGCAGGCGTGGAACGGATACGGCACGGACGCGATTGAAATTATATAGAAGAGGCGAAGCGACGTCACGATGCGTCATTATACAGGCTGATTTCGTTGCGATAGCATGTCTTCCTCTTCAGATGACGAAGATGCGCTTGCTTTACTGCAACTCATTAATGTGCAGAGGCACAGAAGATATTGGATCCACCCCGTGTGGAAATTATCAGAAGAGCATAGATATTTTTAAATAATGGAAAGTCTACATGAATATCCTGATCGTTTTCGCACAGTGTATAAAATGTCACAAGAATGTTTCCATATTATATTGTCAAAAGTGAAACACGGTCTTCAGAAACAGCATACACATTGGAGAGAACCAGTCTGTGCTGAAGAAAGACTATTGATAACATTAAGGTTGTTGCGCCGACTTTTAATCCTATTTCACTCCATAATTTATCTTGTACATTTCTATTACAGTACTCCGCCTTGCTAAAGTCGTAAAGAGCCGGATATTGTTCGACAATTTCGCAGAACTGTATATTATATTGCATATTACATATACTGTATATTATATAGCAACAAAAATGCGTGATGATATAGAATATCATCATGATATATCATCATGATATAGAATATCATATTGCTGATAAATAATAGTCGTCCCATATAGCAAGCGACGTGCTCCTTGCGTGACGCTTCAGTTGTGACTGCTAGCGCCGCTTGAGTGTAAAGGGGGGTTTACACGGGTCGATTTTCGCCGTGCGGCGAGTCGCTTCACTAATTGCCTCACCAAGCCGTATCGCTAGCCCATTTACACTTTTTACTAAAATCGCAAGCGGCTCTGTCATTTCCATCGAAAATGTTGAGCAGAATAGCCGTTTGTGCCGGAATTGAAATAATTAATTATTCAATTATTCAACAATTGCTTAAAGAACAAAGAGTGAAGAAAAAACAAAAGGAAAGAAGAAAACGTAATGTTTGGGTACGTGCATGGATTTCTCGACGTAAGGACTTGGGTGCTTCGGATACTTTATTGGTTGAGTGGAGTTTAGAAGATCCTGATTATTTTAAAAAACGATTAAGAATGACTACTGATCAGTTTAATACTTTACTACATAAGGTTACTCCGCTTATACAAAAATGCGATACCAATATGCGAGTAGCACTTTCTCCGAAAATTAAATTAGAAATAACCCTGAAGTTCTTGGCTACCGGTGATAACTATTCAAGTCTTGCAGAGTCATTTAGAGTTCCAAAGTGCACAATTTCCTTGTTTTTGAAGGATGTTTTGGATGCTATATACAATGTTTTACAGGAGTTCATTATGGTAAGTGAAACTAGTAATTAATTATAAACGATTTATTTATAAATTTTCCATTGTGTTTTCATCTAAGCATGACCTAACAGCTTGAGATAGAATATCGTCGTTAACTCCGTATTGTTGCCCAGTATTTTCTTGTGTAAGTAAACAGCTGGCAAAATAGTCTTCTTCATAATCGAGGTGCCTTCTAGAAGTGGAAGCTTCGGGAGTCGAAGTTTCACGCTGGTTTTGAAAAGCTTGGTTTAGGGAAGTAGTAGCTTCGGCTTCTGGAGTCGAAGTATAGCGTGAATACTCTGAGAGTGAACTCGTAGGTCTAGCAATTGGAAAATGTTGTGTATTTTAGTTTTTCAGTCTTTCTTGTAACAAATAATTATTGATGAAATTTTGACAGACAATAGCATTTCTTAATGGCAAACAACGTAATTGGCTTGCCACATGTACTCCGAATGTATCAAATTCATCTTGACGGATAGTTTGAGCCAAAGTTTCTAGTCTATTGACTGCTTGTAAAACAGGTGGGTCCATTTTAGGTGCGTCCATTAGAGCACGCTCCGCCTTTTTCTTTGGCGACAATTTTTGGCAATATTATCTTCTTGTTCCAATTCATCAAAATATGAAAACGCGTCGCTGTTTGTGTTCACCGCTGAATCTTTTCCCTGTAACCATACACTAATATAAGTTTATTTCTTTTAGGTGCCATCCACCACAGATCAATGGAAGAAAATACAAAAGGATTTTTTAGATCGCTGGCAATTTCCTTTTTGCTGTGGGGCTATTAACGGGAAACACGTATTAATCGAAAATCCACCACACGGAGCATCAGACTATTATAATTACAAAGGCACTTATAGTGTGGTGTTATTTGCTATAGTGGATGCACATTACCGTTTCATATATATAGATTTCGGAACTAATGGACGCATAAATGATTCGCATATTTGGAAAAAAACAAAGTTCTATAGTGCTCTTGAAAGAAATAATTTAAAACTACCCAATAAGGCAGTTTTCGTTGGTGATGATGCTTTCCCTTAGGCAACCTATTTAATGAAACCGTATTCAAGACATGAAGGTTTGGAACACAAACAAAAAATCTTTAATTACAGACTATCAAGAGCACGCCGAATCGTAGAGAATGCCTTTGGCATAATGGCTTCACGATTCAGAGTATACAGAAAACCTATATCTGTTTCATTGGATAAAACTGATTCTATTATTAAAGCGACCTGTGCGCTGCATAACTGTCTTCGGACTAATCTCATATACATGAAACTAATATAAACAATTTCTTAGAAACATATTCCTCGCAACTAGAACGACGAAAAAGATCGATTGTTTTCGGCGACTTCAATATAGATTTACTCAATCCCAACAATAATGTCAAAAAATACATGAAAGAAACCGAAGAAGTCGGATACGAAATATTAAATAAAATTGACAGGTCGCACAGTACGCGCATCACGAACACGACAAACACTATACTGGATCATATATGTACAAACATAGGCAACCACTCATTCAGTATATCGATAATCGAATCCAGTCTTTCTGATCATAAACAGATATATGTGGAAATTGGGCGTTTGAAACCACAAATTATTACAAAAATACAATACAAAGCAATAGACTACGAAAACTTATATAATAGTACTCTAGAGGCGAAATACATGAACAACGACCATGATTTTTACTACTTGGAAAATTTTATTCTAGAACAGATACACAAGAATAAAATAGATAAATCAAAAGTTTCGAACCCACCCCAAAAAGATTGAATAAATCGAACTATTATTAATGCAAGGCAATGCAGGCAACAAACGAAATCGAACCCTAATGATAACATTTTACGTGAGAAGTTTGTAGCTGAACAACAAAGAGTTAAGACCTTAATCGACACACACAAGAAAAAATACTACCATACAATGTTTCATAAATGTAGAAAACAGCCTAAGAAAATGTGGGAGCTCATTGGTAACTTAGGTTTAAATAAAATAAAAGACAGCGGTGCTCCCCCCAAACTGATATCTAACTCGAAAATTATTACGGAAGGAAATTTAATATGTGATTTATTTAACTCATTTTTCTCATCAGTAGGCGCAGATTTAGCTAACAAAATACCTAACATGTATCACGTAAATACGGGCAATATCCTAATGTATGACCAAAATTATACTCTTCACCTGACACTATATGAACTCTCACCATGTAATGTAAGTGAAATATCCAAAATTATTGATGATCTGGACAGCAACACTAGCACTGGCCTGGATGGTATAAGTACCAAAGTGATTAAGTGCCTAAAAAACATAATTGCTGAGAGATTAACCACCTGCATAAATATGTGTTTATCACGCGGTGTCTTCCCCGATACGCTCAAGGTTGCTAGGGTCAGTCTTATATTCAAATCCGGAAGTAGAACTGGCCCAAGTAACTACAGGCCGGTGTCGGTGTTGCCGGTGATATCTAAGATATATGAACGGGTTTTATATACACGCTTAAGTAACTATTTAACTCAAAAAAAGGTTTTAATCGACCAACAGTATGGCTTTCGTTCAGATTCTAGTACTCTCACGGCCACAGTAGACTTAATTACGAAAATTAAAACTCACATCGATCAAAGGAGCTTAGCTTTAGGTATTTATATTGATGTTAAAAAAGCACTTGACACAGTAAGCCACCAAAAGCTTTTACAGAAATTAGACAACATAGGTATCACAGGCACAGCCCTCGGTATGTTTAAATCATATTTAGACAATAGGCAACAAGTTGTTAAACTAGATAACTTCACTAGTTCGACTCAAAAAGTAACATATGGCTGTCCTCAAGGCTCAATTATCAGCCCATTATTGTTCTTAATTTACATAAACAATATTAATAAAATAGGCATAACAGGACACCTAACATTATATGCGGACGACACATGTCTATTTTATTTCGGTAAATCTATCCACAATATCATAGCTGACGCTCAAAATGACCTCAATATTCTTAACGAATGGTTAAAATATAATCTTCTGACGATAAACACATCAAAATCATTTATGATTTTTGCGGCAAAAAATAAACATATACCAGACTTTACACCACTAACAATAAATAATGACATCATTAAACGGTCTTATCACGAAAAATATCTTGGATTGTGGGTAGATGACAAACTTACCTGGAAACTACACATAGATCACGTAAGAACAACGTTAATATCGATACTGGGGGTATTACGTAAAGTATCAAAGTGCATTCCAACCAAAACCCGTACTATTATTTATAACTCTTTGATTAGGTCACATCTTGAATATCTAATTGAGATATGGGGATCAGCAGCTGTAACCAATTTGAATACACTGCAAAGAATACAAAACAAAATAATTAAAGTGCTTTTCCATTACCATTATCTAACTCCAACTAAACTACTATATGAAAAATCTAAATTATTGAATCTCAGACAACTGTATGTCTGTCATACTTGCATTCTAATTAAAAAGATTACTAACAATTCCATTCAAACTAACATACAATTACACAAAAAACCAATCACACATAATTTAAGAAATATAAATAAATTACAACTAACGAAAGTACGAACTAACTACGGAAAAAAAACAATACTATATGAGGGGGCACAGCTGTATAATAGACTCCCAAAGGAATTAAAGGATTGTAATAATATAAATGTATTTAAAAGCGGGCTTAAGAAACATGTATGTACTCTGTAGCATCCAATATGCTAAGAGATGAATATTGTATTAGTCATAAGTTAATAACTATGTATCTCATTGTGAGTGAACTAACTGTAAGTTCTTATGAGAATAAAATTCTTTAAACCCAATACTCCCGAATTAGTAGACGGAGAAGACTTCAGTTCAGGGACAATCAGAAACGGAAGTTGGAGAAGCATTCCTACGGCAGGAGTAGACGAATTAATGACACCGCTATCTTCTAACAACTATTCACAAATGCAAAAGATCTGCGCGATAGATATGCTGACTATTTTGTCGGACCAGGAAAAGTTTCATGGCAAGATAGAATGATTGCGTAAATATTGTATGTTTATTTAAGTAATATTATAAAAATGGCTCTGTTCACGATTTACCTATTATAATTTATAATATGCGAACAAGAATAACTATTTAATAAATAATAATAAGACTTACCATGTTATCTTTACTGTTTCTTCCTTCTATCGCTGGCTTTAAAAAGCGGTCAGCTACAGAAAACCAAATTAATTGAGGTCTGTATATATCATCCTTTCCCGCGCCACTCTTCTTTGACTTTGCTACCTTACTGGCCTCTCTATTATACGTGGTTCGTATATTTTTTATTTTCAATTTAAGCTCTTCAACTGTTATGGACAAACGCATTTCTTGAATAATAGATTTAAGAGCCGCTAAACGTACATTATTGTTCCTGTAATCTTTTTCTCTTGGGTTCCATAAGCATGTATGCATTTCATAGCATTCCAAAAACTGTATGGTGTTATTTTTATTCATGGTTGTTACGATACATGTACACAGAAACGCTGTAGTAAATAAATACACGTGCGTGCGCGAAACACCTTCATGCGGCGGGCGATTGCCTGCAACTGATCGTTTACACGGTCGATTTTAGTCACCAGTCGCATGCGGCCGGTTGCCGCGCGGCCAAAGTCGGATGCTACCCAACTTTGGGGGCTTGCGGCTTTAGTCACTTGCAACTTAGCCGAATTGCCATTTAGATGGTCGATTTTAGGCTGGCGTCCTTTAGGGACGGATCGGGGCGGGTCGCATTGGAACGGGCCGCGCTTCTGTGATGCTCTTGCGTCCATCTGTACGGGGCGCGGCGGACCGCCTAAGCGGATTTGATCTTACAGACGTGTTTTCGTGCTTGGACTGACATCGCGCTACCATGGACAGCTCCGACGAAGAGATGTTTTGGTTTCAAATCCTTCTTGAGGAAGAGCAAAAAAATAAAAAACGACGACGAGTACACAAGGTGTGGGTGCATGATATATGCCAGAAAAGAAATGTATTTGGTGAATACCATCATTTGTTTAACGATTTGAAGAAAGATCCAGTCAAATTCTTCGAGTATTTTCGAATGTGTTTTGGAAAATTTGAAACATTGCTTAATATATTACGTGAAGAAACAAACCACAAAATTTCGAAGGCCAATTGAACCAGAAGAACGACTTGCTATTTGTCTCAGGTAATTATGATTTTTTGACATCTGATAATAATTTTATTACAATTAATTATTGTTTACACAATGAGATCGTGCTTTACCTCCAATCTACTCGTAAGAATCTGTCCTATACCCGAATAGGGGCATGGGTAAACCACTATTGCTTGGCGGTAGTCTTTATAACTAGTATTATAAATACAAAAGTTTGGATGGATGGGTGTATTACTCGATCACGCAAAAAGGCTGAACAGATTTGGATGAAATTTGGCACTCAGATAGTTTATTACCTATATGAATACATAAACCACTTTATTTATGTGACAATAAAAAAATTAGTCACAATTAATCATATTTATTAGTAATTCCCAATAAAGTTAACATTAACATTACACAGTAACAATTATTTATTTTTTTGAAAATGCAGAAATTGTTCCATGATTTCAGAACCTTGTACATCATGTTCTTGTACTTCATAAACTTGTCCTTCATATACTTGTTGTGACGAGTTCTAGCATCGATGCCGTAGTAGGTGATGCTTGAAATGATGCTTGTCCAGAGGTCCGTAAAGGTTGAATGGACGAGAATTGATTATTTTGACTTAAAATCACGGCTGCAACTGGCTGTTGATTTATGGTTTGCATATTTTGGGACTCTCTACTCGCATGCGATATATTATTTGTATCAACTTGTCTGCAAAACAAATCAGCCTCAGCATCGTTCACAATTTTAAACACCGCACCCTTAACCCGTATCTGAACATCTTTCGGGAATGTTGTGACTGTTTTCCCCAAGTTTGTGAAAAATACCTAGTTTAACAAAAAAAAGAATTACTTAAATCGGACTAGTAAGTATCGGAGATATGTGAGAACAAATATTGCACCTGTCTAATTATAATACACAATAACATTCCCTATCTCAAAAACTTTTGAACTGATTTTGATGAAGTTTGCACCATTCCCTAAGTTGAACAATACCTAGTACAACAAAAAAGAATTATTTAAATCGGACTTACACTTTTGGAGACGTGGACAAACATAGAAACATACATACACTTTTGAAATTTGGCACAGGTCTATAATAGAAGCTGATATAGACTAACATATCCAAAAACTGGGCATTTCTGGAAATATTACATACATACGGGTCGAAAACCTATAATTTAAATAAATAGGTACTTACGTGTTTCATTCAAAATCTGTGCTATTTCTTGCCATATATTCATGCGCCGCTGCTCATCGTGATATCTAGGGTCTCCTAGATCATACAGTTCTCTATACTTTTGCACTAAAGAAATAAGCGGTTCTTCGTTCATTTTCGTTTATTTTTATTGGCACGGCACGTGCGCTCACATCCGCCTGCCTGCGTCGACTAGACGGATCGGGGCGGGTCGCAGCGCACCGCCGACAGAAACACGCCTGCGAAGCGATCCGCCAATGCGTTGCCGCCCGCCGCGCTCCGATCCGTCGCTAATAAACGATATTTCATACAAAACATAGCCAGGCGTGTTTTTGCGTTGCGATGCGGCCCGACCCGATCCGCCTAGTGGACGCTAGCCTTTACGCCGCGCGGCAAAAATCGTGCGACTTTAGTCACCCGTGTAAACCCCCCATAATTCACAATACGTCTCCTTAATACATTTTGTATGCAAAAGTTTTGAAGCGGCGTCGTGCCTGCGCCGCGCCGAACTCCTCGCCGTTTGTGTGTATTTCGCGCCGTACACCCATTGTATCTGCAATACGTTTCCAAGAATCGTTGATCTGAAAAAAATAATTAGGGAGTTGATATGAATAAAAAAATATATTCTCGAAATAAAAAAGTAAAAGTCGTGAAAACGTAACAAACAAAGAAATAACCTTACTTTCACATCTATAATATTAAAATAATAATAAAGTAGGATGATGCTCTTACTGTGAAGTAAAACATCGTGAGGAAAATAGCATGTTCAAGAACTTTATTTATTTAGCACTTTTAATACTTACAACATTTTTATTTTTATGGTACTTATTTTTCGGGTTCCACAGGCAGTTTTCACTCTGATAGAGCTCAATAAATTTAAATGTTACCTCATTACTCATATTGGTCGCCATTTCGTCAAGTTAGGTGTTAATTCGCTCGGGCACGCCGTCATTGCGGCGGTAAGACCCGTTATGGAGGATTGGCTCGAGAGGCGTCACGGGACCCTCTCATACCGATTGACGCAGGTGATCACTGGGAAGGGATGTTTCGGAGATCACCTGTGTCTGATCCGCAAGGAGCCAACGCCTGAGTGCCACCACTGCCATGGCCAGACCGTGGACACGGCTCTCCACACGCTGGCAGAGTGCCCGGCGTGGGTTGAGCAGAGGCGAGACCTCGTGGCGGCCATCGGAGTGGGAGTTCTCTCGCTCGATAGCCTGATTGCGGCTATCGTGCGGAGCGAGAGTGCGTGGAACTCTGCCGTCTCCTTCTGCGAGCAAGTTATGCTCGCGAAGGAGACGGCGGAGCGGGACCGGGAGAGGTTTAGAACTCTCCCGGCCCGCCAGGCCCGGGCACGGGCCAGGCAGCGCAGGCGACTCAGGCGCCGGAGGTCGCAGAACGACCTCCGTCCTCCATAAGCGCAGGCCTGGGGGTGACAGGTGAGGCCATCTGTCACCCTAGCAGAAGCAGGCCGGGGTGGCGGCGAGCGCGTTGCGAAGCGCGCTCGCTTTCAGGGAGCACAGGGAACATGGGGTTCCCACACGGGGCGGGGGTCGTCTACTCGTCTGTAGATGACCCGAGGTATGTCGGGGCACCAGGGCCTTCCTTTCTAGGGTATACCTGGTTCCCCGGCTATTAGTACCCGGCGAAGGCGTGCGGTTTTAGTCGGTTCGAGTCCGACATGCCACCGACAAGTGGTATCCGAGGGGATTTCCGCACGGAAAAAAAAAAAAAAAAAAAAAAAAAAAAAGGTGTTAATTCGCTGCAAAAAGAAAACATGCACTCTTGATCGCTGCTCCGGGCAAACTGATCGCGCGGCCAATGTTGTGGTTGGTGCGCCAAGCTTGCGACAAGTGCCCTTTGATGTTGCCGACACCGCGCGGCAAGCTCGCTAGCGCGCCGGCCAACGTTCAAATACCTACCACCAATGCGCCAACGCCCGTTCCACACATTGGGCAAGTGGTTGGGACAGCGCGCTTGCCAACGCGTTGGCCTATGTGTAGTGCCGGCATTAGTCGTTGTTCCTCTGTGTCCAGCGTCCTGTCCTAACTCGCCACCTCTTGCTTGCCGCGAACGCGAAGTCCTAAAGGCCGGTATCACCACCAAGCCAGACTCCTGATTAGTGCAACTGCTCCGCTTGCAGAGCTCTTTGCTGCACGTTGCTGGTCACACCAATCACTTACTCATTTGAGCACGTCCCCCCGTCCCCTAGCTAGTTTCACCAAAAAACACGCGCACCACCACGCATCGGATAATCCGGCTAGAAGGACCATAAACTGTTCATGCCAAACTGTTGGCGAAAACGGGGGTCGACTTCTATAGTGTACTAAGTAGCTGAATTGAATAAAACAAACATACTTTTCCACTAACAGCCTTACTAATAAAAATAAGTTACACATCTGTTTGACAAATGTTTAGTTGTACAATGTATAGGCTGTGAATAGGCGTTACACATTACCCTTACTAATAATCAGTGTGTAAACAATGGATAGTTATCGCCTACGTATAACAAAAACCACTGGCAACATTCAAAGGGGCGTTCCGAAACTTGTACGGCGTTAATTCAATGACTTTATTTCATTTGATAATACGCTCACAACTTTATACTTATGGCTATATAAAATGTATTTTTTATTGAATACATCATGTTATCTCCAAATATATTGTTTTTACGGTCTATTACACATAAAAAAAAAATTAAATTATCGTTGTTTCGCTCGTTCCATACCCACATACATTTTTAGAACGCAACTGATGTAAGTTGTCAAAGTCAATCTCTGCACATCGTTAGTTCAGAGGTTTTTGTTTTATCTCGGTCACACTCACAACTAAGTTAAGGACGGTTAATATATTCGACAAAAATGGATAATACAAATAATTTCATGAAGTTTAAAGAAAATTTATTTGAAAAGTACAAACAATTTATAAAAATAAATAAGTATAATTAAAAATGTGTTTCAATATATATCAGCCTTGATTCTTGACCAGTAACACTGTCAAGTATATTTCTTGGCACATTCTGTCTCACAGTATCCTCAGTTGTATCAGGTTCTGGAAAATCCATATCTTCTATCATATCAATAGCAATGTTATGCAATACAGCAAGTGCCACTATATATAACTTAAGGCCAGGTGTCCCGAGCGCAATAGGTATTTACGTACTGTCGCCGCAAAGATCGAGTCGGTTGAAGCGACGCTTCGTGCGCCACAGTCTAAGTTAAACAATATTCCAACAGACCTAGTAATTTTTCATCTACTAAAGTTAATAAAAACTTGCATAGATAACTATAAAGACTTCTTCTCCGTAGAGTTAATACTAATATAAAATATATATTTTTATATTTATAATATATTTTTTTACTTTAATCTGAAAAACAATTGGTTCTCCATACAAACTTTGATCTCCTATTTAGTTCCCATCAAGTTTTTTTTTCCGAAACTACAAATAGGTACCATTTTTATCAATACCAAAATTAATTAATTGATTCAGCAAGTAAGGGCATGTGAAAATGTGACAGACAGACAGATAGTTACTTTCGCATTTATTTTATTATAATAGATAATGTAAAACTTAAAATAAAAAAATATTATTTTAAATTACTTATTTTGGGTTGTGTAAGAGCACTGCTTATTGTTAAAAATATTTTAAAACTCCTCGAAATTTAATTGGCATGTACCTTGTGTTCGTTCTGAATCATCAGGTTTAGGATTAGGAGGGGTAGCCTTTTCATTTTCCTTTTGAATTGATATGTCTCTAATGGGCATACCCCTTGCATTTCTACTGTCTATGATTTCAGGCAGTAAGCAATTCATATAAAATGTTATTAATTTCGGTTTCATATTAGTGCCCCAAAATATATCATCTTTTTCTATGAACTGTGTGTACATTTTTTCGTTTTCGCCTACCCATATAGCCAAAAGACACTTGTCGTTCTGATACGTGTAGCTGGCCTTGTATTTGGTAGTACCAGTTTGAGTTTTTATTTATTGTGGTTGTTTTAGAGTTTTTATTAAACTTTAAAATTTCTATTTTGTTTTCTTCTATAGAGTTAGAAAGACCTTTTTTATGTGCTGTAATTGGACACTTTACTTCAACAATCGTATCATGTCCAATCAAGCCATCAGGCGTTGCCCCTATAAAAGGGTAGTCTTTGTCTATAAATAATCCACAGGGTGCAATGATAACACCTTCCTGCTGTTGTAATTGCTGCAAAGCTTGCTGTTCATGCTCGACTCCGTGTGCAATAGACGTGACGTTTGCCAATTTTTTTTTGTACAGCAGATTTTTTACTAGCGGGGCTGTACTTGAAGTGACTTTTCTTCTTTTCTTAGCTTCAAACTTTGGCCCTATTTGTAATAGGGCCAAAGTTTGAAGCTGTTATTAGGCTTTTTCTGATTTCAAGCCACTCGCCGCTGTCTCTCTGCAGTATCGTAGATCTTTCTACCTTGTATCTATCAGATGTAAGAGTTTCTAAATTTTTTAGAAATTCTTTCTTTGCTGTGTCGTAATCTTTTTGCGACATATCAGGCGCTGAACAGGTTGCACCATAGTCGTGTTGCTCTTTATTTACATCTTTTAGGACTCTACGTTTCTTTACTGGGTGCTCCATATTTAGTTTCCGTTTTCTTTCACGTCTTTTTTAAATTTCTTTAGCTTTGCCTCCGGAATCATTACTTGATAAAGCCGTTTGAATTGTTGATACTGCCGATTTAGTGTTGAACGAAACAACGGCTGCGGCACACCTTCCTTGGTAGCCCCTTCTTAGAGCGAAATTTATTCTTTTGCCGCCAGTAAATTTTGCTATTATGCTGTTAAAGCACTCTACCTTATTTGTGTTTACATCTTCAATCAAACTTCGTGATTTGGAAGCCACGTTGGACACAATTGCATTAATTCTAAAAATAAAAGTTGAATTTGCAATTTTTTCCAGTTTAAGAAGAAGTAATTTTGACACATTTGATGATTTCCATAAGCGTGGGATACAGAGTTGATGATATCGTTGTGCAAAACTGATATTGCCACATTTTTAGAATTCTGTGAGGTTTTATGATGTTTAATAGATTTCACTATTGCCTTTCGCATTGTCATGATTTTGTGATTAGTGAGAGTTTTTCGGTGCGCTAACATGTACTTAGTTTCTGTGGTGACCGCTCTTAACTTTTTACAAAAATTGCGCAATATGTGATTTCGGCATTCAAGTTTCTCAACCGTCAAATTTTGGCTTTCGTATGGATTTGCGTTAAGAATTTTAGCGTAGGTTGACGCATCTCCGTCTCCTATCATTCTGCCATATATAAGGCCATACGTAGCAATCGATGTTTTGAAACCTTCAACAATTATGTCAGCTTCCATTGAACTTGCGGATCCTTCAAAATTTTTGAAACACACATGATCTTGAGGTGCAATTTTTTTATTTTCAGCTCGGCTACATACGAGGCAATATTTATTTTTGACACCATAGTACAGAACCTCACCCGTATTTCTGCCAATTATGGCTGCTGTGCCCGATGAAGCTTTATAGTTCGAACCATATGATCTAGCACACCATGCCCCATCAACATAGACGTCTATAACAGGATAGCCGTTTTTGGTTCGGCCTTCTGCTAAAGCAATTTCTCTTTCTTTATTAGCCGCAGCTTCCATTGCCACACAAGCAGTTTCTTCCCATTTCTCATAAACTTTATTTTGCAGTTGATTAAAATATCTTGATCAAAATATTGGAATATTTATAGCCGAAAATAACTCTTCGATCTGGTAAAATCCTATACCAGAGGCTACAACTCCGGTGGTAGCAGCTATATTAGCATTCACCTGCTCAGTATCTTTTGTGTTTTCGGATGGCATTAAACAGACTTCTTTACACATATTACATGCACTCAAATTTAAAGATCGATATAAGTCCATTTCTTCTTTCACCAACTAAGCGCAAATTACTTGATTGACAATTAAATAAGTTATTGGGGCGTGCTTTCTCTTGAAATTCTTGCAAAAAGTAATTGATATCAATTATCCTTCGTCCTGATATGGGTTGGAAATTATCTTCTTTGTTGTCCTTTTCAATAATTAACCCATCATTGTTTTCATCAGGTTCTCTGCAACAACAAATAAGATATCGAGATATTATATTATGTGGATAGAAAAAAAAATATATGTATATAAAATAACTATATGTAGCTACCTCACATAAAATCGGCTATAATTATATTCTAGTAACTTACATGTTGGCTTCAGAATCAACAACTGGTTCTGGCGCAGATAACGTAGCGTTAGGAACATCTTGTAAGTGTACAACAGTTGACGGTATCGACGACCTGAAATAATAATTCCTTCTTCAACAGAAATGATAAAAAAATAGATCCGACTAAAACAAATATTTTTAGATTTGTATATTTTGAAAGACAACAAAAATATCAACTGACTTAGTTGCAGAAGGTGGCATATCAACAGGCTCTAATGTTATAAAAGATACGCGAGTCCTGTTAGAGGTATCGTCACACGGCTGTCTGCAAAAAAAAAACACGTCTTTACTAAAATGCAAATTTGAGTAGATAATTGATAAGATAGGCAAGTAATGTTATAATTATTATTTTTTACTTATTTACTTTAATTTACTAACATGTTTACTTAAATGCATTACTTCACACTCCTAAATTTAAAACCAATTTGTGCGAGTGTTGAACACTCGTTATTTATACTAGGTTCTATACGGCTGAGTTGACATATGATGGACTACTATTTATAATGTAATCACGATAGTGATTGTCAAGAATATAAAGAAAGTACTTACTGTTCTTCTGTGCTTTTTGTTCGTAGAAATAAGCCCTTCTCACTTCGAGTGATTTTTGAACTGAAACAATAAATTAAGTAGGTATTAGGTATTAAGATGAGTAAGTGAAAGAAAAACAGTGCGTCCCCTATATATGGGGCACGCACTAGTGATGCGCAAAATGTATCACTGAGCTGAAAAGATTGATACATATCATTTCGCTCAAAAGATATATATCTTTTATATCACTCACTCAGGAGCTACACAACTCTAGCACGCACGACTCGTGCATTGTGATTGGCTGACCGCGGTCCACTGCCCAGCAACCGACCGGCAAACTCGCGTCATTGCTCCCACTTCCTCCCGCATACCTCACTTACCTCAGTCCTCAATTCTCGCTTACGGATAGCATTATTTTTTTTGAGAACGCATTGCTTTTAATGATGTATATATCATTTTTCTCTATGAACCTACTGATATAGTTAGACTGTGATCAGTAGATCGTACGAATATTGACTCCATACTAATATATATACTAAAGTAACTGTCTGTCTGTCTGTTACCTTTTCACGCCTAAACGGCTGAACCAATTTTGATGAAGTTTGGCATAGATGTGGAGATAGTTGGGGCTTTGGAGAAGGACATAGAATTCTTTTTGTCGCTAAAATAAGACTTGAAAAAGGGGAAATGAAAGTTTCTACGGGTAACCAATCATTTATCAAGATAAAGGTATAATAATAGAAAATAAAACTTACCATATTTTCTTCGCGATGTTTTTCTTCTTCAAACATGATTGTTTGGTTTTTTGATTTTTTTTATTTCCCATTTTCACAGAACAATCACACAAAATATTCTTATACTAATATTTACACAAAAAAACTATACACACAAAATAAGCTTAACAATGGTAAGTACCAACTAAAATTATAAGTCCTATAAATTAAAAATATTAATTATTTTTGCGATAAATATATACAGCAGAAGGGAAGCGCGCGCGTGGAAAATTTGGCATAGGTCTTACCTCGGTAACGTCCCGCAAGACACTGGCGAACGCCGCGCGAGATGAAGATCGCTTCAATAATCGATTAAAAATTTAATTGATGTAATATAAAAAAATCGATCGGGTAAGATATCTCCAGTTATCTATTACCTTTATTCTAAAAAATGAATCACAATCTCAAATCACTTTTTGTAAGAATAAAATGGAAAAAAGGAGATAAAATTACACGAAAAGAGGTAACTTTGTGAATTTATTCTATCGAGTAATCTTTATTAAATCGTGTTTCCATCGAATACATTACCTTGTATATATCCTCAACAATACCAATATTTTTTTCTAGATTTTAATTTTATTGCTTAATCCTTCAAAAATTAATTCTAAAAACGTGTTTTGCAGTACCACCCGGCCTTAACATTTTCGAGTGATACGCTGAATCCATGTAAAAGGCATCTGAACCTTTGCTTCCAAATTCCAAAGCATCTTTCAACTGTGTTTCTTGTTAATATATGAGAACGATTGTAAGCTTCCTGCTTGGCATTACAAGTATTTTGTAGTGGTGTAAATAAATAATTTGTTAAGCCATTGCCTGAATCACCCAATAAAATGCCATTAAATTCTCCATTTTCGAATCGTTGTCGTAATCTACTCTCTCTAAATATTCTTGCATCATGGGTGCTGCCTCTCCAGCGCGCCACTATATCTCTAATCCGTAAATGAGAATCACAAACTACCTGGACATTCAGTGATGAAAAGCCTTTTCTGTTAATATAGTATTTTTTTATTCTCACATGGGTGCAGTCAATAGCACCTATTATTTGTCGCAAACCACAAATGTTTCTGAAGCCTAACACAACTTCTGCTTGTTCTGCTTCTGTTGTAGGCATATATACAAATGCTGATGCTTTATTAGCCAAGGCTAAAGCTACTCTGCTGCACACATTCGTGATGGATTGCTGGCTTAGTCCATGAATATCCGCTGCATCATCTTGAACTTCTTGTCGAGCCCATGTTCTGAGAGCAGTACAAACTTGAAGTTCTATTAACAGTCCACTACCTCGAGCTTGCTGTTCAATATCGCATCTAATTAATTCACAAATTTTTCTGACATCGTTTGCTGAACCTATATTTTGACCGAAACTCATTTTCAGATATACAGAAAGGATCATATCGATTTTTGTAACATTTTCTTTTTCTTGCTGGTTCTTCATTGTCAATTTCATCAAAAATATCAAAATATTGTAAATAATCCATGGTTTTCAAACTAAAAACAACGTAAGCAACTAATTATTATAAGTTACACGTTCGCTAAACAAGGGCCGAGGGCTTAATAACGATTGTCTAAAATCTCATTGTTTCCAAACATCTGTGCACCAGATGTATACAACCGAAACGTCAAATATTGTTTTATTGGTAACGTTTTTGTTAAAATCCTGTTATACGTCTTGTATAAAAGTTTATTGGTAAGGCCGCTTG
Source organism: Arctia plantaginis (assembly GCA_902825455.1). Lineage (NCBI taxonomy): Eukaryota > Metazoa > Arthropoda > Insecta > Lepidoptera > Erebidae > Arctia > Arctia plantaginis. Next base: position 5,258,097 of record CADEBD010000286.1, on the reverse strand, counting down.
TATAGAATAAGATGGAATAAAATCAAACATAATTTCATCAGGGTCAGCTATTTGGGACGGACAAACTGTTTGTACTGCACTGTACTGTACTGCTTGTACAGTATTTCTGGTTGGTGGTGGTAGAGAGTTTCCCTCCGATTGTAGGGCCTGAAAATATGAAACACATTAATTAGAAATATTACACTTGTTTATATACGATAATACAGTAATAAGCAAAGACCACAAGCAAAAAAAAACTAACAGCAAAGCCTCTCTCTTCACTTCCAGCTTGACCAATGACAGCAGTCAAACCCATTATGCCCAACACCCTCTCTTCTAAAGCAGTGAGGGTTTGTCTGCTGCTTGGACCACCACCAGTACCTAAAGCCTCACCACGTATTGCCAAGGCTTTTTTCTTGGTTTTAGCTTTCCAGTCTGCCCACACCTGAACACATCTGTCTGTTAATTTTGTCATGCATGTTTTCATCAACCATTTATTAGTCTATGAAGTAAGCTCATTGTTTTATAGTATTTACTTCATCTTGTAGAATACTAGATAACAATAGATAACCATAAAATACTATTTTACTGTGGTTTTTATAATAATCTTACTTTTTTCCATTTGTCCATTGACTTTATTACTCCTCTACCTGTAGAGTTCAATAAACCTTCCAGTACCAGCCACAGTCGGTTAGCTTTTATTCGGCCTTGAGGCCCTTGCTGGGGCCTCGTTATATCACCATGGCTAGAACAAGTTAAAACTTTATCAGAGAAAGAGTCTATTGTTCAAGTAAAGAGTCAAACAGAATTGTTTGGTTCGTTTAGTAATCAGTAACATTAAATGTTGTCGCGTATCACGTCATTGTTTATGTTTTAAAATTTCAAGTGCCTGAGTACCTACGAATTTTCAAATAACAAAGGAAGATAATTACGAAATAACTAGTAATTTACGTACCTCTCCATAAATTCCAATAAAGCTGCGAACTGTTCTCGGCTTGCTTGAGCTCTAGATTCCATCCTACAAAAGTTATCACATCATTTAAGGTATTTAAGGTTCATCATGAGACAGGATCTTAACATAACATTTCGAGTCACAGTAATGTTTAATTTACATTCGGCACTGTGATACTATAATAAACTAATAAAACGAAGAACTTGTGCCTTCTTCACTTACTTCTTTATCACTTTAAACAATTATTACTTCCAAAACAAAATTTAAATTCTAAACAAAAGTTTATCCCACGCGCTCAAAGTAAACAACTTTTTGACACAGTGTTGCCAGTGCTCTCAGTCATTAGTTACTTTTCGTTCCCTGAAATGTTACATTTTTGCTACAAAAGTTAAACGTGAACTTTTTAATAAAGTAGCTATTGTTAGGTACAGTCAGGATTGAACAAAACGTTTGTGCACTCACATTGCAAACGCTGGCTAAACTTTACGGAACACATCAAAACAACCACCGAACCGTATATCTTAAGAAGATCCACAAAAAAAAGACCGCGTTCTCATTTTTTTTTGTGCTCTTTGTCTATTTTTTACAAAGGGTTGCTAATGACGTACTCAAGATTCGTTAGGCTATTCCGGATAAAGATTTGAAGAATTTCTATACAAGTGCAACATGTTGTGATTAGTTCACGTCGTAAATTTGACTCTTGTTGACAGCTCAAATTAGGCTGTCATGTGTTTATTTAGTTTACAAGTATTTTGGGATAGAACTGAAACTCTTTCACACTTAAAATCCTGATATTAAGTTTGGATCTGGGAACACAACAAATATAAGTACACTATTTAACTGTTTTTTTTTCTACCGTTATTTTGTATCAATACTTCTACATTACTTAAGAAGTTGAAAACTGGGATTCGTCAGCCAATGGTATTCCACAATCAAGAACATCATAATAAACAAATAAGTAAACAATATTAAAGCATAATTAATTGTTGAATACAAACATAAAATATCTGTCAAATACAATAAATGATGTCATTAAAGGAAATATTTTTTTCATTACAAAAAGAGTTGTGTTTCAAACCTAAGGGGAGGTATGAATACTACTGCTTTTTGAGGACTGATCATGCATCTAGTGATAGTATTATGACGTCATCATCATCATAGTGTCTTCAAGCCGAAACCCAATCATGATGTCTCTTGAATCGTGAATCATCACGTACATTGAATTCAATCAGTGTAACAATAAAAATTTACACCCTCTTAAAGCTCTTTAGTGCTGAGCAAAAAGGACATTTTAATTTTAATCAAAATTTAAAAATTTCAATATTAATCTTGATTTTAATAGATCATAATTGCATACATTTTGCATGCCTTGCAGTGGAATCGCTTGAACCATGTACATTTAATAACAATAATTGTAGCAGTGTTTCCTGAAAAAATAAAGATTTGAATTTAGATTGAAAACCCTCACTCGTCAGAACACGATATAATTTTTTTTATTAAATGTTTGGCTCATACAAACCCAAGTGATAATTTACCATGGTTATTTTGTATGGTTGTGCGATTATTTTACAAATATAAAACAGACCACATCTATTAGCAAAAAAATATCCATCTAAAAATAAAAATGATCCACATGGTATTTGTTCATCTTTTATAGTTTTAGCAAGAAAATGTATAAAACTTACGTTTTCGGAGTTATGAACGTGACAAGAAAGTAATGTGTTCTTGTTTATTCCACTTCTGACTTGTTAGGTACAGTTTCATACAATTATTCTTTACCACACTTGTTACTCCACTTAATGCCAACCAACGAACGACTCCCTGTCCTATGGGCTCGTGGCCCTTTATACAAAAAACAACAATCTTAAGCCCCGCCCTTAGAGTCACGGGGCAAACTTAAATCAAATCTTGGTACGAGTATTTGACATGATCCATTAAAATGTATTTCAGCATTAAGCAATTGACAAATCGTCCTTATATAACTACTTGACACTTCATTACAATTATTCTAATGAATAATATATATAATACTAACTTATAGAACTAACGATCTAACACTATGTAAATATCGTAATTATATTTATATAATTTTTACCTAAAATAAATTCGACATATTTTGGGCCTACTCTTTTTCGTTTATAAGTTTTCGGAGCGAGGTTTCCGTAAAAGGTACTTGGTTGATGAATGAGTAGTACATAGCATAGTACGGCTCTTCGAGCCTTGATAATAATAAGCTAAATCTTTTAACTTTAATTTTTTCTGGAATGTTCAAAAAGGAGTTATTCAAACAACTAAAAGATGCTCGCCCATATTATCGTATCATTAACAATACGTACTTATTAATACATTTAAGGTAGGCACTCGTATCATGATAATTTGAAAAACTTTAACGCTGAACTTACCTAACAAACAATAAATGTGATCACCAGAACTTCACTCACGCACTTTTCTCGCAGTTGTACGATAACAAGGAAGGGCGCGAACTCGCGAAGTAGGAAACGTGCAAGCAAAATCAAGTTTAAAAACATCCAAGATACGTTTCATTTTGTTATAGCGCGTTCCATTGAGAGTCATCTCTGAGTGTGATATCATATCACAAAAATAATTCACTCGATATCACTGGTAAGGAGTTAAAGTGAAATACTTAAAGTTGAAAGTTAGTAAACTGTTTGCAATAAAAATCTAGTATTACAAATCTCGTTCTTCTCATAAGTTACGATAATTGCCTTACATTTTAAAATTATATGTTACGCGAAGGGTCAAGTCACGAAAAATGTACAAAATGTTTCGTTCTGGCAACACTGGTTTGACAATGTTAATTTGACGTTAATAAGAAAGCTCACCATAGACTAAAGTATAGATTTTTTCCAAGTACACGGTAGAACGAGCGATCAACTAATTCGTGTCAACTTGGCTAGCAAGTTTGCGTTTTCTAAAATCGTTTACGACGAGGAGTCAACGAATGTAGAAAGAGATTCGATCCGATACATTTGTAACTTGGCTAGGCCTGCAGACCACCTGTGGGGTTGATGGTCTGAGGTTAAATAATTAGCATAAGTAAAGCATATCTACTATAAATTATTTCTCAATCACGTTAATGTTTTCCGAAAACTTATAAAGCTCTCCCACGCAATCAGGTTGAGGAAGCACGGTGATAATATCGGTGAAATCAATTATTGACACGTCATTTTTAATAAGTTTAAACGTATTTTTTTGTTTATAGGACTTCAGACCTTTCACAACAGCTTTTTCTCCAGTAATATCTTCTATCAAGCAAACATACTTATAGGTTGTAGGTTTTCTTTCCCAAAGCAGAGCTGAATTTTGCTAATATGAAGTCACCTTCTTTTGGCACGAATACAAACTCTTGTTTTGAAGTGGATGCTACGCTTTCCAACATATTATAAATTACGCACTGGCTTTCTTCCTGAACATAACTTCCTCTTTTGCTACTTTTATTCTTTTTTTCTGTTAGACATGTTTTCTTTCGGGTTTGTTTTGTCTTAGTTCCTTGTTTAGATATTTGGTATGTATTAATATTTTTATTTCTTGTTTCTCGCTTTGGAGTTTCAAAAGTTGTAACATTGGATAAATTGTCTTCAAGGTATATAGAATCATTATCTGAGTTATTTGCCAGCAAACTTTTGTAAAAAGTTTCTGGGTCGTCGTCCTCTGACGAATCGTTACTTTGAAACGAACCACTAGTATTACTATCTGATTCATATCTCGTTTTCTTTTTCTTAGTCAAAGTCTTCTTCTTTAATTTTCTCTTTTGTCTGGCTTGTTTCTCTTCTGCTTTCCTTTGTTTCTCTTCTTGTTCTTTTTCCATTGTATCAATTACTTCATTGTAAGTCAAAATTTCGGCGCCTCTAGTAACGCGCTTCTTTTTGGTTTTGGGGGAATCACTGTGACCTATTTTTTTCAATAAAAGTTCCTGAAATGATACGTTCATAACATTTGTTTTAGCTTCATTTTCATGTTTGAATTGAGCATATTTATCTAAGTTTACCGACTTTTGCGAGTGTTGTAGGTTTTGGTTAATTTCTATTTTTGCGGTTTCATTATGGTTTCCTAAGATAATTGAATGCTGCTTTCTTTATTATAACTTGTCATCTGTTTTCTTTATTATAACTTGTAGCTGCAGTTTTAATTAGCACGTTTTCTATTATTATTATTTTTGAAGATGTATTGCTCTTAGTACCAGCAGATGTAGATTTCCGAACTTGTTCAAAGGAATCTTGTTTTTGTGTGGTAGAAAAATGTCCTGGCTTCTGTTTTTCGTAGACTCTTGGCTCTTTTTTTCCTTGTTTCTTTGTATTTACATATTTTTCTTTGACTGATATACTTGTTTTGTTTTCAATAATTTCTTGTTCGAAAATCGTTGATCCTGCTATTTCTACTTGAATCTGGTTTTCTTTACTATTGGCATTTACTGAATTATCGTATTCTGTCACCATTTCTTCTTGTTTGTCTGTTACTTTAACTTCAGTACAGTTCTGTGAGTCTTAGTACGAGGGCGGGTCAATAAGTCCGTGACTTTTGGAATAAAACACAGATTTTTTGATAAATAAATCATTTTATTTTTCAACGTAGTCTCCCTTGAGCTCTATACACTTTGTCCAACGCTTCTCCAATTTTTTTATCCCTTTCAAAAAATATGATTTGTCGAGGTCCTCAAAATAGGCCTTTGTTTGCGAGATGACTTCATCATTGGAGTCAAATCTTTTTCCACCAAGCCATTTCTTCAGGTTTGGGAACAAGAAGTAGTCACTCGGAGCCAAATCTGGAGAATAGGGCGGATGAGGGAACAATTCATAGCCCAATTCAAGGATTTTTGCCATGGCAACTGCACATGTGTGCACCCTTGCATTGTCTTGGTAGAAAATAACTTTTTTCTTGGCCAAATGAGGTCGGTTTCTTTTCAAATTGAATCGGTCCAATAAGTTGGCATAATATTCCCCATTGATTGTTCTTCCCTTTTGAAGGTAGTCAATGTAGATTTTCCCGCGTGCATCCCAAAAGACAGTCGCCATAACTTTATTGGCTGACAAACCCACCTTGGCCTTCTTTGGCGCCGGTACACCCTTAGAAACCCACTGTTTTGACTGTTGTTTGGTCTCTGGTGTGTTGTGATGGATCCATGTTTCGTCCACGGTTACAAAACGGCGCAAAAACTCCTCCATATTGCGATTAAACAACGCCAAACCTTCCTGTAAAGTTGTCACACGATTGCGTTTGTGGTCGACTGTGAGCAATCGCGGCACCCATCTTGCGGAAAGCTTTCTCATGTCCAAGTGATCATTCAAAATTGAAACCACTGACCCATGCGAGATCCCTACGGCTTCCACAATCTCTTGCACTTTCAATCTTCGGTCGGCCAACACCATATCGTGAATTTTTTCGGGTGAAGAGACCTCAACTGGGCGTCCAGGACGTTCGGCATCTTCAGTGCTTCACAACGAAATTCAGTAAACCACTTTTTTACCATTGAAATCGATGGTGCAGAGTCCCTATAGTATTTATCAAGCTTAGCCTTGGTCTCGGTAATGGTTTTTTTTCGCAAAAAATAATGCTTAATAAGCACACGAAATTCACTTTTTTCCATTTTTTCCTCAAATTACTGGGTAGTCTGATAAAGATAGCTGTCAAACACAAACTAACTGACGCAGCAAGTTCAAATTTTGACAGGAGTCAACTGACAGATGCCTGTTGATAGGAGTAGTATTGCTTTTTCAGTAAAGAGGTCAGAAATTCAAAAAGTCACGGACTTATTGACCCGCCCTCGTATCTTCCAGACAATTTCCGATCATGTTAAAATTTTGAAGTGTCAAACTTAAAAGGGTTGGTACTTTAAAATAAACTTGATTTTTGACAATCTGATGCGAGCAGTCATTTAGGTTTTTATCAAAGGTTAGTAAGGTGTTTTCTTCTTCAGGCAAGGTAAATAAGTTTACATATTCAACTTCGTTATCTTCAACATTGTGCGTAAGTGCTTGTTGTTGTTTCCATCCAACCCTTGCGACTGACAGTGTAAGCTGTTTTGACATATGGATCTTTGTAACACCACTCATTCCATAAATGCTTGCCCTGGAAAACAATAAGTGGTGGAACTTTATCGCCAACTGCATTGGCAGCCAACAACACAGTCGTATTTTCTCTTCCAGGGGAACTAGTAGTCCTGGTACAGCGGAACCCTTTTTGTCCAATGACTCGGGTTTTATAGACGGATCATTGGAAAAACTAGTTTCGTCGAGGTTATATATTCTTTAAGGTTTATCAGTAAATCTTTCAAAACACTTTCTAATAAATCAAAATATTCATACACTGTAAACGGATTACATGCCCGTTTACGGGCAATTTCTACAGACTGCGGTTTTTTTAGCGATAAACCGTTTCTCTTGCGAAAACCACGAAGCCAATCATATCTTCTCTGAATGGCATATCTTCTCTGAATGGCGTAACTATACCATTCCTTTTAATATATTCTGACACTAATGCCTTGACTTCTTTTGACGTCAATGAAAATCCATTTTTTTCCATTATGTGCAAATAGGAAGATATTTCTTGCTCACATGATCTGGAAAATACAGTATTTTTTCCAGGATTTGCCTGTTTTTGCCCGCGCGTAGCGTACACATCTGATATTATTGTTGAACGAGGAATATTGAAACGTTCCGCAGCAGCATAACTGGTTAACTGTTTTTGCTTTACTAGTCGTACAGCTTCAAGAAGTGTTTCACAGCAATAAGTTTTCTCCTTTTTTCTTTTATAGTTTCGGACCATCTGATAACAAAATTTGGATTTTGTATAAACTTGGTGCATTTTTTTATTTAAGCTATATATGTCATGTTGTTAAAACTACGCAAAATTTTAAACACTTCATACTAATTGCAGCTAAACATTTATGCAAATACGTGAAATTCACTTATCGAAATATCGACACGGAATGTCACTAGTAATTTGCAGTTTTCGTACAAAAAGCATGGGGCGATTGTAACTAATATTTTTAATGTCATAAAACATAACACAGGACGCGGCAACACGTAACTCTAAAATGGCGGCTGACAGAAAATGATCTGTCAGTACTACAGTAGGTGAACTAGTGATGCCATCTGTACTTTATTTGAAAAAACTATGATTCCTCTTTACTCCAATAGATAGCTATCTAAAAAATGATTAGATTGAGAGAAAATTTAATTAGTTGCTTAAGCCTCATAGTTACCTTATTCTGTTGTCACTACTCTATTCGATAAAATCTCGTATACGGGAAAATAATCGCCGTGTGAACGTGGCCTTAATCATAGCACTTAAATGAATGTGCTGATTTGTATATACCTCAGCCTATGCTTGTACACTGCTGGACATAGGCCTCTCCCAATGATTTCCAGCGGGGACGGTTGATTGCGGCCTGCATCCAACGGTTTCCGGCAACCTTTACCAGGTCGTCCGTCCACCGGGTAAGCGGTCGTCCCACACTGCGCTTTCCAGTACGTGGTCTCCATTGGAGAACCTTGCTGCCCCATCGGCCGTCAGTTCTCCTTGCTATGTGCCCTGCCCATTGCCACTTGAGCGCGCTAATCCATTGGGCTATGTCGACCACCTTGGTTCTCCTGCGGAAACGCCAAGCATAGCCCTTTCCATAGCACGCTGAGCGACTCTGAGCTTTCTGATTAGGCCCATAGTAAGAGACCACGTCTCAGTTCCATAGGTCATCACTGGTAACACACACTGGTTGAAGCATTTCGTCGTTAGGCACTGAGGTATTTTGGACGTGAAGACGTTTCGTAATTTCCCGAACGCTGCCCAGCCGAGTCGGATTCGACGATTGACTTCTTTCTCGAAGTTGGACCGTTTGTCCTAGGTAGACATATTCGTCAACAACTTCGAGGACAGAGTTTCCCACGACTATGGGAGTCGGCGCGACATGGACATTCGACATGATTTTCGTCTTGTCCATGTTCACTTTAAGGCCGATCTGTTGAGAAACTCCGTCAAGGTCAGCGAGCCTTTGTCCCAGGTCTTCCAGCGATTCTGCCATGACTACGATGTCGTCGGCAAATCGAAGGTGAGTCATGTATTCACCATTCATGTTGATGCCAAGTTCTTTCCATTCCAGGAGCTTGATCTTCCAGAGCAGCGGTTAACAGTTTTCAGAGAAATAACGTCTCCCTGTCTTACCCCTCTCTGTAATGGAATTGACTTCGTGTACTGGTCCTGTACTCGAACTGACATATTGGCGTTATTATACAAACACTTCAATACCTCGATGTACCGATAGTCAATACGGCTCCGCTGGAGAGACCTAAAGACTGCCCAAGTTTCGATCGAATCGAAGGCTTTCTCATAGTCCACAAACGCCAAGCATAGTGGCCGATTATACTCCTCGGTCTTCTGTATAATCTGCTGCAGCGTATGTATGTGGTCTATGGTACTAAAGCCTTTTCGGAAACCGGCTTGTTCGGGTTGCTGATTTGTATGTATAGTCTGTATTTGGTGACGAGTATTGTAATAAAACTTCCAATATACGATGACACGTCTGTTTAATATATTAGTCTATACAATACTGAAGTGCCGTAGGCACAGTACATCCCCCTAATAAAAAATGGTTAGGGAATAATTTTGCACGAATTGCTTTAATTATCAGTATAAAAGTACTATAATTTATGTGGTAGAGTACAATATTTATTTATTGCGCTATCGTTCACAAACATGACACTTTATATTACATTAAAAAGTTTATCTCTCAGAAAAACGAACATTCGCGCCCTGCGCCGCCTAAACGAAACAGCAGGCGCAGGCATACATTTTATAAAAAATAATAAAAAATAAAATAAACTTTATTCTGTAAGAAAACACAGCATACAACTTAATATAAATTACTAACTTAATACAACTACAATAATATTTCATTTTTTTAAAAGCTTAAAACTATTGACGTACGCGCAACACTATACTACGCTATCTGTGGTCATGAGTATTTAGTTGTCTGTGAGACTGTGATCATATATATGACGTGGCGCTGACGTGGTGATTATTTATTTACACTATTATTTTCGCCGCGCCGTAGAAAGAGAGGGGGATACTTCCGCTCCTACTCCGCGCCGGCTTTTTACTCTCCATCCGTATTACGAATTTTCGATCAGGTCACGTGTAATGTTGGGATTTTATCCGGATAAATACTCAAAATGGATAAATACTCTAAATGACCGTTTTTACTCGAATATTTATTGAAAAAGCGGATAAATATTCCCTACAGGTTTAGTTATCTAACGTAAATTTTGTTATTTTACAAGCAAAAGGATTGAAATAAATAAAAATCTGAAAATTTAGATTTGTACTGTGCTTTATTAATCACTTTAATAATAACAAGAAGCCTGTAATACTCAATCATGAATATTTATTTTCGTCAAGCACTGTCAAAGTTAGATAAGGTTATTAATTACAAAATTAGTTACTTAAATCATTGTAACATTAAGAAAATGACATAATAAGTAGAGGAGAAAAACTAAAATAAAAATTGACCCATACAATCATAATCTTTTTCGTCAAACGATGTCAATATAATATGAAAATATAGATTAGTGCGTTACTTTAATCACTTTAACAATAACAAAATATTATAATAACAATGGCTTCACTACACTTATGAATATTTTGCCAATTACTGATATTTTCTTAAATTAACTACTGTCGCTATTAGACGCTTGTTCATCATTATCAGAAAAGCAATTTACAAACTGGAACTCACTTCCCGATTCTCTCAAATCCACTGATTATTCATCAGTATCTGTCTGTACTGGAAATGGTGACGGAAAGTCTTCGTCGTCACCGTCGCTGTCTGCACTCTCTTGGATTTTGTATATATATTCCAATTATATTTGATGAATGTAATTTTTGCTGCATTTTCTGTGGTCAAGCTATTTCTTTTTTTATTGTGAATGTTTGCGTGTGTACTAAAAGACCGTTCTGTTGCAAAAATTATCATCAAGCAAAGCTGCTTTTGTGTCATTTGACATGACAGTATTTTCTTCTATAGCTAACGCTAAGAGACCGGCTTTTGTATTTTTCAAACTCCTTAGTGATGTAAGGTAACTGCCTCATCTTGTACAGCACGGCAGCTTAAATTTTTCGCCTGATTTCTTTAGTTTCACGATTTGCTGTAGCTTTGATCCCAGTACTTGCGATTTTTTTATAGATTTTATTACATCTATGCAGAGTTTAATGAAATTGTTGAAACCTTCACATTTCAGTACGTCATGAGCTAGCAAATTAATAGTGTGTGCTGCGCAGTTTAGAGGCACATCATGTGGTTGTACTTCTTTGACTAATTGAAAAGTCTTTTGTATATTTCTAGCGTTGTCACCAATAACAACAACAAACTTGTCTTCGCGGTATGTTCTCATGACTTTTAAAATTTCTTCCCGGAGATATTCACTTGTGTGGCGATTCTGTTCAGTGTTTAAACTCTCAACAAAGACTGGTTCTGGTTTTGAAATAATAAAATTAATAACACCTTCGTTGTTTATATTACTCCATCCGTCCAACTGAAGATGCATATAAGTAGTTAACGGTAGCAAGTTCTTCTTTCACTTCTTTCTTTATTTCAGTGTAGAAACTAAACTTCCTAAGAGCCTAAGGGAACTTCCATTTAACCCTTTCCCCCCGGGGTAGTGCTTTTTAACGAATTTTCGCTTTTGAACTTTGTTTTCATAATAAGGTAGGTAAAACGAAAAGAAAAGATTTTTTTTTAGATTTTTATTATACCTAGAAGTACTATTTCCAAGACCTAGACTTAAAAGTACCGTCAGGAACTTCGTGTTATCACAATGTTAGGAACTTGGATAGAAATTACAAAATAATGAGATCCAATATTGACTTAGTAATAATTAAATTAATAGGTTTTTTATTACAGATTAACCTCATGGTATTTTACAAAACAATTTTTCTTCTCATTTACACACAAAAACACGTTGCAATGCGAACATTTACTATGAGGTTTCGACTGAACCTTATTCAAGCTACAAACTTCACACCTTCCCCTGTTCTCTACGAATGTAGACCAATGGATGCCTCTGTTACCCATACATATAGAATAGACAGATTTGAGCCTTTTTGAAGGGTCGCCATCCGCAGTATTATCAGTAGAAGTCTTTCTATTCTGACTAGCACTTTTTCATTGTCAGTCTCTGGGCATTTGGGAGTTATCATTGCTATGCAGATGAGATAAAATAATAGCAAATCTGTCTCTTGGCATTGTTTTGTTGAGATCAGATGTCGAAGAGTAATGGTCTCTCCACGCCGGACGAGTATTGTCTATACTCATAAAAAATTCATACCTATAAATGTTAGGAGTTCCTCCTTTTTTAGGTTCAATACCTTGCCTTTCTGAATAGCATAAAGGTTACTTTGGTATACAATATTGTCAATAATATCTCCAATCAATACTAAAAATATATCAGTCGGTGTGTTACAATGAGCAAAACAGTCATCTACTACTCCGATATCTGCAACGTATCCCGGTATAATTGTATCTAGGTCCCTCTTTTTCCATTTACGGTTTGGTTCGGGTAATTGTTGGTTAGTTCTGTAAGAAGACGTAGATTAGTCTGATTTATACCTGATTTATAGGGCACTCCAATACATCTTCATTTGACGGCGACGATGGCGGAACTTCGGCTAAAACACTGTCTAGAGCTCTTTCGAAAACCTCATCGAAGCCTCTTGTTGAGGGTAGTTGAAGATTTTCCACTTCATCATCGGATACACCTGCATCAGACTCTTCGTCGCAGTTCGGAAGCTCTGCTAATAACAGGGCTTCAATCAGAGTAGTATTGTTTTTAATATCCATTTTAATGCCTAAATCAATAAGAAAATAGGTTCAAACAATAATAAAAATAAAAAAACATACGTTTACGATAAAACAAAATACCCTCTTCATCGAGAATGTGTATTATAAAAACCCATAATTTTTGAGACTAAAATCACTTGACGGTACTTTTAAGTCCGCATCAGTTTTTATCAAATATTCATATAAAATAAAGTGATAATACGTTGTAACAGTTTTTTGAAATGTAGTCAATGATATAAACAACGTAAAAAGTAAAAAAAAGTGCACTTACCTGTAATATTCTATTTATAATTTTTTTTCAATTACACATCACAGCAAAGTGACAAAATGTTCGACAGTTTGTAACTTGTTGTTCTAATTATTCGGCAACTTTACGCGGTAATTCAAATACTAAGTTTCTTTTTCGTACTAAGTTATTAGACGAAAAATGTGGAGGTACTTCTAAGTACCGTAAGAAGGGAAATGGTTAAATATTTTAAAATTAAGTTAAGAAAATGGCTAGTTGATAAGTGCTTTTATACAATGAAAGAGTTCATGCAATATAAAACTGATGTATATGATCATTTGTAGATTTAATAAATTAGATATATTATATAAATTCAATGATATAAATTCAATAAATTTAATAATTTCCATGTAATAACATTTTTTTTGACATTTTGTTAATTTTATTAGTTAATAGTTATTAATAGTTAATGTTTGGGTCTCTATATAAATATTTGCATGCCTATTACAGGTAGAATATAGCTTGAACATTATACAACTTTGTAAAATCTGGTACCACCTATATTCTGTGCAAATAAATTTTTCTTTCTTTCTTTCTAGATTTTATTCAAATATTTAGTCGATAGGGCTTTTCTGGAAGGCAACTTAAACGATGGCTGAAGATAACCAAATAATTCGATCCAAAGAGGTTGTTTCATAAGTGATAGCGGGGCTCCTGACACAATTATAGCTCTGGTAAGCTTTTTAGCGAGGGTAGATTGATCAACACCTGAAGAAAAACTTGTGGAAGGCATATTCTGGCTCTCGATGCTCATATTTGAGTTATTACTATTTTTACTTAGTGCTTCGTTGGTAAGATCAAAAGACGGATTGTCCATTGGTGGCACATTTTCTGAACTTGTTTGCAACGGAATTTGTTTTGAACTCAAGTTGGAACGAAGTTCCATATCGCGCGTTGTGAAAGGGGGCTAGACGGAAAAAAATCTCACGAAAAGTTGTAACGACACTTTTTTATTTCAGTCATTCAGCGCCATCTATCGAATAGATAGGAAATCATTTCACAAGGAGATTTTACCAATGTATAAATTGTTTTAATTAGAAACCAACTGAAAAATATGTAGGTAGTAGCCGCTTTCATAGATGGCGTTGTAATTAAAATCGTGTCGAATCAGTTTTACTCGATCGTCACAACTTCGTTCCTATCGGGTGTCCCACGACACCACACGGCTTTTTTATATTATTTTTCTTCATTTCTGCTCGAATTATTTCCGGGCACTTAAAGCATTTTATTAAATGCGTACACATCTTATTTACGTTGCCGATTTTATATTTTTTATCGCAATAATTGCATTGTACAGATTTTGAATCAAGGATGCGATAATGTTTCCAAACACGTTCATTTTTTGGTCTTCCCATGATACCTAAAACAACGAAACATTAAGTTAAAACGCTGAGAAATAAACATGCAAATATCTACACTGATTGAGACATCTGTAAATTGTATTGTCATCTAGTTCTAAGTTATGTTCAAAGTTACAAGTTTCTAGCTCATCGGGAAGAAAGCAAGTTACAAATTGGTAAGATTTTCTAAAAGCATTTTTAATTATACAATAAAAATAGTTTATCGATCACTATAACACTACCCAAATAACCATTTGAGTTAGCAAAATAAAAATTAGTAAACTTACCTTGAAACGTTATAATGCAACTTCAAAAATAATAAACAAGCTCGTACAGCTTGACCATAAAGAGTTGACAAAAAATGAGGGCGCCACTATCGTTTACATGGTAACATCTATACTAGGACCTTAATGAATTTGATACTTGTAATTTTTATATAATTTGTAATTAAAGTCTTTTAATTTTTGACTGGCAAATTGGTGCATTTGATAGGGACCCTGCCTTGTCTAATCGTGGGTTCGATTCCCATCCAGGACAAACATTTGTGTGATGAACATAGGTGTTTTTTCTGTGTCTGGGTGTTAATTAGGTATCTATTTATAGGTTTAAGTATGTGTGTTTATCTATATATGTATAGTATCTCAGTCTCTGATACTCAGAGTTTTTTAAATTTATTTATTAATATTGCATTTCTATTTTTTTAATTAGGAAAACAAACAAGAATATAACAATAACAAAATATTTATTGAATAAATCCTAGTCTAAATCACTGTCTAAATACTCAACACCAGACATGATATCACCATCTTGATCATCTTCAGTAATTGAGCTACTGTCACTGCTTACCTCTCCAACATGAATTACCAGTCTGTTTATATCTTCATAGAGTGTTCTTCCTCTTTCAAAGTAATCTTGTTCAATTTTCTTTACATGTTCAACACATTTATTCCATGTTTCAGGAGTAATGTCTTGAAAGGCTTCCTCAGTTGCTTTTTTTATATCGATTGCTCCAATGTTACATGCAGCCACTTTTTGCTTTGCTATGCCCTCGATGAGCTCTATAGGGTTAAGGTCACAGTGGTAAGGTGGAAGTCTTACCACTTCGTGACCATGTTCCCCCAACAGCTCATCTATTTCGTACACCGGTTCTGGCTTGTGTTTTTTAACTAGCATTAATAATCCAGGTTTTCTTGTAGCTGGATCGAATGGGATGTTGTTTTCTAACAACCACAGTTTTATATCACCTACTCGGGATGCTGAAGTTGGAGCCTTGTTCCGAACCACACTATGGTATGGCGCATTGTCCATGACAATTATGGAAGCTTCATGAAGGTTTGGGATCAATTTTTCAGTCACCCACTGATAATCTTCCATTTTGTTTTTGCCACTTAATATAAGTGAAGCATTGGGGACAAATCCATTAGCGGTTCCAGCATGGACGATAATCCAACGTTTTCCTTTTGAAACATCATGCTTTATGCCTTTGATATTTATGGATTGCCAGCATTTTCTCAATTTATAAGAAGCATGAATATAACTTTCATCCAAGTAAACTATTTGTTTTTGGAGCTCCACAGACAAATCCCTATTTTGTTTGATTGTGTGCAAATATTTTTTCCTCTTTGCTGCTATATTTGTTTTTTCTATTAGCATTTCTCTATTTGTAGAGCATTTTTTATATGAAAAACCTATGGCATGTAAAACTTGCCTTAATTTCTCACGGCCCCCTTGAAAACCTAATTCTTCTCTTGCTACCGCTATCAACTTTCGCAAAGTTGGTGCTATTTTTTGTACAGTGTATGAAAATTGAACTTTCTGACGAATCGCACAGATAGTAAAGTCATCTAATTCTATTTTTGGGCGGCCTTTTCTATGCTTTGCAGGTGTTGAAAACTTGCCATCGTTTTTAAGCCCATCATCAATTATGCGTCGGACAGTACTTTTCGATTTGCCTGTAATCAAAATGAAACATTGTATGTAAAGTGTGTATCGACCAAAATATGCAGTCGCGCTATACAAAGCTACTTTTCCCGATCTAAACATAACCTCTAAAATTAGATTAAATCTGTAGAAAACGTCGATGTGATGATTTTTCTTACTCATTTAACTAACAATTATTGTAAATTATATCGTAAATTACGTATATTATATAAAATTTGAGTGTATAAATACCAGTCATGGAAGCAAATCTGTTGTAAAGGTCATCCAATCCAGTAAGAAATTTTCCAGCATGATATTCCGCCAAACATCTCTTAAAAACATTAAATATCACTTCTCTGGCGCCACTCTTTATTGTTTTACCCATTTCAAACAACGATTCACTGAATAAAACGTATATTTATCCAAAAATCACAAAATAAATCTCGAACAAGTCGTAAACGGCGAACTTTGACTGACGTTTGACAGCTGCTGTAGTGTTGTCATTTGCGGAAATATTTTAGTTCCTCCTTCATTAATTTCTACTCTTGTTGATCAAGCTGTAGATATTACGTTGTTGTGAAACTTACACGCGCGTGCGCTCTTTATGACGCAAACCTGAGCACTGCACGAACACTATGCGGCCGGCGGCGCGGGGGTGGAGGGCAAGATAAGCACAACAAAAGAAACGGGACAAAATATGGCCGGGATAGGGTACCTATAATAAGAATCACGTTGCTTCGTTTTGACATCAAAAGTAATAATGCTATTACATTATTACTTTTGATGTCAGTATGTAGTATGTAGTATGTATGTATGTAGTATTTTGGAACACTAAATAACAATACTAGTCATTAAATTAAAAAAAAAAACCATCTGATTCATAGAAAATATAAATATCCATCATTTTGAGTAAATAGCCGATAAAAACGGTTGAAAACGAGTATTTATCCTTTTCGGATAAATACTGGAGTAATTTTCTTCCGAGAATTTATCCTCCGCCCATCACTAGTCACGTGTCCTGACGCGAGTTTAACATTTTTTACCCATTACAAAAAAGTGTGCAACGTCGCTAAAGAAGTTTTCACTTCAAAAAAAAGAAAATGGTTACAAACATAACATATCTGTTATAAGTGTTATTTTGAAATTTAGTTACACATAAGTTTAAAATACGGTTAATATTGCGATTACACTTTGTTCAAACACTGTCCAAGTTCATGCAATTTGTTTATTAATGTTATTTATCAGCACTTATTTAGACACACGTCACAACACTATATAATCACTCGCGACGGTGTTGGAGGTGCACGGTTGGTTGCGCATTGAGCATCGCTGCTCCTGTCGACCATCGGCAGGTCCTGCAGGCTTAGCCAAGTTGACATTCTACAAACTATTAGAAAACTAATAAAATGTATGGGAATGACATCATCTCAACGTTTAGTCACGTGGTCAAAACAAACGAATAGAAAAGTGTTAGCCAAGTTGACAATTGTTCAAAGTGACAGAATGGAATGTAATCGTTTCTAAAACGTTGTTCGCTAACTCCATATAAATGCTAGCCAAGTGACCGTTTTGACAAGCGCTAACGAAACGATGTCGAAGTTTTTGAACGTTTACTTATCGAACTGCAGAACCCAATAGTTATCGTTAAAAAAAAATGGCGTCTATATGATCCAACAGAGCATTGTGCTGAGACCGATAAGTGGTTTGTTTGTTTACCATAATTTTGGACTATGTTTACTGTTTAACCTTAGATAGATAACCATATTTCACTCTACACTAAAGATAACCAAAATATAATCACTCAAACAAATATTTGAGTGATTATATTTTGGATTAAGTATGTACTAGGTTTATGAATGTGATATTATGTCTTCCTGTATATAATTGTGTACTAAGTTAATGAAAAACATAAGAGTTTATTCATATGTGGGGGAATTGCCACCACATTAATTCCCAGGTTCGAACCGGGATCCTTATCCAGTCAGGTAGGTAGGACGTTGAAGGAAAATTATCACTACACTGAGGTGGAAGTCGAGAAATGAACGATATTAGTTTACGTTCCAACAACTATATTAAAAATAAACTTTACAAAATTAACAGAAATTTAGGTAAACAACTCGATATAAAAATAAAGAGCGGTGGTAAGCGTGAGCGCCGAACGCGGAGTGCGTAGGTAGGTCCGTACATTGCCGGTCGCTAGGCCGGTGCGACGTCACACGCCATGCTTTTGTTGAATGCCTCGGGTGTATGGTCCAAGGTGCGAAAGTTGAGCGGAGCTAATTATTTCGTAGGATGTGGTGTAAGTAGGTACGCCACACATATTTTTATTATAAATAAAGATAAAGGACAAAACAATGTCCTCCTCACTTTACAAAACTTAAACATTTAAGAATCTCTCCGTCGGTCTTATAATTCAATATTTAAACTTTTCAAAATCATCTCTTTGTAATCTCTATAATATAAAAAATATAAGTAAGTATCACTCTTTATAATTTTGGTCTCAAATGCACTTAGGACAGGCGCTGGACTTGTGCTCTCCACAAATGGGATTCTTGCAGCTGTCGCACATTGTCTTTGTCATCCTTCTAATTTTTGATGAAGGCACAATATTTTCTTTCTTTGGCTCAGGTACCCCTTCACGTTCTGTGAGAGGTTCGGCTTGTCTTTTTGGCAATATACCATAAATTTTTTCTTTTATATTCGTCGGCAAAGTAAGCATTTGCTGTCTTGTCTCCATCCATGGGATCATCAAGCTATTGCTGAGTTTTTTCATGAAATCTCTACGTCCCAGCGGTTTTTCTTTCTTGGATATGACATTATCACAGTTAATAATGTATGCGTTTATAAATGCCATATTCAAGATCCCATAAAACATAGCCATGGGCCACCTGTTTGTTTTGCGGCTGCACGACATTGACGAGCACATCTGGTCGAAAGTGTCGACTCCCCCTTTTGTTTCTTTATAAAAATGAATCATATTTGGCTTGCCGGTCGTAGGATGAACAGTGTCCTCTTCATCACACGCTGATAGAACTTTTTGCTCGGTTTTGGTTTGTACGACACTAACGTCAACGGCCCATCATAGCAGAACATGGATGTCGCCTGGAATGCATATTTTTCAGCTCTTCAGGTATTTCAAGTTTGTTCGACCCAATGGTGCCGACCAAGGTCAAGTTGTATGGCTGCCTTAGCAAGTTTTTTGCTAATGGAACTGATGTAAACCAATTATCACATGTGACATTTCTATTACTGCCATGAATTGCTTTTGTAAGTTCTTTCACGTAAAATTCACCGAGTGTAAGCCATTGGTTTGGGTGCATTTGCCTAGATACGGCACAGCATCAATCATGTATCGCGTAGCACTGTCACATGTCATTACAATTTTCAGTCCGTATTTATTGGGTTTGTTAGGAATGTACATCCGAAAAGGGCACCGACCCCGGAAACCCAATAGCTGTTCGTCGATGGTCACATAAGGTCCGGAAATATAATTAGATCGGCAGTCGTTTATAAAGATCTCCCATATTTTTCTGATTGGTACAAATGTATCAGTAGCCCTTAGTTCAGGCCGCAAAGATTTGTCGTCCATTCTCAAACACCTTATCAAAAAATCGAATCTATCTCTACTCATGGCAGCAATATATCTATTTCCTGAATACGAATAATCAAATAACTCATCAGTGGCAAATGATTATCTTTCATAGCAGCTGTTAGTGTCAGTATGCCGAAAAGAGCCCGAATTTCTTCACAATTAGTAGTTTTAAATGTGGCTTTTACATCAGGACTTTGAATCTTCAGCTAGATTTTAGCGTTGGTCCATTTTGTTATCTCCTCCACAATATCATCAGTAATAAATATACTGAAACATTCTAAAGGCTCATAAAGGCATTTATTCATCCGAGTGGGACCCCTTGATGTCCGTATAATATTAGCAGACGATACTCTGCAACTTGTTCTGCCTTAGCGGCCGTCCAACGATGATCGTTTTTGCCTCTAAGAATTTGACACTGTGGCATGATAATATAACTCGGCATACTTTGCGAAGTAGTTTCAAGACTTTCCAGGTCATCTTCAGAAACCACTGGTGGAGCTCTCACCTCATAGTCTTCTGCATCACTCTGTACTTTATCTTCTAATAAATTGTGTTCAGTTTCACTTTCCGACCCCTGAATCTCTTCATCACTCGTTTCACGCAATAACCGACTGATTTCGAAAAAATACCGGTTTTCTTAAAGCCAGCTTTGAGATTACTTGCTGAGTTGTTCATGATATTTTCCCACAGCTTATTTAGCAACGTAGGAAACATGTTTTTAGGGATAGTGGGTAGTCCTTGCCCTTCCCGCGTTTCCTTCCATTGGTCTAAAATTTGACGCCAGTGCAGTTTAAAGAGGCCTAAAATAGGCCACGTCTAAAGGTTGAGTTAGGTGTGTGCTATTGGCGCTGCGTCTGCCCTAGGGCGACTTTTGCACAATTTGGGTGGAACCAGCGTCGCGACAAGACGGCTGTACACGGGGGTTGTCCGGTCAATGGCACTATACGGTGCACCGGTGTGGGCGGCGGCTCTGACCGCCCAGAATAGGGCACGCCTCTGGCGCCCTCAGAGGGTAATGGCGGTCAGAGCCATACGCGGTTACCGCACCGTTTCGACGGAGGTGGCATGCGCGTTGGCCGGAACTCCCCCGTGGGATTTGGAGGCGGAAGTGCTCGCCGAAGTTTATCGGCGAGTGGCTGACTCTCGGGCGGAGAGCGGATTTCGCCCTCCGCCCGAAGACGTGCGCGAGTGGCGCGAAGCCGCTCGCCGAGCCACGATGTCTCGTTGGTCGTTCCGGCTGGAGACTCCACGCGCTGGCTTCGCCGCCGTGGAGGCTCTCCAGCCGGTCATCGCCGAGTGGGCAGGGCGGCAGCACGGGACCCTTACCTTCCGGCTGACGTAGGTGCTTTCCGGGCACGGTTGCTTCGGAAAGTACCTGCACTCGGTCGCTAGGAGGGAACTGAGTCCCGCCTGCCACCACTGCGACTGCAGTGAGGACTTGGCCCAGCACACGCTGGCGGTCTGCCCGCATGGGCGACGCAGCGCCGGGCCCTCACTGCAGTCATCGGAGTGGATCTCTCGCTACCGGCCGTAGTACGCTCCATGGCCGGTAGCGACAGTTGTTGTACCGCGGTCGCAACCTTCTGCGAGGAAGTAATCTCCAGAAAGAGGCGGCGGAGAAGGCCCGGGAGGACGACCTCCACTCGGACCCGATCCGCCGCCGGCGAACCGGGCGGCGGAGGCGCGCTTATCACCGCCTCATGCCGCCCTGAGTGTGGCCGCGGATGGACGGGGTGGGTTTCCCCTCCACCCGCATTAGTTTGGCCAGCCGCGAGGGGGCGTCGCCTAAAGAGAGGTTAAAATTTTGAGACGGAGCCCGCAACAGGAGCGGGCCGGCGCTAGGAGGGGTCCGGATGTCTTAATAACGGCTGTTCCCGGATCCCTCCTATTACAGGCGCAGAGTGGCACACCGTGTGGTTTTAGTCGGTCCGAGTCCGACACACCACCCCGCCGCAAACCCCGGTGGGGTGACGGTCCGAGGGGATTTCCACACGTTAAAAAAAAAAAAAAAGGTGTGTGCTATTTGGTGGTAGAGCCACAAATGCGATATTATTATCTTTGCACGCTTTTAATACTTCCATGTTTATATGAGAACTTAGATTTTTATGGCTTCTGGATTTTTACTGCCACGCTTCATGAGCACTTTTTTCTTGCTTGGTTCGTTAAAAAGGTTAGTTTCGCCGTAATTGTAAATATGTTGAGGTTGTACTCCCTGAATTTCAGACTTCAATTGCTTAAAAAACGCCTGAATCTGCTTGTGGTCAACAGCGGCTCTCGCCCTCTTTATGTTAGAACAAAACTGCGACAGGAAGGAAAACTTGAAACAAACCCTATACCAACCCGTCTGGCCAGCGTGGTATAGTAGGCCAAAACCTCCTTTCTAAGGAGAGGCCTATGTCCAGCAGTGGACTAGTATAGGCTGTTGATGGGTTGATGAAGAAAATATTCGCCTAAGTTCTGCCAGGTAAATTATTTTGGAATTGGTCTACTTTACGTCCTGTTTTGTCTAGATACATTTTAGAGGAAAACCGTAATTACACATTTCAATTGCACGCTGGATATAGGAGGCTTCTGCGCTTCTGGAAGGAGCTTGGCTGGCTCACCTAGTCAACTAATCCTCGACGCATAAAGGACCACTCTGAGTCTAAATGCGGAAACCGAAGCCCACAACCAATGCATGCTGGATAAAAGCAGTTTCTTCGGCGTCTGAAAAAATTCGCTGACGGCCCGGTTGTCTAACTTTATTTATACGAATTGCTTTTAATTTCAAAATTATTGAGCTCCGAGGAATATTAGATATATTTTTTAGCAGGTTCGCGTTGAGTTAGTGTTTTATTTGTTATATCTGTTAGGCAAAGTGCCATTTGCCGTTCTTTTCTTTTCTTCTCATCAACTTATCTCGTGACATTTTCTATAACAAAATAAGTTAGTTTTTAATTATGGTCCAAAAACGTTAGGATCATAGTTTAGACCCGAGGGGATGATAACAATAATAAAGATCTCAATTTTTTATATAGATGCATTTATATAGTAAACTATATGTTAATTAAATGAAAGTTTGGTTCATAAACTACATAAAAATGAAAAATATCCAACACAATCAACAAGTTTTATTATTAATCAGTCATGTACTTAAATTACTACAGAGTTTAAACAAAAAATAGCTTCTCTAGCTTAAAACCTTAGGCCTTATTATACATTATACTAGGGTAGGGTAAAAAAGCCTATACTTTAAACTATCCAAAAATCAACTTATACTACGTAAATTAGTATTCTTGAGATCAATAATCATTAACATAAAGCAATAGAAAACATAGTGGTCTTAGAAAATTAAATAAATTGCCTTTATTCGCATCCATCAGGACATTGAAATTCATCAGTATCTTCTGCAGTCAAACCGACACACTCTTCGTGTTACCACTAGGAGCATCGCGAGCATTGCCTCATCGCATCGTCCATGCTATCTTCTTTGCAGGCATGACAGTACTAACTCATTTGTTTTTGTGATTTACCTTTGACGGTAGTAGACTTTTTTGCAGATACGATTTTAGCTTTCTTAGGATTTAAAGCCTTTTTAAACTTCGTTTTTTCTTTTCTACCTGTTTTAACATCAGTAAAGTTTTCGTCTTGTTTATTTTTCTTTCTTTTGTTACCTTTCACTTCTTTACTATTTAGTTTCTTTTGATTATATTTATCAAATAGATCTTTTGTGATTGGAGTACCTCGATAATTAATGGCTTTTCGTCTAACAGTCGGTGTGCATGTTTGAACTTTAACAGGCGTAGGCAGAAGATCATAAAAATCATTTCTTTTCAACCGACTGAGTGGTAAATCATTAGATTCATCTGAACTAGAGCTTGTTCCATAAACTGTGCGATAATAGCTGCGTTGCACGATTGATTCTCTTGAGACCTGACCTGTGGATGTTGATGCTATAGCTGGTGATTGCTTAGTTTGTTCTGGAGTCGCTGTTCGAAGACAATCAACAGGTGAAATATTTCCAAGCGAGACATCGGGTATTGAATCGATGTCAAAATTGATGGTGAACTAGCAGCAGATTTTGAACTCTTCTGTTCATCATTATTAATAGGTGGTATATTTTCTTGATCACGATCAGGCGTTGAGGCTTCCGATAAAATAGACGGTGTTGTATCTCCGGATTCTGAAGCTTGTGCATGAGGATGTTCGAGAGCTGGTGCGTTTTCTTGTGCAGGAAGGATCTGGTGCAGGAGCTTCCGTTAAAATGGAAGGGGCAAAAGCTGTTTCTGGTATGGCCTGTGGGTTGAAGGGGTACAAGCCAGTCGCTTTAAAGCCACTCGTGATATTGTATATCGTGATATTAAAGCGTGCTTTAGTTAGTTTTTTGTCTCTGTTTTGGTCCAAAAATGATAACAATTCAGCATCCCAGTGGTGCTCGAATGATCGATATACGGCTTTGTCGAGGGGCTGTAATTTATGGGTTGTGTTTGAAGGTAGGCAGTACAAATTAATGCCAAGTGAATCGCATATATCGACTATGGAAAGATCTAAATGACACGCTGCTCCATCGAATATCAAAAGGCATGGTCCCTGGCTTTTGTATCTAGACAAATGTTTTAAAAATATTTTGAAAAGTTCATTGGTCATATACCTCTTTGCTGATTTTTCACTAAAGATCCTTGAGGCAAATTATCGTACAATTCTGGTTTCAAACGTTTTCCCTTAAATAGGTGGTATGGCTGTGCCAAGAGCATTAACACATCCTGCGATGGTAACGCTTTCAGCATGCTCAGAAGCCTGCAAATGAACTCTTTTAGCCCCTTTTTTGGCCAAAACACTTTGCTGGTGGTGGATAGTGGGACGGCATTCTTTCTCATCCATATTATAAATTTTCTCGGGATGATCATATAAGTCAAATTTATTGTAGATATCTCTCAGTTTTTTAAAATGGTCATCAACGATAAATTACTTAGCTTTTGAGCTCTAGCTGGGTTCATGAATTGCGCTTTTCTTACGGATATTTCATGGTGTCTTTTCATGAACGCTTTGAACCAATCTTTGCCTGCGCGTTTGCCCTCATTATTAAAATTGTGTTTTATATTATTTTGCTCACAATATTTATACACCAATCGACGCAATATTCTTGGTGTCACAGGCAAGCCCATTTCAGAATACCGGATTATCCTTTGCACAAGTTGAGCTTCCTCTTCATCATTTAATATAGGTTTACGTCCCAAACTTTTTTTTTTAAACTGCCAGACTGCAGATGATTTCTGATTGTTCTTCTAGGAACCTTATATCTCTCTGCAGCCTTATACGTACTCAAAGTTCCTCTTTGTACTGCTCTAACAGCTGCGATCAGATCGTCTTCTGACCACAATGCCTGTTTGGGAGGCATCGTGACCGTAAGCACTGAAAACAATGTTAAATAAATTGAAAATGTATAACTACGTACATACTACCCACCAACAAACATTTTAAAAACACGCTCCTACTTATATAGCAGTTTAAAAAAATAGGAGTATAATAAGGCCCATTGTAAAATTTACAGGTCTTAATATCCGCCAACCACGTGGTTACAGAAAAAAAATATATTTTACAACTACAAGTCCTTTAATACGGTAACCTAGGGACAAGCATACATTAATTAATAAACGGACAGTCAATACAGGTTTGTAAATATGATATTTTCAAAATAACTTACGTTTTACTGAAGCCAATTTTTATAATTCGTGCCGCGTGACCGCACCGCTGAATGATTTCGACGACACTGGCGGAGGGAGAATAGAAATCGTTCGTCCGCCACTTCGCAGCGACTTGTATACGCTCTGAGCTTGTGTGAGTGTAACCTTGATCGTCAATTACTGTATTTCGTACGTTTTTTGTTACTTAGGCCTTAATGCCCGACAGGCCTTAATGCCCGCGGGTACCTTACATAAAACATAAGACAATGCAATCTCTTTGCTTAACTTTTTTGAGTCATTTATTTAGAAACCTACGATCGCTGTTCCTTGTTATTACTTTGTTTATTTTTATATTATGCTTACTAAGTGGACTGTAACGTTCTTGAGTATAATAAGGGTCTTTAAACCTAAAGCTAAAAAAACCATTACCGACCATATGAATCCAAATTTGAATCTTTGTCTTCACTTTAACTAATATTTTCAAATAAAAGTTTGCGGAATTCACATAACACGTTTAAACAGGTAATTATCGGAAAAGGTCTAATGAATTGAATTAGTGTGACATATATTAACCGTGAATAAAACTAGAAACAATAGACGTCAATTAACGAAAATAGTATCAGATAATAAACTAGATGTCGCTGCATGTCCATACCGGTTCAACTTTGTCTGACAATTACGTTGGACTATAGTTGGGGCCCTGCACTATTAGTACAAGAGCTAGCAACGTCAGGAAAACAAGCATTTCAGGTAGGCCAGTTTTTAGATATCCTATCTCTCTCACTCTCCCGCACGTCATATGGACTATCTGGCTGGCGGTAGTGGTTGCGTTCATCAGTGCGCATCCTACCTGCACAGGTAAAATATCGATTTTTTAAATCATTTTAAGGAGTTCTTTTTTTTATTATTTTTATTGAACTTTCTACAACGTTAATCTAATATTGCCAGACATTTTTGTTGCTGTTGAAACTGTTCCAGACGCTAATTTCGAATTTAAAAAAAAAAAAATTCAAAATAATTCAGTATGGCTGAATTTTTTTTATAATATTATTTAAGTATCTAAAAACTTAAAATTAATTTGCCACCAATTATTCGGTTGTTAAACCTTCAGCCAGACCGATTTAAAGGTGGAAAGTGATGTGGTATCATTTTGCTTGGTCTAAAAATAGTTGTCGAATAAATTACAGAGAAAGAATTAAAAATGAAAGAATAAATGTGTGGATTAATGTAGTATCAAAATAATTATTTCTTGTTAACAAAATTAAGATAATAATCAATCACAAGTATGAAAATAATCAAAAATTATATTTTTTAATTGATAATTGTATCACAAAAAACGGAGGCATCTTGATAATCATAATCATCATCATCATCTTCATCACTGCTGTCATTATCATTGTCATCATCGTCTTTTGGGTTGTCATCGTCTTGTAATAAGTTATTATTTGTAAAATAATGAAAAATTGAATAATCTTTCGTCAAAGAAATTTATTAGTATTTTATTTTTTAATTTTACCTTTAATAATAATGTCGGCAACTAATGATGGCAATTGCTCTCCAACAAACCAGACAAAATCATATTTATCGTCATTTATGGTCCAGCCAGAAGCTTGAGGTGATAGAGATGTCGGGTGTTTTAAATGAGCATTTCTCCAAAACTTGTAGCCGCTTTTCTTGTCAGTCGGACTACTCACCGGCTGACCCAGTGGAGAGATTTACGAGATTACCTCAGGGCGCCTTGTATGAGAACAGAAGTGTGTGCGTGTGGGAAACCTACGGGATTCCTTAGAGGAAAACAACTTACACCTCAGTCATACATACATGTATATTTCAATAAAAACTTTAAGTTACAATAATAAAAAAATAAATTAATTAGAGGGTATAAGAAAAACCGCAGCAGCGCGCGTCAGAGCCGAGCTGATGGTGCTCGGAGCCTCCTCGTCTTCACTCCAGGAGGTCACTTCCCCTTCCGCCCGAGTCGGCTATTTATATTAGGTATTGAGGAAAGTTCACTATTGGTATTAATAATTGGTATAAATAAAGTTAACGAGAAGTACGTAACCCGACCGGCTGTCCGCTTGCTTTGTGAGCCGCGTGACTGCCAGCTTGCCAGAGGTTACCGAGAAACTTGAATTCGAACCAGAAGGCCACAAACGAACAAGCACGCCGTCTGAGACTGACCGTCTTGACCCGAAATCTGGGACCCTACGAATGGATTAGCACTCATATTATCGATCAGGTTCCAGAAACAAATAGGTACAAGAAAAATTAAGAATATACTCACCACTTTCGTGGGTACTTTGAACAGATAATATATTACGAAAATAAAATCACAAGACAATCAAAACACTATTTACTGTGGCTTTTTGTCCAGCGTTGGCGTGCAGCTATCGAATTTGTAAAGTGTGCAATACCGCTGAGACGTTTAGCTGCATCTGCATTTATAGTCTGTTCCAATGTAAGATCTATTGGTATTCTTGAAAAAGATTTATCTGTTCTTTTAATGCCGAAACATCCAGATTTGAAGTCCTCTTCAAGTCCTGGATGTGTTTCGTTAACATTTTTTAAATTATCATAATATTTAACACACCATCGAGCGTAGTTGGGTTGATTAAACATAAAAAATAAATTTGTGATTTTTGGAATAATATGCTTAAACATTTCAAAATCACCCATGCGTATGCTCCTTGATAAAATGGTGTAATAATTAACTAGTTGGATGTAGATCATGTAGAACTGAGCAGTTTTAGCATGATCACCTTGTCTTGTTTTATCTACGAATTTTTGATACGAAGAGAGCAGTCGGGACACTTGATTCGGTAATAATTCAGCAGTCGTAGTTGAATGGGAAATTTTAAGATTTTGATATTGAAGAAGATCATCTATTATTTGCTCTTTTAAAAAACAGTGTTCGACTTGCTTTGTTTTTAAGTATTGGTCAAAATGTAGTATTTGCAAACCTACAGCCATCAACGGATGCAGACGTTTGCAACGATTAAAATGTTTGCCATCAATGATTCCATTCACAGAACCTGATGCTATAATCTTACTTTCAACCATCATATGTGATAATCCACACTCATTGATAAATACTCCAATCGCTTTAAAGAATGCCATCATCAAAAGATGTATAATAAATAAATAAATAAAAATCATTTATTGAAAATAAAAACAATAAAACAAAACTACAACAAAATTCAATATTCTCAGAGTAGCACAGTCTGTATATTTTTACAGAATATGTAGACATGTAAATTAATATGCATTCATCAAAAAGGCTAAGTGAAAAGTAAGTAATTCAAACATTACACATGGCGCGATCAACCAGTTTGCACAACACCACTTCCAGTAAGCCACACAAGCAACCCAGGAAGTGTAGATCTATATTGGTGTCCAAATGTGTCTTTAGTGCACCTTTTCAATCGTGTAGTTCAATCGTCCTTTTCAATCGTTATTTATATCTTCAAACATTCTACCCGGTGGCGGGTACATAGTATTATCAAACATACAAGATTGAATATCTTCTCGAATAATTTCTGCCGCAGCTTTTAAAGTTTTCCACCGTTTTTCCTTTTCATTCAAGTTTTTGTTATCAGACCAGGCTTGACTTAAAATGTCTTGGTAATTGTCTACAAAACAGATAAAAGTTAATTTTCCAGGCTTCTCTGTAATAATAATTCTACTACCATACTTTTTTCAATCGTATTTTTATAATCCCGTTTTCTAAAGCTACATTTTGGCAAACATTCTTCAGTTCATCTAACGAAAACTGGCAGTCATCGCTACTTTCAATGAAATTGAAAATTTCCTCCATTGCAGAGTTTATAGCCTCACTTTGAGGACGGCCAATTTTACCGCCAGTATTAGGTCTCAGGAAGGATTTGTAACAACTGTCATGGTATTTAGCGTCAGCAGCAACTAAATCATACTGAAAATTAATACGCGCAAAGACAGCTTTTGACACATCATCAGAACGATCTTTAGCTAATTTTAAAATGGAATCTTTGAATGTAAGTGTAGAAACTTTATGAATTTTTCGGCGATAAATCTTCACTTTCTTCTTTTCTGCTTCTTCATCCGCTTCATCGCCACAAAATAAGCAGTGGTTTTTAAAACAAAAGCTGGATTCACTTATTCGCGCTCTAGTATGAGGTGGACTTACTTTTGAAGTACTGGCCTGTTCTTCCTCACGTTGTCTTTTTGATGCAGAGATTGAAGTTTTCCGGGTGTATGATTTTCTGCAATCCACGTGAATTGTAACGGACTTTTGGCTTCTTAAATAATCAGCAAACTCATCACTTCTCGCGACACTTGCATTGATTAAAGTTGGCATTCCACGACTGACCACAACAGTTTCATCTTCAGTCAAAAGTTTATTACAAGTAAAGCAAAATTGTGACATTTTTTTTAAAATATTAATCAGCACTAACTTCAATAGTAGACGCTTGTAATAAATACGTATAGTCACTCGAACTGCTCGTTCAACACTAAAAGAAGCAGGTATACGTGAACGACACCACATGGACAAAAGAATAGGCAGATGTTTTTTAAGGCCAGATGTTATTCGAGTAGAGGGGATTCGGTAAGGGACCGGCGGTCATTTTAGAGTAAATTTTCTTAGAATAGTATAATGTATACATAAAAGAGACACGAGTAGGCATTTTTGCTTGCTTGAGTACCTAAATATGTATATACGTGGCATATGTGTGCATACTATGTAGAACATGATTCTTACAAGCGTAATATCTGGGAAATAGTGGGTCTTAGAGAAAAAATCATAGGGACCATTTTTATAGAGAATTTTAAGATCTACAACTTTGCTCTGAAGTACTTTTTCGATAAAACTTACCGTTTTCGAGAAAAATCCAAAAAACCTTAAGTCCCTAAGCTCACATGGGACTG
Organism: Arctia plantaginis; assembly: GCA_902825455.1. Lineage (NCBI taxonomy): Eukaryota > Metazoa > Arthropoda > Insecta > Lepidoptera > Erebidae > Arctia > Arctia plantaginis. Next base: position 5,227,615 of record CADEBD010000286.1, on the reverse strand, counting down.
ATGGGAACTTTTGACACTTTATTCCTTGTGGTAAACCTAAGGTCTCTACGAAGGTTTGGCTCTGTCGGAATTTTCTTTATTTCAATTGTCTAAAATGACCGGACTACGTACGAAAAATAGTACAAGACGTTTGTGATGCAATTTGGAAAATGGTTTAAGAAATTATTGGAATTTCCCCAATTGCTGTGGAGCACTAGACGGAACATGTGATCATTACTTGCCCTATAAATAGTGGCTCAAATTATTGGAATTATAAGGGGACAAATTCAAGCGCACTACTTGCATTAGTAGATGCAAAGTATAGATTCTTAGTTATAGACGTCGGATCGTATGGTAAAAACAGCGATGGTGGAATATTTGAAAAATCCATCTTAAGCAAATTAATACGAGATGGAAAGTTAGAATTGCCCGCCGCTAAACCTTTAACTCCAAATTCAGAACCATTGCCAAATGTGATTGTTGCAGATGCAGCTTTTCCCTTGAAACCATTTTTAATGATCCCTGTACTCATTTTTAATGTACCTGTACATATGATAACAGTATGATCCCTGTACTCGTATAGAGCTAGACTCATGTCATATAGAACAGGATGTCGTTTAATCAACTCAATCAATTTTTCGTCACTCATTTCGCTAAATTAATGCAAAAATATATATTTAATTAGCATTAACGCTCTGAGAAGTTCTCGAACGACTGACGCGTGGCGTCGGGTGTTGTCTAGAAACACACTGCGCGCGCCACGACGGGTGGCGTGTTTGCCCCCACCATCGGCAACACATCCATCTGGCCGATCGTCGCGTGGGATGTTCATAGTGTGATTCTGGTCATAGAAAACAATACAATTTGATTCGACTCAACACGCGTCGCGTTTCATCGGGTCGGGTCGCGTGTTATAAATGTGTTTCCGGCTTTATACTCGAAAGCAAAAGAATGACGCACAAATTTGACATTAGCTGTCAATATCATCCATCCAAGATGGCGGGTTGCGTTTCGTTTCACGTTTTTCACATAAAACCTAAAAATTACATTTGAAAAACTGTACTAAAGCATAAAAATTACGTTCCGCTTTGCATAATTGCAAGAGTATTTAAGAAATTTTGGAAATTGTTTAAAAATATTTAGACGCAACTCCGGCAGCTAAAATTGCTGTGGGGGGATTAAGCTAAGCCCCCTACACCACCAATACCCTCAAATTCAGGCGACTCGTTTTAAAATCCAACCCTTTTTAATTCTTCTCTTCTTTCAGATCAAGATTACTTTTTTTAGGTGTACATGGAGTACTTTCTCTACTAAAGTTGTCCCTGTCCATAATTTACTATAATTACTAATCACATTGTAGTGTATACACATCTAGGATAACAATAAAAGTAACTAAATACTGTTCATCAATAGATATAATATATATGTGTATAAGTATTTATCTATCGTCTCGAGCGACGTGCTCTGCTAGCCGCGCGGTGGGAAGGGATTCGTAAATCGACCGGTGCGGATTGCAGACAGGATGCGTATGCGGCGAGCCGATATTCATATTATAATATCAAAACATAAATACTTATAACAAAACAAGTGTACATTACAAGTGGCGACGAGATAAAAAAATAACAACTGTGAGTATTTTACAACAATGAACATTGTTCTATTCCATTCTGTTCAATTACATACAATTCACACTAACCTAGTTAACTTTATATGTATCAGATAAAACTATGGTATTAAGAGTATACCAATTTATCGCGGCAAACCAAAATTTATATGATCAAGATATTTGCTGCAAGGTTGTCATTGTTATATTCCATTACAATTAATTTGTAGACATTTATGATAATTATAAAAAAAAAAAAAAAGAAAAAAAAAAAAGAATGCTTATGGAATAACCATAGAAGAAATTCTTGAATATTACATTGAAAAGTTAAAGGTAGTTCGTAATATTAATATAAGGTATATCCATGGGATGCCGCATTAGATAGTTAAACATTTTTTCATAGTATGTCTTGCTCATGTTTTGTTATTGTTAAGTCTTACGTTACCACCTAGCAGTGCCTCCGCCAAGACGAGACAATTTGTTTATATATTGTAAACATTTATTTGTTGGCATTCTATTGTTGACTTAATCCTGTTAAAACATCTGTTAGGTACTCATTCTCAAAATTAACTGTACCTAAACTGTTCAAAGATGCCATCGCATTTTAGACTAATTGTACAGGCTTGTTATTGACATTCATTGAACTTACTTAGATACCCTATCTATTTATAGTGTTTGTAACCTTTCCTAATGATAATAATTAAAAAAAATAAAACATGATTACAATAATAAGTCATGGGAAATGATTTATTGGAAATAAGGGCATTCAATTGCGAAACTACCATAAAGACTAAATTCTGACAAAGTGTTTTGAGCATTAAATTGCTTAAAAGGTATTCGAGTAAAATTTACCAAGTGATTTAATAACATTAAATTGCGATATTGGTATAACGTGGGCATTAAATTGCGGGCATTAAATTGCGTGCATTAAATTGCGGGTATTAAATTGCGGCATTAAATTGCGGGCATTAAATTGCGGGTATTAAATTGTGGGCATTAAATTGCGGGCATTTAATTGTGAAGTACTAAACATAATACGATAAACACTGCCCGGCAAGAGGAAAGAAGTGCTTAAAATGTGGGATTATAGGACACTAGAGTACAATGTAGGACGAGGGATATTCAAAAGAGAAAGATAGAAGAAAGGAAAATAAATAACTATGGAGGAGGTGAAAAGAACAAAAAGTACAAAGAAGACTGAAATAACAGACAATATTTCAAGAACTAAAAGCAGTATTGATTACATATTTCCGTACCAGGCGTGAATAACTTGAAAAATCGAACCTACTAATTTTTCAGGGCAGCCATTTTTAAGTTTAAGTTTTATCTGTAAATTCTGATTTTATGTTATTGAATACTTTTTTATCTGAATGTAATTCATTTGCTTGGAGTTTTCAGATAACATAAGAATATTTAGTGAATTTACTGTATTTACAGTAGAAAAATGACATATCAAGTTGTTCACCAATGAGTTATCAAGTTGTTCACCTAAGTACCTTTATTACGACCTATTACCTATTATTACGACCTATTATTACGACCTATTACCTATTACCTATTACCTTTATTACCTTTATACGATTTTTTTACACACGTACTTCCCGTACGTGTGTAAAAAAATCGTAAGGAATAAGTATACTCTCTGCTTACCTCTTAAGGGACTGAAATCGTGATATTATGTATGTAGGTATGTGTATAGGTATGTATAGGTAATTAAGAAACAAAAAATTGCAAAATAATTATTTTTATTCCGAAAACAAAGTTAAAATATTATAAAATTCGTTGAATTCTTCTCCGTTTCCTCCTGCATCAGGGTCTTCGGAGTCTAAATCAGGATCGATGTTGGATACTTCACTATCAGTTTTAATGTTTTTATAAAATTCGTGACAAATAGGTTTTATCAGTGGCAATAAATCCATCAAATCCTTCTTTTTTTCTTAACTTATTGGTAAAGTCTCTTCTGAAACAACTTCTAATTCCATAGTGTCTAAATTGAATTTACCTCTTTTCCTGTAATTGATGACTCTAAAAGAGCTTTCGTTGTCAAGATTTGTCTTAAAACGTATTTCTCCGATAGGTTTCTTATATTGCAGCCACTTCACTGGTTGTCATAAAAAAATTTCACCACTAGCATCCTTATTTTTAATTGTAAATGGACCTTTCTTGGAACTCAATTCTGCAAAATTTAGATTTTTTTTTAGTTTTATGGGTACAATGGCAGATCCGTTATTAATCTTGCAAGATCTTATCAGTTGCATCCAATCGTTAAGATGAATTTATTTTAAGCTGCGTTTTATTTTTAGTTCTTTCGATTAGGGCATGATCCGAGTCACATTCCATGTGGCTATGTCCGCTAATCAAAAACTTATGATTGATTGTCTCTAGGGTTGGATGCACATGCAATAAATACATGAACATCATTTTTTAAAAATTTTGTAAAAAATGCCACAAACACGAAGCAATTTGATTTGCTCCTCGAGCACCGATGGTTTCGTCCCACATGTAACAAGTAGCTTTATCATCTCTTAAGTTATGAATTGTAAGATTGTAGGACTTTTTTCCATTTGTCCATCTACTTTATTACGCCTCCAATTGTGAAGTACTATAACCCTTCCAGTTCCAGCTACAGTCGGTCAGCTTTTATTCGGCCTTGAGGCCCTTGCTGGGGCCTCGTAATATCACCATAGCTAGAACAAGTTAAAACTTTATCAGAGAAAAAAAGAGTCTATTGATTAAGTAAAGAGTCAAATAGAATGGTTTCGTTTGTTTCGTAAGTAGTAACATTGACATTTTACATTGACGTCCATCGAGTTGGAGGTTGATATTTTTTTTACAGAATGGTTTCATTATTATAAGCACACACGTAAAATTTTCAACACGCGGCGACGCGTAGTTTATGAGAAAAAAAATATTGAAAATCAATTATTTTCGCAATATTTATGTAAATTTTTGTAAATCTCTACCACAGATTATATAGAATTTTCGCCATGGAACGTTTCGTTTTAATTAATGTTCAGTGAAACAGCAACAACAACAACAACTATTGAAATGAGTTCAAATTGTAATTATTTACGTAAATTTATTTAAAATAAAATGTTACCGAACATATAAATGATAAATAAAATAATTGATTTTCAATAAAAAATTTCTCAAAAACAAATTTCTCAATTTCTTCTTTCATCTTAAGGCAGGATCTTAACATAACATTTCGAGTCACAGTAATATTTAAATTATATTTCGCACTAATATTACAATAAAAACAACAAAAAGAACCAATTTTTGGTTGGTTATTTGCTTACAAGCTTCGATATAAAAATCTAGGCATCCGCATTTAAACAAATTTACTTGATCTGAGTTTAGATTTTCTGAACTACTTAGTAGTGTATTAGACGCACCAGCACCATAGTATACGGCGTCAATATCCATAAAATTTCTGGGATTCTTAAAATCAACATTTTCGATTGGAGTGCTAGTTAAATATTCTCTTTTTAAAAAACAATCAAAAATAGTTTTTAATGTTCCAGTTATTTTTTCATATAAATTATGAATTTTCGTGTGTTCTGCTTGCATTTCTTTATTTAAATCGGTAAATAATGGTAATACAAAATCTAAAAATTCCAAAAATAATATCGAAGTGGGATCTTGGAGCTTCTGTAATGTATGTTCTGCAACTAAAACATGATAATTATTAGAGATTTGGTATATAAAAAATAGTTTTAGAGCAGAGAGTTGTTCCAATATTCTCTTCACTGCTGCATGTACTGATAACCAGCGTGTTTGAGAGGGGTGAAGTATTTTATGGACTTTTAAGTCGCAAACATTTGAAAGTTTTTGAACTCTGCCACTCTTTTTGGGCTAGAAGAAAAGTAGTTGTAAATGTCTCTTACAAGATCCTCTATAAAGCGTGGCAATTTGGTACAAGCATATGACGCGCAAAGATGAAATGAATGGCAGGCGCATTTAAGTATAAAAATGTTGGGAATTTCATTTTGCAGCAATGTTACTACAGAATTATTACGTTTGCCCCATCAGATGCAAAACCTATTAGATTATTTTTATATGGAATATCATTGCTTCTAAAAAAGTTTACAATGTGTTCAAATAAGGTTGCTGCATTAGCTTCTTCTAATGGAATAAGAGTTAAAAAACAATCTTTAATACGATTCATTTTCGCATATCTCACGACTAAGCACAAGTGTTTGGTTGTACTAAGATCAGTGGACTCCTCAATAATAAGCGAAAACTTAGTTGCCCTAGATCTTCACATAAATTATTGAAACTTTCTTTACCTATAATATCGTCTGCTTTATAAGTCGTCGTAAGCTTTATCGTCTATTTTATAATAAGTGCAGTTAGTGTCAATTCGAGTAAATGACTTTTTAAAGTCAAATCAAAACGTAAGTTTTGATTTGATCTAATTCAAACTCTTTAATTAAAAGACTGTTAAAGCAAAATGTTGCAATAACTATCTCACTTTTCAGATTTACTCATATATAATATTTGGTGTACGTAAAAACTGCATAAAATTTAATTTAGATTGAAAGGGGGTCGCATTTAATATGTTTTACCTGTACTTAACCAATATGTTATATCTACCGAACTCATTGATTTCAAAAGCTCATTTCAGTTTTTTATAATAGCTTATTGTTTAGCTTTCCTAAGATATTGATATTTTTGCCACATTTAACCTGTTTTTTACCTGTACCAGTATGTGTATTATTATGTATTAAATTAACTACAAAGTGATCAATTTAATAATAGATAAAAATAAATTAATATTTACATAGGTAATCTATAGCACGATAATAAATGAGACAATCAATCTATTTTATTACTTATCACATAATTATGGCAATCAAACTTTGATCACTAATGAAGAAAAATCAAACTGTATTTAAGACGAATTTTATTGGGTGAACGACTTTTAATTCAATGAATTAAAGTATCTTAATCTTCCGATGACTCTTCGTCAACCGAAGCTTCAGGTAAACGATCTGCTTCATTGGTTGCAGTTGGTAAAGAAGAGTACCAACCATGATATTCCTCAGGAATTATTTTCTTAGTGCATAAACTGAGAAGATCTCTCTTTTTAGCTTCACTGATGGGTAAAGGATTCAGGTAAAGCTGTTTTAAGGTGATAGAATTATTCTGAGGCGTAGGGTTTTCCATGCGTTTTTTAGATCTATTACTGAGACGTTGAGATGGTTCCGTATTTTTTGAGACATCGATGTGTAAGAACGTTTCTGACATATATGTATTTTTTTTATTCTTTATGCACAAATTGTACATTGGCGGACTTAATGCTATAGGCATTTTCTCCCAGTCTACTTTAGGGTGGTGCTGAAATGTGTAGCTAGGTGCACTAGACATTAATAGGAGAAGTAAAAGAAAATGATTGATAAGTTAGGTAGAAGTAATGCGATAAATATACATACATTCATACGTACCAAATACATACACATACACAAATACTTATATAGCAACATACATACAGAAGCCTAAAAATCAATAATATATAAAATTTCAAGGTTGTGATGAATCTGCTAGCGTGTCCAGGATGCGAGCTCTAGAAAGCTCTAGAGGCGGCTGGGTGCTATCCTGACTTCGAGAGGGAGAGCATTCCAGAAGAGTACGGATTGAATTAGTAACGAGGAGTGGACACAAGCGGAAGTATAAGTGGGGCAGAGCAGAAGAGGATTGTTAGCTGACCGGAGGGTTCTATCGTGGTTGGAGCACAGAAATTGGAATGAAGATGTCAGGTAGGAGGGGGAAATGGGTGAGTAGATAATGGAATAGAGAGTGGTGAGGGCGCGCAGGTGTCGGCACTGGCGAATTGTGAGCCAGTTCAATTCCAAGAAGTCCAAAAGGAGGAAACATGGTCATATTTGCCAAGGTTGAAGACGAATCGAATGCAGTTATTCAGAAGGCGGTCATATTTATTGAGTAGGTCTGCATTCAGGTCATAATAGCATACATCACCATTATCCAGGATGGGGACAATAAGGGTCTGTACAAGCATCGCTTTTGTCTCGGAGGGGAGGAAATTCTTGAGTCGATAAAGGGCCCGTAGCGTACAAGTGACTCTGGCTGACGCTCGTGACCTGGGTTTGCCAGCTAAGCTTGGAGTCGATTATTAGGCCTAGGTTCTTAACGGCAGGACTATAAGGGATGACTATGCCGTTAAAGGTAATGGGTGGCAGTTTACCTTGGTCTAACCTTCCAATTATACGTTGACTGCCTATGATGATGGCTTGACTCTTCACTGGGTTCACAGTCAAACCAAACATATTAGCCCAATCATTAATAGCCCCCAGGTCGTTGTTCAACATCAAGATGGCTTCATCTATGTTGTCTATTGAGGCTTGATAATAGAGCTGCAAATCATCCGCGTAAAGATGGTACGCACATTAAAGGTTTGGAGTGATGAGGTTGATAAATATTGAAAATAATAGAGGAGAGAGAATGCCCTCTTGAGGGACGCCACAGTCGAGTTCACGCCAACCTAAAGAGGATTAATCGACGCGGACAGACTGTTGACGCCCCTGAAGATAAGACGAGAACCAGTCCAGTGTATCAGGCGTAATCAAAAGATAGGACAGGATGGATAGAAGGATATCGTGACTGACGGAGTTGAATGCATTAGAGAAGTCAACCAAAGCCAACACTGTTACTTTGGATTTTTCAATTCCTGCTCGGATGTCAGCAGTCACTTTTAGCAGAGCAGAAGTTGTGCTATGCCCGGGCCTGAACCCCGATTGAAAAGGGCTTAGTAGGTTGTTTCGATAAATGTGTTGGGATAGTTGTTGGTTCACGCTGGCCTCGAGGACTTTAGAGAGGAAGGGGAGAATGGATATAGGGCGAAGGTGATTAAGGAGTGTAGGATTCGTGATCTTGGGAAAGGGAGTGACGAATGCTTTACGCCACGCTATGAGGAAAATCCCCGAATCAAGCGAAAAATTTGTTATATGCGTAAACACAGGAAGAAGGTGATCGAGGATGGGAATAATCATGCGACGGCTAATGTTATCACTTCCCATTGCATTGGATTTGATAGAGAGGATAATCTTTTTGACCACATCTGGTTCAACCGGAGAAAACTCAAAAGCTTCAATATTGGGACGAGGCAGATCCGCCAGGAACTGTAACGTCCGAGCCTTGATTTGGCGATCGAACTGCGATGAGGAGGTGAAATGACGGTTAATATCATCCAAATCAAAGGTCGGCGGAAGATTATGTTTTTCAGACTTGCCGATACGCAAGGTCCCCAGGAACCTCCAGATACTTGAAGCTGTTGTGCAATTAAGGTTGTTAAGAATATGGCGGCGTTTAGCATTACTGGTTACACCGATTTCTTGCAACTCTGTAAAAATCCCAGTTTTCGTCGCAGCGGTTTCTCCGAAATTTCCGATAATAATACTCTACGATGCATTTCCTCTCGAATAGCTACAGTTAACCAAGGGGCTTGAGGACGTTTAATTTTAGTTTTCGTGACTGGCGCATGTTGATCGTAGAGGTTTGTTAACATCGTGTTGAACAACTGAACTTTATCGTCTACTGTAGCGGCTTCCAGCACGGGTTCCCAATTTAAGTTTGAGGCATCATATCTAAGTCTTTCTTCGTTCATCCGTCCGAGGCAGCGAATTTGCAGAACCTTAGGACAAGGTTTGGGAGGTTTTAAGGAATAGGACAGGTAGATGAAGTCATGGTGGGAAAATCCGGGGGCAAAATGTTGCAAACCTCAAGGAAAAGGTATTCAGCTAAAGCGGTGCTAGTTGCGGTGGAAGTGGTTAGAATTTTATAAGAGAAAGAGCTGCGGGTGTCCCTCTCTTATCGGGTCTGTCATTCCGTATAAGAATATAACATAATATCAACGCTAGAGACCCCAACGGAATCGTTTGCAGAATGAAACGAATCATCGTCTGAAAACATGAGATAAAAAATGATACAGTAAAATTAAAATGTTTAAAGTTGAAAATATATGTATATAAATACTAATATAATAATAAAAACAAAATATGAATGAAATGAACTATGCCAATACACTTACTTTCTGCTATTTTTGAATCAGGACAAACGGCTTGCATCAGCTTCGGCAGGTGCTCCATAATAGTGAATGGTAGATTGTGTTCAACAACAAACGAGGCTCAATCTTATTTCACCTGAAATTAAAATAAAGAATTAAAATTATGTAGGTATATCTAGTAGCGATTAGGGTCTAATTATATCCACTGCTTCTATAAACCGATAAGTAGAAAACAAAATAATATACCAATGTAAGTAGTATCATAAAAAAAAAATACCTTGCTTAACCAGTGTATCAGATTTTTGAGTTTTGGTCACAGTAAATGATGATATCTTCGGTTGTGATTTTATATTCTTTGATGATACTGAATGTGCTTGTGAAGAACTATGTTTCTTTGTAGCGTCTTTTCCTGATGTGATGTTGATATCTTTATTACAACTCTTACAATAGGCATAGCTTTCGTCTTTACGACTATCTTGCAGCCAGCCTGGAAACTGTTCTTCCCATTCTTTTCTATAATATTGTAGATGGGGCGTTCTAGTTTTCTACCGACAATGACGTGTCTCTTCTTGAAAAAAAATCGGTTTTTGTCCAAAATTGCAGTTTCTCAAATTTTATTTCGACAAGATTTTTTTGGACCATACTGAGATTATAATAATACTAAAATTCCGTTTTTATTTTTTTTTGCTTTTTACAAAATCATTGTGACATAGTATTCGAAATGTGTGACAGAGATGTTTTACATACAAATAAAACTTGTCTCTTTGCGCCGCCTAATGTTACAAAATGATCTCGCTTAAAAAAATCATATGGAATCCTTTAATATAAAATTATTTATTGAACTTCTGAAATATTATCATTACATTGATTGAATATAATAAACGTAAAGGTTCATATTATTAAACAAAAAAATATTTTATCGTTGGGTCCGGCTATGTATGTTTTTTCTTGCTATCTTCCGTCACGCATTTCGCAAAACAAAAAACGCTTCTTAGCTGTTTCACCTTCAACACTAAGCAACAGTACGGTTTCCTCTTCCCCCTTGGCCTCACGCTTTGGGGCCTCACCCGGGAGCGAGCCGAGTTAGTCGCCTGCAGGAAGTGAACAGAGATAAGTACTACTTTGAAATTTTATTGTAATTAATATTTATATATGTAATATTATTATTTCCCAGCAAATCTGTCATATTCACCCACTTTTACGAACAATTTGTAATTTTGTGAACGCTAAAATCCTCGAACACTATTATTTTACACTTCTGTCACGACGCACCTCTGTCACAAATAAACTGTGACGGAGTGGCATAACTCGTGACGAAGTGGTAATTTTTGTCTTGAACTTTGCATTGATTGATTTTTACAATAGTTAGTTAATATTTTTTGTGTTCTATATATTACATTATCGATTATTTTATTAATTTAAGGTATTATCATCGGGGTAATTAAAAATTGCGTTATCTGCGGCGGAAAGGCAGCGACGTTGTCGTGAAAAAAGGAAACAAGACCCCGAAAAAGTTGCAGAAGTGAAACGAAAAGACTTAGAAAGATGTCATACTCGCAAAAAGCTAGTCAAAGATATGACACCAAGAGATCACAGACAAATGAAAAGAAAATGGCAAGTTAGAAACAAGAAGAGAAGAGAACAACAGAAAGCTTTGCAGAACGTTCTAATGAATGCTCCGGCTTCCACAACTGTTCCTTCAAGCCCCAGGTTACTTACTTTAAGTCCTAGATCTCGTTCACTAACTTCAATCTCATCCACTGCTAGAGCAAGGGGTAGAAAAAAAGTTAGACGAGACAGATCGAAAATTTATAGGCAAAATATGAAACTCCAAGACAATGTAAAAGAATTACAGAAAAAAATACGAAAATACAAGAAAAGACTTCAACGTCGAAAAAATAAAAAAGATAACTTATTACATAATATGACCAAAACTATAAAAAAAAATGAAGATAAAATTAAAGGCGCCGAAGAAGAAAAAAAAAATAGTATCTTGACAAATGCAATTAAGGAACATTACAAATTACTGAACATGAGATGGAAGTTAACGATAGCCCAACCTCAGATTTAAAAGAACCACTGGCTGATATAACCAACATAATTAGAGCTCCTACAAAGAGATTTTATGAGACTGTTTATACTTCTACTTCAGAAGATGAAGATGATCAGCCTCTTGTTAATCAGAAAAAAAATGTGCACATAAAACCGGGTACTTCATACGATCTGTCTGTTGACAACATTCACCCATTATTAATAAAAAATGGTACACATATGTTAGTAAAAGTACCCAGTAAAAACAAAGTCGAGTACACCTACTTAGGAGTAGCAAAAAGTTGTGTGGATGAAAAAGGAGATGTTCAGGTAATGTTTTATAAAACTGTTGATGACACTGGAAAAATATTTAAATTAGTAAAATCAGATCTATCAGATGTGATGTTTGAAAACTTGATAAAAATAATTCCAAGTCCTAAAGAAGTCAAAAGAGGAAAGCGTGTTTATTACGAATTTGATAAACCAATAGAAGTATTTGAAAAGTAGAAAAAGAGAAAATTAGTCTGATTTTACGTGTACCAAAGAATGGTTCTACCAAGATATTATATATTATGTAGCATTATAAGAGAAGCATTATGTTTTGTTATCGTTTTAAAAACATTAAAAATGTTAAAAAATTAAGTTCAAATGTTGGCTTATTAATATCTACCACTCTGTCACAAGTTTGTCCCTCTTGTAACTAAACGTCAATGTAGCATATGATTCTATTTATTGAAAACTATACTAAAAAAGCGTATTATATTATTACATATTGACCATATAAGGTATTAACAGAATTTCGACTATGTTTATGTCAATTATTTGCAAAATATTTCAAAGTTTGTTATCTTAACGAGCAAAAATGTGCCAGAGTGGTATTAAATGTTATTTTTTATATATTTGTAATAAAAATTCTTATAAATCGAGTTACATAATAATAAATGCTTGTATTCCAGTTAAGCAAAGTGAAAGAAAAACTGAAAATTTGATTTTACATAATAACTAATGAATATTTTTTTTTTGTGACTGAGGTGTTTATTTTTTCTTACTATTCCGATAAAACTTAAAATAAATAAAAGATATAAAATAAAACTTCGATGCATTATACATTTCTGAAATCTTCGATAACTGGACAATGATTTAAAAATACATTTTATGAAAGAAATACACTTTTATTTTTTTTCAAAATCAAAAAATGTATCACTCAGATTGTCGGTAGAAAAGTAGAACGCCCCAGATATTTTTTTCTTCTTACACTCACACTTGTGCTTGGCTCCTCGTCAGACGACTTTAACTTTAACTTAATGATCTGATTTTGTAGGCACTCTTTAGGTTAGGTACTCTCTCTTCAAAGCTATGAAAATGAAAATTAATGATAAAAAAAAACCCGATTTCCTGTTTATATAGACTAGACAGGTAAATTCCCGAGCGGGAAGCCCCTTAATAACATCGAACTGTAGGATACAAGGGTATTCCCCAAAATATATGGAACATTCCGCACTAGGTTCATACTATTAGGGACTTCTCAGTAACATTAAACATAAATGAAAAGGGTAGCCAACTTAAAAGTGTAAAATCGGTAGAAAAATCGGGAGAATTTCCATGTATACTCTGAAATCGTAGAAAAATCGTTATATTTCGGTAGAACAGAGTCCATATCGGTAGAAATACCGAAAACTCGGTAGGTTCGAGACCACTGGTTTAGCCCGCGCTTAAAATAAACAACTGTTGAGTCGTAAGCTACGTTTCGTTCCTTGAAATAATAATCTATACTAATATTATAAAGCTGAAGAGTTTGTTTGTTTGTTTGAACGCGCTAGCTAGCACTAGCATTTGGCACTTTCTCATGTAATTGTGGTATATTGTTCAGTAATTCATAAAATTGAATAGCATTCAGACCAATCCAGTAATAACATAAGTTAGGTTGAATCATGTGGACATGACTAAAATTAATTTGCTTTGTTGACAGTCTTTCCAACATAGCCAGTAGGTTATCCATTTGAGCCCCAGTGAAATCAGAATAATTTACTTGTAATTCATCCCAGCAATCATTGTGTAAATGAAAGTTACAGATCCGAGCACTCTGAGGAATATAAATTCGATAGCGACTTAAGACTTCTTCTTTCAATGCTCTAGGTATTAACAAACGTTCTATATTGCCACAGTTAGAAAAAACACAATGCCTTGTTGAAACGGCTACACGTTTATAGGTCTGTGATATTATTTTTGGCCCTTGTTGCCTTCTTTGAGGATGGTATAGGTTGTGCTGAGGTAATGGTGGTGGATTAGGAATATGTACAGCATTATCTTCCTCATCAGGCACGGGTACATCATTATTATGTACAGGTACTTTCACATCAGGTACAACAACTTCCATAGTAAGTACAGGTCCATCAGCATTTGGTTCAAGAAATTCAGCACTGGGTACAGGTACTTGAGAGTTCTCAACTACAGGCTCATCTTCAGCATGCATTATATGATTAGCATCATGTTGCAATTGCTGTTGTATGGTTCTTTTTGCTGCCATCCAACATGCTCTGCATACTCTATCCAAACACCGCATCTGGACAAGAAAGATTAATAGTTAGAGATGGTTTTAAGTTACAGTTATGATTATTCTCCTATGAGATATATAATAAAAATTGAACATCTATTATTGAGTAATTTAATTTTTATTTATTTGAAACAAAATGATATAAATTTAATTAATACACGCTCTTTCGGTTAACGACTGACGTTTTATTTTTTGCATCAAAGACATTACATGAATAAATCAAAGATGGCGCTACTGGTCTTACAGAAACATTTTGGTATACAATTATAACACCCCTACTTAACAAAATATTTCTAAAAAATAACTCAAGTAACAATTAAAAAACTTAAATTTTAATTAGGAACAAGACCTATCATTCCTAAAAATTTATAATGCTTTGCTGATAATAAACCCTTGGTTAAGAGATCAGCAGGCATATCTAGAGTTGATACATATTTCACATGAATTACATTATCCTTTATAGCATCTTTAATATAATGATAATGCACATCAGTGTGCTTAGTCTCTAGTAGTTCAGAGACTGGTGATTTGAAGATAAGGTCAATGCACTCTGATTATCACAATGCAACTTAACAATGCTTAATTTACCTGTTATTTCATACAACAGATTTCTTAAATATGTAGCTTCCCTAGCCGCCTCCGACAATGCCACATACTCAGCTTCGGTACTGGATAAGGATACAGTTTTCTGCTTCCTGCTTTGCCATGATATAACAGAACCAGCCAAAAGAAAGCAGAAACCAGTGTAGGATTTCCTGTCTAAAACATTACTTGCCCAATCGGCATCTACAAAACCTTCTAATTCTATATTATTATCTTTGCTATATTTCAAACAATAATGTTTAGTTTTTTGTAAATATTTCACCACTCTCTTAGCTTGATTAAAATGAGTTTCATTATAGCTATTATTAAATTGACTTTGGTAACTAATGGAATAAGCTATGTCCGGCCTAGACAGAACAGCTAAGTACATCAGACTACCTATCAGTCTTTGATAAGGAACATCTGTTAAACAATTTTCAGCCTTTCAACTTACATTCTATAGGAGTATCACTAGATCTACAATTGAACATTCCAAATTTATGTAACAACTGTTCTATATATTGTTCTTGATCTATTTTTACAGTATTTAATTTTCTGTCTACATGCACTCTCATGCCTAAATAGCGTTTTACACAACCTAAATCTTTTATCTTAAATTCTGAGCTTAAAACAGTTTTCAAATTATCAGTTTCCTCTTTACAGTTTGAAAAATCAGAAATCATCGACATAAACAGCTACAATTATTTTAACATTCTCACTAACTTTTGTAAATAAACATGGTTCATTGCTACTTATTTTAAAACCCAATTTACATAAACAATCTTTAACTCTCTTATACCACATTAAGGATGATTGTTTAAGCCCATATATTGCTTTCTTAAGTTTTAAAACCTTGCCAAAGCAACAAAAAGTTGCAACTCAAAGAAGCCATTGAAGAGAAAAGACGGGGAAAATTGACAAAAGGTGTGTTGCTTTTGCACGACAACGCGTCCGTCCACAAGAGCCGCGTTGCGTTGGCTGCCCTGCATAAGGTGGGCTTCGATATTTTGAATCACCCACCCCACAGTCCAGACCTGGCCCCCAGCGATTATTACCTGTTTCCAAAAATGAAAAAAGAGCTGCGGGGTCAAAAATTTACCAACGATGATGAAGTCAAGGAGGCAGTTTCGGCGTATTTTGAAGACAAAGAGAAAACATTTTTTTATGAGGGTATAAACAAATTAATTGAAAGATCTGAAAAATGTATCCGTCTTGCAGGTAAATATATCGAAAAGGAAAAATAATTTGGTTTTTTTATTTCCACCCCTTATCGCCCGTTCCGCGAACATAAAAACGCTCCCTCGTATTAGGTCTTTACCTATGAAATTGCCGTTTTGTATGCAATAAGTGAAAGTACTTATTTTTTCAAACTTTTTTATTTCTGTTATTCGAAGTAATCATCCATGCAATCGACGCATCTTTGCCAACGCATTGACAGTTTATTGGTGCCCTTCTTGTAAAAATCAGCTGGACGGGAGGCAACAAACTCTTCAAAGGCATTTTGTACTGCCTCTCGGAATTGAATTTTTTACCCACTAATAGTCGGTAGGTGCAAGGTTTTATAAGTAATCGCTGATGGTTTACGCGCGGTGCCTGGATTTTGACATAAAAACACTTAACAGACTTCATAGTGCTCTGCAAAATATGATACGCTTCAGTCGCATTAGTAATATCATGAGTCATGACCATATGATACTCTTTTGTCAAGTTGTCTTTTCACGGATCCTCCGATGCCATCTGCCATCGGAAAAAGACCAAGTTGAATACGCTAATTTCAATTTCTGCGAAAACAAGTTGAGCAAATATATTTTTTTCTTTTGCCGGTACTGTGTGCTGGGACCGTCCGAAAAAAAGTGAATTATTTTGGTGTTCGGGAATTCCTCTTTCGCAAGTTTTAAGGCAGGCTTAAGGTGTACCCAGATGGCATTAGGTTCGTGGCAATTATCATCTGACATTGTGACAAACGACTGCAAACGTTCTTTTCCAAGAATAACGCCACAATGCAGAGTGATGGAGTTTTTAGATGCACCAAAGTGCATCGATTGAATTTCTTCCTTGTATTTACATTCCTAGTTCTCAGAGAAATCACATAAAATACTTATTTCTTCGTCTTTCATGTTAGTGACACAAACTCGATACTGGCGTTGCTGTTCTTTCCAGTTAAAACAATGCGTTTTAACTGTAGGTAGTTCTTTTTCGAGCTCCATGAGTAAGTCTCGTATAGTGTCTTTTATTTGCTGCTTTATGGTCTTTTTCGTTATCATCTCTTGGCCTGCTTTTTTATACTTATGAACCACTCTTTCCCATTTAAACCAAGTAACTTCGCCTTGCGATTTGTCTTCATGGTATTGAATTCTTGGAATTTTGCACTATTGACATTTGTTGTACATGCAGCTCGGTAGTATTCTTATGAGGCATGATTCCTTTGAGTTTCAAAGCATCAAAGATGAATTCTATATTACTGTGTTTCATACACATGCATGTATTTCTGGTCATCACATTTGGTGATAATATATAATAAGGCTTGTACCTAAAAAACGAAGTGAAGCTATATTTTCCACCTTCATCCTTGTAAATTTGATAAAGATTTTGCAAAGTGTCGACTAGGTATCTGATTTGCACTTTCTTTTTGTTTTTAGTCCTCGTTTCTCGTTTACCAGCTGAGTTTCTACTAATGTCATCTCGAACATAAAACTTTTCTAACTCCTCCGCGATGTTCTCGTTCAAGGGTTTCCTTTATAACTGGCTTTTCTCACTTGAATTTTGAGGCCTAGATATTTGCGTTCGGGTTTTTTTACATAAATTTTTCACCTATTTTTAGCGTTACTTTTTAATAATTCTTTTCTCAGCATCTTTCTTGCAATCTGTATATACTTCTCGCATTGCCACCTCCATTACTTCTTGTCGGGCTTTGAGCTTCTCATTTTCTGTTTGCAGTAAATTTATTTCCTTTTCGTGCAGCTTTTTGGCTCGGTAAAACTTCTTCCTTAAATTTTGTATTGCTGTTTTATATGTATCAATCTTGTTTAAAGCCGTCTTGTAATTTTTACTTAATTTTTTATGTTTGATTTTAAATGAATTACAAACTGGTTTCAATTGCAAAACTTGTATTAAAGTGTTATCTGCTATAGTTGATTATTGTGCTGCTGCTGGTGCCTGCTTTGTCTTTTTTTTCTCTTTTTGATTGCGTTTTTGTTACCTCCATCGTTTTCTTTTAGCGTTTTTTTGGCTCTTCGGTTAGCTCATTTATGTGTTTAGTGTGTTTCCTCAGTCTTTTAAGCTCCTTTTTTTATGAAGTTCATGCTTTTCAGGGTCTTGTTTAATTTGTTCCCTATATTTTTTGGATCGCTCTGCAGCCGTCAATGCCATGGTGAGTTCTATAAACAAAATTGCTAGCTTTATAGAGACCCGTATGATTTGTGTTATATAAGTAAATAACAATAATTAATTTCAAACTTATGGCCATGGGTTCGAATCCCTGCCCTGCCTAATCCTATCGATATTTCTGAATACGATATATATATATAACTATTTATAAATTATCTAAATTTATTTTATTGTTACTTAACATAAATCAAAATGATCCCAAACACGGCCAACCAACTATTTTCCATCTATATGGAGTCCATTTCGAGAACTTGAACTATGAAAAAATCTACTAGTAAGATTTGTACCACACACATACAAATAAAGTAAACTGTTATTCAAAGTTTCTTTTTTCTAATAAAGTCAACATATTTAGTGCAATTACACATTTAGACACAATGTAAGCCATGCCTAATAATTCCACTACGTCACATTTGGAGTTCCACTAATACAAAACGTTGCGTAGTGGATGTGACGTATGATGCCGGAATTGAAACAAACTCCGAAATGCAGCTGTTTAAATATGATTTCACTAAATATCACATTGAATTGAGATTCTAGATGTTGGTACCCATGAAAAGCTGTAAGTCAAACAATCAATACTTACATTATAGAGACAGGATCGTAGTGGAAAATAAAAATAGCACGCTGTGACGCCCGACCACTATTTCACGTTAAATGCGACTGATGTCAATCTAAACAAACATGGCGACCTTTGACGGCCTAAATTGTTGCCAAGAATCAAAATCAGTACCTACTTAGTTTAGAAACATTTTTGTTTAAAATCAGTATATCGACGTAGCGTATGCGGAATTTTCCACCAATGTCGTTTTGAGTGACAAAATAAAACCAGTATTGTATGTTATTTGAACTCCAATACGCTGTAAATTAGGAATATTATTGAATCTGGATCATATAATCCTTCCAAATAACATAAAATTCTTGAACAAACGTAGCTTACAAAGGGTATTTTTCGTTCAAAAAGTGTGCAAAAGGAGCATAGGATACTAAATAAATCATCTCTTTTCTTTCGTATTTTTCCAATATTTAAGCAAAATAAACAGATTTAAGTATTTTTGCATATGTAAATAATCAAGTTTTAATTTATTCTGTTGTTTTGAGATATAAAAAAAAAACAAGTTTTAAAATCAATGGCCTGCAGAAATAGCTTGAAAGTCATAGGACATGTAATTTTCGAGTAAACATTTTATTTGAAAACCACCAATCTACTCTAATTTTAACATTTTACAGTTCTTCTCAAATAAAAGCTTATTCAATGGCTTAGTACAAATATCTGCTACTTGATCCTGTGAAGATATATATTTAATTTCTATTATACCCTCTTCAACCTTATCTCTAACAAAATGATATTTAAGATCAATATGCTTAAGGCGCTTATGTTGTTCTGGGTTCTTAGATATATATATTGCCGACTGATTATCCTCTAGAATTACAATTTTCTCACATTTTAAATGTTATTTATGCAATAAGTTTCTAATCCAACATCCTTCTGACACTCCCTTACCAAGAGCAACATACTCCGCCTCAGTCGTTGACATAGACACACATTGCTGTTTGGAGGAACACTATGACACTGAACATCCATAAACTTTCATTATGTACCCTGAAGTAGATTTCATATCACTGGTATCCCCAGGCTAATCAGCATCTGTGTAACCTAATAAAACTTCATCATTTAAATATTTATAAATAAGTTTTAACTCTAAGCTTCCCTATATATATCTAAGCACTCTCTTTAATGCCTTCCATACACTCTCATTTGCATTTGATTGATACCTAGCTAAATAACTTATAGCAAAACAAATATCAGGTCTTGACCCTAACATGGCGTACATTAAACTACCTATTAGACTTCTACATCTCATTATCAAACTCTTATCCCCTGATTCCTTGTTATCAATCTGGCTCAATAGGAGTCGAAACTGGTTTACATTGATCCATATTATACTTCTTTAATACATCTTCTAAATAATCCCTTTGATCTATCTCAATCCTGTCTTTAGCTTGGTTGATGTTTAGTCACAAATATTTTGATATTTTCCCCATATCTTTCATTTCAAAAGCTTCTTTTAACGATTTCTTTAATTTGTCTATTTCTTCCTTATCTTCTTCTACGAGAATCAAATCATCAACATATAATAAAACATAAAACTTTCTGCCATTTTTATAGTACAAACAGTAATCGGACTTGGTATTTTTAAACCCTTCCTTTAACATAAATTCATTGAATTTTTGATTCCATTTTCTTGGTGATTTCTTAAGTCCATATAATGATCGGTTTAATCTAAGAACTTTATTATTCTTCTCCATTCCTTCAGGCTTCAGTAAAAAGACTTCTTCTTCGATATTTCCTTTTAGAAAGACACTCTTTACATCCATTTGTTCTATGAATAAGTTATACCTATTTGCGATAGCCAGAAGTATTCTTAATGTTGGTAGTTTAGCTACGGGTGAATAGATTTCTGAATGATCAATTTTTTTCCCTTTGTTGAAAGCCTCTCACTACAAGTCTTGCTTTGTATATATAGTCTTCTTGACCCTGTTTCCTTCTCAAAACCCACTTTGTCTCAATAGGTGTCTTATTGGGTGGCAAATCAACTTCTGTCCATGTATGATTTCTTCTCAAAGCTGCCAATTCTTCTTCTATAGCTCTCTTCCATTCATTAGATTCTTCACCTTTTATTGCATCTATAAATGTCAATAGGTTTTCATTTAAAACTGTAAAACTCGTGTCATAGTCTTCAAACCATCTAGGTTTTCCTATTTTCCTCTTTCCTTGGTCTCCTTTTGTTATATCCTTCTTGTTTGTTTTTACAGTTTGGCTTTCTGTTTCCTTCTTTGTATGTTCTTTCATGTTCTCCTTCTCTTTGTCACTGTTTTCACTATTTTCCTTACCTGTTTCATATTCTTCCTCTTCAATTTCATTATTTGTCTGTTGATTTTCCCTTCCTATATCATCATTTTCTCTCTTCTGAGAATTATATTGAGTATTTTCTTTCTCCCCTTGAAAGTCATCTTGAGTATTCTCTCTCTTCTCTTGAAAACTATCTTGAGTATTTTCTCTCTCCATGCTATCATTTTTACCTTTACCTTCCATAAAATTCTCATCATATTTCAAGATATCATTTCTTTCTTCACTCCCACTTATAACTTCCTTGTCTGATGGTTTTGTAAACACGATATCTCTAAATGTGTCCTCTATATTTGTGTTATGAAACCAAACTCTGAATCCTTTTGTATTCTGTCCAAATCCCACAAATACTCCTTTTCTACTCTTCGCATCCCATTTTAACCTTCTTTCTTTTGGAATATGTACATATACTTCTGTCCCAAAAACCTGAAGCACGTTGATATCAAATTCTTTCCTATATAATAACTCATATGGTGTCTTACTTCAACTTTACTCATGCCCGTTCTCTTAATGGTGAAAGTAGCTGTGTTGATCGCTTCCGCCCACAATTTCTTACCCAATCCTTTTGCTTGAAGCAATGTTCGCGCTGACGCAACAATAGTTCTCATTTCTCTTTCTGCCCTACCGTTTTCTTCTGGTAACTTATATATAATTATATAACTTACTGTCGTTTGATATATTATTCCTCTATTTTCAAAAAACTTTTGTACGTCCCTGCATACAAATTCTTTTCCATTGTCGGTTCTAACCTTTTTAATTTTATAATTTGTTTCTTGTTCAAAAAGTAAAACATTTTTTTTTAATTTTCTCAAAAGTTTCTGACTTAAACTTCAAAAAGTGTACAAACCTAAAACTGCTATAATCATCTTTAATTAATAAAAAATATTTAGCTCCCTCTAAGGAATTAGTCTCCATCGGCCCACATATATCCATATGAATTAACTCACCTGGTTCTTCTGACCTACTAGAACTTAAACTCGCAGGTTGTCGTTGTTGCTTACCCATTAAACATCCTACACACTGTTCTCTATCCCCTTTATATTTAATTTTATATTTATCTAAGATACCTTTCACATATGTATAGTTTTGAATCAAATCTCAAAACCGAGTGAGTGATCACTTTACCAATCATTGGATCATAATACCTGACCATTACAGCTACTGTTTTTACTACACCAATATCTGTGCTTTCGTCTATCAAAATTGAAAACATTTGTGACTTCAAGTCACTGATCAAGTTTTTTTTTCAGTTTCCCCAATACAGTTATTTATCACAGCTTGAACTTTAGTTCTTTTTAATCTAATATAAAGATATTAGATTAAAAAGAACTAAAGTTCAAGCTGTGATAAATAACTGTATTGAATCACTTGCGGATTTGTTACCAAAGTTGTTCCCAGATTAGCCAGCCATCTGAAATAGCCCTTTGGCTATCTGAAAATCTGGGAACAACTTTGGTAACAAATCCGCTAAGTGATTCATGACATTATGAGATATCTTATGCTCGGCAACAAAAGCAGCTAATTTTATTTCTGTAGTCTTTAACAATTGCTTTTCATTAGTTGGCATGGATTTAAAAACACTTACTTTAGACTTGTTTTTTGGACGTTGAAGCACTACACCCCTTTAAATTATTCACGTGTTTATTTCCTTCTTTGTGGCGTTTTATTACACTTTTTTCGGCTCTGAAAGATGTATTGCAAATATTGCAGGTTGCCTTCGATAAGTCCCTATTATCTTTTCTTAGCCAGTCTTATATTCTTTATTCAGCAACCATTCTTCCCGAAACTTCTGCTTATAACGCTTTCTGTTAGCTGGTACTCGTGTTAGGCTATCTTCTCGACCAGTAGCGCTATCGCTACCACTCTCCATCTTTTTAAATACTCAGATCACACACAACACAACACAAGAAACTCTTACCTTACGTAATGTTACGTATGAATGAAATGTTTGTAGCCTACTCATACACCAATATTTATAATATATGCCAAAATTATATTTATATATATATATACACAAATACATACATTCACCACTATAGAACACTTACTCGCGCGGGCGCCTCTGCTTTGAGCGCGGCGCACCGCTGTAACCACAAGAATGCGCTAGCGCAGCCCCACGCTCACGCGAGGCTCCTTAGTCGGCCACGAACGCCAGCGCTTGTAACTCGCGTCGCCCGTCTAACCACCGCCCCGCTCCGTACGCGTTGTCGTGTCGCGAATAATATTAATTGTTATTGTGTAAATTGTTTTAATCTATTGTGCTATCGTTTCCTACTTGCTCCTTCTATCTTTGTGGTACTTTTTAACTGACTTTCTTTGGTGTATGTGTGTTCTATATATTAAATTAATTTCGTCTTTCTACCTCCGAAACGAACTTTTATTTTTGTTTTCTCACATACCTGTGCCGTAAGTACTATACTGGTGACCCCGATAAGAACATGACCGATAGCAGTGATTCCGCGAACACCGAACGTACCGTGGAGGAGAACATCACCAAGCGGATCAAGAAAATGCGCCCTGCGACTCCCCGCCGCGACTTGTCACCTGACCGTCGTGAGACTAAAGTCGTACTAAAGGTCGCAAAATTTTCACCCGAGGACCCGGAGCTTTGGTTCGCGCTTCTAGAGAGCCAATTTGAGAGTCTCGGTATCACAGAAGATGCCGTGAAGTTCAGCTCTGTTACGACTAGGCTCGACATTCAGTATGCAAAAACCGTAAAGGACGTCATACTGAATCCTCCCGCTAGGAACCGTTACGAGAAGATCAAGACTGAGCTTCTTCGTCGCCTGTCAGCTTCGCACGAAACGAAGGTGAAGCAGTTGCTCACGCAGGAGAGACTTGGTGATCGCAAGCCATCCCAATTCCTGCGACACCTTCAGGACTTAGCCGGATCATCTGCGGCGGAAGACATAGTGAAACAGATTTGGAGTAACCAGCTACCCATCGGTGTCCAGACTGTGCTGGCGTCCCAGACCTCGCACTCACTGGAGCAATTAGCCGACCTCGCTGATCGCATACAGGAGCTGACATCACCACCTAGCGTCTCAGCCGCCTCGAACGGTAGTGCCCGGCAGTCTGACGAGATTGCTGAGCTGAAGAAGATGGTGCAGCACCTCACCTTAAAATTAGAGGAACATACTCGTGCATCTTGCTGTTCCGCTGAACGCGGAAGGCCACGCGACCGTCGGCGATCAAGCTCGTATAGTAGAACGCGATCTAAATCTAGTTACGTGAAACAACCCGTATGCTGGTACCATATGAGGTTCGGAGCACGGGCTCATAGGTGCCTGAAGCCGTGCGACTACAAGCAAGCGGGAAAAGCCACGGGCAGTCGCTAATGGCGACTGACGACTGCCCCGCCTCAACGGGTCGCCTCTTCGTTACCGATCGCAGCAGCAATACGCAATTTTTAATTGATACTGGTAGTGATTTGTGCGTCTACCCACTTTCTGCGCTTAGTGAACGTCGAGCCAAGACAGACTTCCAGTTAACCGCTGCTAATGGCTCAATAATTGATACTTTTGGCTTTACTAACCTAAATTTAAACTTAGGCTTAAGGCGCAATTTCCCTTGGCGCTTCACTGTAGCGAATGTTACAAAACCAATTATAGGTGTTGATTTTTAAGCCACTATAATTTAATGGTAGATTGTCGCAACCAACGCTTAGTGGATACTACTACAACCCTTTGTACTAATGCTTGTATTGCTCGTTCTAATATATTTTCTGTTAAGGTCTCGACGGGCGACACGCGTTTTCACAAGATTCTGAGTAAGTTTCCTGACATTACACGCCCTTCAGGTACACCCACACTTGTGAAACATAACACAGTACACCACATCAGGACTACACCTGGTCCTCCTATATCATGTACTCCCCGCAGACTGGCACCAGATAAACTAAAAATTGCCAGACAGGAATTTCAGCTTATGTTGGACAATGGGACGGCCCGTCCTTCTGAAAGTCCCTGGGCCTCACCCCTACACCTAGTGCCTAAGAAGGATAATGGCTGGCGCCCTTGTGGCGATTACCGTATGCTCAACGCACGGACCATTCCAGACCGTTACCCGATTAGGCACATCCACGATTTTTCCCACTCTATTTCTGGTTGTACGATATTTTCTACCATCGATTTGACAAAAGCTTTTAATCAGATCCCACTTCATGAAGCTGATATTCCTAAAACAGCCATAACCACACCCTTTGGCCTGTTCGAATTTCCATTCATGAGTTTTGGTTTGCGCAATGCTGGGCAAACTTTCCAGAGGTTTGTAGATGAAATGACTAGAGGTTTAGATTTTTGCTACCCATTCTTAGACGATTATTTAGTCTTCTCTAAAAATGCGGTAGACCACGAAGCTCACCTTCATCAGCTCTTCAGCCGAATGAAGGAATACGGTGTCCTAGTTAACACTTCCAAATGCGTCTTTGGCGTTAGCGAAGTAACCTTTTTAGGATACCATATTTCAGCAGCTGGTACTAAACCTTTAGAGTCCAAGGTCCAGGCTATTAAGGACTTCCCTCTGCCCAAAACCGTCCGACAACTAAGACGATTTTTAGGGATGCTCAATTTTTACAGGCGTTTCGTGCCTCACTTCGCTGCAGTTCAGGCCCCTTTAAATGCTCTCCTCGCTGGTTCTGTTAAAGCCTCCCACCCGGTTGATATCTCCGGTGAGGCCTTGTCAGCCTTTAACCAATGCAAGGAAAGCCTCTCTAACGCCGCATTACTGGCTCACCCTAATTGTCAAGCAGAACTAGCGTTAGTAACAGACGCATCTGACCTGGCAATGGGTGCAGTTCTACAGCAATTTGTAGACGGAATATGGGAGCCTTTAGCATTTTTCTCCCGAAAGTTGAGTCCCTCTCAGCAAAAATATTCACCGTACGACCGCGAGCTTTTGGCCATTTACGAAAGCATCAAATACTTCCGCCACATGTTGGAAGCAAGGCATTTCGTAGTATACACTGACCACAAGCCGCTTAGTTTTGCTTTCAGCGAAAGGAAAGCTAATTGCTCGCCTCGACAGTTCCGCCATCTCGACTACATATCGCAGTTTACCACAGATATCAGGCATATTTCTGGTAAAGACAACGTCGTCGCCGACCCACTGTCTCGTGTCGCCGAACTGCAGATACCAGTCGATTTGGATGTCTTGGCTTCATCCCAAGCTGCTGATCAAGAGCTGAATCAGTTTTTAGGTGAAGAATCTTCACTTCGTCTGGTGAGAATGAGGATCCCTGACTCTCAATCACAACTATACTGTGACGTCAGTACTCCCTCACCTAGACCCTTTGTCCCTAAACCACTGAGACGACAAGTCTTCGACAGTCTTCATAGTCTTAGCCACCCAGGCGCCAACGCAACTGCTAAACTAGTAGCTGAGCGTTTTGTTTGGCCTGGTGTGCGCAAAGACTGTCGCGAGTGGTCACGTCAATGTCACGCATGTCAACGCGCCAAGGTACATCGTCATGTGTCCTCACCGTTAGGGACATTCGATTTACCTCGCGTGCGATTTGCATTTATTCACGTTGACATAGTTGGTCCGTTACCCATTTCCCAAGGGTACCGCTACTGTTTTACAGCTGTAGACCGCTATACACGCTGGCCAGAGGTTGTGCCAATGGTGGATATGACTGCCGAGACGGTTGGAAAGGCGTTAATATCATGGATATCCAGGTTTGGATGTCCAACAGATATTGTCACCGACCGCGGCCGACAGTTTGAATCATCACTTTTCCTATATTTGGGAAAAATGATTGGATTCAAACACCGTAGAACCACCGCATACCACCCTTCTAGCAACGGCTTAGTCGAGCGTTTCCATCGCCAGCTTAAATCAGCCATTATGTGCCACGCTGACAACAACTGGGTAGACATGTTACCCCTGGTACTCTTGGGCATAAGAAGCTCTTTTAAAGACGACTTAAGGTCATCTTCAGCCGAATTGGTGTATGGTGAACCGTTGCGTCTACCTGGTGAGTTTTTCCAGGGAACGGTTCAACACAACACCGATATATCGGACTTCACGGCGCGGTTGCAAAGGTTTGCAACTAAATTGCAACCCGTACCGGCATCACGCCACAATAAAGACAAAATTTTTATATACAAGGACCTCGCCTCTTCAAGTCATGTATTTTTGAGAGATGACACATTACGCGGAGCCTTACAGCCACCTTACACCGGCCCCTATAGGGTACTCAGTCGAGGTGATAAAACCTTTAAGTTACATGTCAAAGGGAAAGATGTTGTAGTATCGATAGACCGTTTAAAGCCAGCCTACGTGCTACAAGACTCATGTCCTGACTCCATACCCACTACCACTCCCTATACCAATCCTACCCCTACTCCCATTCCTCTACCTGATCCTGTTCCTATGAGGCATCCTGCCCCAGCTCAGGATGACGTTAGAAGGACGCGCTCAGGCCGCACAGTGCGCTTTCCTGATTTTTATCGCCCGTAGTGACGGTCTCTGGGGGGGAGTGATGTAGCCTACTCATACACCAATATTTATAATATATGCCAAAATTATATTTATATATATATATACACAAATACATACATTCACCACTATAGAACACTTACTCGCGCGGGCGCCTCTGCTTTGAGCGCGGCGCACCGCTGTAACCACAAGAATGCGCTAGCGCAGCCCCACGCTCACGCGAGGCTCCTTAGTCGGCCACGAACGCCAGCGCTTGTAACTCGCGTCGCCCGTCTAACCACCGCCCCGCTCCGTACGCGTTGTCGTGTCGCGAATAATATTAATTGTTATTGTGTAAATTGTTTTAATCTATTGTGCTATCGTTTCCTACTTGCTCCTTCTATCTTTGTGGTACTTTTTAACTGACTTTCTTTGGTGTATGTGTGTTCTATATATTAAATTAATTTCGTCTTTCTACCTCCGAAACGAACTTTTATTTTTGTTTTCTCACATACCTGTGCCGTAAGTACTATATGTTAATTAGACTGTTGGTCGAATAAGATACAAATAAACTAGGTAAATTAAAAAGTTCTAAGTATTCATAGAAATTCAAATACATACACCACCACCGAATTCGTTTGCGTAATATCTCACCGCGCTATTGGGGGATTTCCCGACACATGAAACAGTGTTGTCGGTGGAATGAAAGGAAAATACCCTAACGTAAAGAAAATGAACATTCAAACCCGCTAAAACTATTTTAGTTAATAGATAATCATATTTATCTACAAGATTTAAAAAAATACGATCTTCATTGGGTATTACGGTGTACTTTGCTACCGTAATTATAATCCTACGGTAGGTGGTAGATCTATGCTGATTACGGTGTTTTTACCGTAATTACGGCGCAGTTGGCAACACTGAACCGGAATGACAACTTATAAAACTAGCTCAGGGTTGCCATAAATACAACTCTTATTTTATTGTTTTCTCAACAAAGATACATATTATAATTTAACGATCTCATCAGTAAAATCAGGTAATTCGATGATAAAAAATATTTTTATTACCCTATCAAAACATCAGATCAGGTATAAAACAAGAAATTTATTTTTTAAATGTATTGGTTGACAAAGTTAAGAAAATAGATAATGTAGCTTATAGTTCCCAATGCTTAATATCTAAACTTTTTAAAAACAACAGTCTGTCAAGTCTACAGGGATCCAAGCGGTATCGCTCATCGCTTGCGATGTTGCCGGCAATTGAGACAAGGCGCTCACAAGGAACAGATGATCCCACGATACTCATATACATCATGGCTATTGAGTGAACTTGATGATAAATAGAGTTTTTTTGTTCTTGCCAGTAAAGTATGGGATCATACTTAATGTGCACAACTGCCTGCGATAAATAGTGTTTAAATTCTTCATTTAAGCCTTGACTTTCCTGTGCATGTGCATTACATATAGAGAGTTGCTTTTTTACAAGCAACTTATGAAAATCCCAAATTCCATTTTTCATATCATTATCAGTCCCTTCTATTGCGTCGACTTCTTCACTGTTATTTTGTGGAAGTTGTTGCCGTGTAATATCCAAAATTGAAGTGTTTATTCTATTTCTTGCTTAAGAACATGCGACATGGTCAGTAAAATGATTTTTTTTAAATCATGGATCTAAAATGGTCGCAGCAGCCAACAAATGAACTTGTTCGACACTTCCAAATCTTTTCTTTAGGCCGTCCACTATTAAAGTTCTTGTTTTAGCACCAATATCAGTTGAAGTTTTCATTTTATTATATGTTTCAATCAGACAAGATACGATTGGTATAATTTTACTGGCTGTAACATAGGCTTCTCCCAATATTTCTTTAGTTATTACTTCTAATGGTCTCAATATATTTAGAAGATCTTTTATGAATTCTAACTGCTGTGCAGTTAGCATTGCTGGCCCTTTAGGATACTTGAGTAATATTGGCGCAATTATTTCGGATAACTCAACAAATCGTTCTAATTGATAAAAAACAGAATTCCATCTGGTAAACACAGACTGAATAAGGCTTTGTTTGGTGATCCTGAGTTTTCTTTAAAGAGTTAGCAGCATTTGTATTTTGCTTAAAATATGTAGTAATATCTTTAACAGCTGTTAGTAAATTCTTGGCTTCTTCTAGTCCATCCTTATTGTTAAATGGTTTTGATGCTACTAGGTTTAATGTGTAAGCAAAGCATGGCATGTGTTTATTTTTGCCATAAACATTTGTGACAGCTTTAACGATATTTGCGCCATTGTCCGTGATAAACGCTGCCACTTTGTCACTTGTGATGCCCCATTTTTCTGTCATATTAATTGTAATGTTTGCGGGGAATAACGAATACACGTATTGCACAATCAAGTGTTTATTTCCGACTGCCGCCTGCTCGATACCCACGTATATATATATGTGCGGTATCTAAGACTTACAACTACTTAATACAATTACCCTACATTACATTAATAATTACTTCTGCTAAGTAGTCAGCATCGTGTGGTTTTGTTAGAGCAGTTACACCAAAAATTATGCTCATTAATTTAGTTTCATATATACAATGACCAGTTAAGCCTAAGTAGCTTTGACTATTATGAGAGTCGGTCCTAACATCTGCAGTTAAAGATAGTGCTTCTACTTCTTGTATTTTTAATTTCAGCTGTGCTGAAACTTAACACCTAAAATTAATTATTCAATCAATCAGTCAATGATGTGGTGTGTGTTAATGGTGTTAAGTGTGGTCAAATAACCAATGCAATAGTCTTCATGATAGCAGAGGATGGCTTGCCTCTAAATACTGTGGAAAAAACAGGATTTCAATATTTGATGAAAGTAGTGGCACCGCTATATAAAGTTCCAGCCAGAAAAACAATTACTCTCATGATTGATGATAAATATGACATTCTATCGGCACAACACATAAAAATACAAGATGTAGAAGCACTATCTTTAATTTCAGATGTTTGGACCGACTCGCATAATAGTCAAAGCTACTTAGGCTTAACACGTTCACTGCGGGCCAAATTTTGAAGAACTTTCAGCTGGTGCGGCTGAGGTCGAATCAGCCCCAAGCTAAACTTCCTTGTAATGCGGTTGAGGTCTTTTCTGCCTCATGTTTCAATCATTTGGTAAATGTGTTGTAACTTGATCAGGAGCGTGATTCGATGTTTAATTTTACGCTAAAATGTACACCTAGCTTCGCCCCGGGTTCTGATTTTTAGTTTTAGAGAAAACACCTAAAATATATTTGAGGTCGTTTTAGACCACACATCGCACTAAATCGGGGCGGCATTAGTGATGGGAATGAATTTATATCGATGAATGTCCATGTCTATGTTATATTTCTATTACTTTTTAATATTGTTATAGTATTGTGCATAAAAGTATGGGGTGTTGTTAAATAAAATACAAACTATTCGTTCATCTAATTTATTCTGTATTACTTTGCATGCTGTTCGTTTAAACAATGCAAGCACATAGCTTTCTTTCATTGTTGACAATTAGTCATAATTTTTTTTACTTTCTTTGCAGCCTGCATGGCACCTAATGTAAGTCGTAATTTTGCATAACAAATGACGCAACGTTTCCTTATTTGACCCTTTGCAAGGATGTGCTGAGACTCTGAATGGTTTGGTTCATTATTACCTGTAAATTGAAAACATTTCTCATTCTAAGTACTTAAATGTAACCGCTCGTGGACGTGCAGAAGTAATTTTAAGAGGCCCAAAATCGTGCTTTAAGCTTTTAAAAGTAGTAAATAGTACCTAACCTAGTAAATAAACGCCCTTACAACAATAAAACTAATACAGCCAATAGTGATCAAAACATCAAAAACTGCGCATGCAATATTTTTGAAAAAAAAGTGCTTTAAAAAAGATCATGAATTAGATTCCAAAAATAGAGAAAATATATAGCATAGGTAGTTTTAGAACGGGCATAATTCATAAGCAGCAGTTGCAGTTGAGTGCAGAAAATTTGTGCATTGCATGGTATGTAAATTATTTTACGTAGAAATATCTAAATGAAACGTAAAAAAACAAAAGCTTATAGCTATGGTTTGCAATATGCGAAAAAATAGGATTAGTGCATGTGCTTATAAATAAAATGATAGCGTGGTAAGTAGAGCAGCCAATTGATAAATAACAGTATTAATCTATTTATCTACCTCTTTGATTCCTCCAGTAAAATGTTTTAACATAAAATTGAAAATAAATCAATTACATGACTCCCGATATGAATCAAACCTGAAACCATTACAATTTCATATCCTAATAAAAATATATGTAATGAGTAGTAGTTGAACAATCTAAGGACGACTTATCTCATTCGTAACCAGATTTTGGTTGCGTTACAACTTACATAGAAAAATCTAGAAACACTTAAACGCGCGATTGTGTCGCAGTGGGACTCGAACCCACGACCTTCCGATTGCTGAAATAACAAAAATATGGCGACAAAACTTAATTTACTGTAAGGTAAATTAAAATACATATATAAAGGACAATGGCAGGTCCCCATACATAATTTTATTTGAACTGAAATGTTAGCGTTTAAATATCAAAAAATCCTTAACACTTGAGAATTTATTCTTGACCATTATCATATCAAAATTACTTGCGAAAGAAGTCTAGGAAAAAAGATATTGGATTTTGAATGTTTCGAGGTTAAGTACTAACATATTGTTAATGTTTTGTTTGAAACTAGATGGCGTTGTGTGTCAGATAGCCGAAAATATTATTTTCATTATTATTATAGTATATGAAATAAAAAAAATAAAAGCATAACATCTATTCGAGTTTAACACTAAATTAAACAAAAATAAAATAACAAACGTGGTGAGTCCGGAACTTGACAGGATCTAAACCACAGATTAAGAGATATGTACTAAACGACGACGTATCGACATTTTGAAAATATCGATGTATGTCTATTTACGTGCCGTTATCAATGACAATGTATTTTTCTCATTACACTGTGTAGTGGAAAATAACGTAACTATATTATATTTCTTTAGTGTGTTTAAAATCGTTTAAAGAGAGTCAAAAATATTTTAAATCATTTCTAATTATGTTGATTCAGTCACTCTACCGTACGAGTGAAGACGTGGGCAGAAGCAAATTCATAATCATAATAGTGAACCTTCGGTAAATATTTCAGCCAAAGCTATAAGAATCGATTATCGATAAATTGTTCCATAATATAATATTGCCACCACGCATCCCTAGTCAGTTATACGTGATGGCGAATCTGACATTACGTACTTAGGTCAAATAAAATCTTCAGAAATATCTTATCTCTTATAAGACTTATACAACACATGGTGGTGTAATGATAAATCATAGAATTTTTTTTTATTAAGTTTACTGTGACTCGATTTTTTAAACGCTTAAGTTTTAGGTAAATATGTTTCTGCCATTGTTCTTTGTGTAACGTACCATTGCCAAAAATACTTTTACCAGTAAGTGACTCAATTAAGCATTCTGTGAAATCTTTTTTGGACATTTTCTTAGGGTTTGACATATTATAAATGAGCCAAGCATTTACAACTGAAGTACCGAACAAAAACTCCATTACAACCTTCCTATACCACTTCAGACCTCTCTTCAGGACAGAGTAATATGATGCCATCTGATCACTGTAATCAATGCCCTTTTTGTTTTCGTTGTACATTAATACGCATTTAGGCTTTCTTATTGGTTCATTGGTTAATCTTGACTGCTTTCCTGTATTTACTAGTTCAGCTTTGTGATCTTTGCAAGTAGTAAGCATTAGTACCTCTCGCTTATCACACCATTTTATAATACGTACTCCGCTTTCTGACATCTTGCCATATACTTGACCTTTTCTCACTTTAGTACATACAATTTCTTTGGGCACGCCTTTCCTATTAGACCTTAACGTACCACAATAGAATGTTTTACGTGTTAAAAGCAGTTCTGCAAGTTTGATTGATGAGTAGAAATTGTCTGCAACGACTGTTCGGCCTGCGTCTTCCAGCCCAGCCACTAATTTCATAACTGTTTTGAGGCCATGATCTTGCTCCCGTTTGTTAGCCTCTTTACCTGTATATACAATCATTCTGTACGTATAACCCTCGGGAGTACATAGCTTATATATTTTCACGCCGTATTTGTGGGATTTATTTTTAATGTACTGCCGAAATTTAAGGCGACCTCGCCAAGGAATCATTGTCTCATCTATAACGACTAATTTGCCTGGTTTCAAGGGTACATTAAAAACGGCTATTTAACGATTCATATATTTCACGAAATTTATGTAGTTTATCATCGGTTTCTTTTACTGATAATTCACTGAAATGCCAAAATTTAAGAATCAACAAAAATCGGTCTCTTGAAAACAATGAACAGATGTAATCATTTCTATAAATAGACTTCCGCGACCAATAGTCATTTAAATGAGGGACTTTGTTTAAGCCCATTATTAAAATTACTCCAAAAAATTGACGCATTTCTTCGAAATTGGTCGGTTTCCAAGCTTTAACACGAGATTTTTGTTTAATTGTATGAGCGTTATCAACCAAGTACTTCTCTGCATAATCATTCGTTTCTTTCACCATTTTATTAATTATTTCTTCGGTTACAAATAAATCATATATTTCAATAGGTGTTTTATTGTCTGTAGGTAAAAGTATTTTACAGTCAAGTGTATTTTCTGCAAAATCTGGTATTTCGTCAGTAATATCCACCCATGGTTCTTCTTCAAAGCCTTGTTCTTGTGAATGCAACCAATCACTTTCGATCCTCGATTCATCATCATCTTCCAATTCGTCACTATCTTCTGAAGATGATAAAGAGCTTTTTTCAAATGATAAGTTTTCTTCGTTAGTAGTACTAAATGAAACTTCACTTACAGATTCAGATATATAACCTCTTTCTTCTATCATTAATTGTAGGTCAAAACTTTTTTCTGGTGTCTTATTATTCAACGGCAAAGCTAACATTTCTTCTGTGGTAGTATTTTTTATTCCATTTTCTATCGTAATCATGTTATTATTGTTAGTGTTTAAAGTTACATAATTATTGGTTCTTTTCTGTGAGATATTTTTCTGGATAGCAATTATATCAGTGTCTTCGTTTTCTTCCTCAAATGTATAAGAAAAAGTTCTTTCAACATCTTTTGTTTCTATTAAATTCGTGCATTGTAAATTATTTGTGTTCACAATTTCAGTTTCATCTAAAGGCATTAAAGAAATGTTGTCTAAAGATGGACATCTGCTGTTTGATGTGCAAAAACGACTTATTGAATCTGGGGTAGATATTTGAGAAGAAACGTTAATAATACGTTTTTGAGTTGGAGTTAACAGTATAGCTGGAGACGGCACTGTAACACTTAGGTCTTTGAGAGGTACAAAGTCGTTGTGTGCACTATATTGTACACGTTCTTCTATATTATTATCCTTTTTGTGTAATGAGTGAGACGGAGATAAAATATTGATGGCATGAGCGTTCTCTAATAAAGCAAATTTTTTGTTAGTAATTGGACTCACGTTTATCCGAGGTTCTCTTTGTATTCGTTTTCTTTTTAGATTAGGAAAAATTTCATAATCAGAATCATTAGAATCATCTTTGGCTTCATTTTTGAAAACAGGCAGAGCAATCGGTGGACATACTTTTACATTACTGAGAATTTTCACCCTACTCTCAATTTCTGATTTTGAGTTACTCAAAGAGTATTTTAACTTTTTACTGCACTTTTTATAACTTTTATTCTCTATATTTGTCTAATGGATTAAGAACGGGCTCTTACTTTTGTTATATTACAAATGCTGAAAATTCTTTTATTTATGTCCCCTATACCCTGCTTATGCAAACCCAGAATATACAACCTGGGTCGCGGTGGCTTTGGCAGGTAACAGGTAGTAAAGGTGAGTAAAATTGTGTTCCAAATTTGTGATAGTATAACACTTAGTTTTCATATATTTTAACTTACAATCATATTAGAAACCGCCTCGTCTATTGGCGGACACTTAGGACGGTGACAACCCCTTCCCCTTACAGTCTAACTACTTTCATATCTACTTTCGTCATAGTATTACATGTACATTTAGGCAAAAAAGTAGGTTTAAGAAATTTTTTAATGTGACTGGGAGAATATTTGGCCCATTGGATTGGTCTGACTGTCCACAAAAGGTATTAATATAGTCCCCTAAGCATAATATATAAAGTTGAAGACTTCAAAAATAAGAAAAGTTTAGTTATTTTTTTATGATATTTAAAGCGTCTGGGAGGAGTTTCCGCTCACAGAAACAGTCTGTCAACATGAAACATGTATTTTTAATAATATTCTGTGTAACATATATAAAAATCAGTACTTCAAATTAAGAAAAGTAAGCTATGTTTTTGTTTAACTTCTCTGCCTGCTACCTGTGAACAGGTCGCCTAGCCAAGCTAGCGAGTATGCACATACTCTTATACAAAACAGAAATTAAAAATGTTTAAAAAGTAAGTTTTTGTACTAAGCTTGGCCTGAACTATGAAAGAATATGGAATGCCATCTATGCCAGGAGCCGAGTCTCGCACACTGTTGAGGACCATGTTCAGTTATTCTAGAGAGAATGGGTCGTCATGGGTATCCACTGACTGAAACGGTAAGTCTGGTAAGGTCGCTTCATCGAGTTGAGGGACATACGGGGGGGCAATTCTGTCCAGGAAAAGCTCAGCTGTATTGGGGAGATAGAGGAAGAGACAGAAGGCGAACAACCAGATCGGAACCGATTTATGTTCTTCCACACCATTGAGGATGGGGACAAGGAGGAACAAAATTTAACCCCACCGGCGCGCTTCTTGCGTCGAAGGAGTCTTTTGGTAGTGGCGAAAACGTTTTGGTAGATGAGCAAATTATGGATGGTCATATCAGCATAGTATCTCCTTTCGGACTCCTTCCTATACTTGACTGCCTTGGTACATTCACTGTCCCACCAAGGAGGTGACGGAATTTTGCCTTTGCTTGAGTTTTTAATTTTGAAAGAACTGTCTGCACTTGATCTGATCGCCTCTATGAACGCGCCACAACAGTCCATCACCAGGTAACGATCATCATGGGTTAAGGGTCTAAGGTCTAGTCTGGGGAGAATATTCACAGAGTTTTCGAGGGTTTGGGAGAAATTTTGCCAGTTAGCTTCTCAAAGGATATGTTTTAAAAGGGGGGGGGGGGAAGTTTTACCAAGTGGGTTGAAGTTGGGAGGGATACTAAAATTGGATAATGATCACTACCATGCGACAGAGCGGTGCACTGCCAGCTAGCAGCTGCGGCGATGTCCAGTGAGCAAATAGTCAAATCCATACAGCTACCATTTTGATCATCAAGTATCTCCACTAAACCTGAACCGAAAGAGTCGCAGTGTTCAGATCCCCATCTATAGTGATGGCAGTTAAAGTCTCCCATAACCAATATTGGGCCCTGTAGATCCTGTAAAATGGTTCTCAATGTAGGCAGGAAACTTTGATGGGGGTGAGCGATATAGATAGAGAGCACAGATATGTTACAGATCTTAGCTGCAACCACGCTGATATCCTCAAGGAATGGGGGCAAGGATAGGGGGACAAAGGGGTTTTTAGTATTAATAAGGAGGGCAGCACCTCCATAGCCATCAGGCCTATCACATCTAAGTATATTGAAATGGGGGACATGGAAGTTGAGACTTGGTAAAAGCCAGGTCTCAGCGAGAGAAATAGCCAGAGGCTTGAGTTTGTTCAACAGGAATATGAGGTCGTGTTTTTTATGGAATACACTCCTCATATTCCATTGTAGAAATACTTTGTGGGACGCCATTTTGGAAATTTGTTAAAATATTAATAAGTGAGACAGCAACGTTGGACGGTATAATAGACTGGGATACAGATGAATTGGGGGATAGTAGGGGGATTAAGAGTTGTATCAGAAGATCAATAGTTGAGGATTCAAGGGATGGGTTATTCAGAGCATAACCATTAGGTTGTGAAGGTTGGGGAGATTGAGTAATGGATTGGTGTGCGACTTTATCGTAGGAGAGTGAGAGTGAGGATCGAGGTTTAGGTTGGCGAACCACAGTTTTTTTGTAGGACTGTGTGTGCTAGAGGGATTGGGTAGGCTGAGTGGATTGAGAAGGTTGAGGGAGTTGGTTGAGTTGTGGAGCTTTCAGGATGTCAGCATATCGGCGTGTTGGAGAGGAAACAACCTTGCTTGCTTCCATGTAGGATATGTTCTTTTCCGCCATCATGGTCTTAATAGCCCTCTGTCTACCATACTCCGGGCAAGCCCTGCTATAAGCAAAGTGGTCACCGGAGTACAGCACACAAAAGGCCTCTCCTTCTGATACCTCACAACCATTACCAGGATGTTCGTGGCCACACTTGCTGCATCTTGCTTTGGACCTGCAGATGGACTCCACATGGCCAAACCTGCAGCATTTCCTACACTGTACGGTTGGGTAAATATATTGTTGAACAGGAAGCGAGTTGTAACAACAGTATACTCTTTTAGGCAGAACCTGGCTATCAAAAGTGAGGACACAGGTTTCCGTAGGTTTCCACTCCAATAGACCTTCAGTAAAAGATTTCCTATTAAGGCGCCTGACTTTAATTATTGGGCCACAACCCTGCAGCACTGTTACAAATTTAATGACATCCTCATCATCCATGTCGGTGGGGATGCCTGATACTACACCCATTCTAGTGATGTTAAAGGTGGGGATGATGGCAGTGTATTTATGTGTATTTAGTAAGGGGTTTATTAAAAATGAGTTGGCATCCTGAGGGAATGCAAACTGTACTGACACCCTATTACGACCTACTTTTTTGACTCCATCTCTAACCACATTATTAATTTTATTTTTGAAGAGGAAAACACCAAAAGAGACAGGGTGTAGAGTTGTGCCAGAACCTAATTGGTTCTCCACGCGGGAAACATGCACAATGTAGGGACCAGTATCCTTTGTCGTGTACTTGTCACGACCAAGCGGGCTTCTTATTTGATTAGGGCTACGTTTAAGAGGGTGGGTACTTACCTCATCGTTTACATGTCGTTTACGTGAGTTTGTAGCGAGAGGGTAATTATCTGGGACCGCTGCATTGCAGATCACATTGGCAAACTGTTCTAAGGGGTTGGAAGGGGTTGAGGGTTGATCGGGTAGGGAAGGAGTAGGAGTGAAAGGAGGGGTTACTGGATATGGAATATCGGGCGGTTTATTTCAGTTCATGTTAATCACTTACCGGTAATGTTTAGTTACAAACAACACCTGTACAGACTGTTATCCGGCTAATAAATTTAAAATAATAAGCAGCGATGTGGTAAAACTTGTAATGGCTGAACAGTACAGATTGAAGTTCACAATGGTAATGTACCGACATCTATGTGTTGAAATAAAACAAGCTGGTTATAAAATATAGTAAATTTCTATATTTAATTATATTTAAACGTGGAACAATGTTCCCACAATGATGACAAGATCTCGAGCGAGAAAAAAAAAATGTTGCAATCATAGAACAAGGCCAAAACCTCCTTTCTAAGGAGAGGCCTATGTCCAGCAGTGGACTAGTATATGTTACAGATCTTAGCTGCAACCACGCTGATATCCTCAAGGAATGGGGGCAAGGATAGGGGGACAAAGGGGTTTTTAGTATTAATAAGGAGGGAGGAGTAAATGGGTATATACATAAATTTTATATTATTTTTGTTACAATAATTGTAAACAGAGTCTCTATGAGCTTTTGAGGAATGTAAATCATACAATTCTTTTAATTGATTCTCAACACCCTTAAATGTTTTTGCATTATCGCAAATAGGTAGGCATACCTCGCTTTGATATAAAGCGATCGAAGCATGCCAAAAAGGTTGTGGTTGTAAGATCTGATACAAATTCTGCGTGCAGAGCTTTAGTGCAGAAGCAGACAAATAGTGCAACATAACCCTTAGTCACGAGTGGCTTTCGAATTCTTGCCACTTTCATATTAAATGGGCAGAAGTCAACACCTACATGCTGAAAAGGCCTACTAGCGGTGATACGTTCCACAGGCAAAGAACCCATTAGCTGCCTGGCAGTATCAGCCTTCAAACGTGCACATTTCAAACATTTGTGTAAAACCTTCTTTACCTCACGGATACCACTAATTATCCAGAACTTCTGGGATAGTGAACTGAGTACTAATCTTGGACCAGCATGCAATAAGCGAAGGTGCTCTCTTTTGATAATTAAAGTTGTAATATTACAATTTTTTGGGAGTATAATAGGGTGCATTTTATCTTGGGGAAGGCCAGCATTTTGCAACCTACCACCCACGCGAAGGACGCCTTGTGCGTCTACAAAAGGATGGAGACTAGCAAGGCCAGACCTCAATTTGTTGCCCTTAACAATAGAGGAGATGTCATGAGAGAAATGTTCTCTTTGCACTAAGCGGACAACAATCAACAAAACAGCCTCTAACTCCTTAGGAGTTAAAGTTGCATCTTTAATTATCTGTTTCTTAGAAGCATTGT
The DNA here is from genome assembly GCA_902825455.1 of Arctia plantaginis. Lineage (NCBI taxonomy): Eukaryota > Metazoa > Arthropoda > Insecta > Lepidoptera > Erebidae > Arctia > Arctia plantaginis. The sequence continues at coordinate 5,187,632 of CADEBD010000286.1, read as the reverse complement.
TGAAAAATCTATAAATGTATGCAACTACATTTTGCAATTTATTTACATCTGAGAATTTCTCAAGTAAAGTGAGAGGAAGAGTGTTGTGTATTGCTAGAGTATATAGCAAGGAATTTCCTCGGAAGGAGAGTCAGGAGTATAAAATTGATTTAAATCAATATATTCAGATATATTATTATCTTTCATGTCGGAGTTTAGTAAAAATTGTGGACCATGCCACCAAACAACTTTCTCCTGTAATTTTTGGGCTTCTATACGGCGTGAGATAATATCTGCAGGATTGTTACAAGATCGTACATACGACCATGAAGATTTATCAGTGAGTTTAACAATTTTCTGTACTCTATTATTGACGTAAGCATTGGACTTGACTGTACCTGACTGTATCCAGGCAAGAACGATTTGAGAATCGCTGAAAAGACGGACGGAGTGCGGAAACCTTGAGGTAAGCAGCTTGCTAACTCTCTCCGTTACCTGGGCAATAAGTAATGCACTGTTTAGCTCTAGCTGGGGTATGGTGAGCGTCTTGGATAGTGGCGCAACTCGAGACTTTGAGCAAAGAAGGTTGGATTGTACACTCCCGTCAGACCTTAAGACCCTTAAATATAGGCAACAGCCATAGGCTTTCAATGATGCGTCAGAAAAACCAACTAATGTAATGTAATGTAATGAAAAGTCATGATACAGCATGAACCTGGGAACTGAAATTTTGTCCATTAATTTTAAATTGTTCAAAAACCTTTCCCACACTTGGAAAGACTGCAACGGTAGGACATCGTCCCAACCTAATTTCAAAGACCACAAGTCTTGCATGAACATCTTAGCCACAACTACGATAGGGCCTATAATACCCAATGGGTCGAATATCTTGCTAATGTAGCTAAGAATTTTCCGTTTTGTATTGAGATTCTCACCACACTGTGGTGGAGTCTGAAAATAAAATTCATCTGAAACTGTAGGAGGTTAAGAACCAAAAACACATTGATACTTCTGAATATTATTTGTTTATTTAATATAAGTCACAAGGAAGGTAAGTGCGTCTTGCCTAGCACATGATCACAGGTCAAGTGAAGGGGGCGAGTGAATGCTGAACGATTATACTATCGGATTGACAACACAACATATCGATTATAACTATTCGATTAATATCTATTTATAATGTATTTATTTTTGCATTATATTTAAATATTCAACACGCCCCCTCAAAAATTAATCTATCGATTCTGTTTACAAAATTATTACATAGTTATCTACATTGATCACACATAACTTCCAAGTGATTGGCTGGGAAAAAAAATGAATTAATGGTTCAACATTTGTTGCAAAGGATTACGGAAACCCAGCGAAAACCTAATCAAACCATGTTACATTACAATTAATTTTACATGAAACACATTTAAATTAAATATTAAATACATGACACACTTATTCTAAGCCCATTTTGGCTGTATGTGTTTTAAATGCTATTGAAGGTAGCGGTTTTGTGAACACATCGGCTAACTGTTTACCTGTGGGAATATAATTTAATTTTATAACATTTTTCTCAACCTGTTCTCGGGTAAAATGATATTTTATATCAATATGCTTCGACCGCTTATGATTAGTTAGCTTATTCGCTATACTAATGCAGCCGTTATTATCCTCATAAAAAACTATCGGATCTTTTATATTCATGTGAATACTTATAGCTAGAGACTTAAGCCTTGGAAGTGGACTTAAGCAGTGGAAGAAGCTGCTACCGATGTTTGTTTCTTTGTATTCCATGTACTCGTAATTGTACAATTTTCAAATAATTTAAAAAGTAACCTGTAGTACTCTTTCTATCTGTCATATCATTTCCTCCCCAATCTGAGTCTACATAGCCACTAAGTATATGATTATAGTTACACTTTTTATATACTAATTTTAGATCAATTGAACCTTTTAAATATCTAAGCACCCTTTTCAGGCATTGCCATAATTCTTCATTATTTTTATTAGTATATCGACTCAATATGTTAACAGCAGTGCTCAAGTCCGGTCTCGTGCATAACATTACATACATTAAACAACCAATGAGATTACGACATGGTGCATTATAATTATAATCTAAATTTAACGCTTTATAATTCGGTTTGATTTCCATAGGCGTATTTGTAGGATTACAGTCAGACATTTTATATTTATTTAAGATTGTCTTAATATATGCACTTTGGTCTAGTGTTATTTTATCATTATACCTCGTAATTCTAATACCTAAGAATAATTTAATATCCCCTGAGTCAGTCATAGAAAATTTACTCTTTAAATACTGTTTTATATCTGTCATAATATGGATATCAGCACATGCTATAACCAAATCGTCGACATATAGCACTACATAAATATTTTTACATATACTCCCATTATTTAAAACATATATACATCTGTCAACTGATGAATTTTCGAAGCCCTTTTCTTTAAGTGATTGTTCAAATAGTTCGAACCAACATCTAGCTGCCTGTTTCAGGCCATACAATGCTCTATTTAATTTACAAACATAATTATTTTTACTATACACACCCTCGGGAACATTCATATATATCTCTTCTTTTAATAGGCCATTTAAAAACGCAGTTTTGACGTCCATATGATGTACAAGTAAGTTATACTGATTAGCAAAACCAATAATGAATCTGAAACTAGATATCCTAGCAACAGGAGCAAAAGTTTCATTATAATCAATAAGATATTTTTGACTGAAACCCCTTGCTACAAGACGGGCTTTGTACTTAAGAGGTTCTCCAAATTAATTATGTTTTATGGAGAAAACCCATTTGCAATCTATAATGTTTTTATTAATAGGCCCAGGGACTAATGTCCACGTATTGTTAATTAAGAGAGAATTAAGTTCATCTTTAATAGCCTGCTCCCACTGATATTTGTCTTCTCGAGTTTTAATTTCATTATAACAATGAGGAACTTGACATATAATAGATTGTGCATATACTAAGCAATCGTCATCTATTTCTTTATACGATACAGGGGGACGACCTTTAAGCCTATTACTTCTACGTAAAGTGTGTTCTGTGTGTTCATTGTTTACTATTGGGGGTATCCCCCAATAGTAAACATGTATAGTAAACATGTTTACATTCAGTTTCACGATCTGACGGAGCAGGCTCACTCATCTGAATTTCTGTGGGATTATTGAGACTTTGATCAGATTTTAAACTATCTGATTTAGAGCTGTCAAAATGTTGACCCTCTTCTAACACTGATTTTGAACCTAGTTCAGTAATATCAGTTTTGTCAGTGGAAGTTTTAGGATCACTCCCTTCAAGCCTTAATTTAGGCCTGGATATCATAAAATTCGTCTCATCTATTACAACATCCCTTACAGTAACATATTTACTGCTTTCAGTATTCCAAACTTTATAACCGTTTGGTTCATATACCACCAATATACCTTTCCACGATTTATCATCAAATTTATTCTTATTTGTTTTATTATGAACATTGTCAGTAGATCCAAAAACTCTCAGGTAATTAATTTTTGGTTTCCTATTATACCACATTTCAAATGGTGTTCGAGATTGTTCGATTGGTGTTGAGAAAGCTTTAGTGGGTGTTAAATTTATTAAATAAACAGCTGTCAATACAGCTTCACCCCAGAAAACTTTTTCTAATTTAGCACCGCTCAACATAGCGCGAGCTTTTTCAGTTACAGTTCTAATCATACGCTCTGAAACACCATTTAACTGTGGAGTTCTAGGAACAGTTAAATGATAAGTTATTCCTTTTTGCACACAGTAATTTTTCATGTCGGTAGATAAATATTCTCCACCGTTATCGCAATACAGATTAACTAACCTATAGTTAAAATTAGTTTCACTTTTTGCGATATAATCTTTAAAAGCTGAGAATACATCTGACTTATATGATATCAGGTATACGGTACAGTAATAAGTATATTGATCAACAAATATCACGAAATAATTTTTATTATCTACGGTCGAAGGAGTGATAGGTGGTCCACATACGTCGGAATGCACAATATATAATGGTCGTTTCACATAACTTTTATCTTTAATATTATGAAAAGGTAGACGCGATTGTTTCCCATTTATGCATGCCTCACATAACATATCAGTTGGAAATACTGTTTCAATTTCATTTATATTATCAAATCAAAAAAAAAAAAATTCTTAGAATTAAAAAGTAACAACATGATTGTTACTTTTTAATTCTAAGAATTTATTTTTACTAATATGTCCTAAGCGTTGATGCCATAGCTCATAATTATTACTAGTGCATACTTGGGAAACGAAACCGTCAATAGTCACATACACTAGAAAATCTATAGCAATTAAATTGTTTAAAAACTTACCATTAATTAATATCTTACCATCCTTAAATATATGAGCTCCATCTTGATCGAAAATAATTGTCAATCCAGCTCTTTGTATTTTGGAAACGGACAGTAAGTTATATGAAACCTCAGGGCAGAATAATACATCCTCCAAAATTCCATCAATACCCATGTCACTGGTAACTTTTATTGTTCCTCTTTTTGTGCTGGCATTTTAGAAAGTGTATCTTCCTCTTTGCCTTTTGATTATAATTTTTATGAGGGTAGTTATTTGTTATATATGTATTTTCGTTCCTGTTTCTTTTAAATATCTCGTTTTTATTTTCTATCTGTAAAACTTTCATACTCGTATCACGACTTTCCGTTTTTAGTTTAACTTCATGATCCAAGAGTCTAGTTTTTACGAAACCCAGTGTTAAATTATCTTCTGACAATGTTTCAATCGCAGTTATGACACCGTCATATGTCGCCGGAAGTGTAAGTAATAAATGAGACACTTTATCAGTTTCTTCTAACTTGGCTCCGGCAGCCAATAATTCCATAATCATATCTTCAAAAATAGTAAAATGTTTTATTAGTGGTGTATCACCATGTAATTTCTCAAAAATGACTGCACGGATGGCGTAGTGGTTTAAGCGGTCGCCACGCCGCTTCCTACTACGCCGAGTGTTGTGGGTTCAAACCCCACATGGGACGACACTTTGTGTGATCCACAAATTGTAGTTCTGAGTCTGGGTGTTCTTTGTGTCCGTTTCATGTATGTTTGTAAAGTCCCCCGCGACACAGGATTTATTCCTAATGCGGGAGTTGTCTTTTTAAAAGAAAAAAAGAATTCTTTTTGATCCACTCTTGATTCCGCGTTGCGGGTACTTCCTCATCAATTACACTTATAACATCTTTTTCGCTAAAAGCGCGCGTACTCTAAATTTCCAGACACTATACTTCTCGCCATTAAACGGTTTTATATTACGCTTTAGCTTTGAGTTTTCCATTATAAACAATTTAGAAAAAAGAATACTTAGCCTTTTTTTTTCACGATGTGGGTAGAACACTTGACTAGTTTAAATTACGAACACCTTTAATAATTTTTAGCAAAATATACTGGGCCCATAACCTGTAGGAGGTTAAGAACCAAAAACACATTGATACTTCTGAATATTATTTGTTTATTTAATATAAGTCACAAGGAAGGTAAGTGCGTCTTGCCTAGCACATGATCACAGGTGAAGTGAAGTGGGCGAGTGAATGTTGAACGATTATACTATCGGATTGACAACACAACATATCGATTATAACTATTCGATTAATATCTATTTATAATGTATTTATTTTTGCATTATATTTAAATATTCAACAGAAACAACATCGTATTTTAGACCTAGAGTTTTGATTATGTTTTCAGAGTTTAAATCAATCTCCCCAGAATATCTTTGCCGTGGATGAATGTCCTCCAGAATTGAAGATTGGTTTGAGGACCATTTGTGTAATTTAAAATTACCCAACTTGAGTAACTCTATAAGTTCATATTTGAGTGAGTGTAGGTTCTTTAAATTGTCAGAACCTACTAATATGTCATCGACATAAGTGTTTTGTAATATGGCCTTTGATGCCATGGGAAATTCTTTTTCATACCTATGGGCAAGCTCTGCCAGGCTCCGTGTGGCTAAAAGTTTTGCTTTGTAGTTTTGCTATGTTTATTGAAGAAGAAGTGCTAAGAAGTAAACAGAACCATTATAGACATCATAAGAATTTATGTCAACCTCCCTTGCATGCCCCAATGCAACATCAATGAATTTAGAATATTCTTTATATTAATATTTATATTGGATTTTGTTTTAATTTTCGTTCCAAAGATAAAAATCTCTGAAAAGCAACCGAAAATGAGTCCCCCAGTTGCAACTGTTCTTTTTTACAGATAAGAGGTATATCAACATGAAACTTGTTATCTATTATTTTCAGAGACTGCTTAAATATCTCTTCTACCTTTTCAAACTCTAATGGATTTTTTGTTACAGCCTGGTCGGGCACACTCTCAGTCAGCCAGATTTTTTCTATAATATTCTCTAACTTTCTGTGATCACAGATCACTAGATTTGAGACGAAATTAGAGGAAATATTGGTTGATTCATTCTTTAAACAAGCCTTTCCCCCAACAACATAACCAAAGACTGTGTTTTGTAAAATGGGCCCATCCAAAAGCTTAAGGCACCCACTGAGTAAAGAATGAAAGTAAATGTCAGCTCCCAATAACATTGAGATCTCTGAAGGAATGTTAAATTCATCATCAGATAGCTGAATGTCCTTAGGGACATTTAGTTTTGAAATATCAAACTGTTGCTGCGCAAAGGTGTTGTAATTGAATCAACAACATAACAATTAACATTGTATTTTACCTTTTCATGTATAGATGAGCAAATAGGTAGGTTAATAACCTGATTTATTTTTGTAGGCCTATTGCCTATTCCAATAATATTGGAAGAATGCAAAGTGTAATATTAAAAAATTAAAAAAAATTGTTAATTATGTAATGTGAAATGTAATGTGTCTAGGTTCATATAAACGAATAAACTAACTGGTGGCACCACAAATTCTAACCAAACTAATAATCTCGGGCGCCAGGTGCCTTAACCTTAAATGAACACAGACAACTAACAACAAATACAATAAATGCCTCGAACAGCTCGGTCAGCGCTAGACCTTTAATCTAGAATGGCGGGCAGCTATTAAATACAAAGAGGTTATAAGTTTAAGTGGCAGTTTATTATCCCGTAGTGTCTGTAGAGTACATGGTATCTTATAGGTCTAATTACAAATGTAATTCTTATACTCAAATTAGTACTGTCATTAATGCAATCTGTTTACCTTGTTAAAACAAATTAAAAGTAAATATTTGCTAAAGTGTCACATAAAGACTGAATAAAAAGGTAAAGAATCTAAGGGTAGTTGTAACAACGCCAACAAAATTAAAACAATAAAAAAACATACCCAATGACTTTGGGTCAGTCCGAATGAAATTAAAGTAAACTTAATTCTTATAAACCTCACTCGTGCTCCCACGTGGTTGTAGTGGCGGGGTAAGTATTCCAAGGTTCCTGATAATGGGCTACAGCTAAATAACCTTTCCTGCCATTATAGGAACACACGCTCCGCAGCCAACTAAACAAAAAAGGCAAAAAACTAATTGTAACGTAAGGACATTACAATCTAATAAGAGAATTCAACTAGAGGTTAAGTAAAGATCTGAAGTAAGGTAAAGAAAATAAGGTATAAAAAAAAACCCTGTTTCTCTGAGACAACGAAAATTATAGGTTATTTGCCTATCTCAAAAGATGAATTCTAAATCTGGTAAGATCATTGAGTTAAAACAACACTAGAGAAGCAAACCTCATTATCACACGTCGAAAAAAGTGTGACCACTTTTGAACTTTGACGACGTAGCTTTGATACCACTAAACATTTGAAAGTAAACATATTTATGTCTCATTTACACGCGAGACAAGAACAATACCATCGCTCGGATTAGACAAAGACAAAGATATAACTTTACGATGGTGGGCCAGTGTTGACTACCGTATGAAATTTTACCCATAACAACTAAGAAACAATTTTTTTTAAAAGAATTTTGTAATAAAGTAAATTAATTTAAATATTCTAAATAATATATTTCGAATTGAATAGAATAGGTATAAATAATAAAATAACTGGAAATATTTGGTTAAAAGGGTTTATATTCAGTGTAAAATCAAACTGCGCTGTGAAGCATCAGTTTTGTATACAATTGTCTTTTAGACTCTTTTTTATAAGTTTGTGTGGATATTTTACTTTCATGATACAATCTTAATTTTACGTATGTAAAAATAATAGCATTTAATAATAAAAGTGAATGATCAACTTGTACTGATAATAAATAATCCCCAGGGTGTATTGCAAATTCTATTATAATTTGAAAAACAAATAAAAAAAAAAAATTATTTATATTTTATATTTTTTTTTTATTTATGTTTATTTACCTTTTTATTTTATATTTTTATTTTTTATTTTTATGATAAACATTTTTTATTATTATTATTATTATTTTGTACAATTATTATTTAAAATTGATAATAAATTAAGAAAAACAATGAATTAATTCTTTTGTACAAAAGTCTCCAGCACTGCGAGCTTGGCACTTCTGCCAAGCTCGCAGTGAACGTTCAACGGGTCCCTAAAAAAAGTGATCGGTCCAGCCCTAACAACTACCGTTCTTCCTATATTTTATTATTATTGGCAAAATGTTTAAAAACAGTATAAAGCATATTATTTCACAAATTATAAAATCTCCCACTAATGTGGGAAAACCAAAATGATTTTTTAATGGTAACACTGATTCTAAATTACAATTATCAGTGTTTTATTTCAATTATAGCCGTATTTACGATATTATCAATACAAAAACCATAAACTTACACGTGAAAAGTAATTCCGCATGATTTATTAATGTTTTGTGAACTTGAAACGCATTCTTTCACTACGCATTTAGCCATTTTGGCGATTGTTACTGTCATGTGTCGCTATGTTCAACTCGGTTGACGCCACATTGAATACTGAATTGACGTTTGCTACGCATATGCCTGTGGACAGATGTGCAGTAGCAACGATTTTCGGCGGTAATTACTCATCTATGTAAGTATTATATCAATGGGTAAGATACAATAATTTACTCACCAGGGTTCCAAAACGTTTCACAAATAAATCAGAGGCATTATTAATAATTCCTGTAACCAAATAAACAAAGATTTAAAACAACTAATCTCCATAAGCCAAGTATGAACCACGTGGCTTATTAAAACTTACCACAAAAGCAATCTAATATTTCCAATAAAAAACACAGTTGTTTAACAAGACTGGCCGACAACAAAAAGGGAATTAATCCTCTGATTACAACAAAAAGATTACATTTTAAAAATTATCACTTACTCCGACTCAGCCAAAATGCTAAAGTGAACTTACCATCTTGCCAGAGCTAAAGTTCCGTTACTACCTAAAACGCGACAAAAAAATGTTGCCAGATAAAGAAAAAACTAAATCGATACAATTCCTTAGACGATTAGCACCGACATTAAATCGCGCCCGTGACACCGTGACACCGCTCACGGAAACGTCACAAAATTCAAGTGTCAAACCAAAAACACGTCGATGATTAAATTTTCTGTAATGGTGCGAAATGCACCGTTACAAGAGGGTGCTAAGTTTAATTTTGACATTAAAGTACTTGTCACAAAAGAGACTTGACTACCACTGTCGAGCAATGCTCGAACAAAACTTACACGATTATATTTGTCAGCGACCTTTACCTTTACTTAAGGTAACAAAATATTACAGCTATTAACACGTTCCCAGCGGCACTGATTTATCTGTACTTTCCATTACTGCGTTACGAGGCGTTTGAAACCTCGTTCTGAACCAGAGGTTGTAGCGGCACGAGGCTTAATAAACCCCACCGCCCACAGGAGACAAAAATCCTATTTTGGCGCCAAATAAGGCGAATTGTATGGTTTTTGTTCGTGATTATTATTATCAATGAGTTGATTAACCTAAATCTGCCGCCGCCTGTGGGCAGATTATTTAGTTTAGATTCTATAGGTAAAATAAAATGTGGGGTCTTATGTACCCCATACCGCACTGAAAAAGGGCAGTTTTTCATATTGTTTAGTGATGGGAAAAAAAATATCGATTTCATTTAATCGTACTTATGGATGGTTTTTATTGAAACAGGTCAAACAATAATATTTTTTGCAACCGATACATTCTGTGAGAATTTTCTTTGCTTTCTTATCAGCCTCACGACTTGATAAGAAGGTGCGAAGTTTTTCGTAGCATCCTACACATCTCCTCTTCTTTGATCTTTTTCCGAGATGATGTGGATTGTTTGGAGTGGGTTCTGAAAATAAAAAAACTGATTGTGTATATTTGAAGTGGGTTGATTAGGTGTAGCGATTTATTGGAGCAGTTCTATACCTAAGTATGGGATCGTTACGGCCGGTGTGTGTTTTGCTTTTGTCAGTTGACGTGAACGTTTGACAGGATTCAGTCGGGTGATAGTACGCTAACGTCGACTATGTCTATTTGGACTCGCTGCTTTGGCTATAACCTCATGCGCATTGACCAAAGCGTCGGGTTCAAATATACATGTGATGACGTCAGCGGAGCTGTCGCCTTACTGAAGCCCGTCAAAAGTACCGCGTCAATTAATACACATCCTCCGTGCCGCTCTCATACCTAAGGAACTGCCGCAGTTAATCGCTATACCTGTAGTTCAAAAGCCTTATCAATAAAGGACTTATTTGTGTAAATGCATGATAAATAGTTACAAAACTTTATTTAAAATGATCAGTTATTTTAATTGTGAAAATTATTTAATTTAATTTAATTATTTAATGATCAGTTGCATAATTCATTCAATAAACAAACAGACTAATTGATCATCATCAGCCTATTTCAAAAAAGTCACTCAACAAATCACATTCACATTTCCATTAACGAAATAACAAGTAGTTACGATGTCTGAAAATTACCTGTATCGACATCCAAGTCGTTCTTTGTAAAAGCTTCAATAAGTTGTTCTACAAATTGTCTTTTTGGCAATTTATTTGCATCATCATTAATTGAGTTATACACAATCCAGGGCTGTACCAAATATTAGCTCCATTATTACCTTCCTCCACCACTTAATTCCTTTCTTTAATGTTGTATAATAAGAAGACATTTGGTCACTATAGTCAATTCCTTTTTTTGTTTCATTGTACATTATAACACATCCTGGTTTTTTAATGCATTCGTTAGTGCCTCTCTTCTTTTTTCCAGTATCTATTAGTTTCTCGTCGTGATCTTTGCACGTAGTTAACATTAAAACATTTCTTTTATCTACCCATTTCAATACTTTTACGCCCTTTTTGTTCATTTTTCCAATAATCTGGCCCTTCTTTATATTCGCGTTAACAACTTTCTTTGGCAAATATTTTCTTCGTTCCTTTTTAAGTTCCACATACAAAAGTTTTTTGTGATAGGAGTTTTTCTGCTAGAGTCACCGAAGTATAGAAATTATCTACTATCACGATTCTTCCCTGTTCAATTAAATTGTTCATCAATCTTAATACTACTTTTTGACTGTGATCAACTTCTTTCTTCTGATCTGTTTTACCTGTGTAAATCTCTATCTGGTAGGTATAACCTTCAGGGGTGCAAAGCTTGTACAGCTTAACACCATATCGGTGAGATTTGTTTTTTATATATTGACGGAAGCCTAATCGTCCTCTCCAGGGTATCATTGTCTCATCAATTACTACGTATTTGCCGGGGTTTAATATGTTCTGAAAATTGTCAGTTATCATAGAAAGCATATCTCTGATTTTATATAGTTTGTCAGTTTTATCATCATTTGAGACATCACTGACATGCCAGCATTTTAATAAGAGTAAAAATCTGTCTCTTGTCATTGCTGAACTTATAAATTCGTTTCTGTATAAATTGTTTTTGCTCCAATACAAATTTATAAGAGGAACTTTACACAAACCCATTGCCATCACAACTGCCAGAAATGTTTTCATTTCCTGCAAATTAGTATCAGTCCAGTGTTTCATACGTGATTTACGTTTCATATTTAGTTGGTTTGTTCGTAAATAGTTTCGTGCATAATTGTTTGTCTCAGACACCATTTTATTGATCATCTCTTCTGTTACAAATAATTTATATACATCTTCAGATGATTTTACAAACGACAGTATATTGTAGGTATTTTCACCAACAAATTCATCAAAATTTAAGGGACTTTCTGATATGTCTATCCACTCGTCATCATCGTTCTTGTTAATTTGGCGGCTGGGTAATGCCTCTTCTTCGTCTAAAGTATCGTTTTCTGTATTTTCACTTTCATCTGAAGATAATTCCTGTTCTGTTCCTATGCAACCCTCTAATGAAATAATATCAGATTCTTCCGACTCGCTTGAATCATTATCATCATCCCCGCTGTCACTAAAATTTTGGATGTTATTACAATTATTTGCATCAGGTGATTTTAGAATATCCGGTAAATTATCACGAGTTCTGTTTTCAATTATTGTCTCGTTGTCGCTATTCAAATGTTCAATTCTATCATAGTCAATGGAATCAGGCAATTTCAGTACAGTTGACAATTTATTAACCCTGTTTTGTTTTTTTCGATCAATATCCTTCGAAACATCCTCAACAATCACAGTAACCTCTATTGCTTTTTTTTCTTTACAATTGGACAAATTCGATTCATTAGAAACTGCACATTCGGATATAAAATTTTGACTTGATCTCTTTTGTTCCGGTGTTTGTTCATGTAGTAATTTCTTAATATTTTCCTCATTAAGAGATAAATTGCAATCTAGTAAATTGGAGCATGAAATTTCTGATAAAGAACTAGTTCTGCTCTCAGAATTCAAATGAGGAAAGTCCATTGAAAGTGAACAAAAAGAGGAAAGATTTTTGTTTTTTCTTATCTGTTGTCTTGGGGTGGTTGGGACGCTAGAACAGGGAATGGTAACATTTTGTAATACTTGACAGGATTTTCCGGTACTAGGACTCAAATAAATTGTTTCTTCTAGTTCATTGGTTTCAACAGGGTTCCTTTCATCGTTATTTTTGGCATATTCAACTCCTATTTTTGCTTTGTTATATAATTTGCCTGTACTTGTAATAATGAAAAAGTTTACATGTTTATTCGTGATCGGTTTTTGTTTCCGAATATCAGTTTGTTTAATATAATATGTACTGTTCCAACGAGTATCCACGCTTTGTATTAATTTTACCCCAGCAGGAGACTCCATAGCCGCAACAGTGGCTTTACGTAACTCGTCACTAGCAACGCAACTCTGTTTAAACCAAGTCACTATTGTTTTTACTTTAGAAACAATGTTTCTCCACTCAGTACACATCATTGTGCCTTCAGCCGCCAAATTCAAAGTATGGGCAAAACATGTGATATGTTTTCTTCTCCCGAACGCTAATTCGATCGCCTTTACTATATTGGCTGCGCTGTCAGTAACAACAGCCGTTACATTCTCTTGGTCTATTTTCCAGTCTTGGCATACCTCCTTTAAGAGAATTTCAGAAAGATAATCTGATGTATGTCTTTCATCCGATTCGTACACGCCTAAAGTGATTGAGTATAGTTCTATGTCTATTCCGAAATGCGCTGTGATGTCCAAAAAACTTTTCATATTTAAGGGATCCCACCAAATATCCGTTGTTAGGGTTGTCTTCTATAGAGGACAGCATTTTTTTAATTGTTTCTGAAATTACTTCATATTTATCGTCCAGCCAGCGTCTTAGAGTAGTTCTACTCGGGAGTTTATATTGAGGCGCAACTGTTTTCATTAGAGTTCTAAAGCCTTCGTTTTCAACAATTGAGAAAGGCTGATGGTCTTTACAAATTATGAACAATAAACAGCCATTGAGAATGTAAAGTATTCCACATTTATCAGCTTGTAAAGCCTACTTTCCAGTTGAGAATGATGGTAAGCAAATCAAAACCCAATGTCTCTATTCTATCCCAGAATTAGGTGGTGGTGTTGAGCGCAATATAGAACAGCCTCAAAGTAAATCACCTACTCTACTACTACTACTCTACTGAGAAGAGAGCTATGATCGAAAGCGTTCATTTGATGGACGTAAATTTGATGGACCCTGAAAGTCTACCCTCCGGTCTTAGAGCATGTGCAGCAATAGAGAGCCACGTGCAAACGCAACTGCAATGTCCATCTCCAGTTCTTGATACAAGTGTTGCTACTCAAAGTAACGTGCTACAGTTTCGGTGTCCATCTCTAGTACCTTCAACGAGTTTTGCGATTGAGGGCGACGTAGTGCAGGTATCATCTTCAAGCTATTCTCTGGTTTCTGGCATAAGTACTGCTACAAATTGCGCTGTGCAGATGCAATTTGTTGCTCAAAATTGCAATTGAGAGCAATATAGTGCCAATAGGATCTTCAAGTCTATCAATGTTCCCTAGAACGAGTGACAGCAACGTAGTGCAGATACAGTTTCGAAGTAGTTTACCATCCCCTGAAACAAACAAAATACAGATAACAGAGGACAGAGGCACCAGAAGGATAAATCCTAAAAGATGCAAGAAAAAACTAAATTTCGATAAATGTTATCTTGATTATGTGGACGGTGCGGATACATATTATTGATCAAAAAAGCCTTTCCATCAGATAACTCAACAGGTTGGAGTGAAGTGGAAGAGTCATATGACGAGATGGAAGATGGAGATCAACACACTAAAACTGCAAAAAGAAATAAGAACAAGCAAGGCAAACATAAAGACAAAATAAAAACAAAGACAAATCATATCATAAATATAGAAAAAAATAAAACAAAAACATTGATTAAAAAAGAAAATGAAGAAGAAAAGAAAAAAGGGCAACAATATTTAACTAGAAAAGGAAAACCTATTGAGGAAAAAAAAAGAAATCAAACCTATGTACTGGCAAAAATGTAAAAATAACTGTGAAAACATAACCGAAGAACCGCGTACAAATTTATTTAACTATTTTTGGAATCTTAAGTGTATACGCAAAGGTGCAAAGATTGGATTGCTCAATGCTGTCATAAAAAAAGTGCAAAGAACCACATGTCACAAAATAGCGGAGTATCTAGGCGAAGCATCACACATGAATATTTTATTAATGAAGGAGAAGGAAAGAGAAAGGTCTGTCAACGATTTCTGTACCTGTACAGACTGTACCTGCCAGAAAGTTTTAAAAATATTACTAACGTGTACAACATTTGCAAAGAGCACTGCAACGGTGAAAATGTAAAACCTGTCTTTTAAAGTTTTTTCAAAATGGTTTCGTAGTACTTTCAATATTTGCTTCCATATCCCAAAAAAAGGATAAATGTGTTCAGTGTATGGCCACAAAAACCTTCGACGTGAAAATTGAAGAGGAATTAAACAAGTTAAACGAGCACATAAAAGAGAAAGAAGAATCATACAAACGATTTTTATGATCGAAACGGTCTTAACAAGGCAGACAAAAGTGTTATCTGTGCCAGCTTTGACATGCAGAAACTGCTTAATACTTCACACGGTGACAACATAGCCCTTTTAATTTAGCCGAAAAATATCAGTGTATAATTTCACAGTTAATGAAAGTAACACGCAGTAAGGGCTCTGTTGTAATATATGGAATGAAACAGATGCCCATCGTGGAGCAAATGAGATTTCGACATGTTCACTAAATTATATAATGACAGTTTATTCTCAAGCTAAAGTTAAGACCTGTATTCCGATTCCTGCTACGGACAAAACAAAGACCGTTTTATCTATGTTTCGCTGTGCATTATCTAGGTGTGTTAATCTTGAAGTTATTCAGATGAACTACTTGGTACCTGGCCATACATATATGCCTGTAGATAGCATGCATTCTGTAATAGAACGAGCAGTGAAGAAAACAATAGTATGGGCTCTATGCAATGGCCTATTATTGCAGGAATAGCCAGGAAGAACCCCTTTCCTTACAAAGTAACCTCACTTGAAGGAACAAATTTTATGGGATTTGTCACAAATGATACTTTTAAGAAAAACCAAAGAATTAATATTTCACAGATACACTTACAGTTAACATTTACAAAAAAGATAGACAGCCACAAACGTTTAACTAGGCGAGCCAATAATATGGTATGGTGGGATACAATGAACTGAGGGTCAGAAGAGAACTCACACTCGTCTCGTACCTGTTTAGGGTACTTAGGGGTGGGATACATAATGAACACGTGTTAGGACGAGTCAGCATATGTGTTCCGGACAGATACGTGTGGCGGCGCCGCCGGCCGCCGCTGCTGGCTGTCCCGTGCGGGCGCACCAACCTGCAGCGAGAAGCACCGCTGACGCGCGCACTACGTACGAGGGGTGATCAATAAGTAATGATAATCAATATGAAACGGAACTATTAGATTAAAAAAAGTATTTTATTTTTCAACATAGTCTCCTTGCAAGTTAATACATTTAGTGTATCTTTTTTCTAAGCCCATGATTCCCTTAGAAAAAAATTCTTTGTCTTGACCCTCCCAAAATGCCTCTACTGCGGCCATCACTTCACTATTGTCCTCAAATTTGTTGCCCCGGAGGTGTTCTTTGAGCCGAGGAAAGAGGTAGAAGTCACTGGGAGCTAGATCTGGCGAATAGGGAGGGTGTTCGAGCAGTTCGAACCCCGTTTCTTCAATGGCAGCCATCGCAACTGCGGCTTTGTGAGCCGGGGCGTTGTCTTGGTGAAACAGCACTCCAGCGCGCAGTTTACCGCGTCTTTTTGACTTAATAGCTTCTCGCAATCTTCTTATTTGGCCTGCGTAGTAAGATCCTGTTATAGTGGCCCCCTTTTCCAAATATTCCACCATAATAATTCCTTCTGCATCCCAGAAAACAGACGCCATAACCTTTCCCGCTGAACTTAACACTTTGAATTTCTTCGGCGTTAGTGAGGAAGCTCGTTTCCAAGTCATTGATTGTTGTTTGGTTTCGGGATCAAAGTGGTGGATCCAGGTCTCGTCCATGGTCACAAAACGCGACAAAAAAAAAATCTTTATCGGCCTGGAACTTTTGAAGATTCACCCTCGAAATGTCGACTCGTTTCTTTTTTTGCTCGTCGGTTAACATTCTCGGTACCCAACGCGCAGAGACCTTTTTCATATGCATTTTGTTGACAATGATTTTTTGAACGCTGCCATAGGAGATCCCTGTGACCTCAGCTACATGCCTTACGGTCACCCTTCGATCGGCCAACACGATATCTTCCACTTTTTTGACGTTTTCTCCAGTAAGGGACGTGTAAGGGCGTCCCTCGCGATGTTCATCTTCAGTGGAGGTTCTGCCCAGCTTAAATTCCTTTGCCCAGCGTGCGACTGTGGAATATGGAGGAGCAGACTCCCCCAATGTTTCCTCTAAGTCGCTGTGTATGTCTTTGGTAGACATTTTTTTCAGGCACAGGTACTTGATGACAGCTCTTATTTCATTTTTCTCCATTTTGATGTTTTCTCTTCGACAGTTCGTATTCAAATGAATGTATCTCCCGGTAATGGTGTCCTATTTACACATTTTTTTGAAGCTGAAGTAGTGGATATATAAGCAAGCAGAAAAAAAATAATTTGGGTTTTTGTGCATTCTAGAAATACTCGATTATCATTACTTGTTGATCACCCCTCGTACTCTGAATATAATTGCGGATGAAATAGATTTATTTTATTGCTCACTGAGTGAATTCACAATAACAGCATTAAGAATTATTTCTTATAATAAATAAGTAGATGGTATAACACTATTGCATTGGGCTAAACCTGTAATAATAGTTGTTTTTAAAGGAAATAAATAAATAAATATCTGTCTGCGAGTGCCTAGGACAAATTACGGCACAGAGAGTATTTTATATGAAGGGGCCCAAAGCTACAATAAGTTACCTAAAGATATAAAAGAAGCTAAAACATTAAACACATTTAAAAAGTTATTAAAAAGCCACATTTTAAGGGATGTTTCTTTTCTGTTTTAATGAGAAAATACTATTACTAATGAATACCATATCTAAACTATACAGATACTTAACTACGAAACAATTATACAATATATAATTCCTATACTAATACATATTTACACATATTTTTATTAATATATATATATAAGAAATGGATTGTAAATATTATGTATGGAACACTACATAATAGGTCTTTACCTATGAAATTGCCGTTTTGTATGCAATAAGTGAAAGTACTTATTTTTTCAAACTTTTTTATTTCTGTTATTCAAAGTAATCTCTGCATTTTCGCATTAATAGATATTTTAGCCCTGATGAGGCGGTGGTCGCTCCCTGTATAGAAATTATTTAAAACCTGACGTCCTTCACTATATGTTTATGAGAGCAAAATATGTAATCAATTTCATTTCTGTAGAGTCCTCCAGGTGACAACCATGTCCATTTCCTTTGCACTCTTTTCTGGTAGAATGAGCTCATGTGGTACAAATTATTTTGCTGTATAAAGTTGATAAGCTTATTTCCTCTTCCGTTCCTATCCCCATAACCAAATTTACCCATAAATGTTTCAGATGGTTCTTGTTGTTTACCAATCTTGGCGTTAAAATCGCCTATTACGAAAGTATACGTTGTCTTTTCAGCATCGCATGCTTTTTGTACATCTTCATAGAACTGATCAATTTGGTCATCTGTTGCTGCAGATGTTGGTGCATATGCTTGGACTATATTTAGAGTAATTTTCTTTGAAATGCTTATGACAGTTTGTACTACTCTCTCTGATGTAGATCCAGTTGAGATTATTTGGTGTTCTAGGTTTTTGTTAATTAAGATTCCCACTCCATGCTCATGCTTGCCGTCATCTCTCCCTCTATACAGTAGGGTGTGTCCTGATTTCAATTTAATGCATTCTTCACCGGGTTTTCTCACCTCCGATAGTCCGATAACATCCCACTTGATTCCTTTCAACTCATGGTGTAAAATCTCCATTCTATCTTCATGTGCTAACGTATTGGCATTATATACTCCTACATATAATGATGTCTGTTTAGGACTCGTTCTTTGTTTGCGCTGACAGCTATTTGACTCCCAGAGATTCTTCGCACCCCTGGCCAGGCCGGTACCCACGCTGCTGTCCTTGCTGGGTTCTGCCTGTCCCCTGGGAACTCGGGGCCTTGGCTTATTTCGTATCATCATTAGGATTAAAGGGTTTAGGCAGTTAACTCACTCGCTTGCCTAGGACGTCTAAGTGAGTGAAGAGTAATCCATCTAACTAGGATTCTGGGCGCTACCGTTGGCCATATGTGTGGCTCATCCGCTACCAACCCTAAGTGATTCCGCCTCTCCTGTGGGTCACTAAACCAATAAACCAAAAATAATTGCCTTATTGATCCCTCCTTTCTCTCGTTAGTTTGTTGACCCTGTTTTTCCATTGGGGTTGGTACCCAATCTTCGCCAGGGTTGCTCAACGTAACGGGGCCTACCACGGGAAGGTGAGAGTGGAGTTGAGTGTCAGAGGCTAGAGTGTTCCTCTTGATGGTACACTTATGTTGCGCTTAACACTCCTTAGACCCCAGAGATACATGTCCTTGAATAAGAAAAATACCAGAAAAGTAGACCCACTCAAATTGCAAATAAACTCTGAAATATACCGATCAAATCTAAAAGATAAGCTGTCTGAATTAAAACCTGAGACTCTTGATATCGATACCCTTAATCAAAAGCTTAACCAAGGCATGATGGAGGCCGCGCTAAAAGTAGCGAATAAGAATAGCACTCGTCAAGGAAAACTATCAGTGGAGAGTAAAGGATTACTGCAGAAGAGACGCGACATGATAAAGGAGGGTTTAAAGGGATCAGATGAATTCAAACAGCTCTGCGGGGAAACAAGACAGAAAGTAGAAGAAGATATAGAAAAATTCAAAGAAAAGACAGTGGAGGAGGTTATCAGACGATATAAAGGCCCGAAAGTATTTTGTAGAGAACTTCAACCAGGTACCCTACAAATTACGAAATTAAAAGATAAGGAAGGAAACTTGATCGCAGACAGGAAAAAGTTATTGAAGGTTATAGAAGACTACTACACAACACTTTACACCTCATACTCAAATGCACCACCGAACACGAATAAATCTAAAATCACTAATGTCGGGTCAGAAGATATCCCTGACATAACTAAGGCTGAAATAAAACTGGCCCTGTCTGCGATGAAGAATGGTAAAGCAGGAGGAGACGACGAAATCTTGCCTGAACAACTCAAAGAAGGGGATGACACTCTCATAGAATCACTAGCCATACTTTTTAACAAATGCCTTCATCTGGGTAAAATTCCGGAACAATGGAACAGCGCAATGGTCATAATTTTATTTAAAAAAGGATGTAAAGCCGACCTGAACAACTATAGACCAATAAGTTTACTATCACAAACATATAAATTGCTCTCGAAAATACTTACTACAAGAATAACCAGCAAACTTGACTTCTACCAGCCGGAAGAGCAAGCCGGTTTTAGGCGCGGGTACAGTACAGTAGACCATATCCTAACCATGCGAATGCTAATTGAAAAAGCCGCAGAATACCAAATGCCCTTATGGTTTGCGTTCGTTGACTACAAAAAAGCGTTCGATACCGTAGAGGCTTGGGCGGTACAAGGATCGTTAAAAAACGCAAGAGTAGACAACAGATACAATCATCTAATAGCTGAGATCTACAAAAACGCAACTATGAAGGTATCAATTCCGCAATCTACTAGGCCCATAAAGATCAGAAGGGGCGTAAGACAAGGCGATTCCCTGTCTCCGAAACTCTTCACCCTGGTTATCGAGGACCTATTAAAAAACTAAACTGGCAGGATAAGGGCATCTCTATAATGGGTACACGTCTAACAAACTTAAGATATGCAAATGACATCGTCCTATTTGCTGACACGCCACAAGATCTCCAGTGCATGATACAGGAACTACACGTGGTATCCTCTGAAGTAGGTCTAGAGATGAATCTCGATAAGACCAAAGTGATGACCGCAGAATCGGAGGATACGGCGGAAATATTAGTGGATAGGACAGTAATTTAACGAGTTTGCCAGTACGTGTATCTAGGACAGGAAATTACAATGGGAAAAGAGAACCAGGAGAATGAGATTAACCGAAGGATCAGACTGGGGTGGGCAGCCTACTCCAAACTCAATTTTGTATTCAAAATGAACCTGTCAGCACAACAAAAGGCTCAGATCTTTGACCAATGCATACTACCAGTCCTTACATACGGCGCTGAAACTTGGCTTACGACTAAAGCCATTCTGTATAAACTACAAGTAGCGCAAAGGGCAATGGAACGAAAAATGGTGGGTGTGACATTGAGGGACAGAAAGACCAATACGTGGCTTTGTAAACAGAGCAAAGTATCAGACGTTGTAGAAAGGGTAGCAAAGTTGAAGTGGGAGTGGGCTGGTCATGTAGCCAGAAAGCAAAACTCTTGGTGTAAAAGAGTGTTAGAATGGAGACCATGGGACCAGAAAAGACCTCGAGGGCGACCACAGATGAGATGGAAGGATGACATCAAAAAAGTGGCGGGCAGCAACTGGATCCTAATTGCCCAAGACAGAGGAAAGTGGAGAGGATTAAAGGAGGCCTACACCAAATATTTGGTCGATTAAGGCTAAAGAAGTAGAAGAAGATTCAAAGTAATCACCCATACAATCGACGCATCTTTGCCAACGCATTGGCAGTTTATTGATGCTCTTCTTGTAAAAATCAGCTGGACGGGAGGCAACAAACTCTTCAAAGGCATTTTGTACTGCCTCTCGGGAATTGAATTTTTTACCCACTAAAAAGTTGTCTAAATTTTGGAAAAAGTAATAGTCGGTAAGTGCAAGGTCTGGTGTTCACATCTGCAACTAGCTTTGGTCAATCGGTCGTCCCCACTGCTCCTTCACGACACCGCGCGAACCCATACTGCGCAACAGACAGTCTCCAAGCTGCAAGAGCTGGGGTTGGAAGCTCTCCCTCATCCGCCATACTCACCAGACCCTATATACCTACACTCCGCTTGTATAATTATATAACATACTATGTACAGTGACATCAGATAGCTGTTGGAGCAGTGGAAGTTTGGACGTTGTAGGTGATGTTCAGATGAAATAACAGTGTGTTATAGTTAACGTAAAACCCGATTTATTTCCACTGAGATAAGTATTACAGATTTACCTAATCAGCGATTTTATACTACTACGCGTCGTGTGTTTAGTCCAGCGATCGATATTGCACACACGTTATAAAACGTGTATTATTCTATATATATTTTGTAAAGTGTAGAGTCATCAAGTTAAATCATGTACGAGCTCGTACATATTCCAGACCCCGAAAAGAAGTTCTCAGGCAGCAGGATAAAATAGCTGTTACATAGTTACAGTTACAGCTTGAGAACATTGTTAAAAGTAATGAGTAGTAGTTAATAACATATTTGTATAATAACTAAAAATTAAGTATAATTAGGTAATAAAGTTGTGTTATATAAAGTTATATGGGTATATAAAGTTTAGCTACTCAAAATTAAATTGCACGTCATTGTTGGTAAACTCTGTCGATGAACACTGCTTGGCTTGAGTTGCTGGTCTCACTGCTGACGTTCCTGGTTGGGGCCTAGTCTTGGTCCCGCCTTCCGCCACCGAATATGACCGAAAGATATGCTGAATAGGTCTAGACTGATAGAGCTGTAGCTCGATATCCTCATATGGTTGCGTACCTTTCTTAGCGGGGCTAACCTTCACTCGTCTGGCACAGTAACCCTTTTTCTTGACTAGCCAAACTATTAATGCAATAATAGCAGATGCTAGGAGTAAATAGCAAATGGTGAATTGGTGAAGGTCGGTCGCCGTGATTGTCATAGGAAGCTGTTCGTGATTTTCGATGTGTTCAAGTTTTTTCTTGACGATATCGATATCGATGTTCCTGTCTTCAAACAGTTGTAACGGCGGAGTTTTTTGTGTGCTGATTATTGCGTTGAGTGACGTATTCAGGACTGGAATCTAGATGTCAAGTTCTAGTTTCGCTTTGCTGTTGTAGTTGTTGCGAGAGTGTATTAGGAAGGTTTTCGTTTGGAGAAGACATCCTTGCTTTAATACCACAATAGAAGATGTACTGATAACGTGAGTTGTGACGTCTTTATCGCATATGGTGCGTAACGTACATGAGTCACAACATAACGCTATCCAAGTGTTTTGTGTATGTAATTCTATCCAGCGTTCTTCACATATGATATTTCTTGTATTACAGGGCGAACTCGTTTGTTGACTTAATAACTTGCTTTCACAAGGTGCATTGGTATTTTCCATGTGTTGAACCAGTAAGTTTAAGCTACAGATCCAATGCTGGCTGCTGAGTTCGTTGCAGTTCGCTAATCTTTCTTCTGTTATGCTGACGTATGCATTTTTTCCGAAGTTAATTGCCATGTACTTTGACGACACATCAACCGCGACGGTTTCGTTTCGTGTTGTTTTTAAGGGTAAAGGTATGATGTGATATGAGGAGTAGTCTTCGTAACTCGCCAATGGAATGTGCACTTCAAGCAAAAAGTACTCGCCAGTAATTCGAGCCTTTGCGTAAATAAGTTTGTATATATTTTTAATATTTAGTTCTAAGTTATCTATAGGTAATGATAAAGTTTTTGGTAATCTGCTAGAAATCATATTTAGTTGCTTAATGCTTCACTGGAGTAAGCAAATGTACATCAATGTGTCCTTGATATACGTCGGTTAGGGCACTGAATAGCCGGGCACGCCGTCATTGCGGCGGTAAGACCCGTTATGGAGGATTGGCTCGAGAGGCGTCACGGGACCCTCTCATACCGATTGACGCAGGTGATCACTGGGAAGGGATGTTTCGGAGATCACCTGTGTCTAATCCGAAGGGACCAACGCCTGAGTGCCACCACTGCGATGGCCAGACCGTGGACACGGCTCTCCACACGCTGGCAGAGTGCCCGGCGTGGGTTGAGCAGAGGCGAGACCTCGTGGCGGCCATCGGAGTGGGAGTTCTCTCGCTCGATAGCCTGATTGCGGCTATCGTGCGGAGCGAGAGTTCGTGGAACTCTGCCGTCTCCTTCTGCGAGCAAGTTATGCTCGCGAAGGAGACGGCGGAGCGGGACCGGGAGAGGTTTAGAACTCTCCCGGCCCGCCAGGCCCGGGCACGGGCCAGGCAGCGCAGGCGACTCAGGCGCCGGAGGTCGCAGAACGACCTCCGTCCTCCATAAGCGCAGGCCTGGGGGTGACAGGTGAGGCCATCTGTCACCCTAGCAGAAGCAGGCCGGGGTGGCGGCGAGCGCGTTGCGAAGCGCGCTCGCTTCCAGGGAGCACAGGGAACATGTTGTTCCCACACGGGGGGGGGGTCGTCTGTAGATGACCCGAGGTATGTCGGGGCACCAGGGACTTCCTTTCTAGGGTATACCTGGTTCCCCGGCTATTAGTACCCGGCGAAGGCGTGCGGTTTTAGTCGGTTCGAGTCCGACATGCCACCGACAGGTGGTATCCGAGGGGATATCCGCACGGAACAAAAAAAAAAAAAAAAGGGCACTGAATAGCATCTCCTGTATGTTTTTTAAGTTAGTGAAAAGTATATACGCGGTAAATGATGTCGAACCGAAATAGTTTGCTGCCATAGTGGCTTCGATTGCAGTCTCGATTTCTCTGAGTTTTATTTCAGTTTGGTTCATAAAGGTATTAATTAATGTAAATTGACGCTTTATATTCGCCTCGTTCTTCTCTAGTATGTCATTTTCTAGTCGGACAATAGAAGTTTGATTTTTGATTAATTCTAAAAGATTGTCGTTGTTGTGAAGAGTTTGAATATCCTCTTCGTATTTATCGGCGAACTGTTGATCTAAGATTCCAAATAGGCTGTTTGCTATATAGCCCACTCCATTTATGAGTCCTCGCTTGTAACGGTTTGATAAATGTTTATGTGGGCTCAGCAGTAAGGTATTAGAGTGCTTGAGAACTTCTAGTTCATGATAAAGTTGTTGCATCATGGCTTCACAGAATCTTGGATCAAGCCTTTTGCATAGTATATATGTGTCTTCTAAATAGTGTTCCATTTTCGGAACTCCGTCTCAGTACGTGCTAAGGTTAAAGTACAAAAGTAGTTTCCATTCGTCATGCAGTAACTGTATGTCGCCTAAATTATCATAATAGATAGGCCGATTATTTCATAAAAAAATAAATGTGCAATTTTGCATGTTGCTTCCTTCTACGCCACTGCAGAGAGACAAAAGAAGAATTAAAGTTCCAGTCATAATTAAGAAGGTTTTCTTTAGTATGTTACAAGTAGGTGTTGGAGTAGACCATTCTTCATTTGTATCAATCTCCCGGATAGGTAAGGGTGATAATTTCGTAACAGGTCGTTTAATTATCCCCGTCTGCGTCTTCAAACTTGTCACACAGACCTTATTGTCACTCCCGCTATGTACCTCAATAATACGACCCATAGCCCACTTTCCCGGAGGTAAGTTGTTGTCCTTTATCAAAACGACCTTTTGTAAATTAGGTGTTGACCTTTGCCATTTGCTACGAGTCTGTAGCTGTGTAAGATATTCACATGACCACGTTCGCCAGAATTGTTGCCACATATGTTCCGTAAGTCGCCAACGTTGTCTTAAATTAAGTTTTTCGTCGTCTTCATGGCTGGAGATAGGTAACAACATTGTGGGGGTACCTGTTAAGAAGTGACCTGGAGTTAAACAGTTGTAGAATTCATCAGGATCCTCAGTTAAGGAACAAAGTGGTCGCGAGTTCATGCAAGTCTCAATTTTAGCTAGAAGGGTGGATAGTTTTTCATACGTCAATTTTTGTTCTCCCATCACACGACGAAGATAATATTTCATGGAGCGCACTGCCGATTCCCATAGGCCCCCCGCGGTCGGCCAGGCCGGAGCATTGAAGTGCCACTCCACTCCCAGGTTGTTCAGTTCCTGGTAAACTTCAGTTGGCCATTCTATTTTAAATCGCTCGAACTCATTTTGTACTCGTAATATTTTTGCAGCTCCGATAAAGTTGGTGCCGCAGTCTGGATATACATGTGTCGGTGTGCCACGTCTCGCGCACAGCCTTTGCAAAGCCGCAATAAACATTTCCGAACTTAAATCAGATACTAGTTCTATGTGAACGGCTTTAGTGGTCATGCACAAAAATATTGCGATGTATCCCTTTGACGTCTTTACACCTCTACCCTTATTCAGTTTCACATCAATGTGCCCCGTAAAGTCCACTCCGGTATGAGTGAAGGGACGACAGGGAGTAACGTGGTATTTTGGTAGATCAGCCATGATTTGAAAGTTTTCTTGTGTTTTGAATCGGTGACATCGCATGCAGTGACGTAACTGAGTCTTTACTGCTCTGTTGCCACCCACTATACAATAACGTCGGTGGATATAGGTTAGCGTGAGACGGCATATAGGCACCGCCGTGTAAAGTTGCTATGTGAGCCTGTTCGATTAAGAGGGTTGTATATCTCCCATTTCGAGACAGGATAACCGGATTCCTCGTGTCCAAAGCTAAACTGGTCTTATTGAGACGTCCACCGACACGCATGATGCCATCCTTATCCAGGTAGGGGTTTAATTTGTACACAACACTCTTAATTGGTATAGGTCTATTTTTAGACAGTAAGTTTAGTTAGTCGCAATTCCGCGCATATTTTATATACATATGGTTGGAAGTATCAAGTTCGTTTATTGTCAAGTAATGTGATCGGCTATTGTTTGCATCAAATTCTATGTCGGTCATTGCCTTTCTTCGCGTCATAATAATAAAGCGCATAATCCAGGCCAATACCCTTTTCGCGCGGGTCAGAGAGCTATATTTGTTTAGTAAGTTATAAATTAAATTGTCATTGTCACCTTTGTTTCTGATAAAAATTTCTTGTTTTTTATCAATGTTTGCAGTAAATAGACAGTTTGTGTTGAGATTTTGTTTCCCTCTAAAGGTAGTCAAAATAGCTTTCCACCACAGTTTAAAGTTTAAAAGTTTGCTTGGATATAGTCCTTGCGTTGCGCAGTCCGCGGTATTAGATTTCGTATCAATATAAGTCCATTGTGACGCCGGTATTATTTGTTTAATTTTCGCAACTCTATTTGCGACATATCTCTTCCATTTAGTAGTCTCTCCTTGAATCCAAGCCAGGACTATTTTGGAGTCACACCACGCCCATACAGTAATGTTGTGCTCCTTCAAGCTTTCTTGGACCTTTGAGATCAGCTGAGCAAGTAGGAGTGCCCCACATAACTCCAATTTGGGTAAAGTTATTTTTGCGCTAGAGGTGCGACTCTAGTTTTTGCGGTTAATAAGGTTATGCTATACTGTCCCTCCTCATTTTTTGCGCGTAAATATATGACGCATGCGTAAGCTTTCTCGCTTGCGTCGCAAAATCCAAGTAGTTCCACGTTCATTTCGGTACTTCCAATCCACCTATTTATTTTAATAGTTTTCAAAAGTGAGAGTTCAGCTTTTAATTTTAACCAGCTACTTTGTATCTCTTCAGGTAACGGTTCATCCCAACTTATTTTTTCTTTCCATATTTGTTGGAACATAAGCTTAGTAGTTACAGTTACGGGCGAAAACCACCCTAGTGGATCGTAGAGTTGTGATATCTGGGATAGTAGAAATCGTTTAGTGATAGTTTTATCTGAGTTTTCAAAATTCCACGTGAACGTGAACATGTCCGAGTTAGGGTTCCATCCGAGCCCAAGGGCTTTCTTCGTATCTTCATGCTTAAAGTCATACCTGGATTGAGTGATTTGATCTTGATTTAAGTGTTGTAATAACTCCTGAGTATTACTCGACCATTTACGTAGGTTCATACCCTCCTCCTTTAAGCAGCGTGATAAGTTCAGTTTGTAATTGTTTTGCGAGTTCCAAGATATTGTGTCCACTAGTCAAATCGTCAAATTAAAATTTTGGCTGCTGCGGGATATTTGTATTCGGCCTCTATTCTATTCTATCTCTTCTATTCTATCCGGCTCGAAGGACCATAATGTACAGTGACATCAGATAGCTGTTGGAGCAGTGGAAGTTTGGACGTTGTAGGTGATGTTCAGATGAAATAACAGTGTGTTATAGTTAACGTAAAACCGATTTATTTCCACTGAGATAAGTATTACAGATTTACCTAATCAGCGATTTTATACTACTACGCGTTGTGTGTTTAGTCCAGCGATCGATATTGCACACACGTTATAAAACGTGTATTATTCTATATATACTTTATAAAGTGTAGAGTCATCAAATCATGTACGAGCTCGTACATACTATTTACTTATAAAACATATTACATTGCTGGTGTCACTATAATAAGAAATAAAATGTTTGACATCAATCAACAGGTACGTGTCACTAAGTCATAGGCCTAAACAAACATGCATTGTTTTCTCCACCAACATTCTTGAACTCACAGCTTTATAGAAAGTATTTAATCTGCCCGACTCATAAAAAGCTTTTCACAACTACCTTACTAACTAACTACGCTAATTAGGTAATATATATTTTTTTAGTATTGTATTTTTCTCTGCAAGTGATTAATTGTAATCTTTTGAGAAAAATAAATGTCTTTAACCGTAAAGATGCATGTGGTTACATTTAAAAGGTGTAAACCAAATGTGATGTACGTGAAAAACTCGATGTTGCCACAAACTGAAACAATTGAAGTTCAATTGAGCAGCCCCAATAGTGCAATGACGAAATCAAATTTATATTCGACTACTAGCAAACCCGGCGAACTC
The DNA here is from genome assembly GCA_902825455.1 of Arctia plantaginis. NCBI lineage: Eukaryota > Metazoa > Arthropoda > Insecta > Lepidoptera > Erebidae > Arctia > Arctia plantaginis. The sequence continues at coordinate 5,159,014 of CADEBD010000286.1, read as the reverse complement.
CGTTTCGCCACCAGATTCGTTGACCTTATCGGAAAAATATATCTCAAAATATGACTGGATTAGATGGTAATGGACCAGATGGCTTCGTTTTATGTAACATTTCGTTTGGTGATTAAAAAAAGAAGATTTTTTTTTTCTTGTTTTATATTTGAAAAGGAAAAATTTTATTTCATTTCACAACAGTAATGAACTCATTTCGATTACAAAAATGAAGTGTTATTTAGTTGAACTTCTCTAAGTAAATGATAGTGAATCCAAAGTAAATACTGAATCGCAGCGTTATACGTGTCCGCAAATTATCCGTTTCATTGAAGTGCTCTTTGGTAAACCACATTTTTTGTTTTTTGGTCTGACGTTAACACAAACAAAGCGGATGGTTTCCCAACTCGTGAACACGCAACGTATAACTGCCCATGTGAAAAACAATGATTTTCTAAATTTATCCCGCAAACACTAAGCGATTGGCCTTGCGACTTGTTAATTGTCATTGCGAACGCAAGTCGAACTGGAAATTGCAATCGTTTGAGGTCAAACGGAAGATCAGTCGGAATCATTGGTATTCGAGGAATACATACATTTTCACCTGCGTACTTTCCGTTAATATTGGTTGCCTTAATCAAATTCGGCATAAGTCTTTTTACCGAAAGTCGAGTACCGTTGCAAAGTCGCGGTGGATTCAAATTACGCAATATCATAATAACTGTACCAACTTTGAGTTGCAAGTTATCTGGTGGAAATCCCGGTAACTCCAGAGAGTTCAAAAACTCCGTTGGATAATTTACTACATCATCGGGATTTGTTATGGAATCAACGGATTTGTATGTCACCAAATCGCCAGCAATTTTTGATTGAATGGTGAAATTCAGTGCGTGTACATCATTATTCTTTGCGGCAAGAATTGCTCGTTGACTTAACCAAGCATAATTCTGATAATTCTCACTAATTTTTGGGAAAACATTTTCAATAAGAGCTAATTGAGAGTCTACAAATCGGCAAAAGTCGTTGGTAAGAGTAATTAATCCAGATGTCGCATCAACTGGGACTTTTCCATTTCCAACAGCTAACAATTGTTTGGAAAATTGTGCAGCACTTTGATCATTTTGAAGTTGAACTCTCATATTAGTGGTTAGCGATAATGTTTTTACGTTATTCCATAAAGGTGATGCCTTCAGGCAAGCATTCAATTCATCTGCAGGCGTCTCTCTCGTCTCTCACGGGGAATTACTGGCAACGTCTGCCTGAAATCGCCTGCCAACAATATCATCAAGCCGCCAAAGATGTTGTTATTTCGCCGAAGATCCTTCAGTGTGAAGTTAAGTGCTTCAAGTGATTTCTTATGTGCCATTGTGCACTCATCCCAAACAATGAGCTTGCATTGCATCAACAATTTTCCCATTGCACTGGATCGGGAAATATTGCATGTTGGAGTATCAATTGTGTTTAAATTGAGTGGCAACTTAAGCGCAGAATGTGCAGTACGACCGCCATCTAGAAGAGTCGCCGCAATTCCAGATGATGCTAACGCCAAAGCTATATCACATCTTGATCGAATAGTGGCCAAAATCAATGAAATGACAAATGTTTTCCCTGTTCCTCCAGGTGCGTCCAGGAAGAATAGACCACCAGTATTATTGTCCACCGCTTGCATTAATGTTTCGTATACTTGTTTTTGCTGTTCATTCAGCAACGGCACATTATTTCGAACGAATTCCTGCAATGTATCAACATTGTATTGCAGCTCTCGATTTAATTCTTGGTTGAATGCATCGTGCATCGATCGATTTGGCGCAATCATTCCTACTTCAATCAGTAGCTTGTTTGCAATAGTCAAGCATTGATCCTCAATCAGAATCAATCCTTCATTGTAGATTTCATCGGTTATTTGGATGTCAGGATTATTCGTTTGAATGCGCAAGCGATGCAAGATATCTTCACATATGTCGTCTTTGTATTTGTTCCACAACTAAATTGGTTGTGAAGGAAAACATGTGGTGATGATAATTGCGAACAGCGTTCGTATTTGGTACGCATTTGATGAAACAACTGAATCCGCAAGTGTTAAATCCCAATGAGAATCGTTCTCCAGCAAACCCAATAGTTGACATGCTTCTCGATATGTTTGGCATTGGTGGCCATTCACAGTTTTCAAATGCGCAAATGATTTTGGTCCACATACATTTACCAACAGCAGTCGCAAATAAAAACATTCATCATTTTTAGGATGAACAGTATACATGCGACCTAGTGCATCAGTGGAACACACCTGTTTGCGACGTTGGAATTTCTTTGTTGATTGATTCCAAGTGTAATACTTGGGCATTTCAACGTACATCAGCGTCGCTGCAAATGGATCTGCTTCACACATTGCAAAGAAGCTAGTCAATGTTGTCGATGGTGGTCTCTCAGCTCGTTGTGCCGCATTAGCCTCAGTGAAGTAAACTCTTTGGCCATTTTCCAAATGCACTGCTAAATATACAACTGTGGGATATCTTTCATGAATTTGAAATGACAATAATCGCCACATTGCTTCATTAGTACTAACGTATCTGCCCATTTGGAAGTTGCTGATTTCATCATTCGCATTTTCCAACGCAATACCAAACACAGCCATGTCGCTGCCTTTTGTGACGTACTTGCACAAATATTTGATTGATTTGGCCGAATGACAACTCTCAACGTTTGCATGTGTTTCGAAAATTCGTGATAGCAGCGGGCAATATGGTACAATGAATTCATTTCCGATCTCGATCTCTTGATTTTGAACTTTAACTTTGATAGTTCGACCATTATCTTCTTTTGAACGCCGACGATAAACTGGATATCCATCGTTCCCTGTGACTGTTTCAGCAACTAACGGTCGCGGATATCGTTTTGTGCACTTTCCATCAGCCATGCAAGGCGATAATGGATTTAATGCACCGCACGGTCCATGCACCATCTGTGTCGTCACAATGTCGTGTAGATGGGGATCAGTGACTGGATCAGGAATTTCAGCTGATATGATGTCATCCACTTCATTTGAATGTAATTTGTTCAGCAACCAAATTAGGATATGAGCATGCGGTAGTCCACGCTTCTGCCATTCCACCGAGTACATATAACAACGTGTGTCACCAAAAACTCGATACTTAGTAAGCACATCCATCATAACCTTGAGTTTTTGCTGAAATACTCTGGCGATTATGTCATGGCGATCTTGCGGTTTTTGGCCCGGTTCCAACTCACGTTAAATTTCCGTCCACTTCGGATTGCATGTGAACGTAATAAATAAATCCGAAGTTCCATAATTTCGCACGTACGTCATAGCGTCTTGAGCGTATTCGTGCATGTGGCGTGGGCTTCCGATATAAGATGATGGGAGAATCGTCAGACGTCCAATATTCTGAACATCACCATCTGAATGAATAGCATCACGCAAGTGTATATAGTCCTCAGATCGTAGCTTTGCCTGATTGAATCGGATGAACGCTAAACGTTCGGTCTCGACTTTGACATACATGTCGACAGCGAATTGCTGGAATAGCCGACGGCACTTCAGAATTACATTCTCCTCATGTGTACGAATCATCATACGATGCGCATAGTAATTCATTGCGCTTAGATTTTTGTTCGTTGATACGCCTGAAAATGCAAAATTAAATGAATTGTTAATGGAAACCAATAATAGCAATAATTAGTGTGTGAATATTGTACCTGTAATTGGATCGACCATCTTCAACGTGATGGCGTATCCGTCTTGCCCTTGCCAATAAATGATTGGATATTGTAACGCATCGTACAAACGATGTGTCTCGTTTACACGATGCATGATATTGCTTCTTCGCTGAACGACAATGTCTCGCGATTTAGTTGTATCGCCAACAATAATTGCAGCAATATCATTAACGGTGGGTGCATTGAATCTTCGCACATGTTCACCTGTTGGGGTACAATCCGCTCTTATGAAAAATTTGTGCGTATCCGATGGCATTCGTTCCAATGCTGTTTTGAACATATTAACCACAGCATTATTAGCGTGAAAAAATGCTTGCAACTGTTCAATAATTCGTCTCTTTAACTGTTGTGTTCCCTGTATATTGCACCGCACATTCAGCTGATCCACCATCGACGAAATGAAATATATTTGCAGAAATTGATGCGGTTCATCTGGTGTTGGCACCATTGAACCATGCAAATGATATATTTCTCCTTGTATCTGTAATTGCAAACAATCATTTGTTTAAGAATACGGTGTAACTTCTGATCGTGTGATGGTGTAGTGTGTGGTGTATATGTAGTTGTTATGTGTTGCAATTCATTGTGTTGGTGTGAGTGATTGGTTGTGTGTGTTGTATCTTTTACCTTGCAAGTCGGCATGAAGCCGCCTTCTCGAATGATATTAGCTCCAAAGGAAGTCATGCGAAAGCAGTTATTGTATTCAAGGATGTGTTGAAGAAAATGGCTGGAATCGGGATCACTTCACTATCAATACAAAAACGATTATACATTAGGACAGTAGCAATAATTTTAGAATCTTATATAAATCTCATATGAAACAGTAGGAAGAGATCGCAGTTTACTACAATCTATATTTATTTAATTGACTAAGTTTAAGTTGGAGCTATGTGAGTGTGTGTGATAGTTTGTGAGCCTGTGTGTGTGTTTGTGTTTACATGTCTAAGTATGTGTATTTGTCTGTCTGTCAGTTTTCATTCTTATTTTAAGATTTGTAGCAATTGTTCGGTTTCTTTATGGTTAAGACAGCTCATGATTTTACTGATTTTCAGTTTAGCGTCCCGTATTGTATCCTGTTTGATATTATATCTATTGACAACCTTATTGTAAATAAATGGAAACATGAACTTTTGAAAGCGGTTTGCGAAGGATGATTTGTTTCTAGGAACAGGGACTTTGAAAATTCTTTGCTTAAGCATTTTATTGTAATCAGGGGCGTTTAACACGTTTTTATGTGTGGAAATGATGGCTTGAAATATGTATAATCGTCTTATATTCAATACTTGGGCTTCTTTGTAGAGTTCAGTGGTTGGGAATCTCAACGGTTTATTCAACATAACTTTTGAAATTGATCTCTGAGCCCTTTCTAAGATAATCAAGTGTGTTGCAGCTGAGCCTCCCCAGATATTTAAACAGTAAGTCAGGATGGATTGACACAATGATTTATATATCGTTTTTAATAAATGTAAATCAGCAACATCTCTAAGTTGTCTTACAACGTAAATTAGTTTCCTTGCTTTAGCTGCAGTTGCCACGATGTGGTCTTTGTAAGAGAGTTTATCATCTAGAATTACTCCTAGATATTTAATGCTTCGTGACCTTTGTATTTTATTACAATTACAAATAGTCTGATCAAAATTACATGTGTGAATTGGAATGTTTGGGCTTAAGGCTGGAGAAGAAGCTGCAGTTTTGTGGTAGCATAAATATTTGGTTTTGCTAGTATTTAAAGTTAATAAATTATTGTGAAGCCATTTAGCTATAATCGCCATACCTTGTTCAGCCGTGGCAAAACAGTTGGCCCAAGTGGAATCATGAAATATTATTGCTGTGTCATCCACGTAGCAGATCATCTTTGCATTTCTAAGTGGTAAGGTCGTCAGGTTATTTATATACAGAAGAAATAGAGTCGGGCCTAACACACTCCCTTGAGGAACTCCAAAAGAAGTTTCCTGCAAGGTACTGTGCAAGGAGTCCACCTTTAAACATTGTTTCCTTTCCGTCAAGTAACTTCGGAACCAGTTTAGCGCGGTTCCCCTTATTCCAATGCCTTCCAATCTCTTGAGTAAGATTGGAATTGCAACAGTATCAAAGGCCTTTGCGAGATCTAAGAAGATTCCGATACACGCAAGGCCATTGTCTAGATTTGTAACAATTTCATTTGTCAATAAATTTACGGCGTCTTCAGTGGACCTTCCTTTCCAAAAGCCGAACTGACTGTCTGATAAAATATTGTTCTTCTCAATGTACTTAACTACACGTTTGTTGACTACTCTTTCTAGTATCTTAGCAAAGACAGAGAGCAAGGAAATTGGTCTATAATTGTTAGCCAAATTGGTTTCTCCCCCTTTATGTATAGGTACAACAACAGCAGTCTTCCATTCTTGAGGAACGATTCCGGTTGATAAACTTTGGTTAATAATATAGGTTAGCGGTTCCACAATATGATTCTTGACTTTTTTTATGAGTCGGTTAGTAACTCCATCTAGTCCTGGGGCACTGTCATTCTTTAGATTCATAATTATGTGTTCTATTTCTGTATTATCAGTTGGTTCGAAGAAGAATGAGTTTGGAGGAGATGGCGGAGTGTCGATATTTTGTGCCAAAGCTGATTGTGTTGTATTTAGATTGTTTAAGATATCGTTAGCGTATTTTTGTCCTACCGATGTAAAATATTCATTACAAAGATTTAAGGAGTCTTGCGGACAGGAATTTAAAAGTATTAGATCTGACGCAGGTGATTTCGTTACTACTTTTCTATGCGAGATTTTATTAATAGTCTGCCAGAGTTGTCGTGGTTGATTTTACGAGTTTTTCAGCAATGTACATTCATCATCATCATCATCAACAGCCTATACTAGTCCACTGCTGGACATAGGCCTCTCCTTAGAAAGGAGGTTTTGGCCTACTATACCACGCTGGCCAGACGGGTTGGTATAGGGTTTGTTTCAAGTTTTCCCTCTCTTTGCAGTGCTGTTGTCCTGCTTAGTTTGCTCCCTTAGTCGGCTCTTACGACACCCACGGGATGGATTGGGGTGGTGACAATTTGTATTCTTAATCCGTCACCACACGGACTTCATATTCATTTCGTATTTTACGAATTAGAGAGTTATAAAAATTTCTATACCTGAGATATATCAGTGATTTCACTTCGTTTCTTGGCATTTGTTTAGCCTCGAGGTGTAATTTATCACGAACACGTGAGCATCTTAGCAACCCTTCCGTCATCCACGGCTTAAGAATTATCTTTGAGCGACTTATTCTAATTAATTTAGTGTTGTCTTTGATTATATTGTTTATAATATTCATAAAATGTTCTGTTTGGTCAGCCACATTCTGTATCTTCATCATCTTAGACCAATCTACATTGCTGAGCTTTTCTGAAATGGAGTCGTAGTTAAGGAGGCATTTATACCTTGGAGGTGATGTTGATGTTGTGGCCGTTGCTGTTAGACCAGTAATGACAAGGTCGTGGTCAGATATTGCTGAAGAGCAGACTATAGTCTCCACATCCACCTCTCCCTTATAGAATACGTGATCAAGGCAGGAATCATATCGAGTAGGCTTATTAATAGCTGGCACTAGGCCTAGTTCAGCCATAGTGCAAAAGTATGTTGTGGTACCGTCTAAATAGGATATATTTATATTGATATCGCCAGTAAAAATGGTGCATGGCTTTTTATTTAAAATGTGGCTAGCATTTTGCAAAGAGTTAACAAAACGATCTATATTTTTAAATGATGGCGATCTGTAGATTCCTAACACAGTTATAATGTCTGGGACATATATAGCTAGACAGTTTGCGTCATCAATATCTGGTTCATATACACTCGGCGACCAAATATCCCTTACATATGCTACTACTCCGCCTGACCTGTTAATATATTTTGTAGTATGGAAGCCTCTATAACCCTGAATAGGTGGTAACGTGAAACTTTCATTTATCCAACACTCAGTTAGGACAATAAAATCAAGATCGATGTTGAGCCTTTTCATAACTAACAGTAAGCTATCAAAGTTGCGGTTAATGCTTCGAATATTCAAAGTAAGTATTTTTATCATATGTCTCTGCAGAATATTATGACAGTCTTCTGGTGCACTTATAGAATGACGTTTTATATTATACGCATTATCAATAAATTGCATCATATCAAGTGTAGTCATTGCGTTTGGGTAATATTATTATTTGTGATGTTTTAGGCACAAAAACTCATAGACTAAGTTTTTGTAAATGTCATTATATAGGATAATATGAATTGTGATATGATCTATATGTGTTTTATTGAATTTGTGTTTTGTGATGTATAATCGGCCCAGATGTATTGAGTTATTGAGTTGTGTGTTTGTTTTGGTAACTTTGTTTGAAGCGTTGTCAAGTCAGTGATGTTTATTAAAATGTTAAATATTTGTGAGCTCCAATTAGTTATATGTGCAAGTAATGTAAAGAAAGAGCAAAATAAAATTTGAATTAAAAAGTATAAAAACATAAAAACAAAAGGAAAATAAAGTGAATTAAAACTACTCGTTACTTGTTGCTTGGGGTAAACCAAGATACTTGTCCAGGTCTTCAGTCGTCTGTATGCGTATGGCAGGGTGTCTATTATCATTATTATTTTCTCCTTTTTTAATGAAAATTGTTCCATTTCGTAACCAACAGAATCGAAACCCATTGTTTTGAGCCCTCTCCCTGCTGGCACGAAATAACAGTCTCTTTTCCTTTGTGACTCTTTCATTAATATATATTTTAGAGGTTAAACCATTCACGATGTTATCTGAGGTGAGGTTTTTCCGAGATCTGGCTGCCTTAATTAGTTCATCTCGCTTTGCCTTCCTGGTTAATTTGACGACAATGGGGCGATGCCGTATAGTTTCTTTTTCTAACTTCTGCTTAGGGCCCACTCTGGATATATTATCTATGTCAGTTTCGTGTAATTCTACACTTATTTTGTTTGATAATGTTAATAACACATGTAGAAGATTTTCATTATTTACCTCAGGGACACCACAAACCTCTATTTCATTTTTTAGTGTATTTTCCTCTAAGGAGCTGACCGTTGAATGTAACTGGGATAACGTTATTTTAAGCTGCCTATCTCTTTGTCTTTGGCTTCTATTTTTCTTTGAAAATCTAAGTAATTCTGTAAAGGACATGGCCAGTTTCTGCCTAGTTTTTTGGTAGCATGTACATTAATAACAGCCTTATGATAAGAAAATAAAAAGAAATATATAAATTATGGCATCCTTCATATTTCTGTCTAACTTCCGAGTGTTAACACAAGATTAAAGAGTTTTTTTTTTATTTCCTATACATTCAGGTTCTGCGCCATTTTGAGAAAACGTGTTTCCAGTAAAAGTAATGTTTACGTATAAAACCAGCGTAAATATGTAAAAATAATTACGTTGGTTCAAAATAGTACTAAAGATTAAAAATCAATATAGTAATGATATTTATGTACATATATAAAAATATTATAAATGATTGTTATTAATTCATAATAATTATACTTCTTTGTGATTTGCTAAACAAAACGTAATGCTATGTTATCATGACAGCGGATCTGTCACTATATTTTAGAATTTTGGCATTTTGCTCACGTTGTATTATTTATACAAAAGTACCTACCTACTTTGTGTATTATTTACGCTTGCGTTTTTGTGTGAATAGTGCGATTTTCAACGTTTACCCATAATTATAACGACCATTGCTTTTCTTCACGGACTGATTAGATTGCCAAAACGTTATTTTGAGTGCTTGTTATTACCGACTTGATTTTATGTACGTTTCGAATATTGTTGAATAAATATTCAATTATGAGGTGTATTAACTGCGGGATAGCCACGGGACGGTTAAAACGACATGTTGCATCCTCATTAACAATGCCTTTCCAAACAACGCTTGCACGATGGTTATCAACCGAGGTATGTACCTATTTGTAAAACCACAACATATTATTTTACACAATTGCAAAATACACAATGATTATGAGGTTCTATATCTGCAGAGACAATGCTTGTTCTATATCTGTCAATGTCAATGGTTTAAATCACAACTATATTTCTTTAGTTAATTAAAACCATAATACTAGTTGGTTTACAATATTATTTATCACTCATGTATATAAAATGTTTGTTTAGAACTTTATTAATGCCATAATAATTAAAAACGTGGTTACACCTATAGTTTCTTAATGAATTATGTCTTTCAGCTTCCCGAAGATGGACATATTTGTCACCCATGCTTCTTACTGCTGTCTTCAGAAGATGCAAGTGCAAGAGTCCTGGGTCATACAATGGTGTGTCTTGGTTGTGGCCGATCAGTGAGGGATGCAAGACATCACATTGTTGAGTCTGAGAGTCCACTTCTTCTGGACTTTTCTTTTACAACAAGACTTCAGGTATGTATTGGGTTTCTATAATTACCTGTATTTAATTATTCTAAATACATTAGCTTTATTCTCTATTATTTAATTATTTACTCACAGCTACTTATTTCTTGTAGGGAATAACAAGGAACTATATTTGTCATCCCTGCTGGATGAGAAGTAACAGACAATTACATCATGACTCATCTCGAGAAGAAACTGCTCAGTCTTCGGATAACATCCAGCATGAAGATGCATTGATACCAGTTCAACCAGAGCCTCCTAACTTACCTTTATCACATGTTTTGCCACCAACTCATAGTCCAACACAAATAATGTTACCAAACTATAAGCGTGCTTCAAATACCTCTGCTCATTGCATATTTTACAGATGTAATAACAGATCATTTCATCTAATTCCTTACTTTATAAAAAGAATTTTATTAAATGATCACAACTTTTATATACCTCGTAGTTCAAGAGTTTGTGAGTCACATTTATACACAGATGAATGGCATCTGTTGCCACAAAACATCATAACATTTTCTTCTTTTAGTGCTAATCAAATAGAGGATATAATCAAAATATCTAAGTCTACAGGTGAATATATTAATTTTGAAAATATTCATGAAATGCCTAATCATTTTTGTCATTACTGGACAGGACTAACAGTAAGTGAGTTCTTAAGCTTTTTAAATAGTTTCCCTGCACTTAATGTACGGAAACAAAAAACAGCCCTGGCAATATATTTAACCAAGTTAAGAACAGGTGAAAGTAACAGAAGGTTGACAACAATTTTTAATATTCCTAGATCTACTTTAGAACTAACAATGAAAAAAGTGAGAACTTGCCTTTATGAGAATTTTGTACCGCAACATATAGGAGCAAATCATATCAGTCATTCTGAAATTGTTTCTAGGAATTTACGAATTCCTTATGCTCTATTTGGTGATCCAGAAGTAGCACCTGAGAATAGACCTGCTATACTCATGTTTGATGGTACTTATATTTATCTTCAGAAAAGTGCAAACTATATGTTTCAAAAGAAAACATATAGTTTACACAAATATGATAATTTAGTGAAACCATTCATGATTGTTTCATGTGATGGACACATTATTGATGTTGTAGGTCCATTTCCTGCTACTCAGACCGATGCTGAGATCATGACCAATTTGTTAGAAAATGAAAATAGTTCTTATCGTAGACTTTTTAGAGCTAATGACATTTTTATTTTAGACCGTGGTTTCCGGGATGCAATACCAACTCTAGAAAGTTTGAACTACAGAGTTTTTACACCTGAATCACTTGATGAAGGCCAAACTCAACTAACTTATTCTCAAGCTAACAAAAGTAGACGTGTAACACTTTGTAGATGGGTCGTTGAAGTTGTTAACGGCAGATTCAAACGAGATTTTAAACTGTTTAGGCAACGGTATTTTAATAAAGCTGCTACCCATTTAATGATTGATTTTAAGATAGCAGCTGCTATTTTGAATAAATTCCACCCTGTTCTCATAGACAATCCTTACTGTGAGCAAATTATTCAAAGAGCATTGCGGTTCATGGATGAACCAAATCATCTAGGGCAGTTTGTAAATGATTATAATTTAAACAGACGCAGAGTTATGTTTAGAAGAATTGATGGTAATCTACCGCAACTGGAAAGATTTCCAATATTTTCGTATGATCAGTTGTTGTTAATCGCATTAGGTCCGTACCAAGTAAAACAGGCACGATCATATTATGGTGAACATATAAGAGCAAATGGGGTTTACGAGGTGGAAGTGTGCCCAGAACTGGATCATTCTCAAGAAATGGTTCTACAGGTAGGCGGGAACACTCCTTATTTATTAAGGGGGCGTATAAAGTCCAGGCATATAAGTCAAAGGATATATTATACATATATTCTGTTTGATACTGAGCCCAGTAACAACTATTCACTAGATTCTATTTTAGGTTATTATTGCAGCTGCTTAGTTGGCAACAGGACCGTAGGATGTTGTTGTCATGTAATGACAATGATCTGGTACCTAGGTTGGGCTAGACATCAGACCAATATTACTCCACCAGCATCATTTTTAGATAATATTTTAGTTCGAATGATTGAATATTAAATGTCATAATAAAACATTTTATATAAAAACTATATTTTTTTATTTCACCCATTACCAATCCATTAAGCATCCACTCAGTCCTTCAGCGCACCTTAATCTAAAATCTGAACTTAAAATAATCTTGAAGTATTTAATAATTATATTTCTTAGTTATCGCATCCTCGTTAAAAAATACTTTTTCAGGATAAACTTAAGCATGTTTTACCGACTGGAAACCGAACTAGGGCCACTTAATTCAAACGCACTTACTACCACGGTCGTCTTTAAAAATAATATCGTATTTATTTTTATTATGTATCCATTTAATACCTTTTCAGTGCTCCGAACGCCTGTAGTTTTTATGAAAGCAAAACAGTTTCTATGAACTCATTGCTTTTAAGTTTAAGAAGGATTAAAACATGACATCCTTTTATGTAAATATCTAAAAAATCTGAAGTACATGGAATATGTAACATATACATTATATTTTTTAGGACAAATTTAATTCCAAAAAGCAAAATTTCGTTAATGTACATGAACTTTTACAAGCTAGGCAGAGGGCCTTGTATAAATTGGCCATGTCCTTTGGAAGGCTTGCAAGTTGTTCTTTTAGTTCCTGTACGTCTTGTCTTAATAAACTGATGTCGTAGTTTTTCTGCTTTAATTCTTTTACTTCAAGTCTAAGCTCACGGATTTCTTGCACTAATTCACTTAGTGTACAATCAGGGTTGGTGGTAGATTTAATTTTAGAGCCACGTACTGTGTTAACGTTATCACCCTGGTCATCGGAATTTAAGATCGAGTTGTGAGCTGGAGTGGTGGTATTTCCACGTTTCGGCAGTAAACATACACAGGTGGGGCATAACCAAGTTAGCTTGAAGTTAGAAGTAAATTTCTGGTAAGCTTCTAAACTTATATTTATGCATTGCAGATCATAATGGCATTTACACTTGGAACAGTCCATAAGATTATTTGCTTTTATACTCTTACCGCAAGCTTTACAATTCGTAGGCATCTTGGTGTTCTAAAGCAATAAAGCGCTGTTTGTTATTGTTGCGATATTAGACGGCACTTTCCGCGTAGCAATACAGCGCTGTATGGACACCGAACACACACACACTAAGCGTAGGTAATCGAAATTCCAGGAACAGCAGCCGAGCGCGGCGATGTGCAGGTGTCCGCAAAAACGATGTAACAAGCGATGCGCGGGTTGTCGTAGGTCAGGGATAATGGATCAAAATTTTGATTTTTGTAAAATGTTTTTAGTTAGAACTTTGTTATATGATGAAAAAACAAGATAAAGTTTTCGACACTGTATACATCACTTGCTTGTCTTTCACAGTATTGTAGTATATTTGTCTAAAAGTTGTATTTAACTGGTTCACTGAATTTATAAGTGCGGAGCAAACTATTAACGTGACGTCCTAACGCGAGTACCGAAGACGAATGAAATGATTATATATTTCTTTGATTATATATTTCTTTTGTTATTGTTTTTTTTTTTATTTAAAAAGACACCTCCCGCATTGTGTCACTGGGGACTTCAAAAACATACATGAAACAGACACAAAGAACACCCACACTTAAACCACTACACCATCTGTGCAGTCGAGCATATTAATTAAGGCAAGGCACATACCAATTGTACATTCAAAGAATGACACTGTTTTCTACAGTAAAAACGTTCTTCGTGTTCCACTGGCCGTTTTATTGCAACATGTGTCCGATCAATGCATCCTAATACTCCAGGCATATGATTATTTTTATAAAATCTGAAATATAATTGTTGATAAGTCATACCAGACTATTATGTAAACAAACCTACAGAAGTAAATTGTACTCACCCAACTATAGTAGCTCTACGTTCATTATCACTATTTGGAAATTTTATATATTTCAGTCGGAAATGTGGAAGATTAAGGAAGGAAGGAAACTGTTTGTTGGGCAACAGAATGTGCAGCTATGTCCCCAGTTGGTCTTTGGTACGATCCAGTCGCATAATATGACAACGCGATCAAAACCTGAATTAATACATTTAGAATATTAAGCTTCCCTTATATTGTTAATTTAAGTCCTTTTAATACTTCATATTTACAAACCTTGACTTCTACACTCAAATCTGTGGACTTCGTAGGTTGTGTCATAAACGGTCTCATCTCATTACACAGCTCAAGTACACACTCTTTCGTTAGCCTATATCGCTGTATAAATATTCCGTCTTGCAATTCGAATGGTTTGATCAAATTTCGGATGGCATTCCTATTAATTTTGTCACTTACTTTCTTTTTAGCGTTATTGAAATCATCTTCTAAAAACTCAAATAATTCGTCTTCATCACACATCTAAGATAACGGAAAATATAATGAAATTTTGTTCTGAGAAAAGTCTTTAATGATGTAGCTTGAATATTCTAAGCACAAATTAACAATCACTTACATTTTTAATTCAAAATCACTCAAAACAGTTCAATAAAAGTTACTATTTTACGCCTGCGAAATATGACGGCACGGCAGTTTAGTTTTCGTATATTCAACTGTCAAACATCACTTCATGGTAACGCCAAGCCGTTGAAATCTTAATCACGTGACCACTGACCTGAGATCGCTGACTCGCCTGCTTATCATCGCGTTTATGGTACAAAATAAAGCGACCGTTCAATTCTCGACTAAAATTGGCCTGTTTTAAGAGTTCGTGGTAGGTCAACTGATATAGCATATTCAGTAAGTTTCCTTAGTCAATTTAGCAATTGTTATGATAATGTAACTAGGGCTTATGCAAAAAGAATTTTAAAATATTAAAAAAAACTACATATTATGGGTTAAAATATACTAGATGTGGTAATGATAAATTAGAAGGGTATGTTGATGCAGATTGGGAAAACAATATTATTGACAGGCGGTCTTACACAGGTATGTGTTTCAAATTAGCTGGTAGTATCGTGTCATGGGAGGCTAAGAAACAGAAAACAGTTGCTCTCTCAAGCACAGAATCTGAATATCGTCGCTGTTATACCAAAATGTCATATGTTTGGATGCCTAGTTTCAGGAAACACAAAAAACTGTTTTATACATAATACATTATATAAATTTAATACTTTTTTAATGAAAAATGCTTAATTTTTCTTTGTCTATTTAATAATAATATCTTGAAAAACGGATTTTAACTAAAACATGGAGATTCGTGAGCATACGACCTTTTGCGTATTTTTTTTTTTTTTTGGACAAGACACATACGACATTTTGATTGTCTTTACGGCATTTTGACTGATACTTTTGGATAAAAGGCGTTTTGATAGCTTTAAAAATTAAAATAAAAACAAGGTTTTCTTTTGTAATATATTACAATTCTTAAAAAATAATCATCCAGATATAAAATTAAATGTAACTTATTTCGAATTAAACTTATAAACTACTACTTATCTCTATTAATTACTTCCAGTCGCATTGCTTAATTTTAATAATCAGCCTCATCTACAAAAGTTCAAAACATCTAAAACAATCGTTTTCAAAAGTTTTTAATACTATTATTCCTAATTTTAATAGTAACATAAATTTCAAATTGCAAACTGTTTGAAACAACCAAAAACTTTGTAAATAACAATAAACAAACAAAATTTTTAATAAAAAAATTAAATAAAACAGCCACGTATCGTATCGTATGGCCCTTTTTTTTTTTTTTTTTCCGTGCGGAAATCCCCTCGGATACCACCGTGGCATGTCGGACTCGAATCGACTAAAACCGCACGCCGTCTCGGGTACTAATAGCCGGGGAACCAGGTATACCCTAGAAAGGAAGTCCCTGGTACGTATCGTATGGCCCTGGATTTTTTTTTAGCTGATTCAATTATGCTGACATACTCAGCAGGAATGAAAATAGAATCTTTTTTCTGTATTTTTCTCTCAATCACACTGTGCTCTGAATCTACCTCCATGAAAGTATGCCGATGTTCCAAATACTTGTGCTCAATACCTATTCCAAGTGTAACAGCACAGTGCAAAATTGCATTCGCAACTACTTGGTTTCGATTTTGATAGCAACAGCCATCGGACCATAACACTATCTTAGTCAAATTGATTTCGGATCTTTGAAATTCTGTATTTATTAGGTCACTATAAAGAGATGCAAAAGCTTCTGCTTCTAGCCCAGCATTGACTTCATCCCACAAGTAGCATCTACCATGTCGCGTCACAATATAGTATGAAGTAAAATTATGAAGTTTTAGTTTGATCTTGTAATATGCTTTGGATACATTTAGTTTTACAATATACTTTCATCGTATTATCCAATTCCGCAAGTCTTTTATCATTTGATTTTTCTTGTCTCCCCATGGTCTTCCTCAAAATGGGTGAATCGTATGAACTCTGATCCACTCTGGATTGAGTAAATGCAAAACATGTATCACACTGATCTTTACGGTTTTGAAACAAAGTCATATTTCTTTTCTTTAATTCTTGTGAAAAGTGGGTCCATGAGAAGTGTTTAGTATTGTCTTCAGCTGCTTGTTTTTGGTAAAAACTGTAAAGTTCTGTCAGGGTTGACCAATTTGGTTCCAGATAAGTCCTTGTAAAATTAGCACGACAGTAGTGCGATTCCATTTTTGGCAAAGCATCTAGGAAAGATTCAAAATGATGTTGACGTTCAGTCTGAGTTTGTAATGGACGTGGTTCCGCTAGGTTAGGAATTCCACTTTGGTTACTCAACGCCCACATTCTTACGCTCTTTTCACCTTAATCAAACGTGTTTAGAAACATTTGTTTGCAGACACGAAATTTTGTCTCATCAACCCGTAAGTAATAATTAGTAATTAGTAATTCAAAGTAATATTTCTACGGGAGCTGTCATTAATTGGCCTTCTAGATGTTGGTGGCACTTTGGTAACTAAACTTGCTATATAAACTTTTCTTTGTTCCCAATTTAAATTTTTCCAAAAGTTGCTGTGAAGATGTTTTCTTGCTTCTTCTGTTAACTTCCTACAATCAAATTTGGCGGATTTACAGTTACAAGCATCCTTCATTTCTCTACCAGGTCTTAAATTTGTTTGTGTCCATTTACCTGCTTGCTTTTTAACCCTTTGTATGTTTTGCCTTGCATTCGTCTCAACTTTTGTCGATTTCTGTCCCATTGTGTCTTCTGATACCACGTCTTTTTTTTGTTTGTGTTTGTGAAATGTTTTCAGAATTAGAGTCACAATCTGTGGAAGATTCCTCTAGATCCGGTTCATAGTCACAGTCTTGTTCATTATCATCATCATCATCATCATCATCAACAGCCTTTACTAGTCCACTGCTGGACATAGGCCTCTCCTTAGGAAGGAGGTTTTGGCCTACTATACCACGCTGGCCAGACGGGTTGGTATAGGGTTTGTTTCAAGTTTTCCTTCATTTTTTTTTGTTCATTATCACTACAATTAAATTCTAAATCTTGTTGCATAGTTTCAGATATTAAGCTGGAAGTTTCGTTTAGGTCGTGATTCCGAAATTCTCCAGTCTTTTCGTCTAGAAAAATAGATGTCGAAATTAAAGGAGATGGGCTGGAACAAGCTGCGATTTGAATATTTCCCCCCATAGGTTCATCAAATTCGAAGCCAGATTCTAGTGTCATTGTAGGCCCTTTTGAGTTGGATGAGGTGACTATGTTATTCAGAACTGGGTGTATTGTTTCATCTAAAAAACGTGGATTTAAAGTAGATTGACTGGAACAAGGTGATTTCTCGATAACAGCTATGGTCTCATGAACTACATTTTTCATTTTTTTATCTTCATTAATATCTTGTTCTTGGGGTGGTAGGTTGGCTATTGCAATAGATGTGGTAGGATTACAAGGCATAACAAAATCAGATTCAAAGTCACGTGCAGTAATTGTATGATTTTTTTATAATATTTGCTTCCTGTGTACAGGCAAACATTGTTTCATCTTGATCATATAAATCGACTTCAACATCAAGATTACCTTGCAGCATATTGTTATCACTGATACCTGATAAATTGAGTGCTCTTTGGAGTAGATTTCTTCCTCTGCTATGTCTCTTCATTGTAGTGAGAATGCTGACCCTTCTTTTTCTCTTGTTTTAAGCACTGTTTAATGCATTCTTAAAATTTAACGGTTACTGCGTCAAAACGTCAAAAAATCTAAGCTGTTAAAATGTCGTATGTTAAACATAAGATAATTTGACGCAATCATTCAAAATAAGTCTTTTTAACAAGTGCCTTAAAGTCCATTTTCGTGGAACACAACAACATGTGATGTTTTGACACATTGAAGATTGGGTTTCAATCAACGCATACCGTAGATAAAACGATATATGGGCATAGCAGATGCTTGCAGGGAAGCAATTTATTTGCATAATTTGTCAAAGGAAATCATTAATGAGTCCTATACAATAACAATATTTAATGATAACCAGGGTGCACTTAGGCTGTCTTCAGGTAGTAGTTTTAATAAGAGAACCAAGCATATTGATATTCGCAACCATTTTTGTAAAGACTGTATCGCTGATAAAATTATTTAACTAAGATATTTGGAAACAGCTGGAATGAGAGCAGACTTGTTCACTAAAGGTTTGGGTAAAACCAAGCATTATTATTTTTTGCAGTTATTAGAAATACAGGATGTAAAAGCAATATAATTATTTTGTTTAATTTAAAGTTTTTTGGGTAAAATATTGTGGGCATCTATGTTATTTTGATAAGTGGGGGTGTTAGTATTATATCAAAATACCAGTAATGCCATCTATTATGTTACTAAGTAGTTACTATTGTACGATTGTATGACATGAATGTTCTGGAATAAAATCACTCTCGCCATCGGTCTCACAGAGAAACGTTGTTTAACACGTTGAGTGCGAAACGAGGCTTAAAACACCTCGTCCGTGTCTCGTCTTTATAGCGGTAAGGAAAAACTTAAACTTCTCTGTCGTGCGAGAGGCGTAACTTCCGTCTGGTTCAGTCTAGGAAAGAGATAACTATATATCTGAGATGTGCTATTGATGCCGAGTTTTTTGGTATACCTACCTTAATACCGGGTTTTTAGGCCTCGTACCGCACTGAATAAATAAAAGTTTAATACAGTGCGTTACGAGGTTGCGACCACCTCGTACCCCTGCACACCTCGTACCGCACCCTACGCTAGCTTCACGCGGTTAGTGTTGTGCAAAACGTTGAACGCTGCGCCCGCGACGATATATGTAATAAGATGTCGAAACGTTGTCGAAGAAAGTTAATAAATAATATTATTGATGATGAAGAGGAATTGGGTGGTAAATCTAATTCAAAATTACCGATATTTGAAAAACAGGTAAGTTTCCAATCAATATTTACAAATTATACTCAGTCTAAGAGAAATAATTATGTAGGAATATAATAAATAAATTACAGCTATGTATATTTAAAATATGGTGTATAAATACAATATATAATATTATAAATTATACACTGTAATGTATTGTATGTATAGTTAGGGATTACAATATAATAACGCTTTCTATCCTTGTTCCTTGTGTTAAGTATTTTGATATGCCTCGGTGGCGCAGTGGAAGTGTATGCAACTGCTGTGCCTGAGGTCCCGGGTTCGATTCCCGGGTCGGGCAAAGTGTTATTGGGTTTTTCTGTAAGGAAATTCCTAGTAGCAGCACGGAGACTGGTAAATACGTGCCCAGTAAACGGCAATAGGCTCGCCACCTATTACGTGGGACAAACATAGTTGGCGTAATGAGGATGTATCTATAATACACCTCTACCTACCCCTTCGGGGATACAGGCGTGAGACTATTTTATGTTATGTAACATAATTGATATGTTTATAAAGTACTTGTCACTAGGCTAGCCGAGTACGTGTTTGTGAATCTTTATGTTACGTCAGGCTTGCTAGTGGAAATAAGTAGCTAGGTACTTAGTGACAGTCGTTACTATACAATAATATTAATACTGCGATTACGAACCATTAAGGATCGATACCTACAATTTATTAATACCTACAGTTGTCCATAGTTTTACTAGTCAACCTCTTTGTTTAAGGGTTTTAAGTGAATTTTATCATATATTGAGTTTTGAAATCCTTACAGCTAATAATACTATATTTGTATTTTGTTTTTAGCGATTTAGCATAAAGGATTACAATATTTATCGGATCTGTAAGTACGTATTGTATAGTTGGAGTGGTGCTTCCGATTTAACTATGCTATATTTTTTGGCGTTTGTATGAAAAGCTTAAGATTAACACCAATGCACCTACAAAATAATTTATTTCAATTTTGTATGAAATAAACCACAAAATAATGTCATAAAAACCAGTTGCATGTAAAAACCTGGATGATAAATAAATAAATACATAATTAATGATAAGGTCTGCCATCAGTCCGGGGTTCCCTGTACCTATCCTGGTTTGGAAAGCGTTCCATCCTGGCGGCAATTTCAAAAGGTGTCCGAAAGAATTCCGATTTTCTATGCCGCGTTGGCAATTACCCTTTTTCCTCTGAAGGCTTAAAAAAGATCCGCCAGAGGCAGCACTAGTGGGGGGGTACATATGTTTTGAATTTGCTATTAACAGTAACGTTAAACGCATGTCTTATCGTTAAAATAAATAAATTAATAAAGTTAATAAAAAATATTAAAAACTAAATCACCATGCCTACCAAACATTGTGCTTTCGCGAATTGCACTTCTGACAGTCGATACAAGCAAGAGGGTTTAAAATTTTAACAGGTAAACCACGGCATGCAAGCCATCGTCTCAAATCCCGGACGAGATGATCTTTGATTTTTGCAAATTTAAATTTTGCTCCAGGTACATCATCTTCCGTTAATTCCATTTATGCAATCTACGTTTAACGTTACTGTCAATAGCAAATTCAAAACATATGTACCCCCCCCACTAGTGCTGCCTCTGGCGGATCTTTTTTAAGTCTTCAGAGGAAAAAGGCTAATTTAGATGGCAATTCTAATAATTATGTATGTGAATACCATGCTTGATTCGGTTTTGTTAAAACTGCAAATATTCATTAATAATTATTTTGAGCCTCGAAAATATAATATAAGCTTAATATTTACTACTAACAAAACACGTTTTTCAGAAGCCTTTCGCTAGCAGCTTAATAAAAATTGTACCGAACTAAATGATAGTTTTCATATAATAATTGATATCTGGGATTTCTTTCAAAAATAGTAAAATTAGGGTTATTGTCGACATTTTTTAAACAAATCTTCACTTTATAAACAAAACTTATCATAGTAAATACCTTTATTACATATAAGTTATATACTAGTTACTGCAATACAAGTAAGCTTTCACCATTTTGTGCTTATTTATTGATAATTTTAATTCATTTGAATGCCAGATTGCCTTCTTTAGATTCTTGCCTATTTTATTTGCTTTGAAATATATTTAAATTATCTGTTGATATTTTCTGTAACTAGGGCGCAAGTCATTGAATCCCTGAATATTATTACGTTGCGTTTTGATCGGTACACTCAATAAACAGCGAGCTACGGCCTGTACCATATGTAAAATACTATTAATACTATTAAATAACATCTATTGATTTTCAGAGTCCACCAAATAGTAATACCAAGCCAACTTGGGCAAGTAAACCTTCTATCGAAGATTCTAGTGATGAAGAGATTTTTCCAATAAAACGTCTTAAAAATTCTGACTCTCTTCAAATAGAAGAAAACAAAACTTCTTATCTTCCAAAAGAATCTGGATCGCCACAAAAAGTAAATATTTTTGAAGAAATTAAACAAACTGATATTCGGAAACAAAAACTGATCACGAATAAACATGCAAACTTTTTCATTATTACAAGTACAGGCAAATTATATAACAAAGCAAAAATAGGAGTTGAATATGCCAAAAATAACGATGAAAGGAACCCTGTTGAAACCAATGAACTAGAAGAAACAATTTATTTGAGTCCTAGTACCGGAAAATCCTGTCAAGTATTACAAAATGTTACCATTCCCTGTTCTAGCGTCCCCAACCACCCCAAGACAACAGATAAGAAAAAACAAAAATCTTTCCTCTTTTTGTTCACTTTCAATGGACTTTCCTCATTTGAATTCTGAGAGCAGAACTAGTTCTTTATCAGAAATTTCATGCTCCAATTTACTAGATTGCGATTTATCTCTTAATGAGGAAAACATTAAGAAATTACTACATGAACAAACACCGGAACAAAAGAGATCAAGTCAAAATTTTATATCCGAATGTGCAGTTTCTAATGACTCGAATTTGTCCAATTGTAAAGAAAAAAAAGCAATAGAGGTTACTGTGATTGTTGAGGATGTTTCGAAGGATATTGATCGAAAAAAACAAAACAGGGTTAATAAATTGTCAACTGTACTGAAATTGCCTGATTCCATTGACTATGATAGAACTGAACATTTGAATAGCGACAACGAGACAATAATTGAAAACAGAACTCGTGATAATTTACCGGATATTCTAAAATCACCTGATGCAAATAATTGTAATAATATCCAAAATTTTAGTGACAGACATGATAATGATTCAAGCGAGTCGGAAGAATCTGATATTATTTCATTAGAGGGTTGCATAGGAACAGAACAGGAATTATCTTTTGACGGGCCTGTTGGTCTAGTGGTTAGTGACCCTGACTGCTAAACCGGAGGTCGTGGGTTCGATTCCCACCCAGGACAAATATTGTGTGATGAGCACGGTCATTTGTTCTGTGTCTGGGTGTAATTTATCTATAATATGTATGTATTTAGAAATATATAAGTATGTTTATCAGCGGTCTGGTTACCATAGCACAGGCTCTGCCTAGTTTGGGATCAGACGGCCGTGTGTGTGTGTGAGATATATTATTATATATATATTATTATTATATATCTTCAGATGAAAGTGAAAATACAGAAAACGATACTTTAGACGAAGAAGAGGCATTACCCAGCCGCCAAATTAACAAGAACGATGATGACGAGTGGATAGACATATCAGAAAGTCCCGTAAATTTTGATGAATTTGTTGGTGAAAATACCTACAATATACCGTCGTTTGTAAAATCATCTGAAGATGTATATAAATTATTTGTAACAGAAGAGATGATCAATAAAATGGTGTCTGAGACAAACAATTATGCACGAAACTATTTACGAACAAACCAACTAAATATGAAACGTAAATCACGTATGAAACACTGGACTGATACTAATTTGCAGGAAATGAAAACATTTCTGGCAGTTGTGATGGCAATGGGTTTGTGTAAAGTTCCTCTTATAAATTTGTATTGGAGCAAAAACAATTTATACAGAAACGAATTTATAAGTTCAGCAATGACAAGAGACAGATTTTTACTCTTATTAAAATGCTGGCATGTCAGTGATGTCTCAAATGATGATAAAACTGACAAACTATATAAAATCAGAGATATGCTTTCTATGATAACTGTCAATTTTCAGAACATATTAAACCCCGGCAAATACGTAGTAATTGATGAGACAATGATACCCTGGAGAGGACGATTAGGCTTCCGTCAATATATAAAAAACAAATCTCACCGATATGGTGTTAAGCTGTACAAGCTTTGCACCCCTGAAGGTTATACCTACCAGATAGAGATTTACACAGGTAAAACAGATCAGAAGAAAGAAGTTGATCACAGTCAAAAAGTAGTATTAAGATTGATGAACAATTTAATTGAACAGGGAAGAATCGTGATAGTAGATAATTTCTATACTTCGGTGACTCTAGCAGAAAAACTCCTATCACAAAAAACTTTTGTATGTGGAACTTTAAACGTACGAAGAAAATATTTGCAAAAGAAAGTTGTTAATGCGAATATAAAGAAGGGCCAGATTATTGGAAAAATGAACAAAAAGGGCGTAAAAGTATTGAAATGGGTAGATAAAAGAAATGTTTTAATGTTAACTACGTGCAAAGATCACGACGACAAACTAATAGATACTGGAAAAAAGAAGAGAGGCACTAACGAATGCATTAAAAAACCAGGATGTGTTATAATAAATATATATATAATTATAAAACAAAAAAAGGAATTGACTATAGTGACCAAATGTCTTCTTATTATACAACATTAAAGAAAGGAATTAAGTGGTGGAGGAAGGTAATAATGGAGCTAATATTTGGTACAGCCCTTATTAATGCCTGGATTGTGTATAACTCAATTAATGATGATGCAAATAAATTGCCAAAAAGACAATTTGTAGAACAACTTATTGAAGCTTTTACAAAGAACGACTTGGATGTCGATACAGGTAATTTTCAGACATCGTAACTACTTGTTATTTCGTTAATGGAAATGTGAATGTGATTTGTTGAGTGACTTTTTTAAATAGGCTGATGATGATCAATTAGTCTGTTTGTTTATTGAATGAATTATGCAACTGATCATTAAATAATTAAATTAAATTAAATAATTTTCACAATTAAAATAACTGATCATTTTATATAAAGTTTTGTAACTATTTATCATGCATTTACACAAATAAGTCCTTTATTAATAAGGCTTTTGAACTACAGGTATAGCGATTAACTGCGGCAGTTCCTTAGGTATGAGAGCGGCACGGAGGATGTGTATTAATTGACGCGGTACTTTTGACGGGCTTCAGTAAGGCGACAGCTCCGCTGACGTCATCACATGTATATTTGAACCCGACGCTTTGGTCAATGCGCATGAGGTTATAGCCAAAGCAGCGAGTCCAAATAGACATAGTCGACGTTAGCGTACTATCACCCGACTGAATCCTGTCAAACGTTCACGTCAACCGACAAAAGCAAAACACACACCGGCCGTAACGATCCCATACTTAGGTATAGAACTGCTCCAATAAATCGCTACACCTAATCAACCCACTTCAAATATACACAATCAGTTTTTTTATTTTCAGAACCCACTCCAAACAAACCACATCATCTCGAAAAAAGATCAAGGAAGAGGAGATGTGTAGGATGCTACGAAAAACTTCGCACCTTCTTATCAAGTCGTGAGGCTGATAAGAAAGCAAAGAAAATTCTCACAGAATGTATCGGTTGCAAAAAATATTATTGTTTGACCTGTTTCAATAAAAACCATCCATAAGTACAATTAAATGAAATCGATATTTTTTTTCCCATCACTAAACAATATGAAAAACTGCCCTTTTTCAGTGCGGTATGGGGTACATAAGACCCCACATTTTATTTTACCTATAGAATCTAAACTAAATAATCAGCCCACAGGCGGCGGCAGATTTAGGTTAATCAACTCATTGATAATAATAATCGCGAACAAAAACCATACAATTCGCCTTATTTGGCGCCAAAATAGGATTTTTGTCTCCTGTGGGCGGTGGGGTTTATTAAGCCTCGTGCCGCTACAACCTCTGGTTCAGAACGAGGTTTCAAACGCCTCGTAACGCAGTAATGGAAAGTACAGATAAATCAGTGCCGCTGGGAACGTGTTAATTTATAAGACCAAGTCAGAGCAGCTCGTTTGCAGCAAGTGCGTGATTCCATGGCTGAGATCCGAGCCTCAGAATCAGACCAAGCTATAGAAGTCCGCTTGCAACAAATGCGACAGCGACATGTTGAAGTCAGAAGATTAAGTAGAGTCAGTGTAACGGGCTTTATGCAGTCAATTAACACGTTTTGTGATATCTTATCACAAAACGTGAAGTTTGCACCAAACGGTGCTATCAACATCAAATATCCAAATGGATTGTACATACAGCAACTGCACTATATTTGCCTAACGAATTAAAACAGAAAAATTGTTTAGTTGTTTGCAACCGTTGCAAAGCACATTTGAGTTCGAAGAAAAATATTGCACCATCTAAATCTTATTGGAATAATTTGGATCCAGGCTCTATTCCAGAGGTGATTGCGGTGTTATCACAAGCTGAACAAAGGTTGATTTCACGTATTATTCCATTTGTTAAGATCATCAAATTAAGTGGCGTATTTGGGCAATACAGTTTTCGAGGCCAAGCGGTATTGTTCGCTCAAGATATTTTCGAAGGTACTGAAAACCTTCCGAAAATGTTGCCAAGAACCACAAACAATACCGGAATAATTGTTGTTATGCATTCATTGTTGAGCGTTTTGAAAATATTAACGTAACACGACAGTTTTCAATATCTAGACAAACAGTTTATGATGCATTCTATTGGTTAGTTGCAAATAATCCACTGTACAAAGATGTCACTATCGATCAAAACGTTATAATTAATGAAGAGGATATCATAAGAGTAGAAGAAGCACCAGTAGAAATTGCTGTAGAGACCAATGAAGAATCTACAAACGATGCTAGCGCTTATATGGAAATTAATGATTTTTCAAGAATCGTCTTCGTTCGTGTAATCAATACACGAAACTAAAAACACTATCTCTAAACTAAACTACGAAGCAATTAAACTATAATTAGAAAGTACAGACTTTACCGACATCTACACTTTATCGGATGCTAACAAATCTGCAAATTTAATTACGAAAAAAATTTCATCTATTATAGCTAAGAATACAAAGCAAGTTAATATTCCAAAAAGGCTAAGAATGATTAAGCCTTGGATGACGACTGGACTACTGAGATGTGTTAGTGACAGGATGCACATCAAATCTAGGAAATCTCCTGATAACATAGTACTAAAAGTGACCTATACCCGTTACCGTAACTTTTGTAACGGCTTACTACATAAGCTTAAACATGCTCAATACACGAGTTCATCTGATTTGCTTAGAACTAACGAAGATCACAAGATATCCATAAATGAGGTTTGTCACTATTTTAGTACTATAGGCCAGAACATGGCGGCACAATTAATATCGTCAAACGATACTCGCGACCAAACAACTACACCGGAAATAACCAATTCCATGCAGTCATCCATCAATTCCCTCGCTTTATTGGCGGCTGATGAGGCAGAGGTAGAATCATGTATCCTACAGCTACGGACGGACAGTGCGATAGGCTGGGGTGGGATACCATCCTTAGTGTTAAAACAAAACTGTGGCATCCTGGTTCCCCCACTCTGTCACGTCTACAATAGGTGCTTGGAGTCTGGCGTCTTTGCGGATGTATTTAAAAAGGCTCTAATTCATCCCATCTATAACTACAGACCCATATCAGTACTGCCCTGTCTCTCCAAAATTCTGGAAAACATGCTGAACAAACGTCTAAGGTCATATTTAAACAACTTTAAGGTCATAGCTGACAACCAATATGGATTCAGGCCAGGAGTTTCCACAGAAGATGCAGTACTGGACTTGACACAATTTGTAGCGCAAAACATGGACCGTAATATTAAATGTTTGGGAATATTAGTGGACTTCTCCAAGGCATTTGACACAGTTTCCGTTCCCTTACTTATAACTAAATTGGAGCGTTTGGGAGTACGGGGCGTGGCCCTTAATATTTTCAAAGACTATCTTAAAAGTCGCAAGCAAATCGTAAAGATTAAGTGGTGGTCTTCGAGATACACGTGGAAGATTTTGTATGCCATTGTATCCATTTATATTTCGCCATGAACCAGGTGTTAAAAGATTACCATCATCATCATATACATCCAATATCCCTGGAGGAGTATACATTTCTGAAGAAGTAATACTTTTTTCTAAGATAGTTATGAAGTAGTACACAGGTCATAGTAATTTCTTTTACTGTTTCAAGTTTCAAATTAATAGGTCTTCGAAAAATTCTAAAAACTGAAGATAAAATGCCAAATGTATTCTCCAGTGTAACTCGGGCTCTACTTAAATTTTGATTAAATATCCTTTTTGGGGATCCAATCTCATGGTTTCCGGGGTAAGGCTTCATAACATGCGTACTGAGAGCAAAAGCACCATCTGCTAAAAACACGTATGGCACGCTCACGTTATTATTCGTTGCAGGAAGTGGACATGGCGCGGGAAAATTCATTTCGTTTCTGTTTTTTTTTTTGCCATAATAGTGAATTGTTAAAAACACCACCATCACTGATTCTTCCTTGACTTCCTATGTCAAAGATTGTAAATTTATAATTGCTGTCGACTAGTGCCAAAAGAACTATACTGAAAGTCTTCTTGTAGTTAAAGTATTCACTTCCTCTATGGGGTAGGCTCTCTATAACTAAACTCGGTTCCAAATATAACGGGTCAGTCACATAAACCCGAATATCTCCCGAACTACGTATGCCATCCTAATGAAACGAAGACTGTTCAATTGAGAATTTAATTATACAGATAAAAAATAAAATAAAACTTAAATCTAAACTCTCTAACTCATAACTTATCTCTAAATTAAAAAAAAAAACTAAAGTAGTCATATTTTTCTTAAGATTACATTTTTTTATGATTGTTTTTTTGCTGTTTTTCATCACTTTCTTCATTTAATACTTTGTATTGCCTCCACGAGCTCTTCTGACAGCTTCCAGGCGATTAGGCATGCTGTACACCAAATTTCGGAGCCGGTGCTGAGGAATACCTTCCCATTCCTCCACCAGTGCTTGTTTGAGCTCGGGAAGCGTGATTGGTGGAGAGTTTCGACCTTTCACGCATCTCTGAAGCTCGTCCCAGGCGTGCTCGATGGGGTTTAAGTCAGGGCTTCGCGGTGGCCACTGCATGAGTTCAATACCGACCTCTTCAAGGTAGTCATGTACAATTCTGGCGGTATGGGGACGCGCATTATCATGAATTAATATGCCATGCCGGTCCATCCTGGCCATGAAAGGACCTACATGTTCATTGAGGATCTCTTCCACGTACCTCTCTGCATTTAGAGTTCCATTTGGAATGAGTACCAGCTCGGTGCGGGCCTCAGTAGAAATCCCAGCCCAAACTTGTACGGAGCCTCCACCGTACGCCACTTTTTCCTCCACACACGCTTGATGGAAGCGCTCCCCTGGTCTTCTGTACACCAACTGCCTACCATCATGCTTGTAAAGCATGAATTTAGACTCGTCCGTGAACATTACCCTAGACCAATTGTCTAGTGTCCAGTTTAGGTGCTCGCGCACGTATCTCTGTCTTGCAATTCGATGTACCCTTTCCAGTTTGGGGCCATTTGCGGGCCTCAATGGTTTCAAATTTGCTTCAGCAAGACGTCTTCTTACTGTTTGAGCGCTTAAATTGCCACCTCCAAAGCGAATAAAGTGAGTTTTTAGACCAACAGCAGTTTGAAATTGATTTCGGAGCATTGTAGCCACCAGTTGTCTGTCTTCCCTGGCCGTTGGGCATCTTGGTCTGCCATTTCCTGGTCTTCTAAGGTGTGATCCGGTCTCTTAGTACCGCTGGACTACCCGCTGAACAGTCGACAAAGATACACCAATGTTTCTGGCTGTTTCACGCTGGCTCCGCCCAAGTTCCAAAAAAGTTAGGATTTTGGTACATTCCTCTAGCGTGACTGCCATGCTTCACCTCACAGAATAATAATTATGCACGTGGAAGACGTTCACGATATTTTTTTTTGTGACAGAATAGAAATGGAAAGCATCCATAATAAAATGAAGCAAAAATTTTGTTTTTTAAAATAGTCATTTTTTTTAATTTTGTTTTTCTAATGAAGTTTTTTTCTTTAAATAATATGGTATTAGAAGCGCAACTAAAAAGTCTTTATTCTGCTTTTATTTCATTGATCTAACTTTTACAGTTCTGGAGGTATTTAAATTTTTGTGACTGACCCGTAATTTTTGGAACCGAGTGTATATGTTTGCCATCCATCGAACCTACACAATGTGGAAATTTATTTCTGTATCCTCTTTCTATATTGATCCAATCTTCCACTGATGAAATGAACAATATTTTACAATTACAATTTTTTTTTTGTGACATTGATTTTTCAGCTTTCAATTTCAATTTTTACAGCAATCAAGATCATCAGAAACAACTATTGATGAATCGATTGATGAAACTGGAGATACGGAAAATAATAACAGCTTGATGGGTCCCTCGACTTCTGCGGCTGCTGTCTCTGCCCCAGTTACACAAAAAAGCACAGACAAATCTCGTCGTCGACCTACATCAGACTTAGCTGAACAACAAATGTCCACAGCGTTTAGCCAGTTAACAAATGCACTAAGGAAGCGTCAATCAAATCCTTCACATATCGAAGACGAATGTGATTTATATGGGAAGCTTCTGGCTAAAAAGATCAGGGAACTTCCTAACGACGAGAGGAAGTGAATTATGTATGAAATAGATGGTCTGGTTATCAGAAAAATTAAACAGAGGTCTATCTCGCGAAAATCGCGAGATACATCATCCCCTCAACATGTTTCTTCTTCTAGACTATCATCAGCGTCAAGTAGACACACCATCTCCTCAATATGTTCCTTCTTCTCACTCTTCAAGTGGATACATATTATCAAACCGGCCTCCATCTACCCCATTACCACCACCACATCAACATTTTGAAAACATAATTATTTATGTATATGTATTTATGTGTTGTATTATGTATGTATTTATGTATACTGTGCAAAATCTTCATATGCCTTATTCCTTGGAGGTATGATTCTTTCATCGGATATTATATTAACAGTAGGTGCTGGATTTGTGGATTCTTGGGATTAGGAGCAATCCCAAGAACCCACAAATAATGTCATTAATTCAGCTCTTATGAAGGCATATGAAGATTTTGCACAGTATACAAGTGAATAAATATTAACATTGATTATAACTCATAAATAAAACATTTTTGTAAATCTTTTACATCTTTTACTTTACCTTTATTTCATCTTTCAAAACTTCATTCATAGCTTTGCAGACTTCAGGTATAATTTCTGATATAATTTGTGTAGATACTTTAAGGTGAGGTCAGTCCAGGGAACACGCTTTTTTAAAAGTTGCTATAATTAAACTACTTTAATTTGGTTTCTAGAAATTTAACTATGAAATATTAAGTCCTTTCTGCAGGGTCAACAGCTATTGAAAACACGATTAATGATTTTTGGCTCGATAGAAAAAAATCGCGAACATTGCTCTAAATTGCACTAATTAAAAATTATAACTATTTAATTCAATCATCTCTTTAGATTAAAATTATATCAAAATATTTATAATTTTAATTACAAGGGACATCAGCTATTACATTTAGAAATAAAACGATTAAAAAAATACATCACATCATCACACATCAACAGCCTTGAATAATCCACTGCTGGATATAGGCCTCTCCTTAAAAAGGAGGTTTTGGCCTACTATACCACGCTGGCCAGACGGATTGGTATAGGGTTTGTGTCAAGTTTTCCTTCTCTTTGCGGCTGTTGTCCTGCGTAGTTTGTCCCCTTAGTCGGCTTTTACGACACCCAGGGGATGAATAGGGGTGGTGACACTCCGTAAACCGACCCGAGTGTGGCTGTCGTTGTTCTTGACTACGGCTCGGGCAACCCGCAACTCATGTGGGCTCTGCAGCTGGTGCTGGCGGCCCCCTACCCACTAGTGGAGGTCGACGAATTGTTCGTCGTAACAGGGCCAGAGGGGGCTGAAGCAAAGTAGGCTCACGGCTATGAGGCGCAATGAATGCTGTGTCACCATTGATAACCGGCGCCGAAAATTCCTGTTAGTAACTGCGAGTGGGGAGGCCGTTATGCAAATAGCGGGTGTAGAGATGCACGTCGCGGGACTCGACAGGAACAGGGACCCAGAACCGGCCTTTTCACAACCTATAGCCGAGATGTTGACGGCCTGTCTCGACAGGGTCCTGCGGTCCCCGACACCGTTAAAGGTTACAATGGACCAGTGGTTGTCCACCCGAATGACAGCCCCCAATGTCGACTGGGCTCTTATCGACGAGCTTGTAGCGTGGCTGACAATGCGGTTTGTACCGCAGCCCCAGGTGCTAAGGGACGAGGCAGGGGGTTCAGAAACCCATTGGCTCCCCCCTGCATACTGTGACGTGGCGTACGCCACACATGGACTACCGGAATGTGTCGTCCAGCCGGACGAAAGTGTATTCTACTATCACGACCACGCGACGACATTTACCGATAATGTCTTCGTGAGCAAGGCCTTGGCCCCCGCGTTACGCGTGGGAGCATGGACGAACGAGGCTGAGCTTATTACCGGACTTGGAATAGCAACATACGACCACAGTGAGCGCGGGGCTGCATCTAGCGAGGAAGGTACCGCAATGGCATTGGACGACGTAGAGCGCGCAATGCTGAAGCGGCGCCTCTACGAGGAGTGGAAGAGGGGGGTGGGGATCGGGGACCAGGCTGTCAGCCCAGAGCTCATGGGCAACGACAGAGCCTTTTGGGATACGATTGTGTATGGTGCCGGTGAGGAATCGGACGCCGTATCCGCCATTGGCGAGTACGCATTGGGAATAGCCAGTCGTGCCCAACTCTCGTGGGAGGCAAACGCCCAAGCTGTAGGTGTGATGACCACCATGACGGGTGTAAGGACCCCCCTAGCTCTAAATTTGAGCGACGTCACGGAGAGGGGCCGTTACACCTTCATGGAAAACGAGCGCATGCAGCATATGAAGGGTGTCTCCGGCCATTGGCTGGAGAACTGAGTCGGGCACGAGGGACTGGACATAACGGACTGCCCCAGTCTAGAAAAAGCTATGAACAGGTTAAACCTCCTGGAGCTGGGCCTTGATGACATCCGCATGTGCGTCAAGCCCATCAACCAGGAGGCGCATATATACTCATTCAGAGTGGATACCGCCATAATGACCGTTGTCGGGCTGCAGTGTGGGTGGGTGAGCAGCTTCCGGCCATTGACGAACCCTGTTCAGCAGGCACCACCCTTCGGATGGGGTCTACGGGTCCACTACCGTAATTTTGTAACCGGAGAGTACACGGTGTTGACGCTCTTCGTATCAGCGGTATCCAACCTGGAAGTAGCGTATCTCACGCAAGGCAAAGGTTGGCATGCCCCCTTGAGGGCGTCAACGTCGGTGGGCACATCCACGGCCCACCTACACTCCCGCCTTACAATCGGGTCGCTGCGAGCGAGACCCGGTAAGAGCGGTCAGAGTGGCACGGATAAGACGAACCCCTCGGATTTTTAGGGCGTGGCGCCCACATCATCGCCCGATGTCCCCACTGCGCCTGGGCGTCGGGGCGTCGTAAATGTCGGCGCCGCCCTAACCCTGCCCACCACGAAGCCGGGGGCTTCAGCGGAGGCGGCGGAGCGCAACGCCGACCATCTGGCGGCGCAGGACGCGCAATAGACCTAGAGTCTATCAAGCGCATGATACCGGACTGGGAGTGGACTACTGCCCTCTACAGGAGGAAACAGAAAGAACTGGTCAGCCAATTCGAGCCCTGTTGTTCGGACAGAGGCTGGGAGGCCCCAATGTCGAAATTTAATAGCAATCTCAGGCGATACCGGCTACCTAAAAGCCATGAGTGTGAGGGGTGCGCGCTTCCGCGTGGCACCATAGAGGAGGGTCTGCACATGGCGGCTCGGATGCACCCAGGTAGGAGGGCGAGGCTAATACCTAGTGAGTATGTCGGCTGCGGGCCATGGCCCCGGATATATGCCCGCATAACTTACGCAAGCTACTCAAAGAATCAACAGGTTGGCTCAAACTAGGGGGGCCGTTCATATATAAGGAATGGCGCCTCCTTACTTACTGGGAGACTTTCAGCGGGTATGTAGCACCCGTTGACATAAACGCGCTTCGCGGAGACGTTGATGACTGGCTCACGGTGACGAAACACAACGGAGAGCGTATAGACGAAGCGGAGTACGTACAAGACATCTTGAACGAGACCATCAAGTTCATGTTGGAGGAATGGACCATGCCGGACAAGCTCCCCACCATGGAGCAGTGGGTTGCTAGTGGTGTTTGGATGCGGGGTAAAGCAGGTACGGGACGAAATACGATGATAAGGATCGAGGGGAAGGAGAAGCGTACGAGAAGATACAAAGGAGTCGACGCCGCGCTGAAAAGCGACAAAGAAATACAACACGAGCTGCGCGAGGCGCGGCGTGAAAGCATGAAAATCATGCAGAAAAGCGAGGGTGGGAAAGTTAGGCCCGTGGTAGTAGGGGGTAATGAGCTTTACAGAAAAATGGACTAAAAAAATACATATACAAAAATTACAATTTACGATCGCGCACCCTCCCCATCTCTCGATCGCTGTCATTCGCTGTCAACATCAGTGCTCTGGGAGCTGCGTTCCAGGCAGGACGCGTCTCGCGCGTCCGTTTAACGCAACGTAACAAAAAATATAAAAGGAAGCGTGCGAGACTCCATCATCTCGAGACTGTGAGGGCCAATGGAAGGAGAACTGCTGCACTACGGTAAGTGTTCCGTATGGTAGGTTACGAAGTTCATTTCTATTTGACCCGCAAATCATTATGATAAATAATACATAAACGTCTGTACTGTATATTTATTCTACGCCGAACGCTAAAGAGAATATTTTGAAAATGCAAACACCCAACCAAGAAAACCCAACACCAACAAACAATCAACTATCAAGTTCATGGACAAACGAAGAGGCTAGCCTTTTCGCGTTCGATGACATCTACGTCACAGCATGCACCGAGGAAGGAAGTCAGACCACTGATGTGGAGCCGCAGCTCTATCTTCAAAGCCTGGAGACCCGAGTAGCGAAGGCTCTAGCAGCATCAAAAGGTTTTACCGACCTGATCGAAATTGCAGAAGCTTATGACGATGATAAAAAGTTGAATATCCGGTTGAACACGACCCCCGTGTCATCCAATGAGTTTGACGCCCTGATTTCGGGAATTGAGAAGAAGGATGTCGCCATGATTAACACCGAATATGGTGTTTTCGAAGTGCCGATGCCAACAACTTCCGCAATCCCAAAATATCAAAAGGTGTTAAACGCAACCGCAACAGCCGCTATAAAGACGCTATGTGACACATCACTATTGATGCACAAACGCGGAATCGATGTAGCAAAGCTAAGTGCGCACATACAAAGCGTAAGCAAGTCAGCAGTCGCCAGACACTCAAAATCCTTCGATCGAAAAGATGTGATGGAGTCCATCCTGAACGTCTTGATCGTGGAGAGAGTTAAGGAAAGGCAGCTACAAGCAATATGCAACCACTACAGCAAACCAGAGATGTGGGTCGACCCATTATCTTCGGGGCTGTGGATCGTCAATCCAGACGAAAATCACCCTGCCATTTTGGCATCAAGGGAAAGGAGAGTAATCTCAACATATGAGTTAGACGATAATTTAACTCAAAGTCTGATCGCGCTATCATTTTCACGAAAACCGAGAGAAACAGCAGCTGCAAAGCTAAACTTGTTCTCACGCGTGAAAGGTAGCAAACGTGACGACATAAAAGCGGGCCCAAAGAAAGTACTGGCAGCAGTATTTTCGGAGTCTGAATTAACGCAGTCTGAAATAAAGGCGATGTTATTCACTAAACCCAGAGAACCAGCGACTATGTGTCCATACTGTGACGTTCCCGTCGAATTAGACGGCGTGACGTATCACACGGAATGTCTAGTTGTCCTCAATTTGTTCCGGGCACCAGTGAGTGGCTCGAAAAACAGAGAAAAGAGGAAGAAGCGCGCAAGCGCAGATAAGGTTAAACACATATAACAAGACCGCGGCCACGGCGAGTAGCATCGAGGGTACAGTCAGTTGTATGATTCTATTTTTGATTAATTAATCATTTAGTTTTCTTTTATTTCATTTTAAAATATATTTAGTTTAGGGAGAAGTAAAACAGTTACTCTCGAATTCACAATTTGGCTTTCGCAGGAACAGGTCTACCGATGACGCGGTGCATGAGCTTACAAACCATGTAGTTTCTAATATGGACGAAAAGAAAAAAGTACTAGCCATATTTTTAGATTTAGCCAAGGCATTTGACACGGTCTCTGTCCCACTACTGCTCAATAAACTGGAACGGATGGGTGTTCGTGGCATGCAACTGCAGCTTTTCGCAAGCTACCTCACCGATCGTTCAAATTGATGGTATACGTAGTCATGATCTCCCTATAGAAATAGGCGTGCCCCAAGGCAGTATCCTCGGACCGACCTTGTTTCTAGTTTTTATTAATGACCTTTGCCAATTAGATATGCCTAACACTGGAAAAATAATCACTTTTGCAGACGACACCGTTCTGATTTTTCAAGGCGATTCCTGGAAGGATACGTATCAGAATGCTCAAAAGGGCATGAATCGAGTCACATATTGGCTTAACTGCAATTTGCTATCGTTGAACGTCGATAAGACTAAATACGTAACATTTCAACTAAAAAATAAAAAACTACATTTTGAAACACCTCAGCCCATCATTGCACATCTATGTCATAATCGAGATGTAATTCCAGTCCCATGTACCTGTAAAGAACTAAAACTGGTTGATACAATTAAATATCTAGGAATCATTATTGATAAAAACCTAAACTTCGAAGCTCACATAAATGTATTAACTTCCAGAACAAGGAAACTAATTTTCATTTTTAAAAACTTGAGACGAGTGTTTGATAAAAAGATCCTTAAAATAATATATCTCGCCTTATGTCAATCAATACTGATGTATTGCATCACATCCTGGGGAGGTGCAGCCAAAACCATTTTGATCAAATTGGAACGTGCACAAAGGGCAGTCTTAAAGGTAGCACTTTACCTACCTTTTTTGTATCCCACAAGAGACTTATACCAAAGGTTTGATGTCCTTACAATTCGGCAACTTTTTATTTTTCGTCTTATTCTTAAGTCTCACTCATTAACTATCTATGATCCCCTAATTGTTGCAGAAAAACGTCGAAAACATAAAATCTTTCAAGCTGACATAATCCATAAAACCACTTTATCTCATAGGTTCTATTGTTTTTTGGGCCGATACCTATATAATAAAATTAATGCTATCCTTTGCATATACTCCTGTAATAAATATAAGTTAAAAACAGTATTAACAACATGGCTACAAAACCTAACCTATGATGATACAGAAAGCCTACTTGTGCCACTAAGTTAAACATGTCTATTTATTTATTTATTATAGTTTGAATTATACAAATACATAACATGCACTAGCATAATCATGTACACATACACAAACAAACACATACCCACTTACAGACACGCACATACACGTATACTCGCAAGCAAACCCACACTCACACTCACACACACACACACATCTCGTTTTGCTATTTTTTATTGCTTTTCTCTTGTTTGTCTACTTATACTAGTATAATGTATTACAAACTAGTACATGCTAAAGAAATATAACTATGTTCCGTCCAGAAGGTGTGAGCCTGGTGAGCTGTAACACAGGTTTTACCTACCGCAGACACCAGTCTCTCACAAAGCAATGATGTACCCAATCTGACTGATCTGTATTTATAAGTTCTTTGTGATGAGAGAAATAAATAAATATTATTATTATTATTATTATTTGTGTTTTCAAAAAAGATTATTCTTATTGTAATATTATATGTTTCGCTGTTTTAGTTGATCGAGTCACAATAAAAAAAATAACGAAGCCATGTTTATTTCTTCAAAAATATCAGATGAGTAAGTATTTACAATATTATTGTTATTATATTTTATCTAATTTTTAAAGAAACAATATATTTGTTTGGACTATTCAGTGTCAATAAATGAGTAAATACAGAAGCGAATATCTTGTGTGCATGTGCTTGGACGCCGCGAAATAAACACAGTGTAAGAATATCAGAAGGACAACAAAACAACGTGATACACTTTATTTTTTTACTAGAAACCCGATTTCTCTTTTTTATCTCCTTTGGAAAACTTTATTATAAATCTTCCTTGGAATATCTGTAAACCTGCATTGAAATCCATTCATTCCTTTTATAATATTAGTGAAAATTTTCACGTTTTATACAGCCTATTGTAGACATATGAATGTTTTAAATTTTATTTCAGACACACTGAAAAAAATAAGTCGCCGTCGTTGATGCAGATGCGTACAGTTTCACCGACATCGTAAGTATAGATATACTCAACTAAATTAAATTAATATGCACATGCAGTGCTGTTTTGGAATTTTGTATATACAGGAGTTGTAAAGTTATTATATGTATAGATTATAAAAATATTAACAGTTTCAATTTAATTTTAGATGCGAAAGTTCATATATTGGGAACTGTATGGATGAAAATAGGTCGCCTTTGGTGCAGCTGCATACAGTATCGCCGATAACGATACCGTAAGTATAGATATAAACAAAATTAAATGAATATGCATATATGTACATTGTAATATTTAAAAAAATAAAAAAATATGTTTTTAACTAATGAATGTCTATGTTGAATACAAATGAATTAACTAACTGGTCCGGCACCACAAATTCTAACAAAACCAATAATCTCGGGCGCCAGGTGCCGGCTTAAATGAACATAGACAACTAATAATAAATACAATAAATACCTGGTATAGATCGGTCAGCGCTTAGACTTTTAATCTAGGGTGGGGGAAAGCTGTGGAGGGAACGACTCGGGCAACCGAGCGCCGGGCACGCCGTCATCGCGGCGGTAAGACCCGTTATGGAGGATTGGCTCGAGAGGCGTCACGGGACCCTCTCATACCGACTGACGCAGGTGATCACTGGGAAAGGATGTTTCGGGGATCACCTGCGATGGCCAGACCGTGGACACGGCTCTCCACACGCTGACACAGAGTGCCCGGCGTGAATTGAGCAGAGGCGAGACCTCGGAGCCAGCCATCGGAGTGGGAGTTCTCTCGCTCTACTTCCTTTCTAGAGTATACCTGGTTCCCCGGCTATTAGTACCCGAGACGGCGTGCGGTTTGAGTCGGTTCGAGTCCGGCGTGCCACCGACAGGTGGTATCCAAGGGGATGTCCGCACAGAAAAAAAAAAAAAAAAAAAAAAAGGTGGGGGGAAAGCTATAAAATAAAGAGATGTTATAAGATTAAGAGGCAGTTTATTTATCCCGTAGTGTCTCTAAAATCTCGACTGTGACGCCATCTCTCGGAGCTTTACTAAAACATCAGAAAATTCCTCTGTCAAAACAACCTACAAAATAAACAATACGTCGATTATTAACTTTTCTGTAATGATGCAAAATGCAACGTTACAACATATAGACTGTAGAAATATTAACTATGAGAAATGCTTACGCTTATAGTATACGCTAATAGCTTACGCTTATAGTATACGCTAATAGCTTAAGCTAATACTTTTTATTTTGTTGTAGGAGCAACGATAAATCATTGATAATAGAAGAAGAATGTGAAGATTCTATGAGTGAAACCCATAAGGGTCGAAGATTATTGGACATTACATATTTTTTTGAACGCTTGCAAATCAGCACATGCTTCATTGTTTCACTGTAATCTGAGTAATATAACCATAATTGGTAAAAAACGAATCGGTTTTATATCACATTTTAAATTAAAATGCGAACTTTTGAAGTTTTTTTCGGTTTCATCAGGCGATCTAAATCCCACAAAAAATGGCAAACCAGTTATTGACGTTTATGTTGACGGTGTTTGGTGTACTCGCTCCTATGGAAACAACTATAGGGCTCTATCAGGAGTTGCTGCAATAGTTGGAAGAAGATCCGGTGAGGTTCTCTGTATCGGCGTAAAAAACAAATATTGCTTAATATGCGCAAGAGCTGAAAAAAAGAAAGAAACTCCAAAGCAACATGTATGTTATAAAAATTATGAGGGCTCGTCATCTGGCATGGAGGCTGCTATAATTTGTGAGGGGTTCATGAAATCTGTTGAAATGTATGGTCTAATTTATGAGAACGTAATAGGAGATGGGGTTTCCGGTCGGTAGTCTTGACGTAAACACCCACACAGTGTCGCTCCGAAACAAAACTCAAAATAAAAATACTTACAACCGAAGTTTTAATAAACGAATCCATTCTAAGTGATTAAGTTGGTGTTACAAAGTGATTGAAATAATCATCGTTGTGTAATTACTGTCACCAGGAATAATGCAAAGACAGAAAATAGGACAGAACTTGGAGGTGAGCCGCCATATTAGCGAATATTTACACACTCAGGTTGACAGTACTGATCTGACAGTGTCAAGATCTAAGAACGTCACGATCTGAGTGTTGCCAACGAATAATTAAAATCTCCACTATTAAGTTTCATTACAGAGTCTATAACCAATTCTATAATGGAAAGAATGGATGAAAAATTAAAACCACTACTAGAAGCAATAGGAATTTAAAGATACAGCTAGAAAAATTGGAAAGTAAAATAGAATATCTCGAAAGAGACAAGAAAAGCAACAACATAATAATATATGGACTGAAGGAGGGTGAAAAATCAGCAACAGAACTGATTAATTTTACGAAGCAAAAATTCCAAGAAGAATTGGACATTACTTTGGTAGATTATGACATCAACCAAATATACCGCATTGGAAAAACAACAAACAAAGAAAAACCGAGGCCTACTCTCTTGTCTTTCACTAATGGATGGAAAAAGAGTGA
This sequence comes from Arctia plantaginis, assembly GCA_902825455.1. Classification (NCBI taxonomy): domain Eukaryota; kingdom Metazoa; phylum Arthropoda; class Insecta; order Lepidoptera; family Erebidae; genus Arctia; species Arctia plantaginis. The sequence goes on along the minus strand of CADEBD010000286.1, from coordinate 5,118,525 downwards.
AATATTTAAGAACAAGAAAAATCGAAGGTGTTATTTATTACAGAAGACTACTCTAAAGAAACTCTGGAGAAAAGGAAGGCTTTACTAGCACAATTAAAGAAAGAGAGAAACAAAGGAAATATTGCCTAGTTAAAGTACGACAAACTAATAATCAAGGAAAATTCAGCCTCTAACAAAAAAAGGAAAAGAAAATCATCGACCTCTCCATACGCAAACTCTCAACCGAAAAAGCAACAGACAACGTCATTTTCATCAAAGAACAACAGAACTAATGCATTTGATTTGATGAGAGGTCGCTCAAATTCTCTCACCATACACTCGTCAGGAAAAGAACAATAACAACTAGCTATCGGCGAACGGAAACAAAAACCAAACAATGAATTAAAATATATAACAACAAACACCCCTTCCCCAATACGACTGGTCCTCGTGGGGGAAAAAGACCAAGACCCTCCAAGGAATAATAAAAAAACAACAGATATACATATAGCAACATTCAATACAAGATCACTAAGGACACCAGAGAGACTTCAAGAGCTTGAAATGGCCATATCAGAATTAAAATGGGACATAATAGGAATAAGCGAAATGAGAAGATATGGGGAAACAATAAATGACTATGGAAACTACATTCTACACCACATGGGTGAGACACCGGGTCTCTATGGAGTGGGATTCTTAATTAAAAAGGAACTAACTGATAGGATTATCGAAATTAAAGGAGTAACTGAAAGAATAGCTATCGTTAATATAACACTGCCTGTCAACAAAGAAGAAAAATGGTCTATAATCCAAGCATATTCGCCACCGGAATCGAATAATAAAGAAGATATAGCCAAAATAGAAAAATTCTATTTCGACTTACAAGAAACGATTCAAAATGCCCACAAACAGATCATAGTGATGGGAGACTTTAATGGTCAGATAGGAATATGTGATAACCCAGGTGAAGAACACACAATTGGCAAATATGGGCATGGTAAAAGAACTAAGAATGGCGCAGGGCTAGTTTCATTTGCTCTCCAAAATAAACTTAGTATTCTCAATAGCTTTTTTAAGAAAAAGAAAACAAAGAAATGGACATGGATCTCTCCAAATGGTGTCTATAAAAACGAAATAGACTTTATCTTGTCCAATAACATCAAAATATTTCAAAACGTCTCTATTATACAGAACCTGAATTTCAATTCAGATCACAGAATGGTTCGTGCTACATTAACAGGCAGGCGTATACGAAAGAGCAGGAGATGGCAAAGTAATAGTTCAGCCCTCATGTGTACTGGGAATAGTGAGATGCTTAAAAACAACTTAAAAGCGTTGGTGGAAAAATATGGAAAGATTTTAAACGTACTTAAAATAGAAACTAGAAAAGCAAATAAAAAAATAACATCTATAACAACTCAACAGCTACTTGAAGAAAGGAGAAAACTGATACAATTACAGAAAAGTAACCGTAAAGAAAGAAACAAGATAGCAGAAGTCAGTAAAAAGATAAATGAAAGCATTAGGAAAGATACTAAAATCAAAAGACAGGAAACATTAGAAAAACATATTAAAAGAACTGGTGGAGTAAAAAAGGCTATTAAAGAATTAAATGACAAAAAAGAATGGATGCTAACAGTAAAAACAAAGAATAAAACACATACAAGGAAAAGACTTGAGATAATAAAGGTGGCGACAGACTATTATAGAGAATTATATAAAAGCAAGAATCCAACAATAGCTACAGAGGAACAACATCCATTAAATTCTGAACCTATACCAAAAATATTAGAAGAAGAAACTGCTAAAGCTATAAATACACAAAAAGTAGACAAAACACCTGGTTCCGATCAAATAACCAACGAATTACTCAAATCTACTTTACCAATAATTGCTCCAATATTAACAGACTTATTTAATGAAATTATAGAAACCGAAATCATTCCACAAGACTGGACAAAATCAACGATCATTCTGTTACACAAGAAAGGAGATAAAGAGGATATTGGAAATTATCGCCCAATCAGTTTAATGTCGAATATTTATAAAGTCTTTTCAAAAATTATTCTGTCCAGAATTACCAGAGTACTCGATGAAAACCAGCCAAGAGAACAAGCGGGATTCCGAAGTAAATTTTCAACCATAGATCACATCCACGTTCTAAGACAAGTCCTACAAAAATACAACGAGTATAATAAAATATACTTCTTAGGATTCGTAGACTATAATAAGGCTTTTGACTCCCTGGAACACGGGTACATCTGGGAAGCTCTGCGAGAGCAAAATATACAGGACGGATATATAAGAACCTTAAAGAATATATACATACTCCAAAAGCACAGCACAAGTCAGATCTGAAAAATTAGGCGAAAAATTCTCTATAGAGCGAGGCGTTCGTCAAGGCGACCCTATCTCACCTAAATTATTTTCGGCAGCACTGGAGAGGATATTCAGGAACCTAGATTGGGAAGATCAAGGGCTCAAGATTAACGGCGAAAATCTAAGTAATCTACGTTTTGCAGATGATCTAATACTGTTCTCTGAATGTCCTAGGACATTACAACAAATGCTACAACAGCTATCAGACCAGAGTGCAGTAGCAGGACTAACAATGAACATCACGAAAACAAAAATTATGACTAATTCCTCAAAGTCACAAAAGATCACGGTAAACATGCAGGAAATAGAATACGTAGATGAATATATATACCTAGGACAATTAATATCACCTACAAAAACCATGCATAAGGAAGTAGATAGGAGGATAGCCAATACATGGAAAAGATACTGGTCATTAAGTGAAGTTATGAAAGACAGGGACATGCCAATTAAAGCAAAAAGGAAAGTCTATAATATGTGCATTCTGCCATGTTTAACATATGGCTGTCAAACTTGGACTTTAACAGAAACCTTAACAAATAAAATAAACGTCTGCCAAAATAGCATAGAGAGGAGTGTTATTGAAGTCAAGAGAAGAGATAAAGTTAGACTAACAGAAATTAAAAACAAAACACAATTCAAGCAGGCAAATTCATTATATCGAACACTGAAATGGCAATGGACAGGACATATGTTAAGGGAAAAACAAGAGAAATGGACAAAAATTGTAACGGAGTGGTACCCAAGAGATGGTAAAAGAAACAAAGGGCGACAAACTAAAAGATGGGAGGACGATATAAAAAAGGTGGCTGGTCCAGAATGGTTCCGAATAGCAAAAGACAGGGCGAAATGGAAATCTTTGGAGGAGGCCTATGTCGAAAGACAAGCTGTTTTTGTACCGAACGTCGATATACGAAGTTAAATATAAGTAGGATAACATTAATTAAAAAAGAATAAAAAATTAGGTAGTTCATTAAAGTCAATGTCAATGTTATGTAAGTTTAAACAGCAATAAAGGCTAATTTATTATTTATAATTTATTATAATAGGAGATGGAGACTCCTCCACTTACTCAAAAATCGTCGCTGCAAAGCCGTATCCCAATCATGTAGTAAGTGAAATAGAATGTCGGAACCACTTATTGAGGAGTATGTGCAATAAGCTTCGAGCTATTACAAAAAACACAAACTACCCACTTTCAAACAGGAAACTCATTACGGATAAAAGAATTATGAGTATAAGAAAAGTCATAACAACTTCAATCAAATAAAATAGGCAACAAATCAATAACCGAGATGAAGCTTATAGCTTATCGGTTATCTTCAGAAAGATATTTGCAATTCGATCAACCATGCATTTGGAAACCATAGGTCATCTAAAGATTTCTATTGCATCATTTAATGAGAACGTCATACCTCAAATAGAAAATTCTATATTTTGGTTTAGGGTCCGTGTCGTTATCAATTCAGTCGCTTCAAAATCACGCAGCCTTCTAGAAAACGTTGACACTGTTGAAATAGTGATTTTGTATTGTTTATGGTTCGTATATGATTGTCTATGGAAGTGTCAGATGAGAACCCCGAAAGTAATATCTTACGATTAATCATTTATACTATGTGATTGAAATATTATGAGTCTGATAATGTCATAACAAATTACTTAATTGATATTATGTTTAAACGTTGATTTTTATGTTTCATTATATTATAAAGTTTATAGTTTTTAAGTAAAAGACTGATATTCTATTTTATGCGTTTTCATAAGAGCAAATAAATAAAACCTTTATTTTCTAAAGTGTCATATTTTATTTTGATTTCAAGATTTAAAAAGTATTTACTGTCAATAATGACACAAGATGGATAGTTTAAAAATTATAAGTATTTATAATATAAATGTTGTTGTTGGTGTTGGTTGTTGGTGTTTTACAAATAACCCTGCATAAATGTATAGAGGTTAGTGAGGTACCAATAAAATTATTTCATAATAACCTGGTACGGTTTTTATGAATTTCCAACATCCACCATCTTCTTTGCCGTATTTTTCGTTTCCTTTCACTTATTTTCTTGTATTTATAATAAAAATAACTTAAGCCAAATGATATTGCCGCAATCTCACTCGCAAGCCTGTGGTGGTCTGTCAAATCAAGCCAAACGTTTGTAGAGGTATGGAGTTTGCGGCAAGCGGCAAGCGTGCGGACGCGGCATTACAATCAGGTGTTTGCGGGCGTGCACGTACGAGCGCAGCTGGTCGACGTGACGACACCACCTTAACCCATCCTCGGTTTGGACCCATATACATTACTACCTTTTAATCTAATTATTGTGGTTTTTGTCCATTTATTATTTAGTCGATAATCCATAGCCCACCTTAAGTCACCTACTCTAAATTGTCTCATTATACCTACTTTTTGTATCGCTTTATTATGTAACCTTTCTGATACTGGTTCAACTAAGTCATTCTTAAGTAAATGTAGACACGATCTTAGCTGCTTGCCGAACATTAACTTAGCTGGCGCGTCGCCGGTTGTACCATTGAGACTATTTCTATAATGAGTGAGAACTGGGCAACTAATTAATGCAAGTTTAATTTTTCCGAACGCTTCCTGTTGTGATTTTGCCCACCTCCACTCGGAACCTTTTTTAAGTAACTCATATAATGGTGATAATATTTTTGAATAGTCTTTAATAAACTTAGAACAGAAATTATTAGTAAAATACGTAATAAGAGCGAAAATTGCAAAAGCTAAAAAGTTGTTTAGTTAAATTTTTTACTTCTTATTTTTACTTTCACACTTTTTCTTGAAAAAGTATTTTTCATGTCAAATATTAAGGTGACCGAAAAGTAACATGGATTTTTTCATGTTCAATTTAAATTAATTATTTATTAAAAAGATTCCATTGTTCAACAAATGATGTTACTTATTATTTCTCACTGTTTGAATATTAAATTCAAATTAATTAATTTTTAGAATTTTATTGTTCAACAAATAATGTTACTAACTTGTATTTATTGGTGAGTATCAAGTATTGTTAAGTGCAAAATATGTACCTATTTATTTTTACTTTCGCACTTTTTCTTGAGGAAGTACGGTTTCCGTCAAATATTAAGGTGAACGAAAAGTGGTATGGATTTTCTCATGTTAAATTCAAATTAATTAACTTTTAAAAAGGTTTCATTGTTCAAGAAATGATGTTACTTGCTTGTTCTCATTGTTTGAATATTAAGTGTTGTTAAGTTAAATGTTTAACTTCTTATTTTTACTTTCACACTTTTTCTTGAGAAAGTATGGTTCCCGTCAAATATTAAGGTGACCGGTAGGCAATGTGGTAATTCCCACATTAATTTAAATTAATTAACTTCGAAGTAGTTTTATTGTTGAACAAATACTGTTACTTACTTACTTGTTCTCATTGTTCGAGTATCAAGTATTTGTAATTGAAAAATAGGTACCTTTTTATTTTTACTTTCACACTTTTTCTTGAGAAAGTATTTTTCATGTCAAATATTAAGGTGACCGAAAAGTAACATGGATTTTTTCATGTTAAATTTAAATTAATTATTTATTGAAAAGGTTCCATTGTTCAACAAATGATGTTACTTATTTTTTCTCATTGTTAAATATTGAATTCAAATTAATTATTTTTTTGAGTTTTATTGTTAAACAAATAATGTTACTAAGGTGTATTTATAGGTGAGTATCAAGTATTGTTAACTGCAAAATATTTACCTTTTGATTTTTACTTTCGCACTTTTTCTTGAGGAAGTACGGTTTCCGTCAAATATTAAGGTGACCGAAAAGTGGTATGGATTTTCTCATGTTAAATTTAAATTAATTATTTATTAAAAGGTTCCATTGTTCAACAAATGATGTTACTTATTTTTTCTCATTGTTTAAATATTAAATTCATAATTATTTTTTAGAGTTTTATTGTTAAACAAATAATGTTACTAAGGTGTATTTATAGGGGAGTATCAAGTATTGTTAACTGCAAAATATGTACCTTTTGATTTTTACTTTCGCACTTTTTCTTGAGGAAGTACGGTTTCCGTCAAATATTAAGGTGACCGAAAAGTGGTATGGATTTTCTCATGTTAAATTCAAATAAATTAATTTTTAAAAAGGTTTCATTGTTCAACAAATGATGTTACTTACTTGTTCTCATTGTTTGAATATTAAGTGTTGTTTAGTTAAATGTTTAACTTCTTATTTTTACTTTCACACTTTTTCTTGAGAAAGTATGGTTCCCATCAAATATTAAGGTGACCGGAAGGCAATGTGGTAATTCCCACATTAATTTAAATTAATTAACTTCGAAGTAGTTTTATTGTTGAACAAATACTGTTACTTACTTACTTGTTCTCATTGTTCGAGTATCAAGTATTTGTAATTGAAAAATAGGTACCTTTAAATTTTTACTTTTGCACTTTTTCTTGAAGAAGTACGGTATCCGTCAAATATGAAGGTGACCGGAAGGCAATGTGAAATTCCCACATTAAATTTAAATTAATTAATTTCGAAAGAGTTTTATTGTTGAACAAATACTGTTACTTACTTGTTCTCATTGTTCGAGTATCAAGTATTTTTAATTGAAAAATAGGTACCTTTAAATTTTTACTTTCGCACTTTTTCTTGAGGAAGTACGGTTTCCGTCAAATATTAAGGTGACCGAAAAGTGGTATGGATTTTCTCATGTTAAATTTAAATTAATTATTTATTAAAAAGGTTCCATTGTTCAACAAATGATGTTACTTATTTTTTCTCATTGTTAATTATTGAATTCAAATTAATTATTTTTTAGAGTTTTATTGTTAAACAAATAATGTTACTAAGGTGTATTTATAGGTGAGTATCAAGTATTGTTAACTGCAAAATATTTACCTTTTGATTTTTACTTTCGCACTTTTTCTTGAGGAAGTACGGTTTCCGTCAAATATTAAGGTGACCGAAAAGTGGTATGGATTTTCTCATGTTAAATTCAAATTAATTAACTTTTAAAAAGGTTTCATTGTTCAAGAAATGATGTTACTTACTTGTTCTCATTGTTTGAATATTAAGTGTTGTTTAGTTAAATGTTTAACTTCTTATTTTTACTTTCACACTTTTTCTTGAGAAAGTATGATTCCCGTCAAATATTAAGGTGACCGGAAGGCAATGTGGTAATTCCCACATTAATTAAAATTAATTAACTTCGAAGTAGTTTTATTGTTGAACAAATACTGTTACTTACTTACTTGTTCTCATTGTTCGAGTATCAAGTATTTGTAATTGAAAAATAGGTACCTTTAAATTTTTACTTTTGCACTTTTTCTTGAAGAAGTACGGTATCCGTCAAATATTAAGGTGACAGGAAGGCAATGTGGAAATTCCCATATTAAATTTAAATTAATTAATTTCGAAAGAGTTTTATTGTTGAACAAATGCTGTTACTTACTTACTTGTTCTTATTGTTCGAGTATCAAGTATTGTAAATTGAAAAAAGGTACCTTCTAATTTTTACCTTTACACTTTCTTGAGAAAGTATTTTTCATGTCAAATATTAAGGTGACCGAAAAGTGGTATGGATTTTCTCATGTTAAATTTAAATTAATTATTTATTAAAAAGGTTCCATTGTTCAACAAATGATGTTACTTATTTTTTCTCATTGTTTAAATATTAAATTCATAATTATTTTTTAGAGTTTTATTGTTAAACAAATAATGTTACTAAGGTGTATTTATAGGGGAGTATCAAGTATTGTTAACTGCAAAATATGTACCTTTTGATTTTTACTTTCGCACTTTTTCTTGAGGAAGTACGGTTTCCGTCAAATATTAAGGTGACCGAAAAGTGGTATGGATTTTCTCATGTTAAATTCAAATAAATTAACTTTTAAAAAGGTTTCATTGTTCAACAAATGATGTTACTTACTTGTTCTCATTGTTTGAATATTAAGTGTTGTTTAGTTAAATGTTTAACTTCTTATTTTTACTTTCACACTTTTTCTTGAGAAAGTATGGTTCCCATCAAATATTAAGGTGACCGGAAGGCAATGTGGTAATTCCCACATTAATTTAAATTAATTAACTTCGAAGTAGTTTTATTGTTGAACAAATACTGTTACTTACTTACTTGTTCTCATTGTTCGAGTATCAAGTATTTGTAATTGAAAAATAGGTACCTTTTTATTTTTACTTTCACACTTTTTCTTGAGAAAGTATTTTTCATGTCAAATATTAAGGTGACCGAAAAGTAACATGGATTTTTTCATGTTAAATTTAAATTAATTATTTATTAAAAAGGTTCCATTGTTCAACAAATGATGTTACTTATTTTTTCTCATTGTTTAATATTGAATTCAAATTAATTATTTTTTAGAGTTTTATTGTTAAACAAATAATGTTACTAAGGTGTATTTATAGGTGAGTATCAAGTATTGTTAACTGCAAAATATTTACCTTTTGATTTTTACTTTCGCACTTTTTCTTGAGGAAGTACGGTTTCCGTCAAATATTAAGGTGACCGAAAAGTGGTATGGATTTTCTCATGTTAAATTCAAATTAATTAACTTTTAAAAAGGTTTCATTGTTCAAGAAATGATGTTACTTACTTGTTCTCATTGTTTGAATATTAAGTGTTGTTAAGTTAAATGTTTAACTTCTTATTTTTACTTTCACACTTTTTCTTGAGAAAGTATGATTCCCGTCAAATATTAAGGTGACCGGTAAGGCAATGTGGTAATTCCCACTTTAATTAAAATTAATTAACTTCGAAGTAGTTTTATTGTTGAACAAATACTGTTACTTACTTACTTGTTCTCATTGTTCGATTATCAAGTATTTGTAATTGAAAAATAGGTACTTTTTTATTTTTACTTTCGCACTTTTTCTTGAAGAAGTACGGTATCCGTCAAATATTAAGGTGACCGGAAGGCAATGTGGAAATTCCCAACATTAAATTTAAATTAATTAATTTCGAAAGAGTTTTATTGTTGAACAAATACTGTTACTTACTTGTTCTCATTGTTCGAGTATCAAGTATTTTAATTGAAAAATAGGTACCTTTAAATTTTTACTTTCGCACTTTTTCTTGAGGAAGTACGGTTTCCGTCAAATATTAAGGTGACCGAAAAGTGGTATGGATTTTCTCATGTTAAATTTAAATTAATTATTTATTAAAAAGGTTCCATTGTTCAACAAATGATGTTACTTATTTTTTCTCATTGTTTAAATATTAAATTCATAATTATTTTTTAGAGTTTTATTGTTAAACAAATAATGTTACTAAGGTGTTTTTATAGGGAGTATCAAGTATTGTTAACTGCAAAATATGTACCTTTTGATTTTTACTTTCGCACTTTTTCTTGAGGAAGTACGGTTTCCGTCAAATATTAAGGTGACCGAAAAGTGGTATGGATTTTCTCATAGTTAAATTCAAATTAATTAACTTTTTAAAAAGGTTTCACTTGTTCAAGAAATGATGTTACTTACTTGTTCTCATTGTTTGAATATTAAGTGTTGTTTAGTTAAATGTTTAACTTCTTATTTTTACTTTCGCACTTTTTCTTGAGGAAGTACGGTTTCCGTCAAATATTAAGGTGACCGGTAGGCAATGCGGTAATTCGCACATTAATTTAAATTAATTAACTTCGAAGTGGTTTTATTGTTGAACAAATACTGTTACTTACTTGTTCTCATTGTTCGAGTATCAAGTATTTTTAATTGAAAAATAGGTACCTTTTTATTTTTACTTTCACACTTTTTCTTGAGAAAGTATTTTTCATGTCAAATATTAAGGTGACCGAAAAGTAACATGGATTTTTTCATGTTAAATTTAAATTAATTATTTATTGAAAAGGTTCCATTGTTCAACAAATGATGTTACTTATTTTTTCTCATTGTTAAATATTGAATTCAAATTAATTATTTTTTAGAGTTTTATTGTTAAACAAATAATGTTACTAAGGTGTATTTATAGGTGAGTATCAAGTATTGTTAACTGCAAAATATTTACCTTTTGATTTTTACTTTCGCACTTTTTCTTGAGGAAGTACGGTTTCCGTCAAATATTAAAGTGACCGAAAAGTGGTATGGATTTTCTCATGTTAAATTCAAATTAATTAACTTTTAAAAAGGTTTTATTGTTCAAGAAATGATGTTACTGGCTTGTTCTCATTGTTTAAATATTAAGTGTTGTTTAGTTAAATGTTTAACTTCTTATTTTTACTTTCACACTTTTTCTTGAGAAAGTATGATTCCCGTCAAATATTAAGGTGACCGGAAGGCAATGTGGTAATTCCCACTTTAATTAAAATTAATTAACTTCGAAGAAGTTTTATTGTTGAACAAATCCTGTTACTTACTTACTTGTTCTCATTGTTCGAGTATCAAGTATTTGTAATTGAAAAATAGGTACTTTTTATTTTTACTTTCGCACTTTTTCTTGAAGAAGTACGGTATCCGTCAAATATTAAGGTGACCGGAAGGCAATGTGGAAATTCCCACATTAAATTTAAATTAATTAATTTCGAAAGAGTTTTATTGTTGAACAAATACTGTTACTTACTTGTTGTCATTGTTCGAGTATCAAGTATTTTTAATTGAAAAATAGGTACCTTTAAATTTTTACTTTCGCACTTTTTCTTGAGGAAGTACGGTTTCCGTCAAATATTAAGGTGACCGAAAAGTGGTATGGATTTTCTCATGTTAAATTTAAATTAATTATTTATTAAAAAGGTTCCATTGTTCAACAAATGATGTTACTTATTTTTTCTCATTGTTTAAATATTAAATTCATAATTATTTTTTAGAGTTTTATTGTTAAACAAATAATGTTACTAAGGTGTATTTATAGGTGAGTATCAAGTATTGTTAACTGCAAAATATTTACCTTTTGATTTTTACTTTCGCACTTTTTCTTGAGGAAGTACGGTTTCCGTCAAATATTAAAGTGACCGAAAAGTGGTATGGATTTTCTCATGTTAAATTCAAATTAATTAACTTTTAAAAAGGTTTCATTGTTCAAGAAATGTTGTTACTGGCTTGTTCTCATTGTTTGAATATTAAGTGTTGTTTAGTTAAATGTTTAACTTCTTATTTTTACTTTCACACTTTTCTTGAGAAAGTATGATTCCCGTCAAATATTAAGGTGACCGGAAGGCAATGTGGTAATTCCCACTTTAATTAAAATTAATTAACTTCGAAGTAGTTTTATTGTTGAACAAATACTGTTACTTACTTACTTGTTCTCATTGTTCCATTATCAAGTATTTGTAATTGAAAAATAGGTACTTTTTATTTTTACTTTCGCACTTTTTCTTGAAGAAGTACGGTATCCGTCAAATATAAGGGGACCGGAAGGCAATGTGAAATTCAAACATTAAATTTAAATTAATTAATTTCGAAAGAGTTTTATTGTTGAACAAATACTGTTACTTACTTGTTCTCATTGTTCGAGTATCAAGTATTTTAATTGAAAAATAGGTACCTTTAAATTTTTACTTTCGCACTTTTTCTTGAGGATGTACGGTTTCCGTCAAATATTAAGGTGACCGAAAAGTGGTATGGATTTTCTCATGTTAAATTTAAATTAATTATTTATTAAAAAGGTTCCATTGTTCAACAAATGATGTTACTTATTTTTTCTCATTGTTTAAATATTAAATTCATAATTATTTTTTAGAGTTTTATTGTTAAACAAATAATGTTACTAAGGTGTTTTTATAGGGGAGTATCAAGTATTGTTAACTGCAAAATATGTACCTTTTGATTTTTACTTTCGCACTTTTTCTTGAGGAAGTACGGTTTCCGTCAAATATTAAGGTGACCGAAAAGTGGTATGGATTTTCTCATGTTAAATTCAAATTAATTAACTTTTAAAAAGGTTTCACTGTTCAAGAAATGATGTTACTTGCTTGTTCTCATTGTTTGAATATTAAGTGTTGTTAAGTTAAATGTTTAACTTCTTATTTTTACTTTCACACTTTTTCTTGAGAAAGTATGGTTCCCGTCAAATATTAAGGTGACCGGTAGGCAATGTGGTAATTCCCACATTAATTTAAATTAATTAACTTCGAAGTAGTTTTATTGTTGAACAAATACTGTTACTTACTTACTTGTTCTCATTGTTCGAGTATCAAGTATTTGTAATTGAAAAATAGGTACCTTTTTATTTTTACTTTCACACTTTTTCTTGAGAAAGTATTTTTCATGTCAAATATTAAGGTGACCGAAAAGTAACATGGATTTTTTCATGTTAAATTTAAATTAATTATTTATTGAAAAGGTTCCATTGTTCAACAAATGATGTTACTTATTTTTTCTCATTGTTAAATATTGAATTCAAATTAATTATTTTTTAGAGTTTTATTGTTAAACAAATAATGTTACTAAGGTGTATTTATAGGTGAGTATCAAGTATTGTTAACTGCAAAATATTTACCTTTTGATTTTTACTTTCGCACTTTTTCTTGAGGAAGTACGGTTTCCGTCAAATATTAAAGTGACCGAAAAGTGGTATGGATTTTCTCATGTTAAATTCAAATTAATTAACTTTTAAAAAGGTTTTATTGTTCAAGAAATGATGTTACTGGCTTGTTCTCATTGTTTAAATATTAAGTGTTGTTTAGTTAAATGTTTAACTTCTTATTTTTACTTTCACACTTTTTCTTGAGAAAGTATGATTCCCGTCAAATATTAAGGTGACCGGAAGGCAATGTGGTAATTCCCACTTTAATTAAAATTAATTAACTTCGAAGTAGTTTTATTGTTGAACAAATACTGTTACTTACTTACTTGTTCTCATTGTTCGAGTATCAAGTATTTGTAATTGAAAAATAGGTACTTTTTATTTTTACTTTCGCACTTTTTCTTGAAGAAGTACGGTATCCGTCAAATATTAAGGTGACCGGAAGGCAATGTGGAAATTCCCACATTAAATTTAAATTAATTAATTTCGAAAGAGTTTTATTGTTGAACAAATACTGTTACTTACTTGTTCTCATTGTTCGAGTATCAAGTATTTTTAATTGAAAAATAGGTACCTTTTTATTTTTACTTTCGCACTTTTTCTTGAGGAAGTACGGTTTCCGTCAAATATTAAGGTGACCGAAAAGTGGTATGGATTTTCTCATGTTAAATTTAAATTAATTATTTATTAAAAAGGTTCCATTGTTCAACAAATGATGTTACTTATTTTTTCTCATTGTTTAAATATTAAATTCATAATTATTTTTTAGAGTTTTATTGTTAAACAAATAATGTTACTAAGGTGTATTTATAGGTGAGTATCAAGTATTGTTAACTGCAAAATATTTACCTTTTGATTTTTACTTTCGCACTTTTTCTTGAGGAAGTACGGTTTCCGTCAAATATTAAAGTGACCGAAAAGTGGTATGGATTTTCTCATGTTAAATTCAAATTAATTAACTTTTAAAAAGGTTTCATTGTTCAAGAAATGATGTTACTGGCTTGTTCTCGTTGTTTGAATATTAAGTGTTGTTTAGTTAAATGTTTAACTTCTTATTTTTACTTTCACACTTTTCTTGAGAAAGTATGATTCCCGTCAAATATTAAGGTGACCGGAAGGCAATGTGGTAATTCCCACTTTAATTAAAATTAATTAACTTCGAAGTAGTTTTATTGTTGAACAAATACTGTTACTTACTTACTTGTTCTCATTGTTCGATTATCAAGTATTTGTAATTGAAAAATAGGTACTTTTTTATTTTTACTTTCGCACTTTTTCTTGAAGAAGTACGGTATCCGTCAAATATTAAGGTGACCGAAAAGAGGTATGGATTTTCTCATATTAAATTTAAATAAATTATTTTTTAAAAAGGTTTCATTGTTCAACAAATGATGTTACTTACTTGTTCTCATTGTTTGAATATTAAGTGTTGTTTAGTTAAATGTTTAACTTCTTATTTTTACTTTCACACATTTTCTTGAGAAAGTCTTTTTCATGTCAAATATTAAGGTGACTGAAAAGTAACATGGGTTTTCTCATGTTAAATTCAAATTAATTAGTTTTTAAAAAGGTTTCATTGTTCAACAAATGATGTTACTTACTTGTTCTCATTGTTGAATATTAAGTTAAATTCAAATTAATTAACTTTTAAAAAGGTTTCATTGTTCAAGAAATGATGTTACTTGCTTGTTCTCATTGTTTGAATATTAAGTGTTGTTTAGTTAAATGTTTAACTTCTTATTTTTACTTTCACACTTTTTCTTGAGAAGGTATGGTTCCCGTCAAATATTAAGGTGATCGGAAGGCAATGTGGTAATTCCCACATTAATTTAAATTAATTAACTTCGAAGTAGTTTTATTGTTGAACAAATACTGTTATTTACTTGTTCTCATTGTTCGAGTATCAAGTATTTGTAATGGAAAAATAGGTACCTTTTTATTTTTACTTTCACACTTTTTCTTGAGAAAGTATGGTTCCCGTCAAATATTAAGGTGACCGGTAGGCAATGTGGTAATTCCCACATTAATTTAAATTAATTAACTTCGAAGTAGTTTTATTGTTGAACAAATACTGTTACTTACTTACTTGTTCTCATTGTTCGAGTATCAAGTATTTGTAATTGAAAAATAGGTACCTTTTTATTTTTACTTTCACACTTTTTCTTGAGAAAGTATTTTTCATGTCAAATATTAAGGTGACCGAAAAGTAACATGGATTTTTTCATGTTAAATTTAAATTAATTATTTATTGAAAAGGTTCCATTGTTCAACAAATGATGTTACTTATTTTTTCTCATTGTTAAATATTGAATTCAAATTAATTATTTTTTAGAGTTTTATTGTTAAACAAATAATGTTACTAAGGTGTATTTATAGGTGAGTATCAAGTATTGTTAACTGCAAAATATTTACCTTTTGATTTTTACTTTCGCACTTTTTCTTGAGGAAGTACGGTTTCCGTCAAATATTAAAGTGACCGAAAAGTGGTATGGATTTTCTCATGTTAAATTCAAATTAATTAACTTTTAAAAAGGTTTCATTGTTCAAGAAATGATGTTACTGGCTTGTTCTCATTGTTTGAATATTAAGTGTTGTTTAGTTAAATGTTTAACTTCTTATTTTTACTTTCACACTTTTTCTTGAGAAAGTATGATTCCCGTCAAATATTAAGGTGACCGGAAGGCAATGTGGTAATTCCCACTTTAATTAAAATTAATTAACTTCGAAGTAGTTTTATTGTTGAACAAATACTGTTACTTACTTACTTGTTCTCATTGTTCGAGTATCAAGTATTTGTAATTGAAAAATAGGTACTTTTTTATTTTTACTTTCGCACTTTTTCTTGAAGAAGTACGGTATCCGTCAAATATGAAGGTGACCGGAAGGCAATGTGAAATTCCCACATTAAATTTAAATTAATTAATTTCGAAAGAGTTTTATTGTTAAACAAATACTGTTACTTACTTGTTCTCATTGTTCGAGTATCAAGTATTTGTAATTGAAAAATAGGTACTTTTTTATTTTTACTTTCGCACTTTTTCTTGTAGAAGTACGGTATCCGTCAAATATTAAGGTGACCGAAAAGAGGTATGGATTTTCTCATATTAAATTTAAATAAATGATTTTTTAAAAAGGTTTCATTGTTCAACAAATGATGTTACTTACTTGTTCTCATTGTTTAAATATTAAGTGTTGTTTAGTTAAATGTTTAACTTCTTATTTTTACTTTCACACTTTTTCTTGAGAAAGTATGGTTCCCGTCAAATATTAAGGTGACCGGAAGGCAATTTGGTAATTCCCACATTAATTTAAATTAATTAACGTTCGAGTATCAAGTATTTTAATTGAAAAATAGGTACCTTTAAATTTTTACTTTCGCACTTTTTCTTGAGGAAGTACGGTTTCCGTCAAATATTAAGGTGACCGAAAAGTGGTATGGATTTTCTCATGTTAAATTTAAATTAATTATTTATTAAAAAGGTTCCATTGTTCAACAAATGATGTTACTTATTTTTTCTCATTGTTTAAATATTAAATTCATAATTATTTTTTAGAGTTTTATTGTTAAACAAATATGTTACTAAGATGTATTTATAGGGGAGTATCAAGTATTGTTAACTGCAAAATATGTACCTTTTGATTTTTACTTTCGCACTTTTTCTTGAGGAAGTACGGTTTCCGTCCAAATATTAAAGGTGACCGAAAAGTGGTATGGATTTTCTCATGTTAAATTCAAATTAATTAGTTTTTAAAAAGGTTTCATTGTTCAACAAATGATGTTACTTACTTGTTCTCATTGTTGAATATTAAGCGTTGTTTAGTTAAATGTTTAACTTCTTATTTTTACTTTCACACTTTTTCTTGAGAAAGTATGGTTCCCGTCAAATATTAAGGTGATCGGAAGGCAATGTGGTAATTCCCACATTAATTTAAATTAATTAACTTCGAAGTAGTTTTATTGTTGAACAAATACTGTTATTTACTTGTTCTCATTGTTCGAGTATCAAGTATTTGTAATGGAAAAATAGGTACCTTTTTATTTTTACTTTCACACTTTTTCTTGAGAAAGTATGTTTCCCCTTAAATATTAAGGTGACCGTAAAGTGGTATGGATTTTCTCATGTTAAATTCAAATTAATTAACTTTTAAAAAGGTTTCATTGTTCAAGAAATGATGTTACTTACTTGTTCTCATTGTTTGAATATTAAGTGTTGTTTAGTTAAATGTTTAACTTCTTATTTTTACTTTCACACTTTTTCTTGAGAAAGTATGTTTCCCCTTAAATATTAAGGTGACCGTAAAGTGGTATGGATTTTCTCATGTTAAATTCAAATTAATTAACTTTTAAAAAGGTTTCATTGTTCAAGAAATGATGTTACTTGCTTGTTCTCATTGTTTGAATATTAAGTGTTGTTAAGTTAAATGTTTAACTTCTTATTTTTACTTTCACACTTTTTCTTGAGAAAGTATGGTTCCCGTCAAATATTAAGGTGACCGGTAGGCAATGTGGTAATTCCCACATTAATTTAAATTAATTAACTTCGAAGTAGTTTTATTGTTGAACAAATACTGTTACTTACTTACTTGTTCTCATTGTTCGAGTATCAAGTATTTGTAATTGAAAAATAGGTACCTTTTTATTTTTACTTTCACACTTTTTCTTGCGAAAGTATTTTTCATGTCAAATATTAAGGTGACCGAAAAGTAACATGGATTTTTTCATGTTAAATTTAAATTAATTATTTATTGAAAAGGTTCCATTGTTCAACAAATGATGTTACTTATTTTTTCTCATTGTTAAATATTGAATTCAAATTAATTATTTTTTAGAGTTTTATTGTTAAACAAATAATGTTACTAAGGTGTATTTATAGGTGAGTATCAAGTATTGTTAACTGCAAAATATTTACCTTTTGATTTTTACTTTCGCACTTTCTCTTGAGGAAGTACGGTTTCCGTCAAATATTAAAGTGACCGAAAAGTGGTATGGATTTTCTCATGTTAAATTCAAATTAATTAACTTTTAAAAAGGTTTCATTGTTCAAGAAATGATGTTACTGGCTTGTTCTCATTGTTTGAATATTAAGTGTTGTTTAGTTAAATGTTTAACTTCTTATTTTTACTTTCACACTTTTTCTTGAGAAAGTATGATTCCCGTCAAATATTAAGGTGACCGGAAGGCAATGTGGTAATTCCCACTTTAATTAAAATTAATTAACTTCGAAGTAGTTTTATTGTTGAACAAATACTGTTACTTACTTACTTGTTCTCATTGTTCGAGTATCAAGTATTTGTAATTGAAAAATAGGTACTTTTTTATTTTTACTTTCGCACTTTTTCTTGAAGAAGTACGGTATCCGTCAAATATTAAGGTGACCGGAAGGCAATGTGGAAATTCCCACATTAAATTTAAATTAATTAATTTCGAAAGAGTTTTATTGTTGAACAAATACTGTTACTTACTTGTTGTCATTGTTCGAGTATCAAGTATTTTTAATTGAAAAATAGGTACCTTTAAATTTTTACTTTCGCACTTTTTCTTGAGGAAGTACGGTTTCCGTCAAATATTAAGGTGACCGAAAAGTGGTATGGATTTTCTCATGTTAAATTTAAATTAATTATTTATTAAAAAGGTTCCGTTGTTCAACAAATGATGTTACTTATTTTTTCTCATTGTTTAAATATTAAATTCATAATTATTTTTTAGAGTTTTATTGTTAAACAAATAATGTTACTAAGATGTATTTATAGGGGAGTATCAAGTATTGTTAACTGCAAAATATGTACCTTTTGATTTTTACTTTCGCACTTTTTCTTGAGGAAGTACGGTGTCCGTCAAATATTAAGGTGACCGAAAAGTGGTATGGATTTTCTCATATTAAATTCAAATAAATTAATTTTTAAAAAGGTTTCATTGTTCAACAAATGATGTTACTTACTTGTTCTCATTGTTTGAATATTAAGTGTTGTTTAGTTAAATGTTTAACTTTTTATTTTTACTTTCACACTTTTTCTTGAGAAAGTATGGTTCCCGTCAAATATTAAGGTGACCGGAAGGCAATGTGGTAATTCCCACATTAATTTAAATTAATTAACTTCGAAGTAGTTTTATTGTTGAACAAATACTGTTACTTACTTGTTCTCATTGTTCGAGTATCAAGTATTTGTAATTGAAAAATAGGTACCTTTTTATTTTTACTTTCACACTTTTTCTTGCGAAAGTATTTTTCATGTCAAATATTAAGGTGACCGAAAAGTAACATGGATTTTTTCATGTTAAATTTAAATTAATTATTTATTGAAAAGGTTCCATTGTTCAACAAATGATGTTACTTATTTTTTCTCATTGTTAAATATTGAATTCAAATTAATTATTTTTTAGAGTTTTATTGTTAAACAAATAATGTTACTAAGGTGTATTTATAGGTGAGTATCAAGTATTGTTAACTGCAAAATATTTACCTTTTGATTTTTACTTTCGCACTTTCTCTTGAGGAAGTACGGTTTCCGTCAAATATTAAAGTGACCGAAAAGTGGTATGGATTTTCTCATGTTAAATTCAAATTAATTAACTTTTAAAAAGGTTTCATTGTTCAAGAAATGATGTTACTGGCTTGTTCTCATTGTTTGAATATTAAGTGTTGTTTAGTTAAATGTTTAACTTCTTATTTTTACTTTCACACTTTTTCTTGAGAAAGTATGATTCCCGTCAAATATTAAGGTGACCGGAAGGCAATGTGGTAATTCCCACTTTAATTAAAATTAATTAACTTCGAAGTAGTTTTATTGTTGAACAAATACTGTTACTTACTTACTTGTTCTCATTGTTCGAGTATCAAGTATTTGTAATTGAAAAATAGGTACTTTTTTATTTTTACTTTCGCACTTTTTCTTGAAGAAGTACGGTATCCGTCAAATATTAAGGTGACCGGAAGGCAATGTGGAAATTCCCACATTAAATTTAAATTAATTAATTTCGAAAGAGTTTTATTGTTGAACAAATACTGTTACTTACTTGTTGTCATTGTTCGAGTATCAAGTATTTTTAATTGAAAAATAGGTACCTTTAAATTTTTACTTTCGCACTTTTTCTTGAGGAAGTACGGTTTCCGTCAAATATTAAGGTGACCGAAAAGTGGTATGGATTTTCTCATGTTAAATTTAAATTAATTATTTATTAAAAAGGTTCCATTGTTCAACAAATGATGTTACTTATTTTTTCTCATTGTTTAAATATTAAATTCATAATTATTTTTTAGAGTTTTATTGTTAAACAAATAATGTTACTAAGATGTATTTATAGGGGAGTATCAAGTATTGTTAACTGCAAAATATGTACCTTTTGATTTTTACTTTCGCACTTTTTCTTGAGGAAGTACGGTGTCCGTCAAATATTAAGGTGACCGAAAAGTGGTATGGATTTTCTCATATTAAATTCAAATAAATTAATTTTTAAAAAGGTTTCATTGTTCAACAAATGATGTTACTTACTTGTTCTCATTGTTTGAATATTAAGTGTTGTTTAGTTAAATGTTTAACTTTTTATTTTTACTTTCACACTTTTTCTTGGGAAAGTATGGTTCCCGTCAAATATTAAGGTGACCGGAAGGCAATGTGGTAATTCCCACATTAATTTAAATTAATTAACTTCGAAGTAGTTTTATTGTTGAACAAATACTGTTACTTACTTGTTCTCATTGTTCGAGTATCAAGTATTTGTAATTGAAAAATAGGTACTTTTTTATTTTTACTTTCGCACTTTTTCTTGAAGAAGTACGGTATCCGTCAAATATTAAGGTGACCGAAAAGAGGTATGGATTTTCTCATATTAAATTTAAATAAATTATTTTTTAAAAAGGTTTCATTGTTCAACAAATGATGTTACTTACTTGTTCTCATTGTTTGAATATTAAGTGTTGTTTAGTTAAATGTTTAACTTCTTATTTTTACTTTCACACTTTTTCTTGAGAAAGTCTTTTTCATGTCAAATATTAAGGTGACTGAAAAGTAACATGGGTTTTCTCATGTTAAATTCAAATTAATTAGTTTTTAAAAAGGTTTCATTGTTCAACAAATGATGTTACTTACTTGTTCTCATTGTTGAATATTAAGTTAAATTCAAATTAATTAACTTTTAAAAAGGTTTCATTGTTCAAGAAATGATGTTACTTGCTTGTTCTCATTGTTTGAATATTAAGTGTTGTTTAGTTAAATGTTTAACTTCTTATTTTTACTTTCACACTTTTTCTTGAGAAAGTATGGTTCCCGTCAAATATTAAGGTGATCGGAAGGCAATGTGGTAATTCCCACATTAATTTAAATTAATTAACTTCGAAGTAGTTTTATTGTTGAACAAATACTGTTATTTACTTGTTCTCATTGTTCGAGTATCAAGTATTTGTAATGGAAAAATAGGTACCTTTTTATTTTTACTTTCACACTTTTTTTTGAGAAAGTATGGTTCCCATCAAATATTAAGGTGACCGGAAGGCAATGTGGTAATTCCCACTTTAATTAAAATTAATTAACTTCGAAGTAGTTTTATTGTTGAACAAATACTGTTACTTACTTACTTGTTCTCATTGTTCGAGTATCAAGTATTTGTAATTGAAAAATAGGTACTTTTTTATTTTTACTTTCGCACTTTTTCTTGAAGAAGTACGGTATCCGTCAAATATTAAGGTGACCGGAAGGCAATGTGAAATTCCCACATTAAATTTAAATTAATTAATTTCGAAAGAGTTTTATTGTTGAACAAATACTGTTACTTACTTGTTCTCATTGTTCGAGTATCAAGTATTTTTAATTGAAAAATAGGTACCTTTAAATTTTTACTTTCGCACTTTTTCTTGAGGAAGTACGGTTTCCGTCAAATATTAAGGTGACCGAAAAGTGGTATGGATTTTCTCATGTTAAATTTAAATTAATTATTTATTAAAAAGGTTCCATTGTTCAACAAATGATGTTACTTATTTTTTCTCATTGTTTAAATATTAAATTCATAATTATTTTTTAGAGTTTTATTGTTAAACAAATAATGTTACTAAGGTGTATTTATAGGGGAGTATCAAGTATTGTTAACTGCAAAATATGTACCTTTTGATTTTTACTTTCGCACTTTTTCTTGAGGAAGTACGGTGTCCGTCAAATATTAAGGTGACCGAAAAGTGGTATGGATTTTCTCATATTAAATTCAAATAAATTAATTTTTAAAAAGGTTTCATTGTTCAACAAATGATGTTACTTACTTGTTCTCATTGTTTGAATATTAAGTGTTGTTTAGTTAAATGTTTAACTTCTTATTTTTACTTTCACACTTTTTCTTGAGAAAGTATGGTTCCCATCAAATATTAAGGTGACCGAAAAGTTACATGGATTTTTTCATGTTAAATTTTAAATATTTTTTTATTAAAAAGGTTCGATTGTTCAACAAATGATGTTACTTATTTTTTCTCATTGTTTAAATATTAAATTCAAATTAATTATTTTTTAGAGTTTTATTGTTAAACAAATAATGTTACTAAGGTGTATTTATAGGGGAGTATCAAGTATTGTTAACTGCAAAATATGTACCTTTTGATTTTTTTTTTCACACTTTTTCTTGAGAAAGTATGGTTCCCGTCAAATATTAAGGTGACCGAAAAGTAACATGGATTTTTTCATGTTAAATTTAAATTAATTATTTATTAATAAGGTTCCATTGTTCAACAAATGATGTTACTTATTTTTTCTCATTGTTTAAATATTAAATTCAAATTAATTATTTATTAGAGTTTTATTGTTAAACAAATAATGTTACTAAGGTGTATTTGTGTATTTATAGGTGAGTATCAAGTATTGTTAACTGCAAAATATGTACCTTTTGATTTTTACATTCCTACTTTTTCCTGAGGAAGTACGGTTTCCGTCAAATATTAAGATGACCGAAAAGTGGTATGGATTTTCTCATATTAAATTAAAATTAATTAATTTTTAAAAAGGTTTCATTGTTCAATAAATGATGTTACTTACTTGTTCTCATTGTTTAAATATTAACTGTTGTTTATTTAAATGTTTAACTCCTTATTTTTACTTTCACTCTTTTTCTTGAGAAGGTATGGTTCCCATCAAATATTAAGGTGACCGGAAGGCAAATGTGGAAACTCCCACATTAAATTTAAATTAATTAATTTCGAAAGAGTTTTATTGTTAAACAAATGCTGTTACTTACTTGTTCTCATTGTTTGAGTATCAAGTATTGTTAATTGAAAAATAGGTAGGGGACGGGCGGGCAAGATGGAGAGGGCGGGTATAATGAATAATCGTTTCAAATCGCTGGTCGGTCGGTAGAAACATTTTAGACTGCCATCTATCAATCCATTCTACAACTACACTTACCGTTGTTGACAAAGCATCGGTCTTGTATACTTGTGAGTTTTTTTTTTGAAATAATGAAATTTAGGAAAAAAAATAAAATTCTAAACCGTAAGTATAGTGATTATTTTAATGTTGTTAAGGACGATGTAGATTCAATTTTTTTAATGTAATATGTAATTAATGAACATGAAAGAATCAAGTTATTTTTTTTTTTTATTGCTGTAGTCTGTAATAATTTAAGGTTAAGCTAACAGACGAGCAAAACGGATACTTTATTTTTCTTAGTTAAGTTTTGATTGTCTTATACATTGTATTTAGTATAGTCTACTTGTTGCAGATGGTTTATAGCTATAAAAGAAAAACAGATCGTGCCAGGTGGTCAGAGGAAAATTTGCAAAAGGCAATGCAAGAAGCAAAGAAGACATCAACACTAAAAGCAAGCAAAATGTATGGTATCCCGTATGCAAATTTGCATCGACATATGAGTAAAGGAACTTCAAAAAAGAAATTGGGCCGCTTTAAAACTATTTTTTCGCCGGAGGAAGAAGTACTTTTAAAATATGCCACCAAATGGATTCTCTCTTTTATGGACTCAAACGAACTGAGTTTATGAAAATTGCTGAAGAATTTGCTAGCATTAAGGGAAAACCTGGAGTTTTTTCTGGCAATATAGCTGGGAAAGGATGGTTTAAAAATTTTAAACTTCGTCATCCGTCATTGACATTGAGATCATCTGAACCGAACCGAACATCCATAGCTAGAGTCAAACCGTCTTATTATAAAACGTGGACTTAAAAAAATACCGGTTTTAATGGGTGATTTTTTAAGAGTTAAGTTTTTCAGGTTGGCAACACTGGTTGGTAATGGCATCCAAACGTCATCTGTCAAAGTGACCAGTTTTCAGTATACCCTGCCCTTTCATCATGGAAAGACTTACAAACAAGCAACGATTGCAAATTGTTGAAATTTACTATTAAAATTCGTGCTCTGTGAAAAATGTGTATAGTTTGTTACGACCATATTATGGTCGTCATAATCGACCTGGTGAATCAACAATTCGTGCTGTTATCACCAAATTTCGCACCAAGTTTACTTTGTTGGACATTAAACCGTTGTCTCGCATGCGTACAGTGCGTACTGAAGAGAATATTGCAGCCGTAGCGTCCAGTGTTAATGAGGATCGTGAAATGTCAATTCGTCGCCGTTCTCAGCAATTGGGCATGTGTTACTCAACCACATGGAAAATTTTACGTGTTGATTTAGGTTTGAAAGCCTATAAAATTCAACTTCTGCTTCCGCTGTTTTATCGAAAAATTGTGTTCTGCGATGAGGCTCATTTTTGGCTTAACGGATATGTAAATAAACAAAACTGTCGCATTTGAAGTGATGAACAGCCACATGCCATACAAGAATTACCGATGCATCCCGAAAAAACGACAGTTTGGTGTGGTTTATGGGCTGGTGGCATCATCGGTCCATTTTTCTTCAAAGACGACCGTGGAAGAAACGTTACCGTCAACGGCGAACGATATCGAACCAGAACGATGATCTAAACTTGCCCCAGTTGGCCGAGTTGAGCTTGGTTGACATGTGGTTTCATCAAGACGGTGCCACATCCCACACAGCTCGTGAAACAATGGACATGTTGAAGGATGAATTTGGTGAGCAGCTTATCTCTCGAAATGGCCCTGTGAATTGGCTGCCAAGATCATGCGATTTGACGCCTCTGGATTATTTCTTGTGGGGTTATGTAAAGTCGTTAGTGTATGTGGACAAGCCGAACACGATTGAAGCCTTACAGGATAACATAACACGCGTAATTCGTGGGATACACGCAGAAGAGGAGAGACCTTCCGAATTGGACCATTTGAAACGGAGCCACGGAAAACATTTACATGAAGTTATCTTTAAAATGTAAAAAAATTGAATATATGATGCAAATTGAGTGTTTTAATTAAAAAAAAAAACTACGCTTAAAAAATCACCCATTAGTACTAGGTTTAAACCATGAACTTGAATAAACGTTATTACGAAAAGAAGTTTATCGCTAGTCCTAGAACTATCTATGGTATCAAAGTTAGACCATCGTGACCCCTAGTTTAACTATGGTACTAAATTGTCAAACGTCAAATTCTTAATTTTGTAGTTCGCTTTCGGAAAGGAACTTGTGATCAGGAAACCAAAAATGGATATTGATGCAATTGATATGTTTCATTTGGAAGATTTGGATGTGTTGGATATACTAGAAAGTTCCCGGGGACCGAACAGAGTTCGTCAGCGTCGAAATCCATTTGAATTACCTGGTGAAGATTTTCGGTATAAATATAGATTTAGTAAACGTTTTGGCGAAAGGATTGTCGATTTATTACGTGAGGATTTATCCCACGATCCTCGAGGATGTCCGTTAAGCCCCGAAATGCAAGTAGCTTGCGCACTACGCAACTGGGCTCGCCATGAAGTAAGTTGGTACCTTGTAATGTAATTGTTGTGCGTCATCAATTATGTATAATAATTGTTTTTTTTTACAGATTCAAGATGATACTAGTGACTTACATGGCGTATCTCAGCCAGTTATAAGTAATACTTGCAAGAAAGTGGCAGGAATTTTAGCGCGTATAGGTTTATAAAAATACATTGGATGAACAAGAAGCAGTGATGAGGAAATTTGGCAGTATTGCGGATTAGGATTGGGTGCAATTGATTGCACCCATATTCGTATTAAAAAAATAAGAACTGAGAGGGTCAGACATACATTAACAGAAAAGGTTTTTCATCAATCAATGTGCAGGTAACTTTGTTTTTTTTTTATTTATAATGGATACAAACAAAGCTTATTTTTTTTTTTTTTGTTGGTAATGTAATGCACTGTTAACATTCTTATGAAATAAATTGTAAAATAGAGTAAATTAATAAAAAATCTCCGTTCAGGTTGTTTGCAATGCTGATTTAAAAATCATGGATAGTGTAGCTCGGTGGCGTGGCAGTGTCTATGATTATAGAATCTTTAGGGAGTGTTGCGGTTTCCCTTCACTACGCTTGAGGCGCGCGGGGGCGTCTCCCTACGAGACACCGGTCGCCATATTGATAGGCCCTTTTGCTTGTCGGCACGCGTCGGGTGCGCATCGCCCGACGCGGAATATACATTTTATTTGTAATTTTCTACAATATACATCAGTTAAGTTCATCTGTCTCGTTATTCATTTATTTCTATCAGAACCACAGCCAAGCCGACACAATGAGCTATCGAACGTAACAGGGAGTGTCGCTTGAAGCAAAGATTTGAATCTGGAGCGTTTTCTGGCATCCTCTTAGGAGACAGTGGATATACAGTCTTAGTATATTATGGGATTTGATTGATGTCTGACTGCGATGAAAGTTTTATCTCCTGCTCGACTTCTGCCTCTGAAGGGGACTATGCCAGTGCGTTTAGTGACAATGATGATGGGAATTTGAAACACTTAAACACACAAATTCTTGACATTTTTGGTTCCCGCAAGTTTTTTAATGTAGTTCACATAAATGCTCCAAGTATTCACGCTCACTATCCTGACCTTTGTCCTTATTTCTGAAACATTTCTCAAACCTACGCTACCTTCTTCACAATATGCATTACCTGGTTATCAACTGATACGAAATGACATACATAGGCAAAGGATACGGTGGGGTAGCCATCTACCTCCGGTCTGACATCGTATTTAGGATCATCGATCAGTCCCCAAGTAATTACTCTGGTTTTGCTGAACATCTTTTCATTGAGGTTGATTTTCATCACACTAAATTCCTCGTAGGAACCTACTACAGCCCAAACTGCCATGTTGATTATTTCTCTTCCTTTGAAAGTAAACTTGAAAATCTATCCCCGTTATACAACGATACCGTGATTCTTAGGGATTTCAACACATGTCTTATTAGAAATGACGCGAGATGTCGAAAACTAAGGTCCCTTGTCTCTTCAGTCAACATTCATATTCTTCATCTGACTGCAACACATCATGCTCCTCACTGTACCCCTTCTCTTTTAGACTTAATTCTTGTCTCAGATCCCAATAAAGTTGCTGTGCATGGTCAACTTACTGCGCCTTTCTCATACCATGATCTTATCTTCCTCTCCTACAAAATCTGTTCTCCTAAACCTAAATCTAAATTAGTGTTTCTCCGTAGTTTAAGGAATATTAACACAGAAGATTTGAAAGGATGTGGAAAACATGGACTGGTCTCTTGTTTACAACTGTGCAGATCTAGATACTAAATTGGAAAGATTTAATAACATCCTACTGAATCTATACGCCAAACATGCCCCTCTAAAAAAAGTAAGACTAAAACATGGCTTTCAGAAAGAATCAAGCAATACATGTCCAAACGGGATAAGGCTAAACGAAAATACAGGAAAAATCCCTCTGAAGATAACTGGTCGGCCTACAAATCTCTTCGGAACCGCTGTAGTCGTCTGTGTCGAGATGCTAGAAGGCGCCACATTCATGACTCTATAAAAAATTTCAACACACCACAGGTACGGCAATTCCTAAAAACCCTTTGTATTGGTAAAACCGCTAACGACAGCGCACCTAACATAGATCTCAATGTGCTCAATAAGCATTTTTCCACACCACCGATCTTGGTAGGTGCTTCTGAAAAAACTTCTACTCTTAATCACCTCTCTAGTCTTCCTCTGCCACAATGTACCTCATTTATTTTCAACCCGATTACAGAAAATGACACGAAGAAACAGATCCTATCTATCTCTATGAAGGCAGCAGGTGATGATGGTATTCAACTACAAATGCTGCAACCTATTGTGGGTGGTCTCCTTCCAGTTGTCACTCACATTATCAACTACCCTCCAGGAAACTCTGTTTCCATTATCTTGGAAAAAAGCCCATGTAATTCCTCTGCCTAAAACTTCTAAACCTTCCTCGGTGTCCCAATTCCGCGCTATATCGATACTCCCGATCCTTTCTAAGGTGCTTGAGAGTACCGTACGGAGTCAACTGATCAGTTACCTTTCCTTTAATGGTCTGCTAAATCCATACCAATCTGGGTTTCGTTCAGGCCACATCACTGTAACAACCTTGGTCAAAATCACATATGACATTCGATTAACTATGGAGAACAAACTCCTTAAAATAATTACAAGAATTTTGACAAATGTGGTTTTTATCAAAACTTTCCCTTTAGTAGGCTCCCATTGCCCTATTCTCCCCTACTTCAACCCCGGGAGTATGTTGCGGTTTCCCTTCACTATGCTTGAGGCGCGCGGGGGCGCCTCCCTACGAGACACCGGTCGCCATATTCATCGGCCCTTTTGCTTGTCGGCACATTTTATTTGTAATTTTCTACAATATACATCAGTTAAGTTCATCTGTCTCGTTATTCATTTATTTCTATCAGAACCACAGCCAAGCCGACACAATGAGCTATCGAACGTAACAGGGAGTGTCGCTTGAAGAAAAGATTTGAATCTGGAGCGTTTTCTGCCATCCTCTTAAGGCTGGCGTCCTTTAGGGACGGATCGGGGCGGGTCGCATTGGAACGGGCCGCGGTTCTGTGATGCTCTTGCGACCATCTGTACGGGGCGCGGCGGACCGCCTAAGCGGATTTGATCTTACAGACGTGTTTTCGTGCTTGGACTGACATCGCGCTACCATGGACAGCTCCGACGAAGAGATGTTATGGTTTCAAATCCTTCTTGAGGAAGAGCAAAAAAATAAAAAACGACGACGAGTACACAAGGTGTGGGTGCATGATATATGCCAGAAAATAAATGTATTTGGTGAATACCATCATTTGTTTAACGATTTGAAGAAAGATCCAGTCAAATTCTTCGAGTATTTTCGAATGTGTTTTGGAAAATTTGAAACATTGCTTAATATATTACGTGAAGATTTACAGAAACAAACCACAAAATTTCGAAGGCCAATTGAACCAGAAGAACGACTATTTGTCTCAGGTAATTATGATTTTTTGACATCTGATAATAATTTTATTATAATTAATTATTGTTTACACAATGAGATCGTGCTTTACCTCCAATCTAAGAATCTGTCCTATACCCGAATAGGGGCATGGGTAAACCGCTATTGCTTGGCGGTAGTCTTTACAACTAGTATTATAAATACAAAAGTTTGGATGGATGGGTGTGTTACTCGATCACGCAAAAAGGCTGAACAGATTTAGATGAAATTTGGCACTCAGATAGTTTATTACCTGTATGAATACATAAACCACTTTATTTATGTGACAATAAAAAAATGAGTCATAATTAATCATATTTATTAGTAATTCCCAATAAAGTTAACATTAACATTACACAGTAACAATTATTTATTTTTTGGAAAATGCAGAAATTGTTCCATGATTTCAGAACCTTGTACATCATGTTCTTGTACTTCATAAACTTGTCCTTCATATACTTGTTGTGACGAGTTAGATAGCATCGATGCCGTAGTAGGTGATGCTTGAAATAATGCTTGTCCAGAGGTCCGTAAAGGTTGAATGGACGAGAATTGATTATTTTGACTTAAAATCACGGCTGCAACTGGCTGTTGATTTATGGTTTGCATATTTTGGGACTCTCTACTCGCATGCGATATATTATTTGTATCAACTTGTCTGCAAAACAAATCAGCCTCAGCATCGTTCACAATTTTAAACACCGCACCCTTAACCCGTATCTGAACATCTTTCGGGAATGTTGTGACTGTTTTCCCCAAGTTTGTGAAAAAATCTACCATAGTATCATGGCCTTGGTTAAGCGATTGATACTTTTTTTCTAAGTATGATTGGAACAGAGTTTGTGTCGGTGGAGGCGACTGAGAGATTCTGTCTGTCTTCTTCTTTTTGGTGATCCTACTCGAATCAGTTTCACTGACTTGGGATCTACTTATAGGTGGTGGTGACATGACTGATGATGAGTTTGATGATAGTGGTGACATGGCTTGTGAATCTGTTGCTGACCGTGGTGACAGGACTTGTTCATCATCACTCAAAGATGGCAAATTTGTTAAATTTTGTTGTGTCATTACATATAAAGGGAGAGAGAAAGCTGTTCTTTTTCAAATCGAATTGGTTTTATGTTAGTGGCTGCCTGGCCACTCTTCGTTAGACGTTGTTTTTTGGCGCGTCGATAATCATCGCGTATTCTCTTCCATCTCTCTTTACAATTTGCCGCTGGAACAAAATAAAAAGAATATCAGTCAACAAACATAGAAATGACTTCAATGAACTCTACGCTTATGGCAATGGATGAAGTGAGGTGCTCCAACTTCATTATTCATATCAAATCGCGTAACATTCACACAAGAAAAAAATAGAATTGAATTGAGAACCTCCTCTTTTTATGGCAGTCGGTTAATAAAATGTGCTTTTGTTTTAGGTTTTTGGCCACGGGGAATTCATTCAGGTCGCTGGCTTTTAATTATCGACTCGGAGAAAAAACAGTAAGATATATCGTTTATGAGACTTGCACGGCGATATGGAACAATATGAAAGTGCCTACACCTTCCGAAGAGGATTGGAAACAGATAGCAAGAAAATATTGGGAAAAATGGAATTTTCCTAATTGTATTGGAGCGCTGGATGGCAAACATGTTGTTATCGAATGCCCCGCAAATAGTGGCTCGAAGTATTTTTGTTATAAAAAAACATTTTCAATTGTTTTGTTGGCCTTAGTGGATGCTGACTACAGATTTACACTACTCGATATAGGTGGCCTTGGAAAGAATTCTGATGGCTGTTTATTTGCCAATTCTGTCGAGGGAAAATCATTGGCACTAAACAAATTAAATATACCTGATGACAAGGCACTGCCGGGTACCAAGGAAATTATGCCTTATGTTATAGTGAGAGACGCAGCCTTTCCGCTACAGAAACATTTAATGAGACCGTATCCTGGAAATCAATTAACGGACGAAGAAAAAAAATTTTTCAACTACCGACTAAGTAGGGCCCGCCGAACCAGCGAAAATGCTTTTGGTATATTAGCTAGAAGGTTTAGAATTTATGAAAGGCGGTTATCTATGACTCCTGAACATGTCAACATTGTTGTAGCGGCAACATGCTGTTTACATAACTTTTTGACAAATAGCCCATCGTATTGGTCACAAGATGATCTAAGAGAAACTGTGAACGAGGGACTAGTAAATTTACCAATTATTGGAGGTAATTCATCTCAAGTCGCTCTCGCAATTCGCAACAAATTCAAAAGTTATTTCGTATCTCGTGCAGGCTCATGTCCATGGCAAATGACAGTTGTGAACAGAGGATATCGCCACATAGACCGAGACCCAGATATGCAAGCGCAAGAAGAATAAATATAATTATAAATTAATAATAAGTTACTTATTATTGCGTAAAGTTTGATATACTTATAATATTTTAAAAATGTTTGAATAAAAACATAAACCGACTTCAATGAAGTCTTCGGTTGGAGGTGCTTTGAGGTGCTCCGACTCCAGTGAAGTCTGTTTATGTTTTTTTATTTAAACATTTTTATTTCACCATTTTTTCATGTGAAAGACTAATTTAAGTACACTTAACTCTCTGTATGATAATTAATAAACCGATTTTGATGAAACTTACAGTTTTCACTCAGTAGAATAATACCTAGTTTAACAAAAAAAAAGAATTACTTAAATCGGACTAGTAAGTATCGGAGATATGTGAGAACAAATATTGCACCTGTCTAATAATAATACACAATAACATTCCCTATCTCAAAAACGTTTGAACCGATTTTGATGAAGTTTGCACCATTCCCTAAGTTGAACAATACCTAGTACAACAAAAAAGAATTATTTAAATCGGACTTATACTTTTGGAGACGTGGACAAACATACAAACATACATACACTTTTGAAATTTGGCACAGGTCTATAATAGAAGCTGATATAGACTAACATATCCAAAAACTGGGCATTTCTGGCAATATTACATACATACGGGTCGAAAACCTATAATTTAAATGAATAGGTACTTACGTGTTTCATTCAAAATCTTTGCTATTTCTTGCCATATATTCATGCGCCGCTGCTCATCGTGATATCTAGGGTCTCCTAGATCATACAGTTCTCTATACTTTTGCACTAAAGAAATAAGCAGTTCTTCGTTCATTTTCGTTAATTTTTATTAGCACGGCACGTGCGCTCACATCCGCCTGCCTGCGTCGACTAGACGGATCGGGGCGGGTCGCAGCGCACCGCCGACAGAAATACGCCTGCGAAGCGATCCGCCAATGCGTTGCCGCCCGCCGCGCTCCGATCCGTCGCTAATAAACGATATTTCATACAAAACATAGCCAGGCGTATTTTTGCGTTGCGATGCGGCCCGACCCGATCCGCCTAGTGGACGCTAGCCTTTAGGAGACAGTGGATATCCGTGTATACCATACTTGTTTACCCCACTGCTGAACCCAAGATCAGAAGCAGGACAAAGGTATAACAGGAGCCATATCCGTACACGGAATGCTTTGGTCTGTGGAAACAACGTTTCCGCTGCCTACTAAGAGGCTTATATGGGGACATTGGAACAGCTAGGAAGACGATTGTAGCATGTGCAGTTCTTCACAACATAGCGATAGACATGCAGGTAGATTTATTGCCTGATGATGTCAGTAATGAGCAATCCTCTAGGGATTCAATACGTGCAGCCAATTCGAAATTCACTACGAGGGAATATTAGAAGAAGGCAGTTTATTGAAACTCAATTTTTTATAAAATAACATTTATTATATTTAACTATATTTCTTTTTTGTGATATTCATGTATGTATATGTTTAATACAAATATTATACGAATGCTAAATAAAAGCTTATGATCCTTTTTTCATAAAGATATTTATTAATAAATCAAACATAAATTAAAAGTAACTATTATATTTAAAAAATGCTAAAATCAGACCTATAATACTAATGATTATTATGGGGAATATATAACCAGAAGGGGTAGAAGTACCTGAAAATAATTATGTTATATTTTTATGTGTCAATATATTTGAAGTATTTTAATCAGTAGGAGATAGATTACATGAGTTATTTATTTGAAACTCTTGACTGAACAATTTATACTTATTTTAATTATGAATTGTATTGATATCAGTCAAAAAGTGTAACATACATTTTATTCTTTAGTAATGGTGTTAGTTTTTATCTGAGTCTCCAATAGTGCTATTTGTAATTGTAGCTTTTTAATTTTGATATTTCAACTTGATAGGAGTGATGGGCTTCCAACATGTCAAGCTGCTTTTTTTTAAATTCTGTATTACTATTTATAATAGCTTGACGCCCTTCTTCATTTCTGTAAAATAAATTCTATTTTATTATGTAATAATTTGACTTATTATTTTAGTGTGGTAAGCTTTATTTATATTTTCGTGGTTCCTTGATCGAAATAAAATATATTAAGTATTACCACATTTATTTTAACAAACCTATTTAGGGAGGCGGTTTTCCCTTTTTTCTTGTTTTTTTGGTTTATTTTCTTCTATTTCTTACACTACTTTTTGTTTGCACGGTTTCACTGGTGTAGATGACTGAAAATAATAAATAATATTAATCAAACTAACCTGTATTTTTTCTTATAATGAAATTATTATACATTGTTTTTCTTCAATACTGGACTCTACATTTTCATCACTTATAATCACTACAATTGGTTCTATTGAGCTATGGCCAGCATCAGGGTCTTCAACTATTGTTGTTGTTGTATTTGTCATCTGTAACAGGTAAATGTTTAGTAAATTGTCATCATATTATACTCTCCACTATTGTTAACTTTTACTTACCACTGCATCACTGTCACAGTCACTCACGTCTACAACAAAGTCATGAGGAGCAATAGCCATGACTCCAGGTCCTCTGGAGAAGGTGACGGGGGCTTGTTGCCGCCTCCTGTTCTAGACTGCTCTCTCCTGTGAAGAGACAAGTTTGCCTTGGCTGCCAACTTCATTCTCTTACAAGCCAACTTTATCTCTTCTACAGAACAATTTTTTGCGGCGATTTCATTTAGTCTGAAAAAAAAACATGTCCACGATATCGTAATATAGCAAAAAATAATTAAGTATTTACTTATTTGTTAAATTTTTCCATTCTCGTTGTTGGCACAATGGCTTGCCGCCTTTGCCGGCCATTCCCGCGTGAACCTGCGCACACCTCGCTTACTGCTTCCCGAGCCATTACACAAAATCCATCATTGTCGACAAAAAAAACAAGACGCGCGCCTAGCGCGTCTTTTTTTTTCTTTTTAAAGACAACTCCCGCATTAGGAATAAATCCTGTGTCGCGATATTTCAACTCAGTAAAGTGCTATAAATGTGCCTTAGTTATTTCATTCATAATCTACAACACTCGTGTTTTTAACATATTTATGTTAGTTTTCGTCGACTTATCTTCAAATATTTTAGCCGACTCG
This sequence comes from Arctia plantaginis, assembly GCA_902825455.1. NCBI lineage: Eukaryota > Metazoa > Arthropoda > Insecta > Lepidoptera > Erebidae > Arctia > Arctia plantaginis. The sequence goes on along the minus strand of CADEBD010000286.1, from coordinate 5,083,961 downwards.
GCAATAAGTTGACGCAGTATATTCTAGAATGAAGTTTGCATTAATGTGGCATAGGTACATAGTTTATTTCATCAAATACTGTGTGTACGTAATCTAATATGTCAGTTACCTATCACTTATTTTCACTAACCTCTTCTTCTGAACTCCAATTTTCACCCCTTTTTTTCTTTGCGTGTACCATTTTCTTATGCAAAGAAAAATATGTTGACCCACCGAAAGAAGATTGGATACAATGTGGGATCTGTCAAGAGTGGACACATGAAGCTTGTTCTTCATATTCGGGACGCGGTTCATATTTTTGCGACGATTGTTTTGATTAACCCTAGAAAGATAACGTGCGCCTCGGAGGCGCCCGCGAAACGGATATTTCTTTCCACTTTTCTGTTGTCACGTTTCTTGTTGTTTCAGGCACAGATGTAAACTTCAATTTGCTCCATAGTACTTTACAAACTTGTTCCACTATCTTTATAATTGTCGATTTTCCAAGACGGTATCCATAATGCAAATCAGCGAAAGAGCAGCCTGTGGTCAAGTATCTGTCAAAATAAAAATGGTGATTGTTTATTTTCAGGTGGTACACCTATTGGCGGCGAGCGCGTTGCGAAGCGCGCTCGCTTCCAGGGAGCACAGGGAACATGGGGTTCCCACACGGGGGGGGGGGGGGGGGGTCGTCTACTCGTCTGTAGATGACCCGAGGTATGTCGGGGCACCAGGGACTTCCTTTCTAGGGTATACCTGGTTCCCCGGCTATTAGTACCCGGCGAAGGCGTGCGGTTTTAGTCGGTTCGGGTCCGACATGCCACCGACAGGAAAAAAAGGTGGAGAAAAAAAAAAAAAAAAAAAAAAAAAAAAAAACAATGGTGGTACACTTATGAAAAAATGGAAAAGCATTCTGGACAATTATCATAGGGAGTCTAAGAGGCAAAAAAAGGTTCCATCTCCAAACATACGCCGTACGTGTATTACAGGAAATTACAATTTCTTGCGAATTCTACAGCATATAACGACACAGAGAGCTTAGATCGCTCAATGCAAGATTTACGAAATAACAAAAACCGGTTTGGTGGTGCAATGATACTATTGGCAGGTGATTTTCGACAAATATTGCCAGTTGTTGCACGCTCAACGCCAGCTGATGAACTAAATGCATGTTTGAAGTCGTCCATTTTATGGAAATACATTAAACCACTTAAATTGAGTATAAACATGAGAGTCGAATTGCAGGAAGACCAGTCTGGAGAAGGGTTTTCCAAACAACTGCTCGATATTGGTATTGGTATTGGTCGATATTGGATACATCATCTGGATACATAACATTCCCTACCAATTTTTGTAACTTTTGTGAATCAAAGACCGAACTCATGGAGATGGTTTTCCCAAACATTGCTCAAAATTACGTAAATCACGTTTGGTTAAGCGAACGTGTTATTTTGGCCGCAAAAAATGTTGATGTGAACGAAATGAATTTTCAGATTCAAGAGAAAATAGCTGGCGAATTGAAGAATTACAAATCAGTTGATTCCGTTACTAATGAAGATGAAGTTGTCAATTATCCAACAGAATTTTTAAATTCGCTGGAATTGCCCGGCTGACCACCTCATAATCTGCAAGTAAAAATCGGATCAGTAATTATTATGTTACGGAACATAAACCAGCCACGTCTGTGTAATGGCACCCGGCTTGCGGTAAAGAAATTATTGAACAATGTCATCGAAGCCACAATTTTGAAAGGGAAGTACAAAGGCGAAGATGTTTTAATCCCACGCATCCCTATGATACCGAACGACATGCCATTCAGCTTTAAGCGTTTACAGTTTCCAGTGCGGCTTGCATTTGCAAGGTCAATAAATAAATCGCAAGGGCAGTCGCTAAGTGTATGTGGCATCAACCTCGAAAATCCATGTTTTTCACATGGCCAATTATATGTCGCCTGTTCCCGTGTCGGAAAACCATCAACATTATTTATTTACGCGCCAGAACATAAAACTAAAAATATAGTTTATCAAAAAGCATTAGAGTAGAGAGAAGCAGTGAAGGGTACAGAGACTATTAGTTGCTTTCTAGAGCGCCCGTGAATTGCGCGTGATTGAGCTCAGTGTTTACTTAAAAATGCCAAGTTGTTCAATAGCGATTTGTAAAAACATTATAGTGGAATTATTGAATCATATGGAATAAACACTATTATGAAAATATATATTTTGTTTTTTTATTTAATTAAATTAGTAAGGTCCTTTTCAGGTATAGCGAGACCAGGGAATTATGGATTCATTTTTATATGGAGGACATTATAGATTCCAGTTCAAATTGAATAGGTACTCATACCTAAGATAGGTCAGCTATACAAAATAAAGTAGTGCATCATTGCTACGCTAAGGCGGTACGAAGTTCGCCGGGTCAGCTAGTTAGTGAATAAAGTGCATTTATTTTGCTACTTTTTCCTCAAAAGGTGTAAAATAAGTGTTGGTGCGGCATATTACGGGTTATTTGCATTGACAAGAATGCCCGAACAACTCAAAAATGCGCGTGCCGCCTGTAAGGCGACAGTGACTCGAATACAGAACTATATCATGAAGCCTACCAACCTTACATTCGCGACGGTGGACATTTTAGAAGCTCGCAAAGATAAATTAGTGTCAGCCTTAAAGAGCTACGAAGGTATTCAGATAGATATTTTGAGTTTGGATGGCGAGGATGCAGAGGATGTGGGTGAGTTCGAAGAAAAGTTTTTTAACACAATTGCTAGGATTAACGAAACTATACGTATGCTTACTAAAAACGAGACCCCACAAACTAGCTGTATGTCGGCATCTTAACTCCCAAATGTTGATATTCCGACATTTGATGGAAAAGATTTTACTAAATTTAAACCATTTTATGAACTTTTTATGGCAGTCATTGACAATAACAAAACCTTAACGGATGTTCAAAAGTTATTTTATTTAAGGACATATCTTGAGGAGGAGGCATTATCTGTTATTATCAACCTGCCTTTGGTATCCACCTCATATAAAGAGGCTTTACAATTGTTGAAAAAACGAACGAAACGAAAAACGACAATAAAACAAGATTAATTTGCAACCACATAAACTTACTGGACATTCCACCAATAACAAAAGGGACAACGACCTCCATAAGGACCTTTGTCTCTCAAACTAAACAACAGTTATATGCCTTAAAAAATCTTGATGAACCAGTTGATAACTGGGATCGTCTTTTGCTTTGTGTCCTTTCAAAAAAATTGGATTTATTTACTCACAGAGCTTTTCATTTGGACAGAAATCCTGAACTTTTGCCAACGATGGTAGAATTTTTAGCCTTTTTAGAAAAACGTGCTATGGCGTTGGAGGATACTATCCCCGTAAAAGGGCAACCATGTGAATATAAACCTAAACCTGCAGTGCGGGTCAGTAATATATCAGCACATTCCAATGCACCTATTGTAACAAAGCTGATTTTTAATTGCCCCAAATTTAAAATGGTCCCTATAGAGACACGTTTGACCTTTGTAAATGGTTCTCAAATCGTTCTTGCCTGGATACAGTCAGGTACAGTCAAGTCCAATGCTTACGTCAATAATAGAGTTCAGAAAATTGTTAAACTCACTGATAAATCTTCATGGTCGTATGTACGATCTTGTAACAATCCTGCAGATATTATCTCACGCGGTATAGAAGCCCAAAAATTACAGGAGAAAGTTGTTTGGTGGCATGGTCCACAATTTTTACTAAACTCCGACATGAAAGATAATAATATATCTGAATATATTGATTTAAATCAATTTTATACTCCTGACTCTCCTTCCGAGGAAATTCCTTGCTTATACTCTAGCAATACACAACACTCTTCCTCTCACTTTACTTGAGAAATTCTCAGATGTAAAAAATTGCAAAATGTAGTTGCATACATTTATAGATTTTTCAACAATGCTTCTAAGAAACAGATAATTAAAGATGCAACTTTAACTCCTAAGGAGTTAGAGGCTGCTTTGTTGATTGTTGTCCGCTTAGTGCAAGGAGAACATTTCTGTCATGACATATCCTCTATTGTTAAGGGCAACAAATTAAAGTCTGGTATTGCTAGTCTGAATCCTTTTGTAGACGCACAAGGCGTCCTTCGCGTGGGTGGTAGGTTGCAAAATGCTGCCTTCCCCAAGATAAAATGCACCCTATTATACTCCCAAAAAATTGTAATATTACAATTTTAATTATCAAAAGAGAGCACCTTCGCTTATTGCATGCTGGTCCAAGATTAGTACTCAGTTCACTATCCCAGAAGTTCTGGATAATTAGTGGTATCCGTGAGGTAAAGAAGGTTTTACACAAATGTTTGAAATGTGCACGTTTGAAGGCTGATACTGCCAGGCAGCTAATGGGTTCTTTGCCTGTGGAACGTATCACCGCTAGTAGGCCTTTTCAGCATGTAGGTATTGACTTTTAATATGAAAGTGGCAAGAATTCGAAAGCCACTCGTGACTAAGGGTTATGTTGCACTATTTGTCTGCCTCTGCACTAAAGCTGTGCACGCAGAATTTGTATCAGATCTTACAACCGCAACCGTTTTGGCATGCTTCGATCGCTTTATATCAAGGCGAGGTATGCCTTTTTTTTTTTTTTTGACGTGTGGAAATCCTTTCGGACACAATCGGCGGGGCGGTGTGTCGGACTCGAACCGACTAAAACCACACGGTGTGCCCTCTTTGCGCTTCCAGTTTAGGAGGGGTCCAGGTAGCTATCTCCTTCTGGACCCCTCCCAGCGCCGGCCCGCTCCTGGTGCGGGCTCCGTCTCCAATTATCCTCTCTTTAGGCGACGTCCGGCACACGCGGACGCCGCCCCCTCGCGGCTGGCCAAACTAATGCGGGTGGAGGGGAGAACCCATCCCGTCCACCCGCGGCCACACTCAGGGCGGCATGAGGCCGAGGTGAGCGCGCTTCCGCCGCCCGGTTCGCCGGCGGCGGATCAGGTCCGAGTGGAGGTCGTCCTCCCGGGGCTTCTCCGCCGCCTCCTTCTGCGAGATTACCTCCTGGCAGAAGGTTGCGACCGCGGTAAAACAACTGTCGCTACCGGCCATGGAGCGAATTACGGCCGGTAGCGAGAGATCTGCTCCGATGACTGCAGTGAGGGCCCGGCGCTGCGTCGCCCATGCGGGGCAAACCGAAAGCGTGTGCTGGGCCAAATCCTCACTGCAGTCGCAGTGGTGGCAGGCGGGACTCGATTCCCTCCTAGCGACCGAGTACAGGTACTTTCCGAAGCAACCGTGCCCGGAAAGCACCTGCGTCAGCCGGAAGGAAAGGGTCCCGTGCTGCCGCCCTGCCCACTCGGCGATGACCGGCTGGAGAGCCTCCACGGCGGCGAAGTCAGCGCGTGGAGTCTCCAGCCGGAACGACCATCTGACCATGATGGCTCGGCGAGCGGCTTCGCGCCACTCGCGCACGTCTTCGGGCGGAGGGCGAAATCCGCTCTCCGCCCGGAAGTCAGCCACTCGCCGATAAACTTCGGCGAGCACTTCCGCCTCCAAATCCCACGGGGGTGTTCCGGCCAAGGTGCAAGCCGCCTCGGTGGACACCGTGCGGTATCCGCGTATGGCTCTGACCGCCAATATCCTCTGGGAAGGCGAGGTATGCCTACCAAGGTCTTTTGCGATAATGCAAAAACATTTAAGGGTGCTGAGAATCAATTAAAAGAATTGTATGATTTACATTCCTCAAAAGCTCATACTCTGTTTACAATTATTGTAACAAAAATTATATAAAATTTATGTATATACCCAGTTACTCCCCTGAGTTTGGAGGCTTATGGGAAGCAGGGGTCAAGAGCGTCAAGCATCATCTTAAACGTACCGTTGGTACTCTCTGTTTGACCTACGAAGCGTTTAACACTGTCATTGTGCAGAACTCTAGACGGCTCCTTGCCAACCCCAGTGAAGGTGGATACCTTACCCCGGGCCATTTTCTAATTGGTACGGCTTTGTCAAGTTACCCCGAGGTGGACTTATTGGAAGTTCCAATAAACAGTTTAAAACTCTAGAAAATAATCTCCAAATTAAAGCAAGATTTCTGGAAGACTTGGTCTCGTGATTAACGCAACTGTATCTTTGAAATGTGATAGAAAATTGCCTTTGGAAAAAACTACTATGGCATGCTTGAATATTAGTATCAAAATCTGGGAAGTATCTCATCTAGATGAACCTTTGCTACTAAGTTTCGTTGCAAATTCTCATGACAACAAGGCTATGTTCAAGTTCCCAGAGCTGACTCATATGAAGTCAAGAGAGTTTGCTTGTAATGGAGTTGCTCAATAAAAAAAAAAAAAAATTGTCTCCGAAGAAAAAGGCGGAGCGTGCTCTAATGGACGCACCTAAAATGGACCCACCTGTTTTATAAGCAGTCAATAGATTAGAAACTTTGGCTCAAACTATCCGTCAAGATGAATACCTACGAGTTCACTCTCAGAGTATACACGCTATACTTCGACTCCAGAAGCCGAAGCTACTACTTCCCGAAACCAAGCTTTTCAAAACCAGCGTGAAACTTCGACTCCCGAAGCTTCCACTTCTAGAAGACACCTCGATTATGAAGAAGACTATTTTGCCAGCTGTTTACTTACACAAGAAAATACGGGGCAACAATACGGAGTGAACGACGATATTCTATCTCAAGCTGTTAGGTCATGCTTAGATGAAAACACAATGGAAAATTTATAAATTAATCGTTTATAATTAATTACTAGTTTCACTTACCATAATGAACTCCTGTAAAACATTGTATATAGCATCCAAAACATCCTTCAAAAACAAGGAAATTGTGCACTCTGGAACTCTAAATGACTCTGCAAGACTTGAATAGTTATCACCGGTAGCCAAGAACTTCAGGGTTATTTCTAATTTAATTTTCGGAGAAAGTGCTACCCGCATATTTTTGTATAAGCGGAGTAACCTTATGTAGTAAAGTATTAAACTGATCAGTAGTCATTCTTAATCGTTTTTTAAAATAATCGTATAAATAAACATTACGTTTTCTTCTTTCCTTTTGTTTTTTCTTCACTCTTTGTTCTTTAAGCAATTGTTGAATAATTGAATAATTTATTATTTCAATTCCGGCACAAACGGCTTTTCTGCTCAACATTTTCGATGGAAATGACAGAGCCGCATGCGATTTTAGTAACCAATGTAAATAGGCTAGCGTTGCGGCTTGGTGAGGCAATTAGTGAAGCGACTCGCCGCACGGCGAAAATCGACCCGTGTAAACCCCCCTTTAGAGTAAACAGTGTATCTACTTATTTTCCAGATGAACATAATTTGATTGATCACAATTATTCTTTACCACCAACTGCCTTAGAAGATTCTTCTGATGCCACTAATAGAACAATTATTATTGGTGAGTTCTAGTAATTATATATATTTTTACTTAATACTTAAAATGCAAAAATCTTTTTACTTTACTTTTTATTTATAAGATGACTGTTTTTATTTTCATTACTAACACTTTTGTCAAGATTCAGTAAAATTGTACAAATTGCTGAAGTTTACTGATCATTCTATATCATTTAATATAATACAACGACAACAAAGTAATCCTATTTTATAAAAAATAATCACTCCCTCAGTTCTTATTATTTGTCTTGAAAATAATTTACTGTAATCTTATTTTCAGCTGAGGACTACAAGAATGATCACAATTATTCATTAAAATATGATGTGGAACCATCAACTAGTTCGATGATTGCTGGTATGTGGTATAAAACAATAACAGATGCCTAATTCTTTTATTCTTTTGTTATACATCTACCGAACCATTAGTTTTCTCAAAAATAATTGGTTTAATAATTAATTGAAATATTATTTACAGCTGAACACCATGAAAATGATGATAATCTAAAAAATGATGGGGAATCATCAACCAGTCCAAAAGTTATGGGTACGTTGAAATAATATCAGTTGAACAATTATTATTTTTTATACATCAAAATAACTCCACTTTTCATTATAAAGGTGAAGGTTATATGAGTTATAACTCCTATTAACCATTTCCTACCACACCCAAATATTGCCATCGATTGTTGTGTGTAATTTAATATACTAATTATACATATCCTATGTATGGCCATCTGATCTCAAACTACACATAGCCTGTACTACGGGAACCAGACTGCTGATAAACATATTTATATATTTTTAAATATATTAGAAAAGAAAATTAGAGCCCTAAGTATTTTAAACAATTGATTTATTATTTATGCTATTTTTAGATTTGACTCGCATGGTAGAGAAACCACAAATAGAAAAAGCACCAGAAAGGTCTCTTTTGAAACGAAGAGGTACAGTAGTTTTTTTAACACATTACTTTAGAGCTACATAAATAATACATATACATACAGACTTTTGTGAAATATAATAATTAAACTATATAAATTTATTATTATACAGATACAAAATTGGCAAGAAAATGTAGGTGCTTTATCAGAACAACCAAAAAAATGGCTTACAAGCAAAACAAGATGAAAAATTCATTTTCCAGAAGATTGGAAGCTGCGAAAAGTCTTTCTCAAGACCGCCTTTTTAATAATTTTTTTAAAAAAATGACGAATATGGCACAAGATTTTCTGCTCATGCAGTTGAAGATGGCAGACAAAAAGAAGAAAGCAATGAGATACTCCACACATGAGAAGTGTTGGAAATACAATGTAATTACACTGTTACATTTATTTTTTAAGTTGGCAACAATGCTAGATTTTTTCTTTTTTTTACTCCATGTGTCATGGCGGATAAGTTACTACTGTCTTGTGCGTGTGTAAAATTACAGTTGTTAAAATAATACAAAACATTGAACATTTGAAAACTGCATTATTTATTTAAGTATCTCATCAGGTTATGGGCCCAGTCACATATCCATCGAAATAAATAATACAGGAAGTTGTGAAAAAAATTTGCGGCTTGTTAAACTGAGGTTAAAGAGCGTGCGTGGAATTGTTCAAGATGGACGTAAACTTAAATAATAACAGCTTGTTGAAGCTGGAAGGATCTAACAACTGGAACATCTGGAAATTTCAAACAACAGTTTTGTTACGAGGTCAAGGTTGGCTAGATGTTGTCGAAGGAAAAGTTCTGACACCCAAAGATCCCACGGAACGCACCGCTTGGGAGACTAAAGATGCGAAGGCACAAACACTTTTAGTGACGAGAATGACTGAAAAAGTAATGTTACATATTATTTCGTGTTCTACTTCAGCTGAAATGTGGAGGAAGCTGCAGAGTGTTTATGAGCAGAAAACAGAAACAAATATTCATATGATTCAGCAGCGCTTCTTTCAATATAAATTTGAAGCAGGCATTGAAATGTCTACATTCCTATCTAAGATCCAGGAAATGCAAAATCAACTTAAACAGATGGGAGAAGATGTCTCAGAAAAATTTGTAATAACTAAGGTGTTAATGTCGTTACCGGAAGAATATAAACATTTTATTTCAGCTTGGGAATCAGCCCCAGACGAAAGACAAACTATGGATAATTTAGTCGCAAGATTACTAGTTGAAGAGGAAAGGGTTAAAGAGAAAAGTGGACAGTCTTCATCTTCAGGCTCGTCGGCTTTCCTTGTTAAGGATAAAAAGAATATAAAGTGTTTTAAATGTAACAAGATGGGACATTTCCAAAGTGAATGTAAAAGTAATAACAACAATAAATGCAAAAGTGAAGGACAGAATAACAAGTGCTTTTATTGTGGAAAGACTGGACATAACAAATCGCAGTGTTGGTTTAAGAAGAATAAAGAACAGAAGAAAAGTAATGCATTTGTGGTGTCAAATTCATTGAAAGAACTTGGTCAATCTCAGTGGTTAGTGGACACAGGTGCCAGTGAACACATGTGCCGTGATCGTGAACTATTTACATCATTTACCAGCACGGAACAAGAATCTGTTATTGTTGGTAATGGTGCAGCGATTAGTGTTCTCGGTTATGGACAGATGGCGGTAGAGGTTTATGACGGAAGCGAATGGGTTTACACAACCATGGACAAAGTGCTGTTTGTTCCAGAATTAAAAACAAATTTATTTTCTGTAAACTGTGTGTCTGACAAAGGTTATGTCATGTTGACAGATGAACATTCATGTAAATTCTACAAAAACAATAAAATCTGTGCAATTGCAAATCGAGTTGGAAGCTCATATTACTTGGAGTTACGCTATAAGAATAAAGCGGCGAATGTGGCTAAGAAAGTTAAATGTACACTGCAAGAGTGGCACGAAAGATTAGCACACCAAAACTTTGAGTATGTAAGAAAAATACTGTTGAAAAATAACATTGAGGTGAAGTCAACTTCGGCTACAAAATGTGAGAGCTGTTTACAAGGAAAAATACATAGGTTGCCGTTTGGAAATAGTGAAACTGTTACTGTGAAAACTTGCGAATTAATTCATGCTGATACCTGCGGCCCGATGGAGGTTACGTCAGTCGGCGGATCAAGATACTTTGTTATCTTGAAAGATGACTTCTCAAACTATAGAACTGTGTACTTTGTTAAGAATAAATTCGAGATAAAGAATTGTATTGAAGACTTTGTTAACAAGACAGAAAATGTGACCGGAAATAAAGTAAAGATGTTCAGAACGGATAATGGTCTCGAGTTTATAAATAAGGAAGTTAAAGAATTATTTACTAAGCACGGCATACTACATCAAACAAGTGTTCCCTACACTCCAGAACAAAACGGAAAGGCGGAACGAGAGAATCGTACACTAGTTGAAGCAGCCCGAACAATGTTGAATGCATGCAAGGATTTACCAAAATCACTATGGGCTGAGGCTATAAACACAGCTGCATTTGTTCTAAATAGAACCGGAAGAAGTAAACACAGTGAAAAATCGCCCTATGAGGTGTGGTTTGGAAAAGATTTTGACATTCATCAATTAAAACCATTTGGAACCCCAGTGTACGCTCATATTCCAAAAGAAAAGAGAAAGAAATGGGATAGCAAAGGTGAAAAAGGAATTATGGTTGGATATGGAGAAACTGTTAAAGGATATAGAATATATTTCCCCAATAAGAATAATGTAGAAATAAAGAGAGATGTAGTCTTCTTAGAATATGAGCGAACCGATAATGAACTTGAAATTAAATTGAACTGCACACAAGAAAATGATGACAAGTCTAATGAGTTACTTGATGAACCAGGAACTATATCACCTGATCCTAATGAAACCATGGTGACTGATGGACAACTTTCAGAAGAGTATGAATCGGAGTATATACCAAGTGACGACAGTGACAGTTCAGTGGAGTCAATTGTTAAGGTATATCAAAGAGAACCCAGCAAGCGGGTAAAGAAACCACCTGTCTACTATCAATGTCAAAATGTGCATACCGAACAAAGTGAACCAGTTACTTATGCAGAGGCGATGATGAGGAGTGACAGCACAAAATGGAAGGAGGCAATCGATAGAGAAATGCAAACACTATTAGAAAATAATACTTGGGAAGTATGTGATGCACCAGAAACTCAAAAGGTTGTAAGTAGCAAATGGGTGTTTAAAATAAAAAGTGGTGATCAAGGTTTTCCTCAATATAAAGCTAGGTTAGTGGCTAGAGGGTTCGAACAAGATGACTTTTTAGACTTAAGTGACTGTTATGCTCCTGTTGCAAAATTGTCAACGGTCAGGCTTTTTATAATAATTGCAACTAAACTGAATTTGCCAATAATTCAAATGGATGTGACCGGTGCTTTTCTGTATGGCAATATTAATGAAAGTGTTTATGTTAGCTTGCCAGAAGGAGCATATTCATGTAATAATAACATTGTAAAATTGAATAAATCACTTTATGGTCTCAAAAATTCTCCAAAATGTTGGAATACTAAATTTAATGATATTATGATTAAAGAAGGGTTTGTAAGATCAAACTGTGACTATTGTCTTTATACAAAGTGTTCTGATAATGACCAAACTTATCTGTTGTTATATGTTGATGATGTTTTGTTATTTGGATCAAATGATTGTTTAGTAAAGGAAGTTAAAAGGGTATTAAGTAAGGAATTTAAAATGAAAGATTTAGGATTTGTAACTGATTACTTAGGTATTACTATAAAACAAAATTTAGATACTGGAATTACTGAACTGAGCCAAAGAAAGTATTTGGAAAATGTATTGAAAAGATTTGGAATGTTGAATTGTAAGCCCATGTCTACACCAATAGATCAGAATATTAATGTAAAGTTGTTTCAAAATGATGGTACAGTTGATAAAAACATTGAACGATTATGTAGACAAATAATAGGATGTCTAATGTATGCTGTATCTGGTACTAGACCTGATTTATGTTTTCCCCTGTCTTTATTAAGCAGATATCAAAAATGTGCAAATGATGCATTGTTGAGTACTTTGAAAAGAGTACTGCGTTATGTCAAACATACCCTAGATTTTAAATTAGTTTATAAATGCACTGATAATGTTTTAGAGGGGTACTGTGATGCAGACTGGGGAGGCGATCTTAAAGATAGAAGATCAACTACAGGCTACTTGTTCAAATTTTCTGATTGTTTAATTTCTTGGAGCTCAAAGAAACAAGTGTCTGTAAGTTTATCTTCTACCGAGTCTGAATATGTTGCCATTAGTATGGCTGCTAGTGAAGCCTGTTGGCTGGTTAATTTGTTAAAAGATTTTAATATAAATAATGTATGTCCAGTTTCTATCTACTGTGACAATCAGTCAGCTATATCTGTTGCTTGCACTGATACTGTCAAACGATTAAAACATGTTGATATCCGTTATCACTTTATAAAAGAATTAATTAAGAGTAAAAAGTTGTGTTTAAAATATGTTAAAACGAGTGATCAACCTGCAGATATGCTTACAAAGTCTTTAAGTGGAACATTGATGACTCGTTTCTTAGGGAAATGTGGTATAGGTAATATTGAACTGATATAATACTTATGTTATGTACTAGTTGGTTACATAGGTGCAATTACATTGAGCGGGGGTGTTGGAAATACAATGTAATTACACTGTTACATTTATTTTTTAAGTTGGCAACAATGCTAGATTTTTTCTTTTTTTTACTCCATGTGTCATGGCGGATAAGTTACTACTGTCTTGTGCGTGTGTAAAATTACAGTTGTTAAAATAATACAAAACATTGAACATTTGAAAACTGCATTATTTATTTAAGTATCTCATCAAGAAGCTTTTGTCCTTATCTTTAATGAAGGAAAGTCCTAAAGGATATAGACTACTACAAAAAATATTTAACTTGCCAAGTAATAGGACGCTAAACGAAAATATTTTTGATTTATTGAAGCATAAAGTGAGGAAATGGGACATCAAAAACAAATTATGCTCTATTTTATTTGACGAAGTAGCACTGTCACCCCATCTCACATATGTTGAGGCACAAGATCAAATAATAGGCTTTAAAGATTTTGGGAATGAGCGCCAATTTAAATACTGTGATCATGCACTAGTATTCATGATCAAAGGTATTTGTTCACACTAGCCTATTTCCTTTTAATTCTGTGAGGGAACTACTGCTGCTGCCACAGTTACACAGATATTAAAGGAAGTAGTATCCAAAATCTCGCAGTCAGGGTTAATACCACTAGCGATAGTATGTGACCAAGGCTCAACGTTTGGAACAGCTATAAATATGCTGAAGACAGATACTGACCGCAAAAGAAATTTAAATGGGGAACATAATGGTAAGTAGATGCCTGCGCTTCTCATTTATTGCAAAATTTGTTACTGTCGTCCTTTAAATTAACATTATCTAATAAATAACTTTTGATTTGCAGATGGAACTCTTGAGATAGCAGGCCAACAATTAAGTGTGGTGTATGATCCACCACATCTACTTAAGGGCCTTAGAAATAACCTGCTTACAAAAGATATGGTTTTCAAAGGCAAGGTTGCTTCTTGGGAAGATATCTTAACAGTATTCAATGCTGATTGTCAACTAGGCCACACAAGAATGAACAAAAAACTAACTGAGCACCATCTTTATTCCAAAAAAATGAATGAAGGTTAGTGTGGCTGCCCGAGCGCTGAGTACAACAACGAGCGCAATGCTCAAAAACACTGCATTATAACCACAGCAACAGGTGAAATCGTTAGTGAGACAATGGCTACGACTGGAGAAGCAGTGGAATTCGTGGATAGGCTCTTTGACAGCATCAATAGATCACAGAGAGGCACTGTTAAGGGAAAGTTACGAGGACCAATAAAGCCAAACTCATAACACTTTGAGTTTTGGCAAGAAGCTAAAACAATACTAAAAAATATTAAATTTATAGACAACAAAAGTAAGAGAGCACGAAAAAATAATAAAACGTATAAGATCCGAGTTCCTTCCCTTGACGGATGGATTACAACGATAGAAAGTTTTGAAAGGTTGTTCAAGCTCTTGTTTGAAAAGTATGGAGTAGTATATTATTATCCTAGAAATATTAATCAGGATACTTTAGAAAATTTTTTTGGCAGGATCAGAGCAATCAACTACAGAATTGTCAATCCTGATGCGAGTACTTTCGTTAATTGTTTTAAATCCCTATTAATGTCCAATGTTATTGGTCCACACTCAATGTATTCTAATTGTGAGGAGCATGAAGGAGTCACGGTGCTTGATTTTTTAAAATTTCTGACAAGTAGTTACAAAGAGACAGACGATAGTAATAAAGAAAATGTCCCGTGTATTACGAAAAGTAGTAGCATCAACCAGTCGCTAAATGCTGCGAATGAAAGAATACGTGTGCACTCTTCAGCATATACAGCAGGATATGACTGGAAGAGAATGCCCTGGGCATTAAGTCCGCCGATGTACAAAAGTGCATAAAGATGAATAAATAAATAAATAAAAATATATGTAGGAGACTGACAAGCAAATTTAATTGTAAGCATTGCTCTGATACATATGTTGTAAAAGAAATAGACACTATTCATAAATGGATTGAACAACGAGAGTACAATCTTTTGAAACATTCAAATTTAACATATCCATCAAAGAAATTTTAAATATTGTAGAGGGATATCTCGGGTCTTATACACAACTATTTAAATAAGTTCGCATACCAAAAATATTTGAAAAAACAGTTAATTTTTTATTTTATTTTATTTTATTTTATTGAGATGAGATATTTAAAAGCCATGACTTGAAATGGTTTGGGTGCCCTGAACATAACAAAATTGCAAAGGAATGGCTAATAGGTTTAGTTTTAAGAATACATATTCACAACTGGAGCAATATAAAAAACAAAATTTTGAAAGGGGGCATCCAAGAGAGGCTTGTGGAGCGAATGGGTTCACCGCAACAAATGGCCTATGAAAAATATAAGGTTAAGAGAAAAGAAAAATCTACTTCCTAGTCCTTTCCCACGGCGCCAAGACATTCTTTCAAGGGCTGTCGTATCAGATGAATTCTTCTTCAGAAGCTTCGTCATACTGGCTCATCATGTCAAAGGATGTCGTCCTCGGCCTCTTTTGCCTTCTAGTAGGCAAGAGCCACCTCTAGTGCGGCAGTAGGCGTTGTGCGCATACAGCCAGTGACCGCGGAGCATGGGAGTCGCTGGAATTGCTGCAGGTCAACAATTAAGTGTGGAGTATGATCCTCCACATCTACTTAAGGCTCCTTAATAATAACCTGCTTACAAAAATGTATGGTTTTTAAAGGCAAGGTTGCTTCTTGGGCAGACAGTATTCAATGTTGATTGCCAACTAGGCCACATAAGAATGAACAAAAAACTAACTGAGCACCACTTTTATTTGTATGGCTTATGGTATGGTATAATAATTATTTTTTTTGAAACTACTATTCTTGACTTATTTCCTGCCATTCATAAATATACAAGTACACAATTTTACCATTTGACTCCAGCTCTCATATACCTTCAACAGGTTATGGGCCCAGGTACGTCAAAAAAAAGAGCGGATTACAGAGATAATAGTCGACTTAGAAAGTTAAAAAGAAATGGCGTCCGAAACACGAGTTTGTATTTTACCCAAACTAACAAATGAAAACTACGCAAATTGGAAGTTCCGTGTACAATGCTTGCTAGAAGAGAAAAAGCTATCCGAAGTTACAAAAAACCATTACAGCTGAAGAAAGAAACAAGGAAGATGACGCAAAGGCGCGATCATTGATTGTACAATGTATTCCAGATAGATATTTAGACATAATTAAAGATTCTAACACAGCTGGTGATATGTTAAAGAAATTAGATGAAGTATTTCAAAGAAAGAGTGTGTTCTCCAAGTTACATTTGCGAAGAAAACTACTTTCTTTAAAGCTGGGAGACAACAAGATGGAAGAATATTTATACAAATTTGAATCCCTAATAAGAGAACTAGAAAACTTAGATAAAAAGGTTGATGAAGAAGACAAAATATGTTAATTACTGATGGGACTACCAGAATCATACAACACCGTCATAACAGCTATTGAAACTATCTCGGAGAAGGTGACTCTAGACTTTGTGAAAACGAGACTATTAGATGAAGAACTAAAGAAAGTAACATCCAACACACAAGAACCTGAAACAATCTTTACAGCCAATGTGGAATGCTATAGATGTTATATAAAAGGGCATATTGCCAAAAATTGTAAGAAAAATAACTTTAGAGGTCGCCGAATGAGAGGTCGAGCTACAGGCCATAGCGCAAACTATGTGACAAATGACAAGTGGAGTGTTATAGCTATTAACAATGAGTTGGAATGTAACATAGCAGATCTTAATAACACAATAAAGTTCATAATAGACTCAGGTGCAACGGAAAACATAATAAAAGAAGAATATGAAAATTGTATGCATAATATCAAAGAGCTAGATCACACTATAAATATTAAAATGGCAAATGGAAACATAATGGAAGCTAAGAAAAGTGGTGAAATTACCATAAAAAGTCAAGGCACATAGATGAATATTCAATGCATAATAGTACCAGGAATAGCTCACAACTTATTATCTGTGAAAAAGATGTCTCAAAAAGGACTTCAAGTGCTATTTAGCAAGTATGGTATACAAATTAAAAACAAAGGACAAGTGTGGAGATCAAAGAATTCAAACCCACTTTATATATTAGAAAGAATCATATTAGAATCTGAGCTATGTAATGCAGCCGTGGATGATGAAGGAATATTATGGCATAGAAGACTAGGACATGTAAACAGGAAGAGCTTATTGAAAATGAAACTACCAGTAACTAATAAGGTATGTGATGCATGTATGCAAGGAAAGTCAGTGAGAAAACCATTCTTACCTACAGCAAAGACACAATCAAATAGAGTTGGAGAGCTTATACACACAGATATAGCAGGACCTATAAATCCAGAGTCACAAGAAGGATATAGATACATGATGACAGTGATAGATGACTATTCCCACTATGTTGTGATATACTTACTAAGAAACAAGTCAGAAGCCAGTGAAAAACTAATAGATTATATAAATATGTATAAAAAACAAAAGGAAAATTATATAAAAAGAATTAGATGTGACAATGGTGGTGAGTACAACTCTAATATGTTTAGACAGTTCTGTAAACAAAAAGGTATCAACATTGAACATACTCAACCATACAGTCCTCAGCAAAATGGAAAAGCAGAGAGAATGAATCGCACCATTTTTGACAAAGCAAGGACAATGATCATTGAATCTAACCTACCTAAATACCTGTGGACCGAAGCTGTAATGTGTACGGCATATCAGCTCAATCGCTGCCCATCGAAGGCTATTCATTTCAAAATACCCTGTCAAGTATATAAAAGAGATATGACCTTAGACAAACTAAGAGTGTTTGGTGCTAAAGGATGGATGGTAACAATAGCCAGAAAAGATAAGAGAGTTGTCAGAGAGAGCAAAATCAATTCGAATGGTTGGTTATTCTTATAATGGATATAGACTATGGGATCCAATAACAGAGGAGATTACAGTATCGAGAGATGTAAAATTTAACGAGAAAGATATCAGATATGAGAAAGAAAACTTAATTAAGGAAAATAATGATAATAAAATTATATATCAATAAATAAGAGATAATAATGGTACTGAACAAATGAATCAGTATACAAAAATACAACCTACATACAGTAACAAAATAATTCAAGAGAAGCAAGATCAGGGACTAAACAATCTAGATAATGAGAGTATAACAAGTGAAAAACAAACTAGAAATGATGGCAGACCAAAACGGCAGAGTAAGAAACCTGAGAGGTATAATGAGTACATTACAGATTTTGCCTACGCTATGAGCGCAGATGTGCCAACATGCTATGAAGAAGCTATTAAAGATAGAGATTGGATAGAAGCAATAAATAAGGAGATAAAAACATTACAAGATATGGAAGTATGGACAGAAAGTAAGTTACCAATAAATGAGAAAGTGATAGATACTAAATGGATATTTAAGTCAAAATCAGATGGTACAAAGAAAGCTAGACTTGTTGCGAGAGGATTCCAACAAGAAATTGAAGATCTGGACCTATACTCGCCAGTAGCAAAGATGACGTCAATAAGACTGTTCTTATCCCAAGCTGCAATAAACAACTGGGAGCTGAGACAACTTGATATACCTTCAGCTTTCCTAAATGGTACTCTTAAAACCGATGTGTATATAGAACCACCAAAAGGAGTACAAATGAAAACTGATAGAAATGTATTAAAGCTAAAAAAGGCCTTGTATGGTCTGAAAGAATCACCGAAAGTTTGGAACAGTACTCTAAATAGTTTCTACAAAGAAAAGTTACAAATGTAAAGATCAGCATATGATGTATGTTTATATAAAGGCATGAACATATGGTCAATCGTATTTGTTGATGATATACTACTGACTGGACAGAAAGACCAGATAGAATATGTAATTAAATGTTTGAAACAAGAATTTGAAGCAAAAGATCTTGGTAAAGTTAAAAGTTTTTTAGGTATAGATATAACAAGGAATGAAAACACTTTAGAAATATCTCAAACTAAGTTTATTAATGGATTGTTACAGTATTACAATATGAGCACATGTAAATCTTCAAAGACTCCAATGGAAAGCACATTCCAAGCTGATGATAAGGCAGAGAAGATTGGCGCACCCTATAGAGAGATTATAGGAAGTTTAAATTATTTGTCAATGATTAGTAGACCGGATATAACCTTTTCCACGAGTTACTTGAGTCGCTATCTTGATAAACCAACAGATCAACTGTGGACTGCTGCCAAGCGTATTCTTCGTTATCTGCAAGGAACAAAAAATAAAGCATTAGTATACAAAGGAAACAAAGAGAAAGACAATAACATTATAGCATATACAGATTCAGATTGGGCCGGAGATAAATCAGATAGAAAAAGCATAAGTGGTTATGTAATATACCATGGAAACAATTTGATATCATGGTGTTCTAAGAAACAACAGTGTGTTGCATTGTCAAGCTCCGAAGCTGAATATGTTGCTGCTTCAATGTTTGCAAGTGATTTGATATTTGTGCGTGGACTAGTGTTAGTTTTTCAAAACGACTGTAATGTGTTACTACAAGTGGACAATCAAAGTGCTTTAAAGATGATAAACAATTACGAAAACACTAAACGATCCAAACACATAGACATTAGAGTGCATTTTATAGTGCAACAACCTCAGATGCAGATATCATAAAAAATGATTTTGTTGATGAATCCAGTTCATTAAGGCAATACTTTGAATCTGGAGATGTATTCATCCTAGATAGAGGTTTTAGGGACTCATTGCCTCTTTTAGAGCATTGTGGTTATCAGGTTCATGAGCCTTTGTCTCCAGAAGATGGTGAATCACAGCTAAAAACAAGAGACGCTAATAAGTCTAGAGCCGTGACTATGTGTCGATGGGTAGTAGAGGTGGTGAATGGCATTTTTAAAACAAGATTTAAAATATTTCGCCAAAACTATTTTAACAGGGCTTCTACACCTTTCATGATAGATTTTACTGTGGCTGCTGCCCTAATTAATAAATTCCACACAAAAATAAGGGACAGGGATGATGCAGCTCAAATACTAGAAACAGTTCATCAGAATATGGAAACAAATAATCATTTATCTGAATATATTAGGGAACGCAATCTTAATAGAGCTAGGGCCAGACTTTAGAAATATAGACGTAGGCTCCGAAAATGTTAGGGAATTTCCTATTTTAACTTACAGCGACTTAGTAGTAGTAGTTGCTTGTGGTACATACCAATTAAAGCAAGCTCGCTCCTGTTATGGTGAGCATATGAGAGCTAATGGTTGCTACCACATAGAAATATGCAATGACCATAGGAGCAGCATTATGGAAGGAATACACCTTAGTCCTAACTGCTCTTTACTTAGGGCTAGAATCGCAAGTCGACACATCAGTCGAAAAATATATTTTATATATATTTTAATTAGTGGCAATGATTCTGGCAGAAGTGCAATTAAAAAGTATTGTTGTAACTGTATTGTTGACCGTCGAACGGTAGGATGTTGTGCCCATATAATGACATTAATATGGTATTTGGGTTGGGCACGACATCAAACAAATATTTTTCCTCCGCCTCAATTCCTGGATGATGTGCTAATTGTGTATGACACAAATGATGTATGATCATAAAATACCTAACAACTACATATAACTTGATATTGTATGTGAGAATAACAATAAAATGATGAATAAGAAAAAAAAACTGTAGTTATTTCTGAAAATTAAAATCATTTTATATCTTAAAAATCCCGACTTTTTTTAATACCAATTCCTTAATCATTTCATTCTTTAAATTGTATACGAGGGCGGGTCAATAAGTCCGTGATTTTTTGAATTTCTGACCTCTTTACTGAAAAAGCAACACTACTCCTGTCAACAGGCATCTGTCAGTTGACTCCTGTCAAAATTTGAACTTGCTGCGTCAGTTAGTTTGTGTTTGACAGCTATCTTTATCAGACTACCCAGTAATTTGAGAAAAAAATGGAAAAAAGTGAATTTCGTGTGCTTATTAAGCATTATTTTTTGCGAAAAAAAACCATTACCGAGACCATGGCTAAGTTTGATAAATACTATGGGGACTCTGCGCCATCGATTTCAATGCTAAAAAAGTGGTTTACTGAATTTCGTTGTGGCCGTACAAGCACTGAAGATGCCGAACGTCCTGGACGCCCAGTTGAGGTCTCTTCACCCGAAACAATCGAAAAAATTCACGATATGGTGTTGGCCGACCGAAGATTGAAAGTGCAAGAGATTGTGGAAGCCGTAGGGATCTCGCATGGCTCAGTGGTTTCAATTTTGAATGATCACTTGGGCATGAGAAAGCTTTCCGCAAGATGGGTGCCACGATTGCTCACAGTCGACCCCAAACGCAATCGTGTAACAACTTCACAGGAAGGTTTGGCGTTGTCTAATCGCAATACTGAGGAGTTTTTGCGCCGTTTTGTAACCGTCGACGAAACATGGATCCATCACAACACACCAGAGACCAAACAACAGTCAAAACAGTGGGTTTCTAAGGGTGAATCGGCGCCAAAGAAGGCCAAGGTGGGTTTGTCAGCCAATTAAGTTATGGCGACTGTCTTTTGGGATGCACACGGGATGATCCACATTGACTACCTTCAACCGACCTCGTTTGGCCAAGAAAAAAGTTCTTTTCCACCAAGACAATGCAAGGGTGCACACATGTGCAGTTGCCATGGCAAAAATCCATGAATTGGGCTATGAATTGCTCCCTCATCCGCCCTATTCTCCAGATTTGGCTCCGAGTGACTACTTCTTGTTCCCAAACCTGAAGAAATGGCTTGGTAGAAAAAGATTTGACTCCAAATATGAAGTCATCTCGCAAACAAAGGCCTATTTTGAGGACCTCGACAAATCATATTTTTTGGAAGGGATAAATAAATTGGAGAAGCGTTGGACAAAGTGTATAGAGCTCAAGGGAGACTACGTTGAAAAATAAAAGATTTATTTATCAAAAAATCTGTGTTTTATTCCAAAAGTCACGGACTTATTGACTCACCCTCGTATTATCATTTCCATATGCTTTTATATATGTGCACCTAGGTCCAAAGTGTCTATGGGTAGTGGGCATTCCCCTTTGGAGATCATCTGCGTAAAGATGGTAGGAAGACAGTAATTGATTTGTGATTGAGTTAATAAAAACTGCGAAAAGTAACGGTGATAACACGCCGCCCTGACGCCCGCAGATGTTGTGAGCCAAGAGGAATAAACGTTTTCAGTACATACACGCTGCTGGCGACCGTACAGGTAACTACGAAACCAGTCAATTGCCGATGGAGATATGTTAAGAGCGCACAATGTACCCAGCAAGATATCAAAATCCACAGTGTTGAAGGCGTTGCTAAAGTCAAGTAAAGCAAAGACCGTTAGTTTTCCATCATCCATGCCTGACCTAACATCGTCCGTAATATGGACTAGAGCTGTTGTAGTGCTATGACCTGGATGGAAACCTGACTGGAAAGGATTGAGGAGACAATTGCTTGGGAGAAATAAAGTTAACTGTGTGTGAATGAGACGCTCGAGGACTTTGGAAAGAAAAGGAAGGATAGATATGGGACGGTAATCTGAGAAGGAGGATGGATTACATTTCTTGGGGAGAGGAATAATTTGAGCCATTTTCCATGCAGATGGAAAAACGTTGACGGATATGGAATAGTTGAGAATATGGCTAATAGGCTTGTGTCCATTTAGAATAAATATAAGGGATAGGGGTTTATAATGATTAATTCTGTTATGGAGAAAATAACAAACATTTTTTTATTAATAAAAAGCGTTAAAGATTAATAATATTTTTAAAAAATAAATTTCGTAAAATGAAACCTTTAGTCACGTTACAGTAAACACCAATCAGAAAGCGTTACGTCACGCCGTGCGAAACTCCAATCATGTCTTTGACGTTTCGAGTATCACTACCGGTTCTTGATAAAATTTTGGTTTTTAACAATTAATATCAAGTTGATACAGTTTTTGCTAATTATAATTTGAAAGAATTAACCATGGAATCTGTATTCAGCAAAGCAGACAGTAATAATTTTCCCAGAACCGATGCCGTTATGTTTTTAAATTTTTTCGCGTCGAACAGTGACTCATCTGAATTTCGCAATGTTAAAACTTCCTTGTAAGTATAAAATATTTATTATAAGCTTAAATGCTATGTGACATTTCAGTTCGGTACACAAGAACTAATGTTAAAAAATGCAAAATAGTAACAAACTTGTATAATTTCAGGTCTTCACGAGCCTCATATGGAGATGACGCCATAAGTTATGTCCAGCTTAAGCGTGACGGAAACATTTTGTACTGTAAAGTGCAAAATATGTCCTGAACACAAAGTTCACGCAAAATTATATGGATGCACACTGGTTGTTGATGAAGAAGATGATATTATTAACTCCGTTCAATGTCAAGACTGCGTAGCTTCACAGGGAGGATGTAAACACGCAATAGCATTTCTTATGTGGGTTCATCGCAGAAGTGAGGAACCATCATGCACTTCGGTGGAATGTTATTGGAGAAAATCAAAACTGTCTAGAATTGGTAGTAGCCTAAAATATATGACAGCAAAAGACTTGTCCGAAGGCAGGCTCATGTTGCCAGCAAATTCATCTGTTTTTTTGATGAAGTTTTTGGAAGAGTGACGTAAGAGAAAAATTAATAACTGTGAACTTTTAGAATATTAAACCACTTATTGTCAAAACGAAGAACAAGCCCTCTCCATGCATCAACTTATATGTAATTTTAAAGAGAAATGTGTTGATGCGTTTTTAAAAAAAATACATATATCACCTTCATTAATACAGAGTTGAAATAAAAACAAGAAAACAATCTAAGAGCAGCCTATGGTTTGAACTAAGGTATGGTTGAATTACGGCTTCAAAAGCCTTTGAAGTTAGCAGATGTAAAACTACTGATGTGAAATTACTGACACACTTTTATCGCTCATATTAGGTGGTAAAATTCCAGACACTACTTCTATGAAACGTGGCCGTCTTATAGAAGATGAGGTAAGAAAAACAGTGGAAAAAAACTGAAGAAAAAGATAAATAAGTGTGGCCTGATATTAAATTCCAAATATCCAATGACTGCTGGTTCCCCATATAGAATATTTGAAGATAGCATAATCGAGATTAAATGTCCTATTAATGCCAACACATTTAAAAATTATATACAAAATGGAAAAGCTGCAGAAAAATATTGTGCCCAAATGCAGCTTCAAATGTATTTAACAGGAAAGAAAAATTGTTTCTTTTGTATAGCGGACCCAGATTATAGTGAAAATCAAAAAGTGGAGATTTTAAGTGTGCCATTCAATATTGAGTATGTTAACAATTTGATTAATAATAAACTATTAAACTTTTGGAAAATTAATGTATACCCATTGTTATATCAAAGTGTGGAACTATAACATATTTGAAATAAAAACAAGACAACAATCTAAGAGCAGCCTATGGTTTGAACTAAGGTATGGTCGAATTACGGTTTCAAAAGCATTTGAAGTTAGCAGATGTAAAACTAGTGATGTGAAATTACTGACACACTTTTATCGCTCATATTAGGTGGTAAAATTCCAGACACTACTTCTATGAAACGTGGCCGTCTTATAGAAGATGAGGTAAGAAAAACAGTGGAAAAAAAACTGAAGAAAAAGATAAATAAGTGTGGCCTGATATTAAATTCCAAATATCCAATGATTGCTGGTTCCCCATATAGAATATTTGAAGATAGCATAATCGAGATTAAATGTCCTATTAATGCCAACACATTTAAAAATTATATACAAAATGGAAAAGCTGCAGAAAAATATTGTGCCCAAATGCAGCTTCAAATGTATTTAACAGGAAAGAAAAATTGTTTCTTTTGTATAGCGGACCCAGATTATAGTGAAAATCAAAAAGTGAAGATTTTAAGTGTGCCATTCAATATTGAGTATGTTAACAATTTGATTAATAATAAACTATTAAACTTTTGGAAAATTAATGTATACCCATTGTTATATCAAAGTGTGGAACTATAACATATTTGAAATAAAAAAACAATCTTAAAGTTTTCCTTAGTTTTATTTTATTAAAGAATCTTGCAAATTAAATAATGCACATGCTATGATTATTATCTCGTCAAGATTTTTTACAAATTTAAAAGTAATACATGCATGTGGTCTAAGTATATAAAATTCACGTAAGCGCCTAATAACTCTCTCTATATGAATCCTCAAGCTGGCAATCTGTTTAGTTACGTTCGCTTCAGTTTTACTCATTTTCACTCCTTTTTCAACACTTGGAGGTCTTACTAGTGTAACACCTGATTTTTTTTAAATATTGTTCTACATGTTTAAAGCCCCTATCTGCCATAACACGCATACCACTTTTTAAGGTGTTTATAAAATCCCACGATTCAACTAAACATGTGTCAGTGATTCTGCCTCCGAATACTGGAGAAATATAGTTCACTAGTCCGTTTGGTGTACAGGATATTAAATACTTTATAGTATTTGCTTTCTTGTACTCTGACCATGTCAGAGCTTGATTTACTGCCTTAGGTGGCTTTTGCACCTCAATTTCAAGGCAATCTATAATGCAACTAACATTATAATATTTATGCCTGAATGACATAGGTAAGGTCCTTTTAATCATTGCACTGTCTAATTCCACAATAAAAGGACGCATGACACTGGCTATCATAGGTATATTTTTTTAAAATATCTTGCTTAGACTTGATGGAGCCATTCCATAATCGTCTGACAGCTGCTTAAATTTACCATCTAATCTTATTTTATTTAAGCAAAGTAATAAATGGTGTTGGGGAATATTTATACAATCTTTTATTAAATCAATTAAGTAGTAACAACTAATTGGAAGACCTATGTATAGTCTTGGCTTTTTCTCAATTTTTTTAATTGTATTTAACATGGCCTTTGCTGCTTCTATTTTTTTGTCTTCTTCGATCAATTCACTACAGTCAGAAGATGATTTAACTTGTGGGAAGTCATTGATAGTGAAGGACTATTGGTAGCTACAGATGGTATATATAAAGAAATATCACTGTCTGAATGTTCTTCTTCAATAAATTTGTTTTTTGCAATTTTGCTTAGATTTTGTAACAGTTACAGTTTTAAATGGGGATGTGGACCTGGATGTTACAGAATGTTTCAAAGGTGATAATGCCTGATCTATCAATTTCACATTGGTCTGCACAGCCTTACTTCTGAATTTGTAGGTTATAAATGCTTGAACAGATTTATCTGTTGACTGTTGACATAACATTTCTGGCACATTTCCTCCAACTGTTTCAATATTCTGTAAAAGATATACAACAAAATAGCTTTATAATGGTAAGAACTAGGTATTTGCCATTTCAAACTTTAAATCATTTAGGTAGTTATGTTGTTTGATATTATACGTACTTAAACTTGTATCAGAACTATCTATAAGAGAACAACTTGGAGTACAACTTTCTTTTGATTCATTCAGACACTCTTCTATTATCATCTTTCTTTGTTTTTTTAGAATATATGGCCGTTCTGTACTGCTGCATGTTCGTTTTTTTCTGTCTTCTTGACATCCAAATTTACTTGGCATACAACCTGGTTTCATGCGCACTTGTGATACTGTTCCCTTCATATGATACTCCATATAATTAATCATATCATTTGGCAACTAGAATAATAAAAAGAGTATGTTTGTAACATTAATTAGAAAACTAAAATAAAACGTTCACTCCTAAAAGTGAAACAACTTAACCTGAACTCATGTATTTATTATTTAGAAAATAGGGATTCTACAAAACACATCTAGTTTGCTCGAATTAAGTAATAGATTGTATTGTGTGAAATACTTACATCAAAATGATCTTCACAAAAATATATTCTTGAATCTGTTGATAAAGTATGAGCATTATCTCTTCTTGCAAGTTTTAGCCACTTTTTCCGTATTTCTCCATTGTTTGGAACATATATAAATAACTTGTTTGACGTTTGTATAGTCGTGCTATCACACTGGGGCACTATACAGTACTTATAATATGAGAAATTCATTTTTAAACGATAAAAACTAGCTATAACGTACAAAGACACGATCGCTCTTTGGTTTGTTTCGCACGGCGTGACGTCATTCAAGACGCCATGACAGTCTTGTGCGTTTTGGAACCAAATTGAAATTGGTTTTTTAAAACGCGAAAGAACAATGGCAGAAACATATTTACTTAAAACTTAAGCGTTTAAAAAATCGAGTCACAGTAAACTTAATCAAAAAAAATTCTATGATTTATCATTACACCACCATGTGTTGTATAAGTCTTATAAAAGATAAGACTTACAAAAGATAAAACTGCAGAGACAAACAATTGTCTTCGGCAGATTTTCGACTTGAGATCGGTGAGACTTTATGCAAACTAGGCTTGAAACCTAATATGAAGAACTGAAGGTCAGTTGAAAATGAAATTCAAGCAAAAAAACAAAAGGGGCCAGCTCAACATGTCCCCCATTAAGGCAAGCAGTAAGGCAGGGTCAAATTGGCCACTGGCCGATTTGGGTAGAAAAAAGGATTCGGTGCAAATTTCCCAAATGTACTGGCGTATCTCAAACAATTTGTGAGAAATGTCGAGTAGCGTTATGCTACAATAAACAAAATAATTGTTTTAGATCCTTTCATACCACTTAGTAGATTTTCTTTTAGTTTCACTCAATGTTACAGTAATGTAACACTCCCTCAAAAATATTTTTTAATTTTTGACAAATACGTGTTTTTTTATTTGTTTAAACCTATCATATTTCAATTTAATTCAAAATTTTATGATCTTGGGCTACAAAGGGTTAATATTTTAGAGAGTACGATCATTGTTTGTTAATATACAAGTGACACTGCTGCACTTGTATATTGCAAATTTTGTTAAAGCGTCGCTTCGGGTCCCATGAAACTTCATGGGCCCCGAAGCGACGCTTTAACAAAATTTTCGTTTTAATCAACCACGTTTGTACTGGATGCTATAGCCGAACCAACAAAAAAAGTATTTATCTCAAGTCTTTTATTTATTTGGTACTAAATTTTGGTTTAACTTTGTTTGTTTTGACAAAGCGTTATCCTTGGTGATTGAAGGACAACTGTCCAAATTTCAGTACAACACTTTGAGCGATAAACTGCAGTCTGTATCCAAATTATGAGACTGTAACAGAAGCGAAAAAGAGGTGTTATCCTGAAGGTATTTTTTGTACTGAAAAGAGTGCTGTTGTTCCTCTTCAAAATAGAATGAACCATACTGCACAAAGGTTATTGTTGTCTATTAATGAAGTTATGCAATCACTTACAATGAATCAGTTACAAAATCTTTGCCTTATTTCAAAATGGGGATGTGATGGGTCAGGCTGCCATTCCGAGTATATTCGGAATGACAGCCTGACCCATCACATCCATGAACAGAGATTCGAAAACGTTGAACAATCTGATGCAAACATGATAATTACTTCTGTTGTGCCAGTTCAACTTATTTATGATTCCGGCAATGGGACAACAGTATTTATCTTTCCTAATACAGGCATTATTTGCTTAAAGGGAAGCTCCAATCACGAATATTGTTTTACACATTTTTTGGTAACGAAATAAAACATTTTGTATTTGTATTGTATTGTATCTGGCAACGCCCCTCTTCACCTCGGTATTGCCGTCCGTTAAAGAACTTTTAAGAACTGTAACTCGAAAGTATTCAATCTGAGATTGGTGTTTTAACACCACCAGTTGTCGAACTAGAGAGAGAGAATGTGTTGATAAACGTAAGTTAATAATTACTATGGTTGATGGGAAGATGGTTGATGCCTTGACAGACACGAAATTTGCTATGCGTTGTTATATTTGTAAACTCACATCGAAAGATCTATTGAAGATAGATTAAAATTTTGCATATCGAAACCGATCTTAGAAGGAAACCTTAAGTATGGTATTTCATCACTAAAAGGTTTGCGGAGTTCATATTGCACCTAGGATACAAATTAAAAGTTGCTAAATGGCAAGCAGAAGCTGCTCTCATAGTCAATCCTTAATATCAAATGAAAAGCGCCACATACTGATGAGAAAATGTTGCGCCCTAAATATTTTTTTAAAAAATAGTCAAGCAAGGCCAGTTGCTCAGTTAGATATTTTTTTCAGCGATAAAGTCTTTGACTTGATTGTGTCGCAAACAAATCTTTTTCTGAACAAACTAAACTTAAGAACCTAATAAAGTGGGTCCCAGTAACCAGAAATGAAATACGTGCTTTTTTAGGAATATTGATTATCCATTATAATCAATATTCCTAAAAAAGCACGTATTTCATTTATCATATCAGGATATTTCAGGTATCATATTTTACCAAGTATTGATCTGTACTAGTCTACAGATCCAAGTTTTCGTGTTTGCGAGATTGCGAATATTATGCCTGTCAATTTGAATGACAACAGTCAACAGCCTTTAAGGGGCAGTGATAATTTCGACAAACTTCATAAGTTGCGTCCACTTTTATATTTGGTCAATGAAAATTGTCAAAACAACGCCAAAAATACTTCGTTTCAGAACATAGATTAATGTATAATTCTATTCAAAGGTACATGCCGCTCAAGCCCATAAAGAGGGGCTACAAAGTTTGGAGTCGCTGCGACAGCATAACTGGATATTTGTACGAATTTTTAGTTTATACTAGAAAAACGGTAGTAGGTAGGAGAGAGGGCGCAACAGTGCTCGTGTTGACATCGGCTCTGATATATAAAATCGTTAAATATTATAAAAGTTTGTAATTCGATGTAAAACAGTGATAAATACGTGAAATAAGTTGTAAACCCAATGGACAAGTGTTATGTGCTGCATAAACTGGACACTTAAGTTGAAATATCCAAAAAAACCACTACCAGCTAAAGTCAGTGTTAGATACTTCTACTGAAGAATATTGAAGAAAGCAACCTGTAAAGACCACAACTAAACTACTTACCTAAAATACAAGTAAGGAATAAGTACAAAAAAACGTATATTGGTCAATGTTGTATAATAATATGTTTAAACCTTAAATTACCTTCAACATAAAAAAAATAAAAGTCACCGTACATAATCGAAACATCCACGATAGCGCCATCTAGCGACTAGTAAATAAAACAACCTACAAGGGGCCGTTCTAATCCAGCGCAAGATATATTCAAACAATTACACCTAACAATTCGTTACAATGGAAGAAATCGCAAAAATCTTACAAAACATACAGGTCGACATAGCAAATAATAAGAAAGAAATGAAAGAGATGGAACACAACATCAAAAAGTCTATAAATAAAAATATAGACGAAAAATGCCTCATTTTTGAAACTAAAACCAAACAGTTGGAAACAAAAATAGGAGGGATTCAAGATACGTGTAACCTTCGACAATTTTTTTGGTGATTTTTCTCTCTTGAAATATCTCTATGAAAATGGATTATACGCTTCAGGAACTGCAAGAAGGAACAGAGCTGATTTACCAAAAATAGTAAAAAACAAATCAACTGAAAGTTGAAGAGTTTGAAGTTTCGAGTGGCAGTAGCGAGAGGTCTCATTGCCGGCTTTAGTAACAGGAAACGAAAATATAACGCACTAAGTACAGTAACTAACAAAACAAAATATGAAGAGCCAAATCGACAAAAAGTGATCGGTGCTGTTCCTCCTGAAAAGCGCTTCTTGAATGTTGGAGATCACATGCCAGTTGATACAACATATGAACGTTGCAAGCTTTGTAGCATTAAAAGTAATGATAAACGTTCCAAAATCATGTGCGGAAGGTGCCAAGTACGGCTGTGTATAAGACCAAATTTTCCTGTGACGTTACTGATTTTCCATGACTGTGACATCAATATAAGCAATAAATACATGCTAAAACCATTAACAGTTTTTATTTTTACCTGCTAGATCCTTATGCCATACAAATGGCAAATGGGAAAGCAAGATGGAACTGGTTCAACAAAAATAGATCGACAGAATGAAGAAGAGGAAGTTTTACTTGGCAGCATTCATTAGTCTCCGGAGAAGATAAAGCTGCTTGGATGCCATTGTGACTAGGAAATGGACAACGAATTAAAATGCAAGTAGATACTGGTGCTTGTAAAGTAGTTATACATATTAGTGATTACAAGAAGTACTTCTCCAGAACTAAATTAAGACAGTGTGATTTAAAATTTCAGGTGAGCCACTAAGAGCTTTAGGATCTATTAAGATATTAGTATGTAATTTACAAAAAGAGTTATTTTTAGTTGTTATTGATTGTGAAAAGTATTTTGGTTAAGAGTCTTGTGTCCTAAATGGCAATAGTATTTTGAAATCAAACAAGTTAATTCCCAAGGTCTCCAAACAAAACAAATGGTTCAAATTACCAAACAAAAGTACATAAATGTCTTCGAAAAAGATAGGTCATCCCATATTTTAAAATTACAGGCTAGTCTCAAAATTAAGCAAGGAGCTGAACCTATTTTTCACAAAGCGTATACCATTCCATATTCAAAAAAAGAGGAAGTTGAAATAGAGTTACTTAGCCTAGAGAAGGCTGGTATTTTAGTTAAAGTAAGGGCTCCCGTACAAAACCGCAAATTCGCATCGCATCGCAAATATCTGCGAATTCGCACGAGAGCACCGCAAGAATTTCCGATCTGCTTGGCATCGCACATTCCTGCGATATTAGGTCATCCTTGGTGACGCCATTTTAGTCCCCTCTGAGGCCGCTCTAAGAAAGACGCGCGGCGCCTGCGCCGCCTTCTTTGTTTATAAAATGGCGGAATATGATATAGATTTTTTAATATATTTAATTGAGGAGCGTCCCGTCCTTTGGGACACAAGTGATGAACATTATAAAAATAAATTTATTAAGCAAGATGCGTGGAAGAGCGTCTGTGAAAGTTTGTTTCCAAATTTCCAAGACAAAGAAAACAGTGAAAAAACAAAACTTGGTAAGTACTTTTATTTCTACAAAAATACAATCAATGCATATAAGTATGATTTAAATAGCGTGCGCGCGTGTAAGAGGGCTTCCAGAATCTGGCGCGCTATTCGTACTTCTATGAATAAATGTAATTCAGTGCAATAAAGTGTACAGTACGACAAGGTAAATAATGAGCATCGACTAATGTCGTGTTTCTGACCTATTTTGATTTTCTTCTAAATGACATTGATAATTATTTTGTTTGCCTTATAAAGTTGAATTATGTTTTTTTTTAATAAATTACGTTTTAAAATGGTTATTACTTATTTCTGATGTTTTCCTATGCCCATTATTTATCTTGAAGTACCTACTGTATATCTATTTAGAACTAAGAAAGTACTTCCATATTTTCACATTTTTTTAATTGCCACTTCAAGGCTCAAAAGATACTAGAAAAATAATTCGAAAACTTGTCTCTTATTAAATTTGCACTCATTATTCTTGCATTCAACGTCTGTAGGCTTTGTAGTTCAGAATCATCTATGATCATTTCTACGGGGGATTGTAATCCATCGCGGTTCAGTACAAAGTTGTGTAATATACAACAAGCTTTGACGATATCGACTGCAAAATCAATTGAGACGTTAAGGGGTCGATGAAATACTCGCCATTTGTTGGCTGGTATGCCAAAAGCACACTCGACATATCGCCTCGCCCTACTGAAACGGTTAAATATTCTTTGTTTAACGGCTAAATGCTTGCAGAATAAGGGCGCATAACGTTATTTGAAATGGAAAAAGCTTCGTCTCCTATGAAAACAAACGGGACCGGTTCTTAAAAGCCTGGCAACGGCTTCGATATTGGTATGGGCAAGCTGCCTTTCATCAGTGAGTCATAAAGTTTCGAGTTGTGGAAAATCGTGAAGTCGTTTTCCTTTCCATATGCTCTATATATCCACGTAGATGAATCTGTATTTCGAGTCAGTAATGGCCAACAAAATAATTGAATTATAACCTTTGTAATTGTAAAACAGTGATCCGCTATTTGCGGGACTACGGATACGAATATGTTTGCCGTCAATTGCTCCAAAACAGTTTCAAACAACAACAAACTAATTTCTTCAAACAGCTGTTGTGTTATTTCAGGCATGTTTTGACGTAAACAGCGATCCCATATTGCGTTACACACCAATCGTATTGTTTTCGCTATTGCACTTGCACCTCCATAATAGTTTAAATGCATATCGTTGAATTCTTCTCCGGTTGCTAATAAATCTGAAATTAAAATAGAAAATTAAAAAAAAAATAGTGGCGACAATTAAAAAATTTACCCTAATATGACATTAAATACATACATAAAATACAGCCTTGGCCAAAAGTATTAAGCACCCCAGAAAAATGCACAATTCATGTTTACTGATTGAACAGTGAATAAATGCTTATCTTAGATGGCATGCCGGGGTCACAAATAACTTCCTAGAAAAGCAAGCAGCTATCTGTTATGGTCATAAAACACCTGGTGACTGAAAACAAAGGATTTGTTTTTATGCGTTCTTATCAGTCAATGTTTAGTCACTTGTGTTCAGGACTCTAACGAGTCGAGCACGCCGTCATTGCGGCGGTAAGACCCGTTATGGAGGATTGGCTCGAGAGGCGTCACGGGACCCTCTCATACCGATTGACGCAGGTGATCACTGGGAAGGGATGTTTCGGAGATCACCTGTGTCTGATCCGCAAGGAGCCAACGCCTGAGTGCCACCACTGCGATGGCCAGACCGTGGACACGGCTCTCCACACGCTGGCAGAGTGCCCGGCGTGGGTTGAGCAGAGGCGAGACCTCGTGGCGGCCATCGGAGTGGGAGTTCTCTCGCTCGATAGCCTTATTGCGGCTATCGTGCGGAGCGAGAGTGCGTGGAACTCTGCCGTCTCCTTCTGCGAGCAAGTTATGCTCGCGAAGGAGACGGCGGAGCGGGACCGGGAGAGGTTTAGAACTCTCCCGGCCCGCCAGGCCCGGGCACGGGCCAGGCAGCGCAGGCGACTCAGGCGCCGGAGGTCGCAGAACGACCTCCGTCCTCCATAAGCGCAGGCCTGGGGGTGACAGGTGAGGCAATCTGTCACCCTAGCAGAAGCAGGCCGATGCGTTGGTTTAAAAATTACTGAAAACAACATTGACTTGTTTGGTTGGCCAGCGCAGTCACCAGATTTTAACCCAATTGAACATCTTTGGAGCATTTTGAAGCGCAAGATTAAAGAGCATACAAGAATGGCATGCCATTACAAGGGAGGATTGTACTAAGCTTGTACGCAGCATGCCAGCTACAATTACGCCTTTAGTACACCTATGCATTCGTATGCGGCAAGCGAAACAACGAAAAAACTGTCAGTTGTATGGCAGAATTTCGCATACGCTACGTCTCACTCTAGCACTAGGCTACATGAAATAGTTGCATCCTTGTCGGTATTGTTTCGCAAGGAACTGCGTAATCGTCGTTACACAGACGCGGACGTTTCGCTAGTAGTGTTTCGCATCGCAAGGCGTTCGCATGCGTTCTGTCGTTGAGGACAGATTTTCGCACCATGGAAGCCGAAGATATTGAAATATTTTCGAATTCAATTTGAAATTATCCCGATTTATATGCAGTTGGTCACGCAGATTATAAAAATGCTTACAAAAAAGAGGTGGCATCGAGGAAAGTTCAAGAAAAGACAGGGATAAATGGTAAGAAATATATTGTTTGCATTTTTGTTTTTAATTTTCTTTAAAATAGTTTACAAATTGTGATCTATCTGAAAAATTAAATACGGCGTACCACAGGGAAGTGTTTTGGGCCCATTACTTTTTCTCTGTTACATAAATGATTTTCCTAACACTAAGAAACATCAAATGTCTTTATTTGCCGATGATAGTACAGTTATTTTTAATAAAGGTACATTCAATTAAATAGAAAACGATATAAATACTAGTAATGTAGACATTATAAATTTCTTAAATGCTAATAACCTAAAAATCAATCTGTCGAAAACATAATTTATGAATTTTCAAATAAGACGAAAATGGACATCAGAAGTACACATCTCATACAAAGATGAAAGCGTAGAAGAAAGTACAGTAACAAAATTTTTAGGGCTTCAAATTGATAATGACGTAATGGAAAACTCAAATTAATTGTGTGTGTAATAAATTAAATACATTTTCCTATGCTTTATATATGCTATCAAAAGTAGCTAATGAAAATGTACTTCTTGCCGCTTATCACGACTATGTGTCATCGACCTTAAGGTTCGGCATAATATTCTGGGGTAATCCCACAAATAAGCAAGACGTGTTTATAGCTCAAAAGAAATGTCTCCGAGCTATGTGTAAACTAAAAAGCACTGATACATGTAAGCCGCACTTTTTTTTTTGACTTCCCTTCGCGGCACCGTGCGACTAACGTGTGACTTCGTATGCTAACAATTTTAATATTGTTTTCTGTGCTTTTATGTGACTAGTTTCCGGTTTGCGGGCGGCTAAAGGTTGTGTATAGTGTTTCTAAAGAATTTCAGTAAGTTTTATTGTTTTCTAAACATAAATATAGTGCCGAATTCTTTTATTACGACTATTGGTGAGTAAATTTATTATCTTACTAAAAGTGGGTAGGCGGTATCCTTTGTTTAAATTGATTTTTCTCTGCGTATTGTTTATTTTTGAGCTTGTTTTTTTTTTTTTCTTTTTTAAATTGTTGATTGGTGTGTCTTTGTTTGGCTATGTCGGTCGTTAGCGAGTTGCCGGATCCCGGCGGTACAAGTGAATTTCTAACACCAACCGGGAAAAGGACATTTGGCGAAGTGTCACCTGCGGATTTCACGCCGAAAGACGGAAGCCGTAGACGCATTATTAATTCGGACTTAAGTGGAAATGTTTCGTCTCCTACCGGTCGTGATAACTGTGGGGAGTACAATTACTGTGACTTAGTGTCACAGGCCACCGATTACTTATCAAAAATTAATGAATTAGTTAATGATCAGGGATCTAGGATGAATGTAGGGAATAAAACGGCGATTATGGATATTACTCAACGAATTACCGGTATCGTATCAATGTTAGCAATAAAATCCTTTAGCAACGAAGCGAAGTTAGCGAATTTTGAGCGACAAATGGAGGGTATCGCAACTCAACAAACGAGTTTAACGTACGCGGACAAACTTAAGCTTCGCTTACCACCTAAATCTGCCCCGTGCCCGGTACCTACTGAAGCGCGCGTTCCTAGGCCTTGTGTTATTGCCTATCCCACTACGGAACGCTTAGCGGACTATGCGACCTCGTCAGCAACGAAACAAGCTCTTATGAAGGCTATTAAACCGAGCGATGAGGGTTTCCAAATTGTAGGCGTTAAAAAAACCTCTAAGGCAGGCGTCGTGTTACGTGTAGCTAACGAACGGCAGCTTAAGAAACTGGAATCTGTAGACGCCATTAAATCAGCAGGTTTACGATTAGAAAAACCGAAAGGCCGAAAGCCCCGTATAATTGTAAAAGACGTACCCGGTTCTATGGAAGATCGTGCCTTCCTAACAGCTTTATACCGTCAGAATATCAAGGACGAATTAAAATTAAGTGAGAACGATTTTATTAAGTCAACCAAAATTGTTAGGCATCGTAAACTAGAAAATGGGCGTCAATGGATAGGCTTAGAATTGGAGGCAGCAGTTCGGAAACATCTAGCCAACACAAAAGATAAACTTTATATAGACTGGGCCACTTGTCGATTCATAGACGATATAGAAGTAGTTCGTTGCTTAAATTGTCAGCAATTCGGTCATGTACAAAAGTTTTGCACCATTAAAACCCCTACTTGTGCTAATTGCGCCGCCGCACACGAAACGCGAGCTTGTCCAGATAAAGACACACCAAATTTTAAGCCCACGTGTGCACAGTGCAAGCGGTTCAAAAAACCATCTGACCATCGATGCGGCTCACACGACTGTGCCACATACAAATTAAAACTGGAGCAGCTAATATTAAATACCAATTACTGAATAGTTCAGCTTAAAAAAAAAAAAAAAAAAAAAAAAAAAGTTTATAGAGTAACTTACTAAGTAATGGATAATATTTCGATAGGCCAGTTAAATCTTCATAACGATAAAATAGCTACATCAGAATTAGACCGTTTAATTTTAGAACAAAAGTTAGACATTGTCCTTATACAAGAACAATATCAGAGCGCTCGCTTGCGTCGTAATGTAGTACAGCTTGACTGCCGTTCGCAGGCTGGGATATATGTTGCAAGTTCTAATTTTACGGTAACATCTTTGCGTAATCTTATGACGTCACACTGCGCCGTTGCTGAGATCTCATCCTCTACCTGTAAGGTTTACGTAGTGAGCTGCTATTTTCAATATTCACATCCTATTGATCCTCACTTACATCACTTACGTTACGTCTTGCAGTACCTCGTGGGACATAAAATTATCATTGGCGCTGATGTCAATGCGTCGTCTTCATTATGGTATGGCAAGTTGCGTTCAACCGACACGGTTCGACGTTGTGCGGTTGAAGATTTCATTGCGGAAATGAATCTTACTATTCACAATACCCCCGATGCACCACCAACTTTTTGCAACCCAATGGGTGAGTCTTCTATTGACGTGACGCTTACGCGCGGCGACGTCTCGATATCCGGATGGCGTGTCCTCCCGGACGCATCCTGTAGTGATCACCGCTTGATCGTGTACGAATTCATACCAAGGGTTGCACGGGATCCACAAAGGGCTCCTTTTAATTTTAGATATAAAACTAAAGGTGCGAACTGGGCTTTGTTTGGTTCACTATTTGCAACTCATACCAAAGACTTCAGTCGCAGTAGTTTATCAGCTGAGGAAAGCGCAGAAATACTATCAGAAACTTTCACATACTGCGCTGATGTATCTATTGGTCGCGGATCTATCACTAACACTCGTAGATGTGATTGGTGGAATGATAGATTAGTCGAACTACGTAGAAGCTACCGGAAAGCTCGTAGAAAATTAAACAATTTTAAAAAACACAACGTAACAGGAGATTTGTACAATAATGCTCTCATTGCTCTTAGAGTTGCCAGGTCCCACTACAGAGCTGCAGTGGAAAAATCGAAGGGAAACTTAATTCAGAAACTTGTCGATAGACTCGATAGAGAGGGCCCGTGGTCACCTTTGTATCACGAATTTAAGGCAAATAGATCAATCGACCTTGCATACATACAGAACATCAAAATTAATAACAGATATACCACAGGAGTAGAAGAAACAGCAGAATATCTTTTAGAATCACTCGTACCTGACGATCGGCCGGAAAACGACACTGATCATCACCGACAGATCAGGCAGTGGGCCATCGAACCACCACTGTCTCCAATGTCTGATTTACCATCTTCAGACGAATTTCTCGGTATCATTAGATCCTTGCCACTAAACAAGGCTTCGGGCGATGATAAAATATCTAACAAAATGATCAAAGAAGCTTGTAAACTTTCGGGTGACACGATTTTCACTGTCTTTAAACGTTGCATTGCTGAAGGAATATTTCCTCGTATATGGCGGTGCGGTAATATTCGTATAATACCAAAAAGTGGCGACAAGCCACCGGATGATCCTAAATCCTACCGACCAATCACATTGTTACCATCGTTAGGAAAGCTTTTAGAACGTCTTGTAGTGCCCCGGCTTCTGCCAGGTGGAGTCAAATTTCATGATAGACAATTTGGATTTACGTTGGGTAAATCGACAACTGACGCTGTTATATCGGTTAGAAAGTTTGTCACAGAGTCAAAATTTCAATACGTGTTGGCTATTTTCTTAGATATATCTGGCGCCTTCGATAACGCATGGTGGCCCATGCTGTTGCTGAAATTAAAATCACGGGGGTGCTTTAAAAATATTTATTCCCTTATATCTTCGTACTTTTCACAAGGTACTACTAAACTAAGACTTGGTCATCATTCTGTGTCGAAGGCGCTTACAATGGGATGTCCTCAGGGATCGGTGCTAGGTCCATACTTGTGGAATATCGGCTTCGACGATTTTCTTGCGATACCAATACCATCCGGGTGTACTCTGAACGCGTATGCTGATGACGGCTTATTACTGGTGGAATCTGATACTAGGGCGGGGCTTGAGAGATTAGCCAATAGATGTTTGAACTTGATATCTCAATGGGGTGAACGTAATCGCTTAAATTTTGCACCCAACAAAACCTTCCAGCTACTTTTAAAAGGTAACCTCAAATCACCGCCAAGCATTAGATTTGACAATGTTACTGTAAAAAATAAGGCCTCAGTGTGTTACCTAGGATTAGTTTTAGAAAGAAACTTTTCATTTATCGAACATATTAAAATAGTTAATGAAAAGTCTAAAAAGAGTTTCTGTGCATTGACAAGGATATCAACTGCGACATGGGGTCTATCATTTAATACATTAAAGATCATATACGGAGCTACTTATTTAGGTTCTATGTGCTATGGTGCACCTGTATGGGCCGATAGGGCGACCGTAGGCGCTGTCCGTCGCAAACTGTTACAAGGCCAACGACTTGCACTGATATTCTTGTGCAAGGCATATAGGACGGTTAGCACCGAGGCTTTGCCGGTGTTGGCGGGTGTGCTTCCGGTCGATCTCGAAGTGCAGAGACGTGCAGCCATGTACTATTCAAGACAACAAAACATGGAATGCGATTTTTTGGGCGCGCGGGATCGCGGTAAAATTACAAGATTGCTTCAACAGCAGTCCGATGTCTATAATGACCTCATAGACGAATGGCAACAACGCTGGGATGAATCATCCAAGGGGCGCCATCTTTACCAATTCTTTCCATCTGTTCGCGAACGGTTGTCGAGGACATGGCTTGAGGTGGATCACTGTGTCGCTCAATTTCTTACGGGTCATGGTAACTTTAAGAGCAAGCTTTATTCATTTAAATTAGTCGAGTCACCATTGTGTCAATGCTCAACACCTAACTCTCACTATGAACAGTCTGCTCATCATATCCTCTGGGAATGTAGTCTTTGGTGTAATGAACGTAATATAATGCTGAATACCTTGCAGGTGACATCTGGGGCGGTATACTATGGGGATCTTGTGTCAACTAGGGTGAATTTCCGTGCGTTTAGGCGATTCTGTCATACGTATTATAGAAATCAAATATAGCTCACGTAGGACCCGTAATATTTCGTGGCCGTGGTGCTTCCCTGTTTAAAAGGGTGTATGCCCATTTTATTTCATTTTGTCTCCCGCTTTGCTAAGGAGGGAAGTGGATTTACTATGTTTCCAACTCCTCCAATTTTCTTCTGATTAATTTCGTTGCGGGTTCCAAGACAGTTTAATTTCTTCCTGGGACTTCCCGAGTGTCATAACTCGGTGTGTTCGTGGGTCACTGCTGTGGATCCTGGTGTACAGGAGTTACAGTGGTGGGCATGTGGGCGGGATTAGTCCCAAAAGCCGCACTTTTGTAAACTAAGACTATTGACATTTCCATCTATGTATGTTTATGAAGTCTGCATGTTCGTGAGAAATAACATTTCTCTATTTTCTTTTATAGAAAGTCAACGTCGCTCCGACAAATTGCACTTATTAAAAGCCAAAACAGCACTTCTACATAAAAGTGTTTACGCAATGGCACCAAAGCTGTACAATCATTTACCGAAACAAATCAGAGACCGTAAAAATGTTAATGAATTTAAAAGCAATCTCTTAAAATTACTTATTGACAAAGCATACTACTCCATAATAGATTTTCTGAATGATAAATTTTGATTTCAATTAGTTATGTATATAATTAGGTATTTATAATTAAGTATTTGTACATGACATTTATTTTGACGTTGTAATTATTAATTGTTTTGAAATTTTTAATTTATTTTGACATTTTATTTAGTATTTTGAACTTTTAATTATTTTGCCATTTTCGATTATTCATTATTTTGACATATTTAGTTTGACTTTTTGGATTGTTAATTATTTGACATATTTAGTTTGACATTTTTAATTATTTTTAACATTTTTCCCGATTTAATCATCATTTATCAATATCAGTATGTTATTTAATTAAGAAATCAAATCAACGTCTATTATTGAATTGAATAAGTATATGATTACATGACTTTAAACAGTTGTATTGCACAGGAATAATGAAATCCTTTTATTGTTTTGTATGCCTATTGGCGAAACATGGCGATCTTTTTAAATATGGTTTGTAACATCTGAATTTACCTGTGTTTTACGAAATAAATGATTGATTGATTGATTGATCTAACATTGACGCTGCTAAGTCTGCCCTATGTCTATTTACATGCATTGGTACGAATGCTCCTAAAGTTTCCGAAAATTGTTTATTTTCGAACGTGTATGCACCTTCTTGAATCTGCAATAAGTTATGCAAGCATATTGCAACCTTAACAATTTTAATGGTATTATTTAAATCTGTTTCCATGGGCCTCAAGAATATTCTAAATTTTTCATTTCACATTCTACTACAACTCGTGCCTACTTAATGATTTATTATATATTTTTTTACCATTGTCATTTATTACTGCGTCTCTAGTGAAAGGTCTTATCAGAAAGGTTTCTAATTTAAATCCTCCATCTCCAATGAATACATGTGATGTAAGCTGTTCGAGACCTGGCAAAGGTTTTGGAGCTGGCAAATTTAGATCCCTTCCATTTTTTAAAAGCTGATAAAATGATGAGTTCTCAAATATGGTACTATCGGAATCCTTACCATATGACCCTACATCTATGTATGTAAATTTGTAATGTGGATCTACTATAGCCAATAACACAGTTGAAAATCGCTTTTTGTAGCAATAGAATAGTGAGCCGCTGTTAGGTGGAGATTTGATAACAATGTGCTTGCCGTCAATACTTCCAAGGCAATTAGGGAAACCCCATATTGTTTGAAATGCATCTGCTATTTCCAACCATGATTTAGTAGAAGGCACTGGGATGTACTCTGGTTGTAGTATCTTCCAAATTTGTTCACATACTTGTGTTACTATCTTTGAAACAGTACATCCACCCAAACGATAAGAAAAAGATATTGTTGTATATGTGTCACCAGTTGCTAAAAACCTGAAAATATTGTTACAGTTAAAACTATGAAGACTAAATGGAGAAATCTAAGGGACACATACAAAAAATATAAACAGAGCCAGCAAACAAGCAGTAGACAAGTCGCGAAGAAACTCGCTAATTGGCAATGGGCTGACCAAATGTCGTTCATAGATTCTTCCATAAACTTAAGGGAAACTGACAGTACACTGGAAGCTAGCAGGGTAATACTGGATACCAATACTCTATCTACAGAGAATGAACATGACAATTCTACAGAAGCCGAACAAGTTTCAAATAACAAACAGAACGAGCTCCGAATTGTTCAAGAACTTAAGGCAGTCGAGACTACATCTGAAACTAATCCAACACGTGAAATATCCCGAAGAAGACGACGTGTAAGCAACGACGATCCTGCTGACAAGATTATAAATTATTTAAAGACTAGAAAATCTGGAAATACAGGCACAAACGCCACAGAAAATTTCGTCAAAATAGCGTGTGATCGAATGGATATGGACTTTCTAGGTTATGCCCATACTGTCAAGACATTTTCTCTACGTTAACAAGCTATTATTTAACTTCAAATAACAAACATTATAACTCAGGCTCAACTTCAAGAATTAAATAATAGCCGGCCAAATTCTAATTTCAGCAATGCGTCATCCCCTAGTACTCCCAATTTTTACTACATTGACAACGACTCGAACATGTCAAGATCGACACCATCTGAAGAAGAGCCATCGTATTGTATAGAAAATGCACAAATACAATCACCCAATATACAAACCCAATCGGTCCCAGACACTCAAAACATTTTACCTAATGTACAAATTCAATCGCCCTATATACAAACTAATTCGGCACAGATGCACTTACCTAACACTCAAACCCAATCGGTCCGAGACACTCAAAACCTTTTGACTAATGCACAAATACAATCGCCTTATATACAAACCCATTCGGCACAGGGAGCTAGTAATGGCAGGACAATTACGCGTACCAAAGTATCACGACAAGACAACAACACAATACGACATCAAGAAGATATTCAGGAATATATTTCTAATTGGAATGACAAGTGAATAAATAAACATTTTAATAAATAATCTTACCTTAAACAAAGTGCCAGTCTTTCTTTTGTTGAAATAGCCTGTCTGTAGTTTGTATTTTTCTTTTTAATATGAGGTTCAAGAAGGTTGTGTAAATATTCAAAAGTTTCTGGCTTCATTCTGAAATAAATATAGAAACGATCTTCATGTGATAGAAGTTCTATGCATAGTTTATTTTCTCCAAGATTCCTTCGTTTCTGGTTTATTTCATGCACCCAAATGTTACGCTTTCTCTTTAA
Source organism: Arctia plantaginis (assembly GCA_902825455.1). Taxonomy (NCBI): domain Eukaryota; kingdom Metazoa; phylum Arthropoda; class Insecta; order Lepidoptera; family Erebidae; genus Arctia; species Arctia plantaginis. The sequence goes on along the minus strand of CADEBD010000286.1, from coordinate 5,040,713 downwards.
TACTGACGCAAGCAACAATTCTTCCTCTTCAGAATCTAAAAGCGATGACTGGGACGACCCGGACGACATTCTGAAATGACGTCTGCACCCGTAGTCCACGTTAATTACAATAACATTTCTTTGCGAAAAAAACTGCTGTGTACTAACGTTCCGCAGATATTTCGCTACCGCAGTAGTTCCACAGTGATTCGCTGCCGCATACGAACGTGACAAGATATACTTATTTTGTAAACAATTATTAATTTTAAAAACCAATTTTTATTTTGTGTTATTTGCACTTATCAACTTTAAATTATTTTTATATGAATATTGCTAACGGAAGTTGTACTGATTGATTTTTTATTTATTTCAAACTATTAATATGGTAGGGTAAAACGTTGGCAGTTCAGTTGTGAGGCAGCTACGGAACGGTACATCGATACATAAGTTAAGTACAGTTGTATTTATTTGCTATATAAGTTATTTTTATGGTAAACAGGCATTGACATTAGTATAACGTGTAATATTAGTGTTTTGTCTGTACATTTGTATTTATTTGCTATTTAAGTTATTTTAGGGAAGATTGGCATTGACATTAGTATAATGTATAATGTTAGTGTTTGTCGTAACTAAGAAGTAAATATATAAATAGCAATGTTATTTGTATTAAATTGATTAGTTATATAAATTACTAATAATGTTAGTAGTTGTTATGATAATAAATAATAGTAAATTTAAAGCATTAATCTATCATTTTAATTATAACATCGTTCATTTCGAGAAGCTAAAATAATCACTTTAAAACATTGAATAATGATAATCAAAACTACTTACATATATTTATTTATTTATAAATTTCTAGTTTATAATTAGTAATCAAAACTACTTACATATATTTATTTATTAATAAATTTCTAGTTTAAATTCATTCTTGGCTTTCAGTATTTATTCCTTGACTTTTATCCCAACTGTGGGTATATTAACAAGAAATCTAACATCAGAAGTGGGATATTTCATGCTCCTAGTAATAAATATTTTATTTTAGGATGGATTCTGAAGTGATCAGTGAACTCCTCAAGGCGATCCGGGACGCTGTCTCTACAACACATCAGAAGGATGATGACATCGCTCTGCCACTATTTGACCCGGATAAAAACGACTGTGGAGCTAAGAACTGGTGCTGCAGTATCGAGACACTTGCATCGGAATTGAAGTGGAGCAGTATCAAGACTGCAGCTAAAGCTGGTAAGGCCCTGAAGGGTTCTGCCTTGACGTGGTTCGAATCATGGGAACCTTCGGAAGGCAGATCCTGGGAAAAATTTCGTGCTGATATCATCGATGCCTTTCCTGAAAGGAAAAACTTGTCCGAAAAACTCAGTAAGGCAGTCTTATATAATTCAGACTCCGCGGACTCTTACGGAGAATATGCGAGAGAAAAACTGAGGTTATTTCGGAACACTAAAATCGCCTTCACCGATGAACAATTGATCGAATTAATTTGTGGGGGTATTAGTGATGTTGATGTAAGGATGGCCTCACTAAATAGTGGCGTAACTACAACTGCTGCTCTTATCTCTCTTCTTTCAATATACGTAAAACCAAAAAGAGAGCCTTAGAAAACACTGATTCGGGCCCATCATCAGCAAAACGCCCAAAGCTCAACGGCGAAAGGAAATGTTTTGCTTGTAACCAAGTCGGCCATTTGCAATCTCAGTGTCCAAAAAGTAAGTCAGGTCACTCTTCTTCAAGGATTCTTAATCAAACTCCACAATTCCCTAAACCTACTGAATTTCGTACGAAAATCTGTACTTATTGCAAAAGGGTTGGCCATACCGAGGCAGTTTGCTATTATAAGCAGCGAGCAGAATCATCCAGCGCTGCTTCAATAACTGTCGTCCCTACTAAGGAAGTCAATTTTTTAGAAAAGCCGAACTAAATCTGACACGTGTTTTTATTAATGGTATACCCATTGATTCCTTGATAGATACAGGAGCAAATTGTAGTTTAATAAAAGAATCAATTGCAAAACGACTCGGATGCCATTTTTCACCAATATCCATGTATTTAAGAGGAATAGGACTTAATAAAATCCATGCTTTTGCTATAATTACTGTGGTCATTCAATGTGAAGGTGTTAGTATAGAACTTGATGTACATGTTGTCAGGGATTATGATTTTCATTATAATCTACTCATAGGTAGAAACGCTGTCAAGTACCCAGATATAGAGATTATCACCGATTCTTTAGGAAGCCGTTTCTCTAGAAAGGCGGTTGAAACCAAGGCAGAAGTAAACATATGTACTACTTCGACCGAATTAAGTGAATTAACTTCTAAAATCAAACATTTAGATTCAGCATTACAAGAAAGAATAAAAAATATTTTCACAAAATACCCTTCTGTCTTGGATGAAACCAGTACTGTGAAAACCGGCGAATTAAGATTAAGTTTGGTTAAAAATGAGATAGTTAACTACCGTCCATATCGCCTAGCACCGATAGAGAGAGAGAAGGTCAATAAAATTGTTCAAGACCTTTTGAAACAAAACATAATCCGTGAAAGTGACTCCTCTTTTGCAAATCCGGTAATTTTAGTGAAGAAAAAAGATGGCAGCGATAGATTATGTGTTGATTATCGATCATTAAATAAAATTGTAGAAAAGGATAGATATCCACTCCCTCTCATTGAAGACCAAATAGACAGGCTAGGTAAAGCAAAATTCTTTATTTCTATAGATATGAAAAATGGTTTTTACCAAATTTCCGTTTCATCAGACTCTATAAAATACACGGCTTTTGTTACACCGGATGGCCATTACGAATTTCTGAAAATGCCATTTGGTATTTGTAATGGACCGTCTGTGTTTCAAAGAGCCATCACAAAAGCTGTTCATCACTTAAAGTTTATTTTAGTATACATAGATGATATTCTTATTCCTTTTTTAGCCATAGAGGAGGGTCTTCAATATTTAGAGCTGACTATTCAGGCTTTATGCAATTCAGGATTTACTATAAATCTAAAAAAGTGTAAGTTTTTTGTTGAAAGCATTGAGTATCTAGGTCGAACTATATCACAAGAGGGAGTGAGACCCAGTGAGACAAAGGTGACCGCCCTAGTAAATTCTCCCATCCCTAGTAACGTAAAACAGGCACGTCAGTTTATGGGTCTTGCAAGTTACTTCCGCAAATTCATTCCGGCTTTTGCTACTCGCACATCTTGTATTACCAATTTGACCAAAAATAACACGAAATGGGAATGGGGTCCCGAACAGGATGCGGCTAGGAATTATGTTATAAGACATTTGTCCACGAAACCCTTGCTTACTGTTTTCGATCCAAAATTGCAGACAGAACTTTACACTGATGCCAGTTCATTAGGATATGGAGCAATACTAGTACAAAGAGAAGAAAATGTCAAGAAAGTCGTAGCCTACTTTAGTAAAAGAACTTCACCCGCAGAGTCTAAGTATTGCTCTTATGATTTGGAAACTTTAGCAATCTACAACGCATTAAAGCATTTTAGGGTATATCTATTAGGTCTTAAATTTAAAATTTTTACCGATTGCAATTCCATCAAAGCTACAATGAACAAAAAGGATCTAACTCCTCGTGTTGCCCGTTGGTGGACATTTTTACAAGATTTCGAGTTTGAAATTATATATAAAAAGGGTAAATATATAGGCCACGTCGACTTTCTCAGCCTCAATCCTGTAGAGTCCCCCGTTATTGTCAGCCCAACAATACTGGTATCAAACTCTCTAGGACACCAATCTGAAATAATTTCGGAAAACGCCACATCCTTAAATGATTCCAAAAGTGTATATAAACAAGTTTGTCTGATAGAGGACTCCCAGTCTTGGTTAGAAGTTGCTCAGCAAAATGACCCGGAAACACAACATTTGATTAGCCAGGTCATATCTGGTGAACTTGATGAAAATACATATTTTTTACGGGACAATTTGTTATTCTATAGAGTTCAATTTAACGGATCAAAGTTGTATGTACCCAAAGGGTTCAGATTCCGCCTAGTAAGACTTTTTCACGATGAAAACTGTCATGTGGGGTTTGATAAAACACTGAAAAAAATTTCTGAACATTTTTGGTTCCCTCGCATGGCAGCTTTTGTCAAAAAATATTTAAAACACTGTTTAATATGTATCGAGCGTAAAGGTCACTCGGGTCCAAAACAAGGATTTTTACATCCCCTTAATAAAATTCCTATCCCATTTCACACAATTCATTTAGATTGTACAGGCCCGTTCTCACAAACAAACGAAGGTTACAGATATATCTTACTCATTTTGGATGGATTCACTAAGTTCTGCTTGCTAAAGCCTCTCAAGACTCTCAATGCCCAAGAGCTAGTGCCTCTTATACGTGACACCATAACTCTATTTGGCACTCCGTCAAAAGTGTTAACTGACAGGGGTACAAATTTTAATAGCAATCAAATTCGATCCTTATTTAGAGAGCTTCAAATAGAGCATCATATGGTTGCCACGGGCACGCCAAGAGGTAATGGTCAAGCAGAGAGGTACGTAGCGACAGTAATTGATATGTTAAATACCACTTGTAACGGCTCGTCAGATTGGCCAAGCGGGTTGTGGAAAGTCCAACAATCAATTAACACCACTGTCCAAAAATCTACGGGTTTTACACCGATTCGTTTGCTCGTTGGTTGTAATGCAAATATCCCCTGTATTCAAGCACATTTGAATGATGTTCCCATACCTGAATGTAATATAGACCTAAGGGCAGATCGTGAACTAGCTTATCAGCATTTATGTCAAGGGGAAAATAAATTCAAAACTCGATTTGACATTGTAAGACGAGACAATAAGGTTTTTGAGATCGGCAATATAGTATATGTAAATCAAGATCATCGGAGGCATGATAAACTGAGTCCCAGATTCAAGGGACCATATGAAATAACTGCTATCCTCCCCAATGATAGATATTCACTTAGAGGAATTCGTAATTTAAGGAACATTACTGTAGCTAAAGATAAATTGCGGCTATGGCCAGGTGAGTGGGTTGACGAAGATGTAGTGCCTAACAATGATTAACTTTCTTATGTATTTTCTTATTGTTGAATATTATTAATAATAATTAATATGTAACATGTGGTTTTGATTTGGACTCCAAAATTGTCCTCTATGTATATTGATATCCTAAGGAAATATGTACCTTCACAATGTAATTGAGGTGAACTGATTGAGTTGAACTGCTGAAGTCTTTTGCTTTGTTCTAGCCTGTCTCATGTGCAGCAGGTGTGAGGCTAGATGATATTGTTGTCAAAGCAGCTGACCGTTGTTATAGTCTTCTTAATGTGAAAAGAAACTATAACAATGACGAAATGTATTAGTTTTAAACATTATTATTAATGTTATTTTTATAATTAATAATGTTAGTAGTATTTTGTACTTCGAGAACGAAGCACAAGTCAGTATGGCCGTGACAAGATATACTTATTTTGTAAACAATTATTAATTTTAAAAACCAATTTTTATTTTGTGTTATTTGCACTTATCAACTTTAAATTATTTTTATATGAATATTGCTAACGGAAGTTGTACTGATTGATTTTTTATATATTTCAAACTATTAATATGGTAGGGTAAAACGTTGGCAGTTCAGTTGTGAGGCAGCTACGGAACGGTACATCGATACATAAGTTAAGTACAGTTGTATTTATTTGCTATATAAGTTATTTTTATGGTAAACAGGCATTGACATTAGTATAACGTGTAATATTAGTGTTTTGTCTGTACATTTGTATTTATTTGCTATTTAAGTTATTTTAGGGAAGATTGGCATTGACATTAGTATAATGTATAATGTTAGTGTTTGTCGTAACTAAGAAGTAAATATATAAATAGCAATGTTATTTGTATTAAATTGATTAGTTATATAAATTACTAATAATGCTAGTAGTTGTTATGATAATAAATAATAGTAAATTTAAAGCATTAATCTATCATTTTAATTATAACATCGTTCATTTCGAGAAGCTAAAATAATCACTTTAAAACATTGAATAATGATAATCAAAACTACTTACATATATTTAATTATTTATAAATTTCTAGTTTATAATTAGTAATCAAAACTACTTACATATATTTATTTATTAATAAATTTCTAGTTTAAATTCATTCTTGACTTTCAGTATTTATTCCTTGACTTTTATCCCAACTGTGGGTATATTAACAAGAAATCTAACAAACGCGTAGGTGTACTAAAGGTGGACCGACTAGATTTTAAGTTTTTTTCATTCCTTTTTGTGAATTTTAATGGTAATAAATAAATTCAAAAAGTATAAGTTGTTTTTTCCTTTATTTTAAGTAAAATGTAGGGTGCCTAATACTTTTGGCCAAGGCTATATTTTTAAACATATGAATGGTTTCTTTTATGTATATATTTAATGTCATAGGGATACCCCTACATTTATGTATTTTTATTGATTAATTTTGTATAAATTACAGGTAATGAAGTATTAAAAAAATGGAGAGGGATCAACGATACCTTTAAAAAGTACGTAAAGAAACTTAAAGACGAAAAGCGATCTGGAACAGGAGCAAAATCTACCAAAGAATACCATCTGTACAAGCAGTTATTATTTCTTAAAAAAAAAACAAAATGAGACAACAGATAGCATTAATGAAACGGAAATGCAAGCACCACCTGGGCAAGAGAATCAAGCAAGATCCGAAAAATCTCCAAGACGATACCAACAGAAGCCGCGAAAAAGAAAGGCAAACGTGTTTCAAGATGAAATGTTAACATTTTAAAGGAACCGGAAAACAGGCACTTGTCTTTTTTTAAGGGAATTCTACCGTCTCTGGAAAAATTGGATGAGAACAAAACACTTATTTTTCAAAGCCGTGCTCTCCAAACTTTAACAGACTTACTTCAACCTGCATATCAAGGCTATCCACCTTATAGTTCCTCCTATCAGCCTAGCAACTATCAGAGCTACACAGGCTATCAAACTTAACATTTTGCAAATCAAACACCACTGACACGCCCACATTTATCACAAGAACAATCATCAAATGCAGACCAAACACCAATTCCACATTTATCACACGAACAATCATGAAACGCTGGAGAAGATCAAATTAATTCACCTTGTGATAATTATTCTACCTATAGCGCTTTGTCGACGGAAGAAGAGTTTGATTTTACATAATATTAATTACTATTAACTGCTGATAGTCACACATTTGATTTTTCGCAAAAAAAAAAACAATTAAAATGTCAATAAACAAATTTTGTTTTACTTTACCTGATAGTCAGTCTTAGCATTTCCAAAGGCATAACAGGAATTCTTCCCTTGTACGATCGTTTTTGAAGGCATGGTGATAATAAACTCAAAAGCTCTTAAAATGAAGATTTGCTCATTCTAAAATAATCAAAAAAATTATCTTCTTCTGTTCTCAACGCATAGTACTTTTGAGTAAAATAGTTCCCATCAGTTCTTTTTCTTTTATATCTATTTAACAAAAGCAATGCAATAACCTTTTTGCGATCCATCTTACGCTTCCTAAAAACACGTCCAGTACGGCTGACTACACTTGAAGGAATGGTCGCCCTACCAAACGGTTTGCCGCACAAAATAGTATCGCAGAAATTCGCATCGCAGTTTTGTGTGGGAGCCCTAAGACATAAATGGGCTAGTCCAATAGTTCTAGGGCAAAGAAATGATAAAAAGATCCGTGTGTGTGTTGATTATAAAGTTACACTGAACCAAGTACTAGATACTGATCACTATCCATTGCCAATACCAGAAGACATTTTTTCAGAGTTAACGGGAGGTAGTGCATTTTGTGTTTTAGATTTAACTGGTGCGTACCAACAATTGTTATTAGATGAAACATCAGGTGAATATATGACAATTAATACGCATTTAGGATTGTACCGACCAACTAGGTTACAATTTGAAGTTTCTAGCGGACCCATATTATGCAAAGTACGGCAGGACCTCCTGTAATTGAAAATTGTTCTTGGTATCCAGGCTAATATTGTCGTTCTAAAGCATTTATATGTTGAATTAATTGAGTATGAGAAATTAAAGTAAACTGTCTCAGGACCATTTAGAAACGTTTTTTAGCGCCGTGAGGTCTAGAGGCGGTTTCAACAATAACCCCACGGCAAAACAATTTACTGCGGCATACAAACGCTTCGTCTGTCACGTAGAAATACAGATCAGTGAAAATGCAAATTGTTTGCCATTGGAAAATATCACATTGCTCAACGCACAAACGCAACGCACAGTCGATACACTGAATATTAGAACTGGCATTAGCGTGATGACAAGATCCAACTCAGACTTGTTGGCTAAAACATTAACATTTGAAGTTGAAGGAATGCCATGGATACCGGAGGGCATGGAATCAATAGTAAAACCGATTGTAGAGTACATATGTCGTTATATAGTAAAAAAAACTCGAAAAAAATTACTTGTAAACCTTGCCTGACCGCAGTTCACGGTGAAATTCAAGAATCTTCTTTTTTTATACATATATGAAAGATTTAGGTGGGCTGAATTATCCATCTCAAGATGTAATAGAATAGGCTTAAAAAGTGAACGAGTTTTCCGAACATATATAAAAGACAAATATGTCAATACAGTAATTTTCCAAAAAAATGTTGCTAAATGTCTTATTCTATGTCGGGAGTGTTTCAGGAATCTTGATAGCCATATGTATGATTCGCCAAACCTCGTAAATCATAAATATATATTAATTAAACTGATTATAGAAATATATGTGTCTATTAGAATGAAATATGAGGCAAAGTTGTGTAATGCAACCAAAGAAAGTTTGAGACATTTCTATAATAAATTAATATTGTTCGGAGGAAAATGAATTCCTATACATGCTTACAGTGCTGTTTTAGATTAAATATTGTTTGCGGTTAAATATTCATGTTTGTAAAACAAAGAGCAATAGGTGTTGCGTAATATTATTATCACTTAATTAACACATTAAACATTTAAACAGTCCATTGTTTTTGTGTATATACTAAAAATTATATCAATAAAGATTTGTCTTTTTAATTTTGTAGTTTTCTTGTACTTATTCGCACTAAATACGTAACTCTGAATCCCTGTGGATTTATCACTGGATTTATCACGACTGTCATTTGCAGCAAATGACAAGTCCGGTTATGTTTCGTTACCGGAAGTAAACCCAGGAATTGTCAAGTAATTTATCATTTTCAAAAATGAGTAGAATTTCTGGGTTTACTTCCAGCATTTACTGCCAATCACAGTGTTGCAGAGCTCTGATTCATGCAGAGGTTTAATTCATGTTAGTTTTTAATTAAAGTTACAATACATATTGTAACGGTGCATTTCGCACCATTACAGAAAAGTTAATTATCGACGTGTTTTTATTTAGACAGTTGAAGTTTCTGACGTTTCAGTAAGGCTCGGAGAGATGGCGTCACAGTCGAGATTTTTTTAGTCTATTTTAATCGACTGTGTTATTGATTCGGTCCATGGAATTATTTAATCTGTGGAACTATTCATTCGACTGAGTTTTTTTGCACTCTTTGCTCTGACAACATTTTTTGTCACTCTTTCATTCGGCTGGACGAAGTGAGCAGGGAGACATGTTTGTGATTTTTGAAAGATTGAAATGAAATCCGTTTCCATTTGTTATAATCAGAGGATTAATTCACCTTTTATTGTTGGCCAGTCTTGTTAAGGAAACGAGATTTTTTTATTGGAAATGTTATTTTACATTTTTTGGAATTATTAGTAATGCCTCTCATTTATTTGTGAGACGTTTTGGAACACTGATGGCAATTTCATTGCGTTACAACTAGTTTTTACCTCACTACCTGCCTGATCCAGTGATTTAGTGTTTGCTTCGGAGAGTGGATTTCCATTCCTAAGTACCTCTAATGGCAGGACAAGTCCTCTGAATGTAGCCCATTATTAGGATTCACTTGGGACAGGAACCAGGAAGATTGGATTACTTACCCCGCCACTACAACCACGTTGGGAACAGGAGTGAGCGCTTTAAAGAGTTAGTTTTACCATAGTTCCAAACAGACTGTGCCGGAGTATGGTAAAACTAATTATTGGTATGTTGTTCTTTCGGCGTTGTCATAACGGAAACTGTGGGCTCTAAGGGGCGTTATGATAACTACCTTTAGTTTCTTTATGTATTGAACAGTCTGTGGGAGACTTTTAAAGATATTTTACTTTTAATTAGTATTATCAAAGTTAACAGATTGCATTAAGGGGGGAGCCTGCTTTAGAGGCTTCAAAAAATCGTTTTTTTTTTGCATAAATGTCTTCCCAAACTATCCAAGAATGTGTCCCTAAAATTTCAAAAGCAAATTCAAATTATTTTCGGAGTTACAGAAGAAATAGTGAGCAAGCGTCGAGCAGGTATACGTGCGGCCGGATCGCTGGAAGTCCCCGCGCTCCGTCCCTCGATCTATTGTATGTATTGTACCCATTGTAACCATTCTAACTGACTATTCATAGAAGGCCATTGTGGAGCTATGGTAGGGATAAAAGTATGTATTAAACTATATATATATTAGCTGGCTGCGTTGGCTTGAGCAAAGCTATATTTAGCATTTAAGTTCAGTTTTGATTTGTTTTTCGGCACGTGAACATCTCGAAATCATGCAGAGCTATCCAAAAGTGACAAAATCTTCAAGTGAACGGACAGGAAAGCCACGGAAGCGCAAATTCCACGGCAATCAGTTTCTTAATGTTTCGTCATCGGAAGATGGAGAAGCTAATACTAGCCGTAGTGAAAAAAAAATTGGCGTCAGCAACTACGGACGATGTTATAATTTATCCGTCTTATTGCTATCGGATAATCGAGTTTGTCTCTGTGTTTTTATCAATTTCTGAGTTAGTTATTTGCAATTCGTGTAAGCAGAGAATAACGTTTGCCGAAAGCGGCTATCGAGGTCTAGGATTCAAAATCGTTTTGTCGTGTAAATGCGGTAAACGAGAAATTCAATCCGGACCGCTCATTCACACCGGCTACGATATCAACAGAAGAATTATGTTCGTCATGAGGCTTTTGGGTGTCGCACGAGAAGGCATTAACATTTTTTGTGGCCTTATGGATATATCTCAGGGCTTAGCAAAATCGACGTATGACCAAATTGTGCAACACCTGTATACAGCGTCGAAAACAATGTTTGAGAGCGTCTGCAAAAAAGCCGTCGAAGAGGAAAAAGAACTCAACATACAAAATGAAAGACCAGCTGACCGTTCAAAGTTTCGGGCGATGGATCGTGGAAGAAACGTGGATATACTTCATTGTACGGTGTAACTACACTTATTGGGTACTACAGTGGCAAAGTGATCGATCTCAACGTTAAAAGCGGATATTGTCATACCTGTACCATCGAGAAAAATACATTGAACGACGACGAGTTTGAAGATTGGTATGAAAGCCATAAAGAAAATTGTGTTTCGAATCACGCAGGTTCGGCCGGGAAAATGGAAGTTGATTCGATGGAAATGTTCTCAAGGTCCATCGAGAAATTTGGAGTAATGTATAGTAATTACATTGGCGACGGCGACACCAAAACATTTCTTGGCATCCTGAACAGTGATCCATACGGCGACGAGTGCACAGTGACCAAAAACGAGTACGTGGGACATGTACAAAAGCGCCTGGGTACTCGTCTCCGTAACAAGAGAAAAGAACAGAAGCTCGGTGGAAAGAAGCGGCTCACCGAGGCTTTGATAAAAAAATTAACAATTTATTACGGTCTGGCGATTCGAAGAAACTTGAATTCTGTAGAAGATATGAGAAATGCAATAATGGCGACACTTGATCATTATTGCTCTACAGATAAATTACCTCGCCACGATAAATGCCCGGAAGGCGTTGAAAGCTGGTGTGAGTGGCGCAAAGCTGAAGCGTCAAACACCCTGACTGCTTTTAAACATCCACCACGTGTAATTGACGAACATGTCGAGAAGCACATTCGTCCTGTGTACGAGGAATTATCTAAGAACGATCTGCTAACGAGATGTTTAGGTGGACACACACAAAATGCGAACGAGTCGTTCAATTCCACTGTGTGGCGCATCGTACCTAAACATCTTAACTCAGGCTTTAAAATCGTCGAGATTGCTGCTTACATCGCTGGAGGAATTTTCAATGAAGGCTACAGTGCAGCATTGAAAACCATGCAATTGCTAGATTTAAAAATTGGACAGCAATGCAACAAATTCGCCAAGGGAGCCGACAAGGAGCGCGTCACCCGACAAAACAGGCGCGATTCATTTGAAAGTAAAGAGGCCAGAACGGCCCGCAGACTCAAACATCAGGGCGAAAACCAGTTTTTTGAAGAGTCTGAAGGGCAACTGTATGGACCAGGAATCGCTGATTAGCATATTATTGCGGCAAGTTCAAGAAAATTACGATTTTTTATATACGAAAACTTTGACGCGCGATTTCTCGGTTTTTAATTTTTACGATTTTTCCTAATTGGCGGGAAAGATAGGAAAAAAACGAAACGTCCTATCCGAAACGAGACAAAATTGATTGTAATCGGGATTAAATTCTCTTCTAGTTGAACCTAAAAAACCTTAAAAAAGTTATGATTGACCCACTTTTTAAACAATCTAAAGTGATAATTTTTTTCCAAAAAAATGTTTGTTTTTTAATTTGCTAAAAATTGTTGAATTTCTCACTTTTTGTTGAATTTTCTTGGTTTAACTAGAAGCTATACTATTGAAAATGAATTTTTTTTTGGGTTTTTTTGTTTCAGATGAAAATTGCGACCTGCATTTTTCCCGCCGCACGACACATGCACACTCGAGGCGCCTGGGCGAAATGCTTGTACCAGGCATAATATGACATGTATGTTAATGAAAAAGAGAGAACTGTTGAAATACATAACAATAAAACCCGAAAGTTTCGTTTCAATCGATTATTTTTTCCCTTCCCAAAAAAATCCTAGAAAAAAATCGATTTTTTGAAGCCTCTAAAGCAGGCTCCCCCCTTAATGACAGTACTAATTTGAGAATAAGAATTACATTTGTAATTAGACCTATAATATTCCATGTACTCTACAGACACTACGGGATAAATAAACTGCCTCTTAATCTTATAACATCTCTTTATTTAATAGCTGCCCCACCCTAGATTAAAAGTCCAAGTGCTGACCGAGCTATCTCAGGTATTTATTGTATTTGTTATTAGTTGTCTATGTTCATTTAAGCCAGCACCTGGCGCCCGAGATTATTGGTTTTATTAGAATTTGTGGTGCCGAACCAGTTAGTTTTTTCATTTGTATGCAACATAGACATTGCACTAGTTTAAAACATATTTTTTAATTTTTTAATATTACAATATTTATGATTTTTATTCTTACTGGTTCTGGTAAGGTATATCCCAACATACATTCACATGAATACCTATTTCTTTACCCACTTGGCAATGTATGTAGTAGCATAAATGATTTTTCAGGAAAACTAAAACCCTAGATTTTTTTACTATTTTTCTGGGCATATTTAGGCTCTACACATTCCTATTTCAGTATTTGTTTCAATTTAAAATGTTTTTTTTTTAAATACTTTTTAAAAATTCATTTTGTATCTTGCATTTAAATATTTTTTATTTGGTATCTTAGTATTTTATAAATACTTTTTCTGATAAAATACTTTTAGTAATATGTTAGTAGACATTTATAAAATAAATGCGTAAAACTGAACGTGTCATTATTAGTCCAACATTGCAATGAATGATTGAATTTGAATTGTGAATTTGAAGATCATTTTTTGTATGTTGTCAACAAATAGCTTTTGTAAGATTCGAAATCGTGAAGATGGAAACGTAAGTTTTATTTTATTTAAGATGTCTAAAAGAATTTTATATTCTGTTTTTTGCTCCGCGGGTTTAGCGACAACGGCAATCTAGACAAAAATATGTATGTAACTCGCAATTTAGGTTATCTAACCTAAATTGCGAGTTACATATTATTATCTTAATAAGAATTCAACATACCATCAAGGGTCTTAGGTCAGAAAATCTTAAATACTGCATTTCTCTCCTTGATGTCATTGAAGATAACCTAAATAGACGTTTCAAAAAGTTTTTGCAGGTGGAACCTGCAGCAAATGATGCAATTTTAGCCTCAGTATCACATCCATTCTTTAAAATGAAATGGGTACCAAAAGAGTTAAGGGAATATGTAATAATCGAGAAATCAGAAAACTATGTTTTAAATACCGTGACGTTTTCCATTGTGAAGACATACCTTTAACCTTCACACATGAAATAAAACACCGTTTAAGACTAACAGACAATAAACCAATTTATGTAAAAAGAAATAGACAGGCCCCTAAACAAAAAGAAGTATTAAAAAAGCAAATAAATAAGTTACTCGAACAAATAATAATCAGAGAAAGTAGTTCCCCGTGGTTATGCCCAGTACACATCGTTCCAAAGAAATTAGATGCAACAGGAGAACAAAAATACAGATTAGTAATAGACTACAGAAAACTGAACGACAAAACAATAGAGGATAAGTATCCCCTTCCTAACATAGACGACATTTTAGATAAACTAGGACGCGCACAATACTTTTCGACGATAGACTTAGCATCAGGTTATTATCAAGTAGAAATGCATAAAAACGATATTGAGGAAACAGCATTCAGTATCGATCGTGGACACTACGAATTCTTAAGAATGCCTTTTGGTCTTAAAAATGCCCCCAGTACATTCCAAAGACTAATGGACGCAGTACTACGTGGCCTAGATAATAATAAAAAAATATAATAATAAATAAACTTTATTCTGCAAGAGAACAGCATACAACTTAATATAACTAACTTAATACTAACCTTATACAACTACAATAATATTACATTTTTTTAAAGTGCAACACTATACTACGCTATCTGTGGTTTAGTAGTCTATGAGACTGTGATCATATATGACGTGGCGCTGACGCGGTGATCACTATTATTTTTGGTACTATGTTTTGCCACATAGATAGCTAGATAGATAGATAGTTAGATAATGTATTAACATACCTAGATGACGTCATAATCTATTCAACATCCTTGCAAGAACACGTAGACAAATGCAGACAGGTATTCGAGAGATTCAGAGAACATAACCTCAAAATTCAATTAAACAAATCAGAATTTTTACAGAAACAAGTGAGATTTTTAGGTCATGCGTTGACAGACAAAGGATTACAACCAAATTCCGGCAAAATTAAAGCTGTCAAGAATTTTCCTATACCCAAAACACAAATAGAAATAAAATCATTCTTGGGACTAGTAGGTTATTACAGAAAATTTATACAAGATTTCGCAGTAAAATACAACTAAATCAAGAATACACACAGGCATTCGAAAAATGTAAGGAAGTACTAATTAATGCACCGATTCTTCAATACAAAGATTTTGAAAAACCCTTCATTCTCACGACGGACGCATCAGACGTAGCTATAGGCGCAGCAGGCGCTCTCTCAAGGACGAATAGGTACAGATAAACCAATTGCATACGCTTCACGTACACTGTCAGACACAGAACAAAAATACTCTACAATAGAGAAAGAATTATTAACCATTGTATGGGCTATTACATACTTCCGCCCATACCTTTACAGTAAACGCTTCACAATATACACAGATCACAGACCATTTACATGGATCATGTCAATAAAAAACCCAAATTCTAAACTCACACGTTGGCGCTTACGATTAGCAGAATACAATTATGTCGACCACAATGAATGCATTAGCAACCCTAACACGAATGAACATCAACCTAGCACCTCGACCATGGAACAGGAGCTAGAGAATATCGATTTCCGCACATTGTAACGGTGCATTTCGCACCATTACAGTAATTTGAACCTTAGTCTTGTTTTTGTTTTGTTAGGTTGAATTTTATGCCGTTTCTGCGAGTGCCGATGGTCGAGGGGTGGACGAGAGTAATAATCGATGTTGTTCGCCCGCGATAGTTAGTCGATTTAGTTTTTCTTGTCCTGGCAACATTTTTTTCTCACGTTCGAGGGAGTGACAAGCTTTTGCTCTGGCAACACGTTAGCGTCACATTTGGAATTTCAGCCCGAGTGAGATGAGGCAGAGCGAGTCATTGTAATTTATTTTATTAGTAATCCCTATTTATTTGATATGGACGAGGGCCTATTTCCTCTTTAAATGTTTGGCCAACCTAGTTAAAGACTCGAGCTACTGGTTCGAGTGGATATTTTTATTAAAAAGGTAAGTTTTGTTCGGCCACGTGCTTCACGCTTGGCTTGGCAGAATTAGTGGTTCTAACTCTTTGTTTAATTGGTTACAGGAAATGGTTATAATGCCGCTGCTTAGTTTGTGAAACATTTTGAGACCCTGGTGAGTAATCTATGGTATCTTGCCAGAATTAGGATTCATCTTATGAGATAGGCGATTAACCTATAATTTTTTCTTATTTACAGATGAATCAGGGTTTTTTTTTTAGTTTATATCTAAAGTTCTAATTTCTCTTTTATACCTGAATTTCTTTACATTCAAATTATACTTGACTTTCTTATTGGAATGTCATTGCGTGGCATTCGGATTTTTGTCTCTCGCCGGCCTGACCCCAGGAAATTCTTTCTTCTTCTTTTCTTTTCTTCTTACTGGAGCCTGGGAGTGCTAACCCGCCTCTTCCACCACGTGGGAACCGAAGTGAGAAGTTTTCGGAGTTGGTTTGATTTCATTTCATTCGGACTGAACCAAGGTCATTGGTATGTGTTTTGTTATATTTTTCTTGGCGACGTGGCATTGGATACTGCAGGTCCCCAAGGGGTGTTATTTTTTTATTAGAGAGTAGGTCAATGCTACGTCTACCCTTAGAGTTTATTGTTTTGTCTATTAAGTCTTTATGCGACTTGGTTTAAAAAACCTATACAGGTCCCCAAGGGGGTTAATTTTAATTAAGGGAGTAGGGCGTTGCTACAACTACCCTTAGACTCTTTTCTTATTGGGTCTTCATGTGACTCTTAAAACTAATTTAACCTTATATTTTTATTGGAAAGGATTGCATTAATGACAGTACTAATTTGTGTATAAGAATTACCTAATGTAATTAGAGACATAAGACACTTTGTACTCGACAGACACTACGGGATAATAAACTGCCACTAGAACTTAACATCTTGTATTCATTAGCTGCTCCCCGACCTAGATTAAAAAAGTTCCAGTGCTGGCCGAGTTGTCCGAGGTATTTGTTGTGTTTGTGGTGGGTTCTGTGTTCTTTTAAGGTGGTATCTGGCGCCCGAGACTTTTATTTTGTTATTTTGTTACTATTTGATGCCACCAGTTTTATTTATTTGTTTTAAAACAGACACACACATATAAAATATTTATTTTTATTTTTTATTATTACAACATTACTAGATCTACCTATAACACCTGAACCAATAGACGAACAACAGGAACAACCGCCAACAACACAAACAGATCCACCACCTCCACCTGGAACAGATTCAAATATCCTTAAGATACCTGAAATAAACGACGCAATAGACCGACAACTTAAACAATTTCACATTAGAAAAACCCCCGGAAACACATATAGAGTAGATGACCGGTCAAAAGGAAAAACGATTATAAAAGACGTCTGGATCCCGATTACCGACACGAAATATCATGAAAATATCATGAAGGAAAAACAGTACACAGAGGAATACAGGAAACTTACAAATATATACACAGAAATTACCACTGGCCTAAAATGTTAACATCTATACAGAAGTTCATTAATAAATGCGACAAGTGCCTGAAAAGTAAATATGAACGCAACCCTCTTAAACTACCCTTATCTCTCACAAACACTCCACATAAACCAATGGAACATATGTTTATGGACCTTTACAGTAGCGGAGGAATTACATTCCTAACTATAATCGAAAATTTCACAAAATACGCGCAGGCAACACCCCTTACAGCAGCAACAAGTATTCATATAGCAGAGGCATTATTGAGCATATTTTCAGTTATAGGAAATTAACTACGGATTCCGATTCAAAATTCGACAACGAAGTAATAACAGACATATGTGCAATGCACAATATTCAGATACACTTCACCACCCCATATAATCCTAACTCCAATTCACCAATCGAGAGATTACATTCAACACTGGCAGAAATTATAAGAATTCAAAGAATCACGGACAAAAATTAACCAGCAAACTTAATGAAATACGCAATTATTGCATATAATAACACAATACATTCAGCAACCAGATTCACCCCCTTCGAACTATTACACGGCCACACTGATAGCAGAAACCCATTAGAGCTGCATTGCCCTAAGGAATTTTATCAAGAGTACGTATTAAAACAAACAAATATTGGAAAATACACAGAAATTAATAAATGCAAAACTAACAAATGAAAAACAACAATCAATAGAAAGATCTAACATAAGTACAGAGTCAGCACCTTTTAAAGTCGGCGATATCGTATATAAACAAGTAGCAAAAACAGCCAGAGCTAACAAACTTGAACCTAAATATCTAGGACCATACATAATAGTAAGTATACATCCAGAACAAATAGCAGAAATAGTAGGAAAACATGTAAACGCGAAAACTATAAGAGGTCACTTCCGTTTACTAAGGCGACCTGAAAATGTTTCAGGAACGCAATCAACATCATCGGACTCATCCAACTCGCCACAAGCACAGCGGTCATACAGCCAATAGACAATCATAATGGAGTATTAGTCTTATCGGAAGCAAAAGTACAGTATCAAATCGATACCATATCACCTGCATACATCATATGCATATATAACACAACTAGCTTAAGAGATATTTACATTGAAATATGTAGCAACTATTTCACATTTAAGTTAAAAAATAATAGCTCAGTAAGTACTATTAGGAAATATTAGCTATTAGGAATCAAATAGAATACCTCATAGATACTATAGAAACTAGATTACAATACGTAGGTTTACAAATCATAGGATTTAAATCAAGGTATAGACAACAACGAGGAGTAATCGACGGTTTAGGATCAATAGTAAAGCTATCACGGGAAACTTAGACCAAAACTATGCAATTAAATACGATCACGAATTAAAATCAATACAGTCAGCATTAAATAACAATAAATCAAATCAGTAACGCACAATCAGCCTAATGCAAGATTTTATGAAAGAATATGAAAACAACTTAAAACACATAAAAACTAATCAGGAATCAATTGCAATAGCTATTAATAGATACTCTAAACAAAAAACGGACATAGAAACGAATTACTTGACAGAAAGCATCTTTAATGAAATAGAGATATCGTGTCAACAGCTATACGATAGATTGGAAACCCTGGAAAACGCGCCAACGTTTTCTCACCTTAGTAAAATGCATCCCAGTATAGTAGACCCTATATTCTTAATAGAAGAATTAAACATTATCCAAAACGAAATAAATGGAAAACTACCCTTCGACCCTAATTTAAACTCTATTCACTTTTGGGAAAAAGCAATTATAGTTAAAGCCTTCAGCACTAATGGGACTTTAACCTTTATACTAGTCATTCCAATAGTTGCAGAACAATCATATAATTTACTCCACCTTTATTCGATTCCTAACAATAATGACACCATTCTTATACCAAAAAACCCTATCCTAATCTTGGGAAATGATGAGTTTGCATATCCTCACGAGCCATGCACCGATATAGCGAAAGACAACGTTATATGCAAGCACCTGGAATGGCAGACAATACTACATTCGACCGATTGCATCGCACAACTAATACAGCATCAGGAACCACATAACTGCACGTATACAACTGCAAGTTACGACAACAACATAGTGCAACAAATTAAAGAAAACAGTTGGATTGTAATAATGAAACAGGAAGAAGTCGTAAAAACTATATGCAACAACGATGTGCAATACCAACGCAACAAAGGAGTCTTCCTAATTACCATAGATAATAATTGCAAGGTGCAAATCCGAGACAGAGTATTAATGACCCACAAACGGTACATTCATCAAAGGGAAACCATACCATTACCTAGGTCCAACCATAATAGAAAAATTTCACCAACAAAAATTGAATTGGAAAACGTAAACCTGGACACTCTAAAAGACGTCCTGAAACAAGCAAAGGAGATTCAAGTACCAGATGAAGACCTAAACCTCATTTCAACCACACCCAGTTGGCCATCAGTACTTCTCTACATCATCATCCTAGCAGCAGCTGGAACAGCGGCATACAAATTCTGGTGGAAACCAAGGTCGGCGCAAACCTCAGCACAGCAGCCTGAACCTGAAGAAATCCAGCTCCAGCAGCAGCCTTCGGCACGCCTCCATCTTAAGGGGGGAGGAGTTATGTCCTTGTAACCAATACCAACCCATTATGGCCTTATTGTTAAGTAGGACATTAAGATAAGTGTCATATCACTTCCTGGTAATGTCACACAGGAAACATTATTCAAATTCAAATTCAAATTATATATTTGCTATAAATGGGGTGGTACATGTTGTGGTATTAAAGGTTCAATATATTGCGAACAGGCCCATTTAGCCATAAAGATAGCATGCAAATTTAACATTATTATTATTATTATTAATTTAACATTATTATATATTATTATTATTATTATCATCATTATTCATCAGTGTTTGTGTATTGATTATAATTTCACTTTTATTAATTATACCTACTACTCTCCACCATTCAGAAAGTCTTTGACCGAATAAAATGTATTTGTAATTAACCAATCTTTCAGGGCTGGAATGAACTTATTTAATGGTAGTTCTTTAAATCGTTCTGGGATTTTATTAAAGATTTTAATGCACATCGCGTAACAATTTTTTTGAATTCTTTTCGACCTAGGTACCATGTCCAACACAAGTCTATTTGGATTTCTAATGTTGCTCCTTTTGGTGACATCCTTCGCTTGCTTAAATGTTCGAGGGTGCTGTCTTATGAATTTGCATACCTCGAGGATGTACAAGCACGGTAACGTGAGGATTTTTAGTTTTTTAAAATATGGCCTACAAGATACGTCCGGAGCGATATCACATATGGACCTAATGCACCGTTTTTGTGCTATAAAGGCCTTATCTATGTCTGTACCGTTACCCCATACCAACAACCCATACCTTAACACAGATTCGACATACGCAAGGTACGCTGTACATGCTGTAATTTGGCAAGATACTTTTGCCAGTTTGTACAGAGCGAAAGAGAATCCATTTATCCTGTTTGCGATTTTGTCTATATGTTCCTTCCAGTTAAGTTTATCATTGATAACTATGGCAAGAAATGTCGTATTGTTAGCCATCGAGATGCTTAGTCCATTGTAATTTACATGTATGTCATCGTCATTTAAATTATTAAAATTAATTATATGCGTTTTTAATAAATTAATTTGTAAATTATTATAATTCAGCCAATTTATAATTGATGTCAAGGTATTATTGATGTCATTTTCGTGTTGTGCAATTGTCAGATTTTTATTTGTAGTTACTATTACTGACACATCATCAGCAAATAGTATAGTGTTATGGTGAGTAACTTCTGGCAAGTCGTTAATGTAGACCAGGAAGAGTAACGGGCCCAACACACTGCCCTGGGGAACTCCAAATTTATTTAAATCATAGTTGGATCTCCTTACTTCAATACAGTCTTTGGCGGTTAATTGTGTCACATCAACACATTGATATCTATCATCTAGGTATGTCTTTAGCCAATTCAAAGCAGGTCCCCTAACACCATAATGCTCAAGTTTCATCAGAAGCTGCACATGTGAAACAAAATCAAAAGCCTTAGACATATCAAGAAACATCACCGTTGTGTACATTTTTTCATTGACACTCTGAAGGATGTCGTTGACCAAAGAGAAAGCTGCATCTCTGGTAGATCTTCCTCTTTGAAAACCGAATTGGTTCCCCACAATAACACCGTTCATTTTGAAGAAAGATGTAAGTTTCTCATGCATAACTTTTTCAAATATTTTTGAAAACACTGGCAGTACTGTAACAGGGCGATAGTTACGCAGTGTCGTTTTGTCTCCTTTTTTGTGCAGAGGTTTTATAACTGAGTACTTAAGCTTTTGAGGGAAAGTCCCTGTCTCTAATGAAAGATTCACCAGAAATGTAAGCATAGGAGTTAGTTGATAGCTGCACATTTTTACAACTTTTGTACATATAGAATCGTAACCCTCAGATGTTGTATTAGAAAGAGACATAATTATTTTATGTATGAACGACTCGTCTACCGGTGACAAAAACATTGAGTTCTTTTGTTTGTGTTTAGTACATGTATTATGAATGTCGCTATTCAATGTATTAGTTGTTGATATGAAATACTGATTGAATTCATTAGCTATTTGTAATGGATCTGTAATTTTTTCACCTTTTTTGTGTATCTCAGTAATGTGATTGCCCTTATTTGCAGAGCTCGCTTCACTCTTAATAACTGACCAGGTCGCCTTACATTTATTTTTACTATTGACAACATAATCTCTATTTGTTTTTCGTTTAGCTGTATTAATACATTTTTTTAACAGTTTGTCTTAGATAAATATGTTTATCTTTTTTAGATTTAGTGAAATAATATTTATGCCGCAATTTTCTTTTATAACTACAACTTTTACGTAGTCCTTTTGTCATCCAATTTTTTTTTTGATAACCATATTTTTACCTTAATAATCGGAAAACAAAGTTGATACAATAAGCAAAAGTAATCATAGAATATGTTAAATGCTAGATTCAGATTAGTTTCATTGTAATATTTCAAATATTGAATGCTAGGTAGATACTGACAAAACTTAGTAATATTTTCGATAGAGTAACACCTTTTAAAATTAAATACAAACTCGGGTCTTTTATTTTTATACATTACAGGCCATGTGAGTATTTGTGCAGTGTTGTGATCAGATAACCATAAGGGTAGAAGTGACCCTTCTGCAATCCTAATGTTGCTAATAATTAAGTCAATGCACGATTTGCCTCTGGTGGGGTCAGAGATGTGAGATATTAAATTGTATTTTTTTAAAATGTCCATAAATTGTTTGGTAATGTCTTTCTGCAGGTCAAGAGTATTTATATTCAGATCCCCGGTTATTATAATACTACTTTTAACATAAATAGACAGGTATTTAAATAGCATAAGATTCAAGTTTTGCAAAAAATTAGTTATTATAAGCATTATAAATTAGTTTTGTATAAGCAATCCTTTGTTTTAAGAATTGTATTTAAGATAAGCTTTTGAGTCAATAGATAGTTCTGTATTGCTCTTCAAGCGGAGCACACGTCTCTAGTGTGTTTTTAAAAAGCCTTTCGCCTTCGCCTACAACCTAACTAGAGCTAAGAAATTAAAACTGAAAGAAAGAAATGAAACTTCAAGTGTTAATGTGATTCAACGTCCCATTCGTGCTGTTGAGAAAAAGCAACGAATAATCAAAAATGCTAGTGAACGAAAGGCAATCCCTTGTAGTGAGTCAGACTCTCTTGAAAATTCGTCAAATGTATGTCTGGAATGTTTTGAAAATTATGAGGAAACAAAATCAACGGCAGACTAGATCCAGTGCGTCATGTGTAAAAATTGGCTGCATGAAACTTGTACTATGTACGGTGATTACTGTAATCCTTGTCAGCGATTAAAATTACGCCATGAAAAATATATAAAATAGTTTAAAATTTAAATTAGATCAATCGTCTAAAACGTATCAGAAGTTGACATTTTTAATATTCATACTAATGTTTTGTATTATTAGATACTAAAATTGATCTCAGTTTTCAATTAAACCAAAGATGATTGTGTTTATAAATGAAAATGTAACAGTAATTGTTGATTAAAATAAATAAATCCAAATTAATCTTTTATTATATGCATAGGGCATCTATCCCACAAGCCAAATCATCATTATGGCATCTAACCCACACTTTAGGCATCTATCCTCGATTATAAAACTTTCTTTTTTTTTTTGTACCAAAAAAAATACAACTACTATAGTTAAATTACTTTAATTATTTATTTCATTAATAAGTACACAACACATCACAATCATGTAATTGTTAAGAAAACTCATATTCTATAATTTATTTGGCTATTTCAAAAAATGCGGCAACTATCCCACATTTACCCTATAAGAATACTTAATTTAATTAAATACGTACTAATAAATCGATCGATGTTTTACTTACTTACAAAAAATGTCGAATATTTTCATATAGTAGGTATGCAGTAGTAGGTAAGTTTGTACCTACGTAGTTGTTAGTTAACCAAGCTCGTAAATAGAAATATCATTATTATAGCGAAATATCGACATTGAAAAATTTACCTACAACAACTCTTATTTGTTAGAGGTATTTATTGTTCGATTCAATGTGCCGGGCGCTGGGGGCACGCCAACTGATAAAAAGTCGGGCGGTTAAAAGGTTATAGTACGGCCGCTGAGTTATTACCGATTTGACAGATTATTCTTAAATTAATCGATATAACCTTGCACGAGCGACACATTTGCCGAATGATTTAGAATACCTCTTTAATATAAAACTTTATGTCAAAATGTCAGAATCAAGTAATTTTCCAATAAACTCTGTTTCAAAACTTAAAATAGTTTGTAAATAATATGAAAACATTTATTTTTTGTTCTTTGGCGCGCTTGCACAAAGTTACATCGTGCGTCTAGTTTTCATAGTGATGTGCTTGATAGTATTCGGTCCGAATTCATTGGAATAGTTATGATATTTATTTTATTTGGATATTTTTAGTTTACTTATTCCTTCGAGCAACTAGACTAAATATAATGCTACCATTTTTTTGCGTCTCCTAATTGCACTGTGTTGCCAGTATCTTATGATTTTTAAGATTTATGTGTGATCCAAAGACAGAAGTACTGTTTTCTATAATTTAAAAATAAATACTATTAAAATGATTATGTATAATTTTTAACATTTATAATATATAAAACAACATTTAATAAATATAATTTTCTCCCTCAATTAAGCAATGTTATAGGTGTATTTTTTTAAGTAATTGGCGATACTATTCTGGCAACACCCTTACCACCGCTATTTTAATCTGTTTAGTCGTCTTCCGTACTCTCGTGCGCACAGACTACGTTCTCTTGTGTAACCGTTGTTTTTTGACTCGGCTTTCTCCTGTTTATCGTTGCGCTTTATTGGACTAATTTTGTTTGTGTTTGGTAATTTTGTTGAAAATGCCGAAACGAGGAAAAACATTGAATAGTCAATGTCGTGAGCTTGTACTAAAGCTACAGGATTACTTTGAGCGTGAGTCACAAAATGGCGGCCCTTTGATTCCTGTCACTCAAGTGAAAGATCGGGTTTCACAAGCTCTTGGAATTGGTGCAAAAACACTATATAATATAAATAAAGAAAAATTTGGTGCTTCTGGAAGTGAAGATAATGTTTTACGCACTCCTAAGAAAAAACGAAGACAAAAGCCCGTGACAGGTGTTGATGTTTTTGATGCAGATGCAATAAGAAACCACATATATGGTTATTATACTAGGAACGAGTTTCCAACTAGACGTTTGGTTTTGGTCTCTTTAAAAGAAGCTGGCTTGTTTAAAGGCGGTAAAACGGCGTTCTCAAAACTATTGCACGAAATTGGGTTTGAATATAAAAAAACGAATAAAAGGAAAATATTAATGGAAAGATTTGATTTAATAATTAAAAGGAGTGACTTTTTAAGAGAAGCCAGAAAAATCGAGTCTTGGGACAACGTCGTTTTTGTTGACGAAACATGGTTAAATGCGAACCACACTGTGTCACGCTCTTGGACTGACGAAACAAAAGCATCAACCTCAAAGGTTCCAATTGGAAAAGGATCGCGACTGATAATTTGTCACGCCGGTTCTGCTGGAAGTGGTTTCTTTGAAAATGGACTGCTGGCTTTCGCGTCAAAAAGTACTTCCGATTACCACGAGGAGATGGATACAGACACTTTTACGAATTGGTTCGAAAATCAATTATTACCCAGCCTGCCAGAGCCTTCTATCATAATAATGGACAACGCTTCATATCACTCGAAACAAGTGAATAAAGCGCCAACTCAGGGCGACAAGAAAGCTCATCTGGTAGCATGGCTACACCAAAATGGAATTGAAACTACTGCCGAAATGCTAAAGTCTGACTTAGTAAAGTTGGTACGCGAAAATAAAACATCAAGAGTCCGTTATGAAGTAGATGAGATAGCTCTGGCACATGGACATCGGGTACTTCGAATTCCGCCTTATCACTGCCAGTACAATGCCATTGAGCTAATATGGGCACCAATCAAAGGTATTGTTTTTTATCGCATAAGTTATGAATATGAATAATTTGTACTATTATAACATCCAATATTCAGCATATAGGTAAAAAGATACATAACTAAGAAATAAATATCTCATGTCCCTTACATGTAGGTAATTGTGTAACATTTCGTTTATTTAATGTAATAAATTAACGTTATTTAATGTTTACATTACAGGTTACGCAGCTCGTAATAATACGACTCCGCCATTCAGTACTAATAAAATGATGGGTCTATTAAAAGATGCTTGCAGCAAAATAACGAAAGAAGATTGGGTCAAGGTCGTCGAAAAGACAAACAAAAAAACTAATAACAGAAGATTATGAACGCGATATAAGAGTGGACACCATTATAGACAATGAAATTGTCATACAAGGACTGATAGCGATGACAGCTCTGGCGAATCTGGTTCAGAGTCTGAATAATTGTTTTAATAAATGATAGGTAGTCATTTATTAAAACATCTTGTACCTACTCTATTCATTAAAATGTGTAACAGTGTTTACAAATTTGTTTTATTTTGATATGTCCTCGACCAATTATCTACGCCCATCAAGGATACTCCACCTAATAAAGAACCTGTGTCTTTAACTATTATTTGTTTTGATTTTATTTAATTACACACTATACTAGAATATTTAAAAACAAACTGTTCCCAAATGATATTAGGGTTACTGGTTCAGTCACTTCACTAGTATTGTCAATTCGACATGTGTCAAATCGGTAATAACTCAGCGGCCGTACTATAATGATGTTCGAATTCCTTTTATTTTCAAGTACGTTTAAGTCTAAAAAATCAGATGAGAACTTTGACAAAAAAATTCGAAACTTTGACTCATCCAGTTTGCCACCCTGTAAAGCGGAATTGCAACAGCATTTATTGAGGGTTCGTTACGTGACGAAAATTTGGAGAAAAGCTCACTTAAAACATCCAACATCTTTATCTCCAATGGCTTTCAGTTGGACCATCAACGGTGACAAATATGATTTGTCTGGTTTTTGGGAGATCAATTACCATATTCAGTTGCAGATATTATTGTTCAAAGTAAGTATGAAATAGAACATTTATCAATAATAACTAAAATGTCATTATAATGAACAAGAAGAATTACACTGTTTATTTTTTTTTTCTATTGCAGATGACAGAGTTTTAGAAGATAACGAAAGTTCCCAAGAAGATGATATGAATGACACTAACAAAGACAGCGACGATGCTGATGATGATTTTGAAGATGCCTCTTTTTTTTTGTGATGTCACTATAGGCTGAAACAACTTGAAAAACTTAAAATAAATTATTTATAATTCACATTTCATCAACAAGGCTTTACTGGCCCACTGCTGGACATAGGCCTCTCCTTAGAAAGGAGGTTTTCACATTTTCTGAATTCACATTTAGTAATCAGGAAAATTTAAATAAAAAGTGTTTTTTTTGAAATTTTAATCTAATTTTATATTCCTTATTATGCTTAATTTTTTTTTTAAACTTGCTCTGACTAGAACGATTATTATTATTATTATTTTTTTTTTTTCTCAGCTTTTTAGCTGGTTCGACCATATTTACGGGCCTAAACCAAGTAAATACATACACCACATGTGTACATTATGTTGGTGTGGTGTCATCTAACTGCATGAATTATGTCTGTAGGTAGTCATATCAGTTTCTAACTTAGTAATGTGAAGGTAGCTCCGCTTGATAAATATGTTTACGTCATTGGCCCATTTCATGCGAACTCTAGTTTTTCCAGCCTTGGTGGACGCAGGTAAAAAGGTATTCACCTCCCGCGCCACATTCAAGGTCAGATTAGGTGGAACTGTATTTAAAATGTGACTGGTGGGTGACGATGGTATGGATGGTGATGATGATCTAAATGGTGTGTATGATATTGTGCTTGAGCTATATGGTTCTATAGGCGTATTTGTCCTATTGTTATGTATTGGTACCATCGTCAAATGTTTCGGCTGTGGCATTTTTGTCGGTGGAAGCCCGCCTGCTCAACTCCACACCATTGACGGTTCGCATGCTGAGACATCCAGCGTCAGCTCCAGATGTGCTCTCGGACTACTAGCATCATACTGCAATACTTTTGATGTGGGTAAAAACATTACAGATCTTTATTATCAACAGCCTTTAACAGTCCACTTCTGGACAAAGAAAGAAGGTTTTGACTTATTATACCACGCTGGCCAAACGGGTTTGTTTCAAGTTTTTCTTCTCTTCTCTCTCAGAACTATGTCGACTACATAACGAAATGCTTTAATGATGTTGTTGAAGCTGCTAAAATTCTTACCTATAGAAAAGTATTTAATGAAGTTTACAACATCGGCTTTCACACACCTAAAAAAGACCAGTGTGAACTATGCATTAGCTTTAAAAATGCTGTTAATAAAATAATAGAATTACAGACCAGATACGACCACCACACACCAGCTTGAAAAAGAATTATGTCGCCGGGAAAAGTCAAACGACAAAACAATGGTTCAGGCAAATTACATTGTTGCCTGTTACGACCTCCAGGCAGTGTTGCCTCTTCCGAAAAGAGATATATCTCCTTTATATTACAAATGCAAGCTGAATGTTTGGAATTTGACTGTAAGTGAATTGGCAAAAGACTAATGTGATTGTTTTGTTTGGAA
Source organism: Arctia plantaginis (assembly GCA_902825455.1). Lineage (NCBI taxonomy): Eukaryota > Metazoa > Arthropoda > Insecta > Lepidoptera > Erebidae > Arctia > Arctia plantaginis. The sequence continues at coordinate 5,011,809 of CADEBD010000286.1, read as the reverse complement.
CGAGGTCGAGGAGCTAACGAAATAGCAACGTGTGTCTGGAGTTATTTAACAAAGAGGGCGTCAGAAATAAATGATAATAATTAACAAATCACATTTTATTTTAATATTTGCTGTGTTCAGCAAAAGAACAAGTTTATGTTCTCTATGTATGTATATGCCATATCTGTTCTTAAAATAAAGTCTATTACGCACAATTATTTAATTAGTGGCCATACACAAAATGAAAATGATTCTGTTCATTCTTTAATAGAAAAAGCCGTCAAAAAGTGTTAACATTCTGGTCCTGTGTACACATCAGATCAATACGTGACCATAATCAGAACTGCCCGAAAGAAAGGCAATCCCTACAATGTTACCAAAATGTGCTGATATTAAAAATATCACAAAGGGCATGGATGGTCAATTTCGATGGATGGTCGAAAAATACTGAAGGAGAAACAGTTCAAATGACTGACATTAAAATATTTAAATTTGAAAAACATCAAGATTCCAACCATGTTGGCATTTATTATAAAACTTCCTATTTAGATATAGATTTCAAAGAAATACAATTCCATAATAATCGTTCGTCGCGAACACATACTAGCACTAATCTTTAAAATTTCCAGTAGAAGCCTTTATATCAGTCAAAATTAAAATTAAGGGACAGAAGAAACAGCGACTTAAAGAGTTTAATTAATAGTACAGGTAGTCCTCGACTTACGTCGTTTCTATTTACGTCATTTCAAGTTACGTCGAACAATGTTTTGACATCCTCAAGCATACGTTATTTGTTTCGATTTCCGGCATAGGAGAATTCACTTGTCGCGATGTCAATAAACGTGGGACCGGCAGGGCGCGGTGTAGGCGTACGGGGATTACCCCGCACATGTTTTGTTTAGTTACTTCAGGAACAACGGACAATCAAGACGTATAGTCCTACCAACTTCACTGTGAAATTGGAACTACGGCCGTCATGTTGAAATGTCATTCGATTGTCAGTGTCTACTACATTCGGGTTCTCTGGTTGTTTTGTCGTGATATTGCTGAATTTATAAAGTGAAATATGCCGAAAGCTATTAAAAGTGATGCTCGAAACATTATTCTAAAGGTTAACACCTTTTTTGAAGAAGAAGCTCGGGCGGGGTCTCCGATTATTCCATTTAATCAAATATACAAACGAATTTCGGCAGTGACAGGTTAGTGTTGTCAACTTTCTTGTTATAAATTACCCTATACTTAACTAATTATTTAAGTCCACGAAATATTCGTTCCTATTTTTGCTGCGGGTTAGCGTAACGGTAACGTACATCTATTAGGTAACCCACTAAGTGAGTGAGCCAACTAACCTGCCAGATTTCAAATTTCTACTAACATTTATTTTGTTATCTTATATTTCAGGTGTGAGTCAAGGACTAGTTTCAAAAATAGTTAAGGAAGAGCATGCAGCAGAAGAAACTGGTACAAAAATTCGGACACCAGGCAAGGAGAGAAAACGTAAAAGTAGATTTGTGCAAGTTGATGATTTTAACATGGGAGTTATACGGAAGAAAGTACATGAATTTTATTCTGCCAAAAAAGAGGTCCCTACTGTTAAAAAGCTTCTAGAGGTCTTAAAGACAGAAATAAATAACACAGGACAGCGAAAGAGTCTGCTGCGGAGAAAGCTGCTTCACAAGTTGGGATTTCGATTTAAAAAATCTCAATCCAATCGAAAGGTTCTTATGGAGCGTAATGAAATATCAGCTTGGAGAGCTAAGTACTTGCATGCAGTGGATAAAAATAATAAATCTCCCATAATTTATTTAGATGAGACCTATATTCACTCTTCGCATACATCGGGTAAGTGTTGGCAAGGAGACGGTGAAGACGGAGTATTGGAGCCTGTATCGAAAGGGCAAAGATATATTATTGTTCATTCGGGAGGAGATACTGGATTTGTTACAAATGCACTACTTGTGTTTAAATCAAACACAAAAAGTGGTGATTATCATGACGAGATGAATAGTACCAACTTTAAAAAGTGGGTTATTGAAAAACTTGTGCCTAATTTACGAGAGCCATCCATAATAGTGATGGATAATGCTCATTATCACCGTATTTGTGTGAATAAAGTCCCAAATACGAATTCTTTAAAAAAAGATATGCAATTATGGTTGACCCAAAATAAAATTGACTACGGAGAGAATTTGACTAAACCTCAGCTTTTAGAAATAATAAATAATTAAGAGAAACAAGCCTGAACCTGTATATGAGATTGAAAAAAATTTAGAAGACAATAGACATAAATGCTTATATTTACCACCTTATCACTGTGATCTCAATCCCATTGAACTCATATGGAGCACAATGAAAAAAAAAGTTGCTGATGTAAATATTGAGCACAAAAATGCTGAAATTCCCTGCCTAGTTAGAGAAGCTTTTGACGCTATTACAGTTCATGAGTGGGCACAGCATTGTAAACACGTTCGCAGGTTAGAAGGAGAATACTTAAAACATGATTGTATTTAGATAAACCTTTTATTATAGAAGTTGTAAGTGACACTGAAACCGAAAGCGATAGTGATAATGATGATAGTGGTACGGAAATAAGCGGAGTATGGCCCCACAACCAGGATGAAGTTGTGTATGCAGGTTCATTTAAAGGTCACAATTACTGTAAACCTGGTTTTCAATAAATTATTTTAAAGCAATTTGTTTTTTTTTTACACTACACTACCACTAGGTACCACTGCTAATTATAATTAGTCAAATCTGGTGTTAGGGGTTAGTTACGGTCATAACTAAATGCTAGACATCCAGGTACCTCTTGCAGGGTAGGTACCTACTGAACTTCGCATTAAATGAAAGTTGTATCTCCCCCGTGGAACATTTTATCTACTGAATTTCCACATCATTGGATTACTTAGCCATTGTTTATTGCTGACAGACTAAACTGTTAGCGGTACGCAACTGTACATTATCAAATTCTTTTTATTTATTTTATTATTTTTATAGAGGTATCATTATTTTTTATTTGTTTATTTTTTAATTCTTATTAAACGATTATGTCTAATGTGAAATTTCTTTCTTGAAAACTTACTCAATTTTGGACACCTTATATTAATTAGCAACACTGAATCGACGACGGTGCCGTCCTCTTTCAGTTCAAGTTCAAGTTGGTTTGTATGTAATACATTAGTTTTTTTTGCATCTTTGTCAGTTTTTGTTTTTACATACATATTTAAGTGAATTTTAAACTATGCCACCTAAACAGGACATTAATAGTAAAGTGAAGAAGAGAGTAAGAAAGACAATTACAATGGAGGTTAAATCTAAGATTTTAAAACTCAAAGATCGCGGTTGTTCGACTTCATCTATTGGACGAGAACTTAATTTATCACGCACGACGGTACAAACAATATTGAAAGATAAAGAAAAACTATTAACGAAACGAAAAAGGAATGCTTTAATTTATGAAATGGAAAACTCTTGTACACTTGGATTCACGATCAAACTCAGCGACAGATCAGCGAAAGATCGTTTGACTTTGTTTTTGAATCGATATCGATATCGAATGTTTAAGGTGATCTTAAATTGAAACCCCTTTTGGTTTATAGGTCTGAAAATCCTCGAGCTCTTAAAAATTACGTCAAGAGTACTCTTCCAGTTATATGGAAGGCTAATCCAAAGGCATGGATCAATACTTTTTGAAGAATGGTTTACTAAGCATTTTATACCTGAAGTGAAACAGTACTGTTTAAACAATAATTTGGCTTATAAAGCTTTACTTATTTTGGACAATGCTCCCGGCCATCCTGTGCGTATTGCCGATATCGATCTTCAAATCAAAGTATTGTTCCTGCCTCCAAACACCACTTCGTTGTTACAGCCGATGGATCAAGGAGTTATAGCGTCTTTTAAGGCCTATTATCTCAGGAGAACTTTTTCGCAGGCTGTAAAGGCTAATGAAAATGATGGCATGTAGCTGAGAGATTTTTGGAAAAGTTATAATATCTTGCAATGCGTAAAAAATATTGGCTGGTTTTGTGAGGGGGAAGGGTACCCGTGAGCAGATCTTGAGCGTGCGCCAGATTATTGAAAAGGCTAGGGAATTTAACAAGCCGACCTATATTTGCTTTGTTGATTTTTCGAAGGCGTTCGATTCGGTAAAATGGCCAGTACTTTGGGAAACTCTCCTGGCTATGGGAACACCCAAACACCTTGTCCACCTCCTTAAAAGACTGTATGAAGAGGGAACAGCATCGGTAAGAACAGACGACGTATTATCGAGTGAATTTCATCCAAGTGCCGGGGTCCGTCAAGGCTGTATCTTATCGCCACTTCTGTTTAACATCTACACGGAACTCATCATGAGAATAGCACTCGAGAACTGGTCAGACGGAATCACTATTGGAGGCTATAAAATCTCCAATTTGCGTTACGCAGATGACACTACTCTGTTTGCAACAAGCATCGGCAACATGGAATCCCTGCTAACCAAAATGGAACAAGTGAGCCTTGATTTCGGCTTGAAGATAAATCGCAGCAAGACGAAGATTATGATTGTGGATCGACTCAACAATAACTCGCCCGAAGTAACAAAAATTGCGAATTGCGACGTCATTCAGTCATACATCTACCTTGGAGCACTGATATCGAATAATGGCGGATGCGCGGACGAGATCAAACGGCGCATGGCTATCACCAGGTCTGCCATGGATCGGCTTGGGAAGATATGGAGAAACAGAGACATAACAAAGGCCACTAAAATGCGACTTGTCAGGGCACTAGTGTTTCCCATATTTCTTTATGGTGCCGAAACGTGGACTCTAAAAGAGAGTGAGAAAAAGAAGATCGACGCTTTAGAAATGTGGTGTTGGAGACGAATGCTTCGTATAGCCTGGACAGAGTTCCGAACCAATGTCTCAATCCTCGAAGAACTGGGTATAAAACAACGTCTTTCTTCCATCGTTCAAGGTCGTATTCTCACTTTCTTTGGTCATATTATGCGTCGGGAAGACAAGTCTGTGGAGCGACTCGTGGTTCAGGGCAAAATAGAGGGCACGAGGGCGCGCGGTAGAGCACCAATGCGCTGGACAGACCAAATCAAAACCGCTCTAAATGGTCCACTCCACGAATGCACGAGGCAAGCAACGGTACGAGAGGAATGGCGACAAATTGTGAAGCTTGCCACCGCTCCGGTCATGACGACCACGACCACTCTGACAAGAGTGTGACGACGGAGAAGAAGAAAAAATATTGCTGCTTCATGGGATGAGGAGACACCCAACAATTTAAAAGGAGTCTGGAAAAAGTTATGCCCATTTTTTTTTAAGCCATCTGAAAGTTCTTCATCTACAGATCAACCGAATATCAATGAGATCACAACTGACATTGTTCATTTCGCTAACCGTTTGCCTGACATTGCAGTTACTGCTGATGATATTGATGATTTGTTATGCTCATATTCGCAAGAACTGACCAATGAAGATCTTATTGAATTGGAGGCACAAGTACAAAAGGAAGCAATCGAGTCACAAGAAATAGCTTCTTTTATTAGTAACTCTGAAAAAGAACTTACACTAAAAAAACTTTCCGTAGCCTTTGCAAATTTGGAGAATGCCATGAAAATTTTTGAAGAAAATGATCCTAATTTTGAGAGAAGTTTCAACGTTAATAACAAAATTTGTGCAGCCTATCAGTGTTACCAAGATCTGTATGATAGCAAGAAGAAAGAAGTGAAGCAATCTAGAATTGATAGTTTCTTTAAGTCAAAAGTTTAATTTATTTTATTTCTTATTACATATTTTGATTACATATTAAAGTTTTATAATTATTATTAAAATTAATAACACACAAATACCAAAAATAACTAGCAATTTCATAAGTGCATGTATAATTATTTTAAGAACTTACTTTTGATAATAAAGTGTGTATATCCTTTCTTATAAATGCAGTTTTTTTTTTTTTTGAGTCCGTGTGGATCCTAACCCTTGAGTTTTACATGTAAACATGCGAAAAAATATGTCTCGACTTACGTCGCGTATTTCGAGAACCTAACATGCCCTAAGTACGAGGACTGCCTGTAATATAACACCACAGAGTTACGCATTGCCTTATTACAATAACATCTTATTTTAACATTGCTATATAATATTATTATAGTGATGATTATTGATTTAGAAAAACAAATTTATCAGGATGACATTCTTTTTAGGTTTTTTTAAGAGATTTTGTTTATTTTTAATAAAATTTTATATGTCAAAAGGTTTGCCTTATTATTCTAATTATGTGATACAAGTCAACATAACTTTAGTTAGCCCAGAGTAGCTTTCATGGATAGGAAAATGATGCTGTGATTGTTAATATGTTTAATTTTTTATAATTTTATATTTTCCGGTTGGTTTGTTATTAGTCATACTATTTTTCTAAGGAGAGGCCTATGTCCAGCAGTGGACTATTATAGGCTGTTGATGATGATGATGATACTATTTTTAAATGTTATATGATAATTAATAGTTAAGATAGTAAGATACATACATGCTGTGATTTAAAGGTACCAATTTCTTAAGACTGATGAGTTATTTATCAAATAACTATTCCAAATGATTGTATGGATCTCTCTTTATTTTGTAATAAAACATTATAATTTCGAGTTTTTTTATGTATTAGTAATATTATAACACCACAGTAATGCCAACTTTATAATTTTTTTTTTAAATGCATAATAATATTATTGAATTTTGAAATATCAATGGCTTTCTATTTAGTAACATTAGTTGCACTGTAATTTCATAATAATATATCAAATAAAATTATTAGTAAAGTGTTACTATAATAATATAAATCAAAACAAATTATGCTGTAAATAAAAAAAAATACATTTTTAAATCACATGTTATAATGTAAATAGAGATCTATCATATAATCTCATGAAAGGTCTTAAAGAATCCTTAACTCAGACTTTATTGAGAAAAAACAGTGACTTTTTCAAATATTGGCTCTCCTATAAAATGTCATAACTTCTTTTAGTAGCGGTTTTACTTTAGAGGTGCGATATTGTCCAAATGTCTATTGTCATATATTAAATAAAAAATAAAATACTCATCACACAACTTATGACCATGGCATACAATTAATCCAACAACTAATTATAGAATTTGTTCAAATAGATTTGTCGGTCAGATGTTAGAATTGTTTTTTAATGTATAGCTTCAAAGCCCAGGAGTGAGCAGTAAAGGATTTATAGGAAATCAAATATTATAGAATGTATATAGAATAGACCTTGAAGGACCGATTAGAAGTCAGTATGAAAATATGTCAAGTTAATGGTTTTAATAATGTTTGTTTTTTGGAAGAAGGGGCAAACGAGCAGGGTCACCTTATGGAAAGTGACTACAATACTGCATTAATGTGTCTGTCATTTATAACAAAATGCCCGATGTTACAATTGATTACACTTTTTTTAAATAAGTGGTATTTTTTAATTAATGACTTAATTTGATAGACTTTTTGATATTACTTTAGATACTTAGTTTTTGACATTACTTATGCTCATTTGACCTTTAGTTTATTTTTCTAATTTCAATTAATATTGCATAAATAATTCTATCGACCATTGTGTCTATATTATTTTTATAAATTGTAATCATTCTCAAATGATTTTTTCTTATTTCAAATTTTGTTGTTCAAATTTTGATGCATTTTTATTGTTCACATGCCTAGTAACAGTAGATTTTATAGGTGTCAGAAAACTTGTTAACATCGCTATTTCATGTACCTACAATCAATGCAAATAAAATATATTCCATTCTATTTGAAAGGTAACAAATTATGAAATGTCAAAGGTATTTTTCCCAAATTTTCAATTTAAGAGTACCGTTCTTATTCGGACACATCTTCGCTTCTATTCAGACAAAGGTAGCGACGTACCCCACAATATAATATGCCAGTCTAATAGAGGAAATTCTATCTGTGCAATAAATATTAAATAAATGATAACTATAAAGAGTTTCTATAATATATAAATAAGTTACCTCCAAACGATCTTCGCAACCATAATTATGTACCGTTGTTAATACCTTGTTTTTCAATTTTATTATTCCGCCTTCAATACGGACACACAACTTTTCTCGCAAGTCCTCCCAAAAGAAAGGGTATTAGGGATATTTCTACTATCATTCTTGCGAACAAGAACAATGCGCTTTCTATACTCCATGATCATTTTTGACTATGTTAGACTATATAGATACGCGAAAACTGGGCAAAGCAAACAATAATCTATTTGAGTAAACATTGCACATAATCTATTAACATATTTATGAAATATTTGTATGAATTAATCTCTTATAGTATTACTGTACTCTGTGGAATGAATCCACAAGGCACAGACAATATAATGAATTGAATCACATCACAGAAAACAAACTAGTCAGAACAGATAGAATGAATGTGCATACAATTTTCCCCAAATTAATTTTACATCTATCATGAAGCAATAATTGTCTAATAATCATAAAAAAAACTGGGTTTTATTGCAAATGTACTGGGTTTATTACAAATGTAATTTCATATTTCACTATGTTCGTTTTAAAACACATTGGATATGCCGTATACTTTCAACTATTATAAGTATACTTATAATAGTTAAAGGTACATCCGTGGATGTAAGGAAAAACGTGTCTCGAAATACAGTAGGTGCTTTGGACATTAAAACAATGTTCTACCAATATCCTATGCTGTAAATTTCAGCAGACAGTTTGAAAACCCGGTAATTCTGGACGTTTAGACGTGAACAAATTAATTATGGGAGAGTATCAGTATTTCTGTATCCTCAAAAAGTCTGTACCTCATTTTACAGTCATCAGTTGTGTATCACATTCATAACATATTATAGCTTTATCCATGCATTCAGACAATATGGTTAGAGAATGCCATAACCTCCGCTTTTTTAAGTCGGTTAAAAACAAAGTTGCTTTTTTTCTTGTACGCTTAGATCTTTTGATCTACGCAACGGATTTTAATGAGGTTTTCAAGAGTGGTTCAAGAGGCGGGTAGAAGAAAACCGACAATCAAATATTTGTATTGTAAAATCGTATAAATCATATTTTTATTTTATCTGCTATGTTAACAATATGCTCTGGTTTGAGGTTGAAAGGAAAATGTTACAACGAATTTGAAATTTTAATAAGCGTTCTAAAACAAATCGTATCAATCTCAAACCAACTATGATAGTGTAGACAAAAATAATTCATCTGAAGAAGACGAATTAATTTAAAATATATAACTGCTGTCACTGAAGAATTTTTGTATTGTTGTTTTACTATTTGTACATTTTTATGTTTATTTATTTATTATTACTATTACGTAATAATAATTTAAACAAATTGAAAAACATAAACTTATTATAGCGACTATTAGAGTAGTTTTTCGTTGGTCGTTTTCAGGTGGTTTTGGATGTTGAACCTGGCGGAGAGTTAATTTAACTATTGGCAACACTGCTCTTGAATTTTTTGACTTTTGATATAATATAAGTAATTAATAAAATTAACTTAGTAAAGAACTTTTGAGAGGCGATACTTTACTTTTACTTTGGGCATGTTGGAACAACGAATGGTGATTATGAAAGACAGTGATATTATTGGAGAGTTATAATGTATCGCCCAGTACCGCCAAACTGCATGTAGGTAGGTCTCTCCTCCTATCCAACACGTTTTTATTGACTGACGCTTAAATGCAATAAACACACAGAGTACAGTAATACGGTTAGATAAACAGAATAGAGTAGGTGATAGGAAAAAAACTATAAGAATCGTCATGTAGCAGTGGGGTACAAAATAAATCACCTTGGGCTACTGGGTAGCGACTAGGAATAACAGCTCTGGTGAGTTGGTAATCTTGTTCCTATGATAGTATTATTAGGTTTTTAACTAGCAAATTTCTCGCTTTCGAAGAGCCTTTTTGCATAACCTGATACCGGTATAAAACAATTAGGTTAGTCTGCTTCATAAGATGTCCCCAGTCCTAAAGGGTAATTTTTTAAATCGTCTCAATGTCGCTGCAAAATACAAGTCCATCACACTCAGATATCAAGTAGTCCAGATCTATTACTTGTAGCAGCTTTTAGCTTTCAGATGAGGCTTGCTGAGAGATGCACAGAAAGGAGTGTCATGACATATCAGAGGGCGCTACTAGTTTACAATCTGTGATATTGTCGATACAAAATTGACACAGAATAACAACCCCACTTATCGCAATATTCACCAAACAATTTTTGTACAAAATTATCACAATACAAACAAGAAGCAACATAAATTTATAATGTTTAGCTGAACATAAACTTTTAGTTAGAATCTCAGCCGGCATATCAGCTGTTGGCAAATACAGTACTTTAACAATTTTATTTTTTACTAGATCACGACAAAAATGATATTTGATATCAATATGCTTTGTACGTTTGTGAAAGACTGGGTTTACACACAGCTTCTGTGCACCTTCTGTGCATTGTGTACATCTTATTAGTTATTTCATATTGTAATTCCTTTAAATACAATTCTTCTCTACATGCTTCAGATAGACCAATATACTCTGATTCAGTGCTACATGTTTCTGTTTTCTACATTCCTATGATATTACACCACCAGATAACAAAAAACACATTCCAGTATATGATCTCCTATCTATAGAGTTAGAGGCCCAATCAGCATCTACATAAAATGTTATTTCTGAATTACCTTCTTTACAATATTTTATTCCATAACATTTAGTTTTTTTTAGATATTTTAATACTCTCTTTGAATATTCCCAATGCTCCTTTGTGTGGCAATTATTAAATTGACTTAAAAAACTTATAGAGTAACTAATGTCTGGCCTAGTTAAGACTGACATCAAACTACCGATTAGTTGTTGATAGGGCAGGTGATTATTTATATCTACTTGACCTTTGTTTATATTTAGTTTGACCTCCACAGTCTTACAATCACTTAAATTAAATTTGCTCAAAAGTTGATCAATGTAAGTTTCTTGACTCAGAGTAACATATCCTAAATCTTTATTGAAGGTCACATTCATTCCAAGACATTGTTTAACCCTCTATAAGGCCGACGAAATGAGAGGTGATAACACTATATACTAAACTAAAAGTGAAAACGAATACTTTTATGATGAAAAAATGTTTTTATTTTTTGGGAAATTCCATGGGAAACTTTTGGAAAATGTGGTGGCAGTATAGTTGCCACAGCCTGTTAATAAATCAACATATTCAATTAAACTCTTTATTAGAATCAAATTTTATGCATATCCATCTATAGTTAGTTTTTTTTATATATTTAGATCTGTTGGCTATGAAATATATCAAAACAAGGAACTACACAAAGTGGCACTTTACATGTGGAGCAGTGTATTTTCGATCTCTTGTTCATTGTTTTAGTGCTACACATACGACAACGTCGCCATGATCCCAATTGTTCGTGTTTATGAGTACCCACGTTAGCCAAACGAATTTCATCCGTCACTCCCACCACCTTTTGCCTATTGGTAGAGAGTTTTGGCCGTTTCATAGCATACTGTGGCTGGCTGTCGAGGCTTCTCTTCCGAGACGAATAATTGTTGATGAGACCACGGGTCAGACACAACCTAAAATGCAGTTGTGAAAGTGGATTGTGCACCCTCTTGTTGCTAGTGTATAGCAAAAATGAATTTGTGATGGCCAAGTCTACACAAAAATAGAAAATTCGAAGCCACCACCTCTTGCTCCACCTGCCAACTTCATAGGTGCTCCGCCTCTGATCAAACCGATCTACTCCACCCATGCGCTCTGTATACTGTAATATAGTTGATGGACATTGAAAAGCCTTTTTCGAACCGTCTTTATGAGTTCGGTCACAGAATGTTTAATTTATTTTTGGATGAAAGGCAGTGGTCAGGAGTGAAACAATTTTTGTGACTTGCCACATTACAAATGCTACATTATTTTTGGTGCGCCATCTAAAATCGCCTCTTGCCAAAGATATTTTTTTATTTCTTGGTAAATTCTTATTTTTTGCCGTTTTTATTGTAAGTGGTAGGTCTGATCTGTTGCTGTTGACTGTAGATGTGGCGTATATACCATTATCGAATAGGTATTGCATTATTTCATAGGATGCGAAAAAATTATCGAAAGTCACATGTCCACGGAACCCCTCATCTATTAGCTTTTGTGTAAGAAATTTGATAAAATTTGCTCCTAATCCGAAATCAGTTGATTGATCATCACGTTTCCCTGTGTAAATTTGGAACTCAAAAATATAGCCAGTCTCGCTGTCAGCTCTAGTCCACACTTTATACCCTCTTTTTATAGGTTTTAGTGGCATGTACTGTTTTAGTGATGAGATGCTTTTGAATTGTATCATCGACTCATCTATAGATTGGGAAGTTGTGGTTTTTGCAGCACTTTGACAAGCTTTGTTGAGCATTAATATTATTTAACGGGAATTAACGGTGGTCAGCCTGTGACCACGGCCGGTGCAACCTGGTCGAAACGTCAGGCAAACCAGAGGTATGTAATACCCTAAATAAGAGATCGCGTTAATTCCCGTTAAATAATATTAATTATCATGGAACGCGAAAGTTTAAAAGTTTGTTGAGCATCTCAAGAAGCGAGCGAACTTTGAACAATTTGTCGTAATCCGGTGCTCCTCTGGGTGGCATTTTCGAATTATCATTTAGATGTAGATTTTCTAGTACCTTCTTAAATATTTTGCAAGTCATAACGGATGCTATCTCAGCAACACGAAAAAATGGATCACTGGACCAATATAGATCTATTGTTGGCAGTGAGTGGAGACCCATCAAAATAATAATGCCTAGAAATGAATTACGTAAGCTATAGCCGAAGGAGCAAAAAGAAACGAAATCTATATAAACTTATTTAAATTCTAATAAAAAATTACAATCTAAAAATATGTATGCTCAAGTTCGATGTTTGAACAAAAGTGAGTTTCCAGTAAAGCGGGGCTTCGTTCATCGGTGGTGTCGTGTCGCCGTCGCGCTGGCGCCAATGGTCGGGGTGCTGACGGTGTATTCACACGTACTGGGACAAGTTGCTGACGGTGCAGCGCGTGTAACCGCTGCTACTAGGTCGCGATGTGCATTTTAAATATATTTTACATATTTTAGGTATATGTAATTCCTCCCCCCTCAGTCTGGCAACTATTTTCCGATTTTGTGCGAGAAAATGGTTGTCTGAGATGGTGTCGTAAGGGTATGATCTCCGGCATCCTCTGTGTGCTTTTCTTCGTTAGAATCTATTGCTTCTTCAATGTTTACTGATCTGCGTAGCTTGTAACGACGGATTAGAGATATAACGACGAATATAATTACGCCGGATAGTACAACATAAAAGGGTAGCGTTGTATGATAATAATAAGATTTATCTAATGAGTCCATCTGTAGAGGGGTCCGGAGCGATGCCTTTTCTTGGATACTATGGAGTGCTTTCAGGTCTACAGATGTAAGATTTAAGGGTGGAGTCCCTTGTATTGCGGTGTTTATACGCTGTTCTATCTTCATGATTTTCAGTGGCTGCCCTTGTATAGCATCATCTGCGTTTAAAATAGTGAATTCAGGTGATTGCAGAGAGCAGTGCAGGGGTAGCGTAACGAGAAAGCTACCATTCAGTACATTGTATGCTCCTGTGCCACAGCTGAGTCGAACCTTTGCTGCTTTTGGGAACGATATGATGTAGCTGCGGTCATCCAGTTGCTCTACAGTTTCTTTTAGTAAATGGACCGTCGAAAATATGCAGGTTTCTTCGATAGTTTGACTCAAGATGATCTGTTGAATGCAGTCTGACGTAGTGCGTATCCTCCTGTGGGAAGTCTCGTCACAAAGGGACAGGTGAAGGTACTTCGGGCATTTAGCCTCTATGTACACAAATTCTTTTCTATTAATTGCTAGGAAAGGAGAAGGTGGGATAATTACTCGGTGAGATCTATTGGGAGCTAAGGATAATCTATACAAGTCATAAGTACTCTTTGAAACTATAGGGAATTTAAAAAATATTACTATCTGTTTATTAACGAAGTATAAACCGGATTTTATCAAGGCATAATAGTCCCTTAATTCTAAGTCCACTACTTGTTCCGGGCCGTAAACTAACCTAAGCTTGCTTAACATTAACCTAAGTACTTTAAGACTAATCATCGAATGATGAGTCGTGGTTGTACGAGTAAAAGCTAACTTATTCTCTATATTAATTAATCCATTTAATACGCCATTAGCGTTTTCGGTAATGATTATTAAGGTTTGGGTGAATCTACCGTATCTGTGAAAACTATTCTCTCTATAACTATCTTTTTCAGACCAGGATTGTAAGGTATTGTTAATTTCTATTTGATTTTGAACTAGTCTTTCTAACACACTGCTCTGTTCTTTCATCCATTCCTTATTCAAGCTAGCGCGGTTACTAAGTTCTGAATTAATTTTATTTTGGTTATTTTCTAAAACTTCAAGTGCTTTATTATATCTTATAGCGTCCTGATAATCTAAATTTCCTGTTTCACTTTTAACTAGTGATCCTAGTCCGTCAATAAAACCTCTTTTTGTCCTGCTAGGTTCTAACGTCTGCAAGTGTTCTAATATATGATTCGTTTTATTCATTAGGTAGCGAATTTGGGGCTCATATACCGTGTAAGTAGTGCTAAAGAGTCTATGTTCAAAACTTAGTAGTTGTCCTCTTAGTTCGTTAATTTCATGTTCAATTCTGTCCAAGTCAATGTACTGTAAGAAGGTATGGTGATGGGTTGTCACTCTTGCAGGTCCGAGTTTAAACGGTAAAAGTCCTGGTCCATTGTCTAAGTTATCAAGTCGTATCTCCTGTGTTAGCGCCAGTTTCAGTGTCGTCATCAGTAGTAGGGTCACCCTGTAACAATTTTACATTTTTGGTTGGTCGTTTCAGGCGTGTTTTGCTACGGGGCCGCGTTTTTTAGACGTGTAGATATGGATTGGTAAATCTGCGAGGACTTTATCTTGCGTGTAACGGGGAGCGATTTTCTAGCGGGTTCCTAATAAATACCTGCTGCCGAGGTTGGTATTCGATTTCAGGTTCTCTGGTCTTATTATGGTTGTTCGTCTGTCCGGTTGTCCGGTTGTCGAGGGCTATATTATTAACTATGTCATAAACTAATTTCATCTGGTCACGGTGTGTCTGCATATACGTCTGTAATAAGTGTTGTGTCACATCGATGTCTGTCGGGTCTCTGGGGTGGAAGTGTCCTTTCAGTAAGTCGTAGGGTCGACATCTAGTGAGGCTATAGATGGAGCTATTGTACGCGATGATAGCATAAGGCATGAGATTTACTATTGATTCATTTTTCTGTTGTAACTTCAGTATTCTAAGATGCTCAAGTATGGTTGAGTGGAATCTCTCGATATTACCGTTATCGTTTGGCGAGTGGGGTTGGGTCTTATGATGTATGATTTTATGAAGCTTTATGAATTCCGCAAAGATTTGGTTCGTAAATTCAGTCCCGTTGTCTGTTACAATTGTTAGGGGGAGCCCATGGTGAGTGCAAAATGTAAGAAAGGCCTGTACAATATGCCATACTTTTAAGCGCAATACACACACAGAGCGGGTGCGGGCGGGAGTCGTGTTTCTCGCGTGACACGCGCTGTTCGTCGCCTTCACACACAACGCGGACGTGGGCCGTAGGCGGGTCGGCCGCGGGCATGCCATGCCAGCAACAGCGGATTCAGCAGGCAACACATGCAGTGTGATTGATAATGTCGGGGGATTCGGACACGGACGAAGAGGTATTATTTCTACTTATTTTGAAAAGAAGAGCTCAGAAACGAAAAAGAATCTGGGTTCATGAAATTAATAAAAAATGACTACAATATGGAGAATATCATCGCCTGTGTAGAGAATTAGAAACGAGGATCGCTTCTACAAATATTTTCACATGTCAAGGGCGAGTTTTGAGGAGTTACATGATAAACTGAGAACAAGAATATTTAAACTCGATACAAATTGGAGGCCAGCTATATCTACAAGAGAAAAACTCGCAGTTTGTTTAAAGTAAGCAAGCTTTTATTTATTATTTTTTTAATTAATCATAAGAATAGTATCAATAGCCTCAATAGGCGTTTTTTTTAGAAATAAGGCAAACGATGGTTGTTATATTTCTAATTTAGATATTTGTAGAATTAAATGAAGTTGAAAGCACATCTTTCAGTGACATATCTTCTGAGCGAATATTTGTACTCGTACATTGTGCATTATCTGAATGAATTGAGTAAACATTCGTGAGATCACAAACTATTGCATTCGATAAGTCTTGTGGCATATTACTTATCTGTTCTACATTTGTGTGAATAAATGAATCTTCTGAATTTGTATTGTCTGGTATTAATGACATCACAGAATAAGCTGGTGATTGGTTTACATATTCAATATAATTTAGTTAAATCTACTTTTAGCATAGCTTGTTTTCGCTGCGATAATTTTTTGAACGTTTGTGCGTAGCTTAAAAATAAATAGTCGACATCGTCGTGCCTCGTTTTTTTCTTTTCCAAGTAGCTTTTAATCATGTTGTCGACATCTGGCTCATCTGGCTCTCTAGTCTTTTTTTTGACCCGGCGGGGTGTTTCAATTGGTTCGTTCGATGATAGTCGAAAAGTCGATATTGGATTCGAAGATTCTAAGGATTCGTGCTCGACGAACGTCGCTGTCGCTGGCATATCCGAATTTTCTGAGGTTTCGGTTGGGTGGTCTCCAGAAACGTTAGATGCAGTTCCTCTGGGGTTAATACCACTATCCAAAAACGATAGTTGCGCAGACCACATGAAGCTAATAGATTTTCTTTCACTCCCTGTTGTTCCTTTTAATTGCTTTTTAATGTATCCATCCCTCATACTTTTCCACTTCTACTTTATTGTATCACCTGCAAATTAGAAAAATAAATTAGTTTATTTTTATTTCAGGTACCTAACGACTGGTGATTCGTATCAAAGTATAGGATTCTCTTATCGACTCGGAACCAGTACTATTTCGAATGTAGTAAAAGAAGTATGTAAAGCCATATGGGAGAAACTGCAACCAACAAAACATGGCGGCGACGTCGGTTACTACAAGAGGATTAGCATCGATAAACCCCACAAAGACGGTCAACAAGTGAATCTTTCCAAATTAGAGAAAAAATTGTTAACTATTTTAATACTAATAATTAAATAAAAATAAAATACTTACTTGTTTCATTTAATTGTTCTGCAATCTGCTGCCATAGCCTAGCTTTTAAAACAGCGTTTTTGTAGTTTTTATCACTTGGTTCGTACAAACAACTATGTTTACGAACACATTCAATAATTTTTTCATTGAGATCCATAGCAAAATCGAACTATTTTTTGTAAATATTCACAAAACAAACTGTCGACACGCGCAGCGCATGACCCGTACACGCGCCAGTGTGAGTGCCTTACGTAGAGTACGTGTATTACGAAGAAAAGAATGACGTTATGCCCGCTCCCCACCCGCTTACCCGCGCGCTGTCTGTAGTGGCGGGCGGCGGGCGCCGCTCCCGCGCACGACCCGCCCCGCGGCCGACCCGCACACGTTTCCAGTGTGATGTCTTTCATATAAATACAAAGAACTAGACCCGTAGTACTCCCGTCCCGATCCGCGCCCGACCCGCGCCCGCTCTTTGTGTGTATTACGCTTAAGGGATAAGCCTGTCCGTATTTCGTAAAAACATCTACGAAAGTTATGTATTTTTCAGTCTGTATAGTGAATCAAATCAGCGTGAACGATTTCCAGAGGTTTAGGTGGTACAAGATTTAACTGAGGTTTGATCGGGTTTCTATCGTATTTGCTTTGCCCGCATATACTGCATTCGTTAATGAATTTAGTGATGTGATCTTTCATTCTCGGCCAGTAGTACTGCCGGGACAATGCTAGATAACATTCATTTATTCCTCTATGGTTAGTCTTCCCTTCGTGATCATGTTTAATTATTTCCTGTTGTTTCAAATATTCTTTTATATTTTCTAATTCTACTTTAGTTAGGACGAGCTTCATTGCAGAGCTTTTAAAATTTTCTTGTATAATAGGTATAATTTTGTACATGGCTAATGGGGGTGTTATCAACAGGGCGGTTTTAACTTTGGGGTTGACATACTCTTTGATGGAATTTACAATATCACTCTCGAGGGAGGATTTGGAAATCTTTTTTACTCTCGGAGTTTCTGAAAGACTTTTTCAAGATTAATAATATGCTCTTGTAGGCTAGTACTGAAGACAATGATATCATCATGTAACAAAAAATCTTTAGTCGTCGGTAAAGTGTATATGACTTAGGTGGAGTGCCTCGACTAGCTTGTGGGTTCTGGAGGCTCTCAACAGGCTGCTTAAGATACAAAAGGGCGCCACGTGCCTAATCTTTTAAGACCATGGCACGCTGGTCTAGAATGAGTGAACAATGAAAACTCTTTTAAATTGTTTTGAGGTTGGTATAATTCTCAAAGTTAGTTGTTATAAGAGTTCTTGAGTTTCAATCTACTTTGTATACCATAGTGTACTAAATTGCTAACACTCAACCAAATGTATGTAAAAGAACAAAAAAAATCAAATGAGAATGGTCATAGAACTCATAACAATCTTACTGTACTAAAGCAACAGCTGCTTTCACATACTTAAATTTATAAAGACAAGGAGGTGATCTGAAGTGCTGACATCTGCCTCAGACGCTGAATATTATGCTGTTATTAGATTGACCATACCTATGTTATAACACTGCACCATTTTTGCAGAACATAGACAGTCAAACTTGTTTATAAAAAAATTGAATCTAATTTGATTTTGTGTGAAAAGAAAGCACGGAAAGGCTTCACCTGTGAAATTACTTCATGAGTGTAATTACGAAGTTGACCTGGGAAGCGTGCCCCTTCCTCATCAGCGCTCCTCAAAGGTGTTCATATGTGGGCCTATTGGCACACCGTCTTCCACTATTTTCTGATGCAAGATTCTAGTCCCTCAATATCTTGGGCCCTGCATAACGACCGGAGTCATTCTAAAAGCAAATAAAAAAAAAAAAACAATATTACCATTCAATTGTTGAAACCGAACCGCCCTCGCGATCAACCTCAGATTGAGTATTAAAGTTCAATTACATACCCGGTTTATACAAGAAAACGAACAAAAGTGTCTTCCGACACAACATACAAAACACCCATCCACTCCTAGAGGCCCAACGGCAGATCTGAAAAGAATTAACAAAAATTATGATTCGTCACAAATACTATGTACGCCATTTTGTCCAACCCGTTTTCCACAGGGTACGAGTTCAACTACAACTGTAAATACTCACCAGGATGTCTCCATTCAACAAACAATGGTGTAAAGAACCATTTCAGCAACAATTGTGTAAAGTAAACTTCAAAAGGTAAAAATGAAGACAAAAAAAATATAAGAGGCAAGCGACCTGCTCCCAGCCGCCCTTTTCAGTGTTGCCCAGTCCTCTGTGGTGTTGCCATCCAGTCGCAAGGTCTCACTACTATCAAATTCTAATCTGCTTCTACCAAGAAAGTATGATGAAGCGGTTAATCAAAAATTAACACGCTACAATCAAGGTACACCAGGCATACCTCGTTTTGTAGACCTCTTAATAAATTGTCCATTATCCTTTGAAAGGTGAATGGTGCGTTTTTAAGTCCCATGGGCATTCTCAGGAATTCAAAGTGCCCATGTTCTACTGTGAAAGCCGTCTTATGAATGTCCTTTGGGTCCATTTCTACCTGCCAAAATCCGCTAGCAAGATCAAGTGCCGCAAAGTACTGACATTTGCCTAATTTGTCTAAAACATCTGTTATGTTGGGAAATGGGTATTTGTCACTGATGGTTTTGTCGTTTAACTTCCGAAAATCACCTACAAGGCGCCACTTTTGTTTTCCTGAAGCGTCTACCTTTTTTGGTACTATCCAAATAGGTGAACTCCATGCAGATTCGGAAGGTCTAATGATACCTTGTGAAAGCATTTTAGTTATCTGGTCCTTGACCTCTTGTCTATGCGCGAAAGGGTACCGATAACTCTTGGTGTAGATTGGGGTTTCATCAGTTGTATTAATAATATGCTTTACTTTGTTTGTGAAAGTAAGTGGTTCATTGTCAATATAGAAAACATCTGAATAGTTAGAACAGAGAGCTGATAAGTTGGCTAATTCTTCTGGAATGGTTGAATATGAGAACAATTAATCTTGAATACCTCGGCATTACAGGCTTGATCTAATGATATTATAATGTCGTTCTCTGTCGGATTAATTATTTCTACTATGCCCCGACTGCATACGACCTTCGTAACACAATCGAATATTATGCAATTACAAATGATTTGTTCAGGAATGTAAACGTCGCTATCCGGAGCGTTAATAGGCACACGGATTAATTTAGAGCTCTGCGCGGGGATAATATCCTCATATAAATTGATATTTCGGGAGTTATACATCTGAATCGGGTTGGTTGCGGATCGAGTGGTTAGTGTTTGGTATTTTAAATCAATTTTCGCTTCCCATTTAGTTAACAGGTCCAGTCCAATGAGTCCGTCGAAGTTATCATGAAACTTGTATATGAATAGTCTTACTTTCTCGTTGTCATTAAATTCAGGGAATCCTTGCAATGTAATCGAATAGTTATCTCTAGTGGTGGCATAAACGTTAGTGATTTCAAAGGGGTCTTAATTTAGTGGGATGTTGCAAAAGTACCTTTGAACAGCCTGTGGGCTTATAAAAGACTGGTTAGCACCGGTGTCAATTAAAAATTTCAATGGTGGATTATTTATTTGAATGTAAGGTAGTTGCCTCGGAGTCTGTAAATTTATTTCTATGTTAACTTTTTTGATGAGCGGCTGGGTCCAGGGGACGTAAATAAAATGGCAGTGGACTGTATAACTGGTATTTTAATCGCCAGGTCTTTACACGATATGTAGTGTGAGGTTGAAGTCGGACCGTCCACGGTGATGTCCCAAGGCGAGCAACGGCTGTTTTATATCCTCTGCTCCTCCCGGCTCGGTCCCCCACTCGTCGCACACGTCCGGGTAGTCCCCCCGCACGCCGCGCTGTTGCCCATTGTAGTGCGTTTAGTTAAATCGCAGTCGCAACAGCGGCCCTTCTGAAAATCCTGATCGTTATCTACCGGGTTACACTCGTTTGTATTTCCTTTAGAACTGTCGGGCGTATCTACTGTCTGGTCATTATAAGAACAAGTGGGTTCTGTATAGTCATAATTAACGTGCTCGCTATAATCGTAGGGTCCGTAGTAATTGTGGTAGTATTCATTGTCATAGTATGGGTAGTAGTTTAAGTCCTAACATTCATTCATATTCATCTCACGAGATTTGAGGTAATTCGTCGGGGGCGGGTTACCTTGTGTACGCCAGTCATGTCCTCTAAGTACTCAGGGTGGTAACGCCTTAGGTACTTAGGTAGGTCTGGGATACTGTGGATTATACTGTACCGGCTGGTTTCGTGGTGGAAGGCGGAACACGTTGCTTTGGGGATTATAGTTAGGAGGTCTGGCACTTAGCATCCGCTGCGTATGTGAGGGCATACGTACCTGTGGTTGTTGCTGTGCTGGGTGACCTCTGAAGCTCTGATGAGGTGGAGGCGTGAACCTAAATGGTTGCGGTGTAGTCGGTAGTGGCCGTTGCAAAGTAGGCATCGGCCAAAATGCTGTTGGGGTGGTCGTATATAAAGGTTTTGGAATGTGCGCAGGTACGGATTGAACAGTGTTAGGGCCTTGATGTGGTTTATAAAATGTTTCGTTTCTCTGTTGGAGATACATTGTATTCATCTCTTCCTGCACATATTCTAGAGCCTTTTGCTATTGTGGGTGGTCTTATGCACCTAATACGGGTGGTCTCATGCACCTAATACGGGTGGTCTCATGCACCTAATGCTTGCATAGTAGATTTTCTGTATAGGTTATGTTTAGCTTCTACAGTGGTCGGTTTGTTATCATGAAGGCTAACATAGGTCATTATTGTGCTAAATAAGGTTTGGCAATGGTCATAAAACTCTTGTGGAGTTCTCTGGCCTTGCGTGGTCAAATAGAGGTCGTTATAGAGGGCGGTTTCGTCCCTCTGATCTGCGAAATTATTTATTAAAGCGTTCCTTATGTCTAACCAGTTATCGGGGACGCCATTAGAGTTTATGATATTAGCTGCTGGTCCGGTTATTTTATTTAATATCCCGTTCAATAAGCATAAGTTGTAAAGGGCATTATCAGCCTCTGTGCTCATATACGAGGTCACTATTTGGTCGCATATTTGAATGAACGCGAAATGAGCACATTAGGGTTACCATCAAAATCAGGCACCGGGCGAAGTGCCTTAAAAATAGTATCCGGATCGTGGCCCATTGTACTAGTTGAATCCGAAAATAATCCGAATCTCCTATAACTAAATTCCTATTTCTATCTCTTTCTCCCTGCCGACGAGACTGCCGAAATGCAGACCCGCTGGGTCTCCGACTACTGGGATGAAAAATTTTGAAGTCAGAGTACTTGACTTATAAAGACTTATAATTAAGGGTTACTGGATAGAAGGAGGCAACACAAGAAATAATTTTGTGTAACTCACAATTTCATTTTTCTTCTGCGTATCGATGTCTGGATACCCTTCGTTGTCTGGCCGTAGCTCTGGTAGATTGCAGAATACTCGATGAAGGCTTGAAAGCTCAAACAGCGGCTATGTGGGGCCACAGGATTCGATATTAGAGTCCTTTTATTTCGCGCCTCGCACTGCTTCGAGTATCCTACCGACTGCGCCAATTACGTAAGCTACAGCTGAAGGAGCAAAAAGAAACGAAATCTATTTGAACTTATTTTAATTCTAATAAAAAATTACAAGCTAAAAATATGTATGCTCAAGTTCGATGTTTGAACAAAAGTGAGTTTCGGTCGGGGTGCTGACGGTGCAGCGCGTGTAACCGCTGCTACTAGGTCGCGATGTGCATTTTAAATATTTTAGGTATATGTAATTAATGCCTTTACCTCAGAAGTGTCAACAGGCGTCCAGCCACGGCTTCGTTTTTGCTCTGCATAAATATTAGTTTGTTGTACAATGAGATCTACTAAGTTGTGGTCGAAAAATTGAGTACAATAAATAACAGGTATGGTCCTAATTGGCATGAATTGCTTGTTTTCTAGGCGTATGCTATCAAAGTAGTCTATATCGGGATTTTGAGGGTAAAGAACCTTCTTCCATTGGTTTTCTTCAGTATCTGACTCATCTGTCTCAGACAAAATAGCTGTATTTGATACTGAAGTTGTTGGTGGTGGAGCTACGTCACTGGGAACGAAGAGGAACACAAACGAGAGGAACTTCTGGGGACGAAGATTCGCTGATACGACAACGTCGACTATCCAAATGAAGACCAGATGTTGATGGTTGAACTTCAGCAAAGCTTGTTGAAAGGTGCTCAGTAAATAAGTTATTTGATGAACTTGACTCTTCAAGCTGATGCGGCACCTCTCCAACTTCTGAACAAGAAAGGACAGCAGTGCCCATATCAAAATCATTCAAAATATTACTGACATCTAAGTCGGTAAAATTCTCTGGTTCAGGTTCACATTCGTCTTCGGAAACCTCAGGATCATCAGGAAGACCAAATAAACACGGCAGTTCTTCCTCGATTGCGTCATCGTTCAAAAATCGCGGCATTTTTACCTATAAAAGAAAAGACAACAACTCCAACACCAAGCCATGCACCACACACACATAAGGCAGTGGCAATTATATTGCCACCTAAACCAATCCTATTTTTTTACAAGCACACAACCCAAACCTGAAAAATATAGCTTTTTGTTATCGTTATTGCCCCAATACATTGAAATAACAAATAAAACTTACCGAAACAGAAGCACAAATTCGAGTTAGAACTAGATTTGAACAAATATTCTGACAAACCGCCAACTTTCTAACTCACGTCACGTTCAAATGACAGTCATGACGTTTGACAATGTAAAAAGCTGTTTGAAATTGACATTATACTCTGCAGTTTTCGATAGAGATAATAAAATTCTACTACAATTTATAAAGTTGCCAGAAAATCGATTAAATACGTGGTGGCAACTATGTTGCCGCCACCTTAAAAAGGGTTAACTTCACCTAAGTCCTTAATGCTAAACTTATTAGATAACATCTGTTTAAAGTTCTTAGGTTTTAATTTTATCATTGGAAAATATAAAGAAATCGTCGACATATACTGTTACAATGGTCTTACATTTGTTAATATCCTTTATGTACATACATGGCTCAACTTTTGACCTTTTGTAACCATTACTCATCAAACAATTATCCACCTTTTTATTCAATGCTCTAGAGGCCTGCTTAAGTCCATAAATAGCCTTTTTAAGTTTCAATACTTTACAAACTGAACTACTACTATTATAACAATCCGGCATCTGCATGTAAATGGTTTCCTCTAAATCACCATTCAAGAACGCAGTCTTTATATTTAAATGGTTAACATCCAAACCTAACTTTACAGACAATGCAAATAATAGTCTTAGAGTTGTGTGTCTCACTACAGGCGAAAATGTTTCTATATATTTTAACCATATTTTTGGATGAAGCCCTTTGCGACTAGACGAGCACGGTAATACACTTTGTTTTCACTATCGTACTTTTTCCGCAGAACCCACTTGCACTGCACTATAGTACCATTTATTGGTACGTCTACGATTTCCCATGCACTATTTTTCTCAAACGACTGTAACTCATCTAGCACTGCCGCTAACCACTGTGCTTTCTCAGGACCTTCCAAAGCTTCTTACAATGATAACTCACCCGTGAATATGTTGTCATCTTCTATACAAGTACCTACAGATCCATATCTGTCTGGCTGTTGCCTACGTCGAGGACCACTCGTTATGTTGGCATTGTTGAGTATAATGGAGTGTTCACTGTCTATGGTACCAGATTCAGAGCTATCCAATGTATCATCTTTACAAGGTACATACAGTTCGCCGCTGTCATCTGTGTTCAAGCTCTCTGATTGTTCAAGTGAATCTTCCGAAAGTATCAAATCTTTTTCTAACACTGGAACCAAATTCACTTCATCTGAACAACTTTCCTGTACTTCCAGAACATTTTCTGTCTTTATCTTCTCCAATACTATAACATCTCGACTAGTAGTGATGATATTAGACTTTGGGTTGTAAATCCTGTACCCTTTGACATCATTGGAATAGCCGACAACGATAAATTTTTCTGATTTTTGTCCCACTCTAACACTCTTTTGTTTTGGCACATGTACCATGAGTGTACTACCAAAAACACGTAAATGACTTACATCAGGCTTTCTGCCCGTCCATATCTCTCTAAAGGTGTTTTATAATTTAATGATGCGGTCACAGTCCTGTTCTGTAAATACACTGCAGTGTGTGCCGCCTCTGCCCAAAAACTTTTCGCGAGACCTGCATCGAACAGTAGACACTTAGCTTTCTCAACGATAGTCCGGTTGTATCGTTCTTATTCGGATTACACAAAATAAATAAGAATTCTCTCAATAAACTCTGGATTTATTTTGATCTAAATACAGCAAGAAATTACATTCAGATTACACATTTCGAAAACGAATACAACGCCACCACGGGAAGAATGAAACACTTCAAAAATCATTATTCTAAAATTCACTATGGCCTATGCTATTATCAAACTTCTTTTTCAACACTCCCACTAAGTTTGATATAGCTTATACAGCAAAACACTTTCATTTTGTTCTATTATTATTATTTTTTACTTCTATTTCATTTAGCGACATGACAAAACTGAAAGTATTTGATCCCTGATATTAACAAACTTCAACACAGGCAGTGCTTTTGTCAAAATATCGGCTAGCTGCTCTGAACTCGGTACAAACTTAATAGCTAACAATTTTTCCTTTCACCTTTTCTCTAATGAAATTAAATTTAACATCAATATGTTTAGTCTTTTCATGAAAAACAGGGTTGTTAATTAATTTTATGGCACTCTGATTATCCATACACAAATTTATACAATTCTGATTTACACCTATATCATTGAAAAACTGTCTTAACCATAAAAAATTTTTAGCTGCCTCACATGCAGCCACAAATTCAGCCCCAGTTGTTGATAGGGCGACACAAGATTGTTTTTGACTAGCCCATGAGATGGGACCACCATTTAACATAAAAACATAACCTGAAGTTGACTTTCTTGTGTCAATATCCCCAGCATAGTCTGAGTCTGAATACCCAATCAAATTTTCACCTTGATACTTAATACATACATTTTTAGTTTTCAAGAGATATCTAAACATCCTCTTAACTTGAGCTACATGTTGAGAACTAGGATTGTTGACATACCTACTCAACATATTTACACCATATGACATATCTGGCCTACTAGCTGTTACCAAAAACAATAATGAGCCTATTGCTTCCCTATAAGGAAAATTAGTCTCTTTACAATCAATATCTTTAACTATTGGTACATTTACATCAACAGGTGTATTACAAGGGTTAGCATCTTTCATATTAAATTTATTAATTAACTGTTCTATATAACTTCTTTGAGTTATACATATACAATCTTCTCCTTTTAAAATTTCCAATCCCACGAATCTATTTAAAGTCAATTCTTTTACTTTGAAACTCTCCTGTAAATAATTGATTATTTCAACTAAAACAGAATTGGATTCTGACATAACTAAAGTGTCATCAACATACAAAATTAAGAATGCTTTAGTGTCATCAAAAGTACATGTAAAAACACAGCTGTCAGCTTGGGATTGCTTTAAACCAAAGTTTAACAAAAAATCTGTAAATTTCTTATTCCAACACCTTGAGGCCTGTTTCAGTCCATAGAGAGATCTATTGAGTTTGCAAATTTTATTCAGAGGTGCTTTTACTCCTTCTGGCATCTCCATATAGATGTCCTCTTCCACATCTCCATATAAGAATGCTGTCTTAACATCAAGCTGTCTTATTTTCCATTGATATTGTGCAGCAATACTTAATAAGATTCTAATCGATTCATATCTAGTAGTAGGAGAAAACGTTTCACTGTAGTCTATACCGTTTACTTGTGAAAAAACACGGGCAACGAGACGGGCCTTGTACCTCTCTATTTCTCCTTCTTGGTTTCTTTTAATAGTGAAAACCCACTTTGATGTTATCGTTCTCTGATCTCTCTTCTCAACTAGACTCCAAGTGTTATTCTCATTATGAGCTTCTATTTCTTCATTTATAGCCTTCAACCAGGACTTACAATCTGGACGTGTAATAGCTTCCTCAAATGTATTAGGGATATCGAATTCCATCACGTTTGCCTCATGAAACCGGTTTCTAGGTCGTAACGTAATGTTTGACCTGCCAATACCACTCAGGTCAATTTCTTGAGGTGGCTCATACGTCTCATCCTGGTCTATCTCATCATAAACACTATCGTCACTCTGGTCGTTTGAATCATCGCCATTATTATGTGTGGGTACTCCCACTGCTTGTTCTTCTACTTGTTCTCCTTCTTCAATCCATATCTGAGCCATTTCTGTCAATTTTAGGAGTGCTTTGTTCATCAAAAATAACATTTCTAGAAACTGTAATAGTCTTTTTATTAGGATCGAACATTCTATAGTTGTTATTGTCGTATCCAACTAACATCATCTTACGAGTTTTACTATCAAGCTTTGTTCTCAATTGTTCTGGTTTATGAACAAAACCTTCACAACCAAACACCCTAACATGGTTTAGACTTGGCTTCACATTATTCCACAATTCAAAAGGCGAGATGTTTGGTGTTTGACTCGAAGATGTACGATTGAGCAAATACACGGCGCAATTCACTGCCTCTGCCCATAACTTAAGTGGTACATTACGAGCATA
Organism: Arctia plantaginis; assembly: GCA_902825455.1. Taxonomy (NCBI): domain Eukaryota; kingdom Metazoa; phylum Arthropoda; class Insecta; order Lepidoptera; family Erebidae; genus Arctia; species Arctia plantaginis. The sequence continues at coordinate 4,983,977 of CADEBD010000286.1, read as the reverse complement.
TAGCATGGCACGAGCACTTTCAACAATGGTTCTTAGTTCTCGCTCAGCACGGCCGTTTTGTTCTGGGGTATATGAAGCAGTTAACTCGTGAGAAATGCCTTCCCTTTCTAAATATTCCTTAAACTCACCTCCATTATCAGTATGGAGTATACGCACACTATGCAAAAACCTATTTTTAATTATTGCATTAAACTTCTTGAAACAATCTAGTACATCGCTTTTATGTTTAAAAAAATAGACATATCTGTAGCTGGTGGCTGTATCCTTAAATATAACAAAGTACTTCATACCTTGCATAGAAAGCACATTAAAAGGTCCACACACGTCGCTATAGATAATATCACCAGGCTGTAACTGCCCTCGGCTGGAACGTTTGAAAGGTTTCCGAGCATGTTTGCCGTATAGACACCCCTCACACACAAACTTGTCATTGTCTGACAGGTCCAATTGTAATCCGGCAATCACGTTGTTTTTATACATATTCTTAATTTCCTGAATATTCAGATGACCTAAACGTTCATGTACTGTAAGGTCTAATTTTTGCACTACATGACACATGTGACTTTGAAGAGCTTTGACTTTTAGTTCATATAGGTTATTATTTTGAAGATTCGCACACATGAATAATTCATTTTCTTTATAAATTTTAGCGTCACTATTTGCTTTCACAATTGTATATCCCTGACGCGAAGCAGCTCCCTCTGAGAACAGGTTCCGATGTAGTTTAGGTACACATAGGACATCTTTCAAAATACTGGTCTCCCACTGGCCACCAACATATGTCTTTATCAAAATATTTCCTTGACCACCGACTTCAATTGATTCTTGGTTTCCTAACCTCAGTGGAGATCCTTCATATTTATGTAGTTTCACAAAATATTCCTTTTTAAAAGACATATGTGCTGAAGCACCGCTATCCAAAATCCATTTGTGACTTTCATCTACATCACTCCATTCCGAGTTTGTTACACTAAAAGATAACATATTCTTTTCACCTGTACTTTTCTTAGGTGCACGACATTCTCTGGCAAAATGACCACGTTTGCCACAATTGTAACAAGGAAAACGATGCTGCTGCCTTTCCTTTGCTTCATTGTTTACTTCTTTCTTTGACTTTGTATTCTGAGTTTTCTTTGTATTCTGTTTTGCCACCAACAAGGCAGTTTCATTTACTTCTTCTACACTCATGCTTGCTTCCTCATCTAACAAACGTGCAGTCAAGTTTGCAATTGTTTGCTTGCTTGGATCAAGTGACATCCATGCCTGGCGAAGCGATCTATACTTAGATGGCAGGGTACTTAAAACCTTTGTCATAATAGCAGTGTCACTAATCTTTTCTCCACTTGCCTTCAGTTGCATAGCTAAGCCTTCTACTTTTGCAATGTGTTGAGCAATACTGTCTGTCGCTGACATTTTGTACTGATAGAAGCGTTCATGTAGCATCATTTTGGTCAGTTCTGACTTTTGTTCAAAGACGGACTCTAGTTTTGACATTATTTCTACCAAAGCAATTTGTTTTAAGTCCGTAGCTGACGTGATGAGGAACATCGCCATCCCGTCATCTTTTTCCCATTGTGCGGTGTTCGTAGTCGGACATGGTTCGTTGATTTTTAATCCCTTTGCTCGCAGGGCGCACTTAATTTGAAATTTCCACTGTTTGAAGTTGGATCCGTCGAACTTTTCAACGCACATAGATTTGCCAGCAACCTCCATTTTTACGAGTCGTAGACAAACCTTTTGTCTAATATCTGATTCTTTACTGTAATTGTTCTTTATTTATTTATCACTCGCGATGGGACTGGGCCCATAACCTATTCGGATTACACAAAATAAATAAGAATTCTCTCAATAAACTCTGGATTTATTTGGATCTAAATACAGCAAGAAATTACATTCAGATTAGACATTTCGAAAACGAATACAACGCCACCACCGGAAGAATGAAACACTTCAAAAATCATTATTCTAAAATTCACAATGGCCTATGCTATTATCAAACTTCTTTTTCAACAGTTCTGAGAGACCATTCTGCTTAGGTGTGTATGGGTTTGTTTTGTGATGTACTATCCCATGCGACATCAAAAAATCATCAAACTTGCTGTTGCAGAATTCTGTCCCATTGTCACTACTCAAGATATTTATGCGGCGATTAAGTTGATTCTCAACCTCTGCGCTATACTGTTGAAAGCATTTCAATGCCTCATCTTTTGCTTTCAATAAAACAAATATATGTCATACGACTAAAATCATCTATGAACAGCAAAAAGTATCTAGAACCACCTATAGGGGTGAATATACGGTATTTATATTAGATCTAGTGTCAGAGATCTTTTTATCAAGTTTTATTGGGTGAACAAGCCTGACATGGTAACGCAGATGTCGTTGTCCCCGAAGTTTTCAAAACTTTTTTCAATATCTTGCATTGACCAAGTTGTCCATCTGTGGATCTTAGGAAATGCTGCCAAAAGGAATATCTGTCAGCAACGGGAGTATTCTCTAAATTCTACATTGTACTTCTTTGTTGGAGTGCAATGTCACATCACTGACACTCGTATATGATTAACTGTGGTTACTGGTGTCCCATATGACCTAAACCAGTATTATCATTTTTCTTTTTCTGCAAGCAATTATAGCAAAAATAGCATCAGTGAACCATCACCTGTTACAATGTAAAAAAAATACTTTGCGCTCATAATAATAATAATTTCATTTATTAGATATATAACCCATAATTAATTAAATGCAGAATTAAATCAATCTTACTAAATTAAATCTAAAACTAAAATGAATAAATAAATTCAATTTCAATTTATTCAAAATACAATTATATCAAAATTAAATTACAATGATTAGTTATAAAAATATGAGGTTAAAATTAAATAAAAAAAATCGCTTAAACTAAAAAAAAACAAAATTAAATTTAAAAAAAAGATAATGAAATAATGTGCAGGCGGGTTGCATAAAAAGTTTTTCGGAAATCAAGACACCAATAAACTGATAAAGCAATATAAAACAGAGTGGCAGCCGAAGAAAACCACTCGTTTATTCAGTTATTGTCGTAAAGAAAACATGAATAACTCGTGTAGGTACTTTTTTTTTTCATTTATTGTATACACAGAGAAAAAAATACAGTGACATACAATAATAGCAAATAAAAACCAACAAGGTTTATACCTGTGCTATCTCGAGTCTGTCTATGTTATTTATATATAAATCAAAACTATAAGGCCCGCCGCTGATTGCGACTTTTTGTCACTGTGACTTATTGTTACTGTCACCTGCTGTCACCCACGATGCGCTCACTGAATCTGTTCTTGGGTAACAAATCACGTTCATTTTTGTAATGGACTTCAACGAGGTTGTCGTGATTTGTGCTCTTGAAATACGTAGAAGAAAAATGAAACGGAAAAGACGCTACTACCCAGTAGCGTCTTTTGCGTTTCATTTTTCTTATCATACACACGTGCATCCTATATACACGGAAAGATTATTTAAAGGAAAATTCTACACTATATATTCTGAATTACGTCAGTATCCACCTAAGTTTTTTAATTATCTTCGTATGTCTATAAACTCTTTCGATGAGTTGCTGTCTTTGGTAGGTCCTGTGATTACATTTCAAGATACAACATTTCGCAAAGCTATTCCAGCAGAAGAAAGGTTAACGGTAACTTTGAGGTAAGTAACAAAAACTACATCAATTACTTATTTAAACAAAAAATCTTTATTAATCTTACGCAACCCACTTGGAGAGCGTCCGGATAAAGACCAGTTTCAACACTCCGATTAATTAGGTCAGCGATAGTGTTAGAAATACTGTCATCATCATCATTTTGATATCGGAAACCTTGATGGTATCAGGACCTGGAGCCTTTCTTGAATTAAGTTGTTTAATGATCTTATCCACCATCTTTACCATCTTTACGCGGATGATTTGCAGCTCTATTATCAAGCCTCGATAGACAACATAGACGAAGCCATCTTGATGTTATACAACGACCGGGGGCTATTAATGATTGGGCTAATAGGTTTGGTTTGACTGTGAACCCAGTGAAGAGTCAAGCCATCATCATAGGCAGTCAACGTATGATTGGAAGGTTAGACCAAGGTAAACTGCCACCCATTAGCTTTAACGGCATAGTCATCCCTTAAAGTCCTGCCTATAGTCAAGCTTAGCTGGCAAACCCAGGTCACGAGCGTCAGCCAGAGAGTCACTTGTACGCTACGGGCCCTTTATCGACTCAAGAATTTCCCCCCCTCCGAGACAAAAGCGATGCTTGTACAGACCCTTATTGTCCCCATCCTGGATTATGGTGATGTATGCTATTATGACCTGAATGCAGACCTACTCAATAAATATGACCGCCTTCTGAATAACTGCATTCGATTCGTCTTCAACCTTCGCAAATATGACCATGTTTCCTCCTTTCGTCGCGAATTGAACTGGCTCACTATTCGCCAGCGCCGACACCTGCGCGCCCTCACCACTCTCTATTCCATTATCTACTCACCCATTTCCCCCTCCTACCTGACATCTTCATTCCAATTTCTGTGCTCCAACCACGATAGAACCCTCCGGTCAGCTAACAATCCTCTTCTGCTCTGCCCCACTCATACTTCCGGTTGTGTCCACTCCTCGTTACTAATCCAATCCGTACTCCTCTGAAATGCTCTCCCTCTCGAAGTCAGAATAGCACCCAGCCGCCTCTCATTCAAGATGAAAGCTAGAGCTTGCATCCTGGACACGGTAGCAGATTCATCACAACCTTGAAATTTTATATGTTATTGATTTTTAGGCTTCTGTATGTATGTTGCTATATAAGTATTTGTGTATGTGTATGTATTTGGTACGTATGAATGTATGTATATTTATCGCATTACTTCTACCTAACTTATCAATCATTTTCTTTTACTTCTCCTATTAATGTCTAGTGCATCTAGCCACACATTTCAGCACCACCCTAAGGTAGACTGGGAGAAAATGCCTATGGCATTAAGTCCGCCAATGTACAACTTGTGCATAAAGAATAAATAAAATAGAAGACGAATTCTGGAAAGAAAAAATGGAACCAAGGTTGGTTCAATTTTATTTGACCTGCTTACTGCCGTAATTGGTTGACTCGAGGCACACGCGTGGCATGCCATTCCGAAACATATTTTCAACCTCAGGAAAAGAAAATGAAACACCATCAGGCTCTTTAACATACGCTTCAATTCCGAGTGTATCTGACACTCATATAATACAGTACACTAATTTTTGAAATTATCTTTGAAATAGAAAGCGATATATTAATTATTATTTATATGAAATTGACAGAACCAATTTAAGTATGTTGGTAAATAAGGTCTCTTCAGACAGCACTGTAACGAAACGCACTATTGTAAGCTAATTATGCTGTGCTAATAGAAACTCACCGTTTGCCTTTGCGTTTGCGCTTTGATATGATTGATATAAAACTTAAGACAGTTTAGAATAAAACCTCCGCCTCAATCATCATATTTTATTAAAGTTATGTGAATTATTCAACTTATGTTGTGTGTATTATTAATTAAAGCCTGTACTATGGTACCCAATGTGCTGATAAAGTCATAAAATAAAATAAATTAGTAGAATAAGGTATTAAAAAAAAACCTCTATTGTTTGTGAGATTTTGAGTAAACAAATTATATATGTAGGAAGGAATGACCTAATATCCTATAACTAATAATAACCTATAAGCATAAATACCTTAGTTCGCCTGTTTAAACGGTCATTCAATTCCAACCTTTTTTTAATTTCGTGTATACCTATTTTAGGGGAAAGCTAACACACAGGTGAATAACAATAGTATAAAAGTATAAAAGCCAATTAGAATTATATACCTCAAACATGACATTCTTTTCTAAGTACTGCATTGCGAGTACGCTACATTGTGGCACAATATCTGGATGTATAGTGCCACCAACTTATCTGTTCAGTAGACGGCGTCGCTACTGGAGCGATAGGTGTTGCTATTTAAAAAAATTATCAGGAGTTTAGGGTATTTGAAACATACGAAATCACGTGAGCTGTAATTTTAAATATTGATCGGAGTTTATTAATTAATGTTTAAATATCATAACTAAATAATTTATAAATTAGTTGAAAATAAAGAAATATTTTGTTTTGCAAACATATAATACGATTTATTATGCCAAACTAGTTACATTATATTTTATAAAAATAATTGTGGTCGTGATCTCTAAGTTCCAGTGGCTGCACCCCAGGAATTCCAATAGAATATGATGAACTAGTGGTGGGGCAGTCTGGTGATACCCACGGCTCATCATCTGAATCACTTAAATCGCTTTCACTATCACTCTGTAATTGAATAATGAAAGGTTCATCTAAATGAGCATCCTTTTTTGTGTACTCACATGCATTTTTTTTCACGTGTTGGCAGTGGTTTTTCCACTCTGCTGAACTGATCTTGCAAAATGCATTTTCAATTAACTGGGGCATTTGAGCACTTAACTTCCCAACATTTTGCTCTGCAACATTTCTCTTCATTGAACTCCATATCATTTCTATGGGGTTCAAGTCGCAATGATATGGAGGCAACCTAAGGACAGAATGACCGTGGCTTTTTAATAAATTATCAATTTCATATTCTGGAGCAGGTTTGTTTCTTTTTATTAACTCCAGCAGCTGAGGCTTTGTCATTTGCTCTGAAAATTCAATATTTTTTTCAGATAGCCACTCTTGCATGACAGCCTTAGTGTGGTTAGAGTTAGGACACTTATTTATGCAAACGCTGTGATAGGGCGCATTGTCCATAACAATTAGTGAGGGTTTATGTAGGTTCGGTAGTAATTTTTCCAGAGTCCACTTTTTAAAATTATTGTTGTTCATTTCGTCGTGGTAATCACCACTTTTCGTGTTTGATTTAAATAAAAGCAGAGCATTCTCCACAAAACCTTCTTCTCCCCCGCAATGAACTATAATCCACCGGTGACCTTTAGAGACTGGTTCCAAATCACCTTCGACATCAGGGCCTTGCCAGCACATGCCAGTTGAGTGAGATGAGTGTATGTAGGTTTCATCTAAATAAGTAACTGGTCTATCCTCACCACACTCATTATTATGAATTTTTTGTAAATAAGTCGCACTCCATGCGACTATATCATTACGCTCACAAAGCTCTTTTCTATTTGATTTGGTTTTTTTAAAGCGGAATCCTATTTTGTGGAGCAACTTTCTGAGTGATTCACGTTTCCCCTGGAAATTGATATCTTCTCTTAAAATGTTCAATAGCTTGGTTACAGAAGGAATTTCTTTTTTTACTGAATAAAATTCATGGATTTTTCTCCTAATCACACCAATATCAAAGTCATCAACTTCTAGTTTCCCTGTTTTCTTTTCCCTCTTTTTACCAGGTGTACATATTTTAGTATTAGTTTCTTCAGCTCGTTTTTCTTCATTCATTAATTTATAAACAAATCGCTCACTAACACCTGTAACAAAAAGTGGCTCATCAAACTTAAGAAATAATGTTTTTTTTTTTATTTATTCGGGTGGAATAAACAGTGAACACAATGTAGGTATACGTTTAACGTTTATGAAAATAAAGAATAGTAAAATGGTGCACTAGTTAGTAGTAGTGGGGGCGACGTATCAGTTTTATTTCTAATTTTCAGTGGATATATATAGACAATAAAATATGAAACATAAGCTGAATATTAAAATAACTTAAGTGGGAAATTTTACTGTCCTTAGACTATAACACTAACCTGTAGCGGCAGCACCACGTTGTGGCACTTTTTCTAATGGTATTTTTGGAGATTGGAGGCGTTTTTCTTCGTTCATAAAAGATAAATCTTTTAAAATAATAACTCTAGCATCACTTTTAAGAGCTTTCGGCATTTTAATCGTAGTTTTAATAATAAAATTAAATGATAAACACAGAGAGCACCCACACCTTGTAAACTGACACGCAGATTGACGCAGATTTAGTTCCGATTTTGTCTACTGAACAGATAAGTTGGTGGCACTGTAACTATGAGTCGCGCGGGGGGGGGGGGGGGTCAGGTAATGTTTGCGCACACCTTCACACCGCTTCACCACCACCATAAAGTGGTAAATTTCATGTTTTCCATTGTGCGGTAATAAGCGACTCCAAAGAAAAAAAAATGGGGAAAAAGCAAATGAATGACTGTTTTAAGAACTGAAATGTAAACTTAAATGTACCAGCTAAATGAATTTATAAATTTGAATTTGGAATTCTTAACCAAAGAGGAGATATTTCAGATCAAAGTGGTCAGTACGACATAACGCTAATTTCATATGTAAGGACCTAATATTAACAATAAAAAAAAACGGATATATCTTAGATGTCTAAGATGTATCATTAAAATTATAATTAAAAAATACAACTTTAGATACTTTGCTGGCTTTGAGATTTTCCCTTTTTTCATATATAATTTGCCCAGCATGTGAAAATATTCTTTCACAAGGTACTGATGTAGCCATTACACTTAATCTTGTTTTCTCAAATTGATATAATCGAGGATAGATATGTTTCCTTTGGAACCACCATAATAAAGGATCAGTGTTTACTCCATTAGCATCTTTCCTGAGTAATAAAGGTTCTTGTAAGTACTTATCAACTTCAATAACAGCAGATGTAGTCGCAGATTTGATATATTTCTGAACTTCGATGTCAAAATTTTTGAAAAGGATATCATCGATTTTATCAACTTTATCTGAACTTGAAGGCATGTTTTGGTTTGGTACTAAGTCATTATTAGGGGGTGTATTTTCACATGTCTCTATTGGTCTCATATGTAACACTTTGTTATATAATTTTTCTACCATTCTTTTGTATCTTGTTTCATCAATGAAACTGAGTTTTTTATATCTGGTATCCAAAATTGTACTCAGTCCCACCAAAACATTCTGTTCGATATGATCTCCTCTATCGCTAAAGAATCGTACATTGATTTCTCGCAATAGTCAACTGACCATGTTGGTAATTTCTGGCCTCATCTCGGATTTTTTTCGTTTCAAATGTATGTAAAGGAATTATTACTTTTTTTAAATAATGAATTATTGACGAAATTGTAACTTCACCCTGTGAACTGATAACTGTGGTTAGTGTATCAAATACCTCCAAAACTTAAACAGCTTGAGAGGCTTATGTCCAGCAGTGGACTATTAAAGGCCGTTGATGTGATGAAGCACATTAACATTTTGTATTTCTTCATTTCGTACTAAAAGAGATGTTTTTAAGACTATGTAGATGGTAGCGACTATTGCATTTTTTACAGCCAAGATCCTTTTAATCATAAAAAACGTAGAACTCCACATAGTTTTTCAGTTTCAGACTCGACAGATTCATGTTTTCCTGTGTGGCTTTTAAATGGGCGGTTGCGTGAGAGCTTCTTTTAAAATAACTCACAATAGTCTTGGTTTTTTCAACTACTGCTTCAATCTCTTTAATTCCCGCTTGTTTGATAAAATTAAGGGAGTGAGCGAAACAACCCTAATGGCGCCATTTACCTAAACGCACTGCAGCCTTCATTTTAGTTGCATTGTCACTTACAATAACGATCACTTCATTAACAATTTGCCATTCAACCATAATATCTCTCATTTTGTTAGCTATGTTTTCAGCAGTGTGACGCTCTGTGAATGAAACACACCTCAATAGATCGCTATCTAAAGTCATTCCATCTTTATTTTCAACAATATAATGTGCAGTTACATAATAAAATCTTTCTCCTGTCCTTGATGTCCACCCATCAACGGTGTGACACACACAATTTGTATGCTGGATTGAGAAGATTAAATAATCTAACAAACTCTTTGTCTTCTACAATACTGAAGGTTTGATACTCTTTGGTGATCATTCTCACTAGCTTGCTACATTATACTAATCTGTGATTCTCACTAACTGCCTATCTATTTCTTTCTGTTTTTTAACATTCAGCGTTTTTTTCGTGAAAAAATCGGTAATATTTCGTGAGTGGGGCGGGAGGTCTTTAGGTCTCTCCAGCGGAGCCTTATTGATTATCGGTACATCGAGGTATTGAAGTGTTTGTTTAATAACGCAATAATAACGTAATAATAATATACAGGACCAGTACACGAAGGCAATTCCATTACAGAGAGGGGTAAGACAGGGAGACGTAATTTCTCCGAAACTGTTTACCGCTGCTCTGGAAGATGCCTTCTAGCTCCTGGAATGGAAAGAACTTGGCATCAACATCAATGGCGAATACATCACTCACCTTCGATTTGCCGACGACATCGTAGTCATGGCAGAATCGCTGGAAGACCTGGGACAAATGCCCGCTGACCTTGACGGAGTTTCTCAAGAGATCGGCCTTAAAATGAACATGGACAAGACGAAAATCATGTCGAATGTCCATGTCGCGCCGACTCCCATAGTCGTGGGAAACTCTGTCCTCGAAGTTGTTGACGAATATGTCTACCTAGGACAAACTGTAGGATGGTCAGGGATTTTTATTTAAACACAACTATTTGTTTTTAAGGTATTATATAAAGAGATGATATTGGATTTCAAGTAATGCACCGCAAACACACATTTACTATATTCGCCATCATCATGCTTAGTTGAAAAAAAAAAGTGATGTGCAGATTCAATAGTGTCGTACAGAATGTTGCCACAGATACAAATTGTTAACACCTTCTCCTATTTTTTAAAATTTAATTACTTAACAATTTTGAAAAATATTAATACATATAGCGTTTTATGGCAAGATTCTGCACTACATTTTACATTACAAATATTCTGCAATTACTATTATATTTTACTTTTATTACTAACTAAAGTACATAATTATGCATGTAATACTATATATTTTCTCAAATATTATACCAGATTATTACTTAAGTAATAATCATACATATAAGTAAACAAAAACTTTTAACCTTTTAATTACTTATACATAACACTCATAAATTCAAGCATCTTTATGTTAATTTATTACACTTCCTAATATGTATGTAAGCGGTTCGCTTAAAATTAATCCTAAGTTTTACAATACAAATGTTTTATTTATTTATTTAGTTAGCTTATACTTTAAACTATGTATTAAGTTTAATATAACATGTTATTAAAATTTATTTACTGTATTAACCTGTTACAGTGAGCTTCAAATTTATTTTTTCCAAGCGGTTTGGTAAAAATATCAGCTACTTGCTCATCTGTGGGACAATAGTTAACAACAATATTTCCTTTTATAAAATTTTCATGAATAAAGTAATATCTAACATCTATGTGTTTTGATCTTTTATTGAATGATCCTGTCTTAATTAATTGTATAGAGCTCTGGTTGTCTATATTCAGAGTTATGTTAATTTTACAATTAAGTATATCACAAAGTAATGATTTTAGATAAAATGTTTCTTTACAGCAATCAGCTGCAGCAATATATTCAGCTTCTGTCGATGATAGAGTGACTATTGGTTGTCGTTTGGAACACCATGATATAGGTCCATTGCATAACATTATAACAAAACCTGTGGTACTACGTGTAGTAGTTACATCATTTGCGTAATCTGAATCAGAATAAGCATTTAACGTATTAATATTTTCTCCTTTTAAGTATTTTATGCCTTTATCTCTAGTTCCTGCTAAATATCTTAAAATTTTCTTTACTGCCATGACATCGGTCTGATTAGGGTTTTCTATTTTTCTACTGGCTTTATTTACTGCTTCTGCTATATCTGGTCTGGTTCTTGTTGATAAATATAACAATCCACCAACACATTCCCTATATGGAAAATTAATCTGCTGTAATGTCATGTTTGTCTGTGTGTCAGTATCTTTATTAATATTACAAGGTATACTAGTAGGTTTAGCATCTATCATGTTAAAGTTTTTAAGTAAATTTTGAATATATGTTTCTTGTTTTAATGAAATACCTGTGTCATCTTTACAAATTTCTAGCCCAACAAATTTTTTAGGATTTTTGAATATTTTAATTTGAAATTTCAATTCTAGACAATTCAGAATGTTCTCTAATTCTTTTTTATTAGTTGAAATAGCCAATCCATCGTCCACGTATATAGCAATTATTACATTTTTACTTTTATTAGCGAACACACATCTATCAGTTTTAGTAGGAATCAATCCTAGTTTTAACATTGTCTTGGTAAAAGTCTTATTCCATGTAATTGGTGCTTGTTTAAGCACATACAAAGCTTTATTCAATTTACATATTTTGTTAGGTTCTTTATCATTACCATCTGGTATATACATATAGATATCATCATCTAATTCGCCATATAAAAATGCAGTTTTAATATCAAAAGTAACAATTTCAGAATTTTTAGATGCTGCAATAGCAAATAGAGATTTAAGAGTTGACTGACTTACCACTGGGCTGTATATTTCATCAAAGTCTATACCTCTTTGCTCAAATCCTCTTACCACCAGTCTTGCTTTGTAGGTACCATCGTCTTTCACTCGAAATATCCATTTATTGGTGAGTATCTTCTTACTGCCTGCCTCTGATATGTCTATTAGACTCCATGTTTTATTTTTCTTTAATGATTCCTTCTCTGAATCTATTGCCTTCTCCCAATTTTCTTTTTCTATTCCTGTGGTAGCCTCTTTGTAGGTAAGTAGTACATAATCCTTAAGCTTCTCTGGTATTTTTCGTGTTCTTTGACTTCTTCTTGTACCTAGTTCTGTGTTAGGTATGGCTATGTTTTGCTTTTCTATCTGTTGTACTGGTCTTCTTAAGTTCAAGTTTTCTTCTTCTGTACTTATTGCTTCTTATGTATTTATTATATCTTCTTCTGTATTTATTATGTCTTCTTCTTTATTTATTATATCTTCTTCTGTACTTATTATATCTTCTTCTGTATTTATTATATCTTCTTCTGTATTTGTTATATTTTGTATTATCTTATTTATTTCATTTGATTTTATTTTATCTTCTTTATTCTCATTGAATATTATTATGTCTCTGTGTATTTCTACTCTTCTCTTTTCATTGTTCCATAGCCGGTATCCATTGTTTGCATATCCAATCATTGTTAGTCTTTTACTTCTTGGATCTAACTTTCTTACTGATCCTAATTGTTTAGCATACACCGTACACCCAAATACTTGTATATTTGAAATATCTGGTTTTATCTTATACCACATCTCGTATGGAGTTTTGTTATCAAGTGTTTTACTGGGCAGCCTATTGAGTAGGTAGGTAGCACAGTAAACAGCTTCTCCCCACATCTCATCTTTCATGTTTGAGTCAAATAGTAATGCTCTGACTTTCTCAAGTATAGTGCGGTTTTACCGTTCCGCCTTTCCGTTCAACTGTGGTGTGTATGGTATGGTATAGTCTGGTTTTATCCCTTTCTTTGAACACCATATTTTCAGTTCGTTGCTTCTATATTCTCCTCCATTGTCGCATCTTATGCACGAAACTTTTTCATTCTTTTCTCTCTCTTTTTCTTCTATATACTCTTTTATTAGAGTAAAAGCTTCATTTTTATGTTTCATTAAATATGTTTTTGTGATATGGCTGTAATCGTCTAAGATTGTTATGAAATATCGATTTCCATCATGAGTTAGCTTATCAAATGGACCACATATGTCAGTATGAATGATTTGCAATGGGCGTTCTGCTCTTTTTCTTTCTGAAGTAAAAGGTAATCTTGTTTGTTTCGCTTTAAGGGGGGGGGGGGGGAGGTATTTAATTTTTTATTTTTTATTTTTATTTTTGAAATTGAATCCGTAATATCTGAAGAATATTGTGTCAAAATTTCAAGTCAATTGGAGCAAAATTGACGAAGTTATGAATATTTTTATACCTGCCGGATTTTTGTACCTATACCCGAACCGACCCTAGCGCCCCGACCCGAGCGCGCTATTGTTACCCGGCAGATGTTTCGCTCTCTATGTAGTACCTTACCTCCCAGTGCCATCTATCGAAATTTCAAGGCAAGGACAAACGTGTTTATACCTGGTCTGTATACATTGTCAGTGTAGCGTACAAAATTCAGTCAGCAGGAAATATCCTATCGAGCAGACGTATCCACGCGTTCTTATTTTCGCATAATTTCAGTACCGTTTTCATTATAATTTTTGTTGTTAAATTATTACAAAAATGCCAAAAAAAATTCGAAGATCTGATAGACAATCAGCTAGTTCGAGATTACATCGACCCAAAAAAATTTTACCTCCCCACAAACGGAAAAGCGAAGACATTACGACAAGAAGCGCGTCAGCTAAAAAAATAAAAATGACCGTTGATCTGAGCAAAGAGCGATCCTGGAGCGATGTGTCGGAGGCTTCACGCAGAACAACAATGAGAGTTTGAACCAACTTATTTGGAAAATCTCACCGAAGCACTTGAGTGGAACCTCTGACGTCGTTGAAATTGCAGCTTATGTGGCAGCCAGTGTCTTCAATGAAGGTTCGTTTGCTTTACTCACCTTCATGCAAGACATGAAAATCAGTAGTGGACCAAGCGCTCATGACTGGGCGCGATCCACTGACTCCACACGCATAAGCCGAGCAGAGTAGGAAGCTGAACGACAAACCAAAGAAGTCAGGATTCGTCGTAGGCAGGTGCAAAAAGATGCATTAGACATCATCGATGACAGCAACATCCTCTATATGGACCTGGCATTGATGACTCAGTGTGAGGTATGTCGATAAAATTAGCTTATAAACGTTTTAACTGGATTTTTTTGTGTTTAAAACTTTAAAGCGTTTTTCCCACAACTCACGTTTTCAAAGTCGGTGCCCCTGATAACTTCAAAACTACTGCACCGATCCTTTTGAAATTTTAAACACTATTTCTGTAAATCATTTACGAGGTAACGCTGTCGAGTTTTTTTCTTTTGTTCATAATTTTGATTTCGCAATAACAAATTAGCCGATTTTTTCCCAAAAAATTGTGTTTTTTCCTTCAGTGTTCGAAAAAATGAAAAAAAATTGGAAAATAAAAAAAAACTCGACAGCGTTACCTGGGGAAAACTATTATCTAACGAATGAACTTTGATTTTTTGATTTCAGATGATCCAGCACCAAGTTATGAGGGGCACCGCAACTCAACTTTTTTTCGAGACACGTCCGAACAATTGCTGCCATTGCCGTATTTTTTAATATTTCTTTGTACAAATTTGATGAAACATTCTTCGAATGTCATACTTCAATGTACCATTGGTTGAGTAAAAAAATTTTAACTGCGTCGTCAGAAAAAAAATCACGAAAACATTACTTTTTTCGTATGATTTGACCTTACCCCCCCCCCCTTAATACATATCTCGCACTGCTCTATTCTTTTTTTTCCTTCTAACAATATTCCATCAGCCATGTTTGGTAATATCTCTAATATGTCCTTTCCGGGATGTCCAAGTCTTCTGTGCCATTCTAAGGCAGTTCCTTTCTCTTTGGTTAAGAACAGAGTATTTTCATGATTTTCTTGGTTTATGTTTATGTAGTACAATCCATTTTCTTTCTCTCCTTTGAGTATCAACTGTCCTTTTTTATATATTTGAACATTATTTTGTGTAAACCACACAGTTCCATTGTTGTTTGTAATTGAGTTAATTGACATTAAGTTTTGTGCCAGATCAGGAACATATAAAGTTTTTAATCGTTGACAGTTCATACCTTGTACAGTTCCAGCTCCTTGAGATAGTATGGTGTCATTATTAGCAACAGATATTTGGGACTGTTGTTCCTCATATTTACTTAAAACGTTGATGTTATTTGTCATGTGTGAAGTGCTTCCTGAATCAACTATAAATTTCAATTTATTATTCTTAATTGCTGTCTCATTTGTTAGTAGTGCTGTATATTTGTTTTCTTTTTTATTGGTTTTAGTTCTGAAGAAACAGTTTTGTTTTAAATGATTTGTTTTCTTACAAATTGAGCATTGTTTGTTTTTATTTTTAAATCTGCAGTCTTTTACTTGATGGTTTGATCTTTTGCAAATGTTACACACTTTGCACTGTGACTGAAAATGTCCTGTTTTGTTGCACTTGAAGCATTTTTTATTGTTGACAGCTTTGAATGCAATTTGTTCTTCACAGTTAGAATTGCGGGTCTCCTCTAAGAATAATCTATTTGTGAGATTTATTAGGGTTTTTTCATTGTTAGAAGTCGACTCCCACGCGGTGGCAAAGTACTTAAATCTCTCCGGTAAACAAGTAAGTATTTTTGACATGATCAGGTCATCATCAATTTTGTGTCCGAGGTTGTTTAGTCTCACAGCTAAATTTTCAATGCCAGTTACTAACTGATTTATTGTTTGTTCATTATATTTGTAGTTGAAGAACTCTTGTAGCAATTTTGATTTATTTCTTGACTCACTTCCTTCAAACAGGTCACATAGTTTTTTATACATTTCTTTAGCAGATGTGCAATTTATGATGTGAGATTTTAATTTCTTGTCAATTGTTTGTAATATAATCTTTTGCCCTTTGGCGTCCTTTAGTTCATCAAGCTTTCCTTCGGCTTGTTGGCCATTTGTTATTTCACTAAGCCCATGTGATTTTAAGTGTATTGTTATTTCGAGTTTCCACATATGAAAAGATTCCGCATCAAGTTTTATTTTATGTACGATTTGCGGCACACTTTTTAATTTTTAAATTAAATTGCGTGAACTTGCATGAACCACGCTCTGCTACCATGTAGGATGGTCCGGGATTTTTATTTAAACACAACTATTTGTTTTTAAGGTATTATATAAAGAGATGATATTGGATTTCAAGTAATGCACCGCAAACACACATTTACTATATTCGCCATCTTAGTTGAAAAAAAAAGTGATGTGCAGATTCAATAGTGTCATACAAAATGTTGCCACAGATACAAATTGTTAACACAAACGGTCCAATTAGGTAAGTCCAACTTCGAGAAAGAGGTCAATCTCGTCAAACTTGTTCGCGTGAAAATGTCAAGAGCCAATTGCGCCATGGCACAATTTTGCGTTAACGTAATGAATTAGCGCAATAGACTGCGCCCGAGTTACTACGTCGACGCAAGGCATATCGCTGCGTTAGCCATGTCTAAAGTTGAACATATTTTTAATAAATTTGCCTGAGTTTCAACGGATAATCCGTTGGCAAGAAAATATGCAACTGGGATTTTCCAGCTTTCGTTCATGCATACTAATAGAAAAACATGCCTGAGTGGCGACTTCGCACGATTTTGTTGAACCAGCACCAAAGTCTACAACACCTGCAGCCTTCTTTCCAGTCCACGTAGTTTTGTGACGAAGAGCTATTTCGTCCGCAGCTAATGTACACAATATTCGTTGGCCACTGTGCTGATATTTTTTTCCAAAACATCTAGCACTTGTTTATTGAAGCCAGGTTCACCTGAGCTGTTTTCGTACCATTTTCCTATGACACGAGGTGTGGCAAGGATCCATTAAATACCTGCCTTAGATATTTGTAGGCAGCTGCTGAGTCATAGTGTAGTGACTGCAAATTTTCTTATAGCTGCAAAAAAAAATTTTTTTAACCTCAGTCACCAATTGCTTTAAATTATGTGTGCGTTACCCCAGCAAAATAATGTCGAAAATAGTCATTTAAACGTTATAGATAATTAGTTCCCCCCCTTCTGTAATTGTTATGCACATTTTTAAATTTGTTTCTCTTAAATTTTTTTAGTTATTTCAAAAAAAACATTTCCTGCTGGGTTAACGTTTGAAACGTTACCGCAGCCAGACATTTTCTTTTTTAATTGGAATATTAAAATAAATATTAGCCAAATAATTAGTTATCTGGACGAGGTAAATGTTACAACTTATTTGGTATTTGTGTTTTCTTCGGCTGCGAAGTTATTCGAGATCCTGCTGGAGTAACGTTTGTGGGTTTGCTGGATCTCTAAAACGGGTAAGCGGATTGTAACCTTCTTTTGTACATAACTTCTTAAGGATAAGTTTTAATTTGTTCTACAATAAAATAACAAAAATAATGGACTGTTTATAAATTATTTAAGTAAGTATGAAAACACTTCAATACGTTCTAACACTTTGAATAAGACCTCTAAAGACTTACTTTAAACGTTATTCTATTGCTTGTAACTACCTTCAAATGTATACGAATTTTCGTAAGTATACTGTAAGTGACTAAAAAGTTATGATGAAATGTAGCTCTCCACGTTCACGATCACAATGTGTGCGGCCTTTTTTGGCCACCGATAAACCTGTGTGTGGATATATAAACTGAATGTTATGCCAATAATTAGTTGTTTAGTTCAGTTGTCTACCTATAAAATTTCAGCGTTGTACATATAATAATTTACGAGATAATTAAATAAAAGTCATTAGAAGGTGCAAGACCGTGGTAACCCGACCAAGTTTAGGTGGTTACAAAAAAGCGATCACCCAGTACATTGCACTGTCTTTTAAAATATGTAGGATATTATTTGCAAGTTTACTACGGATATGTACATAAGTGTTACAAAAAATTACTTGTTTTTTAAATAATTTTAATTAAGGATTGTTTATTGCATAATTAGTAATTAGCCGAGAGATTAGGTATTGTTTTGAATGCTTTTGTTTTCTCGTAATGTTTAGTTGAATTGTTTATAGTTATTCATAGAATTGGTACCTGTGTAGTATTTGTTAATTGAAGTTTAATTTTAGGGTAGGTATATGTAATTTACGTTTTGAAGAGTGTAACGTATGCGTTGTAAATAGATATTTTGTGAATAGATTGGGATTTTTTTAAAGTGATGAATCTGTATCGGCCGCTTGGTGATACATAGATAAGGTGGGCTGACTAAAGGGAAAGAGTAGGGTATGGAATATATTTGAGGACCTAGTATAGGATGTACTTACTGGTGCTGCGCTGCGGGTGACGCTGCTGGGTTGTTGTTGAAGGTAAAGGATTGTTGAAACCGCGTGGTCACTAATTGTCTGGTAACTTATTTTACTAATTTATTTTCACTCACGGGCTACTGTTTATAGTTTGTAACGGGACACACACAACTTAACTTAATTAGTTGGTTGCCGGGACGAATTTTATGTCTAGTATTAAGCTATGTTGATCACACGTTAGGCGGGAAGTAAGAGCTGTTTCATTGACATTTAACAATATTACGACTGTTAAATCCCTGATCTACGGGTAAATAATTTAAAGGCAATGGACTGTAAATTTGTACATATATTAATAAAAACAATTAAAGTGTGGTGCGCGTGCGATGCTTGCGGACTTCAGAGGTAATGCCCTCGGGAACAGCTGACGGTTGGCACCTCCGCGCCGCGCCCCGCGGCTCCCCCGTAGTTGCCTTGCACAGCTGCCTTCTCCGAAGACAGCCGAGAGTAGCCGAAACTCGCGGACGGCGCACGAACATCCTCCCGGGCGTTGAAGCATTCAAACTAAACAGGCAGAGGACAAATATTATTGAAGGCTCGTAATAATATGCCTTTCTTGGTCTTGAGTTGAACCACGCGAGAAGCTCCGTCGCTGCCAGGAAACACCTTGATGACCCGTCCCAAAGGCCACACTAACGGTGGTTGTCCTCTCTCCTTTATTAACACCAGGGTTCCCACGGTCAGTTGCCCTGAAGAAGTTGTCCACTTTGTTTTTTGCTGAAGCAAGGATACATATTCCATTTGAAACCGTTTCCAAAAATGTTGTTTGATATGTTCCAATTTTTGGAATCGCTCCAGCCGTCCAATGTTGATATCAGTTACCTGTGGATGGGGCACAGATGTAAGTGATCGTCCAATAAGGAAATGAGAAGGAGTAAGGGCACTAAAATCTAAGGGATCGGAGGAAAGAGGTGTCAATGGACGAGAATTTAAAACTGCCTCTATTTGATTCAAACAAGTGACCAGCTCCTCGTATGTAAAGTGAGATAACTGTAAGAGCCTCTTCAAATGGTGTTTAGCCGAACGCACGGCAGCCTCGGCAATGCCGTTAAAATGCGGTGTGTTCGGCGGAACAAATTTAAATTCAATGCCGTGCTTAGCAACTTCCGAGTCTAAATCAGAGTCTTGCAGGAATTCATTCAATTCGTTGCACGTACCAACAAAATTTGTACCGTTATCGGATAAGATGCTCTCGGGTTTGCCGCGCCGAGAAATGAAGCGTTTTAATGCAGCCATATAACCTTCCTTACTCAGGTCTGTAACGAGCTCTATGTGTACAGCTTTAACTGCTAGGCAAACAAAAATGCACAAATAAGACTTGGTAAGCCTACATCCCCGACCCTTGCGATCAGCGATCAGTACTGGCCCGGCATAGTCAACACTGCATCTAAAAAAGGGGAATTCTAACTCGGTTCTCGAACTAGGTAACTGGCCCATAATCGGTTGAACAGCTTGACATCTGTATTTAAAACATTTTATACATTTGTTTACTGTAAATTTAGAAAGATTTCTGCCCCCAAGGGGCCAAAACATTTGACGTATATTGGCTAATAATAGCTGAGGACCAGCGTGCAATAGATCGCTATGGTATTTTTCGAAAAGAAGCTTTGTAACGTGATGTTTACCACAAAGTAAAATAGGGTGTTTGACATTGTAGTCATAGGGGGAGTTGTCTAGCCTGCCACCCACTCTAACGAGACCATCCGTACCTATAAAGGGACTCAATGAAATAAGTCTGTTTTTTTTTGGCAATGGTTTTCCCAACTGCAACAACGCAATCTCGGCAGGAAACATGTCACCTTGAGTCTGCTGTAATATAAAGTTTAGGGAATCTGTGAGTTCCCGTCCCGTTAGGGCTCCTAATGATTTGTTATGCTTATTTTTTAAATTATGAATGTATCTATGTAAATATGCTACTACTCTCTGTAAACGCTCGAAGTTTGAATACTTATGAATTAATGATTTTATGAATTGTTTAATAGAATTATTATTACATGATTGATGCAATGACATCAAGTGGACGTCTGAATTACCAACATGAGATGATAGGATTTCTGGTAGGTCTTGTCTCACTGTTTGACTGGGCATCTTTGGCCAGTAACTGTCGTCCTTTAATAAAAAACTAGGACCTGACCACCACAGGGAACAACTACTGATATGGTCAGCTTTCAGCCCGCGAGAGACAAGATCTGCCGGATTGTCCTTAGACGGCACGTAGCTCCACGTGTACCCAGTAGTGCATTCCTGTATTTCACTTACTCGATTACGTACAAAAGGCTTCAATACACTGGGTGACATCAATAACCAACCCAGTACAATAGTTGAGTCACACCAGAACCGGCATTTAGAGATAGGTAAAGTAAGAGCTCTCAGTACATTAGCACACAGTCTTGCACCCAATAACGCACCAGAGAGTTCCAGTTTAGGTATCGTCGTTGGCTTAATTGGCGCCACGCGGTTTTTAGAGACTAACAATTGGACTCTGACTAGGCCGTCGTTGTTGACAGACCGCACATATACACAAGCACCGTAGGCCCTTTCAGATGCATCCGTAAAGACATGAATCTCATGATTGATTGACTTGTCACAAAGGACCCAACGAGTTATCTTTACGGTGTTCAAGCACGGAAGTGTGTTTACAAAGGAAGTCCAGAGGTCTCTTATGTTATCTTTCACTGGCTCATCCCAATCACACTTAACCATCCATAACCGCTGCATTATTAACTTGGCTTCAACAATACAAGGACCAACGAGGCCTAACGGATCGAAAACCTGGCTGATCACCGATAGAATATGGCGCTTAGTAATAATGCTCTTGGTTGTATCAACCTTAATTGAAAACGCTAAGGAATCTAGTTCACAAAGCCAATGTAAGCCCAAAGTTTTGGAAGACATATTTCTATTTTCGGATAGATCCAAACACTTTGAATCATCTGTATTACCAGAAAGTTGTGACAGGATTTCCTTGCTGTTAGACTTCCATTTTCGAAGATGGAAGTTTGCTGAAGCTAGAATAGAAACGACTTCTTTGCCTGTTTCTACCACTCCCGACACGGAATCACCTCCACCCAAATAATCATCAACATAAAAATCGTGTTCAATTGCAAACTTTGTACTTACATTGGCTGTATCATTCGCCAAACTGACTAAGCACTTCGTTGCCAGATAGGGAGCGGAAGCCATACCGTAGGTAACAGTATTAAGACAGTATGTTTTAAGAGGAAGTTCTGGATCCGATCGAAATATAATTTGCTGCAGTCTACGCTGTCTCGGTGTGATGGACACGGCTCTATACATTCTTTCAATGTCACCGGAAACTACATATTTGTGCTGCCGGAAACGTAAAAGTAGGGAAAAGAGATCATCCTGAACTGTGGGGCCAACCATTTGGATATCATTAAACGAGAGACCAGACGTACTTACAGCTGATGCATCGAAGACTGCTCTGAGTTTCGTGGTTGTGCTGGATTCTTTGATGACTCCATGGTGCGGCAAAAAATACTCAGCAACATCACCTGAAGCCGGGTTGTGTCGACGGTTAATCTCTGTCATGTGTCCTAACCTCTCATATTCCTGCATGAAAGCTATGTACCTTTCTTTAAAGACAGGCTCCCGCTGGAACCGACGTTCTAGTGACATAAAACGACGTTTAGCCAAAGTATAAGACTCACCTAAAACACTCGGATCGGCCCTTAATGGCATAGCAACGACAAATCGACCGTCCTCATCTCGTTTTGTATGTAATCGAAAGCTCTCTTCGCAAGCTCGTTCTTCTGGTGACATATGGTGCTTTGTAGAAATAGAATCCAATTCCCAGAACCTACTAACATTAGCATCAAGCTCAGTTAACGACAAATTACAACAATGCGGTTGCGTTTTAGTGGACGGATGTGGTACGGAACCCGAAACTATCCATCCAAGCCTTGTATCTCTTAATGTGGGTTGATTTTTCCCAAGATTAATAAATGAGGTACCTAAGACGTCCCAGAACACTTCAGCACCCACTAAAATATCAATGTCCGACGGAACATGGAATTTAGGGTCAGCCAGCTGTACATTCGAAGGCACAGGTATGTTCTGTCTATTAACAAAGGCAGGCGGTAGCATATTCGTAATTACAGGCAACACGAAACACTTAATATTTGTTCTATAATTGCCTCTATTAGACATAATCTGAAGATTGCAAAACTGTGTGCTTGATGTGGTCTGTCTATTTATTCCTGTAACCGTGGAGCTCGTGCTCTGTCTAGGCAATCCCAGCCTATCACATAGCGTCTGAGTAATAAAGTTGGCTGTACTACCATTATCGAGCAGGATCCTGGCGTTGACCTTGTTTCCCCGGCCATCCCTCACCTTGACCTGCGCTGTGGACAGCAAAATACACGAAGCGGTAGTATTGTGTGTAAAGGGATCACAGGATAAAGCTACATTTGGGGTGGGTGGGCATTTATTGAGACTGCCTCTTGATACGTCAGTACTCAATGCAACACTGCTTGGCATGGGGTCAACAACATCAGTAGGTTTATCTACATGTAAAAGCGTGTTATGATTCCCTTTACAGTATTTGCAGCCCGCTAATCTACATCGTTTTGTGGTGTGGCCAAAGCGTAAGCAATTTAAACACACTTTCAATTCTCTAGCCTTTGCACTACGCATTTCTACAGGCAAGCTACGAAATACTTCACACATATACAACAAATGATCCTCACCGCACACAGGACATGACCTAAGTCTATTTGGTGGCCTCTGTTCAACAACAAAGGCGTTAGGATGGGGATCTACGGACAAACTACCATTAATCGCTTTATTTTCTAACGTCTCCAATAAGTCAGCCTTTTTGCTAAGGAAGGAAACAAACTGTGATAAGGTTGTTTTATTGGTTACATCGGATTTCTGTATCATATTACGATGCTCCTCCCAATCTCTACTGGTGACAGAATCAAGCTTATTGGACATCATGTAAATGACGAGAGTGTCCCAGTATTCAGTAGGCTCATCCAATGTTTTAAGAGCTCGAATATTTTTATTAATCACATCTACTAAGCGACGCAAGGCACTGCATGACTCTTGGGCTATGCACTGAACATCAAACAATGCCTTGACGTGATTATCCACTAAAAGCCGACCATTGTTAAACCGATCACACAGTAAACTCCACGCCAAGTCATAGTGAGCCGCTTTAAGATCAATATTTTTAATTGCTTCTAACGCATCACCTGTCAATGATGCACGAAGATAGTGGAATTTACTTATGTCATCAATAGCACTACTGTTGTGGATTAAAGACATAAATGTATCGCGATACTCAAGCCAGTACTGATAACCACCATTAAAACTAGGCAAGTTGATTTTAGGTAAGCGTATAAAATTTGTTGTGCATAATTCACCTGACCTGTGTTTGCCTGATGAGCTCGCTACAGACCCGTCATCACCGGCTCTGGCCAGCAAACGACGCGCTTGCGCTATAAGCTCATAATAACGCTCCTCAAATTTGGTGCGCTCCTCATACGCTCCGTCTGGCTTGTCGGATTGCACTTCAATTTGGATCTGTAAGTCGTCAAAAACATCGTATAAGCTTTCAAATTTATTAAGTCGCCCCTGCAAATCAATGCGCTGTAAATCGGAGAGGACTTCACAACTAAGTATAATATTAATGTAGTTAGCAAAATTTGTAAGCTTAGCCTTCATTCCACTTCGCTTTCTTATCAGTAATTCTAAATCTGCCATTTCGCAAAATAAATTATGAATGCAAAAATCAATTAACAGTTTATAAACTCGTGAACAATAAAGAATTGTATGAATAGATGCGTGACCTTGACCGCGTGAATAGACTCGTCGACAGCTGACTATGAAGTATGTGCTATGTAGGTAGGTAGGTAGGCTCAGCGCTTGTATTACTTTATAATGTTAAACGGCGAGCGTTAATAAGCAAGCGCACGCTAGAAAGCAATGCACAGCGAAATATAGCCTTATGAAAACAATCTGGTTATTGTATGTCTCAAATAAGAACAGTGAAAGGTAAAAAAAACGGTTTGAAAAGTAATTTAAATTTAAAATAATTCAAACTCTTAACAGAAATAGTTGGATAGGAAATAAGAGGGTAAAAATATTGGAACGATACCACAAATATCCCCATCCGCAGATTACGCGAAGTAATGACTTGGCCGTTATATCTTCAGATTATTCGACCTGCAGTCTGGAAGGCTTCGGAATCCTCTTGATTTTAATTTTCTCGAAGCGATGATTTTATCGATATTGATAATCGAAGCTCAGTGTCTAGAAGACTTCGAGAACAAAGACGGCAACTTCAACTGCCAATACGTCCGTTAGCTAGAAGACACGACACACACCACTTTGAATTTTCAACGGTTATTAATTTATTTTTTCTGCCGGTGGCCGACGTTCTTGATCTTCTCAAATCGCGGCGTAATAGATGGCTGAAGGACCAATGTTAAATCCCTGATCTACGGGTAAATAATTTAAAGGCAATGGACTGTAAATTTGTACATATATTAATAAAAACAATTAAAGTGTGGTGCGCGTGCGATGCTTGCGGACTTCAGAGGTAATGCCCTCGGGAACAGCTGACGGTTGGCACCTCCGCGCCGCGCCCCGCGGCTCCCCCGTAGTTGCCTTGCACAGCTGCCTTCTCCGAAGACAGCCGAGAGTAGCCGAAACTCGCGGACGGCGCACGAACAACGACTGTCACTCTTGACAGCCGCGTTACGTTCAGGAACTGCGTCGCGTCCATTACTGGCGCGAACAGAATCGACTAAGGCTAGCATATCGGGAAAAAACTCTGTATTACATTATTTCTTTGATTATAAATATTAAGTGTTTTTCCTGGATTGGTAACGTGTCATGCGTCATTGAAAGCTGTTTTAAATTTCGACTTTAATGGTCCAAATACTCCAACATCTAATGCTTGAAGGCGGTGAGTCGTGTGAGGTGGAAAGGAAAGGCACACAATCCTATTGTCACGGCAGCAGTTGATTGCATCAATAGAAACTAGACTTTCATTAGAGACTTAGACTTTCATGGTTGTCATATAAAAGGAATATTAGATTTTCTTTCGAACAAAAGGTGTGTCTCTGAATGTGCTTTAGAACATCAACAAAAATGCTCGAGTTTATCCAACCATTTCTCGTGGCTACACCTTAAGAGCCTTCTGGAGCACCTTCTATGAAGTGGTCCTAAAAATGTACTGGAGGGAAGATGAATAAGGGCGGTATGATGTTTCCACTTGCTGAAATAATACCACCAAATGTGACCAGTTCTCCTCTTTTAGCAGTCACTATTTAACCAACCTGTTTTTGGCTCTTGTCATCAAAAATTTTGGGTGTGCTCAGAACAGTAGAAATACCAGATTCGTCGTTGTTGAAAATCCAATCGGCATTAAAATTGTGTTTGTGGTATATATTCTCTAGTTCTGGAAGAAATCATTCACTGCCGTTTTGTTAAAACCGAATGATCTGGCAGCGCTGGTATTTTCAGGTTTACGCAAACTTAAATTCTTCAGGCGTTTTCGGAAACTTGCTAACCAATTTGCTCCCGCCATCTTATTATTATCCCAACTTGCAGGATATTTAATTTTATTGGCCTTAGCAAATTCATATTCAAGTTTTTTAACTTGGATACATGTGAGTCCATCATAGTACATCTTAGAATACTCTAAGATATATTTATTTAAAAGATCCTCTTCTGTTTTTGTAAAAACTTGCTCAATGCAAATTTAGATTCGAATACACTATTTTCGCTACCTCTCAGTAGCGAAAATTGTGCATCCGAATCGTGTATCTTATGTTTTGCGTAATTTTTTGATACGGCTTTGTAGTGTTTGTGCATTAACTCCATATTTGGCTGCTGATTTCGGTAAAGAGAGTTTGTTTTCCAAAACTTCATCGATAGCTTTTAACATTGCCTGTTCGTCCACCTCTCTCCTAGTTCCCTGTTTCATGTAATTGCTGACCATATTTTTTCTGTAAAACAAATTTTTTATCTTACTTCAATTCTCAAAACTGAAATAAAAATGTTTGGCACATTCATACAGTATGAATGTACCCCGCTTACTGCTGTATGAACCAACCCCATCACAAGAAAATGAAATAAAAATATTCCTAAAAAAAAAGCAACTATATATATCATTATTCACGTATTAATTTACAAACTTGATCCTATTACCTTTTGAATAAAATAGTAATGAAAAATTGAAAAAAAACCTTTAATAAAAAAAATGTTTAAAAGTGAGGTTTTAAAATTACTTACGCGTGGCCGAATCACGTTCCATGTCACCTCATCGCGAATTTCCCACCGACTGCTGTCAAACTCCGTGAGCCAATACACACATAAGTAAGCTACGCGTACACGGATAAGTCGTTCAGTTGATGTGCGCCTATCAACAAATGTATCTAGTGTATGACGGTGCCCCTTGTATGAATCTGCCCCACTTCCCCCTACATAATTCTCGGTTCTCGGTATAGACCACAAAACAATATTACTCTTACGAGGTATACGACTGTTGGACGATGCAATGTTGATGCATTCTAATTTACAACTGTATTCTTCTACTATGATGGTCTATTTTAACTTATTGTAGATGACTTGTTGATTTAAATATTTTGATGCATTCAAGTCTAAGCTCTATACACCTCAAAATAAAATACAATTACTTCAGTGTTATTTCTTTACAAAAAAAATCACAGAAATGAAACGATTTCTTATTGGTTTAAATTTTCGATTTATTGCAGTCAGGTGAATCGTTCATACATGTATCTACATATTTATAATTTTAGCGGGCCAGTGCAGATTTTCTGTTGAAAAAATTTTAAGTAAAAAAACTAGTGCTTAAGCTTCATTAGGAAAAAAAAACAAAATATTTAATAGCTAATAATAATGAATAAATATTGAATGTATTTAATACTGTACGCAACTGTACCGAAATCGTAATTTTCGATTTATTGCAGTCAGGTGAATCGTTCATACATGTATCTACATATTTATAATTTTAGCGGGCCAGTGCAGATTTTCTGTTGAAAAAAATTTAAGTAAAGAAACTAGTGCTTAAGATCCATTAGGAAAAAAAAACAAAATATTTAATAGCTAATAATAATGAATAAATATTGAATGTATTTAACACTGTACGCAACTGTACCGAAATCGTAAGGTGTATTACACTAAACATTTTAAAAGACAGCTCAATGTACTGGATGATCGCTTTTTTGTAACCACCTAAACTTGGTCGGGTTACCACGGTCTTACAACGTACGTACGTTGTACAACGCTGAAATTTTATAGGTAGACAACTGAACTAAACAACTAATTATTGGCATAACATTCAGTTTATATATCCACACACAGGTTTATCGGTGGCCAAAAAAGGCCGCACACATTGTGATCGTGAACGTGGAGAGCTACATTTCATCATAACTTTTTAGTCACTTACAGTATACTTACGAAAATTCGTATACATTTGAAGGTAGTTACAAGCAATAGAATAACGTTTAAAGTAAGTCTTTAGAGGTCTTATTCAAAGTGTTAGAACGTATTAAGTGTTTTCATACTTACTTAAATAATTTATAAACAGTCCATTATTTTTGTTATTTTATTGTAGAACAAATTAAAACTTATCCTTAAGAAGTTATGTACAAAAGATGGTTACAATCCGCCTACCCGTTTCAGAGGTCTAGCAAACCCACAAACGTTACTCCAGCAGGATCTCGAATAACTTCGCAGCCGAAGAAAACACAAATACCAAATAAGTTGTAACATTTACCTCGTCCAGATAACAAATTTTTTGGCTAATATTTATTTCAATATTCCAATTAAAAATGAAAATGTCTGGCTGCGGTAACGTTTCAAACGTTAACCCAGCAGGAAATGTTTTTTTGAAATAACTAAAAAAATTTAAGAGAAACAAATTTAAAGATGTGCTTAACAATTACAGAAGGGGCAACTAATTATCTATAGCGTTTAAATGACCATTTTCTACATTATTTTGCTGGGGAACGCACACTTAAATTATTGCACTTTTCTATCAGTCTCTTATTTTTTTCTATACAAATTAAAAATTTTCATTTGTAATTGACGTTTATCTTGAGAAAATTTTCTAATTTTTTTCTTTAAAAATGATTTTCTAAGTGTTTAGAAAATTGAATCTTCTTCACACAAGTGGACATGTTGTAAGCTTTTTGGAAATGCATGAATATTTTGTGCTCCTTGCTAAAAACCATTGGATTAATTAATTTAAACAAATTCAAAAACTTAATGCTTTATTTTAATAAATCCGTAATAACAGGCACTGCTGTCTTTTTTAATCTTTGATAAAGAACAATGGGCAAAAATGTATGGCGCTTGTCCCATCGGCGGCCACATCTGTCCTATATATTTTTTAGTCGACATGTGGGTAGTTGAAAGCTCAACATATAACTTTAAAAGCTCTTATAAATAATTTGAAATAAAAATAGAATAGACATATTTTATATAAATTTAATGAATACAATAAAACCTCAATAATAAATACCTGCTAGTCAGTGTTATATCCACAGAAAAAACTAAAGTATTCAATTTTCAAAAATAAAAACTACACACAACATCACTATGAGCACTATACAAGAGCTACAGGATTGTTTTGAGAAGAGGATGGCAAACTTCGAAGCAGAACTCCTGAAGAAGGCCTCAAATGCTGCTAGCCTGGCTGGCCTTGCAGAGGAGTTTACTATATTCAAGACTCTCATCTTAGAAACCTTGAAGTCCTTCCAAAGCCAGATGAAGGTGCTTGCGAATGAGGTGGACAACATGGAAACCCGCAGCCGTCGCAAGATACTCCTGGTACATGGTGTCGCTGAGGAGAAGGATGAGAATACATCCCGGGTCGTCGCCGAGGTAGCAGCAAGTAAGTTAGGTCTTGACTCATTTACAGCTGATGGTATAAGCCGCTGTCACAGGATGGGCCGACAGACTACGGTAGAAAAACCAAGACCCATTTTAGTTAAATTTAGGGCAGTGGCAGTGCGGGATCGAGTCTGGGCGTCTAAGACCAAACTTAGGGGCACTGGTGTGACACTCTCCGAGTTCCTGACCCGATCGCGACACTCTGCTTTCATGGCAGCACGTGAGGAATTCGGGATCACAAAGTGTTGGACCAAGGAAGGTACTGTTTACGTTATGGGTCCCGACGGTTCACGCCATCGTATTACTTGCGTGGCAGATCTCGACCAGATAAAGCCAGTGGCTGCAGAAAAGCCAACTGTGACCAAAACTCAAGCTGCAAGACCGAAGAGAGCTGCTGTCGGTTCAAAAAAGTAAAAGGTTGCTATGTGGTTCTCTCTTAGATACATTGAATGTAGTGTTACACTGTCTGGGTGAATTTCACGCGAGAATCAGTCCAAATTTATTTTCATTACAAACATTTTATGGTTTCGATTATTGTAATCATCAAATAATTCTGTTCAACATCATTAAACCAGCCGAACACATTTATTTTGTTGATGTACCTTTATTTAAAAAATCTCAAAACAAAAATAGCTGTCAAGTGTCAAAGAAAATCAAATTGCGTTTGTCATTGATTAGTTGTAAGTTTGAAACAAAGTCTTTTGAACGGGAAGTTCGCCCAGAAAATTGTGACACAATTTTGCTTCTTTTTGTTTTTGTTTTCTTTTCTTTTTTGATTACTTTTATTTAGTTAATATCTTCCAGTAATTTCTAAATGTAAAACACACGACTGGCGGGTGGATCATAAAATTATTTTTTTTTATTTTTTATTACTACTATTCATATATTATTATTATTTATTGAACATTATTGCTATATTAGTTTACTTACACATTCTTGAGTCAACTTTATGTCTGGCTTGGACAATAATGATGATGACAGTTTTTACTCGATAAACAGTCTTGATTCTAGTTACGTTAGCATACCCTCACTCCATGAGAATCTTCAGTACCAATTTTCTAATGCTTCGCGGCAATTTAATGTAGTTCATATCAATGCCCAGAGTATTCCAGCTCATTTCCCTGATATGCTGACGACCTTTGATTGCAAAAACATTCACGCCATTTTAGTTTCAGAGACATGGTTAAAACCGTGCCTACCTTCTACACCATATACTCTTCCTGGTTTCAATCTCATAAGGAATGACCATGCGATCGGTGGTGGGGGGGGTGTTGGCATATATCTGCGACAGCACATTCCCTTTACCATTGTAAACATGTCGTCACAGCCCCCATCACCGGACGCTGGCGAGCACCTCTTTATAGAACTAGTAGTTAATCATGCGAAGATTTTACTTGGTGATTACTATTCTCCCTCGTTACGTACTAATTACTTTTCCTCTTTTGAAAAATTACTAGAAAACTTATCTCCCTCTTATAGCCACACATTAATAATGGGCGATTTCAATACCTGCTTGATGAAAAATGACCATCGCTCTTCTTCACTACGTAGAATTGTGGACTGTAATAACTTATCACTCTTAACACTTGATGCTACACATCACTTCCCTAACTGCACTCCCTCTCTTCTTGATCTTATCCTTGTCTCTTCTACTGATCATGTCATCAGCCATGGTCAGTATTCCGCTGATGCTTTTTCCTATCATGACTTGATATTTCTCTCTTATGCTATCCGACCACCCAAGGCAAAGCCGAGAATTCTTGTGCAGCGTAATTTTAGCGCGATGAATCTTGAAAGACTTAAGGAAGATGCGCGAAACATCAACTGGAACAATTTGTTAAATTCGCAGTGTGTTAATGATAAAGTCCAAATATTCACAGACAACTTGATACAGCTCTATAACGTCCATGCACCCTTACGATCAATAAAACTCAAACATTTACCGGCTCCATGGCTTACTGAGGAGATACGCAGCATTATGTCCAGGAAATGTATAGCGAAAAGCAAATACAAGCGTCGACCAACCGAAGCGAACCTGGAAAAATATGTGTACCTGAGAAATCTCTGCAATAAGATGTGTAGAAACGCACAACGCCAACATATCCACTCTTCCGTAGAAAACGGAGACCCAGCAAAAGTCTGGAAATTTCTAAGAACATTGGGAGTCGGGAGGTCTCGCCAAGAGTCTATTCCCAAAAATGTCAACATTGACTTACTCAATAAACATTTCTCTGCCTCGTCTGACATTAGTGACAGTACAAAAGCTGAATAGCTTGCAGGTGACATCTGGGGCGGTATACTATGGGGATCTTGTGTCAACTAGGGTGAATTTCCGTGCGTTTAGGCGATTCTGCCATACATATTATAGAAATCAAATATAGCTCATGTAGGACCCGTAATATTTTGTGGCCGTGGTGCTTCCCTGTTTAAAAGGGTGTATGCCTATTTTACTTCATTTTGTCTCCCGCTTTGCTAAGGAGGGAAGTGGATTTACTGTATTTCCAACTCCTCCAATTTTCTTCTGATTAATTTCGTTGCGGGTTCCAAGACAGTTTAATTTCTTCCTGGGACTTCCCGAGTGTCATAACTCGGTGTGTTCGTGGGTCACTGCTGTGGATCCTGGTGTACAGGAGTTACAGTGGTGGGCGTGTGGGTGGGATTAGTCCCATTAAAAAAAAAGTACAAAAGCTAATACTCTTAGATATATTTCTACTACCCCTACTCCCAACTATCCACCTCTCGTCTTTGATCAGTTGTCCGCTTGTGATGTTAGGAAGACCATTCTGGCGATCTCATCCAGCGCAGTGGGAAGTGACTGCATCAGCCGAAATATGATTATACCTATCCTTGACGAAATTCTACTTATCCTATGCAATATCCTTAATCACTCCGTCACAAGCGGTGTTTTTCCATCTGCATGGAAAGACGCCCAAGTAATCCCTCTTCCAAAAAAAGCTAAACCCTCTTCATTTTCTGACTATCGGCCCATATCTATTTTACCTTTCCTATCTAAAGTACTTGAACGCCTCATCCACTCTCAACTGACTAACTTCCTCTCCAAAAATTCTCTACTGAACCCCTTCCAATCCGGATTTCGCCCTGGCCATAGCACTACTTCTGCGCTGGTACACATTACAGACAGCATCAGACTAGGCATGGATAGTGGAAAGATCACAGTTCTCACCTTACTTGATTTTAGCAATGCCTTCAATACTGTGGATTTTCACATTCTGCTTGGCGTACTACGGTCTCTTAACATATCTCCAAGGACAATTGATTGGTTTCATAGTTACCTGTCTGGTCGCCGGCAACGGATTTGCATTGATGACTCCATGTCCTCTTGGTGCAGTATTTCTGCTGGTGTACCGCAGGGTGGCGTTCTATCTCCTTTACTCTTCGCTGTTTTTATAAACTCTATCTCTAATCAACTAAGTTCCTTCTACCACCTTTATGCAGATGATTTGCAAATATATACACAAGCTCCGCTTGACATGTTATCGGATGCATTCAACATAATTAACGCTGACCTTCAACGCATTGGCGAGTGGAGTTATAACTATGGGCTTATGATCAATCCTACTAAGACACAGGTGTGTGTTATTGGCAGCCCCAGGCTGATCTCAAAAGTTAACTGGACTCTACTGCCCCAAATTCAGTTCGGTGGCACAACTCTTGAGATAAGCACTACTGTTAAAAATTTAGGGATCTACATAGACAACACCTTATCATGGGGTCCACAGATGCAAGAGGTCAGTCGTAGGATATTTGCTTCAGCCGGTTCTCTTCGAAGACTACGCAAATTCCTTCCAACTGCAACTAGGGTTGCGCTTGCACAAGCACTTCTCCTCCCAATTCTCGACTATGCCGATGTCAGCTATCTGAATCTCACTGAAGCACAACTCGATAAGCTTGAGCGACTACAAAATATGTGTATACGATTCGTATTTGGTTTACGAAAATACGATCACGTCTCTGAATTCCGTCAAATGCTCAAGTGGCTTCCAATTCGCTCTCGCCGGAATACTCATACCCTTATTTTCCTTTATAACATTTTGTTTAATCCCAAAACCCCTTTCTACCTCAAAGAACGATTCAAGTTCCTAAATGACACACACGAAAAATGTCTGCGGTCATCCGTAAGTTTACAACTGGAGATGCCACTGCATTCCACCAAATTTTATGACCAATCCTTCACTGTTGAAGCTGTGCGCTTGTGGAATGCACTGCCGCTTAACATCAGGCAGGCGCAAACATTACATAGATTCAAGAAAATGGTACAGGAATTTTATTCACTTTAGGAGTCCATCACGCTTGAGGGTGTAACGAAACTGTTTCTCTTTTCTATATGTTTATTCATTTAAGAATGCGTATATATATATATGTATGTGTATATGTATATTTGCTGGTATAGTATGTAGGTACTTATATATATATAGGTTTATTTATTGTGATATGCATTGTAGATGTAAGTATAAAAATTGTAAATGTCTGTAGATAGTATGATATGTGTAGTATATGTAATATGTATAGTAGATGATGATAAACAAATAGTAGGTTCACATATTCAACTACTACTGTCACTCTGCAACTTTTGATCCATCCTAAGGTTGCCTGGAAGAAATTGCATTTAGCAATAAGGCCGCCCTTTGTACACTCGATATTTGATTGTTGTGTTCCTTTCTTGAAACTCTGTAATTTAGTGTGCAAATAAAGAGTTATCTATCTATCTATCTATGTATATATTAAGACTGCAAAAAATTATTTCGGCAACTTGTTTAGATAAAAAGTTATAAAGCGTTGATCATATAAAAAAATCGAATTTATTGATATTATGTAGGAATATCAAAATGTTGTGATTGATTCATGTATGCTACAGGTGCGACATCTGTGTTCATGTAGCATAACCATGTTTGGAATGTGACTTTTAAATAAATTTGTCAGTCTGTCATTTGAATGCACACGGTCATTTTATTAATAGGTTATGGGCCCAGAATTTTGGCTATAAGACTAGTTTTTCGCGAAGTAACTTGTGTTAAAAAGTTGCAGCTCAACACGTTAGTGTTTTTCGCAGTTAGTCAGGCTAGTTTCCGCGTATTAGGCTTTAAATCCGTTTGCGGACAGTTAGCCGGTTGCTATTGCATATTACCGTAATGGCGACTAATTATATCGTGAATGTGCCTAAGTTACGAGGAAGGGACAATTACGACGAGTGGGCGTTTGCAGCTGAAAATTTCCTTATACTTGAAGGAATGATGAAGTGCATCAAACCAGAGTTGGACGCCGGTGGTGCGGCAATTATTGCATCAGCCGCGGATGACGCCAAGACAAAGGCGAAACTGATTTTAACGATAGATGCGTCGTTGTACTTTAAATACCCACAAACGTTACTCCAGCAGGATCTCGAATAACTTCGCAGCCGAAGAAAACACAAATACCAAATAAGTTGTAACATTTACCTCGTCCAGATAACAAATTTTTTGGCTAATATTTATTTCAATATTCCAATTAAAATGAAAATGTCTGGCTGCGGTAACGTTTCAAACGTTAACCCAGCAGGAAATGTTTTTTTTGAAATAACTAAAAAAATTTAAGAGAAACAAATTTAAAGATGTGCTTAACAATTACAGAAGGGGCAACTAATTATCTATAGCGTTTAAATGACCATTTTCTACATTATTTTGCTGGGGAACGCACACTTAAATTATTGCACTTTTCTATCAGTCTCTTATTTTTTTCTATACAAATTAAAAATTTTCATTTGTAATTGACGTTTATCTTGAGAAAATTTTCTAATTTTTTTTCTTTAAAAATGATTTTCTAAGTGTTTAGAAAATTGAATCTTCTTCACACAAGTGGACATGTTGTAAGCTTTTTGGAAATGCATGAATATTTTGTGCTCCTTGCTAAAAACCATTGGATTAATTAATTTAAACAAATTCAAAAACTTAATGCTTTATTTTAATAAATCCGTAATAACAGGCACTGCTGTCTTTTTTAATCTTTGATAAAGAACAATGGGCAAAAATGTATGGCGCTTGTCCCATCGGCGGCCACATCTGTCCTATATATTTTTTAGTCGACATGTGGGTAGTTGAAAGCTCAACATATAACTTTAAAAGCTCTTATAAATAATTTGAAATAAAAATAGAATAGACATATTTTATATAAATTTAATGAATACAATAAAACCTCAATAATAAATACCTGCTAGTCAGTGTTATATCCACAGAAAAAACTAAAGTATTCAATTTTCAAAAATAAAAACTACACACAACATCACTATGAGCACTATACAAGAGCTACAGGATTGTTTTGAGAAGAGGATGGCAAACTTCGAAGCAGAACTCCTGAAGAAGGCCTCAAATGCTGCTAGCCTGGCTGGCCTTGCAGAGGAGTTTACTATATTCAAGACTCTCATCTTAGAAACCTTGAAGTCCTTCCAAAGCCAGATGAAGGTGCTTGCGAATGAGGTGGACAACATGGAAACCCGCAGCCGTCGCAAGATACTCCTGGTACATGGTGTCGCTGAGGAGAAGGATGAGAATACATCCCGGGTCGTCGCCGAGGTAGCAGCAAGTAAGTTAGGTCTTGACTCATTTACAGCTGATGGTATAAGCCGCTGTCACAGGATGGGCCGACAGACTACGGTAGAAAAACCAAGACCCATTTTAGTTAAATTTAGGGCAGTGGCAGTGCGGGATCGAGTCTGGGCGTCTAAGACCAAACTTAGGGGCACTGGTGTGACACTCTCCGAGTTCCTGACCCGATCGCGACACTCTGCTTTCATGGCAGCACGTGAGGAATTCGGGATCACAAAGTGTTGGACCAAGGAAGGTACTGTTTACGTTATGGGTCCCGACGGTTCACGCCATCGTATACTTGCGTGGCAGATCTCGACCAGATAAAGCCAGTGGCTGCAGAAAAGCCAACTGTGACCAAAACTCAAGCTGCAAGACCGAAGAGAGCTGCTGTCGGTTCAAAAAAGTAAAAGGTTGCTATGTGGTTCTCTCTTAGATACATTGAATGTAGTGTTACACTGTCTGGGTGAATTTCACGCGAGAATCAGTCCAAATTTATTTTCATTACAAACATTTTATGGTTTCGATTATTGTAATCATCAAATAATTCTGTTCAACATCATTAAACCAGCCGAACACATTTATTTTGTTGATGTACCTTTATTTAAAAAATCTCAAAACAAAAATAGCTGTCAAGTGTCAAAGAAAATCAAATTGCGTTTGTCATTGATTAGTTGTAAGTTTGAAACAAAGTCTTTTGAACGGGAAGTTCGCCCAGAAAATTGTGACACAATTTTGCTTCTTTTTGTTTTTGTTTTCTTTTCTTTTTTGATTACTTTTATTTAGTTAATATCTTCCAGTAATTTCTAAATGTAAAACACACGACTGGCGGGTGGATCATAAAATTATTTTTTTTTATTTTTTATTACTACTATTCATATATTATTATTATTTATTGAACATTATTGCTATATTAGTTTACTTACACATTCTTGAGTCAACTTTATGTCTGGCTTGGACAATAATGATGATGACAGTTTTTACTCGATAAACAGTCTTGATTCTAGTTACGTTAGCATACCCTCACTCCATGAGAATCTTCAGTACCAATTTTCTAATGCTTCGCGGCAATTTAATGTAGTTCATATCAATGCCCAGAGTATTCCAGCTCATTTCCCTGATATGCTGACGACCTTTGATTGCAAAAACATTCACGCCATTTTAGTTTCAGAGACATGGTTAAAACCGTGCCTACCTTCTACACCATATACTCTTCCTGGTTTCAATCTCATAAGGAATGACCATGCGATCGGTGGTGGGGGGGGTGTTGGCATATATCTGCGACAGCACATTCCCTTTACCATTGTAAACATGTCGTCACAGCCCCCATCACCGGACGCTGGCGAGCACCTCTTTATAGAACTAGTAGTTAATCATGCGAAGATTTTACTTGGTGATTACTATTCTCCCTCGTTACGTACTAATTACTTTTCCTCTTTTGAAAAATTACTAGAAAACTTATCTCCCTCTTATAGCCACACATTAATAATGGGCGATTTCAATACCTGCTTGATGAAAAATGACCATCGCTCTTCTTCACTACGTAGAATTGTGGACTGTAATAACTTATCACTCTTAACACTTGATGCTACACATCACTTCCCTAACTGCACTCCCTCTCTTCTTGATCTTATCCTTGTCTCTTCTACTGATCATGTCATCAGCCATGGTCAGTATTCCGCTGATGCTTTTTCCTATCATGACTTGATATTTCTCTCTTATGCTATCCGACCACCCAAGGCAAAGCCGAGAATTCTTGTGCAGCGTAATTTTAGCGCGATGAATCTTGAAAGACTTAAGGAAGATGCGCGAAACATCAACTGGAACAATTTGTTAAATTCGCAGTGTGTTAATGATAAAGTCCAAATATTCACAGACAACTTGATACAGCTCTATAACGTCCATGCACCCTTACGATCAATAAAACTCAAACATTTACCGGCTCCATGGCTTACTGAGGAGATACGCAGCATTATGTCCAGGAAATGTATAGCGAAAAGCAAATACAAGCGTCGACCAACCGAAGCGAACCTGGAAAAATATGTGTACCTGAGAAATCTCTGCAATAAGATGTGTAGAAACGCACAACGCCAACATATCCACTCTTCCGTAGAAAACGGAGACCCAGCAAAAGTCTGGAAATTTCTAAGAACATTGGGAGTCGGGAGGTCTCGCCAAGAGTCTATTCCCAAAAATGTCAACATTGACTTACTCAATAAACATTTCTCTGCCTCGTCTGACATTAGTGACAGTACAAAAGCTGAATAGCTTGCAGGTGACATCTGGGGCGGTATACTATGGGGATCTTGTGTCAACTAGGGTGAATTTCCGTGCGTTTAGGCGATTCTGCCATACATATTATAGAAATCAAATATAGCTCATGTAGGACCCGTAATATTTTGTGGCCGTGGTGCTTCCCTGTTTAAAAGGGTGTATGCCTATTTTACTTCATTTTGTCTCCCGCTTTGCTAAGGAGGGAAGTGGATTTACTGTATTTCCAACTCCTCCAATTTTCTTCTGATTAATTTCGTTGCGGGTTCCAAGACAGTTTAATTTCTTCCTGGGACTTCCCGAGTGTCATAACTCGGTGTGTTCGTGGGTCACTGCTGTGGATCCTGGTGTACAGGAGTTACAGTGGTGGGCGTGTGGGTGGGATTAGTCCCATTAAAAAAAAAGTACAAAAGCTAATACTCTTAGATATATTTCTACTACCCCTACTCCCAACTATCCACCTCTCGTCTTTGATCAGTTGTCCGCTTGTGATGTTAGGAAGACCATTCTGGCGATCTCATCCAGCGCAGTGGGAAGTGACTGCATCAGCCGAAATATGATTATACCTATCCTTGACGAAATTCTACTTATCCTATGCAATATCCTTAATCACTCCGTCACAAGCGGTGTTTTTCCATCTGCATGGAAAGACGCCCAAGTAATCCCTCTTCCAAAAAAAGCTAAACCCTCTTCATTTTCTGACTATCGGCCCATATCTATTTTACCTTTCCTATCTAAAGTACTTGAACGCCTCATCCACTCTCAACTGACTAACTTCCTCTCCAAAAATTCTCTACTGAACCCCTTCCAATCCGGATTTCGCCCTGGCCATAGCACTACTTCTGCGCTGGTACACATTACAGACAGCATCAGACTAGGCATGGATAGTGGAAAGATCACAGTTCTCACCTTACTTGATTTTAGCAATGCCTTCAATACTGTGGATTTTCACATTCTGCTTGGCGTACTACGGTCTCTTAACATATCTCCAAGGACAATTGATTGGTTTCATAGTTACCTGTCTGGTCGCCGGCAACGGATTTGCATTGATGACTCCATGTCCTCTTGGTGCAGTATTTCTGCTGGTGTACCGCAGGGTGGCGTTCTATCTCCTTTACTCTTCGCTGTTTTTATAAACTCTATCTCTAATCAACTAAGTTCCTTCTACCACCTTTATGCAGATGATTTGCAAATATATACACAAGCTCCGCTTGACATGTTATCGGATGCATTCAACATAATTAACGCTGACCTTCAACGCATTGGCGAGTGGAGTTATAACTATGGGCTTATGATCAATCCTACTAAGACACAGGTGTGTGTTATTGGCAGCCCCAGGCTGATCTCAAAAGTTAACTGGACTCTACTGCCCCAAATTCAGTTCGGTGGCACAACTCTTGAGATAAGCACTACTGTTAAAAATTTAGGGATCTACATAGACAACACCTTATCATGGGGTCCACAGATGCAAGAGGTCAGTCGTAGGATATTTGCTTCAGCCGGTTCTCTTCGAAGACTACGCAAATTCCTTCCAACTGCAACTAGGGTTGCGCTTGCACAAGCACTTCTCCTCCCAATTCTCGACTATGCCGATGTCAGCTATCTGAATCTCACTGAAGCACAACTCGATAAGCTTGAGCGACTACAAAATATGTGTATACGATTCGTATTTGGTTTACGAAAATACGATCACGTCTCTGAATTCCGTCAAATGCTCAAGTGGCTTCCAATTCGCTCTCGCCGGAATACTCATACCCTTATTTTCCTTTATAACATTTTGTTTAATCCCAAAACCCCTTTCTACCTCAAAGAACGATTCAAGTTCCTAAATGACACACACGAAAAATGTCTGCGGTCATCCGTAAGTTTACAACTGGAGATGCCACTGCATTCCACCAAATTTTATGACCAATCCTTCACTGTTGAAGCTGTGCGCTTGTGGAATGCACTGCCGCTTAACATCAGGCAGGCGCAAACATTACATAGATTCAAGAAAATGGTACAGGAATTTTATTCACTTTAGGAGTCCATCACGCTTGAGGGTGTAACGAAACTGTTTCTCTTTTCTATATGTTTATTCATTTAAGAATGCGTATATATATATATGTATGTGTATATGTATATTTGCTGGTATAGTATGTAGGTACTTATATATATATAGGTTTATTTATTGTGATATGCATTGTAGATGTAAGTATAAAAATTGTAAATGTCTGTAGATAGTATGATATGTGTAGTATATGTAATATGTATAGTAGATGATGATAAACAAATAGTAGGTTCACATATTCAACTACTACTGTCACTCTGCAACTTTTGATCCATCCTAAGGTTGCCTGGAAGAAATTGCATTTAGCAATAAGGCCGCCCTTTGTACACTCGATATTTGATTGTTGTGTTCCTTTCTTGAAACTCTGTAATTTAGTGTGCAAATAAAGAGTTATCTATCTATCTATCTATGTATATATTAAGACTGCAAAAAATTATTTCGGCAACTTGTTTAGATAAAAAGTTATAAAGCGTTGATCATATAAAAAAATCGAATTTATTGATATTATGTAGGAATATCAAAATGTTGTGATTGATTCATGTATGCTACAGGTGCGACATCTGTGTTCATGTAGCATAACCATGTTTGGAATGTGACTTTTAAATAAATTTGTCAGTCTGTCATTTGAATGCACACGGTCATTTTATTAATAGGTTATGGGCCCAGAATTTTGGCTATAAGACTAGTTTTTCGCGAAGTAACTTGTGTTAAAAAGTTGCAGCTCAACACGTTAGTGTTTTTCGCAGTTAGTCAGGCTAGTTTCCGCGTATTAGGCTTTAAATCCGTTTGCGGACAGTTAGCCGGTTGCTATTGCATATTACCGTAATGGCGACTAATTATATCGTGAATGTGCCTAAGTTACGAGGAAGGGACAATTACGACGAGTGGGCGTTTGCAGCTGAAAATTTCCTTATACTTGAAGGAATGATGAAGTGCATCAAACCAGAGTTGGACGCCGGTGGTGCGGCAATTATTGCATCAGCCGCGGATGACGCCAAGACAAAGGCGAAACTGATTTTAACGATAGATGCGTCGTTGTACGTGCACATCAAGACAGTCAAGACTACTAAAGAGCTGTGGGAAAAATTGAAGTCTCTTTTTGATGATTCCGGTTTCACCAGAAGAATAAGTCTCCTGAGAAATTTAATTTCTATCCGTCTGGATAATTGCAGTTCCATGACCTCGTATGTCACCCAAATAATTGAGACAGGTCAGAAACTTTGTGGAACAGGATTCGCAATTAATGACGAATGGATTGGTTCGTTGTTGCTAGCTGGATTACCAGAGAAGTTCTCTCCCATGATCATGGCGATAGAGCATTCAGGCATTCAAGTGACAACGGACGCCATTAAAAGTAAACTTTTAGATATGGAGACGGGAAACGGAAACAGTAGTGAAGATGGCGCATTTGCCGTGTCTAGAAAATGGCAGCACAAAAGGAAACAGGCATCCACAACACTCAATAAAGATAACGCCTCGACCTCGAATTTGCCAAAGACAAATACTCGTAATGCCAACATGAAAACTGTCAATGTTAAATGCTATCGTTGTAAAGAAATCGGACACTACCGAACTCAATGTCCAAATAACTCGAATTTAAACAATAAAAACGAAGTCCGTAAACAAACCAACGCATTTTCAGCTGTATTTCTAAGCGGAAGTTTCAATAAAAAGGACTGGTATATCGATTCCGGTGCTAGCGTCCACTTAACCGCTAACACAGATTGGATAACAAGCCGATACCGTAAAGTTCAAGAAGATATCATAGTTGCAAATCAAGAAACTGTTTCAGTTACGTGTGCTGGCGATGTTAAGATAATAACTACAGTGAATGACAGAGAAATAGACATCAACATCGAAGATGTGTTTTGTGTACCAGAATTGACGACTAACCTTATTTTCCTGAGCAAATTGATAGAAAAAGGAAATAGAGTGTATTTCAATAAGGATGGCTGTCTTATACACAACAGAGATGGAGATTTAGTTGCTACTGCTACATTGTTGAATGGGGTCTATAGATTGAACACACAAGAGAGGTTGATAGCTGCGGCCACCACCTCAGATCACATTTGGCATCGCAGATTAGGTCACGTGAACAGTGATAGCTTGATGAAAACGAAGAATGCTGTAACAGGAATGGATTTCTTTAAAAAAAATGAGATAAGCAAATCATCATGCAAGACATGTTGTGAGGGCAAGCAGTGTCGGCTACCTTTCACAAATGTTGGTACGAGAAGCACAGAACTATTAAATGTTGTGCACAGTGATATTTGTGGACCCATCGAGGAGAAATCACTAGGAGGCTCGTCCTATTTTCTTTTATTTGTTGACGACTTCAGTCGAATGACCTTTATTCATTTTTTGAAGCATAAAAATGAAGCTCTGAAATATTTCAAAGAGTTTAAGGCGATGTCAGAGAATCAAACTAATAGAAGAGTGAAATTCTTCAGAAGTGACAATGGAAAGGAGTTCTGTAATTCAGATTTTGATGTTTTCTTAAAAAAATATGGCATAGGTCACCAAAAAACGAATCCATATACACCACAGCAGAACGGGTTATGCGAAAGGATGAACAGAACCATCATTGAGAAGGCAAAATGTTTGTTATATGATGCCAAGATAAATAAAAAATTTTGGGCTGAAGCCTGTAATACGGCCGTATATTTGCATAATCGGACAGTTTCATCTGTTTTAGATGGTAAAACGCCATATGAGTTATGGACAGGTGTTAAACCAGATCTTAGCAATCTGAGGATCTTTGGATCACCAGTCATGGTCCATGTCAATAAAGAGAAGAGGTCAAAATGGGATAAGAAATCCACTGAATGTATACTAGTTGGATTTCCCG
The DNA here is from genome assembly GCA_902825455.1 of Arctia plantaginis. Lineage (NCBI taxonomy): Eukaryota > Metazoa > Arthropoda > Insecta > Lepidoptera > Erebidae > Arctia > Arctia plantaginis. The sequence continues at coordinate 4,940,509 of CADEBD010000286.1, read as the reverse complement.
AGAACATCAAGGGCTACAGAGTGTATGATCCTGTGAAAAGAATTATAACCACTAGCAGAGATGTGATTGTAATGGAAAAAGAATCAATCATGATGGAAGTTGCATCTGACGGCAAGGATCAGGAATCTGTGAATGATGGCATGCCCCAGGAAAGCCCGAATCTACAGGATTCAGTGGGGGATGAAACAGACACAGATACAACTTTAAAAGAAGTGTCAGAAGATGATTCTATTTCAGACTACATGCCAAGTGAGTATGAGGATTCTGTAGAAACTATAGATGATGATTTTCATCGAGTCAGACCTACAAGAGAACGCCGTGCTCCAGATAGACATGGTTTTGGTGGAATCTGCTACTCGGAGAATGATATGGTTTGCGGAGCTGATCTTACACTGAAGCAAGCATTGAAGGGGCCTGAGGGAAACCAGTGGTTGCAGGCTGTCAAAGATGAACTTAAGTGCTTCGAGGACAATGATGCTTGGGACGTGGTAGATATTCCTAGTAGTGGTACAATTGTGCAGTGTAAGTGGGTGCTCAAAAAGAAAATGGAACCTGAAAATAAAGTACGTTATCGTGCGAGATTAGTGGCAAAGGGCTTCTCCCAACAACCGGGTATAGACTATGCAGAGACATTTTCACCAGTGGTGCGACATAGTTCTTTAAGATTACTTTTTGCTTTGTCAGTAAAACTAGGACTTGACATTAGACATTTTGATGTGGTAACTGCATTCTTAAATGGCGAACTTCATGAAACTATTTATATGCAAATACCTGAAGGTTTTGATAGTTCAAATACTAATAAAGTTCTAAAGTTAAAGAAAGCCATTTATGGATTGAAGCAGTCATCAAGAATGTGGTATAACAAAGTAGATATTTGTTTAGCAAAAAATGGTTATTTAAAATCTAAATATGAACCTTGTTTATATGTAAAGAATGAAGATAAAAATATGACTATAATTGCGTTATATGTCGATGATTTCTTCATTTTTTCAAATTGTTCTAAAGAAACTGATAAGTTAAAGTGTGTATTAGAGTCTCAGTTTAAGATTAAAGATTTAGGCCAAATAAAACAATGCCTTGGTATGTCAGTGTGTTATGATAAAGAAAACAAAGTGTTAACATTAGATCAAAGTCAGTACATAGAACAGTTATTGTTAAAATTTAATTTAGAAAATTGTAAAACTATAGATACTCCTATGGAAAGTGGACTGAAGTTGGCTAAACATAGTAGTTGTGATAAGAGTTTACCATACCAGCAATTAATTGGTTGTTTAATGTACCTTGCCATACTTACACGTCCGGATATTGCATTCTCAGTAGGATACCTAAGTCAGTTTAACAATTGCTATAGTAGAGAGCATTGGGCTCATGCTAAGCGGATCTTAAGATATTTAAAGAGAACTAAAGATTATTGCATTAAATATTGTGGTACAGGTAATAAGGATATAATTGGTTATGTAGATGCGGATTGGGGCAGTGATACTTTAGATAGAAAATCATACACCGGATTTTGTTTCAGCCTATCAGGAGGTGTAATTTCTTGGAGTAGTAAAAAGCAAAATAATGTAGCTCTGTCTAGCACAGAAGCAGAATATATTGGTATCTCCGAAAGTTGTAAGGAAGCTGTTTACTTAAGAAATTTGTATAAAGAAATAACTGGTTGCTCTGATTCTATTCTTATATTTAATGACAATCAAAGTGCCCATAAGTTATTATATAACACAGTTTTTCATTGTAAATCAAAACATATAGATATTAGATATCATTTTGGAAGAGAGTGTATTTATAAGAACATTGTTAAAGTAGAGTACCTACCAACAGCTGATATGGCTGCAGATGTTCTAACAAAATCTTTAAGCTGTGTAAAACATTATAAGTTTTTGGAACTGATGGGGGTGCAACATAAATGTATTTAATTTGTGTCTTAGTACGTTGTATTTGTACTGTATAACATTTTGATATAGTGGGGGTATTGATATTATGTAGGAATATCAAAATGTTGTGATTGGTTCATGTATGCTACAGGTGCGACATCTGTGTTCATGTAGCATAACCATGTTTGGAATGTGACTTTTAAATAAATTTGTCAGTCTGTCATTTGAATGCCCACGGTCATTTTATTAATAGAATTAATCAACCGAAAGTACGTAAATGATAAAACGTAATGCATATCTAAGTTTAAGATAATGATGGATTAAATAAAACTAAAGGTTTATTGGTTATTAAATACATCGATTTATTGACAGACACATATACAATGCTCGTATATAATGCTAGTATATAATGCTAGTATTCATATAAAAAAGAAAATGATGGGATTCAATTGTCGTCTACAATAACATCGTTTAAAAAATGAGGTGGTAAACGGATCTCTTCCTCTTGGTTTCTCGCCCACCCTAAATACCACACTACACACATAATGTGGGCACAGCAACCAAGAGTGCGTTTACCGCTTAGACAACTGCAATAGTAGTTTTCTATGGCTTCTCTGCCAATTTTCTCTCTATCTACTATAATGTACGAATAATATATTTTTGACCTAGTATGTCTAGATTGTATTCGACATCTTAGCAGCCAAACATTTGTTGCTGTGATGTCGTACCTGCCTAAGTTTCTATATTATAGGGACCTTGTCGCACATGCTCCGCATAATAGCTGCGGGCTAGCTTCACTTGGTATGTACCAAGTGCAAAAATGGTTAAATCCTCCTCAGTCAGCAAAGGAAAATCACTTATGTTAGGTTGGTTTCCTGTAATGCTATAGAAACTAGCCCGTCTACGATTAAGGTTGTTGGCTAGGACATACTCTGCTAGGTTATTTGGTTGGTTCATTCTTTGGTTTATAACCTCTATAAATGTTTCAGCGTGAACGCTATCTGACAATGGTTCTCTGCAAGCATTCAATAATTCAGCACCTATTCTAAAATCTGTCATCATATGAGGCAATGCACGATTGAAAAAGTCTTGTCGGAATAGTTTAAAATCGCGTTTGAACCAACCATTTATAACTTCAACAACCCAGCGGCACATAGTAACCAACCTAGACTTATTCGCTTTTTTGTTTTCGGTAAGTGAGCTTCATAACCATAGGCATGTAAGTCGTTTAGGGAATTTCCTTCGTCGTCAATCATATTTTTCATTATTTGTGCATCTGATTCTATGGCTGAATATGGCCCAAAGGCATCTAAAATGTGGCCATCGCAGCACACTATTAAAAACGGTTTCAACAAATTCGTGTATTTGTGTAAACTGTATGATCGCTTTTGGAATAAATAGTTTGCGGACTTTTGTATACACATATAAGTGGCGTCTGCTATCACAATTGCCTTTCTGTTTAAGGCATTTGCATTTCCAAAAATTGCATTTGGATCTTGTAGGTTTCGGTTAGCTATTATTATATAATTCTATTGAGATGATCAAAACCAAGATGCCGGGGAACGAAGTCCAGTAAAAGAGTCTCTGGCGAACGTTAAATGTCGTTCTAGGGTTCTACGGATCATATTAAAAAGCATCGCCAGCCTTTCATTTGCTTCACCGCTTCGCAGTTTCATTAAGTAGCATGCCAAAGATGTTTTCGGGCGTGTCGATACGTTCGACAATGAAGGAGTTCCAAAATATTCATAAATTGGTCTCGACTAACGCCTGATCGGATGTATACTTCATTTGGGTCCATGTCATCTATATTATCAAAATCTAGTATAGATCCTCGAAGCACCGCGATTTTCATGAGGCTCATGATATGCACAAAATGTGTGGCATTGAAGTCGTGGAGCAAGTTAGGGCTGTCAATTATTTGATCCCAATCATTTTATACCAAATGATGATCGCAAACTCTTGCACTATTTGGAATATAAAAATTAAAATGAATCAAGAATGTCACTTTAATGTTATCCGGAATCCTTCGGAGATCCGTTCGTCTGCAGTTTTCATACATACAACGCGTTGCTGTATTAGGAAGTCTTGAATATTCTTCAATATGTAATACACATTCGTGGGGACGTCTTTTGGCTGCGCAGCTCTTTCTGTCCGTTGCCAGCATGGTCGACAAATGTACTCCTGGCCATTGTATTGTATCTGAAAATGAGAGTATTACAATTAGTCAAAACGCTTAGTTATTTTCATTGAACGCTGTTCAAACAAAGCGAAATATAAAGAAAAATAATGATTTCGTTTGATGTACTTACCTGATGTTCAGAGGTCAGAGCTTCAAAGATATATTGGCCTACAGCGGGATGTTCTTCAAACCGAGCACGGGTTATTTCGTATCTTCTTCTGTTTATCCGCCATATTGTAATCGTCATAGTAAACACGACTTGAGTGAAATGCCGGTGGGTCAATGTGCTTTGATGCAAATAAAGTGATTTTAAATGGAAAAAGTTGTTAATTTAAAGTAGAATATGGAAAAAATGCAGAGGAAGTACCTAGTCATCAAGCTAGTCATTTTTAATGGAAAAAGTTGTTAATTTAAAGTAGAATATGGAAAAAAATGCAGAGGAAGTACCTAGTCATCAAGCTAGTCATTTTTAATGGAAAAAGTTGTTAATTTAAAGTAGAATATGGAAAAAATGCAGAGGAAGTACCTAGTCATCAAGCTAGTCATTTTTAATGGAAAAAGTTGTTAATTTAAAGTAGAATATGGAAAAAATGCAGAGGAAGTACCTAGTCATCAAGCTAGTCATTTTTAATGTAAAAAGTTGTTAATTTAAAGTAGAATATGGAAAAAATGCAGAGGAAGTACCTGGTCATCAAGCTAGTCATTTTTAATGGAAAAAGTTGTTAATTTAAAGTAGAATAAGGAAAAAAATACAGAGGAAGTACCTAGTCATCAAGCGAAAAAGAGAAAATCTATGGAGGGGGCAAATGACCGTAGAGAAAAGAAAAAGAAAAGGTCAGTATGTTCAAACACTTTGTTACCAATAATAGGCCCTAGGGTTGTGCAAAATATTGGAAAAGGAAACTCTAAATGAGCTCTAAATGAACAATGAGCATTGTGTACAATATACAAAAAGTTGATGGAGAGATAGTACCTGTGTGCCGCAATTATTTTTTTTGAGGTCTTTGGTTCTTAATAAAGGAAGAGTAAGAGGTGTTTTAAAGAGACATATGGATACTGGCTTCATGACTATAGAAAAACGTGGTAGCGATAGAAAATCATTCAAGAATATTGGTTTACGAGATGCAATAGTGTCATTTATAAAAAAAATCAAAGGCGTCGAATCTCATTATTGCCGATCCAAAAGCCGTCGTATCTATTTACCATCAGAATTATCTATTGCAACAATGGCCAAAATTTTTGTGGAAGAGCATGCAGAATATTCTCATTGCAAAGAATCCTATTTTAGGAGAATATTTAACACAAAATTTAATATATAGGTTTCTGTCATCCTACGAGTGATATGTGTTCCACATGCCTTGAATTCAAAGAAAAAATTAAATTGAAAAAGAAGATGCAATAAAAGCTCGTCTTAAAACAGAACTTAGTGTGCATGTAGCACGGAGCAACGCATTCTTTACCTTTTTGCAAGACACTGATCCTAAAATCAAGATCTTATCGTTCGACTGCGGCAAAAATTAACCAATGCCAAAGGTACCGGATCAGACCACATATTACTCTCGGCAATTGTATATTTACAACTTTACGGTAGTTGTGGGGAATTCTCACTCAGAATTGACACAAAATAAAGTCTTTTCTTATGTATGGACGGAAGATGTTGACGCAAAGGGATCTAAATTAGATCCCTTTGCGTGAACATCTTCCGTCCATACATAAGAAAAGACATAGTCGTATAGAATCAAAAACAGCTATCTGACTTTTCCCTTATTAGTGGTAATTAAGGAAAATAGTTTCACCATTATAATCACCTAGTAAAATGATTAATGTGTATATAATTATATTTGTTTGAGATTTTTTTTTAATTATTTTAAGATTTAAATAGATTAAATATCAATTACATTAATAATTAATTACCAAACTTTTCAGATTGCCGTTTTTGTTATTGACTTTCAAACATTTAGATCGCTGCCTTTGATTCTTCACAACAATCAAATTGCTGTCTTTGATTCTTGCCAAAGAGAAATAGAAATAGGGTTGTCAATAATTAAAACTCCAGAATTAAATATTTTAATCATCTTTACTACAGTTAAAAAAAGTAGCAATCTTGTAAGATAGTGAGTAATAGTTAAAAGAAAGAGATTATTATATTTTAAAAAATTAGACACGTAACACTTCAGATTCTTCGACGACCTCGTTACAATAAATCTGATCTTCAGTTGGTATTTCTTGTAAGGCCTCTTGACTTGCCAGAGTTTCTTTATAAAAACTTAAGGGGGTATTCTAGTGTAGAGAAATGAATTTTAGGTAATTTTTAGTGTCGTAAAAAAAAGCAATCAATATTTTTATCAGTTATTTATTAATGTTTCAAGAGTACAGAAAAAAATAAAAAAATAAAAACAGTCAAAAATTTAAAAAACTGGCAGCCGATGAAGTGGGGTGCGTCAAAAAATGGGCAGATGAGTTTTGACATGATTTCAACCCTCCTAGTCATCTGAAATGAAAAAATAAAAATTATTAATCTGCAATCTCTTCTTCTCAATAAATGGGCATGATGGTATATATTGGTCATTTTCGCAACTACATTGTAATGTAATTTTAAAACCTACTCCACGGTAAGTCGTTCGTGAAAATTTAATTTCTTTATTGCAATTTGCACACAAAACTAGAGAAGAAAGTGCCGAAAACACAATATTGCCGGGAAACTTCCGTTTTGTTGGTCGATCTGCACGATTATATTTTTTCGTTGTGGATTTTTTATCCATTTTATTTATAAGAATCAAAATTATTACTCGCAAAATATCCTTCGATAACTGCACATACGTCCACGTGTTTTCGAGGTTGGGATTTGACTGCCAGCAGCTGGATGTTAGTGAACACTGAATAATATAAAAGACACGTCACCTTGGGTTTTATATTACACTAAATACATACACACACATATATATATATATATCCTTTATATACATATATATAAAGGACAAAAGGTTTAACTGAGAAATATAGATTCAGGTAGACGGAGAATCCCTAATGTCTTTTGTTCGACTAGACCCAACCGAACCAGTTTGGAGGCCGGGTCAGTAAAATGTCTATAGCTCCGAAAATAATTTAAATTTTCAAAAATCCTCTCGTAGACATATTCTTAAATAGTTAAACTTTGAAAATATAAAAAAAAAATCGATTTTTTTGAAATTCTACACTAGAATACCCCCTTAAGTCCGATAAACTTTGCCATTCCAAACCAAAATGTTTGCCCAGTAATTTATTCACGTCATTTAACTTGCTCTTATTAACCGCAACTGTACTAGGTGGTATGGTTTGATTAATCATTCTAATAGTTTTTTGAGGCCTACAAATACTTTGGGGATTGGCAATGTCACTTTTATAATATAATTCACCTCTCACAAGTACGTTTTCACGTCGTTTTGAACAACGTAAAATGATCTTCTGAATCGTTTGCACTTGTTGAATTGAATATTCCAACTTGTAGTTGGTTTCACCACATCTTTAATGGCTGCCTTCCAGTCATAAACGTTGCAATCGACACCGATTTTTGATAATGTTGCGCTTTCAGATATAACATCTGTAATTTCTTTCGGGTCTAGTATGACCTCCCTCTTGCGCAACTTTTTTTCAATGATTCCAAAAACACGGTCGGCGGGCATAAAAGAATGACCAGTGAAGGGAAATATAATTTCTAAAACCTTGGTGTCTTTATATTCTAACAGCCATTTGCAGCAAATGCCAATTAGAATACTATTTTTATTTTGCCCGCCGCATCCATCTGCAACCAAACATATTCTTGTAATGCCTGTTTTGTCAGTTTTACAAAGGCGGTCATAAACACAAGATGCCACCAAGTTAGCATTTTTAGCAAATTCATTTTCTGTACAATAATACGAAAAAACACGATCTTTGTTTAAGGGCAAATTAGAAGATCCTTCCACGATGGCTAAATTATAAAAGTATAGTTGACGGCTATAATAGCAGGACTGGTCAGGTACCTTGGGTAATGGAAGGTTTTTTTGAAAATCAAAAGATATTATTTTTAGACCAGGTGTGGTATCTTTTAGGTTTTCAAAAAATGATTTAGCCCGTAAAAAATGAACCCTCTTCTCTGTTATCAATGTTGCTTTTTTACTTTCGTCTTGCTCTCTTTTTATCTTTTCTCTTAATTCCAAGCATTTAGAACAAAAGTCTGTTTGCGGTATGCCAAAACCTATATTATATTCTGTGTTAAAAACGTGACGAAAGTACAATAACTTTACACCCATTTGTGCGTTTTGCCAATCCGTATTATACATGAGATATAGTTTTTTAATATTTAATTCACATGGTAAGTATTTCCTTTCAGTATGTTTGCTTTTGCGGCAATAACTTTGATACTCAATACATTTGAGACTTTGAATAAAGCGGTGAATAGATTCTCTTTTATCTGCATATTTTCTACTCTTGCGATCTCCTTCACGACCTTCGCAGGTAAACTCTCCGGTCTCATAATTTTTTTTCATTAAATACTCAACTCTATACTTTTTTATACCAAAAATATTCAGAAATTGTTTTTGACAAATTGGCACTTTTTTTGTATTAACAAATACAGAATAGATAGTTTTAAATTTTTTCTTGCCTTTAAAATTGTTGTATTGAACATAATTTGAACAATATAATGTTCGAGTTTGTAGACTTCTTATAAAAGTTCTGATGGATTTCTAGTAAGTCACGCATTGTTAGAGTTGCACATTTTAATGCTTTTCTATTATGTTCACATATTCGATCTGGCAAGCTTTTTGGAGAATACCTAAAAAAAAATTGTTTAGGTATATAAAAAATATAGAAAATATGTATATTGGCACTTTCTAATAAGTACCTATATGCCTCTTGCTTACACATAAAAGTGCCTATCTCCGGCTAGTGTTACTGCCATCTTGTTAAAAACATCATATTCTTCACAAAATTATCTGTTGTTATAAAACGAAGTGTGCAATAAAATTAAACTAGCGTTTTGCCCGCCACTTCATCCGTGTGATCCCTAGGGATCCCCTGATTGCGATAAAATTTGCCGCACAGGTAATGTAACTCGAACCAAATGGTGCATCCATTTGGTTCGAGTTACATTACCTGTGCGGCAAATATCATCAAAATCGGTTCAGCCGTTTTGACGTGATTGACTAATAAACAAACCAACAAACGTACAAACCGTGAAACATCCATACTTTCGTATTTATAATTTTAAAGTAGGATAATTAAAACAAATTATGTGTTATATAGTATACTTATAACAACGAAATCAATGATTTGTTGAACTAAAAAAAAACTGGTTAGTGAAAATAAAATCCGAATTACGATTCTCTTACAAAAATCAACAATATTAATCTATTCGACAAAATTGTGCGATGACCCTATGATTAAAAATGGCAAAACCCACCTTGCACGTTTGGCAACATTTGCTTTCCAGTTTACGGGATCTCTTTTCTTTTTTCTTGTGAATCCTTTATTTGCACGTGTAGGGTGAACATCCATGCTAACTTTTCTCACCTTTAAACTAATTTATAAGCTATATTTTAATAATAAATTCACGAAATATGCACATAGATCTTAAAGCAAAAACAACGCGGACGCCATTTTGGCACATGGTCATTTGAACGCTTGTGATTGGCCGAGACCGACAGATTACTGTTTTTGAAACTCATCGTATGCAAGCTGCTGTATTTGATACTAATACGGATTTTTCATTCTTGTTTTCGGTCAAAGAATGCTTTATTTGTCACGATGTGATTAAATAATCATAAATTATTTTAACGTGATAATGTTGCCATATCCAAAACTTAAATTGCATAAAATCATCAGATTGCTGTTTTTGATTCTATACGACTCTAATGAGATATCAAGTGCCCTGTATCATTGTTTACAAAATAACATAAATTTCACTGATGTAGAAGTTCTCCGGCTTATGGCAGACGGATGTTCAAGACAAAATAAAAATTCGACAATAATCGGAATAATTAGCAAATGGTTTAGCAACAATGCTCCTCAGACACTAAAAAAAGTTGAGCTCATTTTTCCTGTCACAGGGCATTCTTTTATACCCCCTGATCGGGTATTTGGTGTTGCCGAAAAAGCAATAAAAAAGACAAATACACTAGTACAACCAGAGGAGTATATCAACATATTCAAAAGGCAGGCTACTGTTTTTCTTCTGAATGAAATTAAAGTGTGTGACTGGAAAAATGCAACACATGAAGTCCAGAAAGGAACGCAGGCATTGCATTTCAAAATAATGAGTTGCAAAAGATTCATTTTTACCAGAATGAAAGGAGACAGGCGCGGAGTAATCCTGAGAGGAGAAATGTATTATCACAACGATACCTGTGCCCGCCGTTCCATCACGAAGCCAGGGAAATTTGCTTCTGACTTATGTCCAGTGCCTATAACGCCTATAAGTTCTGTCAAGATTAAAAAACCTAAATTAAGTGACGTCGAGAAGTTGCTAACCAAACATTATGGAAGAGAGTGGGCAGAACGCTAAGAGCTAAGCTATTATAAAGCGGTCATAGAACGGTACAGAAATGAAACAGTTGATGAAGAAGAAATAGAAGACAAAGTTATTGAAGATGGTCACATTTTATGTGAAGAATTTGTTGAGGAAGCATCATTTAATAATTTAATATAAGTTTAAGATCTCTATAGATTCAAATCCACACCAAAGTTTCTTTAACATTTTTTTGTATGAGTACCACTTAAGTTTATAAATACGTTTAAAAAAATCCAAATCTTTTTAATCACACAAACCATAATATATTCAAAAATTATTAAAGGCATTTTTATCAAAAGTTTGTAATGAACGACAACCCTATTCGGATGTTCAATAACGGTTTGTCAAAATCGGTCAAATCCTGACAGCTACCTATCAAAAACAGCCAAATCCATTTCACTTCTAATCAAATAAAGGCAAATCCACACTTTATAAACAAAGTTAGGCAATTCCACCAGTTCACTTCTAATCAAATAAAAGCAAATCCACACTTTATAAACAAAGTTAGGCAATTCCAATATTGTTTTTAATTTTATTGCTATAAATCCAATCAATTCCTGTATTTTCATTGCATATTAATAATCTGAACCCATAATAAAACCATTTTTAGTATTCAAAGTTGCCAGTAAACAGGACAGTATGATGATATACAAAAGTTCTCTTAGCTTGGTTTTTTAACCATTAACGAAAATTACCTCCGGATTTGCGCCCGCATCACGAACTAAACATTTAAGTTTTTCTTTAGGTATTTCCCATGATGACAATATGCCTTCAAGTTTATTAACAATATTTTCTCCGGTATGGCGGCCGAACAACACACTTCTGCTTTAATTACTATCATTCTCCTTTCAAAATCTTCAGAAATCCCATGACAAGTTAAGCTTAAAAGTGACACACCCGAACAAGAATCAGACCAAATATCACTAGTAAATGACATCTTTTCGAAGGATTTTAACAATCCAAGGATTTTCTCTCTCATTTTGTCATATAATTCGTCTCAGATAAAAGAAGTAAAATACTGACGAGACTTTAAATTATATGATGGACACAAGTGCTTCACAAGTCTCACGAATCCAATACTTTCTACAAAACTAAACGGTAAGTCCTCCATCGTAATCATCTAACTTATAAATTTATCAACTGACAAAGCCTGCGAAGACTTATGATCCCATAGTTTAGTTTTTTCGACGCATTCTTGAAACGTTATTTGTTTAATATCTGATTGAAAACATTTATGGGAAGATGACGCAGGTCGACTAATTGCATCCCGTTTTTCTTTTTCGCATTTTTCCAACTCAGAAAATTCGTTTTTATGCATTGACTTCAGACGATTTCTCATAGACGTTGTAGTTCTTCCTTTACGAGAGTACTCATTGTTACAAAGTTTACATCTAGCTCGTTCAGCATCGCAAAGCGTAAAATAGGTCCATATTTCACTAGTAACTGATTTATTCATGTTAAAAATCACTAATCTCACTCACTTTAACCTCAAACCAAAAATGTTTACTAACACTCTGTCTACATGTAATAAACAAACGAACGATAACAAGTAAATGCGAGTGATATGCGCGCCATGCCAGCTGTCAAATCGCAGCCATAGATAAGGGGCACCAAATTTTATATTGATTACTCGCATTCGCATTGGTCGGTTGGTATTTCTACTGTAGGTAACTTTGACACATTGGAACAGGCCAGCTGTGAAGGCTGCGACTTAGTTTAGCTATAGTAGAAAAGTATTTTTCCTCAAACAAACCTACATGTTTATTTTCTCCCTCTTCACAAATCTTAACAAGACTACTTCACAAAGCTGATGTACAAGCCGGTATTAATGAAAGTGTATTTAGGCAATTAAAAAAAAGAGCAACTAAGATGTTACCGCATTAAAAAATATATGTTTTGCTCTTTGATGAGATGTCATTGAAAGCAGACGTGGCATAAAATCAGCGCAAAGATTGTGTAATTGGCTTTGTCAATAATGGAGAAGACATAAAATCAGAAATAGCCGATCACGCCTTGGTATTTATGATCAGAGGGCTTGTCTACAATTATAGGTTGCCAGTGGCATACACCTTTGCTCAGGCAGCTACCAAGGGACCAGAGCTTTCAAGGCAAATAAAAGCCGTGATCAAAAATCTATTAGAAGCTGGCCTTGAAGTATGTGCCACCATTTGTGAACAAGGGAGCAACAACAGGCATGCAATAAAATTATTATGCGAAGAAACAAGAGGGGATATATTGCGAAGATGTCAAGAAGTTGACCGGATTGAAAATATTATTATCATTAATAATAATAAAAAGGTTCCCTTATACGACCCCCCACACCTTTTAAAAATATAAAATTTTCAATTGAAGATAAGGAAAAAACAGCAAAGTGGGACCACATTATGTTGATGCACAAACAAAATAATATTTATGACACTAATACCCAAATTGACTGATAGTCCCGTGATTACAGAGAAAATCCCCAAAATGAGGGTAAAATACGCCAGTCAGGTATTCAGTAGAAGTTTAGCTGTGCAAATGGGGTTTTATGCAGGTAAGAGTTTTATCTATTTTTTATCTATCTGTATTGCTTTTTTTTAATATTTTAATTTCTATAATTTATGGCAGCCTGCAACAATTAACTCGTGTTGCAAGCAGTTCGTAGGTGATTGTTACCACTTATAGGTGTGATTGTTGTCACTGGAGCCCATGGTTCGGGGTGAGAACTTGTGGAAGTTCAGCATAGAGATGGTGGATAGGACAAGAAGAGGATACACAAAGTACATGACGACCTAAGGCCTTCATTGGCTGGCCTGAGGGCCTTAGGTAGTAGAACCCGACCCTTAAGCAGAACTACGAGTAGATAGGCTCTAGACAGAGGCACAGTGGTGTGCGTTTCTAAATTGTAGGGGGATGTGGCTCATGTATCAATAGAACTAGTCCAGTTTCCTAAGTTACATTTAAAGCACCCAGCAGGTCTTGTGGTCGGTTCGACGCCGACATAACTAGTTCCGTAAACAGGCTAACATTCATTTGCCAGCTAGTGCTAGACCAATCACTTATTTATCCCCTCAGTGATATTTTTTATTAACTTTAATTTACCCCCAAGATACCAAATATGAATAAATCAACTAAGAAGTGATCCTATGAGGATTCTATTTATACTGTTAATTTACTAAAAACATATATCAATGCAAGCTTACAAAGAACTAGATAAATACTTCCACTTAAAGTTGGAAGTGAGATATGTCTACTTTACTGTCTGTTTCATGTCCGTTCATAGAAAAAAAACATTTGAATATATCTTTTACAGAAAAAGGAATTCTCCCAGCCGAATGTGAAGACACGTCAGACATTCTGTTATTTTTTGACGATCTATTCGACGCAGTAAACGGAAGCTTTACTGGTGACCACATAGCAAAACCGTTTCAGGGCCCATTGACACCAGCCTCACCTCATAAAGCTAAATGGACCGAATCGATACAAATATTAAAAAGTATGAAATTTTAAGGAAAAGCTTACGTGCCGACGCTAGAAGGAGTACAAAAATTAATTAAACATCTAAAAGATACTTATGACATAAGCTCCGTTTGGATGCGTCACCTAAACCAAGACCAACTAGAAAACTTTTTTGGCTCTATAAGGAGCCATGGATACCGCAATACAAATCCCACGCCGGAAGTTTGAAGGTGCATTTGCGAGCCTTTTAATTAACAGACTTACTAGTGTGCACTCCCCGTCCGCAAATAGTGAAATTAATGACTGTGAAACATTATTTGCTCTCGTCATTTCTAAGGGTGGCAAAGCCTCGAGCAGTAACAATTTAATACCATTACTACAACTTGAGGAGATTACTCTTACGCCATTAGGCGAAAAAAATAGTAAAATAGTATATGGCGGTTCAGGATATTTCCTAAAAAATTAGAAAAGTATTTCCATAAAAACTCAAAAATAAAACTTTTAAGTCCTGCAAGAAATGCAAATCCAACCTCTGTACTGAGGACGAATTAGAATATATTAAGTATAGAGAGTATAGTGGTGGTCGCTGTCTTTGCTACCCAGATATAAGTTTCATGAAAAAATCATTTCTTTTTTAATAAATTTTGTTACCACATTTTTTATTTACAATTACTGTAAACGATTTAATAAAGTTATGGCAGGTAAAGAAAATATTGAGAACGAGGGTGATATGTTACAAAAACCCGAAATTTATGCACAAAATAAACGTTTTTTTTTTTACATTGTTTTATTTTACAAAGTTCTAATTGCATAGGTATATTTGTACACAATATAAACAATACTGTATATATAAAGTATTACCTATATTATAGATATGTAGGTATAAATATATTCTTTCATATGTTGAGTAAAAGAAAAGTTGTTGGTTGCGCCCAACAGATGGCGTTGTTTTGTAATTTCAGAGGGTTGGCAACGCATCTATTTGTTTATATATCATTGGCGTTAACTACATTGACGATCCTTTAGAGTACCGTTTCCGTAAGCCAATCACAGCGCGTTATTAGAATTACCGTGTAACGTTGAGGAAGAATTTGAACAACAAGTTATAAACTGTCGAACATTTTGTAATTGGAAAAGTTTTATAAACAGAATATCATAGGTAAGTGCTATTTTTTACTATTTACGTTTTTTATATCATTGACTACATTTCAAAAAACTGTTACAGCGTATTATCACTTTATATGAATATTTTATTTTATATTATATCTTTTATTTTATATGAATATTTGATAAAAACTGATGCGGACTTAAAAGTACCGTCAGGTGAATTGGGTCTCAAAAATTATGGGTTTTTATAATACACATACTCGATGAAGTGGGTATTTTTTTCATTAAAATTCCCAATCTGTTTGCATCAATAACATCGAATTATTTTCTTACGCCCCATATTGTTTCCACTAACATTGACAGAGGAAGATAACGTTCCGTTCATTCCGGTAGTTCCGCAGGCGCCATGTTGCGTTTGTGTTTTGTTCTTGCATCCGCTACTAGTGCTGCCAACATTACGCCTGTGGAAATTCTTGACGGCAAATGCACCTTCCGACTTAACCTCAAAGACTGTACTCATGTCCAGTAAGTTTGTTCTAATAACATTCGCATTGATGTTCATACCGGAATGTTCTATTGCCATTATCATTGGCCCGAATTTTTCCGGTAATCCAGCTAACATAAGCGACCCAATCCACTGGTCATTGATCTCAAAGCCATAACAATCAATTTCTGTGCTGTTTCGGTGAGCTGGCTGACATAGTTTGGTCAACGATTCAAACTAATTTTTCGTGAATATCCTGAACCGTCGAACATGTTTTGCAACATCTTCCATAAGTCGTATGTTCTAAGGGTCGTCGTATGTCACATAAAGGGAACTGTCGATAGTCAATACTAGCTGACCCGCGCAACTTCGTCTGCGTCTCTCAATAGTAATAAATTTTCTCCGTTTTTGAAACATTCTTCATTGGTGCTCCGCTCCTATTGGTCATAGCGTGATGATATATAGCCTATAGCCTTCCTCGATAAATGGGCTATCTAACACTGAAAGAATTTTTCAAATCGGACCAGTAGTTCCTGAGATAAGCGCGTTCAAACAAACAAACAAACAAACAAACAAACAAACAAACAAACTCTTCAGCTTTATAATATTAGTATAGATTAGTTTTGCTCTCGCCTTCAATAAAATTATTTCTGAGCCGGAGTAGCCATCGACAAAAGAGGTGCCTTGATGGCGTCCGCCATTCCTTCGAACACGTTTTCCGCCGCGAGACACCAGTCGTCGTAATTTTCACGATCTTTTAATTTCAAGACGTTGCCTAAGTAATTTGTGCGCATTTTTGTTATCCTGCGCACTGAGATCACTACCTTTTAGAATTGTTTTTAGCGGGACTGGGCCCATAACCTATTAAAACACGGTCTTAAAACTCGACTGCACTTATACCACAGATAATAGAACACAAGGAATGGTACATAAATTAACAGTTACATTAAAATATTATTTTGTTACCTGTATCATACTAAATAATACATAACAGTTTTTACTCCTTTCTATGGTTGTGTGAGAATTTTTTCATTACTAATTTGCTTTAATTATGTTTTGTCGATCAAGGTATGGAGTGATTTAAAAAATAACTGTAAAAAGTAGTGTGCGAAAATTAATAGGGCGGCTAGTGGTACTGGTGGTGGGCCAGCACTTCAATTTTTCTGACTGACCTTGAAAATAGGGTCATGCTGATAATTGGAGTGCAAGCAGCAATAGGTATGGCAATAGGAGAAGGTGGGTTTCATTGGGTTAGCAGTAGGTATTGGAAATCATATTTTATTAATAAGAGCATTTCCATTCTATAAATGTGCTGGCTAATAATTTATTAATCTTGCATTTCAGGATGAAGTTTCCGAGACTCCTCATCAGCCTCTAGCTACATCAGAGAGATTTCCTGAAGTCCTTTCAGAAATTGTTATTGAAGGTAAATGATAAAGTAATATGGTAAATCTCATTTTTGTATTATGAGACTTCCACTAATGCCTGACATTCAAATAAATTGTCAATTGTAAGTACAGTTATCACTTTATAAATGTTTGAACTCTGAAACTCTTTGAACAATGTTAAAAAAATGACTAAACGTAAATTGTTTACATTTACTTAGTAATGTCGTAATGTATGTATTTCTTTTAAACCTTTTATTTTCTTTCTTGTGTCATTTCCACAGGTTATTTGAGTCTAACGCTCTGTGAAATGTACTACATTTATTTAAATCCATTCTTGGGTACTCCTTGTCATTTGTTCAGTGTATTTTTATATTGTTTTATGATTAATGATTGTTTTGTAGAAAAAAAAAAATGTTACTTGAACAATACCACAGTAAACTTATAGATAATAATAATTATAATAGTCCTGGGACAACTTATGTCACATATAATATATGTTGTAATATTATTTTGTAGATTGGAATAAGCCTGGCACATGCAGCCAACCAACTGTTACTTCTTCTTTAACCCCAACAAACCCCCACCCCCACCACCACCCGAGGTTCAAAGTCAATGTTTTCCAGTCGCCCCAATGGAAGAAGAGTGGAAGCCATCCCAAAAAAATGAAAAAAAAAAAAATTACTATTAAAAACATTATTAGAATAGGACACAAAGGCAAGGGAGCATGATAGGGTATATGAGGAGATGGAAAAGGAAAGGTTGAGGTTAAGGAGTAAAGAGTTAAAATTACAGACAGAGTAAGAGATTATGAGATACGAGAAAGAGTGAGGCAGAGGGATGTAGAGTTGCAACTGTTTTTTGCTAGGTATATGGAAAAAAAACAGATTAAACTTGTCTTATTTTTTATCACTTATTGTTATAATTAAATATTTAACTACAAAAATTATATCAAAAATTTAAATTATTGGCCAAGTTAATTGAATTTATCAACATATTTCTAATCGCCCTTCCCCTGAGTAAGTCATCTCCTGTATTGTTTTCATGAAAAATATATTCATAGCTTTGTTGTGGCATCCTAGGGTCTTGGGGTTCTGGTTCAGGAACATTGTAGTCAATGGCCAGGTTGTGCAGCACGCAGCAAGCTGTAATTATTTTTGCGCATTTCTCTGGTGCGTAATGTAAGGTACCTGAGGGTATTAAGGCCTAGCTAAGGGAAATTTGTAATAAAATTAAAAATATCCAACATAATCAACAAGTTTTATTATTAATCAGTCATGTACTTAAATGACTACAGAGTTTAAACCAAAAATAGCTACTCCAGCTTAAAACCAAAACAATATATAACTTTTTTTAAAACGCAGTCTGTAGGACTTTTTATACTAGGGTAGGGTAAAAAGGTCTATCCTTAAACTATCTAAAAATCAACTTATACTATAGTATCCGTCTCGAGAAGCTATAAATTAGGTAAACAAACAGCTTTTACTAAGTAAATATTTTTACTGCGAGAAAATAATGAATCGACCATATTAGATCGACGTAAAATTTAGATGGGTTATATGAAAAAAACAACCTATTTAATTTAGTCGGATCATATTTAACGATACAAAGCGCTGCCGTTTGTGTATCTTGGTACCGGGACACGCCCGTCGCCGCGATTGTAAACTCGTCATTCGAGTTTCGAATGCGTACAAGTTTGTTTCATTGCTTTGTTCTTATCGCGGATTTGGTTGTTAGTGTTATTTTTTTTATTGTTTCGTTATTACTTTGTTATTACTATTACTTTTATTATTTGTTGCGTTAGTTTTATAGTTATTGTTATTTGTTATTACGTATAATGGACCCAGTATCCGGTACATCTAAGGACATCAATTCGCCACGAAAAAAACGTCAAAAGGTACGTAATGCAACTTATCTAAAACATATATTTAGTAAAAAGAAAGAGTTAAGTAAGTATATAAGAATATATGTATGTATATATATATATATATATATATATAAATACATAAGAATAGTTGTTTGTTCAAACGCGTTAATCTTTACATTGGTTAATTATAACTGGAGATACAGCTTGAGTTTCGTGTACCTTTCGACGCCGTACTGGAAGAGATCAATTTTGAATTGGCACTTTTCGGAATCAAGAGATATGGCGAATTCATGTTAGGAACTATCAACTCTTTTTTTAAAGAAACGAATTTGGCATTTTTTTAATTTTTGGTCAAGCGTGAGTTGTTTAATAAAATCTTATTAGAGTTCAATTATTTTTTTAGTTAAAAACTAATAAACACGGGTGAAGTAGCCGGCAAAAGCTATTTTAATATGTAATTCTATTTTTTTACAGATGACGAGCTTTACGGCTAATGAGAAAAAAATGGTGATCAACGTATATAAGTACGTGAAACCAAATTGACCACCTAAGGAATATCCCTACAAAATAAGTAAAAAAACAGCATCTATTTTGGGAATTGGCATAGCATCTGTGTGTAATATATTAAAAGAACATAAATCAGGAGAGGGAATAAAGTCACCTATAAAACTAAAGACAGGCCTAAATTTCATCAGAAAGTAGACGATTTTGATAAATCCGCCATTAGGAAAAAAATACACAGTTTTTTTTAAAGGCCAATTACCAACAATTCCCAAAATTCTTCATGCAGTCAATGATGATGATGAATTGCCAAATTTTAGCGAATCAACTCTCAGGCTAATAAAGCATTTCGATCCCCCCAACCAAGAACTCGGTAATGCGCTATTATGGGTTTTATGCTGTTATGTCAAATTCGGCATCTAGGGACCGGAATACACCTTAGCAATTTTAGATATTTACAAATATTTCATGACACACATGTTTATTGTTGGGAATTTAGACACAATAATATTTCGGGAAAAACGCTGTTATAGATCTATACGAAAAACATGTTATTTTTATTTTGGTAAGTTGCGGTTACCGGGTTATTGGCGTAACTAATTTTCATGAAGTTTTTGGTAAAAGTGAGTACGGGGTTTTTGTTGCATTAATTTTAAAATACGTATTCCGTAATACACACTAACAATGTTATTTAAGATTGGTATTGGCTCATTAATGTACGTAATATTTCAATAGGGTCAATTTATTCAAAATTTCAATACACCTAGCTCTGTTCTGGATATTACTGTTTTTGTCTAGCCGCGCAATAGTTTGCAAAGCGCAATTGTCTCTTTCTTTTGGTAGCTGGTAGACAGTAATAGACATTTGCCACGCTTATAACAAGTGCCCTTGGCCATCGGGCCGGTGCGTAAAGTTTGTTTACGTAAACAGTTACATTCAGATCTCTGGACTTGCACGCAGATATTTGCGCCACGCTCGATATTATTTAAGTTGTAGTGATAAACGGATAGTTTATTTGATAGTTTAAAGTGACAATGAGTTTTAGAAGAAATAGACCATTAATAAATGAACGTGTGAAGCGAATGCTTCAAATGGTTGAGGACACAATAATTACAAGTAAGTACCTACTATAACTTAGTAACACTTGAAGTTATTGGTTTATGATTGTGTATTTTGTAACGTTTTTGTTGACTTTGTGATAGGCGCCGATCAAGAGGTCCAGAAATAACTCCGGAGGCATCTACCAGTGGAAAGTCTGAATGACGTCCAAGCATTATCAAAAGGTGTATAGCTTTTTTATTATACCTAATAACTCACTATACCTACTACTAAAGAATAATAAGTTGTATTGTAACTGTGACATGATTGTAACTTTAATTCGTGAATTCGTCGTTTTTGTAAGTTTTTTTTTAAAAGGAAGGGTTTTTAATTATTCTACTGTAGTTTTACACAATACATCAATACCTTCCATTCATGTAAAATGATCAGATATACATATTTCAATTCGGTGCCAGCTAAATCTAACAAATACATAAATACAGGGTTATGTAGGTACCTATGTGCAAGCTGGTATTTTTTGAGGGCAGTTTTTTGAAAACTTTAATCTTTATCATTTCAGATACATATTGCGAAATTATTGCAGTTGATCCCGAATCTAGTCTAATAGAAACTTTTTCCAATCAAGTTCTGTCAAGATATGGGTTACGAGGTACGTATTAGAACCTGGCCGTAGATAATTTTAATCTTTACATTTTTCTTTATAATAATGCGTAACATAATTTGGTGATTTCAATTTATTTCATAATCCCTTAAATGAATTAAATATAACAACTCAGGTAATTTTATTGATTACAGACAGAACGAAAAAAAAATACGTTGATGCTGATCAGGAATCCAATGAAGATTTTTCGCCAGACGTCTCGGAATATGCTCCGAGTCCAAGCCCAAACATATTGGAGAGTCCATTAAGTAGCGCTTCAAGTCTAAGCGCAGACTCTGCATGCATTAATAAAATTATAGCATTTCTAGAAATTATTAGCACTTTATCAACAATTTCTAATCTATCATTGTATTTAACCAACGCTGATTTCGTGGCTTCTTCATCAGAAATATATATAGCAACCTTAGATTAATCTTAACCAAGTATTGAAAAGGAAAACCAATCAAGACCAAACATAATAAGAACAATAATTAGCCAAGAAGATATAGATGACACGTTAAAATCAGATGAAACTTCAGAAATTAATCACTATGAAACATTGACCGGTAGAACTTCAAATAACTGCTCACATGCTAAGAAAGTTGTAGCCGACAATGAGGATAGTCCAAGTTTAATACGGAAAATTAGTAGCGAAGAAGAAAACAATGAAACTTTAAGACCAGAAGGGCAGTCAGAAAGTGACAATGACACAACATTGACTGGTAGAACTCCAAATAATTGCTCACATGCTAAGGAAGTTGTAACCGACAGTGAGGATAGTCCAAGTTTAATACGGAAAATTAGTAGCAAAGAAGAAAACAATGAAACTTTAAGACCAGAAGTTGTAACCGACAGTGAGGATAGTCCAAGTTTAATACGGAAAATTAGTAGCGAAGAAGAAAACAATGAAACTTTAAGACCAGAAGGGCAGTCAGAAAGTGACAATGACATAACGATGGGTGGTGGGACTTCAAGCGATTGCTCGCATACGGCGACAGCAGAAAGCGAAAAAAACGGACTAGGAAACGCAAGCTGATTAGAACTGAGTGGCGGAGTAAGAAAAATAAAATCTTCAAAAATTCCGGCAAAGCTTACGAAGGGTGCAATTCCAAAAAAAAATCCTGAAAAAACTATAGGCTCCCCATGTAGGTGTAAAAAAGGTTGTAGCCAAAAATTCAGTCCGTCAGAAAGACAAGCTATATTTGACAAATTTTATAGTCTCCCTGATCGCGAACATCAATGGTTGTATATCAGTAGGTATGTCCAAGCACAAACTATTAAGCGAATGACGTTACACCGTAAAAACAACCGGACACAAACTTTGAAATATTTTTTCTCTAATTCAAATAATGAAAAAATGCCTGTTTGTAAAAGATATTTTTTGAATACTTTACAAATCGGAGAATATGTGGTTTATACAGCAATGGACAAAGTTATGAAAGCAGATGAAGGACTTCAAAATAAACGGGGAAGACATGACAATAGGCTTAACAAAATGAACACTATGACAGAAGCCACTATTAAAACACACATTGATTTATTTCCTAAAGTACAATCGCACTATACGAGAGCGACTTAAAACCGAGAATATCTTTCAGAAAACTTGAATATTTGGAAAATGTATCGCTTTTATACTGAGTGGTTTACAGAACAAAATTATACGGATGTTGTGTATTACAACAAACGTTTACGACCAACTTTTAGACCCAAAATGGATCTCCGAAAATCATAAAATGAGCATTTACATTTGTGTATCAATTAACTATTTCTGAATAATTAAAAACCTAAACAACGCAAGACCATCGAAATGAGACCTGCGGAATTATAACATATGAATAAAGCCACGTAGCTAACGAAATGAAGTCTTTTTCTTTACATATATTTTATGACACCTAATACCTACACATAAATACCTATGTAGGTATTCAGGTACCTAATGATGATTGTATATAATTAGGCTTTTTGCATATTATATTATTATTAAGCGAGTTATTCTTTATCATCATTATTTAATTTTTGCTATAGTAATGAAGTAAAAATTGTTCAGACGAACTCGTATAAATGCATTTTTTTATTATTTCTAAGTCATATAACTCATAAGTAATCGGTCTTAGCTCTTAGCCATCTAAAGAAAAAAATCTTAGAATGTCATTCTCTAACCGATAAAACCATTTTTTTTCGTTGGCCGGCACTTTTTTTTTGGGTACTTTTTGTATGGAGCGTGAATGATGTCCTTTATAATATTATTTTAAATTCAAAGTTATGGTGAAAAATATCGTATCAAAGAATTAGAGCAGTCCGAAGTTTACGATTTAAAACCACTCGTAGATGACATGTGTTGGCGGTGCGATAAAGACGGAAATGTGATCCGTTGGGCTGACGTCGTGGAGGTAAGCGTGGTCGACTCTTGTGAGTCGACCTCCATGACCTAGTAACAAATAAGTTGTTTTTCAAATATAATTTTGAAGACACTTATTCAGAGCTTGATATAAACAACACTCCCTCTACCTCAGCTAGACGACGAGGACGAAAGCGTACGAGTACTCAAGATGCAGCTGTATATATGGATAATGTGCAGTTGCAACGCGCATACCACCAACGTATACCAATAAGCAAAGCTTTGCATACAGACCTTTTGAGTTTATGTAGTAGTGGAGCTATTCCTCAGAGTTACCATTCTTTCTATCAATCCTTGTCCTGTTCTGAAGGGGGGAACGAAAATATTTCTGAAGAAGAATTAAATTAAAGAGTTTATGTAGCTCATTGTTGATTACAGGAATTGATTATTTGGATTATTTTTATTAATAAATGTTCGCATTAAATTAAAGTGTCAAATTTCATTCTGTGGTTTAATAAATATTACTTATATAATCGAAATTATTGTATTTTTTTCGTTTATTACCTTCTGATATTACATTAAAATATTTAAAAAAAAATCGGTATCGAGTGGTCACAATAACACTGTTATTCTAAATTTTCTCGCAATAATAATGTTATTTATCAATACCGTTTTTAAAATTATTTGATATTACCACAATAACTCCGTAAAACACGTTACATATCAGCCCTACGATAAAAAATAACGCCGTAGAAGTCCATAATATAATGTTATTAAATATTTTATTTGATAAATTTACTGCAAAACCCAATAGTTATAGCTAAAAAAATAGTTAAAAACCGATAAGTGGTTTGTTTATTTACCATAATTTTGGACTATACTTACTGTTTAAAATGCATACTTTAAAAGTGTTGTGGTACGCTTATAATGATGAAGAGTGGCTTAGGCGCCGAAATAGAGACATAAATCGTCAGAGCATGGAGACAATACGAAAAATACCGAAAACTATTTTTTCATTACTTGTAGATTATTTCTTTTTCTTAATGTTTGTGTTTTTATAGGTGTTATGTGCTCTTAGTTTCCTAGCCACAGGATCATGTCTTGTCTTGTCAGAATTTTTGGCGTCACTCAGCATCTTGCCAAACGGACAGCTAGTCGGTGCATCAGACAAGTTGTTGATGCTTTGAACCACCCTGCTGTCATGGCTAAATGGATTGAGTTTCCGAAAACACTACAAGACAGAGCATTTTTAAAACAAGAGTGAGTACTTATTGGTATTGGTATTGGTTGTGGGCTTCGGTTTCCGCATTTAGACTCAGAGTGGTCCTTTATGCGTCGAGGATTGGTTGACTAGGTGAGCCAACCAAGCTCCTTCCAGAAGCGCAGAAGCCTCCTGGGGCGTTCACAGGCTTCTAGGAGCGACTTTATATCAGGAATGATACTTGCCCGTTGTGTGGCCACTCCCTCGCATTCCAGGACTACGTGGGCGGCCGTTTCTTCAGCTTCCAGACATCCCCTGCACAGGGGACTGTCCGTCGCATTGATTATGAATAGTTGTCGGTTCAGGGCTAGATGTCCTGTAATAGTTCCGACAACCATTCTGAGTTCCGGTCTGCTAAGACTGATCAATCTGCAGGTGAGTCGTGGTGTGACTTGATTCAGCACCAGTTTGGACTGTCTGCAGCCGGGTGAGTTTTTCCACCTCCGGTTGTGTGCTTCACAGGTCCGTTGCCTGACCCAGCATCGTATTTGGTTAAACGATATGGGCAGGAGTGGCGTTGGGCCAGAGGTTGGGGTTGCCGAGCCCCTCCTTGCCAACTCATCTGCGGCATCGTTCCCGTGTGAGTTACTGTGCCCTTTAATCCATTGGAGGAGTACCCCATTGAATATAGCGAGCTGTTCCAGTGCTTGGTGGCATTCGAAGACAATACCAGAGGTCATTGTGTTGCCCTCCAGTGCCTTTAAGACGGCCATGCTGTCGGATATTATTCGGATGTTGTAGTCCTTGATACCCCTTGACATGGCCGTTGTGGCAGCGTAAGTTATTGCCACACATTCACATTGAAATATGGAACTGTGTTGGCCTAACGCTAGTGATATGTTTATATTTAGGTCTTGCGAGAAAACTCCGGCTCCAGTTCCTGACCTAGTCTTGGAACCGTCCGTGTAAATTCGGACTTCGTTAATGCCGGATTGATCTCGGTCATTTCCATGTATCTGGATGTAGTATCTTCTTGTGAAGATATGGTGTTTTGGGATTCTATCGCATGGAGCTGCTATCAGTGGTTCGTATTCCACTAATTGATCCCATAATTTGGAGTGCGATCCCTCACTTTTGTGCCATAGACCCAGGTGTTTGAGTCTAATGATCGCCATGGCGGCCTCCTGCTGTATGAATAGATCCAGGGGTGGCAGACCAAGAGCCACCTCCAGTGCGGCAGTAGGCGTTGTGCGCATACAGCCAGTGACCGCGGAACATGGAAGTCGCTGGAATTGCTGCAGTTTGTTTATGACGGTGCTAAGCTCTGTTCTCTGCCACCAGACAACAGCACCGTAAGTGATTATTGGTCTTATGACTGTCCTGTATAGCCATAAAGTGATTTTGGGTGATAGTCCCCAGCTTTTGCCGAGTAGCCGCTTGCATTGGCAGAAAATAATGCAGGCTTTATTCAGTTTTTCATCGAGGTGCATATTCCACAGGAGCTTACTGTCCAGTATTACTCCTAGGTATTTGACCTCTTTGGTAAGAGTAAGTTGTGTTCCAAATAGCTTAGGAAGTCTGAGATTTCCTAGGCTGCGTTTGTTTGTGAACATGATCATCTCTGTTTTGGATGGGTTCACTGTCAGGTTGTGTGCTACGCACCATTGTTCCACGATCTTCAGTGCAAGTCTCATTTGATCGCATGTAATGCTCTCAAAAGGACCGCTGATAAGAATAGTAAGATCGTCTGCATAGCCTATTGTGAGGAATCTTTGGTCATTAAGTTGTGCGATGAGCTCATCCACAACAATGTTCCATAGAAGAGGGGAGAGTACACCGCCCTGGGGGCAACCTCTAGCCACCACTCCTCTAGTCACTTCGCTCACAGTGAATTGAATAGCTCTATATCTTAGCATGCTATCGATCCACCCTGAGATTGTGGAATCAACACCATGCCTAGATAGAGCTTGGCTAATGCTGGTGAAGTTGGTCTTGTCAAAGGCTCCCTCGATATCGATAAAGGTAGCCAGTGTTGACCTTTTGTGATTTAGATTGTCTTCTATATATGAAACAACTCGATGTAGGGCAGATTCTGTTGATTTACCCATCGAGTATGCGTGTTGATTGAGGTGTAGAGGGTGACTGACTAACGCAGTTTCCCTGATTTCCCTATCTATTAGCCTCTCGAGAACCTTTAGTAGAAAAGATGTGAGACTAATAGGTCGGTGTGATTTGGGTTGTGTGTAGTCACCTTTACCAGGTTTGGGGATGAAGACTACTTTGACTTCTCTCCATTTCAAGGGGATGTACTGATGCGCCAGGCAGCCCCTATAAATTTTTACAAGATGGTCCAGTAGTGTCATATCACACCATCTCAGTAGGCCTGGGAAGACACCATCTAGTCCTGGCGCCTTGAATGGTAGGAAGCTGTTAATTGCCCATCTTAGTTTGTCATGATTGACAACTTTGCGGGCCGTATCCCAGTCTGTATCATCTGGTGGTTTTTCCCATCTGTCTTCCCATTTTTCCATCACATCTGAAATGCGACATCCAGGGAAGTGTGTTTTTAATAACAGCTCTGAGGCTTCCGAGTCTGTTTTGGTATACTCACCATCAGGCTTCTTCAGTGAGCCAAGATTGTGATCGCCTCTACTACACAGTATGCTTTTGACTCTATTAGCCTGGTTGTTGTTTTCTATGTTAGTACAGAAGTTTCTCCAGCACTCAGTTTTCCTGGTTCTGATTCTCTTCTTATATTGTTGTCGGGCCTGCGTGTAGGCATCCCAATGTTGGTCTAATCGCGAGTTTTTTGCTTTATTGAACAACTTTCTCACTTTACGACGTAGTCTTTCCAGTTCCGGACCCCACCATTGGTGTTTGTTCTGTGGTCCAGTTCTGGGTGTGGAAAGTGGGCATGTTTGTTCAAAGCTATCGATCAGTGTCTGTGTAAGGTTGACAACATGACTGTCAATGTCCTTAACAGTCCCCGTAGCATATGTTGGGTTGATGCTTCGCAGATTCTCCGCAGTAAGATGTTCATACCGTTTCCGGTCCATCGTGCGGGGATTCCGTCGGGGATCGGGTAGTTTAAGTTTCATTTCAAAGTTAAATTTGATCCAGCGATGGTCTGAGCACGATGCTTCGTTCGAAACATGCCAGTTCGATATGTGTTGCGATGCGTGCTCACTTGCTAAAGTAAGATCAATTATAGTTTGGGCCCTGGATGTGACAAATGTCGGCTCCGAGCCCACGTTGATAATGTTAAGGTTAGTTGATAATAGGAACGATACAAATTCCTCACCTCTCCGGTTGTTGCTCCTGCTGCCCCACAGCGCATGGTGCGCGTTGGTGTCGGCAGAGATGATCAGCTCCAGACCCTCACGCTCGCAGTGGTGTGCCAGCGCAGCCAGCTCCGGAGTGGGGATGTCAGCATCGCCCGGCAAGTAGGCTGATGCTATCACCACGTCAGGAAGGTTTGATGAGGGTTCCTTTAACCTAATAGAGGTAAGGTCTCTGGAACAGAACTCGGTCATTAAGGTAGTACACGCATGTTTTGGTGTATAAATACAAGTGCGCGGGTTATCAATGGTAGTGTTGAGAAGTATCTTACCTCCAATATTGTTTAGACCGCAGATCCTGCCCTTCCTAATCCACGGCTCCTGGATTAGGGCTACGGTGTTGGTTTTTACCTCCAGCTCTCTGCGTAGGTTAGCCGTTGCTGTATGGCTGTGCTGGAGGTTGGTTTGGATGGCTATAAGGGTGTTATGGGGGGGTGCAGACAGCGCCATCATCGCTGTTCAGCATGTCCTCTATGTCGTCGAGGTCACTCTCGCCCACCGGTAGGTCCTTCAACTCCTCAGGAGGTGGACCCCGGCAGGCTGTCTCCTCAACGGGCATCAGAGGATCCCCTCCATTGCCGTCCTTACGGTGTTGTGGGGCCGATTCTGGCTCCTCGTCTGGGTTAGTTGGTGGGGCGGGACGTTCATCGAGGAAGCGAACGTAGAGGTTACCCAGTTTGTAGTATACTCTACGCTCGCTAGCCTTGAGCTTCACGACGTCCTCTTCTGGGATGCCGAGCACTAGGAAGAGACATTTCTTTTCCTCCTGCGCCTCGGCATGGTAGAGGGCCCAGTTGGCCACATTGTACTGGCTATTCTGATACTTTAGCCTCGTTTGTATACGGACCAGTGTATCATCTGGTCCGATTTGTGGTACCAGGAGTCCAGCCTTGATCCTTCTCGGGATCTCAGACTGCCTCCTGACGACCAGTTTGGTGCCTTCACGTGGTGATGGGATCCTTACCAGGGATCGGCGAAGCCACTGTAGGGCATATTCGTCGTTGCACCACATCTTAAGGGCGCCCTCACTGTAGAAGGCCTTGCCCCTAAACTGTGGCGCAGCGACGGGTGCGCTTGACGTGCCGGGCGAGAAGATCTCCTCATCTAGCACGCCCTGCAGCTGGCCCTCGATGTCCTCTGCCTGTGCCTTGGTGAGGTCGTGGTAAGGCTCCAGCATGACCGCGACGCAAAGGTCATTCGCCTTTAGTGCGTCGGAGTAACTCGTGGAGCCGGTCTTTGGCAGCGGTTTGAATCGCTTGCCACTGCCCTGGGGAGTGCGAGACTCGTCCGGGCGAGTTCTTTTGACGGGCTTTGTTTCACTCGAAGGTTTCCCTCCACGTGTCGCTCGTCTTGCCCGTTTACCCTGTCCAGGTTGACCCTGCCTAGAGGGTACTTTGGCCGCTACAGGCGTCTTGGCAGGTGGCGCCCCCACAGGAGTACACTTCCCCGTGGCTTGACTTTCGTCTTCGCCTCGGGGCAGCACATCACTGGCGGGGGCAACGTGGGCCCCTTCGGGCCCTTCAGCGACTTCAAGCCGCTTACTTCCACCCGAGGTCAGACACCGTGCTTGCCTTTCCACTCGGGCTTTCGCCCTGTTGGCGTTACGGGTCTTCTTGGACGGGTTCGGTTTTTTCGACGCTCTCTTCTTTGTCCTTACCAGGCTCCAGCCGGTTTCTTCCAGGCCGGGTCCCGCAGGTACGGGCATTGCTGCCCTCAAAGAGGAGAGGTCGATGGTCGACACTGGCTCCGTATTCTGGTTAGACACCAGAGGTGTCGCCAGAGTCGTGGATGGCGCTGCGGTCGGGTTGTTTGCCTGAGCAGCAGCCGAAGGTGTGTTTGCCGGATTCACCCTTGGGTTGTTCACCCTGGGGTCAGCCGGTTGGTGGTTTAGCCTGGCACTTGGGTTGTTCACCCTCGGTGCCGGCTTGGTGGTTTTTTTTGTACGTGTGTTTTTAGTATCCATGATGTGTTTGGTATACTATTCATCTCCTTGTCCTTCCACCCTCCTTGGAGCCCTCAAGTGGGGACGCCGCGGCAGAAGGCACACGACGCCAGAAGTAACAAGGAAATATAGAGCTCCCTCCCTGGCAGAAGGCAGGCCGAACTAGGTAGGAAGACTTGGTCGTCCCACCCGTCGTCCACCCCCACCAAGGAAGAGCTCTCGCCCAGCAGCCCTCTGACGGGATACTACAGCCGATTGACCAAAGGTGGCTAGCCTTCAGCCTCCCGTGTAAAGAGAAATCCAGGCCGAAGCAGTGTGTTGCCTTTCAGCTCAACTACCAGGATCCCTTCATCCTCCCTTACGGGTCCCCGCACACGGCACAAACATGCGGGTGGTTGCCCCCCCTCCCCCTCACTCTCAGTCTTTGTTGATAGTGAGGCCGCAGGCACCAACCACTTAGTGTCCGCAGTAGGTGTGGATGGGATAGGAAATGGGAAAGGATAGGTTTTGTGGGATGGAATTGCGTCTGGGTGTTTCTGTTATATCTGTTTCGTAGGGAATCAGACCTAAAACAGGCGGCAACCACGGGAAGGATGACACCCAGACTTGCCATGGGGATCTACACGACTGTTGCGCTCTCCCCCATGACCATTCGCCGTGCACGCCCTCCGGACAGGAGGGCGTACCAGGATTGGATCTGCTCCAGGCGATCTTGGCCTATTGGAGCACACCCAACCCCGCCCGAGTGAGTACTTAACAAACAATTTAACAATATTTAAATGATTAAGCGCATTTGATGTAATAAACAAAACTTTATTTTTCAAGGTACCGAATATTTGGATTGCATAGATTGTACCTATGTAGCTTTCAACGCTGAAAGAGCATCTTTTGTATATTTGAAAAGGGCATCATTCTCTAAATGTTTAAATGGTAGATATATTATTAATTTATACTGTATGTATGGCATATTAGAGATAAATAACTTCTTAATATTTGTTTTTATATTCAGATTTGTAATAGTTATCTGAGTATTTGAAATGTGAATGCAAAGTTTGATGGAGCTACTCATGATTCACATATATATGTGAATCATGAGTAGCTCCACTAAACTTTGCATTCACATTTCAAGTAGAGTTGAATCGTAAAATCAAGTAGAGTAAAATTGAATGTATTTTAATAGTAAAAAGGTCTCTAATCTATTGTTTTCCAGTGACTAACTTATTTTCAAACTAATTTATCAGGTGACTCTGGCTATCCAAAATGCCCTTGGCTTATGACACCTATCCTCAATGCAGTTCAAGGATCTAGGTAAAAAACAAGCACGTAACTGCATTGATCACTGTTTCGGGTTACTCGAGGCATGGTGGAGATGCTTGCTTAGAGACAGGGTTTTTCACTCTCATCACCAATGGGGATGGTATAACTATGCAAGATCCTACACCCGCTGCGACTGTGAGTAGTCAAAGGGAATCCAAGGAAGAGACATGCTTACTTCTTTGTTGAATAGGTTATAATAAGATTATTTTATGAATTAATAGGATTTTATTTTACATCCTAATTATAAATTAAACTTTCCTATAAATAATTTATCTTATATAAATGTAAAGAAAAAATATATTTATCTTTATTTAAATTTCGAAGCGAAGCGAATTTTTGACATTAATTTATTATCTGTAGTATAATGAGAGTTTTTGATTAATGGCTACGCGTATTACATACATTATTGAGATTGTGAAAAAGAATTAATGTGATTTAGGAATCGACATCAATAATAAACTTTGAATGTCGTTTCTTTTGTTAACAGGTTTGTTAATTAACACATAATTACTTTTATTTATTTATTGTTTGTTGGATGTAGTTACAAAATAAAGAATTTCTTTTGTTAACAGAAAGAAACCATTGTTTTTGTTTTACGGTGTCGATCTATCTATCTATCACAAGAATAATAACATTATAAAACGCAGTTATTTAAAGCAATTCAAAGTGAAGGCTTAAGACTGAAATTTTCTAAATGCACATTTGCAGCGGACTCCGTTAAATATCTAGGTCATATAATACAGAATAATTCTGTTAGACCTCTGAAAGACAACTTGATATCAATAAAAACTTCCCAACTCCAAAAACACAAAAAAATGTGAGACAATTTTTGGGAAAAATAAATTTTTATCACAAGTATGTGCCAAACATAGCTATAAAACTGGATCCATTGCATAACCTTTTGAGAAAAGGTCAAACATTTAATTGGACTAAAGCATGTCAAGATTCATTTGATGAAATGAAACAAATATTATGTTCTCTTCCGATAGTAACCATTTTTGATCCTAACTTACCTATCCACATATACACAGATGCTAGTATACTAGGAGTAGGAGCAGTCCTAAAACAACCACAAGAAAACAATGACGAGAAACAAGTAGCATACTTCTCAAAAAAATTGAATGATGTTCAAAAAAGGAAGAAGGCTATCTATCTGGAATGCCTAGCAATCAAAGAATGTGTAAAGTTTTGGCAGCACCTGTTGATAGGTAAGAAATGTCTTCTCAGATCACAAGCCATTGGAGAATATGAATATTAAATCAAGAACGGATGAAGAACTAGGAGATCTAACATACTATCTATCCCAATATGATTTCCAAATTAAATATTCTCCGGGAAGATATAACATCGAAGCTGATTGTCTTAGAAGGAACCCAGTCTTAGAACCAAATGAAAACCTGGACGAACAATTAAAAGTAGGCAACATAATAAAACTAGAAGATATTTTACAAGATCAAGTTAAAAATGAAAAGATACAGTGCAGAAAAGAGAAGTTAATATCAAAAAACAATGTTTATTACAAAAAGTAAAGAATAAAGAAAAAATAATTCTCTCTGACGAATTTAGTATAAAACTCATTAAAAAAGTACATATAGACCTAGGTCATATAGGAACTAAACAAATGCATAGAATGATCAGCTCATTATACTCGGCAGAGAACATGATAAAAAACATAAAACGAATCTGTGAAATTTGCATAGTATGTATAAAAAACAAATCAAGAGGAAAAAATAAATATGGATTAATGTCCCACCTGGGTCCCGCCACAAAACCTTTTGAGATATGTTCCATTGATACCATTGGAGGATTTGGAGGTTTGAGGTCTACAAAGAGGTACTTGCACCTGCTATCAGATCATTTCACTAGGTATGCATATATCTTGACGTCAAGTACGCAAAATGCAAATGATTTCATCAAACTAGTGAAAAACTCTATAGACACTGATGACATCGGCATGATTTTCTCAGACCAATACCCAGGTCTCAATCCTAAGGAATTCAAGAAATTTTTAGATGAATGAAATATTCCATTATTTTTTACTGCAGTAAACTCGCCTTTCTCAAATGGCTTAAACGAAAGATTGAATCAAACGTTAGTCAATAAAATTAGATGCAAGATAAATGAAAATGACATAAAAATAGCATGGACAACTGTAGCACAAAATTGTGTGAAAAACTATAAACGGCACAGATGTTACGATCTTGCCAAATGAACTGAAACTTAAAAAAACCGAGTTGGATTTAATTCAAGACAGAATTAAAGCTCTGCAAAATACAATCAGATCACATAATTACAACAAAAAAAAAATATGATAGAAATCGAAGACACATAGACTTAAAAGTTGGTGATGTAGTTTTTGTGGATAATGGAAACAAACTAAATAGGAAAAAGCTCGAGGAATTGAGAATCGGACCCTACAAAATCGCAGAAGAAATATCGAACTCAATATACAAAATAAACACTGGACATAAGAAATCAGAGTCAAACTTTTTTCACATCTCGAAATTAACTCCAGTCCCTGCACTTGAAATACCATGAAGAGGATGCATGAGAAGTTAGAATGTTTTATCTTCTCTGTGAGGGGGAGATGTAAACAGAAAGAAACCATTGTTTTTGTTTTACGGTGTCGATCTATCTATATATCACAAGAATAATAGCATTATATAAATATGAATAATAAGTTATTGATAGTATTTTTTTGTAAAATGTCTAGTTAATTTTATTTTGTACATAATGTATTTAGATATTAAATTTATGAATAAAACAGCTTTATCATTACAAACAAGTCGATTATTATTTTTATTAAAACACAAACATTCATAACATTGGTGGTGGCGTGCACGATAGGAGGAAGGAATATTCAGTAATCGTAGAAGAAAGTCGTCGTTGTCATATCAAAATGTCGTATGTTTTTTTTTCATATTTTTTTATCTACGGTATGCGTTGATTGAAACGCAATCTTCAATGTGTCAAAATATCACATGTTGTTGTGTTCCACGAAAATGGACTTTAAGGCACTTATTAAAAAGACTTATTTTGAATGATTGCGTCAAATTATCTTATGTTTACAGCTCAGATTATTTGACGTTTTGACGCAGTAACCGTTAAATTTTAAGAATGCATTAAACAGTGCTTAAACCAAGAGGAAAAGAAGGTGTTTTTCTTCACAATAACGAGGTAAGTTAATATTAGTTACTTATATCCGTAAAACATAAGAATTACAGTGATTTATACGACACACGATAATACCGAACAGTTGTACAACCTCAAACGATCAGCTGTTCCGTGCATTCGTTTTGAATAACTGTTAAATGATTAAAGTACTATATGGGATAGTATGTTAGACAGTAGTAATTACTTTTATGTTGTGTTTTAAATATATGTTTCAATGAAGTCGTATACGAATGACGAATTGTCAATAAGGCGTATGTTTTTTTCCACACATAGTTTTTGATTTTTAATTTTATTGTTTCCTATAATGACCTATATTAAGCCATTTTTGTCCATAAGAGTAATTTAAATACTTTACATCATAATCATTGGTACATCTTATTAACCCTTGTGTTTATTGCAAATTTATAATTACGTATTAACAATTATGAAAATGGTTTACTGGCCCCTGTTGCCCAGTATACAACCACTATTTATTTATAAATAATTTTTTTTTACTTATTTTTTTTTTTAGAGTAAACATTTTATTTTATTTTATTTTTATTTTATTTTATTTGGGGAGCTTACAGCTACAGTACAAGTACATCAGTAATTTGGTTGTTGAAAAGCCATTAACAAGCTTCCACAGATACACAAGAAACATTCTACTTAAGTTACATTCTAATTAAATTACTAAAGATGTAAATAGATGAAAACAAATTGAAACACATGCAGAACCAAGAGTCACAGCTCACACTGCAGTAGTGCAGGCAACACTATCAGCAAATCTGACGGTTAAATAGGATCTAGCACTTCCAGTACCTGTACTAAAAAGATCAAAACCACTGTCACTATTTAGTTTGTTCAACTCGGTGAAAACTCTAGGCAGATAGCTATTTTTTCTGAAGTTGGTGTGGCTCGACGGAAGATAAAGTAAAGAGTTGTCACGCAATCTTCTAACGGGTGTTCTTAACCTAATCATACTAAGTAGATTAGGGCAATCGATCTTGCCCTGAGCAAGACTGAGCAGGAATACTAGGTCTGAAATATTACGCCTAATATACAAGGGTAGAAGATGTAATGTTACACAGCGTTGCTCATATGTAAGATCGACCAAGTGGCAAAGTTTAAATTTGAAACCCAGGTAACGAATAAATTTCTTCTGTATTTTCTCAATCTCATTGGAGTAACAACTGTAATATGGGTTCCAAATCTGAACAGCGTATTCCAAGTGACTCCGCACGTAAGCACAGTACAAAACTTTGATAGTTTTCATATTTCTGAAATCACTGGAACAACGAATTATAAAACCCAGTGCTCTAAAAGCCCTGTCAACTATGTGATTCACATGCCTGTCAAATAGAACTTTGCTGTCGTGCACCACGCCCAGATCCCTAAGTACAGTTTTCCTCTCCAATATATGGCCCTTGATAACATAATTAGAATGGAGTATTTGACGCTTACGTGTGAAGCTCATGGAGAAACATTTAGAAGCATTGAGGTCCAAGTTGTTATAGCAACAGTATGTGTCAAGTCGCTGAAGATCTTCTTGCAATAATTTTGCATCAGTCAAGTTGTTAACTGTCTTAAAAATTTTCATATCATCAGCGAATAAAAGAAAATTGGAATGCATAAAACAGGAACCAATGTCGTTAACAAAGATAACAAATAAGAGCGGGCCTAACAGAGAACCTTGAGGAACTCCAGACGGTATATTAACCCATGATGAAGTGTAACCATTTAGCACTACTGCCTGAGACCTGTTCAGAAGATAAGAAGATAACCAGTTATATAGATTACCATGGATACCAAGATCTAGAAGTTTGGTCCGTAGGAGTTTATGGTCTATACGATCAAAAGCCTTACTATAGTCAGTATAGATCGCATCAACTTGATTGCCACTGTCCATGTTGCTGGTTAAGTACTCATTAAATACCACCAGATTGGTAGCAGTTGACTTACCCTTTAAGAAACCATGCTGTTCAGGAATAAACACAGATTTAATTGCCTCATATAGTTGACTGAAAACAATACGCTCCAGTAGTTTTGCTATTAGACATAATTTAGAGATGGGCCTATAGTTAACAATTTCGCTCTTCGATCCTTTTTTATGTATAGGTGTGACAAGTGCAGACTTCCATGTGGAAGGCATGACACCCTCATTCAGCGAACGCCGAAAGAGCAGAGTAATGGGAGTAGACAGTTCATTGGCACACGATATCAAAAAAGTTGCCGGTACAGTATCCGGGCCAGCCGCCTTAGAAACATCAAGGCCTTTTAGGAGCTTTAGGACTTGTTCAGTTTTAACCTCAACCGTGGAGATGTCACAGGCTTGACCAACATTTAGTGGAACACTAATTAGCGAGCAAGTAGTAGCGTTGTCATTAGAGAGGAAATTCGAAGAGAAGTATTCCGAGAATAGCTCGCTAATACCTGCTCCATTGTCACTAGAGCAGTCAGCGTAGGTCATCATCGAGGGATAATTACTATTACCTCGTTTGCTCTTTACATGTGACCAAAAAAGCTTAGGGTTTTTAGTGATGGAATCCTCAATTTTCGTAATGTAATTCTTGTAACAAATCTCCTCCAGTTTTTTCACTCTAGTTCGAAGCAGGTTGAAGGTGTGTAAATCAGATCGGTTGTTATAATTTTTAATTTTTTTAAAATATTTAAATTTTTCTTTTATACACTTAATAAGAGCAGAGTTGTACCACGGTGGGTAATTTGTATTTTTAGTTGTACCTTTTGGTACATATTTATTTCTAAGGTGGTACAAAATTCCATAAAAACTGTTCACTGCATCGTCAATACGGTCAGCACCAAGTACAGTCAGCCAGTCGACATCGGAGAGCTCCTTGCGAATGCTGTCATAGTCAGCGCGGTGGTATGAAAATATGTTACGGGGACAGCTTTTAAGTAATTCAGGTTTGAAAAATACCGGTCTGATAATCAGGCTCCTGTGGTACGGGTCTTCTTTAACTAGTGGGTCCGGACAAGTTGAAACGGAGACAACATCATTACACAAAACTAAATCCAATATTCCACCAACATGATTTTTGTGTGAGTTGTATTGAACAAGACCACATTCTCTTAGGGTACTAATAAAGTTATTGTGGTGTATGTTATTTGTAAGAGACGCTTGTAGCCCGTCATAATGTAAAACCCAGGAAATATCACTCATATTAAAGTCTCCCAGTACCAAGAAGTAATCAGAAGTATTCAGTTCAATTAGATTTTTGAGCGAACTTGTAAAGTTGTTAAGCTGTACAATAAAGGAGTTACCCCTGTTTTGTTGACAGAGATATACGGTACCTACATGAATAGTAATTGTGTTTTTGTGTGCATTGCGAATTTTCAGCGTTACCCAGATATCCTCAGCGCTTGACCGCCAACCTGGGTTATGTTCGACAAGCAATCGTCGTAGGACAGCAACCAGCACTCCACCCCCCTTGGATTGATCTGTAAGAGCGTAGTCACGGTCGCGACGAAATACTATGTACCGATGATCAAACAGCTCACAATCACGCACACTATCGACCAACCAGGTCTCAGTCAGCAAAATAATGTCATAGTTGTTCATACAAAGGTTACGAAAGAATATTGATGTCTTAGTACGGAGCCCTCGACAGTTTTGGTAGTAAAAATTAAGGTTAGACATTGATAATCGCTACAACAATACTTAGGTGTGAATTTAAATAGATGATTAAAGAATTAGAATGAAAGGCGCGCGCCGGTTGAGTAGAATCACGTGAACAACGCAAGAGAAACAGGCCACTGGGTTCGAAATGTATATGGTTCAAATATGTAATTAGAAGTAATAACAATAAACTGTTATAATTAATATGTGAGGGAGTAATAAAATATGAAACTAAGTAAGTGGGTATAACAATAAAGTCACTGACGAGCCACACTTGAATAACGATCTGCGAGGAGTAGAAAATAGTAAATGAATAATACAATCCAAAAGTTACTAGTGAGACAGTGGTATGATTCAACAAACAAAGTATTGGTTCGAGGACTAGAGTTCCTCGGCCCAGTACAAGCAAACAACAACCGACATTCATAGCTTTCGTGTAAGAATAAGATAAATGACATAGCAAGGACATAATATGTAACACTAATGAAAATATGAAAAAGTAAATAGGATAAATTAAAATTAATGAATTTTGGACAGATCTTTGTCGTTTTTTATCACAAATGACTTTGACATTTGGTTTTTTCTCGCAAAGATTTTACAGTTTTTTACCCAAATGAATTCAAAGTCGTATTCTTTAGCCAGTTTCTTAGCCTTATTTAGTAGTAATTTATTTTGGACAGTTAAATGGTCGTTTATATATATACGGCTAGTTCCCTCGAGGTTAATGTCAGCCGCACAGAGGTTCTTACAGGCTCGCGCAGCAGCTACAAAGTCCTCCTTTAAATATCGGTTTAGAAATGACACGATAATCGGTTTCACTCTGCCCTCACTGGATGGCACCCTTACCACAAAGTTTATATTGTGCTTCGTGATAGGGTACTGAATCCTCGAAGCAATCCTGCTTACGACGTCGACAAGATTTTCACGGTCTCTCAGCGGTACGCCCTTGATCTCGACATTGTTTAGTCGCATCCACTGATCTCTCTCATTCAGGCTATTCTCGATGCCCTCTAGGCGCGATTTCATCTCTAACACCTCATCCTTTGTCCCCTCGACAGCCCGAACCCTGTCGTCCAGGTCCTTGAATTTTGTAGAAAAGTCTTCTACCGAGGTTTTAAGAAGACTGATATCACTTTTGATGTCGTTTATACCAGCTAGGACGTCTAGCAGTGGATTGAGTGTTAATTTAATATTTGAAATCTCCTGCATAATAAGACTGAGAGATATATGTTTGGGGGATCCCATGTCCGGGCCAGAAGTAGCCGGTGTTGACTTGCAGTTCGGACACCTCCATGATGCTTGCCTCTCAGCACCTAATTTACGATAACCAATCTCAGAGATCCCCGAACATGGATAGTCATAATGTTGCCCACAGGTACTACACCGAACTGCATCAGTAGCTTCCTCGCCACATCTGGCACAGTGAACCATTTTGGTAGATAAAAACAGTGTAATTAGATCACTGACAGCTTTGAGACACGCTTAAACTCCGTTGTCTGACCCGTGTAACAATAGTGTGTGCTCGGGTAGGAGATAGAAACTCGAGTATAAAGTTGTTTTTAAAATGATTTTGTACACACAGTAAATAAATAAAGCTCAAAAAATACCCAAGGAGTCAACTTAGCCGCTGTGAGGTATCGCGACCAAAAGGTCGTAAGCGCCGTGCAGTGGGTGTCGCTTACGCGTTCCGGCCGATGAAACCTCTTAGTCACTGATTCACTTGCAATCTTTTAATGAACTTTTGTTTAATTGTGTATTTATTACTTCTGTTTGTTAATTATTGCCTTATTTTCAATATTCTGTACTCAGGATGACTTATTGTAACTGTGTTGTAGAAATTACACTCAACTATGCACTTTTAACTCACTTATTTACAATTCTTTAGGAGCAAAAAAAACGTTTTGACGCAGTAACCGTTAAATTTTAAGAATGCATTAAACAGTGCTTAAAACAAGAGGAAAAGAAGGTGTTTTTCTTCACAATAACGAGGTAAGTTAATATTAGTTACTTATATCCGTAAAACATAAGAATTACAGTGATTTATACGACACACGATAATACCGAACAGTTGTACAACCTCAAACGATCAGCTGTTCCGTGCATTCGTTTTGAATAACTGTTAAATGATTAAAGTACTATATGGGATAGTATGTTAGACAGTAGTAATTACTTTTATGTTGTGTTTTAAATATATGTTTCAATGAAGTCGTATACGAATGACGAATTGTCAATAAGGCGTATGTTTTTTTCCACACATAGTTTTTGATTTTTAATTTTATTGTTTCCTATAATGACCTATATTAAGCCATTTTTGTCCATAAGAGTAATTTAAATACTTTACATCATAATCATTGGTACATCTTATTAACCCTTGTGTTTATTGCAAATTTATAATTACGTATTAACAATTATGAAAATGGTTTACTGGCCCCTGTTGCCCAGTATACAACCACTATTTATTTATAAATAATTTTTTTTTACTTATTTTTTTTTTTAGAGTAAACATAAGTATGATAATTTAAAAGTCCTATGAATTCGCAGGCATTAGGATTAATAAGATTAGTTAGCTTGTTGTAAATAAGTTTTGTTTGTCCAGTAACCTGCTTTGAGGTAGCATTTAAAAAGTAATTTCATTCACAGGTCAGCATTCTCACTACAATGAAGAGACATAGCAGAGGAAGAGATCTACTCCAAAGAGCACTCAATTTATCAGGTATCAGTGATAACAATATGCTGCAAGGTAATCTTGATGTTGAAGTCGATTTATATGATCAAGATGAAACGATGTTTGCTTGTACACAGGAAGTAAATATTATACAAAAATTACCTTTTTCCAGTACAGAAATGATCAATCATACAATTACTGCACGTGACTTTGAATCTGATTTCGTTATGCCTTGTACTCCTACCACATCTATTGCAATAGCCACCCTACCACCCCAAGAACAAGATTTTAATGAAGATGAAACAATGAAAAATGTAGTTCATGAGACCATAGCTGTTATCGAGAAATCACCTTGTTCCAGTCCATCTACTTTAAATCCACGTTTTTTAGATGAAACAATACACCCAGTTCTGAATAACATAGTCACCTCATCCAACTCAAAAGGGCCTACAATGACACTAGAATCTTGCTTCGAATTTGATGAGCCTATGGGGGGAAATATTCAAACCGCAGCTTGTTCCAGCCCATCTCCTTTAATTTCGACATCTATTTTTCTACACGAAAAGACTGGGGAATTTCGGAATCACGACCTAAACGAAACTTTAGAATTTAATTGTAGTGATAATGAACAAGATTGTGACTATGAACCGGATCTAGAGGAATCTTCCACAGATTGTGACTCGTAATTCTGAAAACATTTCTATAACAAAAAAAAGACGTGGTATCAGAAGACAGACACAATGGGACAGAAATCGACAAAAGTTGAGACGAATGCAAGGCAAAACATACAAAGGGTTAAAAAAGCAAGCAGGTAAATGGACACAAACAAATTTAAGACCTGGTAGAGAAATGAAGGATGCTTGTAACTGCAAATCCGCCAAATTTGATTGTAGGAAGTTAACAGAAGAAGCAAGAAAACATCTTCACAGCAACTTTTGGAAAAGTTTTAATTGGGAACAATGGTTTATATAGCAAGTTTAGTTACCAAAGTGCCACCAACATCTAGAAGGCCAAATAATGACAGCTCCCATAGAAATATTACTTTGAATTATTACTTACGGGTTGATGAGACAAAATTTTTTGTCTGCAAATAAATGTTTCTAAACACGTTTGATTTAGGTGAAAAGAGCGTAAGAATGTGGGCGTTGAGTAACCAAAGTGGAATTCCTAACCTAGCGGAACCACGTCCATTACAAACTCAGACTGAACGTCAACATCATTTTGAATCTTTCCTAGATGCTTTGCCAAAAATGGAATCGCACTACTGTCGCGCTAATTCTACAAGGACTTATCTGGAACCAAATTGGTCAACCCTGACAGAACTTTACAGTTTTTACCAAAAACAAGCCGCTGAAGACAATATTAAACACTTCTTATGGACCCACTTTTCACAAGAATTAAAGAAAAGAAATATGACTTTGTTTCAAAACCGTAAAGATCAGTGTGATACATGTTTTGCATTTACTCAATCCAGAGTGGATCAGAGTTCATACGATTCACACATTTTGAGGCAGACAAGAAAAATCAAATGATAAAAGACTTGCGGAATTGGATAATACGATGAAAGTATATTGTGTGGATGTTCAAGCAGTGTTGTTGGCACAAAAACTAAATGTATCCAAAGCATATTACAAGATCAAACTAAAACTTCATAATTTTACTTCATACGATCTTGTGACGCGACATGGTAGATGCTACTTGTGGGATGAAGTCAATGGTGGGCTAACTAACCTAATAAATACAGAATTTCAAAGATCCGAAATCAATTTGACTAAGATAGTGTTATGATCCGATGGCTGTTGCTATCAAAATCGAAACCAAGTAGTTGCGAATGCAATTTTGCACTGTGCTGTTACACTTGGAATAGTTATTGAGCACAAGTAATTGGAACATGGGCATACTTTCATGGAGGTGGATTCAGAGCACAGTGTGATTGAGAGAAAAATACAGAAAAATATTCTATTTACATTCCTGCTGTGTACGTCAGCATAATTGAATCAGCTCGAAAAAATCCAGGGCCATACGAAGTACACAGTCTCAACTACAACTTTTTCAAAGATTATTCAAAAATTCAATACTACTCAAGCATGCGACCTGGAAACAGGGCTGGTGATAGCATCGTAAATGACATTCGTTGCTTAAAATATAATCCTAATGGCACCATTGAATATAAAATTTTGTACGATGATGATTGGACACTTTTGCCCCGAAAAACTAGATTACCAAATCCAAACATTACACTTCCTGCACTCAACAATTCGAAGAAAAATATTGATATTCGCAAATTTCAAGATTTACAAGATCTGAAATCTTTAATTCACGAAAATTACCATTCTTATTATGATACTCTACCTCACGCATGCCATAATCAAGCATCTTGTCCTCATATAATAGTTAGTTTCACACATCTCACACACGGCTGTCTGATCCCAAACTAGGCAGAGCCTGTACTATGGCAACCAGACCGCTGATAAACATACTTATATATTTCTAAATACATACATATTATAGATAAATTACACCCAGACACAGAACAAGCGATCGTGCTCATCACACAATTATTTGTCCTGGGTGGGAATCGAACCCACGACCTCTGGCGTAGCGTATAAAAAATGTATTGAACTAATGTAATAATAATGTTGTACCAAACAAAGTTACCCGATTATTAGTTAACTTTAACTGTGATTTGATAACTGTAATGTGTTTATTACATTTATTAAGCTTCTTTCTTTTAT
The DNA here is from genome assembly GCA_902825455.1 of Arctia plantaginis. NCBI lineage: Eukaryota > Metazoa > Arthropoda > Insecta > Lepidoptera > Erebidae > Arctia > Arctia plantaginis. Next base: position 4,897,120 of record CADEBD010000286.1, on the reverse strand, counting down.
TAGATCTCTTAACATTTTTATTAAGATTAGCATTAAACAACTTTGAAGATTTTGTTGATTATAATTTTGTTGGATTTTTATGTACCAGTTGTGAGTTTCAAAATATGTGATAATTTTGAGTATTATTAAGGTTTTGATATAATTATACTTTTTAAATAAGACTGATTCTAAACGGGTTGTTAAGCAATTAGGTAAAATAGAGTAAACACAATTATTTTTTAGAGTCTAAAGTGGCTGTTTTATTTAATTTTTTTATTAAAAATTTTGTTTGTTTATTGTTATTTATAAAGTTTTTGGTTGTTTCAAACAGTTTGCAATTTGAAATTTATAAGTTACTATTAAAATTAGGAATAATAGTATTAAAAACTTTTGAAAACGATAATGTGGAGGGATGAGGAAAATGTGGCGAAGAAAGTTTTAGGTATGAGAGTTGAAGGGTACAAGAGAAGAGGCAGACCGAAGAAGAGGTGGATGGACTGCGTCAGGGAGGATATGGCTAGAATACAGTGAGATGACGCATGAAAGAGTAGAATGGAAAAATCATACATACTGCGCCGACCCCAAATAAAATTGGGAAATTGTTTCCGCGACACGAGGCAGCTTTTTCATATCGGCAAAGTTGTAATGGGTCGCGTCGCTTCTCGAACATTTTCAATACCACAATCGACCCTGGAAGATAGAGTAAAAAAATTCCGACAGCATAACAATGTCGATGATGCTTCAAAAAAAAGGCTTAGGTTGCTTTAAGGGGGAACACCACTGTAAATAAAAAAAAAAAAACGTTTTTTTTTAGGCTTAAAAATAGTTTGAACCTTTTAGAATATGGGGAAAAATATTTCATACCTCGAAAGTATTTTTTTTTGTAATTTCGAGCTCTTCCCCAAGCGCGTCGGACTGCTCCGAAACGACACGTGCGTCAGATGAATACCTGCTGTGAAAGTACAGCCTAATGTCCTACCCTTTGATTTCTATCTTCTCAAATACACTAACAGATGTCATTATGTCAGGTAGTAGCATTTCTAATCAATAGTACGTTAGTGTAGTACGTGTCAAAACGTGTACAAAACAGGACATAATTTCGTCGCATGAAATCAAGATTTTTGTGTGTATTGCTGATTTTTAACAGTTTATTTGTAATCTCAGAGTGCTTATAAGTTACAATGAGTAATGCAAAAGTGTATCAGGGCAAGAAAGGTACGACAAAATAAGCAGAGAATTCCTTGGACATCTTCCATCATAAGCCGCCGCTTCCTGAGGAAGTTTTTGAAGCCATCAAACCGATTTATGAAGAGTTGAGCCGAGACGAGTTGCTAAACCGTTGCTTAGGAGGCTACACGCAAAATAGCAACGAAAGTTTAAATGCTACTGTTTGGAATTTGGCTCCGAAATCTGATTCAAGCGGCAAAAAAGTCTTGAATATTGCGACTGATATTGCTGTGTGAAATTTGAACGATGGTCTGAAAACGGTACGCAGCATAACTCCAACAATTTTCGGTCTTTTCATTCGAATTTGTTACAATATCTTGAAAATAAGACTTTGAAGAGAAATACGTAGGGGATTTTTGATAAGTTAATTAAATCTTTTTTTTATTAAAAATTTTACGATTTTATTCAAATACTCGCCAATCACACAAAAATCATTATTTTTAAAATCCCCTACGTATTTCTCTAGCTATAAGCATTTATTTATTATTTATTTATTTATTTATTTGAAGGAAAACCAACAGCTTTAACATTGAGATAGTGACAATAATATAAAACATTTAGCAAATTAAAGGTCTTCACAGATAAGCACTATTTTACATAATTTCGTGCGGCCAATGTATGTATCATATTAATTACACATATGCTATCACTCAATTACAAGAAAGGGAGAAAGAAATCTTGGCTTAGCACCCGACGTACTGTAGTTGTTTTAGTATTTACAATAAGTGTTTTTTTTTCTAGATCCAAATTACACTATTACACACAATTAACTACACTGCGTGTCGCAGAGCGCCTCAAATTGCCGTGCCGCGCGAAAATGGCTGTAGTGCCGTCATTTAAAAAGAAAAATTATAATAATTTTCTATTTTGTTACTTAAATATACGCTAAATAACTTCCTAAAATATTATAATTTTATTACCTTTCCTTCCACCCAAAAAAAAGACGAAAAACACGTTTTTTTAAGGCTGTTATAGTGGTGTTACCCCTTAAGACAGTTTTTACAGCCGAACAAGAAAGTTTAATGTGCCAGCACATGAAGGATCTTGAAGCTCAATTATTCGGACTAACATACAGGGATTTTCGACATCTTGCTTTTCAAATACGGTATAGCCGACAAATTTAACAAAAACAATGAAGTAGCTGGAATGGATTGGCTTTATGGATTTTCGATTTTCGTCATCCAGAGTTATCGTTGCGCCTACCAGAGCCTACTTCCGTTGAGCGTGTCATTACACGCTCAACGGAACCCATTGGTTTCAACAAAGTAAATGTTTCAAAATTGTTCTCACTGTTGGTTGACTTACAAGACAAATACAAATTTGGGCCAACGAAGATCTTAAATGCTGACGAAACTGGGATCACGACTGTGCCCAAAAAAAAGTCGAAAGTGCTTTCGTTAAAAGGCAAGAAACAAGTAGGCCTTATTTCTTCTGCTGAAAAGGGGCCAATTGACTACCGCAGTTTTGTGTGCATCAGCTGCTAATTTTTCCAAGAGTTCGTATGAAGGCTGAATTGTTAGATGGGGCACCTCCTGGAACTATAGCAATATGCCATCCCAGTGGATGGATACAAAGTGATATATTTGTTCACTGGCTAAGTCACTTTATTGCAAACGTCAAACCTACTAAGAATGACCCTGTGCTTCTCTTGCTAGATGGACACGGAACACAAGGCTCGTGAGAACGGAGTATTCATTGTCAGTTTTCCTCCTCACTGCACCCACCCATCCTTGACGATCGGATGGCGTAGTGGTTTGTGTAACGGACTGCTATTCCAAAGGTCGCGGGTTCGATTCCCGCTCAAGTTTAACATTTGTCAAGTTTAACACTTCAGTCGCAGTAGTTTATCAGCTGAGGAAAGCGCAGAAATACTATCAGAAACTTTTACATACTGCGCTGATGTAACTATTGGTCGCGGATCTATCACTACCACTCGTAGATGTGATTGGTGGAATGATAGATTAACCGAACTACGTAGAAGCTACCGGAAAGCTCGTAGAAAATTTCTCGGTATCATTAGATCCTTGCCGCTAAACAAGGCTTCGGGCGATGATAAAATATCTAACAAAATGATAAAAGAAGCTTGTAAACTTTCGGGTGACACGATTTTCACTGTCTTTAAACGTTGCATTGCTGAAGGAATATTTCCTCGTATATGGCGGTGCGGTAATATTCGTATAATACCAAAAAGTGGCGACAAGCCACCGGATGATCCTAAATCCTACCGACCTATTACATTGTTACCATCGTTAGGAAAGCTTTTAGAACGTCTTGTAGTGCCCCGGCTTCTGCCAGGTGGAGTCAAATTTCATGATAGACAATTTGGATTTACGTTGGGTAAATCAACAACTGACGCTGTTATATCGGTTAGAAAGTTTGTCACAGGGACAAAATTTCAATACGTGCTGGCTATTTTCTTAGATATATCTGGCGCCTTCGACAACGCATGGTGGCCCATGCTGTTGCTGAAATTAAAATTACGGGGGTGCTTTAAAAATATTTATTCCCTTATCTCTTCGTACTTTTCACAAGGTACAACTAAACTAAGACTTGGTCATCATTCTGTGTCGAAGGCGCTTACAATGGGATGTCCTCAGGGATCGGTGCTAGGTCCATACTTGTGGAATATCGGCTTCGACGATTTTCTTGCGATACCAATACCATCCGGATGTACTCTGAACGCGTATGCTGATGACGGCTTATTACTGGTGGAATCTGATACTAGGGCGGGGCTTAAGAGATTAGCCAATAGATGTTTGAACTTGATATCTCAATGGGGTGAACGTAATGGCTTAACTTTTGCACCCAACAAAACCTTCCAGCTACTTTTAAAAGGTAACCTCAAATCACCGCCGAGCATTAGATTTGACAATGTTACTTTAAAAAATAAAACCACAGTGTGTTATCTAGGATTAGTTTTAGAAAGAAACTTTTAATTTATCGAACATATTAAAATAGATAATGAAAAGTCTAAAAAGAGTTTCTGTGCATTGACAAGGATATCAACTACGACATGGGGTCTATCATTTAATACATTAAAGATCATATACGGAGCTACTTATTTAGGTTCTATGTGCTATGGTGCACCTGTATGGGCCGATAGGGCGACCGTAGGCGCTGTCCGTCGCAAACTGTTACAAGGCCAACGACTTGCACTGATATTTTTGTGCAAGGCATATAGGACGGTTAGCACTGAGGCTTTGCCGGTGTTGGCGGGTGTGCTTCCGGTCGATCTCGAGGTGCAGAGACGTGCAGCCATGTACTATTCAAGACAAAACATGGAATGCGATTTTTTGGGCGCGCGGGATCGCGGTAAAATCACAAGATTGCTTCAACAGCAGTCCGATGTCTATAATGACCTCATAGACGAATGGCAGCAACGCTGGGACGAATCATCCAAGGGGCGCCATCTTTACCAATTTTTTCCATCTGTTCGCGAACGGTTGTCGAGGACAAGGCTTGAGGTGGATCACTGTGTCGCTCAATTTCTTACGGGTCATGGTAACTTTAAGAGCAAGTTGTATTCATTTAAATTAGTCGAGTCACCATTGTGTCAATGCTCAACACCTAACTCTCATAATGAACAATCTGCTCATCATATCCTCTGGGAATGTAGTCTTTGGTATAATGAACGTAATATAATGCTAAATAGCTTGCAGGTGACATCTGGGGCGGTATACTATGGGGATCTTGTGTCAACTAGGGTGAATTTCCGTGCGTTTAGGCGATTCTGCCATACATATTATAGAAATCAAATATAGCTCATGTAGGACCCGTAAAATTTTGTGGCCGTGGTGCTTCCCTGTTTAAAAGGGTGTATGCCTATTTTACTTCATTATGTCTCCCGCTTTGCTAAGGAGGGAAGTGAATTTACTGTATTTCCAACTCCTCCAATTTTCTTCTGATTAATTTCGTTGCGGGTTCCAAGACAGTTTAATTTCTTCCTGGGACTTCCCGAGTGTCATAACTCGGTGTGTTCGTGGGTCACTGCTGTGGATCCTGGTGTACAGGAGTTACAGTGGTGGGCGTGTGGGTGGGATTAGTCCCAATAAAAAAAAAACACTAGTGAAACCAAATCAGATATAGAGTGTGTAGCACTGGCTACAACTATTAAGAAAGTTAACGAGATAAAGTGTTTTGGTTGTGGCAAGATGGGCCATTATAAAAGGGATTTTGTGCTAAGTTGCAATGTTTTTATTGTAAAAAATGTGGTCATTCTATTAAAATTTGCAGACTACGGCTAAATAAAGAGAAAGGCAGAGATGTTAGTAAAGGTACTGAGTCCAACAAAAGGAGTAATGTATTCACAACAATTATGAAGAACAAAGAAACTACCCAAGGCTGGTTGGTAGACACCGGTGCAAGCGAATATATGTGTTTTCAGAGAAGCTTATTTAGTGATTTTGAAGAGTATGAATCCCACCAGTCAGTAATAGTTGGATTTGTATATTTCTTAAAACAAAAGAGTGAAGTCCCTGACAAGATTAAAGAGTTTATAAATTTGGCTGAACAAGATACAGATGAGAAGGTAAAAGTTGTAAGAACTGATAATGGAAGAGAATTTATTAATGCAACGGTTAAATAGTTATTTAAGGAAAAAGGCATAAGGCACCAGACATCTACAGCATACACACCGGAACAAAATAGTAAAATAGAAAGAGACAATAGGACAGTGGCAGCTCGAGCTATGATAATAAGTGCAAAATTACCCAAAGAGTTGTGGGCTGAAGCAGTCAACACTGCTGTCTATACTCTTAACAGAATAGGACACAGTCATGAGAAAGGCAAGTCACCTTTTGAATTATGGTTTAACAAGGCTTATACAAATTTACAAAATTTAAAAGTGTTTGGTCAAAATGTGTATGTACATATACAAAAAAAAAAACTAAGAAGAAAGTGGGACTCTAAAAGCAAAAAGGGTTGTTTTGTCGGCTATGATGAAAATGTAAAAGGTTTTAGAATTTATTTCCCTGATTCAGCCACAATAGACACAAAGAGAGATGTTATTTTTGAGTCACCTAAAAGGGAAGAAATGTTCAGTGAAATACTAAGTGACACTTTTGAAGAAGAAATAAAAGAAAATGTTAATGATGAAGAAAAAGAATATAATACAGATATATCTAGTGATACAGAAGAAACTAAAGAAGAAGTGAAGAAAGATTTACGAGAAAAGAGAGTAAAAAGAAAACCTATGTGGTTACAAGATTATGACACAGAAAGTAGCTTTATGTGTATTTTAAATGAACCTAAAACTTATAATGAAGCTATTAACAGTAAGAGTAGTGAGAAGTGGAAAGAAGCCATGAAAAAGGAATTGGAAGTTCTAAAAGAAAATGATACCTGGAATAGTGAAATAAAAGTACCTAAAGACAAGAGAGTAATAGATAGCAAATGGGTCTATAAAATAAAACAAGACAGTGAAGGTAACATAACCCAGTACAAGGCACGTTTGGTTGCCAGAGGTTTTCAACAGGAAGACATATTTGAAGTTTATGATGTGTATGCACCAGTAGATAAAATTTCTACTTTCAGGATTTTAATGGCTTTGGCTAGTAAAGTGAAATTACCAGTCCATCACATGGATGTACGGAGTGCTTTCCTGTATGGAGATATACAGGAAGATGTGTATATGAGACTACCACCTGGATGTGATGACAAAGTAAGTGTTGTTAAATTAAACAAAAGTATTTATGGACTAAAGAAAACCAAGTTTGCTGCAATCTGTTGCAGCAAACTTGGTTTAGAAGCATTTTTCGTTGAATCTGTTCAACGAAAAATGTTTATCACGCGAGTGCAAGACGTGTTTAAACAAAGGTCTACGTTATAAAGAATTCGCTAACTCCATTCCACTATTTTACAGCAAGTGGCAAAGTGTACGCCAAGATATTGTGGATTTAAAAACTCAAAAACCACGAACTGTAACGAAATGCGTTAAAAGCTCACTACAGATTCTACCAAGGGACTTGATTTTGGATTTGGAATCAAATATGGAAAAGTTTTTGAATCACGAACTTAGTGCATCAACATCGAACTATAAAATCAAAAAAAGAGTCTTACTGAGTCAGAAGCAATTATACACGTAGATTTTAGTGAAAATCACCTAACAAAATACGCTGAGGAAGTACAATCCTTTCATTTCGGAGGATCGAGACAGCAAATAAGTATGCACACTGTTGTAGTCTATACTAAAGATGTCGTCCAAGAGTTAAAAAGCCAATGTTACTGCACTTTGTCACAAAATTTATTACTCTCACCTCCTGAAATTTGGGGGCATTTACAGCCCATACTTGACTGTCTGCCGGCTACTGTTACGAGTTTACATTTCTTGAGCGATGGGCCAGTCACCCAATATCGTAATAAAATGATGTTCAAGGTTTTGGCAACAATGCTGAAAGATTTCTACCCTAACCTTCAAAATTTCACATGGAATTTTCATGAAGCAGGTCACGGTAAGGGAGCTCCTGATGGAGTGGGTGCTACTTGCAAGAGAACTGCAGATAGATTAATTGCGAGTGGCACCGATATTTCATCAATAGATGACTTAGCTAAAGCTCTTGAGAAAACCTGCCCGAATATTAAAATTTTCACCGTAGATGATGCAGACATATCTGAAAAAGCAGCAAAATTAGGTTCTACTGAAGGTAAAAAGACTTTTCAGGCATACTAAAGGTTCACCAAGTTACCGGTTGCGTACTTATACCTAATTGCCTGAAATTGAAAAGTGTGAGCTTGTGGCGACTCCCACATAAACAGACAACAGCGCCATCTAATGAAGACACACCGAACTACGGAGTAACTACAAAAATAAGAATTGCTAATCCTATATCGCGATATAAAGAATTCCCTCGCCGATTAGCATATATACAACTTCCCAACATCAACCGTTGGGCCTCGGCCCGCCAGGCATGATCACCTCGCCTGGTCGGAGGATCCTCCCTTTGTGTTGGAGGGACATGACACCCGTTCCTCCACAGTGGTGACCCCGACGTGATTGGAAGCAGCCTTCAGAAGGAGCAGATCATCAGCAGCACCATCGTGTACACTCCCACAGCAATGAGCAGTAATCAAGTCTCAGCCAGCCAGCAACCTCGGCCTCTACAGGGATACCACACGCAGGTAGCGACCGCTCCAGCCTGGTTACCTCTACGGCCTCACCAGCGTCTATGCACAGCACACCGCACCTACGGTCCACGTAAGAAGAGCATTTTCTCTCCCGTCTACGCAGCAGCCAGCCACTACGCAGCAACCGCCAGACTCACTGAGGACCTCACCGCAGCACCGCGCACCGCACGCCATCCCGACTCACTGGAATCAGTGGACTTCAGCCCCGACTCACTGGGGCTAGCGGCACTCAGTTCCGACCCACTGGAACTAGCTTCACTCAGTTCCGACTCACTGGAACTACTCACTTCTGGCACTGGCACGCTCCACAACAGCGCATAGACAGCAGACTCATCATATATCGACCTCCGGTCTTGAAGGAGAGTGATGTGGCGACTCCCACATAAACATACTACAGCGCCATCTAACGAAGACACACCGAACTACGGAGTAACTACTAAAATAAGAATTGCTAATCCTATATCGCGATATATAGAATTCCCTTGCCGATTATCATATATACAACTTCCCAACATCAACGGTTGGGCCTCGGCCCGCCAGGCATGATCACCTCGCCTGGTCGGAGGATCCTCCATTTGTGTTGGAGGGACATGACACCCGTTCCTCCACAAGCTGCTTCTGTGACTCAGAGCTATGTCGTCATTTTTAATTGGGTACTTTGGATTATCCACAAACACATCGTAAATTTCCTCTACGTGTTGATGATATATACGAAGCTAGCGATTCAGAAGATAAACCACTAATCAATTTCACATCTCAAGAACACAGGAGGAAGCCTCAAGAAACATTACAGCATTCTGTACCTTCCAGTATTAAAACCAAACTGCACAAAGATGATTCAAAACCCTCAACATCTGGAAAGAAAACATTCTGCAACGGGGACTTTGTGCTGGTTAAACTTCAAGATACAAAAACAGAATATCGTTATATTGCGATGTGCACAGGTGTTGAAGAAGATGATGAACTTAAAGTTATATTTTGTAAAATCTGTGATGAAACTGGAAAAAAGTTCAGAATTAACGATGACAATATTTCTTTCATCACCTGGGATCAGGTTTTAAAAAAACTACCCTCCCCTAACTTAAAAATGAGAGGGCAAGCGTATTTTTTATGCATTTAATGAATCTATTGATGTCTTTGAACGCGGGTTTGTCAGTCACATCTCTGACTAATGACGACAACATAGCATCTTGATCCACTTTCTTCTTTCTTTCTTGGAATTTATCATTTGTAATAGCTCAATATTTAAATCATTACATGTACATGGTTTTATGGTGGAGCTACTGGGCGAATCTGCAGTTCGCTGACGCTTACTTCTAACAGCGACGTTATCGTCAGATCTGCTATGACTAGCTGATGGGGCAGGGTCAGGTTCGCACTTAGAGCCTCCCTGTTTAGTTGAAACCTTTGTTGTGGATTTTGGTGGCGTGTGATGCATTATAATTTATTCAGATAATAAGTTATAGAAAAATATGCAACAAAGTAATTATATCAACAGAACCACTACACAACTCCACGCTCTAGCTATTATAACTTTTAGCTACACAACGCTGAATGAGATACGCAGGTAAACAAAACTCGCAGCGAGGCGATCAGTGCGGCTGTGTACGGCTGCAGCGGTGCAGTTGTGTGCAGCTTAGACACGGCGAGTGAGTTGACGTAGGCGCACCGAGATGCGCGTTAGCGTGTGCGTAGCGGTCGGCTATTTCGCCGCGCAATAACTAATCTTGCTAGCTCGGTGGTAGTGCGCTGGACTGCCGCGTCAAGCGTCGTCGTATCGAAACCGGGTGATGGGGGGTGATCGGGACGCCCACAATTTGCAATATAAACAATGTATTATCTATTTGTCTCACCTGGGTCAGCCCACGGGGCGGAGTCAGTCCATTAAAACCTTTGATGAGTGACAAGGAATCGCTACTTAGCTTGTTGACCAATTACAAATTATCCCACAAGTAATAGACACCGGGACGCAAAAAGATAACTGAACACGTTCGCACCGTATCGTGGCACGCAGTGGAGTCCAAATTCAGGCAATCACTGTGTATTTCCAAATTGTCGCATCACAACACTGTGTAGTGTACCTTACATTATTCTCACACACCCAATTTACACACTTTAATATTATTTACCTTTCATTATTTTACACTTATTTATTTATATATATAAAGGTAATTTCGATACCGGATGGTCGATAATTCATTTCGAATATTACCGACTGGGTCCGATCCCTATTACCGCGCATGCGTGAGATTGTTGTGATGTCGCTTAGTTACTTTGAATGGTGACATTTTTCAGCCTTAGCTAATTTTAATGTATTCTCAAGACTTTGGACTTTGAGTTGGTTTGGTTGACGTGCTTTCTTAAATTTCTACTACAAGATTGTATATCCAAGTTTTAATTAAACAATATATTGTTCTTGAAGTGTTTGTGATCTATTAGTGCGGAGTTATCCTTCTGATATACCTACTCCCATTACCTACAACTGCATGGCATTACTGATAAGCTGCGAGCTTTTGTTCTAAGCAATCATAAATACTACGTGCCACCTCTGGCACGTGTATGCTATAATCATGTCATAAGCAATACATGGAACACCTTGTATGAGTCAGCAAATAGTATCGAGACTTTTAATAGTCAGCACATTCAACATGTGTTTTCTTTTGTGAATGCATTTAATCCCACCCTGGACTTTGAAGATCTCGAAAACATGGATGACCGAGTCTTTGAATACTAGATGGGATTCTCTAAAAGTCAGTTTAATGTTTTGCTTGAAGAGGTCTCACGATTGTTGGAGATAAAAAGAGCTGGCAGCATTTTTATTAAAGATGAGAACTGGTGACTCAGACGAGAGAATCTTTACTTTACTAGACACTGGAAACTATTATAAATAAAATACGGGACATATTGTTCCAAGAATTTGTCCCAAGATATCTTGGCATAAATAGTTTAAGCCGGTAGGAGCTCTTAAACCATGGTTTGATGATTCCCAAAGACTTATATGGCAATAATAATGCAATTGTTATTTGTGATGGCACTTATATTTATGTGAACAAAAGTGCGAATTATTCTTTGCAGAAATTCAAATTCAAATTCAAATTCAAATTATATATTTGCTATAAATGGGGTGGTACATGTTGTGGTATTAAAGGTTCAATATAGTGCGAACAGGCCCATTTAGCCATGAAGATAGCATGCTAATTTAACATTATTATTATTATTTTAACATTATTATTATTAATTTAACATTATTATATATTATTATTATTATCATCATCATTGTTTGTGTATTGATTATAATTTCACTTTTATTAATTATACCTACTACTCTCCACCATTCAAAAAGTCTTTGACCGAATAAAATGTATTTGTAATTAACCAATCTTTCAGGGCTGGAATGAACTTATTTAATGGTAGTTCTTTAAATCGTTCTGGGATTTTATTGAAGATTTTAATGCACATCGCGTAACAATTTTTTTGAATTCTTTTCGACCTAGGTACCATGTCCAACACAAGTCTATTTGGATTTCTAATGTTGCCCCTTTTGGTGACATCCTTCGCTTGCTTAAATGTTTGCGGGTGCTGTCTTATGAATTTGCATACCTCGAGGATGTACTTAAAATATGGCCTACAAGATACGTCCGGAGCGATATCACATATGGACCTAATGCACCGTTTTTGTGCTATAAAAACCTTATCTATGTCTGTACCGTTACCCCATACCAACAACCCATACCTTAACACAGATTCGACATACGCAAGGTACGCTGTACATGCTGTAATTTGGCAAGATACATTTGCCAGTTTGTACAGAGCGAAAGAGAATCCATTTATCCTGTTTGCGATTTTTTCTATATGTTCCTTCCAGTTAAGTTTATCATTGATAACTATGCCAAGAAATGTCGTATTGTTAGCCATCGAGATGCTTAGTCCATTGTAATTTACATGTATGTTATCGTCATTAAAATTATTAAAATTAATTATTTGCGTTTTTAATAAATTAATTTGTAAATTATTGTAATTCAGCCAATTTATAATTGATGTCAAGGTATTATTGATGTCATTTTCGTGTTGTGCAATTGTCAGATTTTTATTTGTAGTTACTATTACTGACACATCATCAGCAAATAGTATAGTGTTATGGTGAGTAACTTCTGGCAAGTCGTTAATGTAGACCAGGAAGAGTAATGGGCCCAACACACTGCCCTGGGGAACTCCAAATTTATTTAAATCGTAGTTGGATCTCCTTACTTCAATACAGTCTTTGGCGGTTAATTGTGTCACATCAACACATTGATATCTATCATCTAGGTATGTCTTTAGCCAATTCAAAGCAGGTCCTCTAACACCATAATGCTCAAGTTTCATCAGAAGCTGCACATGTGAAACAAAATCAAATGCCTCAGACATATCAAGAAACATCACCGTTGTGTACATTTTTTCATTGACACTCTGAAGGATGTCGTTGACCAAAGAGAAAGCTGCATCTCTGGTAGATCTTCCTATTTGAAAACAGAATTGGTTCCCCACAATAACACCGTTCATCTTGAAGAAAGATGTAAGTTTCTCATGCATAACTTTTTCAAATATTTTTGAAAACACTGGCAGTACTGTAACATCATCATGGCGTGCCATCCTCAAAATGAAGTTTGGAGGTCAGCAGACGGTACACCCCTCGATCATGAGCGGCCTCCTTTAGTTGGCGATATCGCAGTCCGGTCCAGGCCACAATGTCATCTATCCACTTCCTTCGTGGTCGACCTGGTGGCCTCCTGCCTGGTATTTTTCCTTCTAACAGAAGCCTCAGGAATTCATGTTGCGGGCGCCTTTGTATGTGTCCAAAGAAGGCCACCTTCCTTTTCGCTATAACCGCCATCAGTTCTCTCCTGCACTTGGCTCGCTCCAGCACCTCTACGTTGGATGTAAAACTAGTCCACGGGATTTTAAACATCCTCCGCAATAACCACATCTCGAAGGCTTGCAGTCGGTTACATATTTCTTTCCTTAAGACCCACGTCTCACACCCATACAACAGTGTGGACCAAACGTAGCATTTCATGACGCGGTGCCTCAAAGGAAATGGGATTTTTGGGTCGCATAAAACCTTAGACATCTTGAAGAAAGCACTGTAACAGGTACTGTAACAGGGCGATAGTTACTCAGTGTCGTTTTGTCTCCTTTTTTGTGCAGAGGAAACAAACTTATTCCTTGCATAAATATAGGAATTTAATGAAACCATTTTTGATTGTGGCATGTGATGGATTTATTGTCGATTGTCTTGGCCCATATAAGGCGACCACTTCTGACTTTAAAATCATGAACAGTTTATTTCGTAACGAAAACTGTCCTCATAGATTATATTTCAGACCAAACGATACTTTTATTTTAGATAGAGGATTTCGGGAAAGTATAAATCTCTTAGAAGAATGTGGTTACAAAACGTGTATGCCAGAATCTTTATTAGAAGGTGAACACCAGCTAACCACGGCTCAAGCAAATAGAAGCCGCTGTGTGACAATTTGTAGATGGGTTGTGGAGGTGGTCAATGGCTACTTTAAACGAGATTATAAGCTGTTTAGGCAACCGTACTTCCATAAGACCCTTCCACATAGCATGGAAAATTTCAAGATTGCAGTGGCTTTACTTAATAAGTTTGGTGTTCGTCTTCGAGATAATCAATATGCACTGGAAATGTTGAGCATAATTCATGAAAGAATGAGTTTTGATAACAACCTGGCACACATTGTTGCAATGTTAAATATGAACCGGCGGTCCGCTAACTTTCTAAGTCTTACAGCAGATTCTACTAACTTAATATACTTTCCCAGGCTCGAATATAAAGATTTAATTTTATTCGCTATGGGGACGTACCAAATTCGACAAGCGCGGTCATATTATGGAGAACATGTGCGTCTCCATGTTGGATACACAGTTGAAGTCTGTACTGATTTGATTAATTCTTCTGAATTTAATTTAAGAGACAGTAATGAGACAACGCTAATCCGAGGCAAAATAAAATCTAGACACATATCTAGAAGACAATATTATGTCTATATTTTAATTAAAAATAATTTACATGGGCGATCAGGCATTATAGAATATTGCTGCAATTGCTTGGTTGGGCGTCGCACTGTAGGCTGCTGCGCTCATACCATGACAATTGTCTGGTACTTAGGATGGGCCAGACATGAAGATAACATATCCGCACCTGCAGAATTCCTCGATCCAATTTTTCTAAACGATGATGATGAAGACGAATAAATAAAAAGCCGAACGATGTAGTTTTATTTCTTTCTAAATGTGATAAAGTCAGTCAATCAGTAACAGCCTTTTGCTGTCCTACACATGACTTAGACTTTTCAAAAATAAAGAGGAATTTAGACTTCTTATACTAAGCTTCCCTGACAGTTTGTTAGTGTATAGGATGTAGTTTCGAGTTTTCCTTCTCTCGCAGTGATTGTATCTGCATAAGTTTTGATTCCTTAGTTGACTTGTATCAGAATGCAATCTGTCAGCATACAGAAATAGCTACTATTACACCTAGCAAATAACTTCCACCCTTTTAAACGGTCGGCTAAAATAAGGTTGCTAGAAGTATTAACATGTCAAACAAACGTCATTAACAATATGTTAGTACTTAACCTCGACATATTCAAAATCCAATCTTTTTTCCCAGACTTCTTTCGCTAGTTATTTTATTATGAGAATGGTCAAGTATAAATTCTCAAGTGTTTGAGATATTTTTGATATTTAAACGCTACCATTTTACTTTAAATAAAATTATGTATGGGGACTTGCCATTGTTCTTTAATTTAATAAATTTTTGATAAATAAATAAAAAAACGTATCTTTTCCCGCTTTCTTAAGTTTTGACATTTTAAGTTTTTGACACTTCTTGCTTCTGTTTTAACTTTCGAGTGAATGGACGTACTTTCTCAGCGATTTCGTGGATTTTTGAACTTTGACTTGGACTGCTTACGGACTCTGTTATCTATATTATTATCTGACCATCGGCGTGTATTATTGGACATTTTATTTAAGCTTCCGTTTTGGTTTTTGGTGACAATGTCGGTGCATAAGTGTTGTGTACCTAACTGCGATAATATTCGTAAGTAAATATAACATTTATGTTGGCTTTGGATTAGACCAGGTTTATGAAAGAAAAGTCACCTTAACTGATATATTTGCAGGCTCAAACAATACGATAATGCATTTGTTTCCTAATCCGAATGTGGATATGGAGAAGTTTCGAACTTGGATCTATGCAGTCGGTGGTGACATTCTAGCGCTTGAAAATAATAATATAATATATTCTACCACATACACACAATGCCATCTAGTCCCAAACTAAGCAGAGCTTGTACTATGGGTACTAGACAACTGATATAAATACATATATACTTTTTTTTTTGTAAATACATACATATTATACATAGAAACACCCAGACCAAATCAAACATCAAATGTTCATGCACACAAATGTTCGACTTGAGCGGGAATCGAACCCGCGACCTTTTTTTTTCCATATTGACACAAAAAATACATTACGGTGTTAGCTGTAAAACGTCAGAAAACCTTAACAGGTTTGTCTGGACGTTAAATCCCCCTTGAGCAATCTGTTAACATCATTTCACTTAGAAATAACTTAAAACTAAAAACAATGTTTATAACATAGAACCGACAATAGGCTAATACTCCTTATCGCTAAGAAACCGGTTCTCGAGCCGGCCGCTGCGATCTGTGTTGCGCTATGTGGTGTAGTTATGTAGAAGGAGTGTTGCACATTGCACAGGATGTTGCACTTTGTTCGATTCATCTACTATCACGGTTTGGTATGTTATGTTATTACAGCATAGAAATGAAGTATTTTTTATATTTATATTTATAGTTCTTATCCGTTAATTCAGTTTGTATTTTTATTGGAATGTCATTAATAAAAGATGGTATTAAATATCTGTTAGTTCGTTTTCCATAATAATTAATATTTCTGGGCACTTCTAATTTTGAGTGAGTTATTTTCCGTGTTATTATTTTATGATTTATTTTTATTTGTAATTTTTTATTATGATATTGTTCGATTAAGAGCTACATTTTTATTTTTAGTTGTATTGGCAATATTTTACAATATTTAAACAGGCACTGGCATTGTCACCAGCGCACACTGTGTTTTTTATTTTGTCTGGTATTAACAAAAGACTTGTGAGCTACCTGGAGACAAATCAACTATTTTCACCCAATCAATTTGGATTTCGACGAGGAGTTTCCACAGACGATGCTGTACTCCGCTTAACCACTACTATTACCAAGCATGTTGACATGGGTCATAAAGTAATTGGCATTTTCCTTGACCTGAAAAAAGCCTTCGATACAGTATCGATTCCTATCCTTCTATGGAAGCTCGACAAAATGGGTATTAGAAGTCACGTTCATCAATGGTTCCAAGATTTTCTATCGGGTAGACTACAGCGAGTAAGAGTGGGAAACTACTTGAGTGATGATGCGGTTTGTACTTTCGGCATTCCGCAGGGCAGCACCATTGGACCGACGTTGTTCCTAACCTATATAAATGGTCTGGCGGAACTGGCACTACCCAACGCGGAAGTCATAATGTTTGCCGATGACACGGTCATTCTTTTTCATGGCCATACGTGGGAGCAAACGAAAACTGTGGCTGAAGATGGTCTCGCGATAGTGTCAAGATGGCTCGAAAATAATCTCCTGACTCTGAACACCGGTAAGACAAAATTTATATGTTTCTGCAAAACCAGTGCTTCTCTCCCAACTTCGCAAATTAGCATAAAAATTCATAGTTTTTCGTGTAATAACCTTATAAACCGTGACCCATGCAGGTGCTCTCTGACTCGGGCAACATCTTTAAAATACCTAGGAGTTATTGTCGATGCGAAGCTGCAATGGGGATCACATATTTCGCATCTCACTGGCAGAGTCAGGAGATTGATTTACATATTCAAGCAAATGAGAACAGTTTCAAATACTAAACTTTTAATACAGACCTATAAAGCTCTCTGCGAGTGTGTGGTAAACTACTGCATCTGTTCTTGGGGTGACGAACTTGAACGTGCTCAGCGTGCCATCCTAAAAGTACTTATGTACCTACCGTTTCGACACCCAACAACTGATCTCTACACGCGTTCCGAGGTCCTGACCGTTCGTAAGCTTTACGTATACCAGGTGCTACAAAGATACCACCGAGCCGCCATTCCTTACCTACCTAATACAAACAAAAGACGATTCCGATGCCCCGTACCTAAGGTTCAATCCAGTTTTGCCCAGCGGGACTATGATTACTTGGCACCGAGTTTATATAACCGACTATACACCAAAAGCTCTGAGAAATTAAGTAGACATAAGTTTAAGGTATACTTACTGGCTAAACTCAAGGGTATGGACTATGACCAAATTGAATCCCTTCTGCGCAACCAGTTTAAATAAGCGTGAAAACTAAAAACATCGGTTACGCATAAATCCGACCACACACACACACTGACACAAAGATACAGACACACACACACACACACACACACTGACATATATACGTATGTCCACAAGTACATTCCATTATCATGATTTATAAATAATTTATAACTTATATTGTAAAACCATTGTACCTCTAATTAAGGAAGGCACTGACTCCTAAGATACAGGTTAATCAACCTAGTTTAGGAGACAGAGCACCTATCAAAATGTAACTTTGATGGTTCAATAAACTTGTTTGTTTGTTTGTTTGTTATAGTTTTTAGAATTCGTAGCTGCAAATTGTGTATTATATCTAAGCAGGTTTTGAATGTTCTTCCGTAGCTAGTGATTCCATATGAAATTATTGACTCACCAAGGGCAATGTATAAATTCAGTAGTACTTTAAAAGGAACCTTATATTTTAGTATTGCAAATTTCGCTAAAATTGTTCTCAGTTTGTCACAAATTGTATTGATGTGGTAGCCCCAGTTAAATCTGTCATCCACTACTAGACCTAGGTATTTATAGTTTGATACTTGCTCCAATAGTTCACAGTTACATGTATGGTTGTTATATTTAATTTCATGCAAGCATCGGTGACAGTGAGCTACTACTTCGATTGGTTTGTCGTAACTAAATAAGTGGTTGGATCGGACATGAATTATTTTGGTTTTATTGGCATGACATATGACTTACGACGTGGTGAGTCCCGATGGCATTCTTCACATGTCCATTCCAGGTTTTCAGCGTTGCGTAGTGCTGATAGTTGTTTCGACGATAGACCTGTGCATAACTGGTTGGCGTGTACTAACTTTCCACATTTATTGCATTCAAGTCCTGGTGACTTTTTTGTAATAATTTTATCACAATTATCACACTTCGTCATTTATTTTTATTTTTTTGAAGATGTGAGGGTAAATGTCACTAACTGCCAGAACACGAAAGCGGTTCGACTGCGCCGTGCGAAAGCTCACGAGTGACTGGAATAGCAGAACTTTGGAATAGCAGTCCGTTACACAAACCACTGCGCCATCCAGTCGTCAAAAAATAGTGTTATTTTCAAACTACGTCGGATTTGCCATGAACATTTCGAATCTGAATACTTAACCAGAAGCAATCAGCTTGCAAATAATTTAATGTAATGTAGTAGCGTTAGAATTAAAATTAATAATAATCAAAGCATAATACTGCAGGTTTGACCATGGACCATGAATTTGTATACTATTGTACTGGTTGAGGATTCTATTTATGGGTGATTGTTGGCCTAAATTAGTTCTGCAAAATTGTGTGTGGAATATTTTAACTATTTTATGTCTGGGGTAAGACAGGAATATTTAAAGATATTTTTTTTAATAGATTATTGTACTGTATGTTATTATTAATTAATTTATGAAGAAAACAGAGGTCTAAAATGTGTCTGCGATTAGAAAGAGTGGTAGTAAATTGATTTATATGATTTAAATTTAAATATATCGTCATAGTCGTAGAATAGTGTCGGTTTTGAAAAAAATACGAAATTCAGTTTTTACCATATTTGGATACTACACTGTATAAATATTATTACTACATTCAAGAAAAAATATTTGTATTTTAGATTTTAAGCTATTCAGTCGGTAAACTGACGGATTTGATAGGCGCTCAAAGTAAAATGACGCTTGAGTATACTCGTCTTTGCACGACGCGCGTGAATAGTCCGCCGCTCCCACCTGCGCACGACGCACCCGCGCAATCGCCACTATTCGTCGAACTCGCTCCCTCGTTGCATCGGATTAGATTTTTCTAAAAGAATTAGACTAGTTTATCTTTGTTTACCTAATTTTTAATTGTTTCGTGTATAGTTTTTATATACCATGTTAAAAGGTGTGCTACAATGAAAACAGGACGGTCAAAAGGAATGTTAAAACTTGTGAAAGAAACAAGCGAAAATGTACAAATTACGAGTTCTACTCAT
The DNA here is from genome assembly GCA_902825455.1 of Arctia plantaginis. Lineage (NCBI taxonomy): Eukaryota > Metazoa > Arthropoda > Insecta > Lepidoptera > Erebidae > Arctia > Arctia plantaginis. Next base: position 4,877,367 of record CADEBD010000286.1, on the reverse strand, counting down.
GAAGAGTGCTTTGATGAGGAGGACTGCATACCAGGGACTCCAGGTAAGTTAATGAATTATGTATTAACATTTTTTATTATTTGACTCTTGTATTTATACACAATTTTGAATAGTAAATAATTATATTGTCAGTTCTGACTATCCGTCGGTTTTCTACGGAAAATAATAAATCAATCTAGTGTGATTTACGTAAAAGTAAAAACTTCTATCTGATAATACAATATTATTCTGTTGAGTTTATATTATATTTAACAAAAAATAGATTTTCAAGTTGTGTGTAACAATATTACATTTTTCTATGGACATGATACTGACGCGTGATCACAACCGACGATATTCTGCGGACATGCTGTTTAATCGAATGGTCGTATCTAACGATCCCACTTTGTTCTTCGAAATAAATTCACTTCCACCTTTTTTCTATTGAAAAACTGTGATTATTTGTATGTATTTAATATATTTTTCTGTAAAAATATATTAAATACATAATAATAATCTGATCTGAGTTATAAAAGTTACATGTATAAATAAAAAAGCAATTTTTATTACTTTTATACTCTCGAATCATTTGACTTTGAATCATCTTACGGTTTATTGTAATCGTTGACCTGCGATATTCATAATTTATATTTTTTACATAGACTGATATCTTTTCAGAATGCCAATCGCCATTACCCCCGGGAGCACGCAACATAATTGAAAAGATGAATGATATTTATGAGGACATCTTTTCAGACGACGGACACGAAACAAGCAAAATCATAAAATTAACAAATGAAAATATGAACCCGAACATACACCATCTTCTGTTGCGAGAAATGATCCTTTTATGGTCGTGTATCAAAATGCATCCTCACCAGCTTTACTTCCGTCGGAAAATCAGCACGGTGCCGTGTCCTTAAATATCAGCTCGGCTTTAACCCCTTTAAATACCTCTACGTTGGTATCAGATCTGTCACCTTTTCCTCAACCGATTACTCCAGCTATTGATAATAACGGGCAAACACCTATCCCATCACCAGCAAAAATCCATGGTGAAGTATGTAACGATTTTCCTGGCCCTAATCCCGATGATGCAAGCTATAGCAACTGTCCGTCAAACAACACAGCTGTGTCTTCTTGCCAGTCGTCTCCAGTGCCTCTTATTCGATGTAGAGGTAAAAAACGTGTACGCAATTACGGTGATTGGAAAGAAGTTAATAGAAAGCGCTTAACGAATGCAGGAAAGGAATACTCCTCCAAAAAGGGCGTTATTATTCCAGCAAAATCAATAGATAAGCCTTGCACGTGTAGATGTGTTACACTATGTTGACTCTCGAAGAAAGATTGTGTGCATGCATTTGAAAAATTTTGGGAAATAGGGGATAGTGAGAAACAATGGTTGCATGTTGCAAATTATACTACAAAACAGAAGAAGAAAAGGGGTCTTCAAAGAGATTTAAAGCATAACCGTCATTTCACTTACAAGTACTTTTTGCCAAAGGGCTCAGCAAAAATAGAGGTTTGTAAAACCATGTTTTTAAGTACATATTCGATTAGTGAAAGATTAGTTCGGACAGCTTGGGATAAATATGATGGAAGCACTTTGATTGAAAAAGACATGAGAGGTAAACATAAAAATTATAATCGGATTGTTGATGATGAGATGATAAAGTCGGTTTGTGCCCATATTAATTCATTTGTACCGGTAGAGTCTCATTATAATAGAGCAGCGTCCAAAAGACTGTATTTAGATGGTGATTTGAGCATCGCGCGAATGTACAACTTATACAAAGAATGGCCTGAACTCGATAATTATTCAAATACATGTTGTAGCCTTAGACAGTACAGAGATATAATTAATTCTCACTTTAACTTGAGTTTCCATCTACCCAAAAAGGATACTTGTGATCAGTGTCACAGTTTTAAACAAACACAAAATCCATCTGACGACCTCAGAGAACAGTATGCAAAACATTTAAATAGTAAAAAACAAAGTAGGACCTTAAAAGAAAATGATAAAAATGACGCTATTACTTCTGATGGACGCATCGTTTGTGCTACCTTTGATTTTCAAAAGGTTATGTCGTGTCCTCGCGGGCAAATGGGTATATTGTATTACAAGCGAAAGCTGTCATGCTATGATTTCATCATTTACGATATTGCAGATAAACAAGGTTACTGCTATATGTGGGATGAAAATGTGGTCAAACGTGGGGCTAATGAAGTAGCCAGTTGCGTCTATGACTTCATAAAGAAATTTGTATCGAAGGGTGTGAAAGAATTTCGATTCTGGTCAGACAATTGCGCTGGCCAGAATCGAAATCGCATAGTATTTGGTATATATGCTCATGTCGCTAAAGAATATAATATAAATATAACACATAGATTTCTTGAAAAAGGACACACCCAAAACGAGGGGGATTCTGTCCACAGTGTGATAGAAAGGACTGCTGAGCATAAAACAATTTATACACCAGATGAATGGAAATTACTTGTACGTTGGGCTAAAGTAACCGGTGATTCTTATGAAGTTATAGACTTAAATCAGGCGTTAGTATTTGATTTTAAAGATCAACTAAAAAATAAGAACTGGGTTAAAAATACAGCTAACAACAAAGTTACTTGAACAGGCATAAAAGAAGTTAGTGTTGTTGGGACTCAGAGCAATAAAATCCAATACAAATATGCTTTATCTGATGATTATATGACTCTTATACTTCGAAAGGAGACTAGGAATTACAATACTCCACCCCTACATAAAGCTTATGTGGGTCCAATTCCAATCAGTAAGGATAAATATAAGGATCTTACTAGTCTTTGCGATTCCTTAATAATACCTACTAAATACCATTACTTTTTCAGAAACTTAATTCATGGGCATAATGTTTCTGATGATAACAATGAATCTGACTGAATATTGCAACAGAATTGTTTTATACGTTTTAATTACTTATTAATATTTCTAGTTGCTAAATCGTTACTATTTTGATCTCGAAAGTTGTGATTTTTAAGATTTTATTTATTTTAATAAATGTTGTTACTACTCGGTATACTTATAAGAATGATTGTGATACTTTAGATTAGTAATTTACCAAAAAAAGTAATCAGGTCCAAATAGCTTCAATATTATAGTCTTTTTAGTGTAAGTGGTACAGAAATAATGTTGTTGCTTAATTTAAGCTTAATGTTTATTAAATTGATTAAAAAAGAGTGTTTCTTACCTACTTATTATACCCTACTACCCCGACTTACCATATCAACTTATCATATCCGCCAAAATATTACTCGGTAAGTTGATAGAACATGATCGGAAAGTAACATTCGTCATTTTTTAAATAGTAACTGTCCGAAGAACAATGTCGGATAATAAGAATACTATGTGACTGTGTTGACTCCAAAGTAAAATGAAGCATGTGATTTTTATAGAAAATTGTGTAATTATTAGTTGTTATTTTTATTCTATTTTAAAACGAACCCTATTTTTCACTTGTATGCCAATTTTCATAATTACAGATTTAGAATTAAAAAAGTTATGTCAAAAAAACTAACATAATTATTTGAAATGGCTGCCCTGTAAAGTTCGATAAATGTCAGATCCGACACTATTCTACGACTTTGACGATATGATTATATTTAAAGCGTAATACACACAAAGAGCGGGCGCGGGTCGGCGCGGATCGGGACGGGAGTACGGCGGGTCTAGTTCTTTGTATTTATATGAAAGACATCACACTGGAAACGTGTGCGGGGCGGGTCGAGCGCGGGAGTAGCGCCCGCCGCCCGCCACTACAGTCAGCGCGCGGGTAAGCGGGTGGGGAGCGGGCATAACGTCATTCTATTCTTCGTAATACACGTACTCTCCGTAAGGCACTCACACTGGCGCGTGTGCGGGTCGTGCGCTGCGCGTGTCGACAGTTTGTTTTGTGAATATTTACAAAAAATAGTTCGATTTTTCTATGGATGTCAATGAAAAAATTATTGAATGTGTTCGTAAACATAGTTGTTTGTACGAACCAAGTGATAAAAACTACAAAAACGCTGTTTTGAAAGCTAGGCTATGGCAGCAGATTGTAAAACAATTAAATGAAACAAGTAAGTATTTTATTTTTATTTAATTATTAGTATTAAAATAGTTAACAAATTTTTCTCTAATTTGGAAAGATTCACTTGTTGACCGTCTATTTGTGGGGTTTATCGATGCTAATCCTCTTGTAGTAACCGACGTCGCCGCCATGTTTTGCGAAAAATCTAAGTCATAATTACCCCGTTTGACAATGATGTAGTTATGCAAACAAGTTGCAGCTTTGACCACATCTATTGCAGTTTCAACTTTACATTCCATAGGTCTTCTAAATACCCGCCATTTGTGTGTTAATATCCCAAAAGCATTTTCTACAACACGCCTTGCACGGCATAGTCTATAATTAAAGTTGGTTTTTCGTGTATCTTGTAACACTGTGGCCCTAGGAAAGGGTCTCATTAAATAAGTTTTAAGTCCAAATCCTTCATCGCCTATTAATACATGGGGAACGGGATCATCTGTGCCTGGTAACGGTTTTGGAGGCAATAACATGTTATAGCGAATATATTCTTGATAAAATCTTGAATTCTCAAAAATGGAGCTGTCTTATATAATAATAACTTCCGATATCAACCATGACAAACTTATAAAATGGATCTACTATGGCCAGTAGAACTATTGAAAATATATTTTTGTAACAAAAATAGTTTGAACCACTGTTAGCAGGACATTTAATATTAACATGTTTGCCGTCAATACTTCCAACACAATTAGGAAAATTCCATATTTCTCTATAACCCACTTCCGACTGCCTCCAGGTATCTTCTGAAGGCGTAGGCATGTATGTTGGTTGCAGTTTCTCCCATATGGCTTTACATACTTCTTTTACTACATTCGAAATAGTACTGGTTCCGAGTCGATAAGAGAATCCTATACTTTGATACAAATCACCAGTCGTTAGGTACCTGAAATAAAAATAAACTAATTTATTTTTCTAATTTGCAGGTGATACAATAAAGAAGAAGTGGAAAAGTATGAGGGATGGATACATTAAATATAAAAAGCAATTAAAAGGAACAACACGGAGTGAAAGAAAATCTATTAGCTTCATGTGGTCTGCGCAACTATCGTTTTTGGATAGTGGTATTAACCCCAGAGGAACTGCATCTAACGTTTCTGGAGACCACCCAACCGAAATCTCAGAAAATTCGGATATGCCAGCGACAGCGACGTTCGTCGAGCACGAATCCTTAGAATCTTCGAATCCAATATCGACTTTTCGATTATCATCGAACGAACCAATTGAAACACCCCGCCGGGTCAAAAAAAAGACTAGAGAGCCAGATGAGCCAGATGTCGACAACATGATTAAAAGCTACTTGGAAAAGAAAAAAACGAGGCACGACGATGTCGACTATTTATTTTTAAGCTACGCACAAACGTTCAAAAAATTATCGCAGCGGAAACAAGCTATGCTAAAAGTAGGTTTAGCTAAATTATTTTCCGAAGCAGAGATAAGCGAAATGTCGTCTACTGAATATGTAAACCAATCACCAGCTTATTCTGTGATGTCATTAATACCAGACAATACAAATTCAGAAGATTCATTTATTCACAAAAATGTAGAACAGATAAGTAATATGCCACAAGACTTATCGAATGCAATAGTTGGTGATCTCACGAATGTTTACTCAATTCATTCAGATAATGCACAATGTACGAGTACAAATATTCGCTCAGAAGATATGTCACTGAAAGATGTGCCTTCAACTTCATTTAATTCTACAAATATCTAAATAAGAAATATAACAACCATCGTGTGCCTTATTTCTAAAAAAAACGCCTATTGAGGCTATTGATACTATTCTTATGATTAATTAAAAAATAATAAATAAAAGCTTGCTTACTTTAAACAAACTGCGAGTTTTTTCTCTTGTAGTTTAAATATTCTTGTTCTCAGTTTATCATGTAACTCTTCAAAACTCGCCCTTGACATGTGAAAATATTTGTAGAAGCGATCCTCGTACGTTTCTAATTCTCTACACAGGCGATGATATTCTCCATATTGTAGTCTTTTTTTATTAATTTCATGAACCCAGATTCTTTTTCGTTTCTGAGCTCTTCTTTTCAAAATAAGTAGAAATAATAACTCTTCGTCCGTGTCCGAATCCCCCGACATTATCAATCACACTGCATGTGTTGCCTGCTGAATCCGCAGTTGCTAGCATGGCATGCCCGCGGCCGACCCGCCTACGGCCCGCGCCCGCGTTGTGTGTGAAGGCGACGAACAGCGCGTGTCACGTGAGACACACAACCCGCGCCCGCACCCGCTCTGTGTGTGTATTGCGCTTAAATGTAGTTTAGACTTTAAGCTTTTTGTTGAAATAAAAATATGATCACCATTCATTTCCTAAAATGTATAACATATTTACAGGGTTTTCAATCTCTAAGAGCCTTCCTTTGAAAAATATCACCAATACTATCTGCAATTTGGAAAATGTTGAAACCGATCATCAATCTACCTCTAAAGCGAACAATGATAAGACATCAACTAAGCAACCTGTGCTTGATGGTAATATTAAGTTTATTTTACATCTTATGCTGATATTAATGCCATTTATTAATTAGCACTTTTAACTTTTTGTCCCTTGTTAGTCATCAGTTTTAAAATAATTTCTTTGAACTTTATTAACTTTCGTTCAAAATAAAAATACATCTATATGCAACTTAGCAAATAGCTAGAGAAATTAACAAATGTCATGAATGATAATTAAAAAGTAATAATCATTTTTTCAGGATTTCCATCAACCTCTAAATGTAATATTTAAAGTATGGAACTAGTTCAGTCTACCTCAAAAGCCAGCATTGAAAAAGGGGAGAACGAATTAACAGATTCTAGTGTATTGAAAGATAAGATTAAAAAGTAACCTTATTAGTAGGATTATCTCTCACTTCAGATTTTACAAAAGAGATTTGCCTAGTTCATTTTTAGTATGACCTCGGTTTTACTAACCTAAAACATAAATACATACCTAAAATACACTGGTCATCAGAAAAACCGGCCCACCTACCTACATTTTACACGAAATCTCATGTTTTAATATGTTTAACTAGTGGTTGACCGTGCATTGGTAACGGTGCATTTCGCACCCTTACAGAAAATTTGTTTATCGACGCGTTTTTGGTTTGACGGTCGAATTTTATGACGTTTCAGCGAGCGCCGATCGACGGTGTCACGGACGAGAATAAAGGTCGGTGCTGATCGTCTATGGTAATATGTCGATTTAGTTTTTCTTGTTCTGGCAACATTTTTTGTCGCGTCGGCCCGGGTGAGATGAGAGAGGGCGAGAGATTGTAATTTTTTTTGATTAGTAATCCATATTTGTTTGCTGTAATCGAAGGCATACTTCATCTTTTAATGTTTGGCCGGTCTCGTTAATGACACGAGTTATTTGTTGGAATTGATATTTTCATTGTAAAGGTAAGTCTTGTTAAGCCGGATGGTTCATGCTTGGCTTATCGAGATTAGTTGTTTTAAATCTTTGTTTATTTGGTTACAGGAATTAATTATAATGCCGCTGCTTTGTTTGTGAAACGTTTTGGAACCCTGGTGAGTAAATTATTGTTTCTTACCAGATTTAGGATTCATCTTTTGAGAAATAACCTATAATTTTCGTTGTTTCAGGTGAATCAGGGTTTCTATTTATACCTTAATTTCTTGTTATACCTTATTTTCTTTACCTTACTTCAGATTTTTACTTAACCTCTAGTTCAATTCTCTTATTGGATTGTAATGTCATTACGTTACATTTGGATTTTGCCTCGCTACCGGCCCGACCCAGGGATTTAGTTTGCCGCAGAGCGTACCTATAATGGTAGAAAAAGCTGTTTAGCTGCAGTCCATTATCGGGAACCTTGGAATACTTACCCCGCCTCTACAACCACGTGGGAGCTGGTGTGAGATTTATTAGAATTGATTGTGCCCTAATTTCATTCGGACTGAGCCAAAGTCATTGGTATGTTTTTTTATATTAATTTGGTTGGCGTTGTGGCATCGGATACCGCAGGTCCCCAAGGGGTGTTATTTTTATTAAGGGAGTAGGTCGATGCTACAACTACCCTTAGATTCATTTCCTATTAAGTCTTTATGTGACTCTTTAAAACATATTTAATTTTAGTTTGTTTTATTCAGTTAAACAGATTGCATTAACGACAGTACTAATTTGAGTATAAGAATTACATATAGTAATTAGAACTTTAGGATACCATGTACTCTACAGACACTACGGGATAATAAACTGCCACTTGAACTTAACATCTTTGTATTTAATAGCTGCCCCCCATAGGATAGGATGTCTGTGTTCATTTAAGGATAGGGCACCTGGCGCCCGAGATTATTAGTTTTGTTAGGCTTTGTGGTGCCACCAGTTAGTTTATTCGTTTGTTTAGAACACAGATAACATTGACATTTACACAATTACATTCAAATATTTTATTTTTTATTTTTTAATATTACAGTATATTGTATAGCTTATTTTTATTTTTACCTTACAGGTGCGAAAAATCTGCCTTTATCTGAGAGGAACTCAAATGAAGCATCTTGGCTTCAAAAGAAATTGCACAAGCTCCAACTGTCCAAGAACTCCATGTCGACAAGGTTGAAAAAGGCTTTGAAATTATCCGAAAATGCAACATTCCAAAAGGCAGTAAGCAAATTTACTGTTTTTTTATTATTTCGTATTTATTATTCATGATGATGCAGTTTCGTGAAAGCAAAAAAAAAATGGGTAGGAGATTTAAGAAAGAAGAAAAGGTTTTAGCATTAGCTCTGTATTAACAGGGACCAAGAGCATACAGATGGCTCAGAAATGTTTTTATATTACCATCCCCCCTAACACTTAGTAGAATGATCTCCACAGCATCATTGAAAGCTGGAATAAATGAAATTATTTTTAAAGAACTAAAGACTAGAGATGAAAAGATGAACACAAAACAAAAGCTTTGTTTGCTCTTATTTGACGAAATTTCATTGATGCCCCATTTTGATTATAACCGAAAACGTGATGCAATTATTGATTTTATCGACAATGGAGAAGTCACGCACAATAAAATAGCTGACCATGCTTTGGTATTCATGATTAGAGGCATATATTATAATTACAAACAAGCTGTTGCGTATACTTTTTGCGCTGGTAGTACATACAAGGCTGAGCTAGCAGCTCAAATAAAAAATATAATATATAAGAAAAAATATAAAAATATAATATATAAGAAAATTGAACTCAGCAGGATTTAAGGTTATGGGGACCATTTGTGACCAGGGCTTTGCAAATGTCAGTGCGCTTAATTATCTAATTCAACAAACAAAAGAAAAATATTAAAAAAATAATATAGAACAAAGAAATAAGGTGTTCGAAATTGATGATGAAGAAATTATACCCATATATGATACCCCACATCTTCTAAAGGGGATTCGTAATACTTTACTTACAAAGAATTTAAAATGTAAGATGTAGGTGGTGAAGAAAAAACTGCAAAATTGGAGCATGTTTTGCAGTTGTACAAAGAAGACCCAGCTTACCAGGGTATAATGTTAATGCCAAAATTAACTGACAAACATATTGTGCCTGAGAAGATAGCCAAAATGAAAGTTAAATGTGCATCTCAGCTTTTTAGCCAATCTGTATCAGTCAACATGGGATATTTGGCAAGTAAGTTATCAAACATTATTTTTAATTTACTTGTGCAGTCGACAGGTGTAACATGTGGTGAGCTCTGCATTGGTTTTATTACATGTTTTGATTTAACTTGCAATGTATGTATGTATCTATGTATGTTCGGGTGGAATCTTGCAATTAGAAAAAAAGAAAAAAAATTAATTACATCAAACCTAAGGCAAACACGGACGACAAGGCAAGGACGACATCTGAGGTGTAGTTGCTTCTGCTATGGACTTGAAAGTGCCCAATACACGAAAGGTCCCGGGTTCGATTCCCGGCGAAACAAGTCTTTGTGTTGCTTATTCCGTTCTGGTCGTCCTTCGGAAGACACGTTAAGCCGTTGGTCCCAGTTGCTATCGTTAAGATTGCGACAAGCCATGTCAGAGGCCAGGCTTGTAAAAACTCTTACAAAAAACAAGCATTTAAATAAAACCTTGTTTAAAAAAAAAATATTCAGCAGCAAGATAAAATTAAATAACAGTAGCAGTTGTATGTCTATCCTTCTACAATAAAATATGCTTGTATTTTAGAATTTTCTGATGTAATCACATAATGAGTATAAATAAATGCTGCAATATGATTATTACTCGTATATAATAAAATTCATATATTTATGCTTAATTAATAATTAAAGGAATAATTTCAAAAGATTGTAAAAAAACAGCTGATTTATTTTATTTCTTGACAATTTGTTCGATGGGAGTCACAAAAATTAAAAAAAGAGGTCTGGCAAACCATTGCTTGGACCAGTTACACCATCTTCTGGACATCATAAAATATGGCGAGAAGCAAAAGAAGTATTAAAAACAATGAAGTTTGTTACCAGTAATGGCTTCACTGTCGTACCTTCAATAACTAATTGGCTGCAAAGTATTGAAAATATAGAATATTTAGTTCAAAAAATATTTACTCAATATGATTTGGCATCTCTGTGGATGAGGCACTTCAACCAAGACCCATTAGAAATTTTTTTTGGTAGCATTCGAAGCCATGGGTACAGAAATATAACACCCTCATGTGCTGGCTTCGAAGCCGCCTTTTCCTCTTTGCTTATAAATAATTTAAGTGCCTATCACTCCCCAGGGTCAAACTGTGAGCAAGACTCATGCACTGTCTTCCAATCAATAAAAATATTTTTTTTGAAAAATCTGAAGACAATAATTTTCTTATGGAAATTGATGATGATCTCTTATTAAATGACAATATTTTGCTTACATAGTGCCTAAAGTGATTAAAGTGCAGTGTTAATCTATCTCAATCGGACTATGATTTGTGTGACCGGGTTACGTTTTTACAAGCGAGTCGTACCTTCGAGTTATGTAGTGTAAATTTTGATCGAAAGTTCTCGAAGGAATATAATCGTTGGTATACAGAAAATAAAGCGTCACCCGGGGTACCCGAGAGATCGAAGGACACCGTTGTAAACTTATCAAACATGAGTTTAGATGATACAACAATGAACATCTTAGCTAAAGGCATGAACTTCGCTTCGACACCTAAACGAATACCGTTCGAGAATGTAATCAGTAGCGTCGAGGAATCGATTGCACGGAACAAAGTACCGCCCGGCGATGCCGATATCCTAAGACAGGACGTTGCGGTAATATTACGTCGGTCAAAGCCTCCGGCTAGTAATATCACTATCGAAGAGCGTCAAGCATTAAAAAACATTAGGGATAACCAGGATATTTTAATGCTTAAGGCCGACAAGGGAAACGCTACCGTAGTGATGAATACAACTGATTACAAAAGTAAAATACTTTAACTGTTGAGTGATAAAAAGGTTTATAAACCGGTAACATACAATCCCACGGCCAGAGTAACGCGAAAAATACGATCTCTAATCCGGGACAATGAGGACCTACTTTCAGAAGACGAGTACAACAGACTTTACAAACCAAAGTCACACCAGCCACCGAAATTATATGGTCTGCCTAAGATACACAAGCCTGACGTACCGCTGCGGCCTATTGTAAGTCAAATTGCTTCTCCTACTTACGATCTAGCAAAGCACGTTGCTTCAGTATTGCAACCACTTATAGGCAAAACACCGTCTTTTGTGAAAGACTCACGGCACTTCATACAAGTCATAAAAGATCTGACGTTGGAACCGGATTGCGTCATGGTGAGCTTTGACGTGGAGTCGCTTTTCACCAATGTTCCAATAAAGGAGTGCCTAAACGTCGTAAAAGACCTACTGAGAGACAACGGGCTGCCGTTAAACTATATGGATCTACTTGAACACTGTTTAGATGGCAACTATTTCCTTTTCCAAGGTCAACATTACCTCCAGATTGATGGTGTCGCGATGGGAAGTCCTGTAGCCCCAGTACTTGCCAACATCTGGATGGAACATTTTGAAGAGAAGGCTTTAAATCTCGGCCCGAATACCGTTAAGCTATGGAAGCGATACGTGGATGACATTTTCAGTATCGTCAAAGGAAACAAACAAGAAGTGGATCAATATATACAACATCTTAACTCTATTCACCCCAAAATGAGTTTTACATATGAAATGGAGACGGACAGGTCGTTGTCCTTCTTAGATGTTAAAGTAGCCGTGAGATCGGATGGGTCCTTGTTACACTGTGTGTACCGAGAACCTACTCATACGGACAGATACCTACACGCCACGTCTCATCATCACCTCCGGCACTTGCAATCTGTTATGACTTCACTCAAAAACAGAGCTTACAATCTCTGTGACCCTGAACATTTAGAACAGGAGCTAAAACATGTTCAGGAGGTACTCAAAGGTAACGGATATCAAGTGAAAGGAGGACGGAAGCAACCGAAAATAAGACGCCAGTATCCAGAAGTGAACAGGCAACCGGCCTATATGCCTTATGTCAAGGGAGTTACGTACAAGATCGGGTCTGTGCTAAAGAAATATTCCATTCCGACAGTATACACACCAGGCATAAAGGTTCACAACATCGTCGGCACACCGAAGGATATATTGCCACTACAAACTCCGGGTGTCTATAAAATAGACTGCAGCTGCGGAAGCTCATACATAGGCCAAACTAAGCGGACTATTGCAGAAAGGGTCAAAGAGCATATCGCTGGATTAAATTTCACCGCACGCAAGTCCTCTCCACCGAACGTCACTTTTACTCAAGAGTTGTATGTGAAGCGATTGAGATTAAAAAGCATAAAACTTTCAATCGGGAGGATGGTTTTAAATTATCTACAGCGTGGAATCCAGTGTTAAAAAACATACCACCTCGCTTTTCTGCGCAATCGGTTAAACACCAGAATAGGGACTCATCGGTTTGCTTACAGAATAGGGACACTGTTAGTGTGGTATGTGACGGTACATGGCGACACAAAAACAACAACAATATCGAAAATGTGCGGGTAGATGAAGAGCCTTCTACTTCACGGATTCGACGACGGAGGGCGTGCGCCGATGAGCCAGTCAGCCTGTGACCACGGCCGGTGCAACCTGGTCGAAACGTCAGGCAAACCAGAGGTATGTAATACCCTAAATAAGAGATCGCGTTAATTCCCGTTAAAATAATATTAATTAACACGAAAGTTTTCAAAAATTGTATTTCATGTAAAAATTATTTAATAGACGAAGATAACAACTCGTATATAGGTTTGAAAGAGACTTCAAAGTAAAAAATGTTTGACATAACCTGCTACAAGCTTAATTCAATGTTTTCACATATACAAGATATTGTCATTTATATTATTAGACATAATATTAAATGGAAAAATATAAAATCTTATATATATATATATATATATATATATATATATATATATATATATATATATATATATATATATATATATATATATATATATATATATATATAAATATATATGTATAAAGACCATGTTAGCAGTGCACGTAGATTACAATTTTATTTTATGCCAAAATCATAAATGTGATATAATACGGTATTTAGAAGATGTTTCATGTAATTTATTTCTATATACATAGTTGGTGCAAAGATGTAAATAAAATTATAAATGGCGCAAGAACTGATGTTGATGAGGAAGACTCGATACAAATAATGGCATTTGATTATAATAAGAAAAGAACAAAAAGAAAGAAATAATTTGTTTTTTATTTTCTATTCCCTGAACAAAAAATAATAATAAACTTCATTGTGCGATAGAAAATTCTATCGTATAATGAAGTTAAAATATAATTTGTTGCTCTACTGAGCTGCCTAGCTGACCAATATACATACAGTATAATATTTATGGTTATGTTTTTAATAATATTAGGTTATGTTCACACCACGAGTGGCGCTCATTTTTTAGAGTGACAACTCTATTAGGTTATGTTACTCTATGGCGGTTTCCATTCGATCGTAACAATTACTTTGTTTGTCTGTGTGAAATGATCTTTTTATTTAAATATAAAATTATTTGTGTGAAAAGATTTTATTATATTTATATTTATATAATGATTTTATTATATTTATATTCTTTATTTATGTTGTAAGTTTGTGCATTTACTTTGTTACAACGTAACACCGCCTTTCTCAAATCCGGTAAATGGATGGTTCCTTCTGGATTCTGTATTTCACCGTCACCTTCACTAACTCTCTCCACATTTCAATTAGCTTGCTTATTAGCTCTATGCCAATAAGGATGACAAATTCTGTCAGATGCTCTCAACTAAAACAACAGTAAAACGGTATTGGAATTTTTTCTTATGATTATTATGATTCGGTGGAAACAGTAAATAGATGGTCGGCAGAAAAGAAGCAAAAGACTGATAAGACAATTTCACATTTATTTCAAAACTATATTAAGGCATGGGTGAAGTAGATGAAATGGATCAGTCTATCTCACTGTACAGAAACAGCATTCATGGCAAAAATGGTGGTGGGTATTGTATACCTACATGATTGATATGGCCATAGCAAAGGCTTGGCGATTACGTATTCAGTGTAGGGAAGAACCTATGGATCAACTACTATTTCGACGAAGCATAGCCAGATTCTATCTAAAGCAATCACCCCAAAGACACTGCTCGTCCTTCATCGTTCAACATAGAGGGTCTGCAACTTGATGGTACAGATCACATTCCTGAAAAGCTTCCGAAACGCGTGCGCTGTGTCATTTTCCATAATAGAGGCCGATGGGGCTGCAAGAAATGCATGAAAACAATGTGCATTGAAAAACAGTATTTTAAAAATTACTACTCTTAAATGGACAATCCTACAAATTCCTGAAAAACTTTTTTTTCACTTTATTTTCGTATCCTCTAAAATTAATAAATAAACCAATTTTCTAAAAAATCTTTTTAGTTTTATTTTAACCATTAATGGGTTAAAATAATTATGACAAGAAGTTAAATTTGCTACTACCTATTTGGAGATATTTAAAAAGATTTTTATATCTAATAAGAAATTGTTCCTCATTTTTTCTATTTATGTAAAAGTTTATCTTGTCTGGTCGCACCAGATTCTAGACTATTCAGATTTTTTTATATGTTGAAAGATAAATATTTACCACTAGAGTTATGTCCTTATAACCAATGCCATCCCATAATGGCCTTATTGTTAATTAGGACATTAAGATAAGTGTCATATCACTTCCTGGTAATGTCACACAGGAAACATTAGTTTTGTATACCCAATCCCTTGTTCTAAGAATTGTATTTATGATAAGCTTTTTATTCAATAAACAGTTCTGAATTGCTCTCCAAGCGGAGCACACGTCTCTAGTGTTTTTAAAAAGCCTTTCGCCTTCGCCTACAACCTAACTGGCGCAGTCTGTAAACGTGAAATAAGGAAAAGTGTGATATTTTGGGAAGTATCCTGAAATAATGCTAAATTCTTTCACGGCAAAGAACCCACAGTGGGTGCAGTGCATCAAAGGCAGAAACCACGTAAGACGGCAGACTCAATCTTCATCAAAGCCTACAAATCGGCAATGCTCGTGGGGTAAGTTTTAACTCAATTTATGCCCGAGAATCCTCTATTTTAGTCCTGACGACTCCTATAAACTGCAACTGTGTAGTGTTTAGTCTAAGGTACATTTTGCTTTTCATTGTGTATGTCACCGCAAAAACAACGTGACCATATTTTCACATTTTTACCCTTAATTTGTTATCTAAAAATGGTTACTGAAAAGGGGGCTCAGGGTGAAAAATTCTTTATAGAAGCAAAGCCGGTAACTGCCGACTTCGCGATTTTCTCAAAATTGTTACCCAGTTACGATGGGAACAAGAAAACACTAGCGTTTTACATCGAAGGTGTAGAAAACGGCCTAAATATTTTAACTAATATAGAAGACCCTTGCATTACGTGTCTTATTAGAAATAAACTCACGGGAAAAGCTGTTGAGGCTTTATCTCAAAGCCCAGGCACAAGGACCTGGACTTATATTAAGGATACCCTATTAAGACAATTCGCGAATTTAGGTCCGAACTGCAGTTAGTACAAAAGCTAATGGAAACGAATAGGGAAAATAGTTCACTAGACGCGTTTGGAGATAAAATAAGAAGCTTTATGACTACATTAATTTCAAAAAACCCTGAAAAAATATTTATTATGAGCAAATGGCACTTGAAACTTTTCTGGACAGATTAAACCCGATTACGGCAATCTTGATAAAAATCAAATATATTACAGATTTAGAGCAGGCTATTACCGTAGCAAAACAGGAAGAGTTAAAACTCAGAGCAAAGCATGCCATACAGAACAAAATTAGCCCGCCTAAAACTAACACCAATATTAAATTTAATAAACAAATATAAAATACGTCCTTTACAAAAAAAAGAAAATTTGTATAAAAGGCAGACGTCTAATAGTTCAGAACCAAATCAAAAAATTCACTATCAGGAGGGAGTTGACTCGGATGAAGAACAAGACGACATTCCCGAGGAAAACCCTGAGAAGGAATTTTCCGACACAAATGACGGAAATTTTCTATTAGACTTGGAAAAAGACACAACAACCTAATTTACATAAACAGCATTAAAAATTACAATCGTCTCCCTTACATTTACATTAATGAACTAGGTGGCAGATTCTTAATAGATACAGGCGCATCACAATCCCTAATTATGGGCGCTACACACGGCTAAGATACTATAATATTTTATCCTAAGATTTAAAATTAATATATATTAGGCCATCACAGACGACGAAGATACGATAATATATTGTAAGCTTTCGTCGCGACCGCACGTGTCCTGTGTTGAACCAATATACAGAGTGATTTAACTATGGCTCATGCTTGCCTGCTAGATTTATTGGATAGCTCATCTGGTGACGATTCCGATTTTGAATTTGATGTACATATAATTCTTGCACGCTCTAGAAGAAGATCCATTTGGGTAGAAATTCATATTAAAAATAGGAAAGACCGTGGAGAATAAAATATTTTGGAAGATCTCTCAGAAAAGAAGTTTCATGAGTATTTTAAAATCTCAAGAGAAGTTTTCGACGCACTTCACAGTTTAGTTCAAAGAGATATTGAGAAACAAAATACAAACATGCGTCAATGTATATCTTCAAAAGAAAGACTTGCAGTATGCTTAAGGTAAGAACATTGCACTTCTGTCTAAAAACTCAAACTTTGCTGTGGGAATACAGTCCGCCTGTCTTTACAAGTTACAATTTACAAGTAAAAAGCTAGTTACAGCATTTTTTAACCATGAAGTTTATGTTTTTGTGAGAATCCAGCTTTATATTTGTAAATTGTAACTTGTACCTCCGTAAGACGAGGCACAGTTTAGCTTAACCAATATAAATAAAACATTACAAACCGATATTATTACAACCGATTTATTGATAAAAACAATGGTTTTGACAGTCAGAATACAAAGTTGGAACATAGTAGGTTAGTAGGTATTTACTCAAAATTTGATTGTTCTAAATAGTTGCGAATGTTACACATTGAGGATGCATCTTCCGAAACATTCTGCTGGTGACTTTCTGGAATAGTTTCTGTAATGATGTACGATTGTGATGTATTATGCAGGGGATCCGTCGCTGAATAGTTAGACATCGCTGAATGGGAATGGGATGTATTGTCTATAGGTACATGAAATGGTGAATTGCCTCTAATAGTCCGGGAGGTACCGTTGCAAATGAAAAAGTCATAGTAAGCCGGCTGATATTGTCATCGATGGTTGATCTAATATGACCAATAAGTGAACCAACCGTCAGCTGCTCAAGTAGCGGTGGGTGCGGGTGTGTGTGGTTCCGGAAGTGGTGAAAAAAAATTAAAAAATAAGTCATAGTACGCCGGCTGAAATTCTTTTCATAAATATTTTACATCATACAGAGCTAAAAAAAAATCGTCAGCTGCATAGTGGAGGGGGGATTATGCGTCAGCCGCTCGCTTGAACTTGTAAAAAAACACGTAAAATAAAGTTATAGTACGCCGGATGAAATTTAACTAACTGATTGTTTAAATTAACAAAAGTACGAAAACAACAATCAGCTGCGTGGGTAGCGGTGGAAAGACCGTCAGCTGACGCAGTAAAAGTTAAAAATATTGGAGCATTGCTACTACGCTGTCTCCTTTTAAACACATATTTCGACATAGATTCTGTCTCACTCCTCGATATTTAAGGTTGGTAGAACTATCAAGTGTCACTTGCAATTGACACGACTTCTCACCAGTCACTTTATCTTGTTAGGTTATTTTGGTGGAAGTTTTCGGCAAATTTCTCACTTCACAGTAATTAATCAAGTGTGACTCCGATTTTCCTGCACTTTCCACAACTGGATCTTTGTTGATAGTAGCAGAGTAGTGTTATTAGCACGGGTTTAAGTACAGTTTCGAGATATTTTTGTCGAGACTGATACGTCTGTTGCTTACCAAGCCGAAACCGGAATCAACACATATTTAAACACATATTTCGACATAGATTCTGGAGCTGCCTGAGACCATAACACGACCTTCGGGTTACCCAAGCCTCTCCCCCTAAAATTTCAAAGGAACATCAGTTTCGGTTGTACTCTTTGAAAGAACGGACGCAAGTTCGAATATGTCGAAGATCCAACCGTAAAAAAAAAAATTGTATTCCACGTTTGTAAGGTAGATTTCGATGCTCACGTTACCATAAGATGCTCAGATACGGATATGTTTATCATAATGCTTGGCAATATGAATGCTATTCAAAACGATTTGAAAATTACCATGCACATTGGTTTCGGGAATTCCCAAAGATTCGTAAATAAACGTTTATTACGAAATTACACGAAAATTTGGGAACCAATTTGTGCTCTACGTTGCCAGGGTTTCATGCTCTCACAGGCTGCGATTTCAATCCTGCATTTTACCGGAAAGGAAAAAATAAGCCTCTACAATTGTTGCGAAAATCTCAGGCATATAATGCAAGCATTGGGTAATATTGCAAATATCCCGAATTGTACAATAGACCACGTCTTCGCAACGATTGAAGAATTTGTTTGTCGTCTGTACGGATTCAAAGGTATAAACGATGTCAACGCTACACGAGTCGCCACGTTTAGTAAATAACTAATAATAGAAACTAATAATAAGAACGATATGCTGAAGTGGAAAAACCGTATCGATGGAGCTATCTTCCCACCATGTAAATCGGAGCTACGCCAGCATTTACTGCGAACTGCATATATCGCGCACCTTTGGGAGCCATGCTAACCTTCAAGAGCCTTCTCAATTATCTCCCATTGACTGGGGATGGGAAGAAAAAGAAGACAAATATGTTTTCAAATGGTTCGAGGGATATCAAGTACCCCCATCAGTCGGCAGTATAACGGATAAAATAAAATATTGCTGGTATGGAATTTTTGTTGTTGACACTTTATTTGAGCGTGTATATTCTGGTATGCGAATTTTAATGATTAACCTGTTCATTTACAGGTGATGAAGAAGAGGCTCGAGATCAGGAACACGAAAGTTCTGATAACGATTCATCTGGGGACGATGACGATAGCGATACTATATATTACGAATAATTCTATATCGATTTCTATCTTTCTATCTCTTTTTTTTTTAAATTCCCTTTATATTAGTTGATGATATTATTTTATATTATGCATTTCTTTCATCTATGTAAAATAAAACAAGAAAAACACCAAAATATTTTCGTACGATATTGTTACACATGCTATTAACTTCTCGAGATTATCATTAAATTTTCAATATGCCGGTTGAAATTAGACAATACTGTAGTGTAATAGTTACGTTTGCAAAAACAATCAGTCAGTTGGGGGCGGACAGGGGAGTTCTGTCAGCTGGACCCTGAAAGAAACTGTGCATTACTCGAATAATCTATATCCTTAGTGCGTCAGCTGACGGTCTTTCCACCGCTACCCACGCAGCTGATTGTTGTTTTCGTACTTTTGATAATTTAAACAATCACTTAGTTAAATTTCATCCGGCGTACTATAACTTTATTTTACGTGTTTTTTTACAAGTTCAAGCGAGCGGCTGACGCATAATCCCCCCTCCACTATGCAGCTGACGATTTTTTTTTAGCTCTGTATGATGTAAAATATTTATGAAATGAAATTCAGCCGGCGTACTATGACTTAATTTTTTTTTTCACCACTTCCGGAACCTTTCAATCTTACACCCACCGCGGGTGCGTCAGCTGACGCTCGGTTTACTTATCAGTCATTCGACATCTATTGAACAAGATGGCAACCGACCGGCGTAAAAACACTACCTAAAATGCAACGGTACCTCCCGGACTATAAAGCTATGTACATCTGTAGATTATCTCTCAGAAGAATTCTTCGATTGATTCATATGTTCTTCTTTAGCTTCCATAACTATATTGAATAATTGACGCTGCACCTTGAGTTGGAGTGCTTCTGGAAGTGTTTGAGTGGTCATACACATACTTGAAAAAAATATTTCCAATGCTGCGGTCTGTTTCGGCACGAAAGTAGTATTTCTTTTCTTAAATCATTTCGTTGAGCAGATCGCTCTGCCCTCATTCTCTGCTCCTTTTCCATGACCGATATTAGTGGTCTAGTTCACTATCATATGAGTCTTCAGTATAGTGCGGTTCTCCTTGATCGCTATTTTGATTGGATGAAGATGAAATTTTTGTAAATCTTTGACGATTTTGCATTCAAGGTAAAATGAATTCCATCTGTTTTTCATATTTCCATTGATGCTTGGAAGTAGCCGCTTGGCCAGAGACAGTTTTCTTTTTGGAGATAGCTTGGCGATGACCGTCTCTTAGTTTCTTCCACAAATCTCGAGTCTCTGCAACTGAAACAAAGCATAATTTGTTACAGGTATGGCGACTGGTGTATCTTTTCGAAGTATTGGTTACAGTTACAGAATTGGCGAGTCAACAATCTCGAAAATTGTAGTAGAAGTGTGTGACGCATTATGGATAAGACTACAACCAATAGTATTGAAAGAACCGATTCAAGCCGAATGGAAACAGATTGCCATAGATTTTAAAAGAGTGTGCCAGTTTGACCATTGCTGTGGGGCAATAGATGGCAAACATGTGGTGATTCAATGCCCACCGAACTCAGGATCAATATATTTTAACTATAAAAAAACATTCTCTATTGTTTTATTGGCTGTATGTGACTCACAACGCAAGTTTATTGTAGTAGATATTGGATCTATGGGCCGATTCAGTGACAGTGGTATATTTAGCGAAAGCGAATTTGGTGAGAAGCTAAAAAGTGGTAATATACGATTTCCTGAAGAAGAACCTTTAACTGAGGGTGGTATTAACATGCCTTACGTCTTAGTTGGAGATGAAGCCTTTCCATTACTAAAAAATCGAATGCGGCCATATCTAAAAGAATGTCTGACTGCAAGTCGAAGAATATTTAATTATAGACTCAGCAGAGCACGCCGCCACGGTACTATTATAATACAGTAGTGTAACTCGGCCGCATGATAGAAATAACTGCCTACAGCCGCGCGGTACTTAAACATGCGTTAGGGCTGCCCGTCTCCAGCATTTTAATTATATTTGCTTTCTTTCTGTTTCTATTTAGATTTGTGATTGTAAATATCCTTTTTATATAAATAAATGAAATACTTTGTATATTGAATAGGAAGTGTTCAATAAAAATGCGTGTTGTTTTTTGATTGGTAGATTTAATTATTTTATTTTCTTTCTGCATTGGAGGAGTTCAAGTTTCAGTTTTAAAACATCTAAATATTATATATGAGTCTAGCTGTTGTTGTTAATACCGAGAAAATAAAACCAGTTTTTAGTGGTATATGTTGTTATAGTAGCAGCAGAAACACTTTGTGAAAATTTAGAAAACTATCTAATGACACACAGACGGTAAAAAAATAATTCTAGTATTATTCATACACACAGATAATAAACAAATGTTATTAAAAATAAAATACCACGTCTTTACTTTGAATTATGCAAAGTAACAAAACACACATGCACCGAAGTTTTAACACAAGCGTAAGTAGGTAGGTACCTACCGTATCATGATTCATTCAGAACCGCATATAACTACCTATTTCACTCGTCTCAATAACTTTCCGTTACTCTATTCGCTTTATTTATTAATCCAAACACCTTTTTTTTCGTAAGATAAAAGGAAATACCTATCCATTAAAAAGACACACATTATGTACCTACCTACTAGTAAGTAAAATTATTTTATAGTCTTACCTTTCAGAGTTTCCAGGTAATTTAAAAAAACTTATGTCTGGATGTGTTATTGACGAATTCATACAACCAAAAACAGCACAATATTTCCTACTCGTCATATTAACTGATTTTAAGAGAAAAAATCGCGCTGTTATTGTTAAAAAAAACAACACACCGTCCGTTCGACACTGCTGTACAGCCGTGACTGTCTGCGCCCCGAGCGCACCCCGAGATCGAGACGCGTAGGTATAGCTCGCGTTTCGTCCGTTTGTATGAAGTTGGAGTACTGTATTATAATTATACCGTGACGCCGCGTTATTGAAAATGCGTTTGGAATATTGGCTTCTCGATTTCGGATATACAGACGACCAATTGCATGTAAAGTTGACTTAGCGGACAAAATCGTTAAAGCTACTATAGTTTTGCATAATTATTGTATACAAAACACAAATGATTATTTTTCTGGTGAAAATTATGCAGGTCTCATAGTTAGAAATGAAAATCAGCTGGTATCATTAAGTAACAACGGATTTCGTTATTCTGATGATAGCTTTATGATACGAAAAGAATTCTGCCATTATTTCAACTCCTCTGGCAGTTTACCATGGCAGTCGAACCGAATCCAGCAAAGATTATTTATTTATTTATTTTTATTTTTTATTTTTACACTTCCTGCATTACAGTTTGCACGAGGCGGACTTAATGCCACATGGCAGTATCTACCAGTCAACCTTAAGATGGTTCAGTAAGGGGCATGGCAGGTGCACATATATTATGTAATAAGAAGAGAAGCTATGAAAATATAACATTAATTTGATAATACTATTTGAAAAAGATAGACGAATACATAGATAACTATTAATATATTATACATACGGAATATAATAAATACAATAAAGTTTGGGTGACGATATCATGAGGATATTTCTGCTAGCTGTTTCCTGTACAATTCGCGGACTTTAGCTTTGAACGTGTCACGACTTCCTGACATCCTGATCTCAAGCGCATTCCATAGTAGGATAGACTGGACAGCAAATGAAGAATGAACAAGAGAAGAAGTGTGGATTGGATTCAAGAGTAAATGATTATTAGTGGACCGAAGATCTCTGTCATGGTTGGAGCATAGCGGTTTAAGCTGTGAAGTGAGATAAGTGGGAGCTGTAGGATTATTAAGAAGAGAATAAAGGGTAGTCAAGGCGCGCAAGCTACGGCGCTGACGTATAGGTAACCATGACAGCTGGGATCGATAGGCAGACACATGGTCATACTTGCGGAGGTTGAAGATGAATCGAATGCAATTATTGAGAAGTCGATCAAGTTTGTTGAGTAGATCTGCATTCAGGTCGAGATAGCATACATCACCATAATCGATGATTGGAAAGATCAAAGCCTGTACAAGCATTAACTTAGTAGTATGTGGAAGAAAGTTTTTTAGCCGATACAGTGATCGCAAGGTTCCAGTGACTTTTTGACTTACGTTTGCAACCTGCTGTTGCCAAGTGAGGCTGGAGTCAATCCATAAGCCAAGATCTTTGACAAATGGACTGATCAGTATGTCGGATCCGTTGTAAACGATCGCCGGCAGGTTTGATGTGTTTAATCTGCTCATCATTCTGGGGCTACCTATAATTATGGACTGACACTTGGAGGGATTCACACTTACGCCGAAACGCTCAGACCAGTTTTTGATTGCTACTAAATCACTGTTAATGTTTTGAATTGCTGCCACTATATTATCGAGGCTGGTCTGTGCGTAGATTTGAAGGTCATCCGCATACAAATGATACGCACACCGAAGATCGAGAGTAATAAGATTGATAAACATCGAGAATAGGAGAGGAGATAAAATACCACCTTGCGGAACGCCAGCAGCAAGATCACACCAACTTGATGATGCTTCATCAATGCGGACCGACTGCCGACGTCCACGAAGATAAGATGAAAACCATTCAAGTGCTTCGGTGGAGACCATGTAATGGGTGAGGATAGATATGAGGATATCGTGGTTGACTGTGTTAAAGGCGTTGGAGAAGTCAATCAGGATTAGAATAGTAACTTTTGCGTCTTCCACACCATTCCTAATATCGCTGGTCATTTTAAGCATAGCTGTAACTGTGCTATGTCCAGGTCTGAATCCTGATTGAAGTGGGCTGAGGATATTGTTTTGGTGGATAAACTTGGAGAGTTGTTTATGAACACACGCCTCTAGTACTTTGGATAGGAAAGGGAGAATTGAAATGGGTCGGAAATGGCTCGGTAGGGAAGGATTTGGAATCTTTGGAAGAGGGCGAACGTATGCGCTGCGCCATGCGGCTGGAAAGTGTCTGGAGTAAAGGGAGAAGTTGATTATATGGGAGATTGCAGGAAGAAGTTGGTCCAATACGGTGACTATCATAAAGCGGCTTAAATCGTCACAGCCCACAGCTTTAGATGTTATTTTATACCAAACATTGAAATAAACAATGTCTAAACTAAATATCATTAGGTTTTACATAATAATTAGGTACCTATGTCATGTCGTATCAAATAAAAGTTAGTCAGTTATTTATTTAGATAGTTACATGTCAACCTAATAAAAGCGTAGTAATAATAAAAATGCTTACCGTTGGCCAAGTCGCATTCCTTTGCCACCTCTATCCACGCTGCTTCCTTAAAATCATTCAGTTTATATTCTTCAGAGTCCAATTTCTATAGACAAGGATATTTGCGTACGGTTTCAATTAGTCGTTCCATTTCGATTAGGTATATGAAATCTTGAAATAATAGTTGTGGCTTTAAAACCATAGAAACATTTAACAACTGAATAGAAGAGTATTTTTATTTTATATCTTTACACCATTTTGAATTTTTACAAAGCACACAAATAATTTGAGAGAACTAGACATGTTTCTACTTTCAGTGATTTAAACGGAATAATAAATATTTACACAATTCATACAATGGTAAACTAAACTGACATTCCAAATTTAACATAATTAAAAATAAAACATTTACATAAACCAAACAGGATTTAGAGTTGATATCAAAAGAGTATCTATGTATACGAGTATCTGAGATTACCAATCAACATGAAAACTGGTAAATTATAAAAACAACAACGAATAGATCTAAAACCAAAGTAAGAAGGTTCGAGAAACACGTGCAACACCTCTTCTCCTCTCTGCTCGCTCCACTGTACTGAGTAAAGTCGAATTTACATTACGAAATTAGTGGCATGAAATTAATTTCGTGACAGTAGTTTTACCAACAGTTTCATGTAATTTAATATTTTTGTAATGCATGCATTAATTTCATGAATGCAAATGAATTTCGTGCCGGCGTTGAAAATGGCGAACCAACGATGGAGTACAAATAAAAATATACAATTCATTAATGAATATCAGCGACAAGAGTGTCTGTGGGATCCGAAACACCTACAATATAAAAATTGGGATGCCCGAGATGCGGCCTACAAAATAATTATGGAAGCCATGGAGATGCAAAATGTCAAAGAAGTTGTTGCTAAAATACGATCACTTCGAAATACTTACAACAATGAGTTGTTAAAGGCAAAAAAATCTAATACTACGGGTATGGCAACTAATGATCTGTATATTTCTAAAATTCCTTGGCAGTGTCATTTGGATTTTTTGAAAAATATTGACAGTTACACTAGAGAAAATACAGAAAATGTGGTAAGTATAATTTATTCTACAATATTACAATGGATGTTTCGCTTTTGCCTCCTTGCATTTAAAAAATCATTCTCTCTTGCCATTCTACATGCCCATCTCCAACAAAGTAGTCAGTATAACCTTGTCTTATGAGGGTTGCATTTCTAGAATGATTTCTACCCAGATTACGGAGTGGGGAAAAAACTCCTTGGGTTACCGTCCGCCGTGAACCTTCCAATAATTCTCCCGTTTCTGGATTTTCTTCCTCATTCAAACCCGATTCTATGTAAGTCGATGAAATAGTTTTCAGCCAATCATGCAAGACACAACATGTCTTTACTATTCTGTCCACAGTTTCTGGCAATACCGGGATAGGCTTCTCGAATGTCCGAAACTTACTAACTAAGACACCAAAAGTATTTTCTACAGTCCTTTGAGCTCTGCCTAATCTGTAGTTGAAATTTTTTTGTTAGTTTGATAAGTTTAATCGACGACTATATGGTGTCATAAGATATTCGGTTAGGGGGAAAGCTTGATCTCCCAACAAAACTATTCCTTCAGGAGCGTTCAAGGAGCGTTCCTCCAACATTGTTTTTAAATTTGATCTAGCAAAAATGCCCCCATCAGAAGCACGACCATAATGACCCACGTTGATATATCTAAATTTTAAATTACTGTCACAGACTGCTAGAAGGACTATACTGAAAGTTCCCTTGTAATTATAGTAATAAGTTCCTGAACGCGCTGGACAACGTATTTGGACATGTTTGCCATCTATAGCACCACCACATAACGGAAAATTACATTTGTGACTAAAACCATCAACTATCTCGCTCCAAGTTTCTTCTGTGTTTGCCATCTGTAAAGAAAAAAGGTTATTAAAAATATAATTCATTGTTTCAGGCACCAAATACCCAGGCAACTTCTACTTCAGAATCTGAGAGCCAAGATTTTACCGTATCATCCATACCTACAAGAAATAAAAGAAAAATAAAAGGTCCCCTACTGCAGGCAGTAGATGCATTAGAAAAAGTTTCAACGCAGCACTTTTCAAATGCTACTAATGATGAATTTGATCTTTTTGGACAAACTCAACAGCTCAACAGTTACGGGCACTTCCTCTTAAAATAGCTCTGGAAACAGAGGAAATGATTTTGTCAATAGTCCGAAAGCAACGAATCAAATTAGCAAAACAACAGACATCAACTGAACAAGTTCGCCTTCCAGCTTTATCCTCGGAACCCGATACCTTTGCTTCTACCAGTGGTACCAGTGGTGTAATAACAGACAGTATCCTTATGATGAGGACTACGGCGTACTCGCACGGGCTGTAGCAAGCATTCATGATACTTCTATGCCGGAGTACAAATTGAGTTATGATCAATATTAATTATTAAATACCCTAAGTTGTTGATTGTTTGTAGCTAGTACCAAATAAAAAATAAAAAATAATTTGCTTACCACAATAAAGTTTTTTAATTCTTTGTAGACTGCATCCAGGATCTCAGGCACAAATTTCGATATACTGCATGATGGCACCCTGAATTCGTATGATAAAGACTAAAAACTATTTACAGATGCTAAAAAGTGCAGCGTAATTTGAAGTTTAAGTTTTGCTGGTAACGCTTCTCGACATATCGTATCTTGTTTAGATATTTTGTTAGACACTCGTCAGTAAAAAATTAAAATTATCTTCACTCATTCGAAAATAGTTTTTATAGCTCTCAGGATCTTCATCTGCTAATTCAGAGACTAACTTCATTGCACCTAAATGCCTTCTTGTTAACCATCCTCGAATCCACCAACGTCTTTTTTTCTTGATAGTCTTTTTTTAAGTTTATATATAAGCATTTCTTTAGCTACATTGAATATGGCAAAATATAGCTTTGATGCTGATGGCGCCATGGTTACTGCGATACTGTGGATTTCGCGACACTAGTTTTTTTTACGAAATTACTTTCGGATATATCGAAACTACTTTCTTGAAACTGAGTTCAAAATGCATGACACTAATTTCGTAATGTAAACTCCGCTTAAGGAAGAAAATTCCAGATGCGCGTGAGCCGATCCTACGCTATGTAGAGATAGAATTTGCCGCACAATTTCGTAGAAATGAAATTGAACACAAACCTAAGTACAAATCTCAACAACCTGTATTCGCATTTTATATCTTAACATATTAAGGTACGATATATGTATTTAATAACTTAAGATGTTATGTTACGATAAATTCTCATATCGCTCTCTATCTTACGATACGAAAATATGAAATAAATATTATCTTCGTCGTGTGTAATGGTCCATTGAATAGTATGGCGAGCGATATTGTATCTTAAGATAAAATATTATAGTATCTTAGGCGTGTGTAGCGCCCTTCAGTGCCTTTTTTGGTTTGAAAGTGATCCCATTAGCGACATCCACCGTTCAACAGGTTATGGGCCCAGCATATTTATATTTTTAGCTGGAAACAAAAGATTATTTTGAAAATAACTGCTGAGGAATTTGAAAATATTTTGAAAAATAATGAGCAGACTGCGACCACGACGGCAAGAGTTTTTCTAGTGATGAAGAGGAGGCGATTGAGGGAGGAGCAATTCAAAGGGAAACAATTGAGGAAGGGGCGGTTGAAGAAGAAGTAGCAATTGACGGTGTTGAAAATGAAGCGAGTGCAGAGGCGGATGAAGTGGTTTGTGAAGAAACAATTGGAGATGTGAGGAATGTAGATTTTGATGATTGTTTTTTTTATAAACCGATTTAAAAAAAAATAAAAAAAAATCGGCTTACTGCGAAGAAGAGTCGATGAAGGTCCTGGTCGCGATGGTCCTGCTTGAATGGGTCCAGATGGTCCCATGAGAGCGGCCTCACGAGGAACATGGGAAGGCTGTTGACAAAAGTCTCGCCCAACTAATTTAGTTGTTAGACTTTGCAATGCTGCGAGAATGTCCGAGAGCCTCCCCACTAATGATTCCATCGTGCTAACCCAGGTTGGGATAGCAGTGGATGGATTTTTTTTTTTTTTTTTTTTACGTGTGGAAATCCCCTCGGACCGTCACCCCGCCGGGGCTCTCGTTCGGCGGGGCGGTGTGTCGGACTCGAACCGACTAAAACCACACGGTGTGCCCTCTTTGCGCTTCCAGTTTAGGAGGGGTCCAGGTAGCTATCTCCTTCTGGACCCTCCTTCTGAAAAAAAAAAAAAAACAAAAAAAAAAAAAAAAAAAAACAGCAGTGGATGGATGGCCTGATGGATTATCTACCCCTTGTTGATTGCCTCGAGCCTCAAATCCTTCATCAATGGCCTTTATGATTTTCGCTTCTAATGCACATACTGAGAGGTTGTCGATTCCAGTTTCTCCTTCCGGTAAGGAAAGACCTTGGTTGTTGTACTTAGTATTATGATGTTTTGTTTTATAAAAAAAAATATTACACCTTTTCAACAGGAAACAGTCTCCAAAACGTACAGAATGTCGCCTAGTGATGGGGACACCTGCCACGCCACCACCTCCTAAACTTATGCCCTGGCAGTTGACAAAACAACATACTCCAACTAGGTGATATATTTATTATCCGTTTCAAAGATCCATTGTATATGCATTCAAAACTTCTCTCTCTAACTCCAAATCATTTTTTTACAGTATACAGTCACCATCGTCAGTGCTATCACCATCGCCAGGTCTTGAAAAGCCTTCGCGCAGTCAAAGAAGACGTTCATTTGAAATTGATAGCATATTTTTATGTTAATAATATTTACATGGTACTACATTACTACATTACAATGTTACTTATTTAAGTGTGTACTTATTTAACTGTAGGTATTCTAGTTTTGCGTGGAAGTGCCAGGGTTTTCTCCCCTTCTTGTTGACTGGGTGACTGGGAATCTTGGTAATAAAATAGTAATATTCGTAATTATCTTAAACTATATCGTATCGCTCAGATTGAACAGTGTCTTATTTAGTTCCAGCGAAGCCTTCCACCAGCACAGTGCAGCCTTCCACTAGCAAAGTGCAGCCTTCGACCAGCAAAGCGCAGCCTTCCACCAGTACAGCAAAAGCAATATACGAGCAAGGTAAGATATCAAAACATATTATTAATCAATCTCAAGATCATGTTCATGAACGTTTATGCATTTCGCCATGGTCTACCACGTCATCCTTCACCAGTGAAGGGAAGAAAGTTATCACAGGGAAAGGTGAGACTGATATTGTGTGTTTCTTTGTAAAAACAGATCCTTAAATTAAAAAAGTTTGAGCAGCCCAATTGAAATATAAATATAACAAGGAAACACAGATAAAAACAACAAAGATATAATAATGGAAAAGACAAGAGTATCAATGATAATGCTGTTCACCTTAATAGCACTAGCCGAATCAAAAGACCAGTCTGATCACTGCATAAACTCAAAAAACAGAATGTGCCAAAACCAAAAGGGAAGTTTATCGCTACATATTAATGCATGTGGGGAGCTTTTTTCCATATCTGGGGCTTTTCAATAAGTGCTTGCAGCTTCATGGAATCCTGCTCTACTCATCCCAAGGACTGGAAATGTAGTGTTGGCGGGCATCCAATTGACTGTTACCACTGTATAAATAGAGACCATATCGTTAAATTTAAAGAGAATCACAACACCAAAAAACAAAGAATGTCATGTGTCATATATAAATATGAATAAATAAAAATAATAAATATCCAAAAAATAATTACTGAAAAATAACTAAAGAATTTCGATATCGCCTAGTACTTTGGATTATGGAAGTCTGATGGCAGTCGCTCTATTTTAAAAACGAAGTTCAGCCGTGTCGCAGTAGGCTGAAAGCCGACCCAACCTAGTTTGGAAAAAGGATCAGTTGAAAAAGAAAGGAAGATCGATCTTTGATGATAAATTTTAACTTCACCTTTGAGTTTCTAATCATAATTTCTATTTAATATTTACTTTAGCCAATAATTCAACAACAATCTGAACGAAAATACCCGACAGGAATACGCAGGCGCCTGTCAATATGAAGTGTGACTTCAGACTTTCAGTGTGTTTTTTATTTTATTTTGGACTGTTTTTATATTTATTTTAAATAATTTTTATTTAACACGTTCGTTGCATTACGAGATCTATCAGATCTCTTGCAGGACTTTTGTATTGTGCGTTGAATATAATAGTGTTGTTTCACTCCTTGCGGGAGGATCTAACGTGTATAGTTCTTTAGGTATGAGTAGGACAAATATACATATTTGCTTCCTACTTAAAGATGAATTCAAGGACATTAAAAAAGAAATTAGAGATGGATTAGGTCCCTAACGCACAGTACTGTAATTATTTTCATTCCTTGCGTTAGAAGATATGTCGGTACTCGTGGAATCGTACGCCTCGTAGACGCAAGAGAGGGAAGGTGGGCGGCGCGGGCGCTGCGTAACTCGTTTTAGTGTTGTCCTAGCATCGACGTGGGAGGTCGCGCGCACGTTTGCGAAATAACACTCGCGTATATACCTACGTGTTGATTATCATTTTTGTTATACAATGAGTGCTTTTAAAAGAAAAAAGTGTAAAAAATCTATTTATTTTGGTGAGATTTCCAACAAAAAATCAACGCCGGATTATACTGCTGCATCGTCCAGTAAAATAAAAATTTTGGAAAATGTTCAAATTTGCCCTCCATTGGCTAATAATGACAGTGATTCTGATTATGAAATATTTGACGCACCTAAAAAGAAAATGGTGAACCTTTCTACGTTGGAGCACACGCAGCTAAGTAATGAAAATAATATATATATCAGCCCATGTACTGATATTTATAGTTTGTTTCTAACTGACGATATTATTGATAAAATAGTAGAAGAAACTAATAAATACGCAGATAAATATTTATTAGAAAAAGAAATTACAGCAAAATCACGCTCTAAAGCTTGGAAACCTACAGATGCAAATGAAATGCGCCAGTTTTTCAGTATCATACTTACGATGGGTTTAAATAAGGTTCCACATTTTCACGATTATTGGTCAAAGAAATCCATTTACAGAAACGAATATATATGCTCTCTCATGGGAAGAGATAGATTTATCTTGCTTCTAAAGTTTTGGCATTTCAGCGATGAAAGAAATGATACTGAAGATAGACTCTACAAAATTCGACAAATACTTAATATGTTAAATAATCGTTTTAGAGATATTTTAACTCCAGGAAAATTTATCGTGATAGACGAATCAATGATTCCCTGGCGCGGGAGACTTATTTTTCGCCAATACTTAAAAAATAAATCGCATAAATATGGAGTTAAATTATATAAACTATGTACTCCTGAGAGGTACACTTTTAAAACCATAGTATATACAGGTAAAGAAGGAAATAGCAGAGAAGTGAACCATGGAAAAAATTTAGTTATGAAGCTCATAGAGGGTCTAGAAAATGAAGGTCGAGTTTTAGTAGCCGATAACTTTTATTCTTCTCTTGATTTAGTAGAGGAACTCTTAGAAAAGAAAACATTTTACTGTGGCACGCTAAGATCAAACCGAAGAGGACTTCCCAAGCAATTTATGTCTAAAAAATTGAAAAAAGGTGAAGTTGAAGGGATAATGCTGCCTAGTGGTGTGAAAGTTATTAAATGGCACGATAAGCGCCAAGTTTCAATGATAACTTCCTGTAAAGCACATAAAGCGTCTCTAGTAGATACAGGTAAGATACATAAGAGAACTAATGAAATGATCAGAAAGCCACTGTGCATTTTAACTTATAATGATAATAAAAAAGGGATAGACTACTCAGATCAAATGTCGGCATACTATACTACTGTAGTATAGATAAAAATTACTTACAGAAAGTTTGAGAAAAATAAAAGTTGTATTGGAAGGTAGTAGCACAAGTTTATTTACACTCACAGAAGGAGAAACAAGACTCACAACAATTAACACAGCACAAGAAACAGTCAAGAGAAAATTTAATATATAATGTCACAGATTTACACGTTATATTTATACATAGAATTTATATGTTTCATAGGCAACAAAATAGGTTTCGCGTCCGAGGGCAGTACGAGAACTAATTCTATGCAGCGGTCGATGCGCTTGCACCGACCGACGGCGGAAACAACAGGACTCGAAGATTAGGGTGTGGTCCCACTACACCGAATGAAATATAAATAAATATTATTCGATTTACTTAAATTATTTATATAAAGTGAAAGTGTATCTGGTAGTATAGAATATGTAAATAAATACTACATATTATATTGTAATGATATATAGAGTATAATAATAAGATATATGTAATTATATTAGTTATAGAAATGTTTAGATAGAAGGAAGATAGTATTGGAATATTATATAGTATAGACGTGTATGTATGTATTTGTGTATACCTCCTACACTACTTTACGACGAGGTCTAAAGTGGTATCGGAAAGTGATGATGGAATTTTTATTTGGTACTGCACTCATAAACGCATGGATAATATACAATGCAAATACAGACAAGAAAATGTCAAAAAAAGAATTCACAGAATCAATCATCGAAACATTCGGAGGCCGAAAAATTTCTGGAACAGGTATGATTAACTTACTATTGCACAAATTACTATTTTTAATACAACTCGTGTGACAACAAGCGTGTATATAAAACCTGCAGGTTTCTTGTGACAAAATATCTAATGTAAAGCAGATACACTAGGCCATCCCTCTTGCCTAAGAGTGCTCAAAATACTAGACACATACTTGTGTACTTACCTACTGCGTTTTTCTCACCATTTTTGCAGAGTAGGTATCATGTTGTAGTCCATTTTTTTGAGGAAACACATCTTAATTTGTTCTAAACATAACCGTTTAGGTTCAAGGGTATGCGGATAAATCCGATGGCGAGCGTGGTGGTGTCAGAAGATTGCCGTGGTCAACATACCTAACAGTTCTTCGAAAACAAACTGTTCTTACTCATAAAGGTAGCTAAAATCTCTCCAGAAACTTAGGTAATGGTTCCAGACAACGCGTAAGCTTAGCATCGTCAACTAACTGCAGCACGCTTTGCATGAAACTGAGCATATTATGCACTTTAATCATTCGAGTTTACTGAACAAAAATCTTCTTGGATACAATACAAATAACATAAATTAAAGAGGGGAGACATTATTTCCAATATAATATCTGCCTGCCTTTTTTTCGATATTACGTGGTTTTTATTTTTTTGTGTTTGAAACGCGTTATGTACCTACTTCTTCTGTTGATTGCCTGAAAATGTTTGGTTGTTTTTGAGATTGTCTTAGCTTAGTAGGATTTCTGGTGGGCTTTGCTACTTATCAATAATGCTAGAGTGTTTTAATTATGTAAGCATTATACTACACAGGGGGGAGGGGGGGGGGGGTTCACATCACTCTCTGGTAAGTTTCTGGTAGCCTAAATTTCGGTTATTAAAACAAAAACGTTGTTATAGTAAACTTACAAGAGACCTGTGACATCCAGCTTTTATTTAATACCTCCGTATATTTTTTTAAAGCAACAACAGCCTAAGAACAAAAATATACATAAGACACTCGAACAACGAAACTAATAAAATTAGATTCCATCGCATTTACTTCACTGACATAGTTGCATGCTGTTTATTTATACAATGCACTTTATTACAGAATTACCCGAAGGAAGATGTACTGATCATGTTTTCCAACGTGGCGACAAAAAAAGACGTTGTGTGGGTTGTTACGAAAAATTACGACGCACATTAAACAGCACTGACGCTTCTAAAAAAACCAAACGAATTGTTACCATTTGCGCGCAATGCAAGCAATCAATGTGCTTACCATGTTTTAATGAAAACACTTTGCATAATTAATAAAACTTTTTCAATCGACAACTGAGATATTATTTTATTCACATCACTACTTACTACACATATTGAACTATCTTCCGTTGCGGTACGAGATACAATCGATATCATTTTTTTTTTTTTGGTATTTGTAGTTTATTCAAATGTCATAACTGCGTGCGAACCTAGCAAAATATAAAGCAATAGGCTATCTTTCACCCACAAAAACTTCAAAATATATTTGATTGTTTTTTTGGAAGATATAAACTATTTTGAAAACTGTATCTTTAGGAGACCGATTAGGTCTCAAACGCACCAAATGGTAGGTTAGTTTGGAGATCTTTTAGGTCTCCAAAGCACCAGCTGAAAGTTTTTTGAAAGTGATGGCGCAGGGAACGTGTTAATTTAAATGTTCGTAAACACCAGTGGCAATGTGACAGTGTGTTCAGGTCAACCAGCTGTTTCAGCAAGTAATCTCGTTCGCTGCCCTATTTGTTCACAGGATCGTTTTTTTAAAGGTGAGCGAGGCTTGAAGGTACATTTTGGTAAAATTCACAAGTCCCAAAACGTGCCTTTATGTACTTCTGATCCTACATCTCTTAGTCAAACTCCAGCAAATACTACACAAAACCCTTTTTGGCAAAAATTAACCCACTTAAAAAATTCTGTTCCTATTCTCAAGAGAGTCCCCCGAGGTGCAAGGCCCACAGTGGCTGATTGTTTAGCCAATTGTGTAGGCCTTGTTGTTCGGGAAAATTCAATAGCCGCCTGGGAACAACTACTTACCTTCCCTTATAGAATTTTACACCTAAAAAAAACAAATAGTACCCAAAAATCTTTGACGACCCAAATTAAAGAGAATTGCCTTAATACTACCTATTTTGACCCAAAATTATCTACTCTATGTAATCATAAACACAAAAATTTCGCTTACGTTGAGACAAAACTAAGGGAAGGTGATATAAGGGGAGCAGCTAGGCTGCTTTTTAGCAGCGATGTGGTAGCGCCTTACTCGCCTGAAACAGTCGCAGACCTGAAGAATAAGCATCCCACACCTCAGGATGATCTCTCCTTTCCTGAACCACCTGCCACCGATAGCGAACATCTTATTGTTACTGCCAAGGAAGTTCTAGCGGCCATTTGTTCCTTTTGGAGTGGATCTGCTGGCGGTCTCGACGGCTTGACACCACAGCATCTAAAAGATCTGGTTTGTTCCAGTGCTGGAGAGGCTGGCGATGCTCTCTTGAAGGAGCTGACGGCTTTAGTGAATCTTATGCTCTCTGGCAATGTGGACGATGGCATCATTGATATTTTGTATGGAGCCAACTTATGTGCCCTACGTAAGAACGATGGTGGCATTCGTCCGATTGCCGTAGGGTGTACCTTGCGACGTATGGTAGCCAAAATTTGTTGCAAATATTACAGCGCTGAACTTGCAGCAAAATTTCAACCATTACAAATTGGTTTTGGCTCGAAAGGTGGTTGTGAGGCTGCCATACACGCCCTGTCCACGTACCTTGGCAGTCAGAATGCGGAGGTTATCTTGAAGGTTGACCTGAGGAATGCCTTTAATTCTGTTAATAGGGACATTTTGTTGACCCAAGCAAAATTGGAAACCCCTAAAATTTATAAATTTCTTTGGCAATGTTATAGATATCCAACAAAACTTATTTACAAGGATAATCTTTTGGACTCGGCCGTCGGATGTCAACAAGGTGATCCTTTGGGACCAGTTATCTTCAGTTTAGCAATACACCCTATTATTGAGCAGGTAAAGTCTAAATTTAACATTTGGTACCTTGACGATGGAACTCTAGGAGGGGAAGTAGATACAGTTTTAGAAGATTTATCTTTTATAAAAAATAAATTTAGATCCATTGGCTTAGAACTCAACTCTGACAAATGCGAAATTTTTATTTGTGACAATACAGACAGACTCGCGACTGTACAAAAATTCAATTCTTTAGCACCCAACATTAAACTTTTAGAAAAAAATTCTCTTCGCCTTCTTGGATGTCCAGTCTTGGAAGATGGTTTTCAATCTTTTATAGAAAACAAAATTAAAATTTTTGGTGATTTTTCGGATCTTTTACTTAAAATTAATGTTCATTCGGCTTTTACTATACTCCGTTTTTGTCTTTTTGTACCTAAATTTATACATGCACTTCGGTCATCCCCACTTTGGAAACACCCATCACTTTTAGAAAAAGTTGACAAAATTATTCAAAACACTCTCAGTAAAGTGTTGAATATAGCTTTTAATGATCGAACCTGGCTCCAAGCATCCTTACCGTCGGGCTCTTGTTACCGCCGGCGTACCAGCTGTACGTGAACCCAATGGTCTGGTTTGAGACGATGGAAAGAGACCGGACGGTATGTCGTTACTGCCATGGAAGATGGGTAAGCCTTTGGTGTGGGACGCAACCTGCGTCGACACCTTTGCCAAGCACTGCTGGTTACGCCGGCGCTGCTGCTGCATCTGCAGAAACCCTCAAACGGCGTAAATATCAGAATTTAGTAGGAAATTACATTTTTGAACCGTTTGGGGTCGAAACTTTAGGGTCATGGGGTCCAAGTGCTCGTACTATATATAAACAGCTAGCTAAACTACTGATTGATACTTCTCGTGATCAGAAAGCTGGTCTTTTTCTAGCACAGAGAATTAGCATTGCCATTCAACGTGGCAATGCTGCCAGTCTTCTGGGAACGCTACCAGTAGGCGATGATGCGGAGGAATTTTTTGATGCTTGTATGTAGATAGTGTTAATGCTGTAAATATTCTAACTTAATTTTATTTAATTTTTATTTAATTTTTATTTTTGTACTAGATACTAGAATTTCCTCCCTTATTTTTCACTTTCTTGCACCTTTTATTAGCTTTAAAAATTGTTGTTGTTATATTTAAGTGTATTTCACTGAATTTACTCAACTATTTTTCGTTCATGGACCTTTATATAGTTTCATGAATTTCTGAGGCACAGTATTTTCTTTTGTATCCGCTTTTCCTCTCTGGCGGACTACTCACCGGCTGACCCAGTGGAGAGATTCAAGAGATTACCTCAGGGCGCCTTGTATGAGAATAGAAGTGTGTGCGTGTGGGAAACCTATGGGACTCTTTAGAGGAAAACAACTTACACCTCAGTTATACATACATGTATATTTCAGAGAAAAAGTAGATCAAATTAAACTAATTAAACAGTGTGGGTACACGAAAAAGAAAAAAAAACCGCAGCGGTGCGCGTTAGAGCCGAGCTGATGGTGCTCGGTGCCTCCTCGTCGTCCCTCCAGGAGGTTACTTCCTCTTCCGCCCGAGTCGGCTATTTATATTAGATATGGATAAAAGTTTAACAAATTACAATTATAAGTTTAAGTACGTAACTCTTGGGTACGGCTGTCCGCTTGCGTCGTGAGCCGCGCAATCACCAGCTTTGCCAGAGGGTACCGAGAAACTTGAGTCTGTACCAGAAGGCCACAAAAGAGCAAGCACACCGTCTAAGACTGACCGTCTTGACCCCGAAATCTGGGACCCTACGAATGGATTAGCACTCATATAAATTAAACAGGTTCCAGAAACAAATAGGTTTAAGAAGAATTGAGAGAATACTTACCACATTAGTGGGTAGATTATAACAGACTACATATTACGAAATTCAAATTACACGACAATCAAAACACTATATAAGATCGGAAGGCACGAGATAGCAGTGTCTCCCGTGGCAGAAAGCCCAACCTATATATCCTCGGTTCAGGAATCTTCCAGAAGTTAACCCCTCCTCATCATTTCACTTTGACATTTACATTGAGAAAGAAAACAACGCTAACAAAATCAAAAGTAACTTGCTTTCCACCATAGCTGAACACTCCCAATACCTATGCAATTTTTCATGACAGATTACCAGAACAGATTAAAAAGTAAGTCTTTTTAATTAAACTATCATGTCTCAAAAAAACGCCATCTAGTGGTCCGAAAGTGAACAAAGGAGATCAATACCGTAGCTACAAACTACTTTAGATAAATCAACAACAAAGCGATGCGGCCAAACAGGTGCCGCTTTTATCAATATCGTACGTATCACAAATGCACAAAAAAAATAACTGTTACACTTTTGCTTGATCCAGATCTACTCACGAGTGAGGCTTCGGCTTTACTTAACGACTGGTGCCGACCGATGGAGGACAACAGTGATGATGATATGGAAGAGTTGGTGGCTGTCAATGAAGAAGCCATTACGCTCACACGCATAGGGCTAGCGTTCTTGCCTGACTTTTTGACAAAGACTGAGACTGACTGGTTCATTGAGCATGACACTGACTCGAATAGAATTCTACATGACCTTTTGCCCACAGACAACCTAAATTTTAACTGGACAAGTGTCCCAACTACTTTTCGAGGTTAGAGAGAGACATTTAAAGAGCCCTGTAAACGATCAAATTTGATTGACAAAGGGCAATGCCCCAAAACGCCCAACAATTTGCTTTTGTTAGAAAAAACCATCTTATTTTCTGTTTATTAATTGGGGTATTCATTTATCCTGACAAGTCTGCAACATTTAAACAGAAAATAAAAGTACCGAAAAGATATAAGTGAAATTACGTTAATCCGTATTTCATTGGTTTCTGGCAAAATATTAAGTGTTCCCAATTACTAATTTCGTTCAAAAAATCGATTATTTATGATGTCGGCTGTGTTTGGCAGAAAATAGCGCTAGGAAGCGCTTGTAAGCAAAATAGCGATCGCTAAGCGGAAAGCGCTGTCAAATGACACATATATTTTACTATTTTTTGGACTGACATTATTATTTATTTTAATATTACTTGAAACTAATTGCACAAAACATTTTATAAATTCTACTTTTAAAACAAACAAAATAAATAAGCAAAATGGCGTATTGTGTCAGCGCTACTGAAGTTAGCAAACGTGTCCTGGCCGAAAACTGTGTCAGCGCTAGTAAGCGCTACTAAGCGCTTCCTAGCGCTATTTTCTGCCAAACACAGCCATTATTTTAT
This sequence comes from Arctia plantaginis, assembly GCA_902825455.1. Lineage (NCBI taxonomy): Eukaryota > Metazoa > Arthropoda > Insecta > Lepidoptera > Erebidae > Arctia > Arctia plantaginis. The sequence goes on along the minus strand of CADEBD010000286.1, from coordinate 4,837,646 downwards.
AGCTATATTATTCGATTATCGGTAATTATTATGATTTCATTATGTTAGTGCTAATATTATTTATTTATTTATTGTTTATTTTAGGCATAATCGCCCATAAGGATGTAACAAAAGTTAAATTAAATTACATTACTAATACACAAAAACTTAATACGCAAAACCTTTAAATTAATTTTTTCAGCAGATAAACACGGCGGAATACAACAGACACTAACTGATTACCATAATCAAGTCAGAAAAGATGCCTTGAGTCTTCTCAAGAGCCCGTAAAATAAATAAATAATAAATTAATATTCCTTATTTCGTTAATGCTTATGATGTTACGATAATAATATAAGCGAATTGCTAGAATTACCATAAACTCTTAAAATCATAGCAAAGACGCTACTGTAGAATTTAATAGTAGAATTTAGTAATAGTCATTCTTGTATGTTCTTAAAAATACTTTTAAGATATAATAAAATACATTAAAAAAAAAACTAAAAGGCGTACAGAATTTAAAGGCACCTCGTAGATTATTATTTCATATTAAATTATATTTTACAAATAATCGATAACCATTTCCGATTTTATGGCTGTTAAGTGGCAACATCGAATGCATTAAAACAGCAAGGACACAATCTGTCACCATTACGTGAAATCACAACTTCATTTGCATTTCTATTATTTGTTTGTTTTCTTACAATACAACTAATAAGCTTTCTAAATGGACTTCGACAATTTTTCTTACCCTACTGATCACGGCCTGAACATGGATCCCGCTCCCGCTTCTCACGATAACTCCTGCACGAACTTGGACTCAATATCCATTGAAAATGATGACCCCAGCTCTCACACCGGCCAGAGTTCTTCACAGCCCACAGTAACTCTTTCAAGAGGACATTCACGCTGTGTCAATTGTGGTATAAACGTCACACAGATGCGAAGACATTTGTTGGAAATAGAAGAAGTTCGAAATCTAATACAACAATGGGTTCGACCACAGCAGGTAAATAGTTAATCCATGACATTTCTTCCTATTAGAAATGCTTTTTAGCTGAGATGACTTAAAATAAATTTAAATATCTAATAATAATGGTATCTTTATTATTAGGTACAAGTTTCGAGTGAAAATGTAGTGTGCCACTCGTGTTGGATTGCAGCCTGGAATGAAATACGAAATCCAACTAGTGAACAGCAGAATGCACCGATTGTTGGTAATGGACTTGTGTGCATCAGCTGTGGCAGGTCACTTTTAAGTATAAGATCACACTCACTCTGTTCTGATTCTCCACGTGAGGAACTGATAAGGAATGTGATTGTGCAACAGATTGCACCACGTGAGGTAAGTGTATAACAGTTTTTAATTTATGTGTATAAAATGTAGCCTAAGTTATTCGCTGATAATATAACTTTCCATTGTTAAAAGAATTGTGTGATAGCGTAACAAACAAACAATCTCACTTTCACATTTAACATAAAGTATTGGTTATGGATTAGCCGCAAACTAGCTGGTGTGTTCACATCATTGCACTGGAATGAAAGTATATGACGTTAAAGTTTTTTCATGTTAACAGTTGTTTAGCCCAGTGGGCTGTATTTTTCTAACCATTTATCTAGTTTAATTTGATTTTGTTTACTTCATTTATGGTTTAATTATTGTTTCAGTTGCCATCATCATCTCGTGTGTGTCATAATTGCTGGCGAAGGACTGATAGAGGCCTTCGTCCATATTCGTAACTGAACTTACCTAACCAGTTACGAGAAAAGATTTTTTTTCGTTGTTTGGTAACTAGTTGTGGGAGAAGAATAATTATTCCACTTTGGTAACTTGACTTCCCTAACCAGTTACAAGAGAAGATTTTTCTTTCGCTGTTTGGTAACTAGTAATGAGAGAAGAATTATTATTCCACTTTTGTAACTATTTGTTAGTTATGAACGTGGAATGAGCCCATACTCTTTGTTTAGTCATTGGTCACTTGTAACGTAAAAAGATATTAATGACTGACAGTCATAATTGATTGTTGTTATATGTGATGTGTGTCAAACGGATAAAAAATAAATTGTGAATTTTATCAGTTATTACCTATTAAAACGTGAACAATGGATTTTGTACCAACTAAAAGAGGTGGTAGCATGAAACTTCTATATGATGGACGCGAATACCATTTACGGAAAACGTATGTCAGTGGCAATATATTTTGGCTATGCAACAGATCAAGTTGCAAAGGGAGTATAACGAGCCGTGAACAAAGTTGTTAAAGAAAATTCTCACAACCCTGACTGCCATCCAAATGTTACCAAATGCCAAATTTTAAAAACATTCGAAGACTTAAAAAATCGAATTTGTAACAATTATGAACCAGTTCAAAAACAATATGAGCAAGTAGTGTGTACACTTAAGGATGGAACGCCATCCAGAAAGTATTTCCTGATACAGATATAAAAGTTTGCTTTTACCACTTATTGGCTGCAAGATTTAAATTTTATTAAAATAATGTGTTGTGAAGGGGAACAGATAAGAAGTAATAACCATTTGGAAGGATGGCATTCAAGAATAAATCGTTTTATGGGGAATAAAAACCCATCCATCGCAAAAGTTTTAGACATTCTAGTTAAGGAAACAAAAATTAAATCAAATAATTCGGCAACCAAACAACGGAAAAACAACAATTATGATGAAATTGATGCTGAAATCAATGCAACTTTAGACCAGTTTAAAAATAATATATATAATAATATAATTTCGAGAAATGAACCGATCAGTTGGCCACAAAGATCGTGTGATTTAACACCTATATTTACTATTTTCTTTGGGGTTACGTTAAATCTAAAGTGTACAGCAATAATCCAGCTACAATTCGTGACCTAAAACCCAACATTCGACGAGCCATAGCCGACATACCGGCCGAAATGGTGCACCGCGTCATTGAAAATTGGCGTGAGCGGGTGACCGTCTGCAAAAAGAGCCGCGGCGGTCATTTGGCCGATATATTATTTAAAACATAAATTGCATAAAATTATCTATCAAATAAATCAATAGGATGCATTTTTCATAAAAAATTGTGTGATTTATTCAAATTTTAAACCAGGACGTTCTTATTGGTAGACCCCATATGTTGTAACGTTGTAATGTTGTTTATTAATCCAATAGGTACTAAAAGGTTCCAAAAAATGCTAATATCTAATAAATTGTGTAATACATTGCTTTATTGAAAACATTTTTAAAACGTTTTAAAAATGTTTTCAATAAAGCAGTAGGAATATAACCTCAAAAACCCCCTTAGTAACTAAACCCAGGTTAGTAACTAAACATACTTGACCATTTATAAGATAAAAAAGTAAAAATTCCCTTATACTGCAGGCTTTTTAAGAACTTCGTTATATCGGTGTTCTTTTAGTTTTAATTAACTAAACTATGCCGGCCATATACGCTACGGTCCATCGGAAAGGTCCACCTGGTGGTATGCCTGCGCAGGTAGACCGGAATGTGTGTGGGAATTGACCTGTGCAGTTTTTTGAGCCTGCGCAGGCGACCGGCGCAAAATCGAAAATCGATTCTTTCGAGTGACACCGTACGGTGTACCTGTGCGTGTGTGCGTGTACTCCGGTCGCCTGCGCAGGTCGCGTCAGTTGTTATCTAGTGTTTCATTCGGACGGTTGTCTCGTCGCTCGCATCGTATTGCCACGAATGCCACGTAACACAGCAATTGAAAATGGCGCCACCAAATTCAACTAAAAAAATCCTTGAAGATTTTATCGAAATTTATAGAAGTCATCCATGTCTTTGGCAAATTAAAAACAAAGACAACATAATCGAAAAAAAAAGGTAACATAATCGAGACAAAAAAGAAGCTGCTTATAAATTACTCATAGAAAAATTGAGAGAAATTGAGCCAGATGCGAACAAAGAAGTAGTTGTGAAAAAGATCAATAATTTAAGAAGCAATGTTAGGAAGGAAAAGAAGAAATATGACCAATCTTTAAAGTCTGGGGCATCTGCTGATGATGTGTACCGTATTAAACTGTGGTACTACGATTTGTTCAATTTCGTTCATGATCAATGCACTCCAAGGGAATCTTCATCCAACTTAGATAGTGATGACGAAAATAGTTGTGAGGTAAGTAAAATATTTCATACTTCGTAGTATAATTTTTTATTAAGTTGAATACATAGAACACATAATTATTTTGTATTTACCGTCATTCTAAATTTCACCAAAGCTTATAATATAACTATTAGTGATGTTCCGGATAACCGTATCATCGAAAATAACGATCCGTATCCGCGGATATACATTTTTAACGATCCGGTAATAACTATGTATTTAGAACTACCTACTCCTCTCGTTCAGCCTAATTTTTTAATTTACATTATCATTTTGCCATGGTACCCTTCCCTCCTGATTTTGAATAATTCATAAAATTGTTTCGGACTATCTTCGCGTTGTTCAAAGTATTTCCTGGGTTTCTTCTTTCCAAGTTTTCCATGGTACTATTTTGTGTAGTGTATCCTTCAGAAATTATAGTCCCGTTTTCAGAGTTTTCTCGATAAAAACATTTTTGTGGTGCATAAGACTTTTTTGAGTGTTCAATTAAATTTTTACAATGCTTGAATACACAAGATGCTTTCACTACTTTATCGATATTTTCGGGTTCTAAATTTATATGAGTATAAAATATCCGAAATCGTGATGCCATTATCCCGAAAGCGTTTTCAACAGTGCGCCTCGCGCGAGATAATCTGTAATTCAGGATTTTTCTTTCTCGCGATGTTAAATCTGCCTGCCGAAACGGTTTTATCATATCGGGGCGTAATGAGAACGCGTCATCTGCCACAAATACATATGGTAAATTTCGGTTACTTCCTGTTAACAATTCACTGCTTGGAATATGTAAATCACTATTTTCTAATTTTTCAAAAAATTTAGTGTTTTGTAGAACCTCTCCATCGGATATTCTACCATTCATGCCAATGTCTATGTACATAAATTGGTATTTTGCATTAACAATTGCCATAAGAACCACACTATGTTGCCCTTTATAATTATAAAAATACGATCCACTATTAGCCGGTGGAACAATCGCTATGTGCTTTCCATCTATTGCATCAAGACAATGAGGAAAGTTCCATCGTTCTTCATACATCTTTGCTATTTCTTTCCACTCTTCTTCAGATGTAGGAAACTGTAATATAAAAATAACAGATTTATCATTTATACAATAAGTACTCGTAGCTATTTTTTATGTAAAATATCTATAGCTGTCAAAATTATTTGTTTTCAGAGTGAAGATTCTTCAAATGCCGATGAAGAATATTCATCCAACAGCGTATCTACCGACAGCAACGAGGCCCGATCGACATCGTCAAATAATAATTCATCTCACCAACCAAAACCTTGTAAAACAAAAAGAAAAGATGAAAGCATAGCAAATGAAGTATTGGAATCTGTACGAGATCACTTCAAGCGTCCTGGCCCAATTGTAACAGAAGATAGGTGCGATATTATTGGCAAAAATGTGGCTATGAAATTGAGGGCTTTAGATGCGAAACAAATAATAGTCGCAGAAAAACTTATTAATGATTTACTTTTTGAAGCAGAAATAGGAAACCTCACTCCCGAGCACGCCTATATTAACATTAGAGATATTTTGAAACAAAATCAACGAAGCTATGTTCCTGCTCAGCAATATCGACAACATGTATATCAATCCTCTCCTACTTCCAATAGGGCATACACCCCTGTAAGTTTTGTTTCTGCCGAAAGTCCTAGCCCACCCTGCCTTCCATTTCCCACCAGTCAAAACTCAGAGTATCTTTCTCAATCATTTCAAACTAGCCATCTACTCAACAGTTCCCAAGGCAATCCTTACTCTACACAAATGAGAACACCTACAATTTCGGGAAATCAGCCCGGTGAAACAGAGGTAGTTTTATCCATTCCAGATTCGGCAGTGACATTCCTTAAATAATTTCAATGTTGATAATGAATAATTTGTACGCGACAGTTTTGTACTTTTATGATTAAAATTAAAATCGTATTTTTTTTCAATAAATATTATCTGTAATATAACAGTGTTTTAATTACTTCCCTTCAAATAATCTCTTCTAAGAACTTTATACAAGGCCTCACATGTTTCAGGAATAATTTTTCCAAGCGCCTGAGGCGAAATAATTGCTCAAAATTTTAGGTCCTCATAACTTCTGCCAGTTGCGAGAAATCTCAATAATAATAATAATAATAATAAAAAAGATAGATTTAAAAGCATCTACGACTTGGCTACGGTATGGTGACCTCTTCGGAGAAACTGAAGGTTTTGTTTGTGCGATTATGGACGAAGTTATCATGACGAATAACTATCGGAAATATATCCTGAAAGATGGTACGGTTGACATCTGTCGGGCATGCCACCGTCCTGGCGAATCAATCAGGCATATTATTTCTGGTTGTTCTCGTCTTGCTAACGGAGAATATTTGCACAGGCACAACCAAGTAGCCAGGATCGTACACCAACAGCTTGCCCTTAAATACCATCTTGTGAATATAGAGGTGCCATACTATAGGTATGTGCCCGACCCAGTTCTCGAGAATGGTCGGGCCACGTTGTATTGGGATCGATCTATTATCACAGACAGGACTATTGTTGCTAATAAGCCTGATATTGTGCTGATAGATCGATTAGAGCGCCGCGCAATGATTGTTGATATCGCCGTTCCTCATGACGAGAATCTCGTGAAAGTTGAAAAAGAAAAACAAATTAAATATTTGGATTTATCTCACGAGATTGTCGATATGTGGAATGTTGATTCAGTGATCATTGTTCCGATAGTCGTATCTGCTCACGGATTGATAGCCAAGAGCCTCGACCAACACCTTAAGAGGCTCACGTTGGACGGCTGGATCAAGGGTCTGATGCAGAAGGCAGTCCTCCTTGACACGGCTCGTATAGTGAGGAGGTTCCTATCTTTGGAGTCCAAACCACCGGTGTCTTGGTGGTTGGAATATGTATATAAAGTAAATAAAGAGAATAATAATAATAATAATTTATTGACATTGACATCTAAGTTGGTACACATATGATTGAGAATCCCCTGGCTCCTGCGCTAGTTTAAACTGTGTTGCAGGAGACAGTGTTTTCCGCACGTAATATAAAGAACTCTATGTCATAGTTAAATAAGCAATACAATAATAAAAAAAAAGACTAACAAAACAAAAAGAAATTCAAAAAAAAATAAAAACATAAAAATCATCATATTAACTTTAGTTACCCAGTTTGTGTGTGTATGTGCGTGTGTGTGTGTTTGTGTGTGTGTGTGTGTGTGTGTGTCTGGGGGTGCGTGTGTGCGAGCGGGTGCGTGTGTGAGCGTGCATGTGTGTATGTGCGTGCATTTGAATTTTTGTGTGTATGTGAATGCCTTGCTTGTTACGTATATTTATTCGTGACTATGTCTTCAGTGCTGTCATAATTTAATGAATTTAACCATGTAAGGATGGCCTTTTTTACTGCATGGTTATTTAAATTACTAATTTTACCGATTTTGTTATATTTGTTATATATATGTGGAGCTAAGAATTTGTATTGTTTTTGTGCAAAACTTGTTTTAGTACGAGGGACTGGAAACCGTTCTACTCTTTTATTTTGCGCAGGTAAGTTAGGGACTGTTTTCCTATGATATCTCCGTAGTGTTTCATAAATATATAACTTCCTTACAGATAATACCTCTGTATATTCATAAAGTGCAGTCGTGGGATATCTATATGGTAGGTATAGAAGGACTTTTAAAACAGCGCGCTGGGCGCGTTCTACATTAATCATGAAGGTTTTAGCGGCACCACCCCAGGCGCATATGCAGTACCTTATAAGGCATTCGCATAGCGCTCTATAAGATTGTATGAGAAGTGGGACGTCAGCTATTACGCGCAGGCTCTTAAATATATGTATAAGTCGTCTAACCCTCGAAGTTGTTGACGTGAGGTGGAGGTTCCATTTCAGTTGATCATCTATTGTTACACCTAGGTATTTTATGGAGGCTACACGCGTCAGTGTTGCACAGTCACATATATGCCTATCTGTACTCCGGTTACATGGAAAGGTGTGTATTTTGAGACAGTATTCAGGAGGAGGATTACTAACAGATGTTATGCTAAAACAGACATACTTGGTCTTGTTAGTATTCAACGACAGGAGACTGTTTTCCAACCAAGCCGTGACTGTAGCCAATCCACTCGCAGCCATATCAAATGCTTTCTTCCAGGTAGCTGCATAGCATATCAACACCGTGTCATCAGCAAACATTATCATATCCAATCCTGGTAAGGCAGTGCTGCACAAGTCATTCACATAGATGAAGAAGAGAGATGGGCCAAGCGTACTACCTTGCGGAATACCGTAATTGTAGGTGGACTCCTCACTTACGTGATTTGCCACTTTGACAACCTGGGATCTATCAGTCAGGTAATCCTCAAACCAGTCTAGCACCACCCCCCTAATACCAACATTATCAAGGCGTGACAATAAAATTGGTATGGACACAGTATCGAATGCTTTTTGCAGGTCTAGAAAAACTCCTAAACATTTTTCTCCTCTATCCAGGTGCGATACCACTGTAGAGGTGAGCGTAAGGACTGCGTCTTCTGTAGATTTTTGGTGCCTGAATCCGAACTGGCGATCACTAAGAATTTTGTTAGTTTCTAAGTACGCTATCAGCCTTTTGTTAATAATTTTTTCCAGTATCTTTGATAATGTTGATAAAAGGGAGATGGGCCGGTAATTCGAAGGTTCTTGCTTGTCCCCAGATTTAAAAATAGGACAAACAACCGCCTTTTTAAAGATTGGAGGAAAGATGCCCGTTTCCATGCTCAAATTGCACAGATAAGCAATAGGTGGGGCGAGAGATGTGATGTTTCGTTTTACAATGTCAGTTGTAATGCTGTCCCACCCGGGAGCACTGTGCGATTTGAGTCCTAAAACAATGCTTTTAACTTCAGATGGATCTGTAGGTCTTAGGGACATGGAATTCAGCGGAGCTGTACCGTTCCTGGCTTCTCGAGCTAGGTCATATTCCGACTTATGAATCAGGTCCTGAAGTTTTTTAGCGAGTGTACATCCAACTCCGGTAAAATAGTTGTTTACTATACTGAGAGCTTTTGCTGGTGGATCGTCGATATGAAGTAACTCATCAGCTCTTTCATTTTTACTTTTCATATCACACACTTCCTTTATTGTTTTCCATGTCTCTCTTGCATTGCCTTTAGAAGATTGCAATCTTTCTTGATAATATTTTTGCCTTAAACATTTTATTATATAATTACAAGTGTTTCTATATTTATGGTATTTATGCATTTGTTGCGTATCATTTTTAGATCGTACTGCAATTTTATGTAGTTTATCCCTCCTTCTAATACATTTAACAACCCCCACAGTTATCCATGGCTTTAAAGGTCTATGTTTATTAGAAGTTATTGTCGTCGTGGTGTTTTTTGATACAATATTACACAGTTTGGTCAATAATATTTCCGAAGCAATATTAGTGTCATAAGTGTTATACAAGTCAACCCAAGTATCATTAGTCAGTAACTCACTAATAGTCTTGTAGTCGATTTGTATTTTTTTGTGTTCAACCTTATGTTTAACTACTGTAGAATTTTCTATGTGGAGCAGTATGGGCGAGTGATCTGTAATTAAGTGGTCAAATACCAACGTTTTCCAGTTACTGGAACATTTAATCATGTAGTGATCTAAACATGTTCTACCCATTCTAGTTGGTTTTGTGATACCTTGCATTAGGCCATGTGCTGCCATCAGATTTAAATAATTGTTCGAAGACTGACTTAGGCTTTCCGGTGTAATGTCGATGTTGATATCTCCAGTAAAAATAATATTTTTAGTACGGATATTACTTAAAACCGTATCTAAAGATTCAAGATATGGTTTAGTATCTGAAAAGCACGGTGGGCGATAGGAGCAAACTAATGTATAGTCAGGTTTTGTCAATGTAACTGATAATCTTTCGTGCGCAGAAATACTATTTCTCATAACTGTGTCTTCTTTTTTTATCATAGGAGTAACCATTTCAAGTAATTTAAGGTATGTTTTCTCGTCCATTCGGAGATAGTTTTTAAAATCTTCTGGTTCAAATTTTAATTCATTCAATAAATTAACATGACTATATGTTTTCCTTTTCAATAACCAATGCTTACACGACTTTTTTCGCTTCCTTTTCACTGTTTTTGTATCTTTTATCTTCAAAATTAAAGCAAGGCCTAGCAATGAAAGCGCGTCATCGTCCTCATTCGATGCCATCGCAAAAGAACTGAAGACCGCTCCGGTACACCGGAACGTCCCCATACACGCTACCAATGTTCGGTTGACCTGCGCAGGCATACCTGCATAGATGACCTTTTCGGTAGACCGTGGCGTGTATGGCCGGCACAACATCTCGGGTTACAAAACTGGAAATAATTTGATCTACAAAAGTGGAATAATAATTCTTCTCTCATAACTAGTTACCAAACAGCGAATGAAAAATCTCCTCTTGTAACTGGTTAGGGATGTCAAGTTACCAAAGTGGAATAATTATTCTTCTCCCACAACTACACTCGGTTCCAAAAATTACGGGTCAGTCACAAAAATTGAAATACCTCCAGAACTGTAAAAGTTAGATCAATGAAATAAAAAACAGAATAAAGACTTTTTAGTTGCGCTTCTAATAGCATATTATTTAAACTGGTTGATGAAAAAAACTTCATTAGAAAAACAAAATTTAAAAAAATGACTATTTTCAAAAACAAAATTTTTGTTTCATTTCATTATAGATGCTTTCCATTTCAATTCTGTCACAAAAAAAATTATCGTGAACGTCTTCCACGTGCATAATTATTATTCTGTGAGGTGAAGCATGGCAGTCACGCTAGAGGAATGTACCAGTATCCTAACATTTTTGGAACTTGGGCGGAGCCACCGTGAATCAGCCAGAAACATTGGTGTATCTTTGTCGACTGTTCAGCGGGTAGTCCAGCGGTACCAAGAGACGGATCACACCTTAGAAGACCAGGAAATGGCAGACCAAGATGCACAACGGTCAGGGAAGACAAACTGGTGGCTACAATGCTCCGAAATCGTTTTCAAACTGCTGTTGGTCTAAAAACTCACTTTATTCGCTTTGGAGGTGGCAATTTAAGCGCTCAAACAGTAAGAAGACGTCTTGCTGAAGCAAATTTGAAACCATTGAGGCCCGCAAATGGCCCCAAACTGGAACGGGGACATCGAATTGCAAGACAGAGATACGTGCGCGAGCACCTAAACTGGACACTAGACGATTGGTCTAGGGTAATGTTCACGGACGAGTCTAAATTCATGCTTTATAAGCATGATGGTAGGCAGACCAGGGGAGCGCTTCCATCAAGCGTGTGTGGAGGAAAAAGTGGCGTACGGTGTAGGCTCCGTACAAGTTTGGGCTGGGATTTCTATTGAGGCCCGCACCGAGCTGGTACTCATTCAAAATGGAACTCTAAATGCAGAGAGGTACGTGGAAGAGATCCTCAATGAACATGTAGGTCCTATCATGGCCAGGATGGACCGGCATGGCATATTAATGCATGATAATGCGCGTCCTCATACCGCTAGAATTGTACATGACTACCTTGAAGAGGTCGGTATCGAACTCATGCAGTGGCCAGCGCGAAGCCCGGACTTAAACCCCATCGAGCACGCCTGGGACGAGCTTCAGAGATGCGTGAAAGGTCGAAACCCCCCACCAATCACGCTTCCCGAGCTCAAACAAGCACTGGTGGAGGAATGGGAAGGTATTCCTCAGCACCGGCTCCGAAATTTGGTGTACAGCATGCCTAATCGCCTGGAAGCTGTCAGAAGAGCTCGTGGAGGCAATACAAAGTATTAAATGAAGAAAGTGATGAAAAACAGCAGAAAAACAATCATAAAAAATGTTATCTTAAGAAAAATATGACTACTTTAGTTTTTTTTTAAATTTAAAGATAAGTTAAGAGTTAGAGAGTTTAGATTTAAGTTTTATTTTATTTTTTATCTGTATAATTAAATTCTCAATTGAACAGTCTTCGTTTCATTAGGATGGCATACGTAGTTCGGGAGATATTCGGGTTTATGTGACTGACCCGTTATTTTTGGAACCGAGTTTAGTTACCAAACAACGAAAAAAAATTATTTTCTTGGAACTGGTTAGGTAAGTTCTGTTACGAATATCGACGAAAGCTGATAGAGCAGCATCACATTCAACTGTAGACCGGGAAACCTCCGAACCATCTAGCCTGTCCTCGTTGCAATCTGAAGTAGCTAGCGATGTATTGCATCCGGAACAACAAAGCTTAGATACATCAGACAGTATACTGCTGCGTAATTATGTAAGAGCACCAATTACACAAATTCAATGTTTTTTTCCTGGTTGTAATGATTCCCATCGACTCACTGTTCCATCAATATTACGAGTACGTCTTTTTTTGTGAGTACAATTATTATGTTCCTCCAGAATGTAGAATCTGTGACTACCATTTATATAGTAACTCTTGGGATTTACTTTTAGGATCAATTAATTAAAACATTTAGTGCAGCACAAATTGAAGATTTTGCTACATTATTGAAAGATAATATGCATAGTCATTTAGACTTTGATAATATTCAGAGTATGCCTGACCATACTCTACATTATTATGTAGGCTTAACAAAAGGCCAATACCAACAAATTCTGTCTCAAGTTCCAAGACTTTCAAATAAACATAGGGGTTCTTTTGCTCTTGCTGCTTATTTGATGACGTTAAGAACAGGAGATAGTGACGAACGCATGTCTGCATTATTGCAAGTGCCAAGAAGCACGTTAGAGCGGCTCATGAATATGGCCCGCGAAATATTAAATCAGGATTAAGTTCCTAGAAATGTGGGTATAAATCATATATCCCGAGCAGAAATAGCTCAAAGAAATCTCCTTATTCCAAATGGGCTTTATGGGGGTGAAGATAGGAGGCCAATCATAATTGCCGATGGTACATATATGTACATCAAAAAAAGTTCCAATTATTTACATCAAAAGAAAACTTACTCATTACACAAATATCGCAATCTTGTAAAGCCTTTCCTTTTTGTGTGTACTGATGGTTACATTATAGATGTTCTTGGCCCTTTTCCTGCAACAACCTCAGATGCAGATATCATAAAAAATGAACATCATTATTGGACTGCAATACGCTGTTTGATTGATTGATGAATGGTTATACTAAACTTCTTTATTTTTTTCAGCTGAAACTTTACAAAAAAGGTGGAAAAGTATCCGTGGTTGCTTCACACGAGAACTGAACCGGCAAAAATCTCTAAAGTCCGGAACGGGTCGTGGACCACGTAAAAGCGAATATATTTTTGTTAAATAACTTCTGTTTCTACAGAAGGTTGTAGCATTAAGAGAGCCTGAAGTTGTGGCATCAAAAGAGTCTGAAGCTACAGATCCTGATGTTGAAGCTACAGATCCAGACTTGCAACAAGATCGTTGTCCAAAAAGAATGAAAAAGAAACAGAAGACTGCACCTGAAGATGACAAATTTTTAGAAGTCCTTAACAAATCCATCAAAAGTAGAGAACAATATGAAGTTGTAAATCAAGATGAAGAAAGATTATTCATGATGTCTTTAGTTAGCCCTTTAAAAAAAGTGCCTCCTCAAAAAAAATGGCAACCAAAATTAAAATAATTCCAATTCTTGAAGAAGCAACCCGCTCTGTGCCCAACATTGATGATAGTGCATTATACCGTCAAAGCAGTAGCTTTGACGGTATAATGCACAAACAGAACAAACAGAACCGCCGGCGTCACGAAGTTATCACCCTGGATATTCTACTGTTCGCGGAGAAACCCAGCCATGATGGACTACAACACTGAGTCATTATCTAGTTCACCGTTTAGCACACTACCGTCAAATATGACAAATGCTTCAGAAGATTCATCTATTTTAGATATATATATGATTAACTTTAGATGTTTCGTTTTCATAAATTTGATTAAAATTCTACTTACCTGAATGATACAAATAGTTTTTCTTCCTGACTTATCGATTTTCTACATATCGTATCCTGTTTAGTTAAATCATTTCTACATTTGTGGGTAGGTGTTAAAAAGTGCACACGTAAAACTATTTGTTCTTAAATACATTTAATGTAAAATATCTACAGTTTCTTCATAACTAATACAAATATTTATTTATCGAATCACAAAATTACACTGTTCTTGTTTGTGCAAGTTTATGTGTGATTCTTAGACAATTGATAGTCACCACCTACCAGCACTATACTACACAACAACATGTCGCAGTTAGTGAACATTGAAGCTGATCAAAAATCTCTGGAGGAGTGCTTTGCGAAACGAATGGCGGATTTGTAGTCACAGCTTCAATGCACGGGCACCTCAAAGGACACAGTTGCAAAAATTGCTGAGGAGTTTCGGACCTTCCGGGAACTGTTATACAGTATGCTGGGACTGTTACGGAGGCAGATAAGTGAATGCTCTTAAGCTGTTGACGCTATTGACACAAGGCATCGTCGCAAGGCACTTTTACTCATGGGGGTTGCAGAGTCGGAGAGTGGAGACTGTGGCAGAATGGCGCTTGATATTGTCAAAAACAAGCTTCAACTGAACACATACTCTGCAGAGTCGTTCACCGTCTGCCACAGGCTTGGGACACCGAATTCATCATCACCGGCCCATCTTGATGAGGTTTCGTAGCTCGGAACTCCGGTCAGCTGTTTGGAGGGCTAAGACTGCACTCAAGGGCTCGATCGTTTCTATCCGTGAATTCCTCACTAAAGCAAGACAAACAGTATTTGCCAAAGCCCGGTCATCATTTCGGTACCCGTGCATGTTGGACGCAGGACGGCACAATAATAATTAAGGTCCCTGACGGCAACCGGCTTAAGATTACTACCATTGAGGCACTGTCGGACCTGATGGCGAAGCATCCAAAATCTCTTCATGCAGCAGGGTCCCATAGTAGAAGTGGCACCAAGAAAAATATCCCTCCTGGCCCGCACAAGAAAAGTCCGGTCAAAATATAATTTATCAGGCATAAATTTACTTTTATAAATCCATCTTATCGATGTTCACTTAACATTTTTCTGCATATAACTCGTTGGATGACTGGCAGGTAAACAATACAGTTATTTTTACATATTTTTAGCTTTGTCACACATATATATTACCCATAATTGTTTATGTAATAACATCAACACATCTTGTCAACATTAAATTTGACATTGATATAATGACGTTTGTCCGGCGAGTTACGTTCAGAAATGCATTACTAACATAGACGTATTATTTTCACTATGCTTACTAACACTGTTTTAAAGTTTTGTTTTTTTTTTTTGTTTTAATTTAACTTTGTGTGGTGTTAGCTGGTGGGTGGTGCACAGAAGCATTTCTGCATATTTTGAAATATAGTATATACTATTATAATTTTATTTATTTACTTATATAGTTTTCACTACTACAAAATTACGCGTAGTTTTTAATGCTAGTGCTCCTACTTCTTCTAGCATTTCATTAAATAATATACAGATGGTTGGGCCCACCGTTCAAGACGATCTAATATCTATTCTTCTCAGATTTAGAATGTATAAATATGTAATCCCTGCAGACGTCGAGAAGATGTATAGGCAGATAGCTGTACATCCTTCAGACAGACAGCTATTAAAATTTTTATGGCGTGACGATTTATCTAGTCCCCTTAAGGTTTATCAATTAAATAGAGTAGCGTATGGTACTGCAAGTGCTCCGTACTTGGCCACAAGATGTCTCAAACAAATCGGACTAGAATGTACTGACAAAAAGGTCGCTGAAGTTATTTTACACGATTTTTTTGTGGACGATCTGTTGACAGGTGAAGATCGGTTTGAGGATGCCTATAACTTGCGTTGTAAGGTCACTGAAGCTCTTGCTTCTGCGTGTATGCCTCTCAGGAAGTGGAAGTCCAATGAGCCCACCTTAATTGCGGACCGGTCCGAGCCTCTCTTCGATTTAAACTTTGAAGGCGATGTGCTCAACAAGACATTAGGACTAGGGTGGCAGACTCAAACTGATATGTTATGTTTTCCGATTAATACAAAACGAGACATGCTTGCAGTTATCGCTCGCATTTTTGACCCCTTGGGATTATTATCGCCGTGCGTTATTCGTATGAAGATGTTGCTTCAAAGGCTGTGGCTTGAAAAATTGTCATGGGATGAACAGTTGCCCATTGAGGTTGTCACTCGTTGGGTTGACTTAATTAAAGCGTTACCAGCACTTCGTGACTTAAATATTCCTCGTCGTGTTGTTTGTGACTCGTGCAAAGAACTTGAAATCCACATTTTCACCGACGCATCGGAACGTGCCTATGGTGCTTGTGTCTATTTACGCAGTGTCGATCTAGCAGGTAATATCACGGTTCGCCTTATGATCGCAAAAAGTCGTGTCGCTCCCATTAAACCCATAACCATCCCCAGGCTTGAACTTTGTGCTGCCGTCGTTGGTACCCATTTATACAAAAAGGTAACTAGTTCACTTCGTACTCAAGCCTCGAGAGTAGTTTTTTGGACAGATTCTATGATTGTTCTGGGTTGGCTGAAGATGCTGCCGATTAGATTGAACACTTTTGTTAGGAATCGTGTTGCAGACATCTTAGACCAAACGCATTCTTGTACATGGAGACATGTGCCCACTCATGAGAACCCTGCTGATCTCATATGTCGAGGAGTGGACGCAATCGCTTTGTAGTCCCTTGATCTATGGTGGCAAGGCCCATCGTTTTTACAACGGGACAGCAGTGCTTTGGCCCAGCATAGGAACGTCGGAGGCGGTTTGGGATTTACCAGAAACGAAACCTACTATCTGTTTAGTTAGTTGTCACAATGATAAAGAAATAAGTACAGGCGTGATAGCCTTCGAACGTTTTTCTAATTTGTTAAGATTGCAACGTGCTATATGTTATGTGTTTCGTTTTATTAATAAATGTAAGGGTCAACCATTGTGCTCTTCCCCTTTGTCTGTAGAAGAATTAGAATATTCATTAAATTGTATTATTATTCAGTCGCAACGTGAGTCTTTTCCGGAATATAATTTATTAATTAACAATAAAAAACTACCTAATAAAAATCAATTATTAAAATTAAATGTATTTTTAGACAACAATAAAATCCGGAGGGCTAACTTCCAGGTTGTTGTTTCCCCCGGGCCGTGACTAAAGTGTCATCTGCGTAGCAGAGTACACCCAGCCCGGGGGGGAGACGCCCTCGTAGGGCCCAGTCGTATCCAATGTTCATCAACTATATATGGCGCGTTTTCGACCGGAGGCACCGGTTGACCTGAAGTGATGCTGTGGCCGCGCGCTCTCCGCCCTCTATCTCGAAAACGGTTCACCGTATAAAAAAAATTTTTAAACAAAATTTGTAGAGAATTTTGTATTCTACAATATTGATAATGAATACAAATAGCAGAAACCCATAGGAAATGAGATATTTCCAAAAAAAGCGCAATAAACCGATTTTTGTGACTTTTGACCTTGAAATTTAATAGTTGCTTACACCCTACCATATGTAGGTTTTGAGACAACTTTTAGGGTGTCAATATACAAGTATTTACAGACTTACAGCTGGGTATCTCGAATTCCGAGATTCTTACCTAATTTAAGCTTAAATGACTGGACTACAGATGAACTTGATGTTGGGAGAAGTAACAGTACAACAGAAGTGCAAAATAGCGATGCAGGAAACAGCGCCTTACAATATCCTTCACAGAATAGTAACCCTGCAACTGCTTCTAAAGTGGTACAGAAACGTCGATCACAAAATCCGCCTGAATTACAGGAAGCCAACAAGCACATGAACATTGCATTCAGTACACTAAATAGCGAGTTACAAAGTAAGAAACATCAAGAAGACAAAGAAAATGATGACACTGGTTTGTTTTGTAAACTTCTAGCAAAACAGCTCAGGGATTTCCCTAAAGAGGAAAGAGATGAGTTAATGTACGAAATCCATGGATTGATCATTAACAAACGTCATCGCAGCAGCGGCCGAGTGCTGCAGCCCGCTATTTCGTCTCCTATTTACAGTCGCAGTTCATCGGCACACGGTTCCTATTACTCGAATGATTCGCTGCCAAGAAACATCTCTCCGAGCTCACACTTCATTCAACAGCGTTCTTTGTACTCTGATACATCTCCGCAAATAATAATCAATCGTCCTTCATCATCACGCAGTTCCCCCACTAGACCAACAACGCAAGACATATCACATCAGACATTACCGGTCGATCAACAGTCTATTTAGTACTATTATCAACAGCAAACAACAAATCGCCCTTCATCATCACAAAGCTTCCATCAAGAAATGTTGCATGAGAGTCAATATGTACCCAGCAAAGTTCATGTAATATCTTAAGAAATAGTTCAACCAGGATCAACTAATATCTTGCTCGAAGCATTTGAAAAATCGTGCACGGACCAAGAATGAAGAAAAGATATACCTACTGTTGCATTTTACTTACTTGCGAATTTTATAGTAATAATAAATACCGTGTTATTTTTGTAATAAAGAGTAATTGTAATGAAATTAAAATAGTTTTATTTACCTTTACGAAACCCTTCAAAATTATATTGAGAGCTGAACATAATTCTTGAATAACTTTAAATATAACTTGACTTGATATTTTAAAAGTATGGTGCAAGCTCTTGTAACAGTCACCAGTAGCTAAATATCTTAATGTCACAGCCAGTCGTATTTTCACAGGAATCGCATCCCTCCAATTTGTATCTTGTTTGGCAACCATTGGAGATATTTTTTGTAGCAAGTATTCAAAATGGCTAAATGACATCCGAACAAAATTATCAAACTCTCCTGATGGCTCTGCCAGCTGTTTATGCATGCTACTCCTGCATCAAATAAAAAAACAGATTCGCGGATGTAAACCACAAAAATGTATACCTATGCAGGGTAATTTTTAATTCACTGACAGCCTGCTAAGGTATGTATTTACTCATGATAATAATCAGCTTTGTGTATGAGTATCGAAAGTTTATTTCTAGTATTATATTCATCATACATTGTCAACAAAATAAGTACTTACCTATTTCATATTATTTTATATTTATTTTTCATATTATTAATCAAAATTATTTTACCTTGTTATGTTTCGATGTATTGTTAACATCCACCACCTTCTTTTTTTCCATTTCTTTTTTATCACCCTTTTCTTGTACACAGATACAAAGTAATTATAAGCTGTGAATAAATATACAGCTGCAGCTGTTAGCGACTCAACATCCATTTTGAATCCCTCCACACACCTTCCAATGTGTGGATTTACTCACAAGCGCATTGGCAAGCGCACCGCCAGCGCGTTGGTCGATGCGCTGGCCTATGTGTAGAAGCAGCTTAAAGTGAAGCAGTATTTTGCAAAACAACTGGCAGAATCAACTGACGTATGATTATCATCTACTATTATTAATGGTATTTATTTAGGTATGTATGTATTTATGTAAGTTTATATGTATTTATGTATATGTATGTACGTATGTATTATGTGTATGGGTTCTAGGGTATGATAGGTTTATGTACGAGTATTTGATATTATAACTACTATCAACTAACTTTAACCAAAATGCACCTACTTCCTGTTCTCTTTGCATCACCCAATGGTTGACTGGTAGAGAATGCCTTAGGCATTAAGTCCGCCAATGCACCAAAAGTGCATGATGTATAAATAAATAAATAAATAAATAAGTTCAATAATTCGTCAAAAGATGCTATTGACATTCTCGTGTAATTGAAAAAAATTTCAGGATATTTTCGTAAATCTCCATACAGTTTAAAAAAAATACCACTTCGGCTTCGATCTGATATAAAAGGATAAACCCATAGTTTCTTTTTTTTTTTCTATTTTTCTACAACGTAGATAACAAAGAAAAGTGCGATTTCTTCTACATCCATTCCTGACGACGTAAACGAACTGACTGTCGAGACGCCATGGCCACTCGACTTGGCGACCTTCCGATGCCAGAAGTAGCCAGGTCTGCGCCGCTGGCGACGTCGCCATGGCGTCTTAATGAGGCAGAGCACTTAGTATTCCAAACCCAGACTCACAAACAAACGGTCCAACTGAAGCTGAGACAGCAGCAGAATTTTTACAAAATTTTTATTCATTTTAATTAATATGTTTTGAGATTTAATTAAGTAAAACCTTACCTGAATATTGTTGCTTAGTGTTTCATTTATTGCTTCGCAAGTTGCAATGATAATGTCGCCCAATGTTCGAGGTGCAATGCAGGCTTGACATTTTAAGTCTTCGAAATCTGCACCACTAGCCAGGTACCTCAAAGTTATTGATAACCTTTGAGAAGCTGATATAGATTTGCGCATAACTGTGTCCATTTTTTCAATGCGAGGACGGAGTATAGCTAGTAATTCTTCAAAAGTTTTATGGTCCATGCGCAGGAAGTTGGCGTAGTCTTCAGGTTCTGTATATATTTCCCGTAGCAAATTTTCGTGGGTACATTTATCTCTTAATTTCAACCATTCTCTCTCTACTCCACCGTCTCCTTTTTTTTTCTTAATACACAGTGCTAGAGTCAACGCCAAAAATGCGTCATCTGTATTACTCATTGTAAGCGCTCGGCACGACGACGCCACGTCAGGAAAGGAGAAAACCGAGTGTTGTGGCAAGTATGCTAATTTGTTTGATCGTTTAAGCTAATGTTTGATGTAAACGTGAAGTTTGTCAAGCAAATTTGATCGTTTACAGGGCGCTTAAGGGTGTACCTGGTCCTACGTTTGAGATGGACGAGACAGTTAGACCCTTGGATGTCTTTCTAAAATTTTTCGACGACGACTTTTTTGACTTACTAGTGCGCCAGAGTAACAGATACGCGACTGTAATCATTGAAAAAGAGTTGACCGACCATTCACGACTTAATTTCTGGAAAAGTACCAACCGGGATGAAATGGCCATTTTTCTGGCAATATTAGTCGCATTGGCCGAAGAAAAAGATTATTGGCGGGAAAATGGCTTTCTCACCCTAAAATACCTCCAAAATTTAATGACACATAACACATTTGTACTTCTGAAAAAACTTTTACATTTCACACCGACCACGATAGTTCAGACCACGGGCAACATGACTGAGGATGAAATCAAGTTACGGAAAATACAGCCTGTGCTGGATCACCTGCAAAGGAAGTTCAGTACGCTGTATCTTCCGGGACGTGATATCGTCATTGACGAATCATTACTAAAATGGCATGGCAGGTAAATTTTGCCCAAAAAATAGCTACAACAGCAGCCAAATTAGGTATCAAATCCTACGAATTATGCGAGTCTTCCACAGGTTACCTATGGATTTTTTTTGTTTACACCGGGAAAGGACAGGCAAACGAACAGACAGAACAACAGACTGACGAAGATTTACAGGACTCGATTTTGATCGACCTGACAGATGACATATCAAATGACCTGACGACTGACGACTCTGCCAAACCACCGCCGGCTACCAACGCCACTGCTCAAATAGTTCATACTCTCGCCAAGCCGTTACTCGGAAAAGGGCATACTATAATCATGGATAACTTTTATAACTCGCCATTACTGGCGAGATATTTAAAAAGCAATAATACCGATTGCTTCGGGACCCTTCGGGTTATAAGAGAGTTTGTTCCTGAAAGCTTTAAAAGTGTGTCCAAGTCAGAGTTGCGGCCTGGCGAGGCTATGCTAAGCTATTGCGAGGATTTGCTCATAATGATGTGGCGTGACACAAATGTAGTGGCCATGGTTTCAACTTTCCACGATGGAAAAGTCGGAGGAAAGGAGAAATATGGCCACTACAAATACAAACCGCAAATAGTCCTTGAGTACAACCATTCCATGGGAGGTGTAGATAAAAAGGACCAACTTTTATTTTCACATCCAATGGAAAGGAGCCGTAACAAAATATGGTACAAGAAAGTGTTTCGGCGGCTTCTTAACGTCTTCCATCTTAAACGTCTCTAACCATCTTAAACTCATTAATTATATTTAGGACTAGTCCGGGACACGGCAAAATAACACATCGCGCATTCAGGAAGTGCCTTGCCGAAGAATTGGTCTAGACGTTTAGATCAAGCGAGGTGGAGTACCCAATCCAAGTGACCACTGTGTCAGTGGGTCCGGGTCCCTCTCGACGACCTATTTTATCTGGGAACCATTTCGTAGGCATGGGTGCTACCAAGAATGCACTATGTATTTGGGGCCGCAAATCCAGATCGAGATATATCTGCAAACAGTGCAAGATCACACTTTGTTTGCAGATATGTTTCGAAGAATACCATACTAAACCGAACTAAGAGGACTGACTGAGACATGATATGACGCGATGACATGACGAGACACTACAAAATATTATTTGTAATATACTGTACACCCGTGTTAAGAAGGGGCGAGTCGCTAGTTTCAGAATAAATTATATATTTTTAAAACAAAGGTTTATCTACAAAATATTAAATATCATTAAATATCACTATCAATATCAATATCAATATAAACTAAAAACGTTCTAGTGAAGTTTTGTATACTGTAATAAACTACAAGGTTTGTACATTATGACTAAAAAAAATATTTTTTAACACGTGCCCTGTCCCAATACAAAAATGCAGAATTGACCGGCAAGTCTAATCGGCTTTTTTGAATAAGTTGTTTTTTTTTATAGTTAGGGTAGCCCTAGAAATAATATAATGATTAAAATAAAAGGGATGAAGGCTTTTCTTCCCTGAAACACATATAGTTCATGAGCGTAGAGAGACATTTTTGCTTCTGCACGTTCATGAAACACATGTGGTTCAGGGAAGTTTTTTTATATTTTTTAGTTTTTCATAAGTATTTATTGTAAATACTTTATTATTATTATTCGTGTATTTTCACGACATTTACTATCTTTGAACTTATTATTCCATAGAGGTATCTATTTCTATAGACCTGTCAGTGTCGAGTTTTTATGTCACTGTCATATTTTTTGAATTCTGTTCGTGACATTTTGTTAAATCGTGTTTATTTTTTGTTGAAAATGCCACGTCGATTATCAACTGAGGGCGCGTTCATATAGAAAGTCCGTTTTATCGGTCCGTTTAAACGTATATGTTACTAGCGTATGTAGTTGTATGAGCGAGTTCACACAGAATGCAGTATTACGGATCCAGTAAAAAATACCGATCCGACAAAATAAGCAGCAATCCGTTTTACAGGTCCGTTTAAACGTATACGAGTATGTTATTAGCCTATGTAGTTGTATGGAGTAATATAATACATCATTATATTTTTATTTTTATTATTTTTAAAACCATAAATTAAAATTATTCAAATTCTAGACATATTGGTAACATTTTACCAATTAACACCTGAGCTCAAATTACAGTACGGTTATACATTTCCATAATGGCAACTGATCTGTTAAATAGCTTCATTCTGCCAAGAAACTGACCCAGATTCGGACACGAAATAGTTTTCGAATTCCGTTCGAACTGAATTTGCATTTCGACCACCCCGTAGCGTTTCATCATCAGGTAGGCTATTGAAATGAAATGCTTCAGATTCGAATGTATAGCCATCGTTTAAACCCTCTTTTTCCCTTACAAAGTTGTGTAGAACGGTACATGCCTTAACTATCCATATAGCTGTTGTTGTGTTGACGTCTAGCGGCCGGTGGAATACTCTCCACTTATTAGCAAGAATACCAAATGCACATTCAACGTATCGTCTAGCTCTGGTTAAACGATAGTTAAATATTCGCTTATTTTTGTCCAAATGCGTCCCGCTAAATGGCCTCATTAAATTTTCGTGTATACCGAACCCTTCATCGCCGATTATGACGTAGGGAACTCTCGTTTCTAAGTCTGTTGTTAATGGGCAAGGTTCTGGTATTTTTAAACTGGCGTCTAGCATCATTTTCCAAAATGTCGAATCTTTGAATATTGATGAATCACATTCTTTACCAACACTAAACATATAGAAAACGATAGTCAGAGTCTACGATCGCTAATAATATGATGGAAAAAAAGTCTTTGTAACTTAGGTACATTGAGCCACTTTTTGCTGGTTTTCGAAGCCTGATGTGTTTACCGTCTACTGCTCCTAAACAGTGGGGGAAATTTGCTTTTCTGTCGAATCCATTTGCTATATTCTCCCATTCACTCAATGTTGTAGGAAGTCGCATAAACTCGTCACTCAAATTATTCCATATGCATCGTGTAACTTCCTTAATAATATTGCTTATAGTTGACATACCGACACGAAAGACGTAATAAAGTTCTTGAAATGTACACCCAGATGCTGCATACCTAAAAAAATAAATTTATCAATTAGTATAATAATAATAATAATAAATCTCTTTATTGTACACCAGGTATAAATATATAAAGATTAACTTAAGCTAGGTTAGACAGGTACAAATGGCGGCCTTATCGCTCAGAGGCAATCTCTTACAGGCATTTTGATCCATCCTATGGTTGCCTGGAAGAGATTGCTCTTAGCAATAAGGCCGCCCTTTGTACATTGTATATAACACTTTCATGTAAGTATCATGCTTCTTGTAAAATGGTGTACAAATAAAGAGTTCTATCTATCTATTATATATTGACCTTCTTCTTCTTATTCTTCTTCCTTATTCGCCTTTCACTAACTAAGTTATTGAGAATCATCTTATATTATTATTTACTTGTTTCAGGAAAGTATTTAATAAAAAAAATGGAATTCGACTAGAGATGCCTGGATACGAACATTGAGTGAGAAAAAGAAATTGAAGAAATCTGGAGCTGCTACCTCAAACACCAAGCCTTATAAATATCACAATCAAATGTTATTTTTGAAAAAAGTTGTCACCTCAGGTCACCCCAGGAAACACACGAAAACGTCCCTGCTAATGAAACAAATTCAGACAACATTACGGAAACAGAAGAAAGTATAAAAGAAAATGAAGAAGAACCTGATCAGATTATTGAAAAAAGTGGTAGTGATAGACAAAAGGAAAGGCAACATTTAGCCCCGCCAAAACGCAAGGCAATCAAAAGAAAACAAAGAAACATGATCACATAAAATCGATCCCACGAACGGAGAGCCATTACCTAAGGTCGAATACGACTAGAGAAAACATAGATGGAAGTCTGACTATAGCTGAGCTCCATCGCAGCTATCAAAAACTCAGACAAGAAGCTGGCAGACCAGCCGTCAATTATGACGCTTACCATCGAATTTTCAACACTGATTTTAATTTAGGCTTTTTTGCACCTCGTAAAGACCAGTGCGATGAATGCGAAGCCTATAAAAACGTTGTCGACAAAGAACCATTGATTGAAAAAAAGAACCATTGAGCAGCATCTGGGTTACACGAATGTCACGCGCCTGGAGGGGGGTTTCCAGAGCGGCAACTCGCGCCAATAGACGTCGTGAGTTGAACGGTTTCTTAACTACATTGGCCGCACGCTCGACGCAAGCTGACTGCCTGATGGGCTTTGACCCCGTGGCTAACGAACAAGACCTCATACACATCGGAGCTGAGACGCGCGAGCTTACCTGGATTGGGGTTAAGGAAGACCCCGTCTACAGTAAAGGCGGGCTAGTACTCACAGCCCTAGCCACTGACCTCAAGCGTACGGTCGAGGACCCCACGTCACGCGATGGCCGTATAAACGCTACGAGGGGGATGAGTGTCTGGCGTTATATAGCCGATAGCCCGTTACTGCAGGCTACGTTGGTTGACGGCTCAGGGGTCTGCACCATGGACATCACGGGCCATCTGCTCAAGATGCGCCTCTATGACCACCTGCGCCACATGAGTTGCGCATTCCCTACTGGTACAGAGTGGGGTTTGCCGCTCAAAGGTGACGTGCCCAGGATGGCACGCGTAACACCAGAACTGAACGACGAGTGGGAGGTGGCAGCGATATCCACCCGGTACCTTGACGAGGTCATGCACAGACAAACGCGCGCCATTGTACTGATGAACGGCCAGTCCTGGTGTATAGACGACCCTGATGTAGCGATAGTCGTACTAGATTATAGCTCCGGCAACCCCCAACTCATGTGGGCGCTGCAGCTAGTATTGGCAGCGCCATACCCGCTGGTAGAGATGGACGAATTGTTCGTTGTTACGGGGCCTGAGGGGGCAGAAGCAAGCCGGCTGACAGCAATGAGGCGCAATGAGTGTTGTGTGACTATAGATAACCGGCGGAGAAAGTTCCTACTAGTCACGGCGTCAGGGGAGGCGACACTGGGTATAGGCGGTGTTGAGATGCCCGTTGCCGGGCTCAATAGGGAAAGGGAGCCAGAGGCACCTTTCTCACAGCCAATAGGGGGACTATTAACGGCATGCCTGGAGAGAATACTCCGGTCCCCGACACCATTGAAAGTCACTATGGAACAGTGGCTTTCGACGCGTATGACATCGCCAAACGTAGACTGGGCTTTGATCGACGAGCTGGTTGCCTGGCTGACAATGCGCTTCGTCCCGCAGCCCGAAGTGCTGCGCGACGAGGCGGGAGGCGCAGAGACGCAATGGCTACCACCTGCATACGCAAATCCAGCGTATGCAACGCACGGACTGCCGGAGTGTACGACACACCCGGATGAAAGCAACTTCTACTATCACGACCACGCCACGACGTTCACGGATAACGTGTTCGTCACAAAGGCGTTGGCTAACACGGCTCCGGCTCTAAGGGTAGGGGCGTGGACGAACGAAGCCGAATTGATCACGGGGCTAGGGATCGCAACCTACGTTCATAGTGAACGGGGGGCTTCGTCGAGTGAGGAGGGTACTGCAATGGCGTTGGACGACGTGGAGCGCGCCATGTTGAAGAGGCGCCTCTACGAGGAATGGAAGCGGGGGGTGGGTATAGGGGACCAAGCCGTCAGTCCCGAGATGATGGGTAACGATCGTGCCTTTTGGGACACGATCGTCTACGGGACGGGAGAAGAGTCAGACTCCGTGTCGGCCGTCGGGGAGTACGCGCTGGGAATTGCAAACAGAGCCCAGCTGTCGTGGGAGGCTAACGCTCAGGCGGGTGGCGTTATGACCACACTAACGGGTGTGCGTACACCCCTGGCCTTGAACCTAAGTGACGTCACGGAGAGGGGACGATACACTTTCGTCGACAACGAGCGGATGCAACACATGAAGGGGGTCTCCGGCCATTGGCTGGAGAACAGGGTGGGGCACGAGGGCCTCGAGATCACAGATTGCCCCAGCTTAGAGAAAGCTTTGAACAGGCTGAACCTCCTGGAACTTGGGCTTGACGACATCAGAATGTGCGTCAAGCCCATTAACCAGGAGGCTCACGTCTATTCGTTTAGGATCGATACGGCGATAATGACCGTGGTCGGGCTGCAGTGCGGGTGGGTGAGCAGTTTCCGACCACTAACCAACCCCATACAGCAGGCCCCGCCTTTCGGGTGGGGTCTTCGGGTGCACTCTAGGAATTTTATAACGGGTGAGTACACGGTGTTGACGCTCTCAGTGTCCGCCGTATCCAACCTTGAGGTGGCATACTTAACCCAAGGTAAGGGATGGCACGCGCCGCTGCGAGCGTCAACATCAGTGGGGACCTCTACCGCACATCTCCATTCTCGCTTGACAATAGGGCCGCTGCGGGCCAGGCCAGGGAAGGCAGGCCAGGGCGGGGCAGCAGGCCCAGATACGAAGGATTTTCAGGACGCGGCGCCCACATCGCCGCGCGGCGGAGCGCAACGCCGACCATCTGGCGGCGCAGGATGCTCAGTAGATCTCGAGCCAATAAAAAGAATGACACCGGACTGGGAGTGGACGACCGCACTATACAGGAGGAAGCAGAGAGAGTATATTGACAAACTCGAGCCTTGCTGCAGCGACAAGGGTTGGGGCGCACCCATGAGTAAGTTTAACCATTGATGGATAAGCATAAATTATACCTTGAGGAAAAAAGTCTAGCCCGATTGGAACTTGAAAAGGACATAGAACAAAGCAAACAGATAGATTCGAATAATATAGTAGCCATTTTCGACCTACAGGCTGTCTTACCAAGTCTATTGGTCAATCGTCAGCTTTCTTTTATAACTCAAAGCTTAACTGCTACAATTTCACTGTATGAGTTGCTATTTTTTTAAATATTCACTTAATATTTATCAAACGTCATTCTTGCACTGAATTACTTATTTATTTTTGTTTAAGGTTACAAATATCAACGATGATACAACATTATGCTTTTTCTGGCATGAAGGTCTCGCAAAACGTGGAGCTAATGAGATAGGAACGTGCGTTTACAAGTTTTTGGAAGAACTAAGTTAAAAACAACCTGATAAAGATATCATATTTTATTCTGATAATTGCTGCGGGCAGCAAAAGAATAAGTAAGTATCTTGCATCACGAGTTTATCTCTAACTACTTGCTTGTTTGTTACTTTGATCATCACAATTCCAATATTTTTTTCACATAATAACTAACTAAGTTATTGAGAATCATCTTATATTATTATTTACTTGTTTCAGGAAAGTATTTAATAAAAAAAATGGAATTCGACTAGAGATGCCTGGATACGAACATTGAGTGAGAAAAAGAAATTGAAGAAATCTGGAGCTGCTACCTCAAACACCAAGCCTTATAAATATCACAATCAAATGTTATTTTTGAAAAAAGTTGTCACCTCAGGTCACCCCAGGAAACACACGAAAACGTCCCTGCTAATGAAACAAATTCAGACAACATTACGGAAACAGAAGAAAGTATAAAAGAAAATGAAGAAGAACCTGATCAGATTATTGAAAAAAGTGGTAGTGATAGACAAAAGGAAAGACAACATTTAGCCCCGCCAAAACGCAAGGCAATCAAAAGAAAACAAAGAAACATGATCACATAAAATCGATCCCACGAACGGAGAGCCATTACCTAAGGTCGAATACGACTAGAGAAAACATAGATGGAAGTCTGACTATAGCTGAGCTCCATCGCAGCTATCAAAAACTCAGACAAGAAGCTGGCAGACCAGCCGTCAATTATGACGCTTACCATCGAATTTTCAACACTGATTTTAATTTAGGCTTTTTTGCACCTCGTAAAGACCAGTGCGATGAATGCGAAGCCTATAAAAACGTTGTCGACAAAGAACCATTGATTGAAAAAAAGAACCATTGAGCAGCATCTGGGTTACACGAATGTCACGCGCCTGGAGGGGGGTTTCCAGAGCGGCAACTCGCGCCAATAGACGTCGTGAGTTGAACGGTTTCTTAACTACATTGGCCGCACGCTCGACGCAAGCTGACTGCCTGATGGGCTTTGACCCCGTGGCTAACGAACAAGACCTCATACACATCGGAGCTGAGACGCGCGAGCTTACCTGGATTGGGGTTAAGGAAGACCCCGTCTACAGTAAAGGCGGGCTAGTACTCACAGCCCTAGCCACTGACCTCAAGCGTACGGTCGAGGACCCCACGTCACGCGATGGCCGTATAAACGCTACGAGGGGGATGAGTGTCTGGCGTTATATAGCCGATAGCCCGTTACTGCAGGCTACGTTGGTTGACGGCTCAGGGGTCTGCACCATGGACATCACGGGCCATCTGCTCAAGATGCGCCTCTATGACCACCTGCGCCACATGAGTTGCGCATTCCCTACTGGTACAGAGTGGGGTTTGCCGCTCAAAGGTGACGTGCCCAGGATGGCACGCGTAACACCAGAACTGAACGACGAGTGGGAGGTGGCAGCGATATCCACCCGGTACCTTGACGAGGTCATGCACAGACAAACGCGCGCCATTGTACTGATGAACGGCCAGTCCTGGTGTATAGACGACCCTGATGTAGCGATAGTCGTACTAGATTATAGCTCCGGCAACCCCCAACTCATGTGGGCGCTGCAGCTAGTATTGGCAGCGCCATACCCGCTGGTAGAGATGGACGAATTGTTCGTTGTTACGGGGCCTGAGGGGGCAGAAGCAAGCCGGCTGACAGCAATGAGGCGCAATGAGTGTTGTGTGACTATAGATAACCGGCGGAGAAAGTTCCTACTAGTCACGGCGTCAGGGGAGGCGACACTGGGTATAGGCGGTGTTGAGATGCCCGTTGCCGGGCTCAATAGGGAAAGGGAGCCAGAGGCACCTTTCTCACAGCCAATAGGGGGACTATTAACGGCATGCCTGGAGAGAATACTCCGGTCCCCGACACCATTGAAAGTCACTATGGAACAGTGGCTTTCGACGCGTATGACATCGCCAAACGTAGACTGGGCTTTGATCGACGAGCTGGTTGCCTGGCTGACAATGCGCTTCGTCCCGCAGCCCGAAGTGCTGCGCGACGAGGCGGGAGGCGCAGAGACGCAATGGCTACCACCTGCATACGCAAATCCAGCGTATGCAACGCACGGACTGCCGGAGTGTACGACACACCCGGATGAAAGCAACTTCTACTATCACGACCACGCCACGACGTTCACGGATAACGTGTTCGTCACAAAGGCGTTGGCTAACACGGCTCCGGCTCTAAGGGTAGGGGCGTGGACGAACGAAGCCGAATTGATCACGGGGCTAGGGATCGCAACCTACGTTCATAGTGAACGGGGGGCTTCGTCGAGTGAGGAGGGTACTGCAATGGCGTTGGACGACGTGGAGCGCGCCATGTTGAAGAGGCGCCTCTACGAGGAATGGAAGCGGGGGGTGGGTATAGGGGGACCAAGCCGTCAGTCCCGAGATGATGGGTAACGATCGTGCCTTTTGGGACACGATCGTCTACGGGACGGGAGAAGAGTCAGACTCCGTGTCGGCCGTCGGGGAGTACGCGCTGGGAATTGCAAACAGAGCCCAGCTGTCGTGGGAGGCTAACGCTCAGGCGGGTGGCGTTATGACCACACTAACGGGTGTGCGTACACCCCTGGCCTTGAACCTAAGTGACGTCACGGAGAGGGGACGATACACTTTCGTCGACAACGAGCGGATGCAACACATGAAGGGGGTCTCCGGCCATTGGCTGGAGAACAGGGTGGGGCACGAGGGCCTCGAGATCACAGATTGCCCCAGCTTAGAGAAAGCTTTGAACAGGCTGAACCTCCTGGAACTTGGGCTTGACGACATCAGAATGTGCGTCAAGCCCATTAACCAGGAGGCTCACGTCTATTCGTTTAGGATCGATACGGCGATAATGACCGTGGTCGGGCTGCAGTGCGGGTGGGTGAGCAGTTTCCGACCACTAACCAACCCCATACAGCAGGCCCCGCCTTTCGGGTGGGGTCTTCGGGTGCACTCTAGGAATTTTATAACGGGTGAGTACACGGTGTTGACGCTCTCAGTGTCCGCCGTATCCAACCTTGAGGTGGCATACTTAACCCAAGGTAAGGGATGGCACGCGCCGCTGCGAGCGTCAACATCAGTGGGGACCTCTACCGCACATCTCCATTCTCGCTTGACAATAGGGCCGCTGCGGGCCAGGCCAGGGAAGGCAGGCCAGGGCGGGGCAGCAGGCCCAGATACGAAGGATTTTCAGGACGCGGCGCCCACATCGCCGCGCGGCGGAGCGCAACGCCGACCATCTGGCGGCGCAGGATGCTCAGTAGATCTCGAGCCAATAAAAAGAATGACACCGGACTGGGAGTGGACGACCGCACTATACAGGAGGAAGCAGAGAGAGTATATTGACAAACTCGAGCCTTGCTGCAGCGACAAGGGTTGGGGCGCACCCATGAGTAAGTTTAACCATTGATGGATAAGCATAAATTATACCTTGAGGAAAAAAGTCTAGCCCGATTGGAACTTGAAAAGGACATAGAACAAAGCAAACAGATAGATTCGAATAATATAGTAGCCATTTTCGACCTACAGGCTGTCTTACCAAGTCTATTGGTCAATCGTCAGCTTTCTTTTATAACTCAAAGCTTAACTGCTACAATTTCACTGTATGAGTTGCTATTTTTTTAAATATTCACTTAATATTTATCAAACGTCATTCTTGCACTGAATTACTTATTTATTTTTGTTTAAGGTTACAAATATCAACGATGATACAACATTATGCTTTTTCTGGCATGAAGGTCTCGCAAAACGTGGAGCTAATGAGATAGGAACGTGCGTTTACAAGTTTTTGGAAGAACTAAGTTAAAAACAACCTGATAAAGATATCATATTTTATTCTGATAATTGCTGCGGGCAGCAAAAGAATAAGTAAGTATCTTGCATCACGAGTTTATCTCTAACTACTTGCTTGTTTGTTACTTTGATCATCACAATTCCAATATTTTTTTCACATAATAACTAACTAAGTTATTGAGAATCATCTTATATTATTATTTACTTGTTTCAGGAAAGTATTTAATAAAAAAAATGGAATTCGACTAGAGATGCCTGGATACGAACATTGAGTGAGAAAAAGAAATTGAAGAAATCTGGAGCTGCTACCTCAAACACCAAGCCTTATAAATATCACAATCAAATGTTATTTTTGAAAAAAGTTGTCACCTCAGGTCACCCCAGGAAACACACGAAAACGTCCCTGCTAATGAAACAAATTCAGACAACATTACGGAAACAGAAGAAAGTATAAAAGAAAATGAAGAAGAACCTGATCAGATTATTGAAAAAAGTGGTAGTGATAGACAAAAGGAAAGACAACATTTAGCCCCGCCAAAACGCAAGGCAATCAAAAGAAAACAAAGAAACATGATCACATAAAATCGATCCCACGAACGGAGAGCCATTACCTAAGGTCGAATACGACTAGAGAAAACATAGATGGAAGTCTGACTATAGCTGAGCTCCATCGCAGCTATCAAAAACTCAGACAAGAAGCTGGCAGACCAGCCGTCAATTATGACGCTTACCATCGAATTTTCAACACTGATTTTAATTTAGGCTTTTTTGCACCTCGTAAAGACCAGTGCGATGAATGCGAAGCCTATAAAAACGTTGTCGACAAAGAACCATTGATTGAAAAAAAGAACCATTGAGCAGCATCTGGGTTACACGAATGTCACGCGCCTGGAGGGGGGTTTCCAGAGCGGCAACTCGCGCCAATAGACGTCGTGAGTTGAACGGTTTCTTAACTACATTGGCCGCACGCTCGACGCAAGCTGACTGCCTGATGGGCTTTGACCCCGTGGCTAACGAACAAGACCTCATACACATCGGAGCTGAGACGCGCGAGCTTACCTGGATTGGGGTTAAGGAAGACCCCGTCTACAGTAAAGGCGGGCTAGTACTCACAGCCCTAGCCACTGACCTCAAGCGTACGGTCGAGGACCCCACGTCACGCGATGGCCGTATAAACGCTACGAGGGGGATGAGTGTCTGGCGTTATATAGCCGATAGCCCGTTACTGCAGGCTACGTTGGTTGACGGCTCAGGGGTCTGCACCATGGACATCACGGGCCATCTGCTCAAGATGCGCCTCTATGACCACCTGCGCCACATGAGTTGCGCATTCCCTACTGGTACAGAGTGGGGTTTGCCGCTCAAAGGTGACTTGCCCAGGATGGCACGCGTAACACCAGAACTGAACGATGAGTGGGAGGTGGCAGCGATATCCACCCGGTACCTTGACGAGGTCATGCACAGACAAACGCACAAAAAGTTCAGAGACATACCAATTCAGAAACAGCTATAATCCAGTCACCTGGACAGAAGCGGATGTCAAAATAGGCCGGACTGCTAATAGAAAACAGCTGAAAGACATTACATTAAATGTGTTGTACACTGAAAAGTTGCCGATCCCCGATTGGAAAAAAGAAGACATTCGTCAACTGATTGCTTCAAACATTGTTCCAAAGTTCTATGAACAATTTTATAATGGTTTATTTTAATGACACATTCCAAGAAAAAGTTTATTGTTAGTTACGTAAAATTAGGTACTTTAAGTGAGGATTACGAAAATATAAGATTTTTGCAAAATAGAGTATTGTTTTTATTACATAAATCATCTAAAAAGAATGTGATACTAGGGTCATAATTACTGACCGTGGACACGGCTCTCCACACGCTGGCAGAGTGCCGGCGTGGGTTGAGCAGAGGCGAGACCTCGTGGCGGCCATCGGAGTGGGAGTTCTCTCGCTCGATAGCCTGATTCCGGCTATCGTGCGGAGCGAGAGTGCGTGGAACTCTGCCGTCTTCTTCTGCGAGCAAGTTATGCTCGCGAAGGAGACGGCGGAGCGGGACCGGGAAAGGTTTAGGACTCTCCCGACCTGCCAGGCCCGGGAACGGGCCAGGTACCGCAGGCGACTCAGGCGCCGGAGGTCGCAGAACGACCTCCGTCCTCCATAAGCGCAGGCCTGGGGGTGACAGGTGAGGCCATCTGTCACCCTAGCAGAAGCAGGCCGGGGTGGCGGCGAGCGCGTTGCGAAGCGCGCTCGCTTCCAGGGAGCACAGGGAACATGGGGTTCCCACACGGGGGGGGGGGGGGGGGGTCGTCTACTCGTCTGTAGATGACCCGAGGTATGTCGGGGCACTAGGGACTTCCTTTCTAGGGTATACCTGGTTCCCCGGCTATTAGTACCCGAGATGGCGTGCGGTTTTAGTCGGTTCATGTCCGACATGCCACCGACAGGTGTTATCCGAGGGGATTTCCGCACGGAAAAAAAAAAGGGTCATAATTACAAAATTATTTAAGTTTTGGTGCAAAAAGGGCAAAAGTGCTCATCAAAATTATTATTTCTTTAAATTATCGTACAAATAATAAATACTTTTCTCCTGTAAAGTACATACCTAAATTCGCAAAAGTGTAAGGCTTATTTCACCCAAAAAATATATATTACTTAAGATCAATTTAAGCAGACTAACTCGATATTTTTCTACAAAAATCATAAAAATGTCTCTAGTGAAAAATTACAAAACGTGCATTTGTGCCCTTGTACCACCGATGGTGCGAAGTGGTCTTTTCAACCTTTTAATAGTGTAAAGAATTACTATGGCTAGATATATTTCCTAATAATAGTTTAACAACGTTAACGCAATGTGACAGCGAGTATCTTAAGGTTAGTAAAATATTACCTTATCTATTTAATCATTCCGATAAGTTTTAAATATGTTCCACCGCGTTATTTAATTCCCTCTGTGTATTCTGTGTGTTAACATTGGTGGCTTGTATGTATCCTAATAAGAACCTATAATTCTATAATATTTATTTTGTGGAAATTGCATATATTATAAATTTCATTACATACTTGATAATAATAAGCTTTGGTTTTTGTAGGGTAGTCTATAAAAATTGCAACCGAGAATTGTATTCTAGGTTGTTCATATGAATAATGAACTCATACTTATGTAATTAAAATGTTTGACACATATTTTAATCTCGTTTAGGTTTTAAAGACAAGTATATAATAGTTGGATTGTTAAACATAAAATCTACTTCCTCGTACTAGTTAGAATAATTTACACACATAGCTGGGAGATTTATTGATAAGATGTTGTGATAAGAGGGATTTCTCGATGCACCGACGAAATAAATATCAAAGGTCATTGTTCCATTCGATATATTATTGGTAACTACCTGTATTTGTGTGTTGATTGTAATGTAATCTTTTCTTTTGTGTCTCATGGCGTAGTGGAATGGTGATCGTCCGGCTTATAAACAGTTGCCGTCTTATTATAAAAACTTCCATAAGCAACAGGTTTAGTGATGAACGTAATGAACGTAATATAATGCTGAATAGCTTGCAGGTGACATCTGGGCCGGTATACTATGGGGATCTTGTGTCAACTAGGGTGATTTTCCGTGCGTTTAGGCGATTCTGCCATACATATTATAGAAATCAAACATAGTTCACGTAGGACCCGTAATATTTGTGGCCGTGGTGCTTCCCTGTTTAAAAGGGTGTATGCCCATTTTACTTCATTTTGTCTCCCGCTTTGCTAAGGAAAGAAGTGGATTTACTGTATTTCCAACTCTTCCAATTTTCTTCTGATTAATTTCGTTGCGGGTTCCAAGACAGTTTAATTTCTTCCTGGGACTTCCCGAGTGTCATAACTCGGTGTGTTCGTGGGTCACTGCTGTGGATCCTGGTGTACAGGATTTACAGTGGTGGGCGTGTGGGTGGGATTAGTCCCATAAAAAAAAAGTACCAGGTTTAAACCAGAGCTAAAAGGTCTAAGCTTATTACGGTACTAACGTTAGTTCTTTCATTCGTATTACAAATCGTAGACCAACAAAGGACTACAGCCCGTTCACCGTAAGTTATCCCGCATTGTGCCGTGATGTGGCACTATTATTTGTCATTCTTGTCAATCTGTTGTTGTCAGATTGTCTGTTGTGAAGTGTTCCGTTAGTTTTTGTGATAATATTTAATATCCTTCAAATTAATCATGCCAAAGCCATTTAAAAGCAGTGAGATTGTGTTGAAGGTGCGTGCCTTTTGTGAGAGAGAAAAGGCAAACCAAGCCCCGTTAATTCGACTTAATAAAGTGCGAGCACGAGTCGCCGCCATGACAGGTTAGTAAAATAGGGATACCAGCTTCAGACACAATGTCTTTAGTATGGGTAATAAGAATTTACTGACATAAAGAATTAAAATAAAAAAAGTACATATCTCAGTAAATTTAATTTATTTCGATAATATTGTCATTACTTGTGTTTATATAAATATTTAATTTTATATATATATGTGTCTATTTCAGGCATGTCGGAGAAAACCGTGAGTAGAATATCTAAAGAAGGTGAAGTTGCTGCCTCTACGTCTCAAAAACTCAAGTCTCCTGGAAAACATCGTCAAAAACGTAAAACGGTGTATCTTGATGATTTCGATTTATGCGCATTAAGAAATAAAATCCATGAAATGTATACTGTCAGAAAAGTTGTTCCTACCTTGAATAAATTACTTATTGAATTAAAGAATTATATAAACTTTGAGGTCGGAGGTCGAACGACTTTATGGAAAATTTTAAAACGAATCGGATTTCAGTACAAAAAGTGTGGTTCGAAGCGGAAAATTTTAATGGAAAGTCACGACATAGTTGCATGGAGACGCAAGTATATCGATACTATGAGGCAAAATCGTGTAGAAGGTCGGCCAATAAGATGAAACATTCATACACGCATCATATGCAGTGAAAGAATGTTGGCAAAAAGGTGACGAGGACGGAGTACTAACAAGTGATTCTCCTGGAACGCGATGGATTATTGTTAATGCAGGTGGAGAAATGGGGTTCGTTTCTACTGCTCAATTAATTTTTAAATCACAGAGTAAATCAGGGGACTACCATGACGATATGAATAGAGTAGAGAGGAATTGCCGGTTCTGGACCACCGAAAGTCCAGCCTAAGTAGAGCTCTGTTAGTATGGTAGTGTAGTGTATGTTTGGTTCATGTTATGTTGGTTTTGGTCGTTTAGAAGGCGTTCAAAAAAGTTTGGACTTGTAAATTGAGCTGTGTGGAGTATGTTTTTGGTATGTGTCGGATGGTTCTTGGTGGTTGGTTGAGTACAACAATGTTGCTTGGGCGGATACTGAGGCTGAAATTTATAAAGCGTACTTAGACTTTGCTCAGACTTACCTCACGAGTTAAGTGTGCGTTGAAATTTATAGTCATAATGCTTAGCTCAAGCTGAGCAAATGCTTAGCATAGTCTAAGTCACCAAAATCCATGACTTAGCGATTACTTACGTGCTCATTAGTAGTGAAAAGCCTTAAAATTAAATTATTTTAATATTAGCACCAAAGACAATGGGATTTTTTGTTTTGTCATTGTATGTGGTCTCATAAACTCTCATTGTCTGTTTAATCTTTGTTTTCGCTTCGTGGTGTTTTCTGCGCTTGAACTCTTTTATACTTTTGGACCTTTTGCATTAACTCGGATTTTGTACCTGCTCTCACGACGACCCTTATATTCCCTCGGACTGGTACCTGCTTTCACGACGACC
Organism: Arctia plantaginis; assembly: GCA_902825455.1. Taxonomy (NCBI): domain Eukaryota; kingdom Metazoa; phylum Arthropoda; class Insecta; order Lepidoptera; family Erebidae; genus Arctia; species Arctia plantaginis. The sequence goes on along the minus strand of CADEBD010000286.1, from coordinate 4,799,794 downwards.
CTTTTTTGCTCATCTACGGACACCGATTACTATTGTCATGAACACCGACGATAAGAAAAAAAAACAGAAGCCCTACAGTGAATTTGAAAAACAACTGCTTATGCAGTTGGTGACGACGAAAATGGACATAGTGGAGAATCGCAAGACCGATGGTACATCCCAAAAAAAGAAGACAGAAGCCTGGTAGGATATTGCATGCCACTACAATAACTCGCCTAACGTATCCCAGCGAGTAAGTTAAAATTCTAGAGAATAAAGTAGTAAATAACATATCCACCTTCTTGGGATTTTAATAACCTCATTCTCTCTTTACATTATCTGTTTTATTTTTAGGCGAATGCTGCTCAACTTAAAAAAAATGTGGCAAAATCTAAAAACGAAGGCCAGAGATGCTAAAACTTTAGAAGCCCAAAAAAATTGGACTGGTGGTGGACCTGCACCTCCGGCTATAGGATCCGAAGAGACCCAGGTCCTTTCTATATTACCAACTATAATGCCAACAATTGAAGTTGAGATAGATAGTGATATAATCCAATCAAACACCTCGCAATTTAGTAAGTACTCACAAATAATTTATATTTATTAGTTGTTCATTTTGTTGTTTGTAACATTCTAGATATTCCAGTTGGTGTGGGAATTTCTTGTTCATGTGGGATGAAACATACCCTATGTGATGTGCCAGACTATAATCTAGCTGTGCCAAATTTCAGTAAGATTTGTCTAGCCATGCATAAGTTATAAATATGTAGTACTAACAACTTTGTTTTAATTACATATACATACACATACAGCATCTAGTTATTTGTAAGTAATGATATCTTATTTGGTTTCAGGTGAAACAAATGATGATGACGGTGTTTACTGGCAAAACAAAAAAAATAGAATGATCGACATGGAAGTTCATGTCCTCGGAGAAGAGGTACAAGATATTAATACTCTACCGGGTTGTTCTCTCCAGGGGCTTACAATGCCCACAACCCCGGAACTAGCTCCAGCAAAGAAAATACAACCGGAACAATCTCTGGAGGATTTAAAAAAGGAACTTGTGAAAAAAAATATTGAAAAAGTTACTAAACAGATAGAGCAAGATCAGGAAAAACATGCAGTAGAACTGGAAATATTAAAATTAAAAGAGATTTGTTGAAGAAAGAATTAAATAAAAACTAAGAACTTTTTTTTTTTTTTTTTTTTTTTTTTTTTTTTTTTTAATCTTTATTTGATTCGGGGTTTTGATCCAGTAAGGATATGCCAACCCCATTGTACCTTGATACATGGTAAACACAAATAATTCTTGTTAAAACAGTCTGGTATATTAAATCATTGCTGAACTACTGTAATCAGGTGACACAATTTTTTAGCTGCTTCTGACCTTGGATAACTCATTATGCTTTGTATTAAACCCACATCTAATAAATTTATATTTAGTTCTTTGAGCAAAGCCTCGCGTTCATTTTTATTCCTGTCACAATCCATCAGCAAGTGTTGCACATCTTCTATTTTATTACAAACAGGACAATTAGGTGAGTCAGTTTTTTTCATTAAATGTGCAAATTTTGCTGATGGATAGTGACCAGATCTAATTCTAAGAGCTAGTTTCACATAGTGTCTGCTTAATCGAGCGTCTTCAAACCATGCGACCTGAGGAGGCATTGCCTGAATGGTTTTGTACCAGATACCTTTTTCCTTAGATCTATCGTTAAAATACGTAACCCAGTCATCATAGCAGCATTTTTTAAATTTAGACACTAATTCCCAGTCATCAGGTAGATAATTTAGAGCGCTTCCATTTACAGCTGCCAGTTTAGCTATTCGGTCTGCCTGTTCGTTTCCCTTAAGACCAATATGTGCTGGAACCCATTGCAACCTTACATCTTTTTCACTTTTATTTAAGGAAATAATAGTTTTTAAGATTTCATAGGCTATCGAAGCACCTCTGAAGCCAGAAACGCATCGAGCCATATGCTGCAGCGCACTCTTACTGTCCGAAAAAATTACAATTTTGTTTGAATTTAGATTTAGGTTTTTTACATAAGATAATGCCTGAAATATTGCAATCAGCTCCAGCGACATTATGCATGCCTCATAGTTAACTTTAAAACCAGCCGCATATTCCAAATTTTGATCATAAAAACCAGCTCCCGAACCACATTCACTTTTAGACCCATCCGTAAATATCTTATGCCACTCGCTGTATGTACTGTTTAATTCTGCCACTATGTTATTCAACAATAAATTAGGCTCATAATTTGTTTTTGAGGATTTTATACATTCCAGGTTTAATTTAAAATAGTTTTTAGTTTCTATATCTGTTACCCAACCATCCAAGGAAAACATACCATGAAGATGGAATGAATTAATATTGCATTGGCTCACATCACTAAAAGTCTTAATAAGCAGCGGTTTTCTCTTATTCGCCCAATATCTATCAGTAGACAGGACGTTTAAATTGGATATTAGGTCAACAATTTGATTACTATCCCAAGAAGCCGCTTTCAGACTATATTTATAAGCCAAGAATTGCCTTCTCAGAAACAATGGCATTAAATTTAACTCACTTTCCATAACATGGATCGGTGAACTTTTAATAAAACCCCCTATAATTCTTAAGGCCTGGTTTTGCAATCTGTCAATTTTTAATAAATGTGTTTTTGCACAACAGTCAAAGATGAATGATCCGTAATCTATTCGACTTCTTATCAAATTAATATATAACCTACGCAAATGTTTTGTGTGCACCCCCCATGCGCTACCAGCTAGTACTTTTAAAATATTTAAATATTTGGAACATTTTTCAATAGCTTTGTTAATGTGCTTACCCCATCGTAAACCTCTGTCCAACCACATACCTAAGTATTTAGTACAGTCTGATAATAATAAATTTTGCCCATTTAATTTTAGTATGGGAGTTATTCTCCTTCGACCCCTGCTATAGACACAGTAATTAGATTTAGTGGGAGATAATTCTAAACCAAGTTCGCTTAAATATGTCACTATAGTGTTTAAGTCACTTTGCATGTTTCTTTCACATTTTTTTAAGTCCCTGTCCTTAATATATAAAACGTAATCGTCCGCATACTGTGACCATATTACGTTTAAGGGCAATGTATTAATCCCATGTGTTATTAAATTAAAAAGTAATGGGGATAGGGGATCTCCTTGTGCTAAGCCTTTATTAGTCCACCGCATAATCAAACAGTCACTATTATTATTTATTTTAATATTAAGTTGTCTTTCACTTAGAAGTGACCATATGTAAGTACATATTTTAGACCCTATATTGAGTTTATCTAAAATATTAGTCGCAGCCTCTATTGACACATTGTTATATGCATCTTGAATATCCAAGAAACAAGCCAAAGTAGGGCAATTTTCTGTGAAGCCAATTTGTATGTACGTAACCAACTTAGTGACCGCATCTAGACAGGAATGTGCCTTCCTAAAACCAACCGTGTTTGATGAAAGAATACTTGTCTTTTCCGCAAACCACTCCAATCGTTTGTATAACATTAAATGGAAAGTTTTACATAGACAAGACATAAGGGATATAGGCCTAAGTTTAATCTCGGAGGAATTATTACTCAATTTTGGTATAGGAATTACTTGAACCTTTCTCCATTGATGAGGGACAGTACCGGAGTTTAAAATGTTATTGTAAATTTTAAGTAAAAATGATTTAGCTTCATTGGGAAGATTATAAATCATGGAGTAAGAAATTCCATCCTCGCCTGGTGCAGAATCCTTTTTTTTAAGGCAATTTTGAAATTCCTGAAAACTAAAATTTCGTTCCAATTTGGCGTTTCGTGAAATAAACTTAGGCATTAAATTTTGTGCATAATCAGGAGTAAGCGAGTATAATAATTGTTTCTGCTTATCGACGGGAGGATAGCTTTTTGTCCCTCTGAAACCCTTAATCCATCTCATACGGCGCCACATCTCAGAAGTTGAAGTTTCCTGATCAATAGAATCGCAAAACTTTTGCCAATTCAAAAATTTAGCTTTATTTATTAATTTGTGAGCTTCTCGTGTTTTTTCATTAAATATGAATAAATTTTCTGGAGTAGGGTTGCGACGAAACTTAGATAGCGCCAACCTGCGTTGAGCTACTATATTTGATAATTCCGGGTTCCAGTAGGGTTTTGGCTTAAATTTAGTAGTGGGTTTATTGCAATATTTAATAAAAGGAATAAAGGGGGATGCCAGGCCACCATAGTGCTTTAGGCCCTGAATGCCCATATGTGAAAATGGGTGCAAATATTTCTTTGACAGATAAATAATTTACTCACAAAAGAAAAGTTAACACAAAACTTGGGGTTTCATAAATGTCAAGGTTTTTATTTTTTTAAATGTGCGCTTACACAAGTGCAATAAAGTTCTTGGAAACAATTCCTGTATAAATATATCTAGTTAATATTGTATTTATAATCCATCCATCCATGTCAGTCCATAAATCTCCAACTACTGCATGGGCCTCCTCCAGTGGTGGAAGAAGAATTTAGCCTACTATGGTATAGTATAGTATGGCCAAACGGGTTGGTATACATTTCCTGCTCTTTTATGATCTTAGATGGTTAAAAATGAAACTCAATTTAAATAGTTAAACCTTCATTCATCATACACTACTAAAACATCATCCAAAAATTGAGCAGGAGGAAAAATATTACCTTGATGCCGTGCCCACCCCAAATACCATAGCACTGTCATGACATGGGCACAGCATCCTACTGTACGACGGCCAACAATGCAATTGCAGCAGTATTGTTTGATAGCCTCGCGACCAGTTTCCATATTGGTAATTAGTATATATATGAAGTATATTTTGCGACTGATGTGTCGACTTGCAATTCTTGCTCTAATTAGGTAACAATTCGAGCCAAAAATTAGTTCTTCCATTATTCTATTCCTAGAGTCTCTAGAGACTTCTATTTGGTATGACCCGTTGGTCCTTATATGCTCTCCGTAATAAGAACGAGCTTGTTTCAACTGATATATCCCACAGGCAATCAGTATTAGCTCATTATTAGTTAGTCTTGGAAAGTCCCTTATATTTTCCCTGTCAACATTAATATTTTGGAAATCTGATCTAGCTCTATTGAGATTATGATCCCTAACATAATCTGAAAGGTCATTGTTTCTGTTCATATTCCTGTTCACAATTTCAATTATTTCAGTGGCATCGTCTCTGTCTCGTAATCTGGTGTGATATTTATTTATAAGAGCAGCAGCCACAGAGAAATCTATCATTAGATGCTTGGAAGCTCTGTTGAAAAAGGTTTGCCTAAATATTTTAAACTTAGTTTTAAATATTCCATTCACCACTTCCACCACCCATCGACATAAAGTAACAGCTCTTGATTTATTTGCTTCTCTAGTTGTCAATTGTGGTTCACCATCTGTTGGGGATAATGGTATATGGACATTATAGCCACAACTCCTTAGGAGCGGTAATGAGTCTCTAAAACCCCTGTCGAGAATAAATACATCCCCAGGTTCAAAATATTGACGGCAAGAACTACTTTCACTTCCAAACTCTTGTTTCATAATGTCTGCATCTGTGGTTGTAGCAGGATAGGGGCCCAGTACGTCAATGATATAACCATCACTGCATACAAATAAAAATGGCTTAACCAGATTACGGTATTTATGCAATGAATATGTTTGTTTTTGATACAAGTAATTAGAACTTTTTTCTATATATATGTATGTACCATCAGCTATTATAATTGGTGTTCTCTCTGGGCCCCCATACAAAGCATTGGGAATCAGCAGATTCCTTTGAGCAATTTCTGCTCTAGTTATGTGATTCAAGCCCAGATTTCTGGGAACAAAATCTTGATACAATAATTCTCTAGCCATCTTCATTAGACCTTCTAGTGTACTCCTTGGTATTTGCAATAATGATGAAATTCGTTCATTACTATCTCCTGTCCGCAATTTCAATAAATATGCTGCCAGAGCATAAGCTCCCCTATGGCTATTTAATAACCTCGGGACTTCCGAAAGGATTTGCTGGAATTGTTCTTTTGAAAAGCCCAAGTAATAGTGAACAATATGATCTGGCATACTTAAGATATTGTCAAAATCTAAATGCATTAACATGTTATCTTTTAACAAAGAAATAAGTTCTTCCATTTGTTCAGCACTGAATGTCCTGATAGGATCATAAATTGAATCCAGAAGTAAATCCCATGAATTGCTTCTCAAGTGCATTGAACATATTCTGCAATCTGCAGGCACATAATAATTGTAGTCACAAAGTAAACTTACTCTCAGTGAGGATGGTACTAAAAGCCTGTCAGACGCATTACATCCAGGAAAAAAACAATGTCGCTGTGTGCTAGGAGCTCTGATATAGTTAGGCAACTGCAAGCCATGAGATGGAGTTGTATTTCTTCCTTCAGCTTGTACTTGAGAAGATTCAATGTTAAATGATGGGAGACTTGACACTGCTGATTCCCCATCTGAAGTAAAGCGAGCAGCTGCTCTTTCAGTCCTTCGCCAACAGTTATGACAAAGATGGGCTGATCTTGGCAACTGTCAAAGAAAAAAGGCAACTGATATGTTTTTTTCCCTTAAAATGGCAAAACAACAATCCTCAGACCATGATTCGACAAAGAATTCTATCCCATGTAGGTACTTTTATTTGAATGAGAGAGTGTGGTAGAAATGAATCAATATGCAAGGAGTGGCAACAGATAGTGAGGTGAGTTACCGGCCAGACCGATGACCATGACCACTCTGCTGAGTGTTAACGAGTGAGAAGATTTTAATTTATAATTTATGTATGTTTAAAATAATATTTAAGTATGTTTATCAGCAGTCTGGTTACCACCATAGAGGCTCTGCATAGTTTGGAACCAGCCAGCCATATGTGAGATGTTATTATTCTATATTCTTAGAACATTACAATATAGTTATAGTTCAACTACCTGGATAGACACTTTATCTCACACATAGTCTAAGACACATTACAGCTATTTATTTAAAGTCTGATTGTAACCACTCTTAATACTCTCTTTACAAAGTATATTCCTAACAATAATATTGTATGTATATTATCTTACCTCTCGTGGTGCAATTTGATGGGTAATAATATTCCTTATTTGTTCACAATGTGGTGTATCAATGTTAAGGCTATGTGACCTTTGCCTTAAAAGCGAAGTTCCACAGCTGATGCATACAAGAATGTGGCCAACGAGAGGCTCAGTCGACCGTTGACTGGTTGGCATCCTGATTTCATTCCATGCATTGGTCCAACATGTATGACACACCAAACTATCACTCGAAACTTGCTATAAAAGTAAATATGGGTTTAGATTATGTTAAGTTGTATAAAGCTATTTGCAGGTTTTTGTATGTAGGTAGTTATTTACCTGCAGCTGTCCAACCCATCTCTGTATAAGGGATCGGACTTCAGCAATTTCCAATGAGTGTCTTCGCATTCTTGAAATATTTATATTACAATTTACACAGCGGATATAACCACTGGTAATATTAGCAGTAGACGCTCTTTGCAGAGAAGAACTAGAACCAGGTTGAATGTCGAAGTCTTCGGTCGGTACTATCATCAAATCCAAGTTATCGCGGGGGTTGTCGTTATCAGTAGGAGCGGAATCCATATGCAAGCCGTGGTTGTCAGGTAAAGAAGAATCGCCAGAGTCAGTATTCATGGTCAGAATCAACGATTTAATATTAATTAATATCGAGAAACACGCACAAATCACGATGATGCAAAGGCAAACAAAGTAATGATCACAGAACATGTAATGATAAATTGACTGGGTAGCTGTCAGTTTGATTAGAGTTTTAAAATATTAATAGTATAGTTGCCATTAAATAAACAAAATATCGTATTATCGATCGACTCAACCCATAGATCGGTATTTAACTGCTCATTGTTAATGTATAATTTATAATTATAATACAATATAATTTTAAAATACTCAAATGTGTGTATTATTTAAGTTAGTTTATTTAAGTACAAGTAAAAAAGCTCAATGTGAATATTTTGTCAAAATACTATTTGATTTTTTTACGAAATGTTGGCAACCCAGAAAAATGCAAATGTCAGTGTATTAAGATAAAATTGTTTTAGTGTTATTTAATTTGCCGAAAATATTTCTGGCTTTTATCCTGACTTGAATAGCAAGGAAAATTAAGAAAATTTAATTTATGTTTTTTCAGCAAAATACAATTGTTGGGCATTCTGGGCCTAATTTCGGCATTCCCCTTTATCAGCCGCGGCATTAATTTGTTTTAAAAAAGCATTATACATCTCTTGTGAGTCGTTATTATAGCCAAAATTAAATTTATTCATCAATGACTTTCGATATTCAACCCAATTAGCTCTATCATAATTTCTTTTTTGCGTTGTAGAGTAACCATTTGTAATAATGGTTGACATTTTAATGACCATATGGTCACTGCCTAGGTTCTCATTGAACACTTGCCAATCGAAATAAATCGCAATATTAGATGAGACAAAAGTTATATCCGGTGAAGTCTGTTGTAGATTACCATTGACTAACTTGATTCGTGTGGCTAGCCCATTATTAAGATATATATAAGAATTTTCTAGGGCTGAATCCATTATATGAGTACCCCTTGTATCGGTTTTAACCGACCAATTAGTGTGGTGACCATTAAAATCCCCAGCAATAATAGTAGACTTAGAATACGTTGAAAAAATACTATCCCAATCAGACTGTTGAGTATGTACCGAAGAGGGGCAATAAATACCTATTAACTGTTCTATATTCATGCAATTCACTAATTTAACGCAAATTATTTCTATTCCGGAGTTATTACAAGTTACGGGCACTAAATACGATTGTATGGACCTATGCACCATTATTGAAACCCCACCATACGAATCACTTCTATCACACCTATATATATTATATCCTCTAACAGTCAGGTGGGTCTCACTGTTCAACCATGTCTCACTTAAAATAGCTATATGTATGTTTTCCTGATTTAATAGTTCAGCAAATGATATTAATTTAGGCCGTATACTTTGAGCGTTCCACTGCAAAATATTAATCTTTATATTAGCCATTTATAAAACTAATAAATTTATCTACATACTCTCTCATAGAAAACACATTTACTAAGAATTTACTAACCTCGTCCCAAATTATTTTAAAACATGATATAATTTTATCTTGCATTTTATCTTCCGATATTAAAATATAATTTAATTTTAAAACTAATTTCTTAAATTCGAACTTATACCTTAATTCCTCATTCCTTATATTATTACCCTTTCTATGGTCTTCACTTTGAGATTTATTACATCTTTCCTCCTCTATCTGCTCCGAGAAGACCTGGTTGACTTCACTTCTCTTTTTCTTCTTGACCCGAGTTCTATCTTGCAATATATGTGTCGGTTCATTAGATGTCTCGTTTTCAATTTCCATCGAATCTGATTGAAGTGAAATTGGTTCCATATATACCCCCGTGCCAGCAGCTACACTACTATATGTTTCATTATTTCTTATTAACTGTGTGCTCGATTGTTGATCTTTTATGATTCTAGACCCCTCATTTATCGCCCTTCGTTGCTCGATAACAATTTGAAGCGCTTTTCGATACGGTACTTGTTTTTCACTCATAACTACTCTTATCTGTCTTTCTTTCAAATAAAAAGGACATTTCTTATCTAATACCAGGTGTGCTCCCTTACAATTCAGACATCTCAAATTCTTTTCCTCGCAATTTTCGTGATTATCTCCGCATTTAGGGCATAATTTCTTTTTAGTGGGACAAAACCTAAAAATATGTCCAAACTGCCAGCAGCCTGAGCACTGAGTCACGGGGAAAGTATAAGTTTCAACTCTAAAACGGCAGTCATATGCATAAACATAAGGTGGTAATGTATTGTTTTTAAAACAGATCCGAATGAGTGAGGCCATTGTATGATGTCTTGCGAGATGAATTTATGTTCATTGTTTGACTGGTTGGTTGAGTACAACAATGTTGCTTGGGCGGATACTGAGGTTGCAATACCTGTGTGTGAATGTGATAAGAATGTTTTTTTTGTAGGAGGCGTAGGTATTTATAGATTGTTGTGTGATTTATAAATTAATATAATATTATAATGCATTGGTATATTACTGATACAATGGAGGATGTTGTAAGAGTGCAATTATTGATTAGATAATGGAAGTATTTTGCAGGAAACGCATGGAGTTTGTAACTGCTGTATGCTTAAATTGTTGCATAAAAATCAGGACTTGAGTTACTCATGTGGTATACGCTCTTAGTGTATGATCTTTGTTGTGTAAACAAAATCTATCATATTATGGATGTCCATGATTATATGGTCACACCATTTTAGAGAAACTATTCTTATATATTGTGATGTGTTTTTAAATCGAAAGAGAGAATCACAAGAGTGGTATTCGGTGTAACAATGTTGTTCGCAACTATATTACCGTGGGTGGTGGTGCTTCACATGCAGCGTGATAACAGTAGCGAAATGGAGACAAGAATAATTTCAAGAACATTAAGTGAAGATTTGATGGATTTATGCACTTATGATGGTCAGTGGAATATACGAGGGTGCGTTTTTAAGTTCGCGGAATGAGAGGGTTGGATGGGGGTGATTAGGCTCATTAGAATCGTCACGTGTTCAGTGACTCATAATTAGTATAAATACCAGGTTTCATTGTTATTAGACAATTAGTCTTTGAGTTATCGTCAACCAAGCAACATAATCGGGAGTGAAAAGTGAAACATGGAAAAAATCGAATATCGTGCCGTTATAAAGTTCTTTACCAAGCAAGGAAAATCAGTTGCGACCATAATGAATGAGATGTCATTGGTTTACGGCGACTCTTGTCCAGGAAAAACCATGGCACAGTTTATTTAAACAAGGAAGGGAATCCCTTGAAGACGACCCGAGGCCGGGCAGGAGCATCGAGGTGATCACGCCAGAACTTATCCAAAAAGTCGATAAAATTGTACTCGACGATGCTCGACTAAAGAAGAAACAACTCGCAGAAATGGTTGGAGTATCTGATACAGCCATTTTTAGAATTCTGCACGATCATTTTGGCATGACAAAGGTCAGTGCAAGATGGGTGCCGAGAATGCTCACGCCGGCGCAAAAACAACAGCGCGTAGAGTGTTCACGTGCATTTTTAGACCTTAGTAATGAAGACAAGGATGCTGTATTGAGTAGAATTGTTACTGGAGACGAAACTTGGGTTCATCATTATGAACCTGAGTCGAAACAAGACTCCATGCAGTGCCATAAAAAGAGCACAGCACCTCCCAAGAAGTTTAAGGTACCACAGTCAGCTGGGTAACTCATGGCAACGTTCTTTTAGGACTCAGCAGGAATATTATTGATCGATTATAAAGATAAAGGTGTTTCTATAACCGGAGAATACTACGCTTCAATATTAGAGCGACTCAAAGAAGCCATTAAAGAGAAAAGACGGGGAAAATTGACAAAAGGTGTGTTGCTTTTGCACGACAACGCGCCCGTCCACAAGAGCCGCGTTGCGTTGGCTGCCCTGCATAAGGTGGGCTTCGATATTTTGAATCACCCACCCTACAGCCCAGACCTGGCCCCCTGTGATTATTACCTGTTTCCAAAAATTAAAAAAGAGCTGCGGGGTAAAAAATTTACCAACGATGATGAAGTCAAGGAGGGAGTTTCGGCGTATTTTGAAGACAAAGAGAAAACATTTTTTTATGAGGGTATAAACAAATTAATTGAAAGATCTGAAAAATGTATCCGTCTTGCAGGTGAATATATTGAAAAGGAAAAATAATTTAGATTTTTTATTTCCACCCCTTATCCCCCATTCCGCGAACATAAAAACGCTCCCTCGTAAAACAGGTAGAGCTCTTGGATAGTAACGGTGTGCGTTTGAAGAGATTTCTAATTGAATTTTATTTTCGCGATGAAGACGATTTGAGTAGCCACTCTACGATTTTAAGAAGTATTTTTAATGTGGATAAAGCACCTGAAATAAATATAACATTGTGTTATACATATAACACTGTTACTGTATAAATTGGAAATTACAAGATTCCCACACCATCACCGTAGCAAGCGAAGTGGTTGGGAGGGGAGTACCTTACAGCAAAAGTGGTCATCCAATTTGTATGAGCAAGCCTATAGGGATGAGAGAGGTTTGGAGATAAGTGTAAAAGTACCTAGAGGTGGTAAGATTACAACTCTCAAACCTAACGAAGGAAGTGAAGGAACCACCACTGAATTGTGGGGGGAGAAAGAAATAACTGAGAATAGTCCACTTCCTATCCTGGTCACAGATAAACCTTTAAGCGAAAAGTGTATGGCATATAGAAGAGTGATTGAGAGTGTTCTGCATTGGGCTCATCACCAATTAGATAAATTAGGGGGGAATGAGATGTCAGATGTAGAATGTGAAGCGAGTATACCTACTAAGGAACCAATATACTAAGGAATCATCATTATAATTTTTATATTAAATTTTATTGTGGTTAAAATACATTGTTGATATCAGTTTTTCCTACTTTTGTATCTATTATTATGGTTAAGTCCTATGAAAATGTATAGATATGGGTTCATATAAATATGCCTCAGGAATGGCTTTTACCATAATACATTAAGAGTCCACTACCGTGCTAACTGAAATAAATATATCGTGAATTTAATAAAATATATAACAGGGTAACCTCTGTCTACCAACGAAGAAATTGTAAGTGAATAATATTTTATAAATATGTCTTCGAAGCAAGCTATTTCCAAACTAAACCAATATGATGGATACGTGGATGAAGATGGGGGATCTTGAAATAGATAAACCCCATAAAATTATTGAGGCGATTCGAGTGCCTTCGAAGTATTATGTGAATACGATGCAAACGGCTGTTCAATTAGAGAATGGGTATATAATTACCCTACCGTCGAGATTTAATGATCTCAGTGATGATATGTTTAAACACCTTCAGACCGGAGTGTATATGATAAATAAGGGTCCAAATGGTAAAACATGGAAAATCATCTTTACAGATGGGTTATTAGTATAATAAGAATATAATTTTTATTGCAGTTTTTCAAGATAATTTTAAAATAACCATGTACGACGCTATGCTTGCTACCATATACGATGGCTTTAAAAGGGATTGGGTGCACTTTTTCAGCAGCGACAGGTGTTTACGTTTTTGGAAGCGAGCAGTGCCCCTATCTCAAATATGCGAATATGTTAATATTCTTCTTTGTCGTATTTATGCTAATAGTGACTGTCTGGATGACGAAATTTACGCTGCGCTTCGAGTTTGGGATAATATCTGTGATGCAATCAATAATACCAGTGGGAACGTTGAGTGTGAAGAGTGGCTTGAAATTATATCATTTTTGCCATCAGACTGCTTCCATACAGTATTCTCTGAAAGTGTTGGAAATATAGTGCTAATCATTTTATTGTTGGCCGTTGGTGCAATTGGTGGACTAGATAGTATATGAAAATGTCAACAGTAAAATATATTATAGATTTAGATGGGTATATGGTTAAAAAATTGGGTATTTTTTGTAAAGAAGCTAGAATTTTCGATTTAAGTACACAACAGGTACGAGTGTTACATGTAAAGTTACCTACATGGTTACTGCTTAGGCCTGTAACCTCAGAGATTCGTTATTGCATTCAACATGTACATGGCATGCCGCTATGTAATCATGCGAGTGATATATCATACGAAAACTTTTTAATGTTTCTCAGAACGCTTGATCCTCATTGTGAATACTTGTGGGCATACAAAGGAGGGTGTATTGAAAAACATTGCTAACTAGGTTAGGCTTTAAATGTGTTAATTTGGAGGATTATGGCTGTCCAAAAGTGGAAAAACTAATAGCAAAGTATAAATTGGGTTTTAAAAATTGTAATAGACATACTCAATTGCAGACCAGTCATTGTAGTGGTGTGGAGGTTCAAGTGTTTGCATGGTGGTACCTAAGTATTTGTAAAAATAATAATAATGTATAAACCAGCGAAGTAACTGTTCTTTTTTAAATGTATATGAAACGTAAAACTGCGAATTTGATATGTGTATTAAATATAACCTACAATGTAAAATATTATTCGTTTTAAAATTAATAGGTTGGAGGTTAATAACACTAGTTTACACGGTTTTCATACCCCAGCTGAAAATTGTTATTTTGTTATTCATTTAGGTAGAATTATCTCGAAAAAATAATAAAAAAATTCGGTCACGTCTGGTTTAAGAAATATTTATTAACTTAACTGAAATACATAATTTTGGTATTAAAACTAAAAAAAAATTAAAAATGACTAATTTTTGCCTTCTTTTTATAGCTATTTGAATCAGTTTCTCTTATAATGGACCAACAGTAATCTCCTAACATGTTTTCATCCCAAAATCCTTGATGTCGTTCTTCAAAAACCTTTAAATCTTGGTGAAAACGTTCCCCTTGTTCGTCACTCATACTTCCTAAGTTTTCAGGGAAAAAACTTAGATGCGAGTGCAGAAAATGAATCTTTAATGACATGTTTACTCCCATCTTTTGAAAATTTTCCAATAAATCGGTAACAATTTCTTTGTAATTTTCACTTTTTTTGCTTCCCAAAAAATTTACCACAACCATTTTGAATGACTTCCAAGCAGATTTTTCATTAACAGATAAAAGGCTTTCAAACTGAGAATCTTTCATAATTTTACGGATTTGTGGGCCAACAAATATACCCTCTTTCAGTTTTCCTTCTGTAATGTTTGGAAAGATTTTTTGTAAAAACCGGAAAGCATCATTGTTTTTGTCAAGCGCCTTCACAAAATTTTTCATGAGCCCCAATTTGATGTGTAAAGGGGGTAGAGTGACGTTATTGGGATCTACCAACAGCTCGTGTTTAATGTTCATTTTGCCCGGAATATACACATTCCGAATAGGCCATTCTTTTCTTACATAATGATGTTTTTTAAACTCCTTTTTGTTTTTCATGATTACTAGGTTCTCTCCATAGCATTGGTGAACCAAATGTAAGGTGAACGTTTTCTCCTGATGACCACTGGAGTAAGACGATTCTACAGCTTTCGCAAAACACATGAGGAACCCACTTTTTATCTTGATTTGCAACGGGAAATCCAAAATAATGAAGATATGCACTTTTTAACGAATCCACAATGGGTCTTCTCTTTTTTGAAAATATAAACTGTCCACAAACATAACAAAAACGATCAGAACTTTGTTTACACTTTCTACTCGACATTTTAAATCAATCCGAAACAAGATAATTGTCGTTTGAAGCGAACAAATAAACAATAAACTGTAGTCACCACGTTAGGTGGTTAAAAAATAAACATTTGACTGCAGGAAGAAATTGTGACGTGATAAAATATTTTTGCTAACACTTTTAGATTTAAGGAAGGTAGATTAACATATTTATATACATTTATTTTGGGGTATAAAAAAAAAGTTCAATTTTGTAAACTAGTGTAATTTGTCTATGAAATAAAACATTATTCAATTATTTATCTTGTTGTCTTTATTTATCCAACTGGTTGAATTCAAGCCAAGCCATTTGACTAGTACTTTATCACCACTTCTTTTCAACACTTTTACCACTAAATACACATCGGGATACTTAACCTTTTGTAACTCATGTTCATAAAAACCACCTAAGATTGGTTGTTTTCCTTCACCTTGCAGCATATAAGTCACTGGGTTGGTATTATTGACCTTAATCACGCAGAATATCTCGGTACTCCAGTTTCCCGTGTATCCTTTGGAAAAAATGGATTTATATTTACTTATTCTGACGTAATCACCACAAGCATACCTCGCTCGAGGTCGAACTTTGATATGGTTATAAACATTAGATAAGAGAGCGTTAGCATTTTTATGAGTCACAGTCACTGGGGCAACCCCGATAGTACGATGTATTATATTATTATATTTAATCATTATGTTAGACAATTCCTTGCCAACCCATTTGTAGGAACCATTGAATGAGAACCGCTGCCATAGCCAACTTTTGATGGTTCTAATAAATCTCTCCATAATAGATGCCTTTATTACATTGTATGTGGAATAATGGTTAATACTGAATTTTCTCATTATGTTCTGGAATTTTTCATTATAAAACTCGCGTCCATTATCGGATTGAATGTCTTTTTGGTTTTCTCCCAAGGTCGTTGTTTAAAAGTTTGAGCATCGCTTGTGCCACATTCTCAGCTGATTTACTCTTGATTGGATGAAGCCAAGCATATTTGGAAAATGTATCTAATGACTTCCGGGTTCTAGAAAGTAGAGTAGCGTCAGTCGGTCTGCGGTCAGTTGTTGCAAGACTGTTTGTATTGCAACGAGTCCCGCTAATTTTATTTTGAAAGTAACAATATTAGTTTTGTTGTGGAGTGTGTGTGTGTGTAGTGTAAACTAGGTTTCTTACTAGTGTTTTAATTATATTGAATTATTAATATTAACATTCATAATGCCGCGAGTGACCTTTACAGCCCCGGAGTATACTGACATGGTCTTAATTTACGGGGAATGCCATCACAACGCTTTTTTAGCTTTACGGACATATCGTGAGAGATATGGAACCACTCGTGTATGTCCTACAGACAGCCGAATTTTTGTAAGGGCGGTACAAAGATTACGAGACAATTAAAGTTTGGTGCCACGTGATGTTGAGTTTGCTCCCCGAACACCGATCGCCCTTGAAGAACGTGTATTAGACCATTTTACGCGTAACCCTACATGCAGTTTACGTAGGGCTGCTCGTCAATTCAGTGTTCACCACAAAAAGGTCCACGTTATTTTAAAGGCTAATAAACGACGGCCTTTCAGATTTCGAAAAGTATCGGCTTTATTAAACAGAGATCAACCCATAAGAGTGGCTTACTGTCAGTGGTTATGTACGAAGGTAACGAATGACCCTGAATTTCTATCCAACATCATGTGGACTGACGAGAGTACCTTCACACGTAATGGTACATGGAATCGCCAAAACTTGCGATATTGGGCCAGGGAAAATCCTCATGCTGTACGCGAATCTTCCCACCAGTACCGTTTTTCGTTGAATGTATGGGCAGCAATTCACGGCAATAAGATAATCGGTCCAATTTTCATTAATGGAAATTTGACTGCTATCAGGTTTTTGGAATTGCTTGATGGCCCAGTGTCAGATTATACAGATCAACTGTCTGTAGTTCAAAGCAGGCGTTTGTGGTACCAGCTAGACGGAGCGCCTGCCCATTCAGTGGTGGCTGCCAGGGAGCGTCTTAATCACATGTTTGGTGAACAGTGGATAGGACGCTATGGGCCTACACGATGGCCACCTAGATCACCAGATCTCACGGGCCCTAGACTTTTTTGTGGGGATGTGTTAAAAATGCAGTGTACGCAACAGACATCACTTCAATAGAATAGATCAAATAATATATCGAGGATAATAAGTGCATTTAATAAATTAGAAGCTTTGGCAGCAAATAACAACTTGTGTGCTAGAATACGAGACAACATGATGCGAAGGTGTATTCGATGCATTGATGTGAACGGTAGGCACATTGAAAAACTAAAAATTTAAATTAATTTGATTACTAGTGTGTATGATATACTAAACTGGTGTACAATAAAGTTTATTCTTATTAAATAAAATTTTAAGTAAAAATTGACCTAGTGAATAAAAACTTTTGCGAGTGGTATTCATATTTTAATAAATTGATTTGGTGATTTTAAATAAAGCGCAAGTGAAGTAACTGATTAGTGATACGAATGTAATATTCGGCTGCTCGACGCGGCGCCTCCACCGTCGCGTCGCCGCGTCGCTAGGCTCATTTTGATGTTGGCGCCATTTTTGCATCGCTGCCGTCGCGTCGTCTACAGGTGAGTGACCCGTGTTTTCAATGGTGCTCCAATTCTTCATTATTTTATTGTATTTATTTTGTTCTAAATTTGCATTTTTTTATTTTGTATTTTTTTGTTTTTTTTTAATTTTAACCGACTTATATTGAACTGTGTTATCTGTAATTTAAGTCTTTGGCATAAGTCTGGTAACAGTCTGTATAATCTGTGTTCTGGAAGTAATTCTTCATTAACAGACCTGACGTTTCAGAATCTTTATTTTATTGTTTTTATTTATTTATTTGTTTAGCTGATACAAATACAAATCATGTATATAGAGATGCAACATAAACTCCTTCAAGTTTTACCGTACATCAATTTCGTCATATGTTACTTACATTGTCACAGAAAATCACAAAATGCAAATACACTTAATAAAAATAAAAGCACCAATACAAAAATAAAAACAATAATAAAGTGAGGGTAGTATACAAAAATGTGTACGCAGTGCGCAATGGTCACATCGACCGCGCATCAGTGATGAATTCAACAACATTATATCGTGGATACATTTATAATATTTTACTACACTATACAGGTTGTTCCAGGGTATGACAAATGGTCGATTTAATTTTGTAAAAAGTGTTGTTTCAATTTTATTTTTATGTTTACTTTTGTTAATGAAGTCTTTACGGATTTCGGAAGCTCATTTACTAAGAGTGGTAATATGTATTTTAGAGTTATTTTCCCGCACAGATTTGTAAAACGTAGTAGTCATAATTTTGCATTACCGACGCTACGGGTCTTCATACCATGTGTATCACGGCCTTTGTATTTTTGAAGATCTACGTTAAAGTACTCCTCGGTTAGTAACGTTAGTTTTACTTTCTGATGTATAGGAATAATTTTGCAGAAATCAAATAATCGTATCAAATATCAAATCAAATATCGTTCGCAATCGTGCTTAAATTTATTTTTATTGTTTTGTGGTACAATCTCTTTTAAAATTTTAAGTTGAAGTACATATATTTGGTCAAGGTGGCTCTTGTAAGTCCTGCCGTAGCTCGAAAGGCCATACGAGATTATTGAGTCTGCCAAAGATTTATAAAGTAGGAGGAGTGTTTTGTATGGTATGTTATGCTTGATTAATGAGAATTTGGCGAGAATAGTTCTTAGTTTATTGCAGACTTGATTTATGTGTTGTTTCCAATTTAAGCGGTTGTCGATAATTAGTCCGAGATAGGTTTGTTTCTCAACGTTTTCTATGGTGTCACAATTACAAGGAATAGTCTTAACGTAATTAGTCTTATGTAGACAATCATGACAGTGTGCTATAATTTTAGGTGCCCAAATACTTCTGTTTTGCTGGAACTAATATACATCACTTTGGTCTTTTTAATATTGAATACAAGTCCAACATCATGCGACCATTTTAAAAGGAGGTTGAAGTCGCTTTGTAGCCAATCTTGAGCTTCGATGATATTAGTTCCCGCGGAGATTAGGCAAGTGTCGTCTGCAAACTGGTACATTTCGCAGTTTTTTATCAGGCTTTCCAGATTATTTACGTAGGTGAGGTAATGTAAGGGTCCAAGAACAGAGCCTTGAGCTGTACCTTCCTTCACTGTGATTTTTTCACTAAGCGCGTCACCAACTTTGATCATAAGCTTCCTATCACAAAAGTAGTCCCTACACCACTCTAGCAGGTTGCCTCTAATACCACTCTCAGAGAGACATTCTATTAACCTGTCATGCTTGAGCGTGTCAAATGCTTTGCTGTAGTCTATAAATACGACCAATACGTGATGTTTTTTGTCTAGGTGGTTGTATATACTATCTGTGAAAGCTGACAGTAGTTGTGCTGTATTTTTATGAGGCTGAAAGCCATATTGATTTGATGACAGTATATTATTAATTTCATAGAAGTCATAGACTTGATTGTAACTGTATTTTTCAAATATTTTATCTATGGTTGGTAGTATAGTTATTGGTCTGTAATTATCATAGTCAGTTTGACTGCCTTTTTTGTGTATAGTCCTTATAATGCCCGTTTTCAACGTGGAAAGATATTTACCAGTTTCTATAGACAGGTTTATTAAGTTACACAATACCGAAATTATGCTCTTGGATGTCAATAGTCCTGATACCATCTACTCCCGGTACTTTATTGTTATTTAGAGACATAGGTAGAGATTAGATTAGAGATTAGAGACATTAGAGACATGGCTAGGATAGAGCTATTTTGCTGTATGTTTGACAAAGGTAAAAACAATCCAACCCCTTGTGTCTGC
Organism: Arctia plantaginis; assembly: GCA_902825455.1. NCBI lineage: Eukaryota > Metazoa > Arthropoda > Insecta > Lepidoptera > Erebidae > Arctia > Arctia plantaginis. The sequence continues at coordinate 4,779,712 of CADEBD010000286.1, read as the reverse complement.
CCATGGAAAAATGCATGCGAATAGGCTCTTGGTCTTCCATGGATACATCGTCAAAGATCACAATGCTGTTATTGTGAGCCTCTTCCGGTGGAGTCACCTCATTTTTATCGGAGTATGCGTAGAAATTGACCAGAGGCACTTGGCTAAACACTGCGCTTAAAAATACATACTTTGGTTGGTTCAACGATTTGGAGTACAAGTAGATATTTTCATTTATTAAACCTTTTGGTTCAAGTAATAGGGTTAGTAGTATATTGGTTTTACCGCAGCCGGATGGACCGCATATTAGGCATCTGATACTGTCTGGTAACAGCTCACTATGCTTATAATTTGAACAATCGTTATCACCTTTCGATTTTATATCGGACCCCTTCACTGATAAGAGCGTGTTCTGCTTCTTAAACTTCATTGTGTTGAAAGGTAATATTCTAGTTTACATGTGCTTTAAATATCTGGGCTAGAATAACAAGACGTGTGGTTGAACTTTTCTTTCTCATTATATTAAAATCATAATGCCATAAAACAATTATCTCAGTCATCCGGACGCTGTAGTTAAAGGTGGAAGTGGACTGGTCAATACACTCATCAACAAGTTACTGTTTGAATTGCATGTGCCCGGATACAATTATTGTGGACCCGGTACAAATCTGGAAAAACGTTTGAAGAGAGGTAACGTAGGCATCAATCCTTTAGATGAGGCGTGTAAATCACACGATATTGCATACGCTAAAAACGCATCGTTAGAACCTCGACATAGGGCTGATTTGGAGTTGGCAGCAAGTGCAGCGAGGCGTTGGCGTGAATCGAACAGCCTATCCGAGATCCGAGATTGGTAGCACTCGGAGTTAATAAAATAATGAAATACAAAATAAAACAAGGTATGGGGCTACCCCTCAAACAAGTTATAAAAGCATCCCGTAAAGCGGTAAAAAATCAAATTAATACCACCGGTGTTAAAAAACCACCCACACAAAAACACCTGATAAACACGGCGATAAAAGCTGCCAAAAAAAGGATCAGTGAGAATAAAAACGGAAAACATTATTTGAAAAAACCCAGGGTTATTCCTCTACCTAAAAGAGGTGGGTTCATACCACTGAGACCAATCCTAGGAGCGTTGGCAGCCGACGGATCTCTAGCTGGCGGAGTGACAACCGCTGCTAAAAACATCTATGAAATGGTTAAATCAAAAGAGCCTACTACTAACCCGGACGGCGGTCGGTTTCGGTAGCTATTGGTAAAGGCATGTACATGGCACCCTACAAAAAGGGTATGGGTCTCTATATGACACCATACCAAAAAAAACTGAACATTGTCCTACCGAATCGTGCTCTCCTCGATTATGAAATCGCATCATACGTCAAACAATTAAACATCCACGTTTTCGGGGTGTGGTAATGCGAGATGAGCTGACTACGTTGAAACAACGACAGCAACGAAAATCACAATCGTGGAGGTTTGAAACGGGAATTATTAATTTAGACAATGCACAAGGACCAGGTACACATTGGGCAGCATACGTGAAGAAAGACCAACATTGTGAATACTTTGACAGCTATGGAGACTTACAATGGGATGTCCTCAGGGATCGGTGCTAGGTCCATACTTGTGGAATATCGGCTTCGACGATTTTCTTGCGATACCAATACCATCCGGATGTACTCTGAACGCGTATGCTGATGACGGCTTATTACTGGTGGAATCTGATACTAGGGCGGGGCTTGAGAGATTAGCCAATAGATGTTTGAACTTGATATCTCAATGGGGTGAACGTAATCGCTTAACTTTTGCACCCAACAAAACCTTCCAGCTACTTTTAAAAGGTAACCTCAAATCACCGCCGAGCATTAGATTTGACAATGTTACTGTAAAAAATAAAACCACAGTGTGTTATCTAGGATTAGTTTTAGAAAGAAACTTTTCATTTATCGAACATATTAAAATAGTTAATGAAAAGTCTAAAAAGAGTTTCTGTGCATTGACAAGGATATCAACTGCGACATGGGGTCTATCATTTAATACATTAAAGATCATATACGGAGCTACTTATTTAGGTTCTATGTGCTATGGTGCACCTGTATGGGCCGATAGGGCGACCGTAGGCGCTGTCCGTCGCAAACTGTTACAAGGCCAACGACTTGCACTGATATTCTTGTGTAAGGCATATAGGACGGTTAGCACTGAGGCTTTGCCGGTGTTGGCGGGTGTGCTTCCGGTCGATCTCGAGGTGCAGAGACGTGCAGCCATGTACTATTCAAGACAACAAAACATGGAATGCGATTTTTTGGGCGCGCGGGATCGCGGTAAAATTACAAGATTGCTTCAACAGCAGCCCGATGTCTATAACGACCTCATAGACGAATGGCAACAACGCTGGGATGAATCATCCAAGGGGCGCCATCTTTACCAATTCTTTCCATCTGTTCGCGAACGGTTGTCGAGGATATGGCTTGAGGTGGATCACTGTGTCGCTCAATTTCTTACGGGTCATGGTAACTTTAAGAGCAAGCTTTATTCATTTAAATTAGTCGAGTCACCATTGTGTCAATGCTCAACACCTAACTCTCACTATGAACAGTCTGCTCATCATATCCTCTGGGAATGTAGTCTTTGGTATAATGAACGTAATATAATGCTGAATAGCTTGCAGGTGACATCTGGGGCGGTATACTATGGGGATCTTGTGTCAACTAGGGTGAATTTCCGTGCGTTTAGGCGATTCTGCCATACATATTATAGAAATCAAACATAGCTCACGTAGGACCCGTAATATTTGTGGCCGTGGTGCTTCCCTGTTTAAAAGGGTGTATGCCCATTTTACTTCATTTTGTCTCCCGCTTTGCTAAGGAGGGAAGTGGATTTACTGTATTTCCAACTCCTCCAATTTTCTTCTGATTAATTTCGTTGCGGGTTCCAAGACAGTTTAATTTCTTCCTGGGACTTCCCGAGTGTCATAACTCGGTGTGTTCGTGGGTCACTGCTGTGGATCCTGGTGTACAGGAGTTACAGTGGTGGGCGTGTGGGTGGGATTAGCTATGGAGACTTGAGACCACCACAAGAGTTTCTCGATTATCTATCTAGAGGGGGTGTAAACATTGACAATATCACTTACAACTATAACAATGTACAAAAGAATGTGAAGTACAACTGTGGACATTTGTGTTTACATTTGTCAAATGCGTGTGAACACATGTTTAATAAAATATAAATGCAACATTTTAAAGGTTTCATCATTTTACCTCTTTTTATAGACAAGTGACCATGTCTCTTACCCTCTCACTTAACGGAACCGAGTCTACATTAAGTGTGAATTTTCTGCATCCCATAGTATTGGGTGAGGGTGACTTTGAATGCGCGCTAATTTACTTGAAAACATTCAACTCGATACCCAATGTGGATGAGAGTAATAATCTGTTTCATTATGGTGCAGACAACGTCATCACCATTCCTGAGGGCTCTTATGACCTGGACGATATCATTCAATATCTGGAGCGTGAACTTTTGCGAGAAGCCAAGGATGATCCCTTTAAATTAATCGATATAGAAGCCAACACGAATACAATGAAATGCTCATTTCACTCTCCATATTATGATATACATTTCGAGCGAGAGAACAGTATTGGAAGTGTTTTTGGTTTGTCACAAAAAGTATTACCAAAAAATCAACTACATGAATCAGATCAAGCGATAAACATCCTAATCAGCAATTCTATAAAAGTAGAGTGTAATATTATTCAAGGTTCATTCATCAATAACGAATCATCACATGTGCTTCACGAATTCTCACCATCAGTGCCACCCGGATATCAAATTATTGAGTGTCCATCACACCCGGTTTACTTGCCTTTGAAGGTGAATACGATTCAAAATCTCCATATACGTCTAGTGAATGAACAAAGGGACCTTGTCAACTTGAGGAAAGAGAACATATCACTCCGTCTTCATATAAGAAAAAAATAAATCGATATGATCGTCTATAAAGTCAACAATCAACCAACATTAGGTCATAGTGTTCCTAGCATCACGTTGGAGACAACATCTAAACCATCATTCGACATTGACATACATAATCAACCAAAACAACAGCAGCCGAAACACCTCAAAAAAAGATTAAGAAAAGATAATTATTTATTTTTACAATCACTGGGGCTACAATTGAAACAATAAAATGCCATCATCATCCATTTTAAACATCGAGGAAAGTGTACTGTTTGATGATAGTATTAAGGGTATTGAATACCACTCATACACTCCTTATCATAAATCATATAAAAACAACGATGACATTCGTATACGCATCAACGATATGGATACCATAGTGTTACCTTTTGAGAGCGTACTCATAGTTGAAGGTACAACAGTACAAGTGAATAAAGCACCTACTATGAGTTCCTCAAAACTCCAAATGCAAGAATGGATTACAAATAAGGGATTGGCTTATTTACCAACAATGTTGAAAGTAGAGCTTTATCAAATTATAAAAGAGCACAAAGAAGCGGCGATTTATGAGGCTGACCAATTATTGATAGCAATAACGTCGGCCATGAAGCTGGTAATATCGTGAAGTTAACTGAAGAAGCCTTTTTATCGATAACCCCTCAGGATTGGCAAAAACAGTGTGAACACGTAAAACATTTAGAAGACAAATTTTATGAACATGATGGCTGCATGGATAATATTACGGATAAATTCATAATTGAATTAGGAAATGACAGCAGCACAGATTCGGATACGTCAGATGACGACGTTTATGCAAGTGACAGTGATATGTCTGGAATCGTTCCTTTCGACCATAATTACTGTCAGGAAAAATGAAATCAATAAATAAATTAAAATTTAAATTGTGTCATCATTAACAACCTTCCTAGTCTTTTAGATGTATATTATCTAGAAATATAATAAAAAAAGGCGTGTGGTGTCGTGGGACACCCGATAGGAACAAAGTTGTGACGATCGAGTAAAACTGATTCGACACGATTTTAATTACAACGCCATTTATGAAAGCGGCTATTACCTACATATTTTTCAGTTGGTTTCTAATTAAAACAATTTACACATTGGTAAAATCTCCTTGAGAAATGATGTCTAATACTATTTTTTTTGCTTAACCTAACATAAATTTTAATTTTACTGAGATGAAAAATAATGATTTCCTATCTATTCGATAGATGGCGCTGAATGACTGACAAGTGACAATTCAAAATAAAAAGTGTCGTTACAACTTTTCGTGAGATTTTTTTCCGTCTAGCCCCCTTTCACAACGCGCGATAAGGAACTTCGTTCCAAAAATAAACCAGGTCGATATCTGCACTTTGAAGATATTGAAGAAAAACAAATATCTTTATTAGATCAACAGAAGCCAAAACAATAATTTTACATTACACACAAGATAATGGGGGGTAAAAGGTACATATATTGTTGGCAACACTGTTGGCAATGCTACCAATTCCCAAGGCAGGGGTCATCTTATGGTGAACGGTCTGTACTTAGTACCAAAGATCGTCTCTGGTCTAAACATTATCCACAGATTATAAGCAACGAAATATTTAAATTATTCATTCATTCGTTCAGCGTTCTACGCGCCTTTCCTTTTTAACAAAATGTTGTTACGAAATATAAAGAAAAATATTTTATGAATTGTTATTTGTAGGGGTAAAATTTAAAGTTTTGTTATTTAAAGGTAATATTCCAATTTATGTTATGTTTTGGAACAACTATCGAACTAGCACGTATAAGTATAACGGAGTGAACTGGACGGCGCGCGTAATTCGAGTAATGTAATCGAAATGTTTATGTTACAACTTAAACTAAATAAATGTCCTGTGGAAAATGTGTGAAAAATGGTTTCACTTCAAGATTATAGTTACTACAAGTACCTAAAGGCACAGTTCTTTGGGCACAGTATTCTTTGTGGTGAGATTATGTGTGCATAAATTTTTTAAGAAAATGGAACACGCAAAGGAAAAAAGGGGTGAAAGTTGGAGTTCAGAAGAAAAGGTTAGTGATAATAAGTGATAGGTAACTGACATGCTAGATTACGTACACACAGTATTTGATGAAATAAACTATGTACCTATGCCACATCAATACAAATTTCATTCTAGAATATACTGCGTCAACTTATAGCCGATTCGGCTAAAATACTTGAAGATAAGTAGACGAAAACTAACATAAATATGTTAAAAACACGAGAATGGAAAAATGTAACAAATAAGTAAATACTTAATTATTTTTTGCTATATTACGATATCGTGAGCATGATATTTAAATTAACATGATTTTTTTTCGGTCTAAATGAAATCGCCGGCAAAAATCGTTCTGTAGAAGAGATAAAGCTGGCCTGCAAGAGAATGAAGTTGGCAGCCAAGACAAACTTGTCTTTTCACAGGAGAGAGCAGTCTAGAACAAAAGGTGGCAACAAGCCCCTGTCACCTTCTCCAGAGGACCTGGAAGTCATGGCTATTGCTCCTCATGACTTTGTTGTAGACGTGAGTGACTGTGACAGTGATGCAGTGGTAAGTAAAAGTTAACAATAGTGGAGAGTATAATATGATGACAATTTACTAAACATTTACCTGTTACAGATGACAAATACAACAACAACAATAGTTGAAGACCCTGATGCTGGCCATAGCTCAATAGAACCAATTGTAGTGATTATAAGTGATGAAAATGTAGAGTCCAGTATTGAAGAAAAACAAGGTATAATAATTTCATTATAAGAAAAAATACAGGTTAGTTTCATTAATATTATTTATTATTTTCAGTGATCTACACCAGTGAAACTGTGCAAACAAAAAGTAGTGTAGAAATAGAAGAAAATAAACCAAAAAACAAGAAAAAAGGGTGAACCGCCTCCCTAAATAGGTTTGTTAAAATAAATGTGGTAATACTTAATATATTTTATTTCGATCAATCAACCACGAGAATATAAATAAAGCTTACCACACTAAAATAATAAGTCAAATTATTACATAATAATATAGAATTTATTTTACAGAAATGAAGAAGGGCGTCAAGCTATTATAAATAGTAATACAGAATTTAAAAAAAAGCAGCTTGACATGTTGGAAGCCCAGCACTCCTATCAAGTTAAAATATCAAAATCAAAAATTAAAAAGCTACAATTACAAATAGCACTATTGGAGACTCAGATAAAAACTAACACCATTACTAAAGAATAAAATGTAAGTTACACTTTTTGACTGATATCAAGTTATAATTAAAATAAGTATAAATTGTTCAGTCAAGGGTTTCAAATAAATAACTAAAGTAATCTATGTCCTACTGATTAAAATACTTCAAATTTATTGACAATTACATAATAATATAACATAATTATTTTATTAGGTACCCCCTTCTGGTTATATATTCCCCATAATAATCATTAGTATTATAGGAGTCATTTTAGCAGTTTCTTAAAGATAATAGTTACTTTTAATTTATGTTTGATTTATTATTTATTTATCTTTATGAAAAAAAGGATCATTAGATTTTTGTTTAGCATTCATATAATATATGTATTAAACATATACATATGTAGGGATCCCCCTACTTTCGTTTGACTTTTACTAGGTTTTACACATAATACACTATACCTATATAGTAGGCCAAAACCTCCTTTATAAGGAGAGGCCTATGTCCAGCAGTGGTCTAGTATAGGCTGTTGATGTGATGTGATGTGACACTATACTAGGTATAATAATTCGATTCCTACTAGCTACTGTCATTTTGTAAAATAATGATACCACATATAATAGTGTAGTGATGAACACAAAAATCGATAAACAATCGCGATTTATGTTTATGTAATCATAATATTGGTGTGCCAATTAAAGACTAAATTATTGATTTTTATTTAAATAAATACATAATTATTCATAATAATTATTTATTAATTAGTAACCGCTGCTTTATTTTATAAAAAGTTAATATTTTTCTTTTTTATATTAAAAACAAAAGAGCCTAGATAGTTTTCTGTATTGGCAACCCGTGCGCACTCGTGCAACTATCGCCATTTTGTTTATCTTGTCATTCGGCTTCACGGCGTTACACTTCATACATTGGCTTTTGACTCTAGCTCTTGAAGCTTGGGTATTCATAACGTAACCCCAGCAGAGGCCGCTAGTATGGGCCGATGACAGAACTGTCATGTGTATATGTCACAAATTTTAAAGTCAAATAGTCTGTTACAGTTATGAAGTTGATCGAGTTAAGTTTTGCGTTGATTAATTTCCGTAGCTTATTCTCTCAGTATTTAAAACTGTGATTACTAATATAAGTGCATTTGTTGTATAGAATATTTCAAAAATGCTGTTTATTTCATGGTGTGTATCGTGTCAGAAGACGAAATACGATGTTACTTTGTTTAGATTCCCTCGAAATGAAACATTACAGCAAATATGACTTAAACAAGTAGCACCTCCTTTTGAAACAAATTAAAGGTTGGGCTCAGTTGATCCAATTGAAGCCCTCAACATCGATGGAAAATATTACAACAAGAGGTAAGATAAATTTACATATTTTTAGAATCACATGCTTTGTTATCTATTTAGTAAAATGACTTTGTTCAGTATTAAGGCAGCTTTTGAACTAGAAAGTTTCCTACTACTACTACAAATAGACTACATAACTGTATATGTGATACGTGTATACACTCCATTCAAGAGTACAACTGAAAACCCTATGTGGTTTTTTCCAAAGCCATATCATAACACAAAAATGTATTATTGACTAGTTTAAAACTATTATATAGCTATTAAAGCAAGTATTGAACAATTTTGGACAAAAATAAGCCTGTTTCAGGTGTAAAAGTAATAGTATATGTTTTTTGCAGTTAAGCAGCAACAATAAAACACTACAGTTTTTATTGCAGTAGTAGTCCTAACAATAATTTTGTTTTTTTTTGTAGGTCATCATACAGATGGAAGCCTGGTTAGCAGCACTGTAAGAAACACAGCGGATGCAGTTGAATTCTTTGACAAACTGTTTGATAGTTGCAATGGATCAAGAGGAGGCCAAGCTCCCGGAAATCGAGGGGCCCTGTGAAACTTAATTCACCTCATGCAGTATTTTGGGCTGATGCAATTAAAACTATGAAAAAAAAAAATATATATATATATTAATCATGCTAGCAGAACACAAAAAAAATAAAAATGTTCCCACATTGGATAATGTGATGACAACCTTAGAAAGCCATTTAAGGTTAAAAGATGTCTTGTTTTCTAAAAAAGTTTCGTTCTATTATACAAGTAATTTCAACCAAGATCCCCTGAAAAACTTTTTTGGTAAAATAAGATCTCACAATTAAGAAATAATAATCCAGATACATACACATTCGAAAACTCTTTCAAATCCTTGATTATGACCAATATGCTAAGTATTCATTCTAATTATGGAAATTGTGAGGATGATGTAGGGGCAACAATATTAAATCTAAAGTAATTGTTGCCCCCATGTCATTCATACCAAGCAACCACGATTGTAGAAAAAGTGCCAAATATTGTACAAAAGAATGCTGCAATATCAACAACTTCTTCTACTTCCATACAGGTTACATAATCAATAATGTAAGGGGTTTAAATGTATTAAATGCAAAAAAACAATGATTACAAAGGAGTTGACAAATATGCATGAATTAACTTTGTATGGAGAACGAAAAAGTTTAAAAAACAAAAACTTAAAGTATCCCTGTACCCAATTTATTGTAGCATTTTCTCAATTAATCAATGCAATAAACGAATACTTGGAACATAACTGCAATAAAAAATATGTATGCAAGAATGTCAGACAAAAATATTTAGAAGAAATAAATTTGGAATAGTTGGGCTGTTCTTCCCATAAAGATCTATTAAAAGAACATTTTATTAAGATCATAACACGATTACAAATTTTTAATTGGTGCCGAGGCATCAACTTAATTTTGGGTGGAACAGTTCAAAGAAAAGTAAAATAGGCAAATTTAAGTACAGTTCAAAAATTAGACTACAACAAGTTTATGAAAAGCAGGAAATATAAGATTAAAAACTAAAAGTTGTTTAAATTTTTGTACCTTTTTAAAAATGATAAGAATAAAAAATAAGACTAATTTCAAAATGAGGGAAACCGACTTTTTGCATCACTATTTTATCGATATCGATACGATGATTTTGATGGTATGCACTGGCCTACGTTCAGCTCACTAGCGCCCCTAGCAGATCATCGTCATGAAGACTCAAACTCATATGAAATGACGTTTGTTCAGGAGGTGTCTTATCTGTACTATGTACAAATTAATTACTTGAATTGCTGTGTCTACGTTCAGATCTATAGCTCGATGGATTATTCGCCACTTATTTGCCAGAATACCAAAAGCGCACTCAACATACCTTCTTGCTCGACTTAGTCTATAGTTAAAAATCTTTTTATCAGTATTCAAATGTGTACCTCCATATGGACGTAGGAGATTAGATGTTAAAGGAAAGCCTTCATCGCCAACAAGTATAAACGGTAATTCTTCGTGCAAGTTTTCATGAAGCGGTCTAGGCTTTGGTACATTTAAAGTACCATCATTGATCTTTAGCCAAAATGTACTATCCTTTAATATAGTAGAATCGCATTCCTTGCCATATGAGTCCACACTAATAAAAATAAATCGGTACGCTGAATCGACAACTGCCATTAATACAAAAGAATAATACTCCTTGTAATTAAAGAACATAGAACCACTCTTGGCTGGTTTCAAAATTCTGATATGTTTGCCATCTACTGCTCCAAGACAGTGAGGAAAGTTGGCTTTTCTTTCGAATCCTGAAGCGATGTCCTCCCATTCTCTCTCAGTATCAGGCAGCTTAAGGAAATCTGTCTTTAGGTTTTCCCAAATGACGTGGGTCATTTCTTTTATTAGTTTACTTATTGTCGAAAAATACAATATATATTAACTAATTTTCGATCCGTCACTGATTAGATAGGGTTAAAGATTGTTTACTCATATATAATAGTGAAAATATGCGAATTTGTTAAGACTTAATATTTAATACACACTGTGACAGTTACCGGCAAGTGATTTTTAAATTATCATCATTCCAGAGGTATAATTTTTAAGATATATAACAGTGTTTACGTGTTCTACTCAAACGTAAGTAGTTTCAAATATTTGCTACAGTCAAAAGTTCATGCAAATTGCCTATATGAACGTAAACATAACCTTAATCTAGTTCGGTGACACAACTACTTTGCATAATTATTTTATCTTTTTCTGTTCACCTTCACTAAATTTTTCGTTTTAATTCCTATCGTATAACTTTCTCAATCCTTGATTATCACATTTCATTTCGATTTAATCAACTATGATGACACGCAGAGCTTTAGCTGCTCGCCAAGAGGAGTCCAAACTCCAATTGGCGTTGAGCAAGCTAAAGGAGTCTAAGCAGTTGTGTGACCAGCTGATTGCGGAAATAGATGATAATGAGAAAGAATTACTAGGCCTAATTGAGAAAAATAAGCAGGTTAAGTTAGAACTAGCCCAGATTCATACACAATGCACTGAAGCCATTGCTGCCCGGGATAGGCTTTAGCTCATTGTGGATGGGTTCAGCCGGTGCAGTGCTGAGTATGAGCATGCTCTAGATCGTGTAAAGCATTTAGAACGTCAATTGGATGAGTCAAACACTAAATTATTGCAGTTAGAAATGACTCAACTAAGCACCACCACTACTACGTTGAACCAAAGCCTCTTCGATGAGCTGGTGACCAATGACCCAAATATGGTCACTGTCAATAACCAAATGCCCATTGATCTAACCTGTGATGATGTTATGAATAAATCAAGTAGGATTGTTAAATGTAGTAAAAATAAATTTAAAAAATATTTCAAAATTAATAGATATAGAAGAAAAACACAAAAGTTGGTAAATAGGCAAAAAAATTTCATTAAAAATGTCAAATTGAATAGAGAGAGGCTGTCATTGCTTGGAAAATTAGAAATGTATTCAGAAAAATTTAAAAATTGTCACTTGAACCATGACTATGAAACACAACACCTTCATTCTCAGTTAGATAGGCTTAATGAGAAGTTAGTATCTATGACCAACAAATATGAGAGTTCCGAAAAGCAAATGAGGGAGTACATCATGCTGGCAATGAATGAGCTGATGAATTCTGATTCGTGTAACTGTAACCATGCTCGATTGTTGATAGAAAATGACTCATTTAGTAGTCGGCACTCCCCGGTTCACTCTGACCTGGCTTGTGGCACCCCCATGTTGTTAGCAAATAATAATAAGACATCCCGTATAACAAAGAACAACTCAGAAGCTAAAAGAAATAAAATTGTAATATTCGGTGATGAGATTGGGAAGGGTAGGGGTCAGTTGCTGGGAAATATGTGCAGTGATTTATTAATAACTAATTTCTGTATGCCTGGTTTAGATTATTGTCAAATATTAACAAAAATTTCCAGTCTTAAGTTCAGCCAGGATACAATTTTGATAGTTTTAATTGGAAATAGGGGCAATTTAGATAGGCAGAGTTTGCTGCATTATTATAATAAACTATGTGCATTTAATTTGAAACAGACAATCATATTTACACTGCCATATAGTAAAGGCTTGCCAGAGGAAGAAAATAACCTTAGGTATAAGTTAAACATGCAGTTACACAACATGTCAAATTACAATATGAAGTTTCATATAATTGACACTAACAATTATGTTGGACAATATTTATATATGACGAAAGATAGGTGTTATCTTTCATTGTTTTGTAAACGACAGTTAGCAATATCGCTATCTTATTTTATTGATATAACAGCCAAAAACTTGGCTATTAAACCAGTTGCACAGGCAACTTATATTGATCCAGCCAAGGGTTTGGCTATGAATTCACATATTTTAAACTAGATGTAGGGACAAAAGAGGTAACCTCTAGCTTAAAGGGGAATGCCCACTACCCATAGACACTTTGGCCCTAGGTGCACACATATAAAAGCATATGGAAACGATAATATACAATTTAAAGAATGAAATGATTAAGGAATTGGTATTAAAAAAAGTCGGGATTTTTAAGATATAAAATGATTTTAATTTTCAGAAATAACTACAGTTTTCTTTCTTATTCATCATTTTATTGTTATTCTCACATACAATATCAAGTTATATGTAGTTGTTAGGTATTTTATGATCATACATCATTTGTGTCATACACAATTAGCACATCATCCAGGAATTGAGCCGGAGGAAAAATATTTGTTTGATGTCGTGCCCAACCCAAATACCATATTACTGTCATTATATGGGCACAACATCCTACCGTTCGACGGCCAACAATACAGTTACAACAATACTTTTTAATTGCACTTCTGCCAGAATCATTGCCACTAATTAAAATATATTTAAAATATATTTTTCGACTGATGTGCGATTCTAGCCCTAGGTAAAGAGCAGTTAGGACTAAGGTGTATTCCTTCCATAATACTGCTCCTATGGTCAATACATATTTCTATGTGGTAGCAACCATTAGCTCTTATATGCTCACCATAATAGGAGCGAGCTTGCTTTAATTGGTATATACCACAAGCAATTAGTACTAGGTCGCTGTAAGTTAAAATAGGAAATTCCCTAACATTTTCGGAGCCTACGTTTATATTTCTAAAGTCTGCCCTAGCTCTATTAAAATAAATAATATTAGCACTAATATAATGAAATCATAATAATTACCGAAAATCGAATAATATAGCTATAAAATAATGGCTGTGTTTGGCAGAAAATAACGCTAGGAAGCGCTTATGAGCGCTTACTAGCGCTGACACAGTTTTCGGCCAGGACACGTTTGCTAACTTCAGTAGCGCTGACACAAACAGCCATTTTGCTTATTTATTTTGTTTGTTTTAAAAGTAGAATTTATAAGATGTTTTGTGCAATTAGTTTCAATTAATATTAAAATAAATATTAATGTCAGTCCAAAAAATAGTAAAATTAGTAATTGGGAACACTTAATATTATATCAGAAACCAATGAAATACGGATAAACGTAATTTCACTTTTATCTTTTCGGTACTTTTATTTTCTGTTTAAATATTGCAGACCTGTGAGGATAAATGAATACCCCAATTAATAAATAGAAAATAAGATGGTTTTTTCTAACAAAAGCAAATTGTTGGGCGTTTTATGGCCGAAAATGGGCATTCCCCTTTACCATACAGAATGGTATCAAAGAAATGTACAACCAACACTTTCACTGTAGCGCATCAAAATATTCAAGGAATGTCTAGTAAGCACCTAGAAATTGAATTGTTCATGAGCTGTGACAAAATTGATATTCTTTGTATTACAGAACATTGGCTAAAAAGTCATCAGCTCATGTTCAACTTCAGTAATCATATATTAGGTAGTTCGTTCAGTAGGGAGCGTGCTGTACATGGCGGTTCATTAATTTTTATTAGAAAGGATTTAACTTATAGGAACCGTACTGATATTTTAGGCTTCTCTGCTGAGCGGACAATAGAAATAGCATGTGTGGAGTTAGAGCAACTTATTGTATTGAGTGTATACAGGCCTCCATCCTCATCATATATTAGTTTTGAAAAAATTATGAACGAAGTCTTGCAGAAAGTATGTAAGTCAAACAAAAGTGTAATTGTGTGTGGTGATTTTAATGTAAATATATTGGAAGATACATCCTTGAGTTCAAGATTTAAAAACCTATTTGGGTCATACAATCTTGATAATATTTTTTTGGAGCCTACTAGGATCACAGCCACCACAGCCATAGTGCCATACACCAAAGGAGTAATAAACAAACTAAATTCTGATCACTGTGGACAGATGTGTGCTTTTGCTATGAAAAAACAGAATGGTGGTAACACGAGATATTACTGTAGTACCTAAAACTGTAACTCGTATGGAAAATTTCAAAAATAAACTCCTTAGTAAACTACCCCACTTGGGTTATAGTGATGATCCTAATCAATTATATAACGCTTTTTTTAACATGTATTGTTCAGAATTTAAATCAACTTTCACTCCTAAGAAGTTGTCAGTTAAAGGTGCTACAACCTTCAGTGAATGGGCCACCATAGGTATATACAAAAGTAGAACAAGGCTTTATGAGCTTTATGAAGAAAGAAATTATAATACTAGTATGGAATTTCGAGAATATGTCAAACAATATTATAACTTATTTAAAAAAAATTGTTATTCTGCAAAAGTTAACTATTTGAGGTCTAAAATTAGTAATAGTTCAAATAAAATTAGAATGACCTGGGAAATAATTAATGGTAAATCAAAGAACAAATGTAATAATTACAGCCTTACTATTGATAATAAAGTAATTAATTCCGATATAGATGTCGCCACAGCTTTTGAAAAATTTTTCACAGACATTCCAGTCTCAATAACAGAATCATTGAATTCGTCCCCCACTATTGCAGAATCTTTATTGAAAGAGAATATTAACATTTGTAATACTAAGTTTAGATTTAGTTGTATCACTGATAGATATATAATAAAAACGTTCAATGCTCTTAGTGTTAAGAAAACCGCCGACCTTTGGGGTAATTCTGTACAAATAACTAAATCAATTATTAGCGTAGTTGCATCAGAGTTGGCCTTAATTTTCAATAGGTGCATTGAATGTGGTGTATTTCCTGATTTGATGAAACATAGTAAGATCATTCCCTTATTCAAGGCGGTTAGCACGTCTGATCCTACAAATTATAGACCAATTTCAGTGTTGCCTACTTTCAGTAAAATTTTTGAGAAGATTATACTGGATCAGTTACAAACTCACTTTAGTGCAAGCAAAATTCTACACAGGAAACAGTTTGGATTCAGAAGAGGTCGCTCGACAAGTGATGCCGGTGTTGAACTTTTGGAAAATATATTTAGTGCCTGGGAGGATAAACAGGATGCCCTGGGTGTTTTTTGTGATTTATCTAAAGCAATTCGACTGCTTTTTTCATGAAACATTAATCAGGAAATTGCATTACTATGGAATTAGGAACACTGCTTTGGATCTTCTTATCTCTTATTTGGATAATAGGATCCAGAGAGTGGAATGTAATGGACAGAGATCCCTGGGGTCTCTGGTCACTATGGGGGTTCCGCAGGGCTCAATTCACGGCCCATTTTTATTTCTTGTTTACATAAATGACCTACCTAATGTGATAAATGATAATCAGGAGATAGTGCTATTTGCGGATGACACTTCACTGTTATTTAAACTTAAACTACAGAAATCAGTAACTGATGACGTGAATAGCACTCTCTTTAAGGTTGTGAACTGGTTTAATGTTAATAATTTACTTTTAAACGAGAATAAAACGAAATGTATTAGATTTTTTACACCTAATGTTAAGCAGGTAAAGACCAATGTTCTCATAAATGGAAAGATCTTGTGGACACCACCAAGTTTTTAGGTATAACACTAGACTCTAAATTGCAATGGGGCCCACACATTGACGGATTGTCGAATAGACTCAGCTCTGCAGCATACGCGGTTTACAAAATTCGTCAATTAACCGATGTAGAAACAGCTAGACTGGTGTATTTTAGCTATTTTCATAGTGTAATGTCATACGGTATTTTGTTGTGGGGAAATGCTGCTGACATTCAAAGTATCTTTGTGTTGCAAAAGAGAGCTATTCGTGCAATTTATAATCTCAGTTATAGGCAGTCACTGAGGGATAAGTTTAAAGAAATTGGTATCATGACAGTCGCATCTCAATATATATATGAAAATTTAGTGTATGTAAAGAACAATAATCATTTATTCACAAAGTTTAGCGACATGCATAAAATAAACACTAGAAATAAAGATAAACTCGTGTTACCAACCACTAGGCTACAAAAAGTAAGCAAGTCTTTTCGTTGTCAGGGTGTGCGATTTTACAATAAAGTGCCAAGCAAATTCCATGAATTAAGTATTAATAAATTTAAGTCTTTAGTAAAGCTAAAACTATGTGAAAAGGCTCACTACACTATTACAGATTATTTAGACGACAAATTTGCTTGGGATTGATGCTGCTCACTCCCACATTTACGTAGACATCTTTGTTGTTAAGTTTGAAAGTGATGGACATTTAATTATTTTTTTTTTGGTGTATTTCGTATTTTGTTTTTGTATTTTATTTTTCGTTGACTTTGAACTGTATAGTATTTTTTTTTTATTTTATATATATATAGTATATAAATGTGAGTACAGTGTAGGCTTGTAATGTTAATTCATATTTTATTATCTTTCTGGTGGTTTTGAGTGTTTCCACGGCCTACCCAAATGTCCTGCTGGCGGTAGTGTCATGCTTCGGGTCGTTGATCTTGACCAATATCGGTTAGGCTACACGATGGCTGGAGCCTGTATGCCGTCTGTATGGACAGGTTGACTCAAAACTATGGTCCTTTCCTCAAAAGGCCTATCCAGACCCTATACTGTACTCGCACAGTTTTATTTAACTTTGTTTACGGACTTAAAAAAAAAGACACCTCTGTGGTTTGTTTCGGCGTTTCTTCCCAGAGTGAGTCTTAGGAAATGCCGGCTCCTTCTAGCTATAAAGTCCGACTTGTAAAAATATCTGAAAAGATTTACTTACACAAATAAATATCATTTCATTTCATCATTTCATTTCATTTCGAAACGTCTACTCTGTATGAGTAATGTATTTCTTTGAATGAACATCCTGAAGCTAAATATCTGAAAAAAAAGTATTTTTTGTTAATACATTATTACTTTATACG
Source organism: Arctia plantaginis (assembly GCA_902825455.1). Lineage (NCBI taxonomy): Eukaryota > Metazoa > Arthropoda > Insecta > Lepidoptera > Erebidae > Arctia > Arctia plantaginis. Next base: position 4,762,004 of record CADEBD010000286.1, on the reverse strand, counting down.
TCACCAAGAAATAAATTGTATTGTTTTATGATCTTTTTTTATTGATTTCAGGAAAACAGGTTTCAACTAAATGGAATAATATACGAGATTCGTGGCTTAAGACAGTAAAGAAACAAAAAGATGAGTCTAAATCTGGATCTTCGGCCAAAAAGACACGAAATTATTTATATCACGAGCAATTAAAGTTTTTGAAAAAAGTCTCCGAACCTCGACCACCACATGAGTCAGTTTCAAAAAAAAGCAAGAACTGAGACTGAAGTAGGCATGGAATCAGATTTTCGTTCACCTTTAATTAAAGATAAAAGAAAAATTGATAATAAAGAGGTAAATGACAGGATGGTAAAGTTTTTGGACTCCAGAATAAACCCAGAAAAGGAAAACCATCATCTGTCTTTCTTCAAAGGCATTATACCAATCTTGAACACTTTAACTATCGAAGAGACTTTAGAATTTCAAGCTAGCGTCATGACAATGTTGCAAAAAATTAAAAGTAGGAATTATGAGAGACCAAATTACGGACATTGGCGTGATTCATATAATCAGATGACCGGACCAGATCAGTATTCTGGATACTACACACATAATAGCGTCAATCAACAGGCAACACCTACGCAAGATCAACACTACCCTGGATACTCTACGCAATATAATAGTAGCTATCAACGGGCAACAACATCTATACCTTAACTTCATCTTAGACATCGAATCCGATTCCAGCTTCGCCATCAGCATCTAGTAATCATTCCATACATTCCCAAGACTCGGATTACTTAGATTTTAAAGGGATTTAAGTTTGAGTATGAATAAATACTTAAATAAGTTATTTGCATTTTTAATTCGTAATGATTAGCAAATACATACACCCTCCCACACACACACATTATATATATTCACATTCATCAAACAAACATACATAGCAAACATTCATTCATTCATTCAGTCTTAAGTAGGTACCTACGTCAAAACTATTATTACGCAATCTAGTGCATAAAATAATTTTACCTTAGACATATGGCTAATCTTTGTTCTGGGCAAATACATTCTCTGAAACTTGTATCTCGTACTCTTATGTCTAGTCGTCCCAGTAAATCGTCAAGTGGTTGCTGTCATTCGAAAATAATTGAAGAACTTTGATTCGTTTCTTCTAAGTTCACCCATTAATGTTTCAAATGTTCCAAGTGAAAATCTTTCCCGTAAAATAGGGTGTACCCAATGTTTTCTTTTATTTTGCCTTCTATTAAGATACCACCACAACATAACAATTTCGTCGTCCATTGTGCGCGCAGGTCCAAATTCAACTGAGGTAGTACTTGACTGTCTGAATTTCTTCCGGGATCCGATGTAATGTGAACACTCTGTCCGGTGTCCGGTTTCCGGCAGATCTGCCGGTCCGGCGTAGTGGGAACGCTGCCTTAGTTTCTATTAAAGTAGTAGTTGTTTAGATATACTACTATAAACGAGAGGAATCGATCCGGAAATATTCCATTTCCGTATCAAATAATTTCGCAACGTCACTATTTAGTACTTGTCATAACGTTGCAACACTGAAATTGTCAAATCTGGAATCGAATTAAAAGGTATACTTTAAACATTAACACATATATTATATATTATTATTTATTTACAATATTTACACTTATTCTACACCTAAAATATTATTTACAAACTACGAGTATATACATCATTAATACACACGTTTATAATATAAGTACATCATAAATAAATATTACATTTCACAGCGATACATATCGGTTTGTCGATATGTTTGCCTATAAATTCTATCGACACATCCCTTTCACTATGCTATCTAAGGCGCTGTATGCACGAGCGAGAGAATCGCGGCGATATTATCGTCGTGCCACGTATTTCTATATACTCTCTATGAACGCGTCTTCACACGGCGATGTTATCGCGGCGACCACGGTGGGCTGAAAATCGGCTTTGATAGACATAGGGATTTCAATTTGCAAGTGCCATATTTATTGCCGGATATCGCTTCTATTAGTTATTACTATATATAAAAATGACATCCGAGTTAATTCTGCACAAAGACGAAGGAATTAGAATTTTTTTACGAAAAATTTGTATGAAGCTAGTATGAAAAATCTAATTATCTCTTAAACGGCAGAGAAAACCGTAATATCCTCACAGGTGGTTTTAGTACTAATTATTTATGATTTTTTGGGATACTCCAAATGACGGTTATCACTGCTGATTTTTTTAGAAAATCATCAAAATATTTTTATTTATTTTTACATATGAAACGGTTACGTTTAGAGTTTAAGTTAAAGAAGATAGACTTTTAACAACCTATAACATAAAATAGCATCACCCTATACATCCTCGAAGTAGCAGGCAGAGGTTTATACTATACCAACACTTAGATAACTATGTTTGAGCTAGATATTTATGAACACAAAATGAGTTTTGAAACTTAGCATACAACCGAAACGCCAAATAAAAATGGCTTAGTCTTCTAATGAGTCTAAATAGGTGATTAAATGATTTGCAATATCGCGCAACAATGCTAACTACAACAATGCCCTCCAAAAATAACTACCTATAATTTGAAATCAGTATAAACTTATTATGTATTTTAAACATATAACGAACACTTAATCAAAATCATATTTTAACACCACTATTACGACTTTGTAAAATAAAGCTGTACTACTGTGTTCTGTATAGTGACCACGACATCAACGAGTATGTGAGGGTATACTTATATTCGCGTCTCTGGTCGCGGATAATTTGAGTACCCACATAAATTAATTAGTATCAAAACGTTAATAAAATCGTCCAAATTGTAAACTGTTTAACAAAAATAATGTAATATTTAAATGTTCGAGTGATGAATGAAGTGTATATTAGTGTATCAAGTGAAAAACATATTCTCAAGTAAGTAAAATGTAAATTTCTGTTTGAAAGAAATAAATTCTTTACCCAAAACTGTTTACTACATTGGTTGTGCTATGAGTTCTAAGAAATGTTTTAAACGATTATGAATATCTTCATTGCATCTTTGGAAACTCTAATGAGGGTAATTAACTAATAACCAACATTTTGCAATAAAAGGGCCGAAATTTGGCTTTATTATTCAAATTGTTCACAATTGTGTAACTGCTAAAACTAAATCTTTACTCTGCAACTATACAATCTTAGAATGGAAAGTTTAATCACCAACTTATTTAGACTTGTTTGTTCTTTTAAAAAGTGAGAGTACTTCATTTAATCACGAGGTATTGTTTAGTGCTGTTGTATCACGCATAGGCGATAACCTTTCTGCTGAAGATCGAGTAACTCTCAAAGAATTTTGTCGGAGATTCACGCGAGCTGCTTTACAGAGGTGGCAGAAATCCAACCGATTCCTTGATCAATTCAGAAGATTGTACGAAAATTGGCTGCAAGCAAATATTGATTGGCCAAGTTGTGTGCAATCTTTAGTTAATCAACAACCAACTGTTGATGAGATACCTAGAGCACACTCAGTCTCTCAAGAACCGTCGACATCATCATCCGTTGGTACAAGCAAACAGAAAAAGAGAAGATCTGATGATCTTATAGGCAAAGATTCCAGTGAATTGGCATATACAGCTGCAGCACGTTTAGAAAAAGAAGGGCATGAGGATATCGCATCTGTGATCGAATATATAATGAAAAATCCTGAAGCAACCGTTAAAATTATTGAAACGCTTAAAAAACCAGAGAAAACAGTCATATTTACACCAGAGAAAGCGCTTGGATTGCTTCTTTCATTAAAACTTTCAAAGTGGCAATATATTACGTTGCGAGAGGCTACCATTTGGGCAGGTGCTAAGGATATTTATCCATCCTACTATAAAGTGCAACAAACTAAGCTTGATTGCTACCCTCCAAAACAATCAGTGTCAGTTACGGATTCATTGGCTAGGATTACACTTCAAGCTTTACTTGACATCACGGTGACGAGGATCCTTCAAAGTCTTTCTGATGATGTGCAAAATAAGCTGATATCCAAGTGGGTTGTTCCAAGTTGATGGCGCTTCCAACCAAAGCCGATACAAGCAGAAAATAGAGGGTGAGCAAGATGATTCAATCATTTTCATGACTTCCTTGGTGCCACTAAAACTGACAGATGGAGATAATACTTTATGGAATAACCCTAAACCATGCTCATTTTTGTATTGTCGTCCAGTACAGTTTACTTTTGTAAAGGAGAGCGAAGCAGTTGTCATTGATCTTAAAAGACAAATGGATTATGAAATTAAGACCCTTATCCCCTCAAAGTGCAGTAATGTTAACAGGGTGACTCATCATCTAATGATGACAATGATCGACGCTAAAGTCTGCACGTACCTTTCTGAAGCCAGATCAAATGCAACGTGCTACCTGTGCTTAGCAAAACCTACAGAAATGAACCGCTTAGATGCTGTAACATCAAAGATTGCACGAGTATGTTCTGACATGTACGAATTTGGCTTGTCATCCCTTGTATAAATTGTATGGAATGTCTGTTCCACATTTCGTACAGGCTCAACTTCAAACAGTGGGCAGCGAGAAGTAATGAGCACAAAGAAATGTTGCACATAAGAAAAAAATGTATTCAAAATAAATTCAAAGATGAGCTCAATTTGTTGGTTGATATAGTGAAACAAGGCTCGGGAACTAGCAATGACGGGAATACCGCTACAAAGTTTTTCAAGTTTCTCAATAAAACTACAGCTATTACCGGGTTAGATGAAGAGCTAATCAAAAGATTTGCTGTGATTTTACAAGCGATAACATCTGGCGAGACGATCGACTTAATCAAATTTAAGGATTTTACCCGCAAAACAGCAGAAAAGTACGTAGAATTACAGCCCGTTCACACTAGTCGTAAGTTGCATATTACTAAAAGTCGAATGCTCTGGTCACCATACACTTTATATGGAGCTGTTCACATTGGATGAGACGCGATTTTTAGTCTAATACGACTCAAAAACCATCCGAAGGGCCAGCGCCCGTTGTAAGACTAAATCGTGCTCGCATAGGTGCCTGCTTGTTGCTGTTCACACTAGTCGTGCATCTAATCGACTCGAGCGCGTTGTTACCTTCTCTCCCCGCCCCGCTTCCTAGATCGCTACACATTGCTTGCTCAACTCCATTCGTGTTTTATTCGTCGTGTTGGTTGCGCGCGCGCTGTTTTTGTTTGTTGTGTGAAAATGGAGAAAGAAATAAAACCCGAAGAACTAATTCCATTAGTTCACGAAAGAGCAGTCCTTTGGGATAAAACTTTAAATGACTACAAAAATAATAATCTGAAACTATTGGCCTGGTGCGAAATTTGTACCATACTAAAACCTAATTTTGAAAACATGGAAGAAAAATAAAGACAACATTTCGGTAAGTGCCAGTAAAGTTTATTAACTATTATACTACATAGTTATGTATTTACAGTTGTATTATTAATTTTTAACTCATTTATATTATGCGTATCGCGCATTAGTTTGCCAAGGCAGCGAACCAATCGGGGAAGTAAAATAGTCTGCAAAGTCCGATTGTATAACATTTGCAATCGGACCACCACGAGGATTATGTACTCTCTGTTGTTGATCTTGTTCTTGTATCGATTGTTCTAATGCAAGTTGAATATCTTCAAAGTTTAGACCATCCCTTTCTCTTAAATAATTATGCAATACTGCACAGGCTGTCACAATATGGATAGCGGTGTCTGGGTGGACATCAAATGGTCGATGCAGTATTCTCCATTTATTAGCTAAAATTCCAAAAGCACACTCAACAAATCTTCTTGCACGGCATAATCGATAATTAAATATTCTTTTTGTATCATCCAAATGATTGCCTCCGAAAGGTCTCATTAAATTTGTCGTCAGGGGGAAAGCTTCATCGCCAACTAGTACATAGGGCATATCCTTTTCGATTGTTTCATGAAGAGGCCTTGGCTTTGGTATGTTTAAACTTGGGCCCCGATCTGTCGGACGCCCAATTTGGTTTTCGGGCGGGGCGTTCGACAGTCGACGCCGTATTGCGCCTGAGGGCCGTGACCGAAGAGGCCGTGAGCTGTGGCGGCGAGCTGTTGGCGGTGTCATTAGACATCGCCAACGCATTCAATAGTCTGCCATTCAGCTGCATCAGGGAAGCACTCCACTATCATGGGGTGCCAAAGTACCTGAGGCGGCTAGTGGCAGACTATTTAGAGGAGCGTACCGTCGTGTACGAGGACCGAGAAGGTAATTTGAGGTGTCGGCCCATGTCGTGCGGTGTTCCACAGGGGTCTGTTCTTGGACCCCTCTTGTGGAACATAGGGTACGACTGGGCCCTTCGCGCCGATTTCCCCCCCGGGCTGGGTGTAATCTGTTACGCAGACGATACCCTGGTGACAGCCCGGGGGGCAAACTTCCAAGAGGCGGCGCGCCTGGCCACAGGAGGAGTCTCCCTGGTGGTCGGGCGCATTGAGGCGCTGGACTTACGGGTGGCCCTAGATAAGACGGAGGCCCTGTTATTTCATGGGCCCCGTCGTGGTCCACCCCCTGGCGCCTCAATCGTGGTCAACTCGGTCCTCGTACCGGTTCGGGCCCAGATGAAATATCTGGGCCTGATCCTCGACGGGAGGTGGCTCTTCGACGAGCACTTCCGACAGCTTGCTCCAAAGCTGGTCGGCGCTGCGTCTGCCCTAGGGCGACTTTTGCCCAATATGGGTGGACCCAGCGTCGCGACAAGACGGCTGTACACGGGGGTTGTCCGGTCAATGGCACTGTACGGTGCACCGGTGTGGGCGGCGGCTCTGACCGCCCAGAATAGGGTACGCCTCTGGCGCCCTCAGAGGGTAATGGCGGTCAGAGCCATACGCGGTTACCGCACCGTTTCGACGGAGGTGGCATGCGCGTTGGCCGGAACTCCCCCGTGGGATTTGGAGGCGGAAGTGCTCGCCGAAGTTTATCGGCGAGTGGCTGACTCCCGGGCGGAGAGCGGATTTTGCCCTCCGCCCGAGGATGTGCGCGAGTGGCGCGAAGCCGCTCGCCGAGCCACGATGGCTCGTTGGTCGTTCCGGCTGGAGACTCCACGTGCTGGCTTCGCCGCCGTGGAGGCTCTCCAGCCGGTCATCGCCGAGTGGGCAGGGCGGCAGCACGGGACCCTTTCCTTCCGGCTGACGCAGGTGCTTTCCGGTCGCTAGGAGGGAACTGAGTCCCGCCTGCCACCACTGCGACTGCAGTGAGGACTCGGCCCAGCACTGCAATGCAGCAATGTTGCAATATAATTTTAGGTAAATTAGTATTGACCAAGTGGACGAACTTACTTAATGTCTGGATCCGAACAAACAAAAATGATGAAAAAAAATCAGGATCAGGGGCAAAGTCGTCAAAGCCATATGTATATAAAGAGCAAATGGATTTTTTGCGTAAAGTTGCTAGACCTAATCCTCCTCAAGAGTCTGTTGCATCGCGTATATCTCAACCAGGGACAGAAGGCAGTACTCAGTTGTCTGAGAATTCGCCACGAAGCACTTCGAATAGACAAAAGACCATGCCACCAGAGCAACATATAATGGACTTAGATGTCAAAATGAGCGAGTTTTTAGACAGCAGGCTATCACAACAAACTGATCCCCCAATTTTATCATTTTTTAAAGGTATCCTACCCTCTGTTACGTCTTTCGACGATGACGAAACGTTGGAGCTTCAATCAGGTGTATTATCATTGATACAACAAATCAAAAAGAAACGTGAAAACAGACTTTATGCAAATAATTACAATTACGCGCGTGATAGCACACGGCGATCGGGGTATTCGACACAGAACTATAATTATTTATCTACCGATGAATCCGGATATTCCTCTCAAAACCAGGCTGTTCTTACCCCACATGGGTCTGGATATGCAAGACGTCAAACGTATGAGGAAGGATCGCCTGCTACATCTACTTGGTCGGAAAGTACCGACTTAAATTTCTCCGATTTTTGAATTATTGTAATATGTTGCGCTGTTTACCTACTTAAAATAAACAAGTTAAAATAACTTTTGTTTCAATTTCAATACACCTCAGAAATCACACTACAACTGCTACAATCAGACTACTATACTACAAATACAATCTGAATATTTGTAGCAGTTGTTGTGTGATTCTAAAAAAATCACATACCTAAGAAATATCGACAGTCTTTCTTCAGGACAAATGCAGTCTCTAAATGTCGTATTCCGATACGTGATGCTCGCAGAAACTCTTGACAGTAGGTCGTTGAAAGTTGCTTGTGACATTCTAAAATAATTAAAGAATTTTCGTTCGTCATTTTTTAATTCATGTATTAAATTTTTATAACTTCCCAAAGTCGATCTTTCTGTTAGGATTGGGTGCATCCAGTATTTTCTTGGAATTGACTTTTTTTTCAACTTTTTTAATTTTCTTCGTAAGTAGTAGAGCACAACAAGTTCTTCGTCGGCGTCCATCTGGCGACGTCTCGCGCGCCATATACGACTCGCGACGCAGTGTGAACAGGTACATCAGACTTTCGACTTTTAGTAATATGCAACTTACGACTAGTGTGAACGGGCTGTTATACGACTGGTACTACATGTCATCAACCGTACATAAATTATTAATACACGGGGCTGACATAATCGAGAAAAATGATATTGTGCCGATTGGGACTCTTTCGGAAGAAGCCTCAGAGTCTCGAAACAAAGATTTTAGGAGATTTCGGGAACATCATTCACGGAAAAGAAGCAGGCAAGATTCAAATCAAGATATCTTAAATATGCTTGTTGTTTCTTCGGATTCTTTCCTAAGTGCACAAAGGCCTAAATTAGATGCCAAGATAAAGCAGAGCTTTTTGCTGAAACTCTCGACTTAATTGAGTTTATAGATATATCTAAGCTGAATTCAGACTCAGAATTGGAGTCTGACAACGAGTGATGAGGAAAATTTGTAAAATTTTTAATGATAGTTTTTCATGTTTTTCTTTGATAATTATGTTAGTTTATTGTTCCAATACGTTTAGTTAAAACATTATTTGTATAATTGTATTTATAAAGCTTAAATAATGTTTTCTGAATCTCTGTTTTAGTTAAATTATGAATAAAAAAGAATAAACAGCTGTTTTTTTATCTTTCTTGTTTTATATATTCTTAATATTTGGGTCAATAACATTCTTCTTATTGATGTTCTTAACTTAGACACTAAAAATAACCGTTTCATATGTAAAAATAAATAAAAATATTTTGATGATTTAAAAAAAAAATCAGCAGTGATAACCGTCATTTGGAGTATCCCAAAAAATCATAAATAATTAGTACTAAAACCACCTGTGACGATATTACGGTTTTCTCTGCCGTTTAAGAGATAATTAGATTTTTCATACTAGCTTCATACAAATTTTTCGTAAAAAATTCTAATTCCTTCGTCTTTGTGCAGAATTAACCCGGGTATCATTTTCCTATATAGTAATGACTAATAGAAGCGATATTTGATAAAAAAAACCGGCACTTGCAAATTGAAATCCCTATGTCTATGAAAGCCGATTTTCAGACTACCGTGCGACGCGACGAGTGGCAATGTGGGCCCGTAAGGGATGATTTATATTAGACCGCGCCGTGCCCGGGGCGTGCCGTGTACGTGGCCCGGACGGGGCACGGATTTGAAACGTTATATACATTTTATATGAACCAGTTTATATTACACAGTGCATAATCCGTGTCCCGTCCGGGCCCGGACGACGCTCGTCTACACGACGGTTGCTGCACGAAAAAATATTTATTAATATCAAGTACATCTTCTAACGTAACCTAATTATCAGAATGTTATGTATCTGTATAAACTCATACTTTCATATTTTGCCACCCTTCTTTATCAGGTTATACGTTATATGTTATACGTTATCCTTTATAACAATAAACTCCCTGTAACGTTGAAGTGAGCCCAACTTGGTTGGTTTGCGTTAAAACCCACGTATTGAAACACTCTTTATAGCGATACGCCATTCTCTATTACGAAGAAATGTGTTCATATTTGTAGACAGTAAATATTTATTATCGGTATTATTGTTTATGTTATGTTACCAGGTAACAAAAGACTTTGAAGCTCCGAAACATCCGAGGTCGGTCTAGGTTTTGTTATCCTTAATTGCCTTGAACACGTGCAGTATGACGCATTGTTTTCTCGGAAGTGATGGTCTTCGACCAAGCATACTGGGTACCTATCGTATTATCAGATATGAATAGATGAATAGAACGGATATGAACAGAATAAATAAAATAATACAAAACAAGTACTGGCATAGCAAAAAACGTCAGACAAAGTTATCAGACTATATGTGTAAACAATAATTTATAAGCATTTATTATCTAAGACATACATTTTAAAAATTCTTGTTAATTTCGTTGTTTATTTGTTCACTCCATGTAACGATAAATCGACAGACATCTATAACGACAAAAAATGCTCAGTCCCTTGAGTTTCGTTATAAAGAGTTTACACTGTAATAAAAAAATCTAAAAGAGAAACTAAGACCCCCAAACGAGGATTATGTCAATAACATTTCTTGTTATTTTCAACCTTATCGTTTCAAAGAAACTGGCCGTGCAATTCTTCTCGGGCACGCACCACGCACGTAGGGCAAGAAGAGAGAAGGCGAATTTCATGTTATTGCATTTTTAAAAATTAAATCACAAAATTTCCTATTGACGAATACTATTTATTTTTATAATTTCTAATAATAAAGAAAGGGTTCCATTACTAATATATTTTACATATTTTATTTGCACCTATGTTTGTTTTAGCTAACGCTTGTAAATCAAGATGGACAAATATTAGAGACCAATTTAAAAAAACTTGAACAAAAGACAACTAAAAAGTGGTCAAGCAGCAGCTAAAGTAAAAAAATATAAATACGAGGATTTGCTCCAATTTTTTGGTCGTTCATACGAGGGTGCGTTTTTAAGTTCGCGGAATGAGAGGGTTGGAGGGGGGTGATTAGGCTCATTAGAATCGTCACGTGTTCAGTGACTCATAATTAGTATAAATACCAGGTTTCATTGTTATTAGACAATTAGTTTCTGAGTTATCGTCAACCAAGCAACATAATCGGGAGTGAAAAGTGAAACATGGAAAAAATCGAATATCGTGCCGTTATAAAGTTTCTTACCAAGCAAGGAAAATCAGTTGCGACCATAATGAATGAGATGTCATTGGTTTACGGCGACTCTTGTCCAGGAAAAACCATGGTGTACAAATGGCACAGTTTATTTAAACAAGGAAGGGAATCCCTTGAAGACGACCCGAGGCCGGGCAGGAGCATCGAGGTGATCACGCCAGAACTTATCCAAAAAGTCGAAAAAATTGTACTCGACGATGCTCGACTAAAGAAGAAACAACTCGCAGAAATAGTTGGAGTATCTGATACAGCCATTTTTAGAATTCTGCACGATCATTTTGGCATGACAAAGGTCAGTGTGCAAGATGGGTGCCGAGAATGCTCACGCCGACGCAAAAACAACAGAGCGTAGAGTGTTCACGTACATTTTTAGACCTTTGTAATGAAGACAAGGATGCTGTATTGAGTAGAATTGTTACTGGAGACTAAACTTGGGTTCATCATTATGAACCTGAGTAGAAACAAGACTCCATGCAGTGGCATAAAAAGGGCACAGCACCTCCCAAGAAGTTTAAGGTGTCACAGTCAGCTGGGAAACTCATGGCAACGGTCTTTTGGGACTCAGAAGGAATATTATTGATCGATTATAAAGATAAAGGTGTTTCTATGACCGGAGAATACTACGCTTCAATATTAGAGCGACTCAAAGAACCCATTAAAGAGAAAAGACGGGGAAAATTGACAAAAGGTGTGTTGCTTTTGCACGACAACGTTGGCTGCCCTGCATAAGGTGGGCTTCGATATTTTGAATCACCCACCCTACAGCCCAGACCTGGCCCCCAACGATTATTACCTGTTTCCAAAAATGAAAAAAGAGCTGCGGGGTAAAAAAAATTACCAACGATGATGAAGTCAAGGAGGCAGTTTCGGCGTATTTTGAAGACAAAGAGAAAACATTTTTTTATGAAATTAATTTATATAAGTTATATAAAAGTTTAATTGAAAGATCTGAAAAATGTATCCGTCTTGCAGGGGGATATATTGAAAAAGGAAAAATAATTTGGTTTTTTTATTTCCACCCCTTATCCCCCATTCCGCGAACATAAAAACGCTCACTCGTGTACAGGACAGAGAAGTGATCGAAAATATTTCAAACGACAATGAATCTGAAGAGACGCTTCAAGATTATACTGATACTCCAACAACTGCACTAACTGATACTCCAACAACAGAACTAACTGATACTCCAACAACAGCACTAACTGATACTTCAACACCTGTATTTTTGCCCCAAAACCCCAGTACGTCTACAACTTCTCTAAATTCGCTTCAAAATACAACTGCACCTACAACTTCACGTCATTCATCCCAAAATGCAACCACACAGAAAAAAAATCAAGCTCGTGCTCGTCCACAAAAGCAAGCGTCGTCACAACCATCCGCTGCAGCTAGTCTAATGAAATATATTATTGTCATATCGCTGCTTTTTTCAATGGCTTGATACCGACGATAAAAACATTTTCGCCTTATTATCAACATATAGCAAAATAATAATAATAATATTGTTCCAAGTTGTTCAGGATTTAGAATGGGAACGGTTAAGCCCTGATCCTCACACTTATATATCACCATCGCCTTCATCATCACCATCAACATCTTTCTTTTTTTTTTTTTTTACGTGTGGAAATCCCCTCGGACCGTCACCCCACCGGGGTTTGCGGCGGGGTGGTGGGTCGGACTCGGACCGACTTAAACCACCTCCAACCCCTCCGCCGCCGCAACCACCGGCGACACAACAAGATTATTAACAAAAGATAATTCTATAGACACAGATCTATCAACATTTTTTACGGAGTATAACCCCTTCAGTAGCACCCCCCAAAATCCGTCTTAATGGGTTGAAGAATCACAAAATAAATATCATAATAAATATAAAGAAAATGTTTTTGAGAATGTCCTAAATTTTGTTATAATTACCTTCATGAAAAAAGTTTAATGAATATTTGATTGATTTCTAACATACCTAGTAATTATTTATCAAGCACTTCTAAGACGTATTCAGACATAAATAATAATGAATAATAATCTGTACCTACCTGTGTGTGTTATGTGTGTGTGCGTGTGTGTATGTGTGTTTTTATGTAATAAGCTGCACCTTTTTTTTACACTCTCCCGTCTGTAAACTTTAATTTTGTTGTCTCAAGTGTACAATAAACGATTGATTGATTAAAATCTAAGTAAATTGCAAACAAAATTTGCAAAACAAAACATAATCGCGAAGCATTTTATTTTATTTTGTAGTAATTACCTGAGACATACTGTGTGTCTTGAATCTCGTCTGCTGTCTTGTAAGGGCGGGCTTTAGCTCATTTAGTAAAATGTCAAAGTTTTCCTTGAACATTCTAAAATATCCAAAGAATTTATCTTCATTTTCCGGTAAGTATCTACATAGAGTATTAAATTCTCCGTCAAATTGACGCCTTCTCCAAAGAGGATGCACGCTCCATTTCCGTTTAATCTGGTTCTTCTTAGTCATTGCTTCTGTTTCCTCTTCATCAATAGCTATCGCAATAGCAGCCATCTCCACTAAAGAAAACTCCATTATTATTAAATTGCAATAATTGGGAATTATTCACATCACTACGCCATATTGAAGCGACCGTGGCGGCTTATAACCCGTTGAACACTCGGTGTAGTATACGCATGCAGCACCGACGGGCTCCGCTCCGGCCCGGACAAGGACCGGTCTAATATAAATCTTCCCTTAACAGACATAGACATTCGTACACTGTTAGGTATGCCTATTACTCCTGACACAATTGACCGATCACAAGAGACTCTAGGACAAACAACCCCTACAACCCAAAATATAGACATTAGTCAAGTAAGAACCGAAATAGACACAGCCACCGATAGTAACCAAATAGAAGTAAATACAGACAAAATACCAGAAATAGAAGACGCAATAGACAGACAGTTAAAACAGTTTCACATTAGAAAAACACCAGGGAACACATAGAATAGATGATAGATCTAAAAGTAAGACAGATATTAAAGATGTCTGGATCCCAATCAACGAAACAAAAGAACAGATAATATCATTTCTTAAAGAGCACACAGTCCCAGACAGAGTCTCACTGTTTTTTCCATCACGAAGAATTCTATCCACTATTTTGCGAAGTATACAAAACCATATTCAGCAATCGTGGACCGAAATTAATTCGCTGTATAAATAGTGACATTAATAGAAAATATTTCCGAACAAACAGATATAATAAGGATATATCATGAAGGCAGAACGATACATAGAGGTATACAAGAAACCTATAAACACATACATAGAAGAAACTACCATTGGCCAAATATGCTAGACTCAATACAAAAATTAATAAACAAATGCGATACTGTCTTAAAAGTAAATATGAACGCAACCCCTTGAAATTACCCTTGTCCCTAACTGATACACCACATAGACCAATGGAACACATGTTCATGGATCTATACAGCAGTGGAGGCATAACATTTTTATGTAACACAGCTGTTGATCTTTTGAACGAGTCGGATAATGACGATGACGATTCACCATTTTTTGGACCATCTGGTGTGCCTTCGGACTCCGAACCTGATGACAACTTAGAGGAGGACTTAGTCGAGGATACCGACGAAATTGAAGATGATTCGTCGAGTTCTTCTGATGAAGATCTAAATGTTTCCCGGAGAAGCCGTAACAGAAACAGAATCCTAGATTCTGATGATGATTCTTTGGAGTGTTTGCAGCCTTGTCCACCCATAGCTTCTCACCAGGACCTGGTAATACAACCTGAGAGACCATACATTTATGGAAAAAACAAACATAAGTGGGCAACTACTCCACGCTCTGCAAACACTCGTGCATCGGCTCGAAACATTATTCATTTTATACCCGGACCTAACAGTGATGCAAGAGATTTGGTAGAACCAATTCCAATATTTCATTTGTATTTATCTGATGAAATGATTGACCAACTTGTTATTTACACAAATGCAGAGATTGAAATAAAAAAGGTGAAGTACAAAGAACTCACTCATACTATTTCTCCAACTTCAGCTATTGAACTAAAAGCTTTACTGGGTCTTCTTATGCAATCAGCTGCTATAAAAAGTAATCATTTACCCACGAGAATGTTGTTTGATGCCAGAAGGAGTGGTAACATTTTCAAAGCCTGCATGAGCGCTGAGAGATTTGATTTCTTGTTTAAATGCCTTCGATTTGATGACAAAGCTACCAGACAAGACAGAAGAGCATCCGATAAATTTGCACCTATAAGAGAATTTTGGGAGAAATTCATTGGTCATTGCAAACAATGGTACAAGCCAAGTTCCTATCTGACAATCGATGAACAATTAGTTGGGTTCAGAGGGCGCTGCCCATTTCGAATTTATATACCCAATAAGCCTAACAAGTACGGCATAAAAATTGTTATGGTTGCAGATTCTAATTCAAAGTACTATACAATGCTACGCCTTATTTGGGTAAAGGAACCAATTGCGATAATATGCCTCTTGCCACACATTTTGTGAAACAACTCTGTGAGCCTGTCTATGGGACAAACAGAAATATTACGATGGACAATTGGTTCACTTCAGTGCCACTTGCTTCAGAATTACTTCAGGACCCGTATAAACTCACACTTGTTGGGACAATACGTAGTAATAAGCGAGAGATTCCACCCGAGATGAAAAACAAAAAATCAAGAAAGATTAATACTTCGATGTTTGCATTTGATGGTGAGAAGACTCTGGTCTCGTATAAACCGAAATCTAACAAGACAGTATTTCTTCTATCGACAGTGCACAATCAGCCAGACATTAACTCCACTTCGAAAAAGCCTGAAATTATACATATTTACAATAGTACCAAAGGTGCTGTCGACACTGTCGACCAAATGTGCTCAGCTATATGTGTCAATCGCAAAACCAATAGATGGCCTCAATGCGTGTTTTATAATGTCTTGAACCTGTGCCTAATTAATTCATATGTCATCTATGTGTCGAACATGGTCAGAGAACGGCAAAAACCAATGAGACGTAGGACTTTCGGCCAAAGTTTAGCCGATAAGCTCATAGAGCCATGGTTACGAGAGCGGTATAACACTGTCACTTTGAGGAGGGATATAAAAGCTAGTATCAAAGATATTTTAAAAATTGAAGATGCTACTCCTAGTACCTCTCAAGCGCAACAAAATAAGCGCAAAATATGTTTTTTTTGTCCTTACAAAAAACACAGGATAACTAAATATGTTTGCAGCCGCTGCAAGACGGCGATTTGCGGGGAACATACGATTCCAGTGTGTGCCGACTGCCAAGAATAACCTTATAACCTAAAAAGATAAGAATAACCTAAAAATAAAAAATAATTTTTTTTTAACCTTTTGTTTTATTATGTGGTAATTTAAAGGATATTCCATATTTTAAGTAGACTTTTTCTAAATAAATACTCTAGTTTTGATAAATATTGCGGTTTTATTTTGTTAGTTTGTAGGACTAACGTTTAGTGACAGAGTTTGAAAAAAAAAAGTTTAGTGATCTAGGGTTAAGGCGAAGTTAAGCGTAATACACACAAAGAGCGGGCGCGGGTTGGGCGCGGATCGGGACGGGAGTACGGCGGGTCTAGTTCTTTGTATTTATATGAAAGACATCACACTGGAAACGTGTGCGGGTCGTGCGCTGCGCGTGTCGACAGTTTGTTTTGTGAATATTTACAAAAAATAGTTCGATTTTGCTATGGATCTCAATGAAAAAATTATTGAATGTGTTCGTAAACATAGTTGTTTGTACGAACCAAGTGATAAAAACTACAAAAACGCTGTTTTGAAAGCTAGGCTATGGCAGCAGATTGTAGAACAATTAAATGAAACAAGTATTTTATTTTTATTAAAAAAAAAAAAAAAGACAACTCCCGCTGACTCAGAACAACAATTTGTGGATCACACAAAGTGTCGTCCCATGTGGGGTTTGAACCCACAACACTCGGCGTAGTAGGAAGCAGCGTGGCGACCGCTTAAACCACTACGCCATCCGTGCAGTCAAGTCAAGTTATTTAATTATTAGTATTAAAATAGTTAACAAATTTTTCTCTAATTTGGAAAGATTCACTTGTTGACCGTCTATTTGTGGGGTTTATCGATGCTAATCCTCTTGTAGTAACCGACGTCGCCGCCATGTTTTGCGAAAAATCTAAGTCATAATTACCCCGTTTGACAATGATGTAGTTATGCAAACAAGTTGCAGCTTTGATCACATCTATTGCAGTTTCAACTTTACATTCCATAGGTTTTCTAAATACCCGCCATTTGTGTTTCTACAACACGCCTTGCACGGCATAGTCTATAATTAAAGTTGGTTTTTCGTGTATCTTGTAACACTGTGGCCCTAGGAAAGGGTCTCATTAAATAAGTTTTAAGTCCAAATCCTTCATTGCCTATTAATACATGGGGAACGGGATCATCCGTGCCTGGTTACGGTTTTGGAGGCAATAACATGTTATAGCGAATATATTTTTGATAAAATCTTGAATTCTCAAAAATGGAGCTGTCGCTATGGCGACCATAACTTCCGATATCAACAAAAAAAAAATATCAACAAATATACAAACTTATAAAATGGATCTACTATGGCCAGTAGCACTATTATTTTGGTAACAAGAAAATTCGGATAGAATCTTCGAATCCAATATCGACTTTTCGACTATCATCGAACGAACCAATTGAAACACCCCGCCGGGTAAAAAAAAAAGACTAGAGAGCCAGATGAGCCAGATGTCGACAACATGATTAAAAGCTACTTGGAAAAGAAAAAAACGAGGCACGACGATGTCGACTATTTACTTTTAAGCAATACAATACAAAAATACAAACGTACAAAAAAATTATCGCAGCGGAAACAAGCATCCAATACTACAAATATATCTTGAGGAGTACCAACTTGTTCATCTTCACTTAAATAAAATATAAAAATCACTTACTACTGTGTTATTTTCCCTATAACCACAGCGCTAGAAGTTGAGTATGGGCACATAGCCCATATTAAATAAATATAATAATCTATTTCACAATAAATTATTAACGAGGTCAATTCAATTTTAACTATTTATTGTCTACAATATTGCCTGCATACATTTAAGAGCGCAGGCAAAGTATTTAACCTATGCCTAAAAAGAACATATAATAAGAATTTAACCCAAATATCAGTGAAAAATGATCAATTTAGAAAAAAAATAGGACTTACCTAAGTTGTAATAAGGTGCTGATGAGTCTAATTCATTTGGTAATGGTTTAAATTGAGGATTTAATAAAGCCACAATTTTCTCATCAACTATGGTTGTCTTGGGGCAAAATGTTCCACCTCCTGTTTTGTACATCTCGGACTGAAATTAAAATTTAACATAAATACACGGTGATTTTGAAAGCGTTTTGGAAAAGAAAATTTTGAGTTATTTATCAGTAACAGAAGCTATATATAACGTTAATTTAATAAAAAATATATATTTTTTTTTATCATCAAAGTCGATATTCATATCGATTATTTTTCTCTTTGATTTACTTTTCTCTGAAAAGGTGAGAACCAGTAGTAGGGCTTTTCAATCGCAAGTAGGTAAATACTACGAATAGAAATACTATACTCACGTGCAAGGTCAAGGACGTTTAAATTATTATTCGCCGGAGTGTAGTGCGTGCATACCTGGACAATGAGTTTAGTGATCGGTGGATAGGTCGAGGAGGGCCAGTGCCTTGGCCACCTAGAAGCCCGGACTTAACGCCCCTGGATTTTTTCTTATGGTCGGAAATAAAAATACTTGTTTATACACGGGAATATGAAAGCCGTGATAATTTACGCATTGCGATAGTGGACGCTTTTGATAAAGTGAAAAGTGATAGAGACACATTAAGAAAATTAAAAAACAATTGCATTAAACGTGGACGTTTGTGTATTGAATGCAGCGGACTCCATTTTGAGCAGTTGCTTCGATACAGAAAAGTGTAAATAGTGTAAATAGGTATGTAAGTTAATTATTCTGTAGATAGCTCCGATTTTTTAAATACGCTTGAAATATTTATACCTACAGAAAAGAACAATCGTGTTTATTAATCGAAAAGAAGTTTAAATAAAATAGGTATTTCCGACGATCCTAAGCCCGTGTAAAGTATGAAGGACAAATTGGAGTCTATCTACTCGCTAGCTCGCGCCTATAGGTATACTTTTATCAGCTGCTGTTAGCGTCAGCGGTGCGCAGCGGCCGCCGAAACGCACGGACGTGTTTCATTCATATAAGATGATGAATGAATGATCAGTCCATTACTACTTTCCAAGTCGATCGAGTAAAAATGAATATTAAAACTGAAACTTTTTTTTAGACAACATTACAATTGATTTAATCATTTTTATTGGTACTATAGATGATTCCAAATTAAAATGTTTCGTTTCCAAAACTCCTAAAAAATCACCGTGTATATTACATTCTTGTCTGGCACCATTGTTTAACATAAGAATCAATGAATATATTACTCCGAATATATTAGATTATAAATGTTACTCCGAGGCATAGTATTACATATATGAAGTATAATTATGTATATTATTGGTACCAAGTGGTTATTACACCTGTATACTAAAGGGTTCCTTCGTACTTTGTACTCTTAAAATATACATAAGGGAGTCTAATCAAATATAAATTACAAGGATACTACCTTATCATCGCTCAAATTTTTTCTCCCTTTTTCTTTACATTATCATAAAGGCATGCAACTGCTTTTCAGTCCTAACGCCAGTTTCTGAGACAGCATTATATTTATTTGTCAGCGCCATCCAAGCTTGTTTCTTTGCCTCCACAGAAGTTCCATCCGTCTTTTTATTGTCGATTATAGACACAAATTCTTTGGCTACTTCGATAAGAAGCATCTTCTCTCTCTCAGTAAAAGTTTTACTGCGTTTTCCAGATTCCATTATAGTTATTTTTTATAAAGAATAAAAAATATTTTTTTATTTCAATATTTATTTATTTCTTTTCATAATTTACTATAATAAAAATAAATAAATAATTCCCTCAAAAAACGTAATATATTTTCAACTACCGTATTTAAACCGATGCCAATGGCCACTCGATGGCATCTCAATAGCGTGTCAGTGGTATGACAGTGGCTTGGCGTAAATAGCAGAATTGAGGCCCTGATTGATAGTTATTGAACGGTTCATCGCGTGTTCAGAAATGCAGTGACAGTTAACCGACGTTTATCCTATACATAACTTTATTGTATCAATAGCTAATGAGAGTATAACTGGGAACTTCAGAAACCGGGCATGAGTGAACGCAACGGGTCTGAGGGGCGCGGGGGTTATGTCAATCGGTAGCCTGGCTCTTGGGAATTGAGTCGCTATGGAGCGTTTCTAGGGAGCAGACCGTGCGTTGTGCGTGCGAGAGTTTTACAAAAACGGTGATTCGGCGACTGTAGCGCGTAGAAGGTTCTGTAGTGTTCGAGGTTTTCGCCATTTAAATGATGCGCCAAGCATTCCTCTTATTCGAAAATGGGTCAAAAAGTTTGAAGAGACCGGTACAACGCAGGAAAAACCAAAATCCGGGCGACCAAGGTCATCAAGAACGGTAGAAAACGTGGAGAGAGTTAATCAGTCTGTTCGTGACGACCCGAACCTTTCAATTCGGAAGCCCGCAAGTGCTTTAAATGTGCATAGATCATCATTACACCGCATTTTGCACAAATACCTAAAGCTGCACCCCTACAAAATTCAATTGGTGCAAGAATTAAAGCCCTAAGATGCCAGTCAGAGGCTTGACTTCGTAAATCAGGCCATTGAGCGCTTTTCAACGTTTACCAACATCTTGTTTTCGGATGAAGCTCATTTTCATGTTAATGGACACGTAAATACGCAGAATTGCCGCTACTATAGTGCAATGAATCCGAAACGCAAACATCAGAAACCCCTTCATTGGCCTAGAGTGACCGTATGGGCTGCGATGTCGGCGCGAGGAATTATCGGCCCTTACTTTTTTGAAGACGAAAGGGGGCGTGCAGTTACAGTGAATTCAGAGCGTTATGTGGAGATGTTAGACGACTTCTTGGCGCCTGAACTGCAAAACTTTCCTGGCTATAACCAAAGAACATGGTTCCAGCAGGACGGCGCAACGTCACACACGTCCAATACGTCTCTGCCACGAGTTCGTGAAATTTTCTCAGGAAAATTGATCTCCAGGAGATGTGACATAAATTGGCCTCCACGCAGTCCTGATTTAACCCCTATGGACTTTTTCCTATGTGGTTATCTTAAATCTTAAGTTTACGCGAATAAACCGACTTCCCTGGCGCATTTGGAACGAAATGGCAGCCATCACTGAGTCCACCTGCCGAGCCGTCATAAGTAATTTTACTGTTCGATTAAATGAGTGCCGCGAACGCGAGGGTCTACATTTGGACGATATTATTTTTAAGAAATAAATTCCCAAATTGTGTACTTTAATAATTAACAAACATTTTTTCGATACACTTGTAACAGTTATTTTTTTAGTATATTTGTAATGCGTACGGACTTGTTAACAGCGACACCTATTTGCCCTAGTCGCATTTTGTTTGATTTATCCAAAGTAGTTTGTAGCTACAGTATTGATTGATGTTGTTCGTTCGCCGTCGGACCACTAGATGGCGTTTATTTATAGATAGGTCATTTTATTAATTTATCATGACAAATTGTACAGGTATTAAGAGTGTTTTGTTATAGTAGGAAGCGAAGTACTTTTGATTTTGTTCGTGTTAACCTCGTTGATAATTTAAATGTCAAAGTAAAATGTTAAGTAGGGATTATTTCTGGAAACTTCGGAAACCGAACATATATAAGTCCGGCTTTCAGCCACGGGAGACACTCTGCTATCTCGTGTCTACCAATCTTAAATAGTGTTTTGATTGTCTTGTGATTTTATTTTCATAATATATTATCTGTTAAAAGTACCCACGAAAGTGGTGAGTATATTATTAATTTTTCTTGTACCTATTTGTTTCTGGAACCTGATCGATAATATGAGTGCTAATCCATTCGTAGGGTCCCAGATTTCGGGGTCAAGACGGTCAGTCTCAGACGGCGTGCTTGTTCGTTTGTGGCCTTCTGGTTCGGATTCAAGTTTCTCGGTACCCTCTGGCAAGCTGGCAGTCACGCGGCTCACAAAGCAAGCGGACAGCCGTACCCAAGGGTTACGTACTGTTACATCCCTAACTTTGATGATATTGCATAGGAATGCAATACAATATTGCTGACTTGCAATAATAGCAAAATGACGTAAATTTAACATTGCAGATCAGCAATAAATACACTATAAATACCAATCCTTTTCTTAAATTAGTCAGTTATTATTCTCTAGTGCTGATATAATTTGTGGTCTCTGACTACTCCCCAACCTTGGTTGGTTTTCAGCAAGGAATTCTAGAGCAATAATATACTCCGGGTCTATTCTGCCCTTCGCTGGGGCCAATAAAAACGCGTATAATCCGTGTTAAGTGGTGTTATATAAGTTTGTGTCTATATTAAGTTGCCAAAAGTTGTGTAGAGTTATAAAATAAATAATTGTGATAGTCAGTGGTGGTTTTTTTTAAAAGTGCCGGACTGTCCAATCTAACATTTGGTGTCAGAAGAAAGGGGATTTTTGAAGTCCCTCTGGTCGCCTACTCCTGACGACGACCTGCTCGAAACACAACCTGGCATTAACCAGTTCCTGAACTAAGTTGGCCACCTGCTGTCTCCGCCGTCTCTCTGACGCTCCCTGAGGCCGCCGCCGACTCCGGACATCGCAGACAACGTGTCATCGAACTCCACTGTGCCCGAGGGGTCATTGCCCGGCACCGAGTTCATAATCACACGAGTACAAGACCACGACACAATTAACACCGACCCGTACCTATTGCAAAATCTGCAACGCTGCACATTGCGTCACCGCTGTGTCGCCGCTCCGATTTCCGCTGCATCCATGACATCGTTCTACATACTGCTAATATTGTGAGTGTTTGCTCGTTTATATTAATTTATTTTTTGTCACTGACATATTTTTGCTAATTTCAGTCTTAATTTTTGCTCCCTTTTTATATAAAAATGGTTAACAAAAGTGGTAAACTTGAAAAGAAAACCGCTCACTCGTGTTCAAGTATACAAAGCGTAGGATCAGAGGAATTAAATTTTTCAATTTTGACTAAGTTTATAAAACCTTTCGATGGTGATAGAAACAGGTTAACAGCCTTTATTAGAAACTGCGAAAACGCGTTAAACTTGGCCACCGCGTCGCAACATAACATTCTCTTTCAATATATAATTTCACAATTAGAAGGTAAAGCAGAGTCCGCCTGCTCTCTAAAAATTTTTGAAAATTGGTCTGAGTTGAAACAGTTTTTAAAATCAACATTCGGGGAAACCAAGCATAGAGATCATTTATTATTAGACTTACAAAATTGTAAACAAAAGTCTAATGAAACGGTTACACAATATAGCCTACGATTAGAGACATATTTAACGCGATTACAAACTGACATCACGCATTCTACTAGGGATCCTAGTGAATTAAAGGGCCGAATCGCCAGCACAGAAGACTTAGCACTGCATACGTTCTTGATGGGCTTACCGAGTCATATCTCTAACGTTTTAAGATGTCGCAACCCTACAACTTTACACGAGGCTATAAACCTGGCTATTCAGGAGGAAAAACTACAAAATTATATTCAGTCTACTAGACCAATTGAAAATAAACCTAGGTGTAAAATATGCGGTAAAATAGGGCATTCGGATAGAAATTGTTTCAACAATCGATAACGTCCTGTACATACTCTTAGTAACCAACCTTAAATATCCTACCAATCACAACCCTCTTCCTCTTTTAATGCGCAAAATAATACCAATTTATTCTGTAAGTATTGTAAAAATCCCGGTCACGACATACCGCAATGTCGAAAGCGCCAATATAAAAATTCCCGTAACAATTATTCAACTAACAAGCCACAAAGGCAAGTTAACAATGTTGTCGAACTAGCTCACTCTGAAATTCAAGATTTTAACTGTAATTCATTAGAGTCAAACACGTATGATCATTTAAACTGAATAAGATTCCGGTCCTGCGTCGTACGGAATCATCAATACAAACCGACGCTGACGCCTCTAATATCCCCTTAACTATATCTAATAAAACTTTTATGTTAAGTAATACTCATAATAAGAACCATATTAATTTTACTAAATCTAAAATCCTTACTAAATCCTTTACATCTCAACTCCAGCAGTTGAGTCATAATACTAATCTTACTATTTCTACATCTCGCGTTAATAAGCCGAGTCCTACTATTTCTACTAAATCATTTACATCTCAACCTCAGTGGTTGAGTCATAACGTTAATGGTACCAATTCAACTATTTATACATCTCCAGCTAGTAAGCGGAGTCCTACTATATCTCTAACATCTCAACCGAAGCAGTCGTCGAGTCATAATAATAATATTAAGTCTACTATTTCTACATCTCGGGAAAAACCGAGTCTTACTATTTCTCCTATGTCTAATACATCTCAACCACAGAAGTTGAGTCTCGAAAACTATCATACTAAATCTACCATTTCTCCTAAATCCTCTACACCTCAACAATTGCAGGTGAATTATACCACGTTTCATCATAATAATAACAAGCCAAATACCCTTAAAAAGTCTACTAATTCTAAAACTACTATATCCGTCAGTCCTACTAAATCTTACAATTGCTTAGAAAACCATTTCAGTACACCATTTAATTTAACAGAAAATCATAAATGTAATTCAGAAATACAATCTAATATATTTCAACTCAATTACAATAAGAAAACGCATTTGCCTCATATCTATGTCAAGACGAAATATACAAACAAATTACTAGTTCTATTAATCAATTCCGGTGCAGGAATCTCTCTAATAAAAGGGAGTTCTTTACAAGTTCAACCCAAATTAACACCTGAAAGTGTCCAGTTTAAAGGCAAAACTAAAAGGTCTGCTTGGTTTGGTATAGGTGGACCAATATTAAAACAACTCTTTGGTTCACTTGATGAAGATGACGCTAAGGCCTTTACAGACGCCATTAATGCAGTCCAAGACGATCAAAGACATTTAGCTACAATCATGAAAGAAAATATACATATCATGACCTCTTCTATTTCATCATTCAATAATACAATTACTAAACTTAACGAAAACGAATATATTCTAAACAATAACATACAAAATCTTGATAAAATTTTAGACACTGTTTCAACAAACACCAATAAGTTGGAAATCATTTCTCATTTATCAATGACCTTCAGCGCTTTAGAAAGTTCTTTAATGATTCTTAATTTTAATTTAGAAGACCTTATTGATGCTATTTTATTCGGTAAACAAAATATTGTTCATCCTTCTGTACTAAGTCCCATGCGATTGTACAATGAATTGAATTCGAAAAGTAACGATGTTATTTTAAGCCTACCTTTACATTTGACTCCTAGTAACATTCACGCAATTTTAGATGTCTCAGAAATATCTTCTTTCATTAACGACAACAAACTTATTTTTGTAATCAGAATTCCTCTAGTATCCTTTGTAGAATACAACTTGTACCAACTCCTCATGATATCAATAATCCTAATACTTTCGCTTTAATTAATCCAACCGCAAAATTCCTGGCAGTGACACAAGATAAATTAATTTATTCCGTGTTAGAAGACTTAAGTGAGTGCAAAGTGATAAATAACAATTATTATTTGTGCAAATTAGGTAATATACAATCAAGTGTCGGAAATCCAAATTGTGAAGTGACGGTCTTAACCGAACATGTGAAAGGTATCCCAGACTCTTGTAATTTTAAGCTTATTGTAGGTGAAATAGATATATGGCAAAAACTTAAAAATAATAGATGGATTTATGTTCAATCTGATATAACAAAAATCTCTATTAATTGTAATGGCATTATAAATGACTATGATATAGTTGGTACAGGTATTTTAACCCTGCCTAAATACTGTAAGGCTTACCACAAGCTACTTCAATTCATTCCATCTCAAGAATTTAAAACTAAAATCAATATTCCACATCCTAATTTTAATATTATAGAAGATGATTGCTGCTCTAAAGTTAAATTAAATGATACTTTACCACATCTGAGCTCTATCAAATTAACACACGTAAATTTAGATTCATTACAATACGCTTCTCACCGATTAAATCAAATCAATGACGATTTGACCAAAATTGAAACTCAACCATATCATATTAGTTATAGCTACTATTTTAGCATTATGACTACCATACTGTCTGTCTCTGTATTCTCCTATTTCTCTTATAAACTTTATAAATGTGTTTGTTGTAATAAACATAGAAACAGTACTTCTTGTTGTGTCAAAATTTTTAATAATTGTATGACTAAACCTAGCACTAATTTCCGCACAAGAACTAGCATTGAACTGGCCAATCGTGAATGTGATACAGAAAGTACTGATTCCAATGTAAGTACTCCAAGACGTAATCTTGAGTTATTGTAATAATATAATCTATAGGTTCTATTTTTATTTTGATAATATTTTTAATTTAATTCTGGGTTCTTTAATTTCATTTTGGGTTGTTTACTATTTCTAATTTTTATGATAATCTAACTATATAATATAATTTAAGAAAAGTTTGTAAACTCAATTTCTAATCTTAATTTTATCTAACATGGATTATACTCACATCCTTTTCTATTTCCGGATGTTTCGTTTTAAAGGGGGGAGGTGTTACATCCCTAATTTTGATGATATTGCATAGGAATGCAATACAATATTGCTGACTTGCAATAATAGCAAAATGACGTAAATTTAACATTGCAGATCAGCAATAAATACACTATAAATACCAATCCTTTTCTTAAATTAGTCAGTTATTATTCTCTAGTGCTGATATAATTTGTGGTCTCTGACTACTCCCCAACCTTGGTTGGTTTTCAGTAAGGAATTCTAGAGCAATAATATACTCCGGGTCTATTCTGCCCTTTGCTGGGGCCAATAAAAACGCGTATAATCCGTGTTAAGTGGTGTTATATAAGTTTGTGTCTATATTAAGTTGCCAAAAGTTGTGTAGAGTTATAAAATAAATAATTGTGATAGTCAGTGGTGGTTTTTTTTAAAAGTGCCGGACTGTCCAATCTAACAGTACCTCTATTTAACTTTATAAATACCAATTGTGAACTTTTCTCAATACCTAATATAAATAGCCGACTCGGGCGGAAGGGGAAGTGACCTCCTGGAGTGAAGACGAGGAGGCTCCGAGCACCATCAGCTCGGCTCTGACGCGCTCCGCTGCGGTTTTTTCTTGTACCCACTGATTAATTTATTTAATTTTTTTTATTGTAACTTTAATTTTGTTTTTAAAATATACATGTATGTATGACTGAGGTGTAAGTTGTTTTCCTCTAAGGTAGGTTTCCCACACGCACACACCTCTCTGTTCTCTTAGAAGGCGCCCTGAGGTAATCTCATAAATCTCTCCACTTGGTCAGCCGGTGAGTAGTCCGCCTGAGAAGAAAAGCGGCTACACACTGCTTACTTTTTTTTAATCGATCTACTAAATATAAACTTTCTTTTGAGACACCTTGTACTAACTGGTTTTCTACATGGTTTTGGTGATCGTACTCAGTGGACAACAGTATGATTAGTGAAAAATGTTAACTGCTTGATGTCTGTAGACATGAAAGACTGTAGACATGATTATTTTAATGGTACTAACTGTGTAATGAATAACAACATCATAAGTAAAATATATTTATTTATTTTTCAGAATTGTCTTCACTTTCCGAAGCTAGCTCATCTGCAAGGTCTTCGGCAAAATGCGACGATTGCGCGGAACCGTCTCTTAAAAAAAGAAACTATCTGCAAACTTAAGCTCTTTTATAGTAACAATACCAAAATCTACAAAAGAAACAGACCGACAAATAGCAAAGGCCATGTTTGCTACAAACTGTAGCTTCAGAAGTATTGAATATCGAGAAGAAGAAAAAAACAATTTCATTACTACGCCCAGGGTATATCCCACCATCTCGGCAGGATATATCAGGCAAATTATTGGATCAAATATACCTTGAAGAAAAAAACGGTGTTTCTCTAATCTATCTGGTAGTTATGTGAATGTCTATAGATGGGTGGTCTAAAGTTCACAATGAACCGATTATTTGCGCCACTATTACGACGGACTGAAGTAATTCTTTTTGACTCGATGACACCACAGGAAAGGCGCACACTGGTGAATACCTAGCTGAACTTGCTGAGGGTTTGATAGAAAGATTAAAGTCTCAATATAATTGTAATGTTACAAGTTTTGTTACCGACAACGCTGTGTGAACATGGCTAAAATGCGGAAGGAATTAAAAGATAGTGATACAATAATCACATACGGCTGTTCTGCACACTTGTTGAACTTACTTTCCAAAGATTTAGAAAATAGCAGTATAAAGGAGCATGTTGTGCAAATAATAAAATACTTCCGAAACAATCATGCAGCTAACAGCTTGTACAAAGCAGAAGGAGGGAAAGCATTAGTGCTGCCATCAGATATTCGTTGGAATACTATAACTGATTGTTTCGAAGTCTTTGTGTCTGAGTGGCAAAAGCTACTAAAAATATGTGAAGAGAACAGGGACGTCATAGATCCTGTTATTAGAGCAAAAGTTGAAAATATGGTCGTAAAGAGGTCAGTGGAAGATTATCTAATAACTTTTGAATCCAATATCTGTTACATTGGATACTTTACAAAGAAATAATGCAAAGGGGAATGCCCACTACCCATAGACACTTTGGCCCTAGGTGCACACATATAAAAGCATATGGAAAGGATAATATACAATTTAAAGAATGAAATGATTAAGGAATTGGTATTAAAAAAAGTCGGGATTTTTAAGATATAACATGATTTTAATTTTCAGAAATAACTACAGTTTTTTTTTTATTCATCATTTTATTGTTATTCTCACATACAATATCAAGTTATATGTAGTTGTTAGGTATTTTATGATCATACATCATTTGTGTCATACACAATTAGTACATCATCCAGGAATTGAGCCGGAGGAAAAATATTTGTTTGATGTCGTGCCCAACCCAAATACCATATTACTGTCATTATATGGGCACAACATCCTACCGTTCGACGGCCAACAATACAGTTACAACAATACTTTTTAATTGTACTTCTGCCAGAATCATTGCCACTAATAAAAATATATATAAAATATATTATTCGACTGATGTGTCGACTTGCGATTCTAGCCCTAGGTAAAGAGCAGTTAGGACTAAGGTGTATTCCTTCCATAATGCTGCTCCTATGGTCATTGCATATTTCTATGTGGTAGCAACCATTAGCTCTTATATGCTCACCATAATAGGAGCGAGCTTGCTTTAATTGGTATGTACCACAAGCAATTAGTACTAAGTCGCTGTAAGTTAAAATAGGAAATTCCCTAACATTTTCGGAGCCTACGTTTATATTTCTAAAGTCTGCCCTAGCTCTATTAAAATAAATAAATAAATAATATTAGCACTAACATAATGAAATCATAATGATTACCGAAAATCGAATAATATAGCTATAAAATAATGGCTGTGTTTGGCAGAAAATAGCGCTAGAAAGCGCTTATGAGCGCTTACTAGCGCTGACACAGTTTTCGGCCAGGACACGTTTGCTAACTTCAGTAGCGCTGACACAAACCGCCATTTTGCTTATTTATTGTGTTTGTTTTAAAAGTAGAATTTATAAGATGTTTTGTACAATTAGTTTCAAGTAATATTAAAATAAATAATAATGTCAGTCCAAAAAATAGTAAAATTAGTAATTGGGAACTCTTAATATTTTGTCAGAAACCAATGAAATACGGATAAACGTAATTTCACTTTTATCTTTTCGGTACTTTTATTTTCTGTTTAAATGTTGCAGACCTGTCAGGATAAATGAATACCCCAATTAATAAATAGAAAATAAGATGGTTTTTTCTAATAAAAGCAAATTGTTGGGCGTTTCATGGCCGAAAATGGGCATTCCCCTTTGTCTACTGCTGTAACGGCTTGGAAGAAGCTTGGGAGCTAAATTTTGATTTAAATAGTAGGCAAATGTCGAAGTTTCGAAAGAGATATAAGCAAATGACCCCCAGTAACTTTTTGGCATTTTTATTAGATCCAACCCAAACAGAATTCACACTGACAGATGAAGAAGAAGAAAGTGCGTTATAGGAAGCGCGAAATCACTATGATGCACAGTGTACCGCGTAGAACATGCTAGGTGGACAAAATTCATGTTATCATTTCCAGGAAATCTTATTTGCAAAACGTAAACAATACCCCCAAACCCCGAATTCCGAGAAAATGTTGTTCGTCAAATTCGCAAGTGGTGAGTCATAAGGGTCAGAAGTCAGGTAATGAGTTTAATGCAACCGTTGCAATCAATCAGTTGCAATTTAGCGATACTTTCGTGCACATCTCATAGTGGCATATTGTAATATTGTGAAAGTTTTTGTGATGGATATTAATACTGAGGGTAAGTACTATTTTTAACCGACTTCAAAAAAGGAGGAGGTTCTATGTTCCACTGTATGTATTTTTTTAATCATAATCTATTTATTTGAATTTTTAGTATGTTTTTTAAAAAGTCTATACGTTTTAGCGTATTTTTTTAAATAAAAAAAAACTTTGAAAGGTCAGAATATACAGACATTCACCTCTATCCGGGCTAGTTTTTAGATATTACGCAGAAATAACTTTATTCTTCGTAAAAATACACATATTTTTTAGCATACAACATGTTTTTTTTCTTTTTTTTTTCAGAACACGTTTACTCTATTTCAAGGGTAGCCTTTTTTGAGGAGTGGTTGAAACACACGAAGAATGAAAAAAACTCGCGTGTATATGACTATCTTTCTTCAAAATTTCACTTTGGTGACTGAAAGCAGCCAAAAAGAAATAAAGTTGAAGATATCTAACTTGTCTAATAAGATTGGTGCCAAATGGTATGCTTCAGGAAAGTCGAAAGAGCGTTTTTTAATTAAAAATAAGACTTGGTTGGATGAATCAGACATACAGTTTACTGTAAGTTCTTTTGCGCCACAACCTTCGACGTCAATTGAGGCTGTGACTCCTGCAGGAAGGCTTCTCAAAGATTTCGAGAAATCGTCGTTTAAGACGAAGAAACGTCGCGTCGAGGATCTCGTAGAATCTCGAAGTGTCAGTGAATTGGTGACTGCTGCCGAAATTGCTGTGCGTTCAGCAGGGCAAAGGAAAATTGCCAATGTGATTAGAGACATTAGTGAGAGCCCAGATAATACTATTAAGTCTAAAGATACCAGTTGCGTTAATCCTAGGCAATTAAGTAGTGACGAAGCCTTAGCTTACTATATAGATTCTAAGTCAACAACGCATTCTTACAAACAAACTAGGAAGTGGTCCATGAAGGGGGGCCATAATGTGTTTCCGTCATATTTTAGTTTAAAAAAGGCCAAACAGGCCTGTAACCCTGCACAGGAGCACATTGCTATAACAGAAACTCGTGCTGAAATAAATTTGCAAGCCTTATTAAATAAAACAGTGGAACGTCTAGTGTTAGCACAGAATGAAGTTATCAGCAGTGTGCTCCCAACAAGTTCATTGTTTACACTTGTTAGTAAATGGGGATGTGATGGAAGTTCTGGGCACAGCATGAGTTTCTTTTCGTATTTTCTTTAGTTCCCCTTAAGTTAAATGATGGGTCCAAAATTATTTGGCAAAATCCTCGGCCTTCATCAACTTTGTATTGTCGCCCAATCAAATTTATATTTGCCAAAGAAATGAAGGACTTTACGTTAGCGGAGACAAATAGATTGTTGGAAGAAGTTAATGCCCTTCTTCCAACACTCATCAACTTTGGTGCTTCTCAAATCTCTGTAAATAAAACATGAACTTTTGCTGACAATGACAGACGGAAAGGTGTGTAACGCCTTAACGGAAACTCATTCATCACAATAGTGTTTCATCTGTATCGCCACCCCAAGACGATGAACGATGACCCCGCGATGTTTAACAGCAATCAAGAACATTTTGGCTTTGGTTTATTGGAATGTCTTTTACATATCAGTTACAAGTTGAATATTAAGAAATGGCAGGCTAGAAGCAACGAAGACAAAGCAGATATCAAGGTTCGTTCCGAGGAAATTAAATTGAAATTTAAGAACGAGATGGGACTTATTGTAGATAAGCCAGGACTTGGTTCTTCAAATGATGAAAATACAGCCCGTCGCTTTTTTAAGAATGCTGATATGAGTGCTCAAATCACAGGGTAGGATGTAACAATTATAAAAAAGTTTGATGTTATTTTGAGGACATTGTCTTCTGGATTCGAGATAAACTTAGTTGAATTCAATAAATTTTGTCTTGAAACCAGAAAACATTATCTTAGTCTCTATTCGTGGTACTGTATGCCTGCTACTGTGCATAAAATATTAATTCACAGCACAGAAGTCATCAAAGCGGCATTGCTTGCAATTGGGCAGCTTTCCGAAGAGGCTCAGAAAGCACGGAATAAAGATTGCAGCAGATTTAGGGAGTTCAACACCCGCAAGTGCTCGCGTGTTGCCACGAAAAGAGACTTACTGTCTTTGTTAATTATAACATCTGATCCTTTGATTTCCTTTGATTTGCCTTCGAGAGATTTCCAAAAAAAAAGCTGGAAAAAATATGTACAGAGTATTAAAGTTAATTGTAAGCCCTAGCATAGAAAAGTCCAGACTGGAATCATATTGTCGCAAAATGCCACAAAATGATGCTGATTATTAGGTTAAGCTACTTTAGTTGTTGTTAAAAAATTTTGTTTATTAGTATAGTATATATATTATTTGTATATTATTTTTATTAGTTTAGTATATAAAGGGTTTGCCAACAAGGTGTTATTTTGAATCACCCGGTATTTCGGTAGCTGTCACTTTTGAAGCTTTTATTTTTTGACATTTGACAAGTAGAAACTACGCCATTACTAAAAATGGAACAATACACACTTCAACAACGCATTGAAATTATTAAAATTCACTACAAAAATGGTGAAAATCTTGCAGTCACAGTTCGCAAAACTAAAGCATTTTTTGGTCGTCGTGAAGCACCTTGTCGGACCGCAATACAGAAATTGGTGGAAAAATTCGAGCTGTTGGGACAAGTTAGTGATGTGAAGAATAAAACCCGTGCCCGTCGCTCAAAAACAACTGAGAATATTGCTGCTGTAGCCCAAAGTGTTAAAGAAAACGCAGGTTTGTCCATTCCTCGTCGTTCTTTGGAATTGGGCATTCCACAAACGTCATTACACCGTATTTTGCATAAAGACTTGGGTTTTAAGGCTTATAAAGTTCAGTTAACACAAGAACTCAAGCCGGCCGATCATCAACAACGTCGTGTCTTTGCTGATTGGGTACTTGAAATGCATGAAAATGATCCGGAATTCCATCGAAAAATCATCTTGACTGATGAGGCCCATTTCCACCTAGGAGGCTACGTCAACAAGCAAAATTGTCGCATCTGGGGCTCGGAAAACCCAAGAGTTATTGTTGAGAAGCCTCTCCATCCTCAACGACTGTCTGTGACTGTTTGGTGCGGTTTATGGTCCGGCGGGGTCATTGGACCTTACTTTTTCGAAAATGAGGTTGGATCAACACTTACGGTGAATGGATTGCGCTATCAAGATATGATTAATGATTTTTTATGGCCGGTGTTGGATGGTATTGATCTGGACAACGTTTACTTTCAACAAGACGGCGCTCCGTGCCACACAAACAACGAAACCATTGCTCTTTTACGGGAAAAGTTTCCTGACCGTGTTATCTCTCGAAGAGGTGATCACAATTGGCCACCGAGATCTTGTGATTGAACACCTTGCGACTTCTATCTTTGGGGCCACGTGAACGATAAGGTCTACGCCAACAGTCCAGCGTCGATTCAAGACCTCAAAGATGGAATTCGTGAGGCTATCGAGGACATAGGGCAGCCACTTTGCGATTTGGTTATGCAAAATTTCATTAAAAGGATATGGTCCTGTAAGTGTGGTCGTGGTAGCCATTTGGCTGATGTTATCTTCCATTATTAACGGCATACCTTCCTCTTTACTATAAAATAAACAGCCGATTATTTATCTTAAAAAATTGCATTTTTCTTTGAATACTAAAATAACACCTCTTATTGGAAAACCCTTTATATTAATTTAATATGATTATTGGACGCTAATTATAGTATGTACTCGTGCTTGTACTAAGCATGTAAACCTTGACTTGTAAATTTTTCTTTTTCAATAAATATTTGAGTATTTGAAATATATTTTTCTGATTTAAAAAAACATTTTTTATTAAAAAATAAAACAAAAAACTGTAAATAATATCTAAATATGACTACCTCTATGTAAAAGCATCTTTATATAACATAAAATAATTTTGTCCACCTAGCATGTTCTACGCGGCATACTGTGTGATGGTTCAGTTTTGTTATCATTGATAGTAAAGCTTAAGTCAAAATCAAAACCATTCAAAAGTGTGATGTTCGCAGAAGAAAAAGTAAAAAATGTGACACCACTAGAGTGGTGGGTGTCACAGAAAAATTTATTTAGTGAAGAGGAACAGTTACAATTTTTTCCAGTGGTGAAGCAATTGTTTGGGGCGATAGCTTCTTCAGCTGCTGTGGAAAGAGTGTTTTCCACCTTTGGAATTGTTTAGAGCAAATTAAGAAACCGACTGGGAATTGAAAAGGCTGGAAAACTAGTTTTTTTTTATTCAAATATTATAATAATGATTTTGATTTCTCAGATTTAAACGACCCTAAAGTCGTCACAAAATAAGAAGCCCGTTTTGATGTTTCTATGCCGCGATAACTTTGTATGAACGTCTATGTAAGAAATTGAAAAAATCAAATTCATAATCCTATTTAATTACTATGTTACCCATACACCCACAACGCGTATCATAAATAAGCATCAAGTTTAACTTTATATTGAAAAATAGCACTCAAAAACACGAATTAATCATTGATTAATATTCCGACAGGACTTTACTACAATGTCATGTCTTTGGGTTGGTTGCCGTAGTGTTGTAACTGTTAAAAAGCCGTTTATGGCCAAATAAAATAGAGTTTCTGAAAATCGTTTACAAAAATTACATTAAAAAAGAGATAAATGTGTAATTAGTGTATTATTTAATATTTAAACATATTAAAATAAAATCTGATCACATATAGTTTTAGCTTTATTTTGATATTTAATATGAATATTTTGATATTATACTAAATAATTTGGTTAGAAACCCGGAGTGGAGGTTGAGAGGAGGAGAGGAGGAGTGGAGGTTGGTGGGGTTTTTTAACTAAATCATTTCATCATGATATTGATAAAAATAGTTCATCCTAATTTCTGTCTCTAACGTCATGTCTCATTTTGCAACAGTCACATTTGACAACAGTCCTTAAAAGTCAGTCTATAAAAGAATTATCA
This sequence comes from Arctia plantaginis, assembly GCA_902825455.1. Lineage (NCBI taxonomy): Eukaryota > Metazoa > Arthropoda > Insecta > Lepidoptera > Erebidae > Arctia > Arctia plantaginis. The sequence goes on along the minus strand of CADEBD010000286.1, from coordinate 4,726,420 downwards.
AAGCCTTACATATGTCTTTCTCTATGTACCTATAGAATGGTTTGTCTATGACCAAGAGGCTCGTGATCTTCAGTCTTTCGTTCGACATCTTGTGAAGTTGACTGTGCGCTCGTTTATGTTTGATATTTTTTCTGGACTCGGCTTTGCTTTTGGACTGTTTTTGTTTACTATCACGTTGACCTTTTCCGGACATTGATTAGACATAGCGATTTGGACTCGATTTTGGTGTTTGTTGTTATATTGTACAAACTCTGTTTCAACATGTCGAAAAGAGGATGTACAATCAACAGCCAATCACGCGAATTGGTTGTGAAGTTAACCGAATACTTCGAACGCGAATCAGTTAATGGTGGACCATTATTAGTAACTCAAGTGCAAGATCGCGTAGCAGAAGCACTTGGAATCGGCAAAAAAGCTATTCGAAACATTTTGAAGGAAAAGTATGGGTCTACCGGTACTGAAGAAAATGTGTTACATACGCCTAAGAAGAGGAAGAAAAGCAAGCCTGTAACAGGTATTGACACATTTGACGCAGATGCTATTCGAAACCACGTACAGTGCAACCTCAATATAACGACTTCCTCGATTTAACAAATTCTTCGTAATCCCCTTGAATTGTCCATAAGAGTCAATATAAAATATACCTTTACATTGCGAACATTCTTTGCGTACAACCTCTTTATAACGAATTTTCAACTATCAAGAAAAAGTATTCATACCTCTAATTAACGAATTTTGCCAACCCAAAACCTTTATATAAAGTTTCCACCAATAATATAACTCTTAATCTTATAATGTGATTCATGTCTCGACATGTTTCGACACGCTTTTGTTTGTAAAGTAATCATTGTTGTTTTGATGGAAAGTAATGTAAACATCTCTGCTCGTCACTATTGTTAAAGATTTAAGTTAAAATGGCTCAGAAACGTAAAAGGTGTTCCTTATCGGTCGCAGAAAAGCGAAACATCAATAATTATGTTGACCAAAATCCCAAAGATTAAAATCATGCGAGTTCAAAGACGTAGAGGAATGTGTGTTAAAGTGGTTAAAACAGTGCCGAGACAAAAAAAATCCCAATCGGAGGCCCTATTCTTCAGGAAAAGGCTCAGCGGTTTGCAGTAGAATTGGGACATGAAGAGTTCCGTGCTAGCAACGGGTGGCTTCAAAATTTCAAAAAACGAAACGAGGTTGTTTTTCGAAAAATATGCGGTGAAAGTGGTAGTGTTAATGAACAAGTATGTGATGATTGGAAAGACAAACTGGCAGAGCTGACCACCGGATACGATCCCGAAGACATCTTTAACGCCGATGAAACTGGACTATTCTATAAATGTTTACCTGACAAAACCTTATCATTCAAAAGCGATAAATGTAATGGTGGGAAAAACAGTAAACTTCGCTTAACAGTACTGCTGGGAACAAATTGTACTGGGACTTACAAACTAAAGCCACTCATCATCGGAAAATATCAAAAACCGCGATGTTTTAAGAATGTCAATAATCTGCCAACAGACTACACGTCCAACCATAAGGCTTGGATGACCAGTGATGCTTTTTGCAATTGGCTTAAAAGTCTGGATAAAGAGATGAAGAAAAAAAACAAGAAAATTCTAATGTTCATCGATAATTGTACTGCATACGGAGAAATTCCTAACCTGAAAAATATAAAAATAAAGTACTTACCTCCAAATACCACTTCAAAACTACAACCACTGGATCAGGGCATCATCCAAAGCTTCAAAATGCATTATAGGAAGGAAGTTGTCAGACGATTTCTTGCTGATGTTGAACGTCAAACACCAACTACAATTGACGTTTTACAAGCCATGTGGATGATCGCCAAAGCTTGGAATTTAGTCACTGAAAAGACCATTGCAAACTGCTTCAAGAAAAGTGGGTTTAAAGTAACATGCGAAGATGAGGAGGACGATTTACCAGTCGCAGAACTTGCTAGGACCTGGCAAAGAGTTCAAGAAGAATTACACCTTCAAGAGACTGACTTCGAAGACTTCGTTACCTTTGATAATGATTTGGCCATCTGTGGAGAACTAACTGATGCTGAAATCGTCACATCTGTGTTGCCAGTTACTAATGCAGAAGCGGATGAAGACGAGGAAGAAGAGGGTGAAATTGACGAGCATAACTTCACAATAAAAGATGCTTATAATGCTTTGAATACAATAAAATCTGTGTTTCTCAAAAAGGGAGGTTTGAGTGACGATGTAGTGAAATCCATCACGAAATTAGATTGCGCTTTGGATGTCATAACTCATACCGGTGGTAAACAGACAACTATCAATGACTTTTTTTCTAATCAATGAACAAAATTGAGATTAAACTATATAACCACATTGTTAATTGTTTTTGATTATTAATGTAAGAAAAAAAAATTATTATCTACCTAATTGTTTTTAAATACATATAGTAATTTGATAAAAATGTGTTATCATTTATTAGTAGAAGTTGTTCGCTATAACAAGATAAGTACGTAATATTGAGGTGAGTAAAACTATTCTTTTACCTCTTTATAACGAATTTTAGACCAATCTAACCTCAACATATCAAACCTCAGTTCAACGAATTACTTGATATTACGAATATTTTCTTGTTCCCCTCCGATTTGTTATATCGAGGTTGCACTGTATATGCTTATTACACAAGAAGTGAGTACCCAACTGTTAGTAAGTTGGTGGTGTCACTAAGAGAGGCTGGCCTGTTTAGTGGCAGCCCAACATCTTTAATAACAATTATGAAGCAAATTGGTTTCAAATACAAGAAAACCGACAAGAGGAAAATTATGATGGAACGATATCATATAATTTTGCACAGAGTATCATTCTTGAGGCAAATGAACAAAATTACAAATTGGGATAATTATCGATGAAACTTGGCTGAACTCGAATCATACCATGCCACAGTCATGGACGGATGATACCAAGGCATCTTGTTCAAAAGTGCCAATGGGTAAGGGTGGACGCCTAATAATCTGCCATGCCGTTTCAACACCTGATATGAAAAAAACTATTATTCCAGCTATGGAGAAACTATCATTGGCAGAGGCTAAACAGCGTGCAGAGAGAGCCAACTGGAACATCCGATTACCTGCAATTGCAGCAGAAACCCTGGAAGATTCAACAGCATATGTAAATGAGCCGGATGAAGACCCAATACCTGGCCCCTCCGTCTCTCAAGATCCCTGGGCTGCTGCAATTAGATCATCATATCCAGATGGGGAAGACAACGATCTCGAAGGGGGCATTGAGGGTATAACTATAGATCCTGAATTAGACGAAATTGATGAACCCCACATTGACGACATATACTTTCTGGCCGGACAAGCAGAAGAGACGCAGCAACATGGATACCTCCGAAAATCTGTCCGACAAGTACTTGCTAGAAACAAGTCTCTTGTAGTCCTGTTAGGAGATCGAAGGGTCCAGGTTGACTTTATCCTTCCTCCCTCAAGCAGATTACATAGAGACTGTAAGAGGGATAATTGAGACTGTCATTAAACAGTATACCTCTATAGCCGGAAGGGTAGATGTGCCTTAACCCTTAAACGCATAGTGTCCCAAAATTGAATCACCAAATTAAACCACCAATATCCGTCCATAATATTTGTGTTTGATACATTAGGCTGTATGAAATTTTTCTTTTGCTCCTTCTCTAACCATAGAATAACTCAACTAGTGACATTTTGTGTTGTTATCTGTGGCTGATTGACATTTCACTTTTTGGCGCGCGTTTCTCAAATAGGTTTGAGTTGAGTGCACTTTGGCGACATATATCACGAAGTTATTTGCTGATTTTGGAGAAAAAAAAATGGTTTTCTAAAGGTAATGACTATTATTTATACAATAACTTATCCTTTTTTCAATTTACCATAATTGTTATATGAACAGGAAGCTTTTTTGTTTTGATGCAAAAATGGGACAGCATGCACTATTGGTAAAAATTACTACTGCTATTTGAAGCTATACATTTTGTGATTTTATTTATTTTGCTTTGGTGAGGTATGCATGTGGTTGGTTATTTTGTTTTAGAAATGGCAGAAAATAATAGGAGAGATGGTGACATTGAGTTTTGGTTGCGCCAGCTAGAAGATGGCGCCATTTCTGAAGACGATTTCGAATCGGACGGTGACGAACTTGATTTTTATCCTACCCAACAAGATTTACTAGATGTTTTAGAAAATGATGATGACGACGGTGAGGCTAGGTCTAATGATAATAACGAAGAAATTATACCCGATCCTCCTATTGTAATAGCGGATGCTGTTCCTTCAAATAATAATGATGCACCGGTACATTCTTTAGACATTCAGAGGTTGATATGGAAAAACCAACCTCTGCCATTCAACGAAAATGCCATAAAATTTAATGGAACTGAAGAATACCCTGAAAGTTTGATGAACCTTCAGACACCTTTCCAATTTTTTTCCTACTTTTTTACTGAAGAATTTCTTTCACAAATTGTTACTGAAACAAATAATTATGCTGTACAAAATAAACCTGATAGACCTGACGTCATAACATTAGGAGAACTGCGAAAATATCTGGGAATCTTGATTTATATGAGTGTCTACCACTATCCAAGTGTACGTGGTTATTGGGCTAACAAGCACGGGTTTGAGGCAATTATAAAAGCCTGTCAATAAATTTGAAAAAATAAGAAGAGTACTTCACTTCAACGATAACAATAAACACCTACCAATAGATCATCCCCAGCATGACCGACTTCACAAGCTACGCCCTGTAATTGAACATCTCAATACCAAGTTCTCCAGCATTCCAATCATCACCAAATGTGTGCCACCAAGATGGGCCATTTTTTAAAACAATACTTGCCTAATAAACCCCATAAATGGGGTTTTAAATTATTTGTATTGTGTTCTCTGACAGGTTTTGCTTATCGCTTTATAATTTACGCTGGCAAAGAAAAAGATGATCGTTTGCCTAACGAGCCTGATATAGGGGTTGTATCACAAACAGTGATAAAACTTGCTAGAATAATTCCCAGACATGCTAATCACATTATATACCATGATAATTTCTATACCACATTGCCCTTGATGTATTATTTTGCTAAAGAAGGAATACAATGTGTAGGAACTGTTCAAAGAAACCGCCTAGGTAAGAAATGTAAATTACCCTCAAAGCAGGATGTAATGAAAAAACAAGTGCCAAGAGGGTCGTATGTGGAATATATTACACATATTGATGGGGTCGACATGTCTTCAGTGAGCTGGAAAGATAACAAACAAGTAGTTCTGCTCTCGACCTACGTAGGAGCTGAACCAATACAGTCCATCGAACGGTATGACAAAACAGAAAAGAAAAAAATAATTATAGACTGCCCAAAAATAGTCAAAGAATACAACGCCCATATGGGGGGCGTTGATCTCATGGATTCATTTTTGGGCAGATATAGAATAAAAGTCAAGACCAGGAAATGGTATATGAGGATTTTTTACCACCTTTTAGATTTAACTATTATAAACTCTTGGGTTCTATACAACACTGTAGAGACAAGAAAAGGAGCAGATCCAAAGAAGCTGAAAAATCTGTCAGAATTCAGGTCAGAGCTGGCTGATGTCTTATGTACCTATGGTACTACGACCCAGCCAACAAGAGGACGTCCTAGCAACAGCAGCATCACTGAAACCATAAAGGCAAAAAGAAAGAAAGGGTGCCAGGTTCTTCCACCGTCTGACGTTCGGTTAGACAATCTTGGTCATAGCCAAATTAAAACCGACCAACGCATGAGTTGCAAGAGACCTGGCTGTAAGCTACAGAGCTTTGTAAAATGCACAAAGTGCAATGTATTCCTTTGTGCAAAGAAAGGAAACGATTGTTTCAACTTATTCCACAGTTAATTAATAAAAGCATTTTTAAGACTATTTTGCATAATATCCCAAAAATGCATCAACTTGATTTTTTTATTAAAAACCTATAAAATTTTAATTGTTTTTTTTTTATTTTTTCCCCCTTTTTCACAGCTTCTAAAGAATTGAAACCATTTTTTTCAGTACAATTTATTAATTCATGCATTTAAGGGTTAAGGGGAAAGAGGAGGAGTATATGTTTTCAATGTCACCAATCAATACCTCTCCCCGGATTCGGATTCTTCTGAGTCACGACCTTCAACTGTAGATATATATTTTTTTTTTTTTTTTTGGGACTAATCCCACCCACACGCCCACCACTGTAACTCCTGTACACCAGGATCCACAGCAGTGACCCACGAACACACCGAGTTATGACACTCGGGAAGTCCCAGGAAGAAATTAAACTGTCTTGGAACCCGCAACGAAATTAATCAGAAGAAAATTGGAGGAGTTGGAAATACAGTAAATCCACTTCCCTCCTTAGCAAAGCGGGAGACAAAATGAAGTAAAAAGGGCATACACCCTTTTAAACAGGGAAGCACCACGGCCACAAATATTACGGGTCCTACGTGAGCTATGTTTGATTTCTATAATATGTATGGCAGAATCGCCTAAACGCACGGAAATTCACCCTAGTTGACACAAGATCCCCATAGTATACCGCCCCAGATGTCACCTGCAAGCTATTCAACATTATATTACGTTCATTATACCAAAGACTACATTCCCAGAGGATATGATGAGCAGACTGTTCATAGTGAGAGTTAGGTGTTGAGCATTGACACAATGATGACTCGACTAATTTAAATGAATAAAGCTTGCTCTTAAACCATGACCCGTAAGAAATTGAGAGACACAGTGATCCACCTCAAGCCATATCAACGACAACCTTTCGCGAACAGATGGACAGAATTGGTAAAGATGGCGCCCCTTGGATGATTCATCCCAGCGTTGTTGCCATTCGTTTATGAGGTCGTTATAGACATCGGGCTGCTGTTGAAGCAATCTTGTAATTTTACCGCGATCCCGCGCGCCCAAAAAATCGCATTCCATGTTTTGTTGTCTTGAATAGTACATGGCTGCACGTCTCTGCACCTCGAGATCGACCGGAAGCACACCCGCCAACACCGGCAAAGCCTCAGTGCTAACCGTCCTATATGCCTTACACAAGAATATCAGTGCAAGTCGTTGGCCTTGTAACAGTTTGCGACGGACAGCGCCTACGGTCGCCCTATCGGCCCATACAGGTGCACCATAGCACATAGAACCTATATAAGTAGCTCCGTATATGATCTTTAATGTATTAAATGATAGACCCCATGTCGCAGTTGATATCCTTGTGTGAACTGGTGAACTGGTCCAGTTGTGAACTGTAGATATGCCTGCATCTTCAGTCCCACGCAGAAGAAATACCCATCCTCCACCGGACATTGTTGAAGAGTTAGTCATTGGAGTCCAACTTGTCCCGAAGTTCCCAGGACTTCCAAAGGTTGTTATAAAATATGGGTAACACGGACTGACAAAGGAGGGATTATCCCAAGTCCGGAAGCTATACCCTGAGAAATCACTGGAAGATCAGATCAAGTTCATACTGCGGCAAACAGGTAATATAACAAAGTTTTGGGACTTTATAATTACCTATCTTAAGACCTAACACCGTGTTTTATGAAAAAAAAAAATTATAACTTAAATCCAATGCACTTTGTGATAGATTGTAACGTCGTATTTTTAAAAGGACGATTCCATTTTATTTATGATATTTTATCGAATGCGACTTCGTTTATAAATACGGGTAAATCGATTAGTTGATGTCAATAATCGATTCAATCAACGGATCATACCGTACATCCCAACCCTATGAGATATACGTCAGATGAACTCTTGCCGGCGCGAAGGCGGCGAGGAGGCTTCTTTTTCGAAGAGTGGATACAGTGGACGTTCGGTCCCGATAATCTGAGGAGGACCTCCAGAAATGCATCGGCTCGGATGCTGAGGCGTCACCCGCCTTCGATACCAGATATCACATGGAAAAACCCGAAAGGGTTTTTTTTTCTTCCCTCTTGTGTAGTGCTCCCGCATACCGTTACTACATACATACCCATACTATTTAAACCTAATTACCTACCTATTTGTACTGGCTGCTGCTACCTCTGGTGCTCCGAGGACTCTTGAGCATCTACCAACATTACATACATTATCCTCTACAAATTGCTTTCGGCCGAGGACGCCTGGAAACCAGGGCCCTAAAGCTTTGGTCCGGTGATCATGACGCACAACGCTGCGGTATGCGGTATGCGTTGCCGGACACTCAATCATATGAAAAACGTCGCGAATGTTCTCTTGTTCCGTCGCAGTATGCGTCAGCGGCGAGGGGCAAGCGCGGTGAAGTGGGGAGGTGTACTGCCGCACAGCGCGGCGTCATTCTCGGTTCAACGCTGCGGTGTGCGGTGTGCGTTACGGGTGTGCGTCACTGAGTCAATATGGAATTTTTCGAAGACAATTTAATAGAATTAGTTCGCAACTATCCTTCTTTATATAAAAAAAAGACAAAAAACATAAAAGTTTGATGGTTAAAGATAATTGCGTGAGGGAGATAGCTGAGAAGTTGAATAAAACACGTGAGTTGTTTGTATATATTTCTAATTGTTTATTCGACAGCGGTAGGTACCTAAGTTTACATAAAAAGTGGCAAACATTACTAGTGACACATGAAACATTTTGATGATTCTGAGGTTTGGAAATTTGATGAACAATTTAATTTAAATTTAATGAACAATTTAACTTGGTGGTGTTTATTTAGTGTTATAGAAAATAATCAATAAGTTTTGAATTACCTACTCACTTAAGTTGTCCTATCTACTTCACTGTCTTGCCAAGGTACACTACCACGATCACTGTTGAAATACTGCTTGAATAAGTCACGTGTCACCGAACCATTTATATTATAACCTCTACCCGGTATACGCGCCATAGGAATTACATTTTCAGAAGGCATTTCAAGAGTATTTCTGTCTGAATCGTGTATGATCAAAGAACTCACCATATTATGGATGATACAAGCTGACATAACCAACTTGTCTACGACACGAGGGTTTACTGCAATAGGTGAAAAAAATATTCGGAATCGTTGACATAATATGCCAAAAGCATTTTCAGATGTTCTTCTTGCTCTACTAAGGCGGTAGTTGAAAATTCGTTTTGACCTATCTTGAGACTCATGATTTTTTGAATATGGTTTCATCATATAGTTGGTGAGACTAAATGCATCATCACCTACGAAAACATAAGGCATTTCTATGTCAGCTTCCGGCAACTTTGTTGGCGGGGGAATCTTTAGCTGCCCATTTTGAATTTTCTTAAATAAATCAGATTTCATAAATATGCCTGCATCACCTTCTTTGCCATAAGAACCAACATCTATTGTTATAAATTTTCGATTCGCATCGACCACGGCAAGTAAAACAATAGAAAAAACTGCTTATAATTAAAAAATAAGGACCCGCTGTTACTTGGGCACACGATGCGTATGTGCTTACCATCTATTGCCCCGATACAATTAGGAAAATTCCATAAAAACCAATATTCTTCGGCTATTCTTTTAAAATCTTCCACGGTGGGTTCAGGAAGTGCAACGTTTAAAAGTCTCAAGCATATACTTTGTAAGACTTTAGGCACAATTCTGCATATCCAATTATGGCTAATTCGAAATTGAAAACTTAAAGATCTATAGCTTTCTCCAGTCGCCAAATACCTGTAAAAAAAAAGTAGGTACTTAATTAATGGGTCAAACATCGGTGCAAAGGTAGTCCGTTTCAGTTCAGTGGTCCGTGTAGGTAAACAGAATAGTGAATTATCAATTATGAATCCATCTAACTAAATCTTATTTCTCCATGAATAAAAATACTTTATTTATTCGGATTATCTCGTTTAAAATCACTACTCATGTTTACCTCCACAGAACATCGAACCAAAAGAGACTATATAGTAGTTCTATAATAACTAACAATGTTATTGTTTCAGCTGAAGAATGTAAGAATAAATGGCGTAATTTACGCGACAATTATAGAAAAAATCAGAATAAGAAGAAAACCGGAAGTGCTTCTTTCGTTTCAAAGTATGACGACGAAAGACTTAAATTTATAAATGACAGCTTTGAAGAAAGGGAGTCTATTTCAAATCTAAATCCCGGAAATGTTCTTGAGGTTGATGAAGATAACAATTTGCCAGTAGAGATATGTTCAGGACCAACTTCTTCAATGCCGAGCTCAACGCCGTATTCACCATGTGAATCTATTTCACAACAACCATCGCAAGGTACATCATCAATAACACAAAACAAAACTCAAGGTACATCACAAGTGAAAAAGAAAAAAAGAGACAGCCTTGTCGAAGAGTTTAGAAAGAATAGAGAAGAAAGAACAAACATGTTGAGACAAATTACAGAAAAAGGCAATACTCCAGTACACATATTCTTTAGGAGTATGGCCGACGTAGTTTGTCAATTTCCTCCGGTCAAAATAGCTCAAATCAGAGCACAAGTTTGTAACATCGTTACTGAAATGGAATTATTGGTCTTGGCGCAACTAGAGACATTATCCCCACAGCAATCATTCAACACACCACAGCATCCAATCCACGCATACAACTCGCAACGAGAGACACCATCCCCACAACAATCATTCAACATACTTTGATGTTATAACGAGTACTGTATTCGATTAATAAAAATAATATGATTACGAATTGTTTTATTTAATTACCGAAATAAATTCATTTAACTTACCTTAACGAAAAAACTATTCCTATAGTTTTTCTTGTGCCGTAATAGCAAAATTCCGATTTCTGGTTCTAGGCTGTGTGTCACTAATATCATCTTTTATGGCCATTAAAATCTTGTTATAGATCTCCCTTGAAACCCGAAAGTAACCGATGAATTTTCTTCACAATCAATTAAATGCCTTTTTATTAAGGTTTCGTAACAACCTTCACTCCTCCGTTGTAAAAACATGTTCCTCGGAGATTTTCTTTGTCTATTCAGAAGCAGTAAAAATTCTTCTTCCTCCTCTTCAAGCAAAGCACAAATTACAGAAAAATTGTTCATGTTCACGTCTACCTTGGTAGCTGCGGCAAAATCAACTGACCACCTCTCCGCAGCGACGCTAAATGCTGCGTCGTGACGCTGCGTTGCGGCGCATACCGCAGCGTTGTGCGTCATGATCACCAGACCAAAGCTTTACTCAGGAAACGCTGAGGCGGTGCCTCACTTATGGTCTGCCCCGCCGGGTAAACGACATTGAAGGTACCGGATCACCTAATACCAGTGGTCATGAGCTCCTCTAGGCTGTGGCCACCCGGTATCCGAAGTTCCTTTTTCTTTTGTGTTTTAATATAAGTAATACCAAGGTACTACATTTGATTCGACCAAGCTCCACCACTTACTTAAATTTCTATTTACTATGCTTAAGACGTTAAGCAAAGTTTTCAAGTGTTTGCAAAAATGGCGTTAAGTGTTTTCGGTGCAATACATTTGGACTTATAGCTACGTAAGAGTGAGGTGGCGAATGAGAAGAGCGGGCCGAGTGGATTCTCTTCAAAGAGCGACGGACAAAGAAGGTTTGAACGTAAGTCGATGGTTGTTGATAATCTGGCAGTGTTAACTTCAACATTGTCAAAGGCAACGTCAGTCACTCCGAGTTTGAGTAATGAAATTAATATTAAAGTAAAGATGTAAACAATGCGTTGAATAAATCTGTAAAAAGTGCAAAAATATGTGAGGTTCCGATTCAATGTTTGATTGACACCGGGAGCGACCTCAATTCAATGTCGGAAGAGGTGTTTGAGGGGTTGCGACAAAAATTTTCGGATTACCAAAGTGAAAGATTGTTGCTTACGGGGTTAGGGTCATGTAAGGTGTACTCCCTGGGTAAGTTTACGTGCAAATTATTTATTGACAAACATACCTATCATGCGTCTTTTCACGTTGTACCTACGGATGCAATACCGTATCAGGTTATATTAGGTCAACCTTTTTTGGTAAACACGATTGTCATAGTGGACAAGGGCACAGTGGAGGTGAGGCCAGACTTTAATGATAGTTCATATAAAGGGCCCGCCATCTAAAGTTTTTTTTTTAACTAGTGCTTATTTCGTGAATGGTAACAATTCATAAGCAGCAGCAGCGGTAAACAGCACGGGGTATCATCGCGCGCAGAAAAATAACCTACCTACAATAACCGCATTATCGTGTATTCTCGCCGGCGAGTGACTTTTCAATTGGAAATACTAAAACAACTGATAGTGTGGAGGTAGCTATACCCGAGAATCAGAACACCGTTTTAAACTTTAGTAAGGCTTTGCGAAGCCAGAACCAGCAACAAACGCCGGTAAAAAACACATTCGGAAATGTAGATGAAGATGGTTTTACGCAAGTTACAAGAAAAAGAAAACGGATTGAAAACTATGATGAATCAAGGCAAAAGTCAAAATTCCAGTAAAAAAACAAACGTGGTACTAACACTAAATCCACATTAAAAGCAGCCGAACAAATTATACCCATTTATATACGTTTACATCTGGCGGAACACTTTGTTAATAATGGTGCCCTTGAGTGGCAAAATAATCACTGAGTTTTAATGTGACATATATTATATTTTAAATAGAACGTGTAATACCTACACGGATGAACGTAGACTAAAATATGTATAATAAAATTGAAAAAGCCCCATAAAGCAGCTGGACCATTTTCTCACACCCGTATAAATATAATAACGTTAATATCTAATCGTAATTACTTACAGCAGTCTCCGTTGTTGGCAGAGGTTTGTCCTTATCATTTAGAAAAGTAAAATATTCAGATGCAAACCACTTCGATAGATATACATCATTAGCTCCTGTAAAAAAAAGATATAAAATTATATAGGCTATTATAAGTATGCCAATTTTTTTTATGATTCAATGTATACAATGCGTAAATAAACAATTTAAAAAATTACCTGATCCTGTTACTAAACTTTTTTTTTATTTTGCTCCTTTCTTTTCTATTAGTTGCTAATAAAGTTGTCATCGTTTTTTTTAATTCACCTATTGGAATTTTCAGTTCATTTGAAATTGCCTTCCATGCATCTTGGCATAAATCTTTATTTCGATAATCAGTTAGTGTGCTATCCCACAAGACCTGGTGAAATTCATAAAGTTGAATCAGTCTGATGATATTTTCATTATTGAAACTCGAAGAACACGCGTGTTTATTCATTTTGCCGTCCAAATATAGCGTACCCGGTCGTGTGCGTTCTCTTTGACGGGCGACCAAAAACCGACTGACGGCGGCTCGCGCTGCGAGCTAGCTCGCGCAGTACGCGTTCCCCAAGAGTGTACGCGTAGCTGCAAGTATGGACATGACGTTCCGGACACGCGTAAACTGACTACGCGTACCAGTGTACGCGCTATCCGTACGCACCCTAATGTTTTGAGGTGCCTCACTAACGCTGGTCTATTATAAAAATTGTCCATTATAAGACAATAACCCTTACCCTCGAGGCCTCTGATGAGGCCTAGGACAACTTTTGTTGCCTTACCACCCAAATCTGTAGTACTAGTATCAACACTGGCATTATCTTCTTTCCCCGTATAAATTTTAAACCTATACATGTATCCAGTGCGAGACTCGCATAGCTCGTAGGACTTAATGCCAAATCGAGCTGCCTTCGATCTAATGGCCTGCTTCCATGATAAACGACCCTTAAACAATGTAAGCGACTCATCAACATTAATATTAGCTTCTGGAATATACAAAGACTCAAATTTGTTATTTAAATGGGAAAGAATAGGTTCAATCTTTTTTAATTTTGGTGACATTTTTTCAGTTTGCAAACTATCCTGAATAGAATTGTCTGCAAAATGAAGGAACTTCATTCGGAAGCTCTTCCATGGCAATGGGTACACCTGGTCGAGAAGTTGAGGAAGTGGCGGCCGGTTGCAACCACCGCTGAGATTGGTTGCCTCGACCCAGCGCCCCCTGCACAACTTCTTCGTCCACGTCAGCAGCTGCCACTCTCTCCAAGGCTCTTGAGCTGCAATACATAAAAATAAATATGTAAAGTTATTTTCTAATATTAATATTTTACAGCAGATACGAGGGTGGATTGATAAGTTTCCGGCCTGACTAAGAAAAACAAGGTTATTTAAAAAAAAATTTTTTATTTCTCAACATAATCTCCTCCAAGGCTGATACATTTCTCATAGCGGTGTTCCAGTCTATTAATGCCATCTCTATAGACTGATTCGTCAAGCTCCTCAAAATAACCATTTACAGCTTCGATTACTTCTTCATTGTCCGCAAATCTCTTACCGCCAAGCCATTTTTTGAGGTTAGGGAACAGAAAATAGTCACTTCGGGGCTAGGTCTGGAGAGTAAGGAGGGTGCGGCATCAATTCAAACTTTAGATCGTTGATTTTAGCCGTCGCAACGATTGACGTGTGTGCTGGTGCGTTATCGTGATGAAACAAGATTTTTTTCTTCGCCAAATAAGGTCGTTTAATTTTCACCTCGTGGCTCAAACGTTGCAATAAGTCTGCGTAGTATTGACCAGTGATAGTTTTAAGGGATTCCCTTCCTTGTTTAAATAAACTGTGTCATTTGTACACCATGGTTTTTAGTGGACAAGAGTCGCCGTAAACCAATGATATCTCATTCATTATGGCCGCAACTGATTTTCCTTGCTTGGTAAGGAACTTTATAACGGCACGATATTCGATTTTTCCATGTTTCACTTTTCACTCCTGGTTGACGATAACACAAAGACTAATTGTGTAATAACAATGAATCCTGGTATTTATACTAATTATGAGTCACTGACCAACCTCCAACCCTCTCATTCCGCGAACTTAAAAACGCACCCTCGAAATTGGGTGCATGTGTGCATGGTGTACAGTACCTCACACATGCGCTTATTTAGCGAATTACATTAGTCTAATTCTTAATTGATTTAGTCATCGTTAATTTTATGGGAATTAACTAATAGAAACATGAGATGATGAATTCTCAGTAGTTACTGGGTGGCGTGATGTCCCTTACTTTATTGTTATGGTACGAGGTAAGGGTTAGTTATGTATAACTACGTATACATAGATGCATTCATCATATTTAACATTTTATCGGTTGGGGTGAAATTAATACAATTTTTGCCGTGTCTTTTGATGCACTGTTCGGCTTACGAATTCCCAGTAACCGTTTTTGTAACTAGTTTATTCCTCTTGTCGGTTTTGATGTCGTGTATTTGGCTGAAAACTCTTTCGCAGTCAGCATTAGAGTGTGGTAGGCATGAAATTTGCAGCATGAAGTTGGACAAGGTTGAAAATGGTTTTTTTCCATCTTTGTTTTGTAGTTGGGCAACCTGAAAATAAAAACAAAATGTATTAACTTGCTCTGATGATAACCTGCCACTGCTATAATAGTCATTCTTATTTTATACTAGCTTCTGCCTAAAGTAGCCTATGTTCTTCCTGGGAATACATATCTCTATTGCCTTTCCAAATGTCGCCTAAATCTGCTCAGCCGTTTAGCCATGAAAAGTATTGTTAGTTACAATAATATAAAACTTACCTGATGCCAAAATATATATCTGAAGGCTCATTGGTATCCAGTGTGTTCTGTTTGTAAGATGGCAAAAATCTCCATTGGTCATCTAAATCCTGCTGTTCCTGTAACGAAAAGAGGGGCCATGGTGGTGGGTCTTTCGTGTGATAGCAGTGATAGACAAGCTTCTGGACTGATTGTAGAAACTGCGTGTAGGAGTTCATCGTCGAGGCTGTACCTTTTTCTTATTCCAATGATAGCTCTTAAAATGAATTTCCTGCACTTACTGCTGAACTCACGTATGTCATTTTCATTATTGGCCACTTCAGGTAGCGATATTTGTTTGCGGACGCCGAGACCAAGATATATGTCATCGAGATTCAGATAAAGATTTTCGTTGGTAGGATCAATTTTGTCGAACTTGTCATCGAGCATGCACTCCGGTTGCATCACAAGTTTTATCAGATTTCTATATAAGTCTCTCATTTTAGTGTGCATTTCTGTGATAACAGTACTTTCACTTTGAAAGTAAGCATTTGCATTTGCAAATTTGGGTAACATCCATGACAGAAAATAGTAGTAGGCTTTGATTATTGGGTCATTTAGTCGTTTGTGGATTTCCCTGCATTCGCGATCATCTAACCATTTACTGTCGAAATAGAGACGTAGTGCGTCCCATTGTTCCAGCAATCGGTCTACAACCGATGATAGCGATAGCCATCTTGTTTGGGCTGGACGTAGTATTTTGTGTACATCAACCTCGAGGAAATTTTGAAAAGCCTTAAACTGACTTTGGCGTTTGCTGCTCGATTTAAAACGATTGTAAACGTCGCGTGCCAGTTGTTCACATTCTGATGGTATTTCTTTAGCGGCATCACTAGCACACAGGTGTAGCGAGTGGCAGATGCATTTGATAATTACAATACCTGGACATGATTGTCGAAACCTAGAAGAAACTGAGTTGCGAATGCCCATCATTGTATTATAACCATCCGAGCCAAAACCTATTACATTTTGAAGTGGTACGTTTTGGTCTTCGATTTTTTCAATTCGCTTATATCTTGTTCCATTTTGTTAACTACGAGTTTTGTTTCATCCTTGAACGTCTGCATCTCATTTCTTATAGTTGCAAGGGTTTTAAGCAAGCTACTGATATCGAGATGATCAAAGGTCACTGGCGGTAGGCGGTTCAAATCGTATGCAACGAACTTCGGCAGTTTTTCGGTTTCTTTTATAATTTTCAAAATATCCAATATATTGGCTATGAGATTTCTTGTCCCCCTTTCTTATGATTTTCCTGCATGCCGTAGTTTAAACTTTATTCATTTAAATTAGTCGAGTCACCATTGTGTCAATGCTCAACACCTAACTCTCACTATGAACAGTCTGCTCATCATATCCTCTGGGAATGTAGTCTTTGGTATAATGAACGTAATATAATGCTGAATAGCTTGCAGGTGACATCTGGGGCGGTATACTATGGGGATCTTGTGTCAACTAGGGTGAATTTCCGTGCGTTTAGGCGATTCTGCCATACATATTATAGAAATCAAACATAGCTCACGTAGGACCCGTAATATTTGTGGCCGTGGTGCTTCCCTGTTTAAAAGGGTGTATGCCCATTTTACTTCATTTTGTCTCCCGCTTTGCTAAGGAGGGAAGTGGATTTACTGTATTTCCAACTCCTCCAATTTTCTTCTGATTAATTTCGTTGCGGGTTCCAAGACAGTTTAATTTCTTCCTGGGACTTCCCGAGTGTCATAACTCGGTGTGTTCGTGGGTCACTGCTGTGGATCCTGGTGTACAGGAGTTACAGTGGTGGGCGTGTGGGTGGGATAAGTCCTATTAAAAAAAAAAAAAATGCCGTAGTTTCACATAAATACGTTTTTGCACTTTCAATTTCTTCCTCACTGAACCAAGAACAACAGATCTGCACTATACTTAATTCGTCCATTACAACACTTTTATTTTGGATGAAGCATAGCAGTTCGTTCGCTATCATATTACACTCACACGGCATTTTTAACTATTTTTATTTTTACATATTTGTATCACACTATAACAAAATGAAATTCGCAGGTAGATATCGGTCAATATGCTACACAGATGTAACTCGTAGGTGCGCGTGCGTTCCGGGTCAACGACCGCGCGAGACTGAGTATATGAGTAGGAGTACTATATGAGTAGGAGTATTGGGCAATCTCCTAGGTACACAGTCTAATGGAAAAAAAGAAGTTAATTGCTGTTGGTCTTGTCGCCATGCACCTGGTATAAGCTCTCCTCGCTGTTCAGAGTCAAATGCATTGGTCTGTGCGTAAATATTTGATAGTCTGCTTTTTCGTAAAAAATTATGTAAATAAACAGTAGCCAATAAAAATTTTGTAGCTTTTTCCGGTTCCAAAAGCATTGGTTTTCGTAGTACTCGAAACACCGAACTCAGTATTCCAAATGCATTCGCAACTACCCTCCTTGCTCTTGAAAGACGATAATTGAATATTCTTTGAATGGATCCTCTTTCTGGATTACCCGAAAAGGGTTTCATGGTATATTCACTGAGGACTTTATCACACAAAATCATTTACGGTACCTTCATATTGTAAGGAGTTTGTAATATTTCAGAATTCGGTAAATTTATGCTTTTGTTTTCAAGGTTCATGTACAAGGAAATGTTTTTAAAAACACCTCCATCTGATATACGCCCTTGACATCCAACATTTACGTACATAAAATTGTAGTCGGCGTCAACTAATGCTAACAATACAATGCTAGAATATTGTTTATAATTGTAAAATTCCGTTCCACTATTTAATGGTGCTTGAAGGCAAACATGTTGGCCCGTCCATTGCGCCTATTGCATGAGGAAAGTTCCACTTTTCTTCAAATTCATTTTCAGTCTCGGGTAGCTGTAACAAATTATTTAATCTAAGTTAACGTTTTTCTTATTTTATTTTTCAGATAACTACCAGCAACAACACACAGAATGTGAATGAATCTATATCAAATTATGAACAATTAGCCAGTGATTCTGCCTCAACCACACAAGAAGTACCCAGTGATTTGATTTCATCCACACAACAAACGCCTAGTAATGCATCATCATCCACACAACAAGTGCCCAGTAATGTATCATCATCCACACAACAAGCGCCCAGTAATGCTTCATCATCCACACAACAAGCACCCAGTAATTCTTCATCGTCTATACAACAAACACCCAGTAACTCTGCCTCATCCACACAACAACAGCACAACACATCATTCAGAAATGAAAGGCGTCGTAATAACGATGACACTGCCACATTAGCAGAAGCAGTGGGATTACTCAAGCACAGTGTACAATATCTATCCAAGGAAGAAGACTGTTACATTTCTAATGCGACCCACATTGCGCATGAATTGAAAAAATACGACTCGCGAACATTTGCACTAGTAAAACATGCTATCAATAATATTATATTTCAAGCTGATATGGGCCAGTTACCAGGTCAATACGGGTATTATACCGGTGCCCATTCAACGGATTTATCCAACTCTACCTCACGCCAAAGCAATTACAGCGACACGCCAAGTCCAGCACAAACTGCACCTACATCAGCACCGGAACCTCAAAGGCAAGCTGAGGATAATCAAAACGAAATTTCTGAATTATTACGTTACGTTCAAGAACAAGAAGAATAATTCAGAAAATTTTTAATTATAATTTAATAAAACTTCTATAAGTAAATTCTAATTTTCTAAAATTTTAATTAACATAATAAATAAGCAACGTTTTTATTCATTAACTCACCTTCACATGATCCTTGAGAGCCTTGATAATTGCATCACACACTTCAATAATAATAGTAGATATGGACTGTTTAGATATGCGAAACAGATATTGTACACTTGTATATGAGTCCCCGGTGGCCAAGAACCTTAACGTCACGGATAGCCTTTCTCTGGCTGTGATAGCTTCTCGAAAATTAGTATTCATTTTTTTTATTTCAGGCTCAACCTTTTCAAGAATTATTTCAAAATCTTGCAAACTCATTCTCACAAAATTTTTGTCCCCACTTTCTTCATAATTTAAATCTTCCATAAGCCTATTTCCACACTGTAATCTTTCACGATACAATTTTTTCCTCCACCATCTAGGTTTCCGTTTGTTTCTCTTTTTTTTATTTAAAATGTGTTGAATAATGAGTAATGCTGCAGCAGTGGTGGTGCACGCAATCGCTAAGTTTGTCGGCGTCATGGCGAATAACTGGGTCTCGCGGAGCGCTCTGGATCGATTGACCTCGCGTACAGGTTCGCGGCGGTCCGTACAGGAGCTGTACGCGTATCCAATGTACGCGTGGACAGTGTCTCCCAACTACGCGTAACACAGGAACGCGCTATCCGTACGCACCTTTAGGTTTTGACTGCCTAGGTACGTCACGTGCAAACCGAAAGCATGTACCCGAGTCGATATCAAAGTTGCGGCAAAACACACCAAAAGGTACAATTGTGGCACTACAACTACACTGTAGCGACGTGTCTGTACTGGCGTGGAAAGACGTCAAACTTGTCAACGTAGTATCCACGTACCATAATACAGATACTTGTATGGGGACCAGGGGTGGTAGTGAGCTCTCATAGTAGGCAGTTGAGTAATAGTCTCAACTTAGGCATAGTAGGCAGTTGAGTAATAGTCTCAACTTAGGCATAGTAGGCAGTTGAGTGATAGTCTCAACATAGGCATAGTAGGCAGTTGAGTGATGATGATGATCACGCGTTCTATTATTAGTATAACGACCGTGATCCCCTAACATGTGTCAGTAGTTAGCATTTGTATGAGTGTGACGGTCCCTGCGACTACATCTTGGGGGATGTGGCCGCTGCAAACGACCGAGACAGGGGACACTGGTGCGCCCTCCGGGGTGTCGCGGGGCGCTGTTGCGCCTCTTACTGCGTAGAGCGGTGAGGGGCGCGGCAGCGTCCCGCCCTAGGGGTGATCATGGTGACCCTGGGATGTGCCTCAATCGTGGGGTACGGCAGGGACTCAAGAAGACGCTGACGCGTTCCTGGAGCTCCGAAGGGGATCAGTAACAAATGAAAACATTCTTTATTTAGCAACATTATCATATCAAAATTACATAAAAACCGACGCGGGTGACCTTGCAAGCTGTCCACTCGACTTGTTGAGATGATGTTTCATGTTCACTTCAATTTATGATGAGATAATGTTTCATGTCCACTTCAATTTATGATGAGATGATGTTTCATGTACAATACGTTTTTTTATGCATCGCTATAATAAATAAACACATTAATTTCATAATTTGTCTTTTCATTTTTGGTGTATGTTATTTACCTTGTATACTATTTTTATACCTAAAATAACAAGACGTAATCACTATAACGCTATAATAAATAAACACAAATTCATTTCATAATTTGTCTTTTCATTTTTACTGTATGTTATTTACCTTGTATACTAATTCTATGTAAAGTGCTGTGAATTAGTGTCAAAATGCAAAGTTTTGGTGTTTATATGAGTGTTGTAAATCGACGCCAGTGATAGTGTAGGTATATTTTGTGTACAAATCATATAACTGTGTATTTCAGGTAAGTTTAATCTTTATTAAGTTTAGAAGAATATATATCAGGAATTCCAAATATGTTTATTTCATTGAATATAATTATAAAATAACGTAGATTGAGGTAATATTGACTTCGCTCAGCTGTGACTGGGTAACTAGTTCAAGGGCGCGACAGTAACGGGTCATAGGTCATCCGCGCGCCGCGACGTCCTAAGAGTTAAAGAGAAAAGACGGGGAAAATTGACAAAAGGTGTGTTGCTTTTGCACGACAACGCGCCCGTCCACAAGAGCCGCGTCGCGTTGGCTGCCCTGCATAAGGTGGGCTTCGATATTTTGAATCACCCACCCTACAGCCCAGACCTGGCCCCCAGCGATTATTACCTGTTTCCAAAAATGAAAAAAGAGCTGCGTCGTAAAAAAATTACCAACGATGATGAAGTTAAGGAGGCAGTTTCGGCGTATTTTGAAGACAAAGAGAAAACATTTTTTTATGAGGGTATTAACAAATTAATTGAAAGATCTGAAAAATGTATCCGTCTTGCAGGTGAATATATTGAAAAGGAAAAATAATTTGTTTTTTTTTATTTCCATCCCTTATCCCCCATTCCGCGAACATAAAAACGCTCCCTCGTATTAGTATATAAGCCAATGTTTCTTAACCAAAAATGTTCTTGAATAAAACAAGCTCATGCTGAGCACACGTGTACTGTCGAAATAAATATATTTTTATACAGGGTGGCGCAATAGAACGTGCATATTGCATCATCTTTTTTCGCGGGGTAGAAAGTGCGCGGGCGGGGGGAGGCTGCATCGTTGGGTAGGCGGGCTCATGGAGTTTTAGTCACTATGAGTCACTTCGACGGGAAGCGTCGCGCATTTTGCGTGCGCGCATTTTACGAGAACTCTCGTTCATACATCGTTACTAGGCGTTTATATTGTTCTGAATATGGACTACGGCAAATTAGTAAAGCTCCGAGTGCTAATTTAATTAAAATATGGGTACAGCGTTTTGAAGAGACTGGTTCAACGTTTAAACCACAAGCAAAAGGTTGTCCAAGAACATCTAGGACCGACGACAATATTGAGAGAGTTATGCAGTCTGTACGAGGAGATCCACAAATGTCTACTCGTAAGAGATCGTCTGTCTTACACTTATCGCGACGAAGTTTGCAACGAATTTTAAACTTGGATCTTAAACTGCATCCTTACAAGCTGCAGTTAACACAAGAATTGAAAGAGTCTGACTTCGGAGCAAGGCTCGCATTTGCTAATGAAATGCTTAATCGATTTTCCAATTTTGACAATATCCTTTTCTCAGATGAGGCCCACTTCCATATCAATGGGTTCGTAAACCGTCAAAATTGTCGTTACTGGAACAGTGAGAATCCCAAACTCAAGCACCAGAAACCACTGCATAGTCCTAAAGTGACAGTATGGGCAGCAATCTCTGGTAGAGGAATAATTGGACCGTTTTTCTTTGAAAATGCGCGGGGGCAAAACGTCACTGTTAATACCGAACGCTATGTTGCGATGTTGGAAGGTTTTTTGGCTCCAGAGCTTGAAAATTCAAGAATAGTGAATTCTAGGACTTGGTTTCAACAAGACGGAGCTACCTGTCACACATCAAATGACTCCATGGCGGTTGTGAAACAGATGTTCCCTGGCAGACTGATTTCGAAAAGAGGTGATATCCCATGGCCCCCACGTAGTCCAGACGTGACGCCTCCTGACTTTTTTTTGTGGGGATACCTCAAGAACAAAGTCTACAGTAATAATCCGAAAAACAACGATCAGCTCAAGGAGAATATCCGTGGTGAAATGGCAGCAATTACACCAGCATTACTGAAGAAAGTTTTCAATAACTTCCGTTTGCGATTAGAGGAGTGTCGTCGTAGAGAGGGTCATCATTTAGACGATGTTATTTTTAAAAAATAAACTTCAGTTATTTCTTAATAATACCTCAGTTTTATTTTAACTATACCTTTTGTATTTATTTTCTAATCAATATTTTAAATATGCACGTTCTATTGCGCCACCCTGTATGAACTAGACTGCGTTCATATTTGACTGGCGCAGCCGGGTCGGATTAGTAGTCGCGAATAGTGAACGTATAAAAGACACAAGAATCGGTTGTTTACGTCTCCGTCCGAACCGATCAAACAAATAAGTCAACTGAACGACACGCGTCTCGCATCAAGCTACTCAAGAAACGGCATGGGATCGAGCAGATTGTGAGTAGACCCTTATTCGCATTTCCTTAAACCCTTGTTTATTATATTTATATCTAATTGGAATAAAATCGCCATTTAGACGTATGTGTATTTTACTCAAACTTCAGTAGATTACACAGTTTTAGCTATTAAGTCACGTAATTCGAACAAAAATCGTCGTTTACGTAATTATTTTTTTTCCCCTAAAGTTATAATCATTGCAATCAAAATGAGTTAAATTCAATTAATACCCAAAGAAATTCAGAGCATCATTCCTTGATACGATGGAGATGATAAGTTACTCAATTTATTTATTTCAAAATGTGAATATGAATGAATTCATATTTAACGGACGAAGGAATTAAAGCCGCCAAATGTATTATATATAATAATGCCGCCCTAAATGTATTCTTATATAATTTACCCGAGGATTTGATAAAGTTTGTCAGACTAAATAAATGTACAACGCTAGAATCAGCACTTTGTGTAGTTATGGAAGAAGTTAATTTTCAAACTAGATATAACTCAAAAAATAAAATAAAGCCAAACTTCAATAATAATAATCAGAATTTATCGCACAAACCAACACAAAAACACCTAAGTATTACAACACCTATTCAACATAAGTTTTCTATTCCACAGAATAACCAAATATTTAAACCAACATTTAAACCTAATTTTGTACCTAATATTAATAACAATAGATTTAACCAACAGCCACAAGTTTTTAGACCAAATCTACATCAACCATTTAAACCTAACTTTAATAGACCCTTTAATGGTCCACCACAACAATTTCCACGTGCTTTAAATAATTATAAGCAGTCAGGATTCTTTAAACCAAATCCTAACTAGCAATTTAGATTTGGGATTAATACCAATCAACAGCCTAAACCGCATTCTACATCACATACAGACGTAACAATGCGTACCGTACAAAATAATATGCTAAATGAACAAGAAGCTGACTATGAATTCGGACAAGACTATGACGATACGGTTATAGACGAATTTAATATGGAGGAAGATACTCAATTTACTAACGAATACAGTAGTGAAGAAATAGACGCAAATTTTCAAACAGAAGCCTCTCCAATACCCCAACCGAAGTAATAAAACTCAATTATAACGGTCTTAAATTACCTCATATACGAGGTGTGTTCAAAAAGTAACGAGAATTTTTAAATTTCGCGGGTTTGGAGTCCGCCTGTATAAAATTTTTTTTTATTATGTTGGTACACATGCCCCTGAAGTACGATAAAATTTTCAGCAATATTCATTGCTTACTTTTTGAGTGGCAGCCGCTAACGTTAGACGTGTTTTTCGAGCTCGGCGATTTTCGTTTGTGAAAAAAAAATGGATCAAAGAATTTGTATTCAATTTTGCGTAAAAAATGAAATAAAGTGTAGTGAAGTTTGTAAAATGTTAACAAAGGCATATGGTGAGTCTGCTATGAGTAAAGCAAGGATTTACGAGTGGTATAAGCGTTTCCAAGATGGCCGCGAAAACGTTGAACATGACGAATGATCCGGACGCCCAAGCACATCAACAACCGATGAAAACGTGAAAAAAGTGAAAGAAATGGTTATCAACGATCGCCGAATCACAATCAGAGAAGTCGCTGATGATGTTGGCATATCAGTTGGCTCATGCCATGGATTTTTTTCGGATGTTTTGGGTATGAAATGTGTGGCAGCAAAATTCGTTCCAAAATTGTTAAATTTCGAACAAAAACAGCGGCGAATGGAAGTTGCTCAGGAGTCGCTAAATGAAGTTAATAACTAAAACGTGTTATAACAGGTGACGAAACATGGGTTTACGGATATGATGTCGAAATTAAGGCTCAATCGAGGCATTCTGGAGGCATTCTGGATTCTCCCAGTGGAGGCATTCTGGATCGCCAAGACCGAAAAAGGCTCGACAAGTGCGGTCGAATTCGAAGGTTATACTCATTGTGTTCTTCGATTTTAATGGCATAGTGCATCATGAATTCTTGCCACAAGGTCAAACAATCAATAAGGAGTACTACCTACAAGTTAGTTCAACGCCGTTTGCGTGAAGCAATCCGAAAAAAACGCCCGGATTTGTGGCAAAACAATTCATGGCTTTTGCACCACGATAATGCACCTGCTCACACTTCATTGCTTGTTCGTGAATTTTTGGCCAAAACGACTGTAACGATGCCTCATATGCCTCCATATTCGCCAGATATGGCTCCATGTGACTTTTTTCTGTTTCCAAAAATGAAGAGAACATTAAAAGGCCGTCGTTTTACAAGCATAGATGACATTAAAAGGGAATCGCTGAAAGAGCTAAAAGCTATTACAAAGATCGAGTTTCAAAAGTGTTTCGAGGATTGGAAAAAGCGTGGGCACAAGTGTATTATATTCGAGGGAGATTACTTTGAAGGGGACAAAATAGATGTTTTATGAAAAAAATATTAATAAATTAATATTAATATTAATATTTTTTTCATAAAACGAAAATTCTCGTTATTTTTTGAACACACCTCGTATGTTTACCTGAAATACAGTCAATATTTTTCATATCAGTCATATAAATTTAGAATTAGCAAACCGATATTTTAAGAAATATATTAGTTCAGAGCCATTAACACTCATGGTCGCACTAAACATGACCAAATCGCAAATATCCCCCTACCAAAAACGTTCAAAGAAAATTTCCAACACAAGTTTTATATTTACAACGTGGATAACACATACAACGGTCTTATTGGATCAGATCTACTAACAAAATTAGAAACCAATGTAGATATGAAAGATTCAATTTTAAGAACAAGAACGACGAATATCCCTATTCTATATAACCCCTCTCACCAAATAGTAATACCCCCTAGGTCAGAAAAACGTGTAAAGGTACCTACCTCTTTAGAAAATGGTAACGCAATATTAAATTACACCGAGTTTTGCTCAGGAGTACGTATGCCTGACGCTATGGTAAACTGCATAAATTCATTCGCTCAAACCGTGATTCAAAATACAACAGATAGTGAAATGAAAATAACATTTACGAGACCCTTTTAGGTATCTAAACTAGATTTACCTACAAAAACTAATAACTGTAATAACATAAATTCTATCCCTAATTTAGAACAAGTATTAGAAGACAAATTATATAAGTTGCAACTAGACCACTTAAACTTAGAAGAAAAATCCTTAATCACAAATTTATGTCTAGAGTACAAGGACATATTCTATTGCGAACATGTTCCCTTGTCATTTATACAGACACCCCATCAGCCAAAATGAGGAAATACAAAAACAAGTCAATAAATTATTAGAAAACAAAGTTATCACCGAGTCGCGTTCTCCGTGGAGTGCCCCAGTACACTTAGTACCAAAAAAGGTTGATGCCACCGGGGAACAGAAGTTCCGTATGGTAATCGATTACAGAAGACTCAATGAAATCACTATAGATGATAAATACCCATTACCAAATATTACCGACTTATTACGCATGCTACTTTACACGCGACTAAAGCATGCTACTTTACGACTATTGATTTAGCCAGTGGTTATCATCAAATAGAAGTAGAGAAGGAAGACCAACCTAAGACAGCATTTACAACTCAATCAGGACACTTTGAATTTACTAGGATGCCTTTTGGTTTAAAAACGGCACCCGCTACCGTCCAAAGAGCTATGGATAATGTGCTCCGAGGATTACAAGGCATTCATTGCTTAGTATACTTGGATGATATCATAGTATATTCAAATAGTTTACAGGAACACATAATGAAACTACAGAAAATATTTGACAGACTTAGACAGACAAACCTCAAAGTAACATTAGATAAATGTGAATTCTTAAAAAAGGAAGTATTATATCTAGGACACACAATTACAAAAGACGGTTTTAAACCAAATGACGACAAAATAAAAGCTGTATTACAGTTTCCTTTACCAAAAACACCAACGGAAATCAAGAGTTTCCTAGGATTATAGTGAGGTCATTTTAATAGGTAACATTTGACAATTCATCAAAATTCAACAAATAATATATTTTTTCGTTTTGTTAGAACTGCACACTTTTTTCAATTACGATTACATATTTATTGTCATAATGTCCGATACGAGTAATTTTAAGATTTGCTTTCACTAATAAACCATTCTAAACATAATAAACAGTTTCTTATCTAAAGAACTGAACGTTGTTACAATGTTGCGTCAGTTAACACTTTTTATTTTTAAACGCTAGGGATGTTACTCAAAAAATTCGAAAGCTGATAAGTAGAATCGAATGCAATTATTACTTGTGAAGAAATATCACCATAAATCAATAACCACGTTGTGATTATAATAAAACATTATTATATTTATTATTCTTTTAACTAACTATAAAAATACAAAAAATAACTAAATATAAAAATCATTGATGTTAGGTACAATTAGGTGAGATATTGCTGGCAACACCTGTAACGTTGTGGTTCGTAATAAAACGTTCATTTGAGAAATCAGTAAGCAGTTTCTATTTTTGTTCCAAATGAAATCTTACAATAGACGACCAACGCCTCTTAGCCATAGACAACAGCACCAGTTCACCAATTTGACATTAGTTGTCTATACAACTCGTACGAATCAACTGTGCACTCCGCTGGAATGCGACCCCTCTCCCGCTTCCCCGCGCGGCGCCCCGCATTCGCCGTAAGCGCTCAGTAGCTCAGTAGCTATTACCGTTGCGCGTGGCTCGTTTTAATTGTCTAAATACAGTCAATCCCCTGTTGTTATTACTGTTTCTTTTGAGTTTTTGCTTTGTTAAGTTTGTTTTTGTTTGGACATTTTCGACGCGTTGCACCAACATTATGGGCAGGACAATTCATAGTGAGGCAAGGACTCTTATATTAAAGGTGTTAAAATTCTTTGAAAATGAGAAAGCAAATAAACATTTTATAATGCCTGTAGACCAAGTTATAAAAAGAACTTGTGCAGCTACTGGTATATCAAAAAGAACACTGATGAAAATTAAAAACGAAGCGAAGGTTGTACGACAAAATGATTCGCCTGTGCCTAGTACATCATCGGTGTCAGATTCAGGTCCAACACCTATACCAAAACTGTCTACACCAGGCAAAAAAAGAAGAAACTACAACAGCCAAAAAGATCGAACTGGACAATTTTGATCTATGCGCATTGCGAAACATTGGTGCTAATTCTGTTGTTGACATCACTAAACTAAAAATTCTCTAAAATTCTCTTATTTTAGTCAAGCGATGTTCAAAATGCTATTCTGTTGTTAGGTCGAACTAAATTTGGTGTTCATTTTGACAGCATTAAATTTGAATCTGACATCACTAAAAATTCAAATGGAAATGTTACCTTTGTTTAAAAATTAGGAATGAATGATATAGAGAAAGATTTAGAGTGAATTCATAAATCTTTTGAAACGATATTTTTAGGATTTTAGAATGCCTGTAAATGATTATTAATGCATATTATAGATCAAATAGTAAACAAAATGTTGTATTTTACAGTTATAACGAAGTAAATACAGTTTTACTTAGTTCACATAACTGGCAACCCGTGGTAAACCTTATTTGTTACCTATGTACGAAAGTTATGATTTCTGAATCTGTGCAGGTCAATTTGACATGACAGTATAGTTTTATTGTAATTAGAATTTTTTTTTTTATTTAATAGTAATGGACGATAGGAAAAAGAGGGCCAACAAGAGGCAGCAGGAGCTGCTGGTTGAGCGCCTCCATAATAACCTAGAAGTGGCGAGAGGTGAGAATTATTCAGTGTTTCAGTTTCTAAGGAATATCATTTTTACTATGTTAATTTTAACTGTATTTTCATCACATTAATTTTGTTTTTTTAGGCAATCAGGCAGATCCAAGTACCATGGAATTTTAGACCAATTTATCAAACGAGCTTAACAGTTTGGGCTGTAATAGAACTGTACAGCTGTGGCAGCATGTAAATATCTTATAGAAGACCCGTGTTTTTACTCATTCAAACGCTATCTTTTGTTTTGTACTTTCTTGTAATACTAAAGTCGTGAAGATCGTCTGACGTATATTTAACTTACGAAGCCAGTGATACCTAATGTAAAAACCTTTAATCTCAATAACATTCAATAGAATTTATACTGTAGTAGTTAAAGCGGTCACCAGTAGTCAAAGAATTTGCATAGAAAGCATCTCTCACCCTTACAAACTACTAATTTTAGCATTCTGCTACTTACAGGTTTTGTGCTGGGAAATGTATACCATAGCAACTTATTATTTATTTATATCGTCTTTACTTAAGCCTGTTTAATTATTTTCGTTTAGGTTTGGAGTGTATGGGTGGCCAAAGTTAAGACTAAGGCGCGCAAAATTAATGACTCCATAAGGGCAACAGGAGGAGGACCAGCTATATCTGAGCTCACAGATATTGAGCAAAAAATTATAGGGATTGCCTCCATTCAAGGATTTGCCAGTCTTGTAGTGGTAAAATATTGTTTAATCTTAAAACATACTATCACCTAATGCTGTATAGCGAAACACAATACATACTTATTTTATTACAAGACCTTTACACATCCTCTCACACTCCCTAATTCACATAGAGAGGAACTCACATACACTGTTGGTCGGGGCCTGTTGGTCTAGTGGTTAGTGCCCTGACTGCTAAGCTTGAGGTTGTGGATCGATTCCCACCCAGAAAAAATGTAATGTGATGAGCACGGTCATTTGTTTGGTGTCTGGGTGTAAGTTATTATGCTGGAAGAGCACTGTTGCCATGATACAGGTGTTAAGCCACATACACACATACAGACTTCTTACTGAATAAAGTCATTGTTATTATTTTAATTCTAGGGAATAACACCTTCTTTTGCGCGCGTCTCACCACCTGCACCAGTATTGCTGCCCTCTGTGCAGTCTCCGCAGGAGCCCCAGGAGGAACAGGAGCAACCGCAGCCTATATCCGGTGTCTCGGCAGTACCCGGCCCAATTCGTCGTCCGATTGTGCCAAGACGCCGCATTACGCCTAGGCCTTCACGTCCTCCTGCCTACGACAACCTGTTACGTTCTTTGCAAGAAAGCAGTAACAGTTTACAAGAAACCATTAGACATAGTGCTGAAGTGATTGCTGCTGCTTTGAGAGACAGCAGTGCTTCTACATTGCGTGCTGCTGAGATCTTAGCATCAGCAATTACTTCAACACATAATTCAAGTCATAGCAACAACATTAACCAATAGTAAAGTATCAACTTTTATTATTGGTTTATGTTATTGCTATGGTTGTATTTTTCGTAAACTGCTACTACTTCCTGCAAGAATAGCTCGTTTGATAACTTTGTCTAATCCATTTTATTTTATTTGTCCCTTTGTTTTTATTTTGTTGATTTTTTTACATGTTATTTTAAATTATTATTTGTTTAAGTGATTTTTATGATGATTGTTGATTATATAAATAATAAAAAACAGAGCTTTAATTAACAATATATTAAAACTAATAATTAAAATGAGTTTGTATTAATTCTTCCCGAATCTGTCTTGCCTCTATCAAAAAATTTCTTCCTCAACCACAATATTTACATCTTGTATTTCCACATCATAATGATTATCATCTGGAAATGAAGAACAGAACAGTAAAATGTGTTAAGTACAGACATGTATATATATGTGTGTATATAAATATTGGGGTAGACAGAAGTATGATATTTAACTGAATGCTGTGGAAATGAGAAGTCTGTGAAGTATAGCTGGCGTGACACTTGAATACCTTTATAAGGGAATGTTGCGGTATGGATATATAAAAGATGTAGTGATCAAGGGAAAGAAAGGGATACTTATATGGTTTATTAGAGGATGGATGTAAGAATATTGACAAAATAGATTTGAGGCAAGAGCAAACTGGTAAGTATTGAGTCAGATGTAATCAAATTGAAGGATTTTGAAAAAGGGCCAGATCAATAGTATCCACAATTAGCGCATATGTATGAAAATATTTATGAAAGTGAAAGGGGTGAAAGATGTATGCCAGGATTATAGCGAGTGGCGAGCTGTGATCTCTGCCTACTTCAATGGGAGAGAGGCTTGGAAATACAAATGTAGAAAGGAAATGTATGTATGTGCAAAGAATAATTTATAAGTTCATTTTACCATTTAATGCATCTATAAACCGGTTGTAGTGTGCAGCATGCCAGAATTATTTTTGCAGCTCTTTCTGGTTTATAATGCAAGCAACGATGACGATGTAAACATCGAAATTTATTTTTGAGCCTTCCATTGCACATTTCCACAACATTTCTTGCTCTTGCGTGACAGTTGTTGTATGCCCTTTCTGCCTCCGTTGTTGGTGCCATTAGTGGTGTCATAAGCCATGGTTGCAGGGGGTATCCTTTGTCACCTGTTATAAGTAAATATATTATATACTGCCAACAAATAAATAAAACAATCAATAAATGAGTACAAACTTATTACCTAAAAGCCATTGGTTTCTCTCTCCAGACAAAAATTTACTTTTTAAAAAATGATTTATAGTTGATGCTCTCCAGATAGCAGCATCATGTGTTGAGCGAGGAAAATTTGGATTGAGCCCAATAATTTTCCCTTTTGCACTACACACCTAAAAGACAATTAGTATTTAAAATCTACACAAAATAATATAAGTAAATTAATGTTAAATATCCAAAACCTAACTCAAATTAAAACTCTTTGTCCTGATTCATATACATTTGTATGGGTTTTTTTAAATCTAAAATGACTAAATTAAATAGATGAAATTAATGTTGTTATATAATCTTTGCATTAGAAAATAATAAACATTTTGTGAATGCTGTTGGAAGTTATAAAGAGTATGTATGTATATTTAGTATAATAATAGAGTATGGATGGAGTATGATACTCACAATCTGACAGTTAATACTGTAGAATCCTTTTCTATTATAGAAAAGATTTCCAGGTGCAGTAGGGTGATTTATAGATGGCTTTGCTATTGAAATATGTGTCCCATCTACTGCACCTAAGGTGTTAGGCATATTAAACAGCTCTTGAAATCTGAAAAGGTGAACACTATAAGTATTTCATAGATCTTATGATACTTAAGATGTAGAAATTGATGATTATCACCAAAACAATAATATATGGCAACAATAATATATGTTAACTTACTCTGTCATTGCAATCAGTTTTTCACTCTCAGTCATGGGAAATTTTATACAATTAGGTAAAAGCTTCTCCACTATTAAATCTGCTGTTATTTTAATGCACCTGCTAACAGAAGGTTGGCTAAGTGCAATGAAATTGTCTTGCCCTACAGCAGCTTGGTAACTCCCTTGAGCAAAAAATTGAAGTGCAGATAAAACCTGAAAAATGAGTTCAATATGAAGAGTAGGTACAAGATAGAAACAGTGGATTTATATTGTGCTCAATGTAATAAAGTAGACCTTTAGGTGCTTAGGTATGAAGCCTTCA
The DNA here is from genome assembly GCA_902825455.1 of Arctia plantaginis. Lineage (NCBI taxonomy): Eukaryota > Metazoa > Arthropoda > Insecta > Lepidoptera > Erebidae > Arctia > Arctia plantaginis. The sequence goes on along the minus strand of CADEBD010000286.1, from coordinate 4,693,764 downwards.
TCCAGGCGTTGATCATCGAGATCGCTGACTAATTGAAAAGCAGCAGATCTAGGAAGCCTGAATAGTTTCTGAAATTTTTCCTCTGCCAACTCAAACGGATTGGAGTTATCTCGCATACGTTCTAAGCGTATTCGTTCTTGATAGTTTGTAAAAATAATACATAAGTATGTTTGTTTTAATAATTCAGATAAGGCTCATAATTATTTGTGATTTATGATGAATAATATTATGCACATACCTTTCCGCTGAACTGACCAAAACCATAATCACGTAATCACTTATCATTTTAAAAAATTAATTCGCTAAAATTTTAAATTTTATACTTAAAAACTCTAATTATTAGGTTAGTCGGGATGTATTTAGCTAGCGTCTAATTTAGTGTGACGTTTTTAATTTTAGTCAATTTTTGACGTTTAGAAAATACAACAGAATAACAAATGAGCAAAAAAGGACTAAGTTGAGTAACTTAACTAATTTTGGTTGTGTCAAACTAAATATAGTTAAGTTCTACGTTGTCAGAATACGAAACGTTGTTTGACAGGACTAAACTAATTTTTAGTGATTTTTAGTTTAGAGAGTTTACGAACAACAGAATTAGCACCATTGTCAACAGTTTCTATACAGTTAGAAAAGAAGTACCAACTTTGAAAAAAATATTGGCGGCTACAAAAAAGGACCTAAATTTTCCAGGTAAGCATTTAATTTGTGTTTTAACATGCTGTCTAGTTTTCAATCTACAGAAACAATTTTAAGTTATATAAGTAGGTATGATAATATGTAGAAAGAATACATAAAATTACCGACGCGCATTGGGCCAGCGTGGTCGACTAAGGCCTGATCACCCTAAATTTAGGTGTTGATGTGATACGTGTAATACTTACATAAAACTTATTCTGTATCCTATGTCAAACTAAGTATCCAATTCGGTTTCAAGAACTTGACTAAAATATTTATGAGGCTTATATATCAAAATAATAATATGACAATGAGTAATATATAAACCTACGATTTTTAGCGCAGACGCATTACCTACCGCAAAGGTCGCATCCTTTGAATCGTTACTCGTAATGTCCGAGAGTATGGACACGCAACCCCCTACGGGGGACGCTCACGGCAATTACTCCCAAGGTAAGAGAAATAATTTTCCCGTCCGAAGGCCCAGAGGATCCCGTGGTCGTGGATCAAGGGGGAGACCCAATGAACGGTCCACCGATTGGCGCCAGAAGCAGAACCAATCGACAGAGGCGCGACAGGCGGCGCTGCGGAATTCACATTTTGATCAATTCAATCCAAATTCAACAACAGACGATGTAGTTCCCACAATAGCCCGTAACACTGCACCACCAACCACTTCATTCGAATATTCATCTGTTCAATTCTTAGGTATGGCCACTTTATTTGGTCGCCCATTACCTATCTCAACTCAGGCACTAGGATTTATTGTCAATCAATATTATATAAAACTCCAAGAGCAACTAGGAGCTGAAAGAGTCGCAGAGAGGTGTACAATACACCAGTTCTACCGCCACTCGCTGGCACAACTCTCTTACCATCTTTACCGACTACGCATCGAAGAAGTTCCGAGGTATAGTTACCGGACGAATCTTCCCGACCCACCTATTGTTCAACCTACGGCGGTCGAAGCTTTTAAGACTCTAGAACTGAACGTAGGATTTATTATATCCTATATTCAACGTATTGGTACTGTCATAGCTCATGACATACCACATGTTCCAATGCTTATGTTGGATGATTCTCCTTTCTATGTTACGGTCTTCAATTTGCGTACTGTCATGGCAAGAGCCAACAGAGACCCAGACTTCTTTAACCAACTGGTCGAGCACAATATATAAACCTAACGAACTTTATTTTATGTTTTTCAGGTGGAATAACCACATTGCGGCTGATACTTATAAACAATTTGGGTTATAAATTTAAAAAATGTAAAAATATGCGACATGTGTTAATGCAAAAGCCTGACATCGCCGCTTGGTGGGCTCGCTACCTGCGAAAGAAGAAAAGGAACAATGACCTCGGAGTGAACAAAAAACCGGTGACATACGTTGATGAAACATGGATTCATTCGCATTATACCGTGGCTAAATGTTGGCAAAACAGTAGCGACGCAAGTATTAAAAAAAATGACGATCCCGGACAACAATGGATTCTAGTCCATGCGGGCGGTGAAAATGGTTTCATTCCCGGAGCCGACCTTTTATACAAATGTAAGAGCAATACGGGAGACTACCATCATGAAATGGACACAAAAAATTTCACGAAATGGTTGAAAGAAAAACTTTTACCAAACTTGCCGCCAAATGGCATTGTTGTCATTGATAACGCGCCTTATCGCGCCTTATCATTCGACGCAATCTGAAAAGCCTCCCGTAAGCTCGTCACTCAAAAGCGATATGCAAAACTGGCTGCGAAGCAACAACATAATTTATGATGAAAAAATGACAGAATTGTATCATTTGATTGTAATTAATAAGCCTCCAAAAAATACATTGTGGACGAATTAATGAAAGAGCACGGCCATGAAGTTTTGCGTCTGCCACCCTACCATTGCGATTTAAATCCAATAGAATATATATGGAATTTAGTTAAGCAAAGGGTGGCAGACAAAAACCTTACTCAATCTGAGAGAGAAATTGAAAATCTGACGAGGGAGGCTATAAAGTCCATTACAGTTGCTGACTGCAAGAAAGAAACGAACCACATTGAAAGGTTGGAAAAAGAGTATTGGTACAAAGATCATCTCCAAAAAATAGCAGAAAGAGAATTTATAATTTCCCTTGGAGACGAAGAATCCAGCTCTGAAAGCGAAATTGATGATGACGAATCTGATACCATGTCGGGAGTTGAAGAAATTAATTATAGTAGCCAAAACGATTGATTAAAATAAATGTCTTTATACCTTATTTGGTTTTTTATTTTGGTGTCTTACTTTAAGCCTATTGTTCACGTAAACCGCATGTCATGCGCACGCTATCTCATTTGACGATTGCATGCATCTGAAATAAAATTGTGTCCACGGAGAAGCAGCGTCGCATTTACTTGTTATTACATATAAAAATGATCTTAGACTATCAAAAATGTCCCCGCAATGAAAAATCTAGCGCCCTCATTTTTGTCGTCTCTTTATTGTCAAGCTGTAATATCATATCGGTCCATATGTATCAATTTAAGTGCAAAACGTCATGAGTAAAATGACGCCTTATCATCAAAACGACCTTTTATCAACATAAAAAAAATGGTAATTTATATTTTTTTAAACATGATTCTCATTTTTTATATTGCAAACGGTACCGTCCGAATGACGTCACAGAGCGAGGTGCACAGTTAATTCGCACGAGTAGTACTTTACAACTCCAGTGCCTGTCGATGACGCCATGTCATATCGCCATTACATGGCGCAGTCTTTTGTCGTTGTGCGAAGTGACTGTGCGTTTTCGGTGTGCTCTGTTATTTTCTTCTGACCCAGCTTTGTTATTGGACTGATCTTACTGACTACGTTTACCTGGCTATAAATTGGATTCCGATTACTTAACGATTAGTAAACAAGAACAACATTACAGTCTTACCATGTCAAAACGGGGGAAAACGCTAAACAGTCAATCTCGCGAACTAGTGGTGAAATTGTTATTGAAATGTTCGCGTTGCGCTGTGCAATCTGCTATCAAACGGTTTGCTGAGACTGGCAGTCACGCTAATAAACCAAGAACAGGCAGAAAATGTGTGACTTCGAAGCGCGAGGATAGAAAATTAATACGCGAATCTATGAAAGATCGGAAGAAAACTTCATCAGAGCTTGCTGCTACTTTGTCCGAAGAGGCTGGAAAACCAATAAGTGCTCGGACCACCAGAAGAAGACTTGGAGAAGTAGGCTTAAAAGGATGCAAAGCCAGGAAGAAGCCCTGGCTTTCAGAAACTAAGAAAAGAAAACGACTTGAATGGGCTCTACGGCATCTACATTTTACTGAGGAAGATTGGGCCAATGTGGTATGGTCTGACGAATCTAACTTTGAGGTAAGTAAATTTTACTGCTTTTGTTATTAACCTCTTGTCTGTTGCAAGTCCTATGGTAGGACTTTTATAAAAATTGCGTTTCTGTGGCGCCCTACCATAGGACTCGGCACACGCGCAAAACAGATGTTCGGTTACATGCATATTGGAACGAGTAATATAGTTTTACTCTATCGAACTTATTAAAAATCGTATAAGAATGAACGGGACTTCCTTCTAACGTGCATTAAAACACGACTGTAGTACAAAACCGTTGAGAATTTTTGTTTTAATCTGTGACCTATGTCACTCGAAGATTGCCGCGCTTGAAGTGCATTGTGTGTGCTATTTTGTAATCAAATCTAGTGATTTCGAGCGATTTATGATCGAAAAGTAAGTAATGTTTATGTTTATTTACTAACATTGGCATATTATTAACATTTTAAGTCAAAAACAAACTTTGAAGCACTGGCCATGTCATTTTACAAACTAGTAAATGGATTTTGCTTTGTCATATTATGATAGAAACATTATCAAAACCGCAACGAATATGTGTAATCAAATCATTATTTAATGAACTTCAATCAGATTACTACAAAATGCGTGCATGTTAGACGCAAATGCTAAAATTTTGACCTCAAACATAATGTGAGCGTACAAAATCCTACCGTAGTACTTTTAACAGATAGGCGTTTTGTATCACAAAATGGCTGTCAGTTGATCTAAATATGGATAAGACTTTAGAACTTCGCATTAAAAATTCAATGATTTACTTTTTTCTTTTAGTTATTTGATTTTTAAATATTTTATAGCTTTATAATAGGGATGGTGGGTTTATTTACATATAATTTTTTTTTTGCGAAATAATAGTTTTCGTGATATTTTAGTGGAAAAAAACAATATTTCAAATGTTTTCAAGATGTTTTAAAAATTTCAAGTGTTTATTTTGTACGTTGCTTTATGTTGGCTTTGTTTTGCATGGAAAAGTAATAACAACGACGAAGTTGGTGGCGGTCGAAGAACCCGTAGAGGTGGAAGAGTGCGAACCCGTGGTGGGCGTGGGCAACGGGGTGGTGGGCAACGTGGTGGTTCATTAAACAGGCCTTCGATCTCTCAACCGTAATAACCTTTTGAAACTAAGACCTAAAAAAATATTTATTATAAATATTATATTTACGCTCTCCGTCATAAGTTTAGAATATTTCTTTCAAATACGTGCATTTATTCATAATTATAATATTTTAGAATGTGTTCGAAACTATTGAAGGTGTGTGTATTTAAGCTTATTTGATATTTGATATATGATTATCTTATTTGATATATCTTATTTTATGTTTATTTCTTTAATTTTTTAATCGATTTTTGTTTAATGTTAAAACGTATTCCAGTATGTTGGAGGATCTGCCTCAAGGGCAACCCTTGGAGACCCCGTTACACCCTAAAAGAGTGCGGGTACTCCCTGGGTCGATACATAAACCCAGAGTGAGTATTCTGATTGTGATTGTTTGAAATATTAATGTACATAACAACAAAACAAATATCTCAACATTTATTTTCAGATTAGAAACTGTATCTTCTGTATGTCTTTGACCATCATCACCACATCCCCCTCTCATCACCGAGAAGAAACCGCGCCTGTGGCACCACTTTCTCCGCCAAGAAGGACTCCTGTAGAGATGTCAGATATGGTGCCATCACCTGACCTGTAACTATTTATGAAATATTTAATTTACTTATTTTCCTTTTTATTTTGTACACATTTTTTAATTTATTTTTTTATAGACATGTTGAATGTGGTGCAAGCAGCGGGGCAAGCACACCCAAATCCAAGCGGCCTGTGTGAGTATTTATCAGAAATTTTTAAATGTTATTTTATTTTTATGTTAAGTTTATATATTATTAAATATTTATTTTATTTTTTGGCTGTTGGCTGTTCTCAGTCAAAAAGGCGTCAACATCCGTAAGTTGGTCCGTCATTCAAATATGCTTTTTTTTGTAGAATCCCTTCGTCCAGTAGCAGACCCCTCCGTGATAATGAAATTCACAATATACTTAATTACGGTAAGTGCATTATGACACCAACTTTCTTTTCAACAATCGTAAAAATTAAATATTTATTACCATCGAAACTAGAACTTTCAACTTTTTTCCTTTCAGGCAGCGAGGAAGAGTCTGACGACGAAGACGAAGGGTCTACCCAGCAGTTACTGATGCCCCGGGTGGCAAGGATTTTTATGGACGAAGACGATGAGGCAATTGAGGAAGGTGCCCTCCATATTTCTTTGGAGTGGCCTCCTCAATCCTCTCGTCCAGAGCCCGCCTTATCGACGCCCACCTTACCGACACCCGCCTTGCCGATGCCCGACTCACCGTCTGTTGGACCTTATAATAAATTTGAATTTGAGTGGAGAGGGTTTGAAACGCCTCAAATTGAACCTCATTTGAGGCGAGAACCCAACTCCAAAAATAATAGTGGCCCTACGGTTTCTGTCGCGACTCCATATGAAGCATTCACTGCCATATGGAATCATGAAATCATGGACGAAATTGTGAAACAAACAAATATTTACGTCCAGCAACTATCAAGTGCCATGATTACAAACGGCACCATGTTTCCCAACAGCCGCATAACACGATGGAAAGATACGTGTGTAAATGAAATATACACGTATTTTGCCATAGTGTTAGCGATGGGAATGGTCGTGAAAAGCCGTATAGAGGAGTACTGGAACCTTTCAAGAGACATATTTAGCACTCCTGGTTTCCACAGTGAAATGTCTCTTGACAGGTTTCTACTCCTGTCCAAGTGCCTACATTTTAATAACAACAATAATTATGACCCTGCTGTGATGACACGTTCCGAAGCCAAATTATTTAAAGTCAAACTAATAATCGATCACTTGGATCGCAAATTCTCCGAACTCTATACCCTCTCCCAAAATGCGGCTCTCGATGAGAGTTTAACCATGTGGAAGGGCTGGCTTGATATAAACCAGTTCATCCGGAACAAGGAAGCGACAGTGGGAATTAAAACATACGAAGTATGTGAATCGCATACCGGGTATTTGTGGCGATTCGAAGTCCATGCAGTCCATGACACCTCGGACCCTCAGGAAGGTCCTGTTTCAGGTACAATACCTGCTCTTGTGCTCTGACTTTTAAGTGGTCTTGAGCATAAGGGCCACACAGTATGGATGGACAATTTTTATAACTCCCCAGCGTTAGCCCGCGAATTGAAGTCGCTAGGCTTCGATTGTGTGGGGACGCTGCGGACGAACCGCCAATTTGTGCCCACGGAAGTAGCCAGGATTGCAAAAAGTGACATGGCAGTCGGCCAAGTGGTGGGTTGCACCTCGGGAGATGTTGATATCATGGTGTGGAGGGACAAAAACCGCGTGGCTTTTATTTCCACATACCATGGTATCGCATCTTCCAGGTGTGGCGATATCACGAAGCCGACTGTCGTGCAGGACTACAACATTTGTATGGGTGGTGTAGATAAAAAAGATCAGCAACTGGCTATGTACCCCATCGAAAGGAGACGTACTAGAGTGTGGTATAAAAAGTTTATTAGGCGCCTCCTTAACGCTAGCGTCCTTACATATAATACTAGCAAATCCGTTATTAACACACCGGAAATTCCGGAAAATGTTAATAATGTTAGCAGCACACCGACAACCTTCACCCACCACAACAACACTCACAACACCCATACATTGTCCGGCACAATACAGTTACATTAGGCCTGACCAGAAACACCGTTTAAAACGGAAATGTGTCATCTGCCGAACCCGTACATCCACATTCTGTAAAGCCTGTGACCAGGCAATGTGTGTTTTTAATTGCTACGAGGCGCACCACACCACACCACACCAACAGTAACAATTACACATACACTATATATATTACCATCCATATTGTTGTGAGGTACTAGATGAAAATGCTGCACCAGGGTGGCCTATGGACCCTTGCAACACCAGGGCCCTGTTTTATGAAGCTGACATTTCGACATATATGTCAAAAAGTGACAAAATTGTCGAATTGTCGCGATTAGGGTGTTTAAAAAAAGTGACAAATATGTCAAAATTCGTTACAATTTCTTAAGAAAAATTTGCAAAATGAGACCACTACTACTATGAGTCAGAAAATGAGCAAGATAATCAAGAAAGTACATCTAAAACACGTTACCAAAGGCAGCCACCAAAAAGAAAGATGGTTAATAATAAAGAAGATGATATTGTAAAGATTTTAAAGGAACCTGAGAATAGACACATCTTTTTTTAAAGGTATTCTACCATCACTTGAAAGATTAGATGACAATAAAACACTCATCTTTCAGAGCAAAGTTCTTCAAATTTTAACAGAATTGCATCAACCTCATGGCTACTACTATCCGAATAGCAACTACCAGGGTGGCTATCAAACTCAACATTTTGCGACATCTCAACAAACGCCACTGATACGTTCACAGTCATCTAACATACCAGATCAAATTGATTCACCCAGTAATGATTTTTCTAACTCAAGCATATTAAGCACACTTTCAACTGAAGAAGACTGATTTTTCGTAAATTTTATGGATTGTAATATTTTAAAAACTCTTTTCTCAATAAAAACTAATGTAAACAATTATTGTTTTACTTTACTTACCGGATAGTGAGGCCAATCATTTCCAGAGGCATAACAGGAATTCTCCCCTTGTACGATTGTTTCTAAAGATATGGTGATAATAAACTTAAAAGCTCTTCGAATGAAGATATGCTCATTCTAAAATACTCCAAAAATTTTGCCATGCTAAAGCGGCGGTTGTTTGAAGAGTGGAAGAGAGGAGTAGGCATTGGTGACCAAGCAGTTAGCCCGGAGCTGATGGGAAATGACCGGGCCTTCTGGGACACCATTGTCTACGGCGCGGGTGAAGAGTCGGATGCGGTATCAGCGATAGGCGAATATGCGCTTGGAATCGCCAGCCGAACGCAGCTTTCGTGGCAGCCGACGTAATGACGACCATGACGGGAGTAAGGACCCCACTCGCTCTCAATCTAAGCGACGTGACAGAGCGGGGACGCTACACTTTCGTGGAGGGCGAGAGGATGCAGCACATGAAGGGGGTCTCGGGCCACTGGCTCGAGAATCGTGTGGGGCACGAGGGGTTGGACATCATAGACTGCCCCAGCCTTGAGAAGGCGATGAACAGGCTCAACCTCCTTGAGCTGGAGCCTGACGATATACGCATGTGCGTGAAACCGATAAATCAGGAGGCGCACACCTACTCATATCGCGTCGACACGGCGATAATGACGACAGTGGGACTAAATTGCGGTTGGGTGAGCAGTATCCGCCCACTTACCAACGTCGTGCAACAGGCGCCGCCTTTCGGATGGGGACTGCGGGTGCACTCCCGTAACTTCCAAACGGGGGAATATACGGTACTCACCATCTCGGTCTCGGCGGTCTCCAACCTTGAGAGGTGGCCTACCTCAAGGGGAAGGGGTGGCATGCCCCTCTGAGGGCTTCCACGTCGGTGGGTACTTCAACGGCCCATCTACATTCCCGGTTGACAATTGGGTCACTTCGCGCCAGACCGGGAAAGGGCGGGCAAGGAGGATTGGATGCTGCAGGGCCAGCGGGTTTTCGGGACGAGGCGCCCACATCATCGCCAGATGTCCCCACTGCGCCTGGGGACGTCGCAAATGTCGGCGCCGCGCCGGCCCCGCCTACCACGAAGCCGGGGGCTCCTGCGGAGGCAGCGGAGAGAAATGCGGATCACGTGGCGGCGCTGGACAGCCAGTGAATCTAGAGCCCATTAAAGACATGACCCCCGACTGGGAGTGGTCGCCCGCATTGTATCGGGTGAAACACGGGAAACTGGTGTCGAGTCTTGAGCCTTGCTGTAAGGAGAAGGGGTGGGAAGCGCCCATGTCAAAATTTAACAATAACCTAAAAAGGGGAGGCCCTACTTCTTAACAGGCCTTTGGTTTCCCTCCTCCTGCCTGAGCGCGTATGTCCTATCTGCGTCATCCAGCACCTGGCAGGGGATAGGGAGAATATCAAATTGATCGAGGGACAGAAGCCTTACTTGGACGCGGGGGCGTTGAGTTCGCTAATACTAACAGCCCATAACCAGGAGATGCACGCGTTGAATGGCAACATAAACTTCTCCGTAATACACGACACCGCGAGGGCGGATGTAATGGCGGCGGCCTTAACGCGGCCAACAAGGGGGGTGCGTCACAGGCACGCAATACAGGTAGAAACAGAGCGTAGGCTGCGTGTAGCACAGGAGGAAGTGCCTATGCTCGTTTATACTAGTAATGTGGCCAATGGGGTGGGACTGGTCAGTGCCCCACCCACCCGACACCAGCTATTCTGGTTTTACGGCAGCTTAGCGCAACCAGAAAGCGCAGGGGAGGCTTCCAACCAGGCATCCGGGTGCGGGGAGCCAAGCATAAGGTCGCCAGCACCCAGTATCCTGAAAACTACGGGCACTACGGTGCCGCCGCCACCGTCGGCCAGCAGCGTATGGGGTGACACGTATGTCACGGGCATGGCGGGGAATCGCACGCGCCGCAACGCGCGCCAACCGTTGGCGTGAGCTGGGCGGATTTCTCTCAGCACTTGCGACGCGGAATGTGGGGGCTAGGAGCCTTATGGGATACGATCCAGTCCCAGACGAACATGACCTGCTAAACGTGGGGGTAGAGACACGCAACCTCACGTGGGTGGGGGTTAAGGAGGATCCCGTGTATAGTAAAGGGGGGCTAGTGCTAACCGCGCTTTCCACAGACCTCAAGCGCACGGTCGACGATCCCACGTCCAGGGATGGGCGCATAAACGCTACCAGGGCGTTGGGTGTGTGGCGTTACCTTGCTGACAGCCCCCTACTGCAAGCAACACTAGTAGACGGGTCTCAGGTCTGCACTATGGACATCACAGGGCACTTATTGAAAATGAGACTCTACGACCACCTGAGACACATGAGCTGTGCTTTTCCCACGGGCACTGAGTGGGGCCTGCCAATGAAAGGGGAGGTGCCTCGAATGGCAAGGGTAATCCCGGAGATAAATGAGCAGTGGGAGGTGGCCGCTGTCTCAGCTAGGCATCTTGACGAGATTATGCACCGGCAGGCACGTGCCATAACGCTAAATCGCGGGGATACGTGGTGCATTGACGATCCTAGTGTGGCGGTGATCGTAATCGACTACGCGTCGGGTAACCCCCAGCTTATGTGGGCGCTTCAGATGGTCTTGGCAGCGCCGTATCCGCTCGTCGAGGTCGATGAGTTATTTGTGGTGACCGGGCCAGAGGGGGCGGAGACATGTAGACTGGCTGCGATGCGCCGTAACGAATGCTGTGTCACTATGGAGAACAAGAGGCGTAAGTTCTTGCTGGTAACCGGGTCGGGGGAGGAAACGATCCAGATCGCGGGGGTTGAGGTACGGGTGGCAGGGCTAGACAGGAACAGGGAGCCGGAGGGTGTGCAGCCCCAGCCGGTGGGAGAGATGCTCACTGCCTGTCTTGACAGGATTTTACGCTCACCTACGCCACTGAAGGTAACAATGGAACAGTGGTTGGCTACGAGGATGACCGCGCCCAACGTAGATTGGGCATTAATAGATGAGCTGGTTGCCTGGTTGACGATGAGATTCATCCCACAACCCGAAATTTATCATGACGAGGCGGGCGGTTCTGAAACCCACTGGCTGCCCAGGGCCTAGTGCAACGCCGCATACGCCACAGACGGGCTGCCTGAGTGTGTTACGCCAGATGACGAGAGTAGCTTCTACTATCATGACCATGCCACTACCTTCACCGACAACGTCTTCGTCAGTAGGGCACTGGCTAACATGGCCCCTGCGTTGAGAGTTGGTACCTGGACTAACGAAGCAGAGCTAATAACTGGATTAGGCATCGCCACGTACGTACACAGTGAGCGTGGCGCATCAGCGGGGGAGGAAGGCACCGCCATGGCACTCGATGATATCGAGCGTGCCATGCTAAAGCGGCGGTTATTTGAAGAGTGGAAGAGAGGAGTAGGCATTGGTTAGGCACCAAGCAGTTAGCCCGGAGCTGATGGGAAATGACCGGGCCTTCTGGGACACCATTGTCTACGGCGCGGGTGAAGAGTCGGATGCGAGATCAGATATTACTCACCTGCTTCGACGAAATGGAAGGTGAACGCCGTGTATTGTGTATTACGTGTACAAGATCAGTACTTCGTGACCGAAACCAGCATATACTAACGCGGTCCTATTTGGAAGACAATCCAGGCTTCACAGAGTACGTGATGGAACGGATTAACGTTAATGAGGTTAGTATAAACATAACTTTTGTTCACTGTGTTCACGATGACATAATGTTCACTCACACATATGTCGTGTATTTTGGTTTTAAAGTATTAAGTTACTTTTTGTTTTTAGTACGCAACTTGAGGATATTTCTTTTCTTTTAGATGGCCCTCAATCAATTTCAATATATGTGTCATCGTTGTTGGGTAGCTGGAAGACGACAGCAAGCCAGGCTCGAACAAGAACAAAACCAGGAACTCGTAAGTCCAGAGCAGTTGCAACCAACGTCTGTTCCAACTTATAGGTGGGTTGCAAATACGGCGCGTCACTGCTTATCCCACGGGTGTATTAATCTAGAACTTTATAGCGTCCAGGTTTATAAAAGTACTTTTGTTGGTTGATCATAGCGTGTACGTTCCTGAAAAAGCACGGCTTTGTACACATCACATCAACACAAATGATTGGAGCTCCCTGTATGACAATGGAGAGACGATATTCACACCGGACCATCTCAAAGATATGATCGACACGTTACGGGATGCATATAAACATAAGACTAACACAGATTTTGACAATGTTAATAACATTATAGATAGTTCAACTCAGTTGTGCGCGCGGCCCTATGTGTGCGTGTGGCAGTGACGCGGCAGTCGTCGTCCGAGCAAGACGTGTTCTTATCGCTTTTTCTTAAGGGTAAAGTCGTTTACAAAAATGTCTAGTTCTTCACGGAGAAAATGTTTAAGGAGTCAGGTAAATATTTTTTAAATTTAGATGTAATTAATATTTATTAGGATTCTATATACGAAAAAAATATATCCTTGTTGACGTTTACGTATTATTGTTTTAGACTGGAGAAACCATTGCTAAGGTATACGAATTTCTGAAAATAGATGCGAGAGATATATTGGAACTAGTAAGTGAGCCAGTTTGCAGAAAGACCGTAAAAAACGTTAAAAAAGTTAGAATTAGACAACTTTACGTTGATGTTATACGTTCCACTATTCAAAATTACCATTTAGAACATCGCGAGTTACCTACCTTGCTAAAGTAGAAAGAATATTTCAAGATAACTTAACTATGATGGAAGTATTTCGACTCTGCGTACAGCTTTGTTAAAGTTGGGATACAATGGCGAAAAACTGTGGATAACAGACGTGTTATTATAGAGCGGCATGACATCCAAAAACTACGATTTCCTACCTAAAAAATTTACTCAGATACCGTCAAGAAAATCGGTGTATCGTATATACAGATGAGAGCTACATCTTAACTAATCATGTGCAAAACAAAGGATGGGGTAATAAAGATGGACCACCTTTAAAGAGAAACCTGTCGAAAGGACAAAGAATTATCATTGTGCATGCTGGTTCAGAACAAGGTTTCGTACCTAACGCACTATTGACATACAAAGCAAATAGTGTTTCTGGTGATTTTCACTCTAACATGAACGCAGAAAACTATGAAAAGTGGCTAAAAGAACGTCTAGTACCGAATCTTCCACCTGACTGTGGTTGTGCTTGATAATGCCTCATACCATAAACGTTCAAAATGACAGAGCCCCAAATTCTAATTCCAAAAAAATAGAAATGCAGAGATGGCTGACAGAAAAAAATATAGCTTTTAATCAAGATATGAAAAAATTGAACTGATTTGATTAAAAAAAATAAAGAAAAATATATCTGTTACAAGATTGACGACATACTTCAGCCATATGACATAAAAATTCTTCGACTGCCACCATATCATCCTGAACTAAACCCCATAGAAAATGTGTGGGGAATTTTAAAGAATTATATTGCTTCGCATAATGTCGACCACAATGTGAACGGAAATAATGAAACTCATAAATGAACGTTTAAGTCAAATTGATGAGGGATGTGTGGGGTAATACTTGTCGACATGTACAAAAGAAAGAAGAAGAATACTAAAGACATTTTGACATGGAGTCCGAATTCATAATTAACCTTAGTGAGAGCAGCGAATCCGAAAATTCATTATTTGATTTTTCAAGTAGCGATTCAGAATAATGTTTCAATAAATAAACTTACATTACGAAATAAACTTTTTTTTTAAAACCCGTATATAACCCGTAAATAACTATATTTGTATTTTGTAAGACTGTACCTCTTGTCACGCACACAAAGTCACTGTATATGTACAGGTTTACCCACACATAGGGCCGCGCGCACATCTGAGTTGAACTATCTATACACATGAGGACTTATATTACCTAACTGGCTTAACACACACCACAATTTGAGATCGTTTTGGAATGAAACACCGTCTCTTTTAGATCAATGTAGAAGACCAAAAAACTGCACTAGGAGTCTATTTATTAAAACTAAGGTCTGGTGAACCAGATACTCGTATAGCTTCCCAAATAGGTGGCTCGAAAAACGATCGGTATTTTACTTAAAACTGCACGAAACTGCTTGACCCAAGACTTTGTTCTTCGCCATTTGGGTTTCAATCATATAAGCCGTGCTGAAATCATAGCTTCACAGCCTTGCAGTTCCATCAGCAATATACTCCAACCCTACAAACCCAGTGGCAATAGTTATTTGTGATGGTTCGTACATATACGTACAGAAAAGTAAAAACTTTTTATTTCAAAAAAGGACTTACAGCTTACACAAGTATAAAAAACCTGTTAATAACCCTTTATAATGTAACGGTGCATTTCGCACCATTACAGTAATTTGAACCTTAGTCTTGTTTTTGTTTTGTTAGGTTGAATTTTATGTCGTTTCTGCGAGTGCCGATGGTCGAGGGGTGACGAGAGTAATAATCGATGTTGTTCGCCCGCGATAGTTAGTCGATTTAGTTTTTTCTTGTCCTGGCAACATTTTTTCTCACGTTCGAGGGAGTGACAAGCTTTTGCTCTGGCAACACGTTAGCGTCACATTTGGAATTTCAGCCCGAGTGAGATGAGGCAGAGCGAGTCATTGTAATTTATTTATTAGTAATCCATATTTATTTGATATGGACGAGGGCCCTATTTCCTCTTTAAATGTTTGGCCAACCTAGTTAAAGACTCGAGCTACTGGTTCGAGTGATTATTTTTATTAAAAAGGTAAGTTTTGTTCGGCCACGTGCTTCACGCTTGGCTTGGCAGAATTAGTGGTTCTAACTCTTTGTTTAATTGGTTACAGGAAATGGTTATAATGCCGCTGCTTAGTTTGTGAAACATTTTGGGACCCTGGTGAGTAATCTATGGTATCTTGCCAGAGTTAGGATTCATCTTGTGAGATAGGCGATTAACCTATAATTTTTTCTTATTTACAGATGAATCAGGGTTTTTTTTTGGTTTATATCTAAAGTCCTAATTAAATTTCTTTACATTCAAATTATACTTTACTTTCTTATTGGAATGTCATTGCGTGGCATTCGGTTTTTGTTTCTACGCCGGCCTGACCCCAGGAAATTTGTTTGCTGTGGAGCACCTAAATGGTAGAAAAAGCTGCTTAGCTGCACGCCATTGTCTGGAGCCTGGGAGTGCTAACCCGCCTCTTCCACCACGTGGGAACCGGAGTGAGGAGTTTTCGGAGTTGGTTTGCTATCATTTCATTCGGACTGAACCAAGGTCATTGGTATGTGTTTTGTTATTTTTCTTGGCGACGTGGCATTGGATACTGCAGGTCCCCAAGGGGTGTTATTTTTTTATTAGAGAGTAGGTCAATGCTACGTCTACCCTTAGAGTTTATTGTTTTGTCTATTAAGTCTTTATGCGACTTTGTTTAAAAACCTATACAGGTCCCCAAGGGGGTTATTTTTTAATTAAGGGAGTAGGGCGTTGCTACAACTACCCTTAGACTCTTTTCTTATTGGGTCTTCATGTGACTCTTAAAACATATTTAACCTTATATTTTTTTTATTGGAAAGGATTGCATTAATGACAGTACTAATTTGAGTATAAGAATTACCTATTGTAATTAGAGACATAAGACACTTTGTACTCTACAGACACTACGGGATAATAAACTGCCACTAGAACTTAACATCTTGTATTCATTAGCTGCCCTCCGTCCTAGATTAAAAGTTCCAGTGCTGGCCGGGTTGTCCGAGGTATTTATTGTGTTTGTGGTGGGTTCTGTGTTCTTTTAAGGTGGTATCTGGCGCCCGAGACCTTTAGTTTGTTATTTTGTTACTATTTGATGCCACCAGTTAGTTTTATTTGTTTAAAACATAACCCAACACATAAAATTTAATTTTTTTTATTTTTTTATTATTACAATAATGACTTGCCCAAACGGCTATATTGTAGATATTTGTGGACCATACGCTGCAACAAAAACAGATGCCCAAATCATAAGGGAGATAATGTGTGATCAAACGTCCCCAGTGCATATAATATTACAAACAGACGACGTTTTTATTTTAGATCGAGGTTTTAGAGACTATATAAAATATAGAAAGTGCTTTTTATGTTGCCCATATGCCGCCAAGCAAAGACAGGCATACAACACAGCTCACAGATATACAAGCAAATAAATCTCGACAAATCACAATAGTGCGATGGGTCATAGAAGTTATAAACGTATGGTTCAAAAGGGACTACAAGATATTTAGGCATACACTTATTAACAAAACACTTCCTCACGTGTTTGAAGACTTTCGCATTGCCGGAGCACTTATAAATTTATTTAGGCAGCGTTTGACAGACAACGAGCATGCCGACGCCTTTATCGATATAATAGCTCAAAGAATTACCGAACATGTAGTCGCAGAAAATATGAATAGGCAACGGGCGGTGTTTACTACAATGACGGCTACATCAATACCATTTCCACAATTGACAGAAGAAGACGTCATTCTATTCAGTTTAGGAACTTATCACTTTGAGCTCGCTAGATCATATGTTGCCGAGCATTTGCGAAGTGGAGATGGTGTTTATAGTATAGAGTTATCTTCTAGCCGTAGCCCTAGTATGTCACAGCATGGGCTAGTGACCGAAAACTGCTCGTTAATTAGAGGCCGAATATTATCGAGGCACGTATCGAATAAAATATATTACACATACATTTTGATGAAAGTGAATGTCCAAGGCAGAGAAGCCATCAAAGCCTATTATTGCTCCTGCATGACGGGTATGAGAACTCTAGGTGCCTGTGCCCACACTGTTAGCATAATATACTTAGGTGTTGGTAGGCACCTAGATAACTTCGTAGGTCCGGCGAGTGCGTGGGATGATATAATCATTGAGAGTAACAACACAATTTAAAAAATATGCTTTTGCTGCTGCTTTGTTTTGTAATAAAACCGGTTTTTTAAGATTGATGGTTTTTTATTTTAATTTTTTTTCCATAAAAGACGAAAGGTAGGGAGCTAAATCGGTCTCTGTTTAGATAGTAAGAAGACTGCTTATTTATTTTGTCTAGAGAACAGAAAAAGGCCCGATGGTTATAACACTTAAAACGTAATAAATAAGGTATTATAACTTCGGTCTACCATTCATTCATTCGTTCATTTATTTTGAGTCGGTCAATTAAGCCTCTTCTATATGACACCTAGTCTAAAATGCTACAAAGGTGGGTACGGGTCCCATACAAATCTACCCATTGTTCTTTTTTCAACTATGGAGGAGAGTGAACTTGTCAATTACCTACTGATGGCCAGCAAATTGTATCATGGATGACGACACACACCTAAGAATGTACGACAACTGGCATTTCAATATGCTATTGAAAATAAAAAGGAAGTTCCGCTAAAATGGTCCGAAAATGAAGAAGCAACCTATGATTGGTTCTAAGGGTTTATGCACCGACACAAAGAACTATCACTCAGAGTTCCCGAAGCCACAAGCTTGTCTCGCGCCACGGCGTTTAACAGACACAACGTTAACATTTTTTTTCAAAATTTATCAAGCCTTTTACAGAGATTTAACTTTGGTCAGAACCAAATTTGGAATGTAGATGAAACTGGCATTACGACAGTTCACAAACCAAAAAAAATCGTGGCATGTAAAGGAATTAAACAAGTGTCTAAGGCAGGGATGCACAGACAGCGGCCCGCGGGCCGCATGCGGCCCGCCGCACAGAGAGGCAAGACTGCTAAAATCGATACAATAAATAGTAACAAAAAATTTTGCTTCATCACCTCGCCTGTGTGTGTTGCGGACAGTTCATTAGCTGTGGCATAAGAGCGCAGGTAAACTAACACGATTCCCTCGACCCGTTCTCCCCGCCACGCCCCTCAGTCTCAGTCGATCACTCGTGGAGCGTCTACGTGAGATTTGTGCGTCAGCGCAACATTGAAGTGTACTCAGTTTTTTTTAAATAGTGGTGATTGAAACCCCAAAAGTGGCTATGGCAGCGTCATGTTCAGGTATCTATTGTATTATTTGGCATTATATTTATATTTAGATATTTGTTTTGATGGGTGAAATTGTGAGTCAATGATTGCACCAAAAAATGTAAATAGAATTTAAAAAATAATAAAACAACTAGGAACTTAGTTTTGTTCCGGAACCGATCGGGCTTACATTCAGATTTTTTTTAGTACCAGCAACTGTTATTGTTACGATTGTATTTTAGTTTTTTGCACATGTTTGCCCCATTTGAAATAAAATGACATTGTATACGAGTTATGTCGCTGTAATAAAAGTATTCTTACTGTTCAATTACATATTTTGTTACTTTTTTACACAGGTACGGACTCGAATACCTTATTTATGACAAGACGAGAGTTGTTTATGATCATGAAGAATTCCGGCCATAAAAAACTTCAAGATCAGATAGATTCACTTCAGAAGGAAATCGAAAAAAGAACTGAATGTGACGGTCGTTTTCGGACAGCTATTTCGCAAACGCTAAATCGTTTTAAATCTGACTATAAGTCACGATGGGAAGCAGCGCACCGCATGGAAGATAGGTTTTGTGATAAAAATAAAACGTGGCTAGATACATCACTTTCCTTTCCTACCCTTAAAATAAAACGAAGCATTTCCGGTCGTCCAGCAAAACCTTTTGAGCAAAGCACAAACAGGATAAAGCGACAAAAGACTTCCGAGTTGAGAAAGAGTACGCCTTTACCTGAGCTGGTTTATGCCACACAAGTGAAACTGAGAGCTTCAGGACAGGGTCCGGCTTCAAAAGTTATTACAGATATTTTATCGGATCCATCAAAACCTAGTGAATATTCAAAAGCCTATAAACAATCACTTGATGTAGTTCTGATGTCAGGAGAGGATAGTGTAGCACTTATAGTGGAAGCGAACTTATCTCGTTATCAATACAATCTAATAAGATCGAAATCTCCGAAAATCTACTCGTCCTATAAAGTCGTACAGACTGTAAAAAAACAATGTTACCCAGAGCCAAATAAAATCATTATTAGTGAAACTTCTGTACATGTCGATTTGCAGACAATGAATGAAAAATTACAGAAAATTTAATTATCGACGTGTTTGTGGTTTGACAGTTGAATTTTTTAACGTTTCAGGAAGCTCCGAGAGACGGCGTCACGGACGAGAATTGTTAGTCTGCTCTAAGTGCTGCTATGGTATACTTTCGATTTTAGTTTTTTTCTTGTTCTGGTAACATAAGCGGAACTTTAGCTCTGGCAACAGGGGATGTTCACTTTTGTCATCGGCCGGTTTGGATAAGAAGGGTTTTGGGCCATTATAATTTTTTACATTTGTAATTCGTTTTCATTTGTTGTAATCAGAGGATTAATTCACCTTTTATTGTTGGCCAGTCTCGTTAATGATAAGAGTTGTTTGTTGGAATTGTCATTTTAACTATTTTGGAGTTATTATTAGTAACGCCTCTGATTTATTTGTGAGACGATTTGGAACCCTGTGTAACAGGGTTTTTTGTTTATTAGATTGGGTTTCCTTCTTATTAGATTGTAATGTCCTTACGTTACAATTAGTTTTTACCTCACTACCTGCCCGATCCAAGGATTTAGTTTGCTGCGGAGTGTGGATTTCCTTTCTTATGTAGCTGTAATGGCAGGAAAAGCCCTTTGGCTGTAGCCCATTATCAGGATTTGCTTGAGACCGGATCCAGGAACCTTGGAATACTTACCCCGCCACTACAACCACGTGGGAGCACGAGTGAGATTTATAAGAATTAATTATACCCTAATTTCAAACGGACAGAGCCAAAGTCATTGGGTACGTTTTTTTGTTGTATTAATTTTGTCGGCGTGGTCATAACGTATACTGCAGGTTCTAAGGGGTGTTATTTTTATTATGGGAGTAGGTCGTTATGATAACTACCCTTAAGTATTTACCTATTTAACAGTCTTTATGTGAATGTAAAAAAATATTTTCTATTAATTTGTATTAGCAAGATTAACAGATTGCATTAATGACAGTACTAATTTGAGTATAAGAATTACATTTGTAATTAGACCTATAATATACCATGTACTCTACAGACACTACGGGATAATAAACTGCCACTTAATCTTATAACATATCTTTATTTAATAGCTGCCCCCCCATCCTAGTTTAAAAGTCTAAGCGCTGACCGAGCTGTTCGAGGCATTTATTGTATTTGTTGTTAGTTGTCTGTGTTCATTTAAGGTTAAGGCACCTGGCGCCCGAGATTATTGGTTTTGTTAGAATTTGTGGTGCCGCACAAGTTAGTTTATTCATTTATATGAACATAGACACACATTACCATAACATTCACATTAATTATTTTTTTTTAATTTTTTAATATTACAATTGTCGCCAGCGCTCAGGGACTGAAGTGGTGTCTGTAGGTTAATTAGATAACTAATAAGATACTGTCTTTACTGCATTCTACTTTTGTATTACTTACCTTGTGTATTATTTACTTTGTAATTTTGTGACATTTGTGTTAACATTTAAGTGAGGTTATATTCACAATTTTTCAACATTAGTTTACAACATTGTGTCCTTTTTCACAATGTTGTAAACTAATGTTGCTTTAACAAACAATAATAATTTAAGTTATTCTGCTGCCTATTGTATTCTCAATTAAGGGTATAGTTACTTGAACATTTTGTTTTACAATTTAATACGAGGGCGGGTCAATAAGTCCGTGACTTTTTGAATTTCTGACCTCTTTACTGAAAAAGCAACACTACTCCTGTCAACAGGCATCTGTCAGTTGACTCCTGTCCAAATTTGAACTAGCTGCGTCAGTTAGTTTGTGTTTGACAGCTATCTTTATCAGACTACCCAGTAATTTGAGGAAAAAATGGAAAAAAGTGAATTTCGTGTGCTTATTAAGCATTATTTTTTGCCAAAAAAAACCATTACCGAGACCAAGGCTAAGCTTGATAAATACTATGGGGACTCTGCACCATCGATTTCAATGGTAAAAAAGTGTTTTACTGAATTTCGTTGTGGCCGTACAAGCACTGAAGATGCCGAACGTTCTGGACACCCAGTTGAGGTCTCTTCACCCGAAACAATCGAAAAAATTCACGATATGGTGTTGGCCGACCGAAGATTGAAAGTGCAAGAGATTATGGAAGCCGTAGGGATCTCGCATGGCTCAGTGGTTTCAATTTTGAATGATCACTTGGGTAATGAGAAAGCTTTCCGCAAGATGGGTGCCGCGATTGCTCACAGTCGACCACAAACGCAATCGTGTAACAACTTCACAGGAAGGTTTGGCGTTGTTTAATCGCAATATGGAGGAGTTTTTGCGCCGTTTTGTAACCGTGGACGAAACATGGATCCATCACAACACACCAGAGACCAAACAACAGTCAAAACAGTGGGTTTCTAAGGGTGAATCGGCGCCAAAGAAGGCCAAGGTGGGTTTGTCAGCCAATAAAGTTATGGCGACTGTCTTTTGGGATGCACGCGGGATAATCCACATTGACTACCTTCAAAAGGGATGAACAATCAATGGGGAATATTATGCCAACTTATTGGACCGATTCAATGACGATTTGAAAAAAAACCGGCCTCATTTGGCCAAGAAAAAAGTTCTTTTCTACCAAGACAATGCAAGGGTGCACACATGTGCAGTTGCCATGGCAAAAATCCATGAATTGGGCTATGAATTGCTCCCTCATCCGCCCTATTCTCCAGATTTCGCTCCGAGTGACTACTTCTTGTTCCAAAACCTGAAGAAATGGCTTGGTGGAAAAAGATTTGACTCCAATGATGAAGTCGCAAACAAAGGCCTATTTTGAGGACCTCGACAAATCATATTTTTTGGAAGGAATAAAAAAATTGGAGAAGCGTTGGACAAAGTGTATAGAGCTCAAGGGAGACTACGTTGAAAAATAAAATGAAAATGAATTTTCTTATTGGATTGTAATGTCATTACGTTACATTTGAATTTACGTAATTTAGTTTGTTTGTTTGTTTAGAACACAGATAACAATTAACATTTCACACAATTACATCCAAAAATTTTTTTTTTAATTTTTTAATATTACAATAGATAACAATTTATATTACACAATTACATTCAAATAAAAAAAAATTTTTTTTTAATATTACACTAATTCGTGTTTATGGTTTCTGTGCTTTATTTTTTTTTTTCTTATTTTGTAATAAACCATTAACAACTATTGGGTAAATCCATTTGATAACATGTATCAATTTACTTACTGTAACGGTGCATTTCACACCATTACAGTAAATTGAATCATAGACGTGTTTTTAGTTTGTCAGTCGAATTTTGTGACGTTTCAGCGAGTGCCGAGTGTCGATGAGGTGGACGAGAATAATAGTCGGTGCTGTTCGTCTATGGTAATTTATCGATTTGGTTTTTCTTGTTCTGGCAACATTTGGACGCGTCATAGTGAAAAGGCATTTATGGCGTCACATTGGTCTTTGTCTGGGTCGAAGAAGGTTTAGATTTTTAAAATGTAGCCTTTTTGTTGTAACGATATTTCATATTTTATTGTTTGGCCAATCTCGTTAAAGATTCAAATTATATTGTTCGAATTGTTATTTTTATTAAAAAGGAATTAATTATAATGCCGCTGCTTAGTTTGTGAAACATTTTGGGACCCTGATGAATCAGGGTTTTTTTTTTAGTTTAAATCTAAATTTTTAGTTTATATCTAGTTCTCGTTGAAATTATACATTATTTTCTTATTGGATTGGAATGTCATTGCGTGACATTTGGATTTTGCCTCTCTGCCGGCCTGACCCAAGGATTTAGTTTGCTGTGGAGCACTTATAATGGTAGTAAAAGCTGTTTAGCTGCAGTCCATTATCGGGAACCTGGGAATACTAACCCGCCTCTTCCACCACGTGGGAACCGGAGTGAGATGTTTTAGATTTGGTTTGACTTCATTTCATTCGGACTGAGCCAAGGTCATTTGGTATGTGTTTTTATTAATTTGTTTGGCGTTGTGGCGTGCGATACTGCAGGCCCCCCAAGGGGTGTTATTTTTACTAGAGAGTAGGTCGATGCCACAACTACCCTTAGTTTCATTCCTTATTGAGTTTTTATGTGACTCTTAAAACATATTTAATCTTATATTGTTTTTTTTATTATTTGAAAAGGATTGCATTAATGACAGTACTATTTTGAGTATAAGAATTACCTATTGTAATTAGAGTCCTAAGATACGTTGTACTCTACAGACACTACGGGATAATAAACTGCCACTAGAACTTAACATCTTGTATTCATTAGCTGCCCCCCGTCCTAGATTAAAGGTCTAGCGCTGACCGAGTTGTCCGAGGCATTTATTGTATTTGTGGTTGGTTCTGTGTTCTTTTAAGGTGGTATCTGGCGCCCGAGATTTTTAGTTTGTTATTTTGTTAGTATTTGTGATGCCACCAGTTAGTTTTATTTGTTATAACACAAACCCCACCCATAAAATATTTTTTTTAATTTTTTAATATTACAATACGAACTGCCAAGAAATCTGGACCAGCTTATAAAGTGCATGAAATGACCTATGACCGCTTTTACGATTTGAAAGCCTTGCAAGAAGCTTGGGGATCGAATTTCAACATGGACGAACATGGCAATCAACTAAAATGGCAGGAAATTAAAGTCCTGAAAGTTGAAAAGGATAGTCCCATGTCCTTCTTCTTTAAGACATCTTTTTCAGACACAGAATTTAAAAAGTGCTGGGTCAATAAGAGGAAGACCAGACGTACAGGAGTAGTGTCTACATCTAAAATCCCGTCCAACTTGAGCAGAGCATACACAGAGAAGATTCCTTTGTCGGATGCCAAAAAGAAAGATATACAAGAACTCGTGGATAAAAATGTCATTCCTAAGTCTTATTACGATATTTTTTACAAAAATGTTTTGTAAAACATTTTTTTATTTTGTTCTCAACTGAATTGATATTTTTTTATGATTCTAGTTTAAGAACAAAGTGCCATTAACAAACGTATCTCTATTAGTAGTAAGAAAGTACCTACTTATTATTTATAAATTATTTTAACTGTGATTTGAAAGTAAGTAAGTAAGGTATTCTGTAAGTGTTAGCTTAAAAAGTGAGACTGGCTTAGAATTATATAGAGTAAAAGATAAAGATGTTGAGTTTCAGAGCTTTTGTTAGAGGTAACTTTTTTTGCTATGATAAAAAATGTTCATGTTGATTTTGATTATTTAAGTTCTATTAATACTCCTTAATATTGTTGTTAATTACATAGCAAAAATTATATTCTTGTTACGTAGAAAAGACTTCTAATAGCAACTGTTATTACAAAAAATACAATAATTACCTAGTAAGTACTATTTAGTTGGACATAGTGAACTAAAATAGTGACTTTTTATTTTTCTTTTACCTATTCTTGTTGTTATGTAAAATAAACAACCACTTTCATTTAATTACAAAATGGTTTTATTTTCATGTTTAATCTGTTTTACCTAATGTTATAAAGCTAGTTTTCAACTTAGTGAGTTTTTAACGCCACCTGTACGTCGCATAATTTTAAGGTGCAAAGTAATATAACTCATTTTAATTTCAGATAAAGTAAAGTTATTCTAAATATGACATAAGAAAATTTCATATTACCTAAAGAAAACAGAACTAACTAAAAAAAAGAGTTTTTTTTTAAACTTTTCTGACAATAGCATTAAAAAGTAGGTCATTAAAAAGGCTCTAGAACTTTACCTATCATAATAATTATTAGTATACTCAATATCTTTAGTAAATACTCCGAAAACAGTTTTTAGTCATTTCTGAAAAAACGTTTTTTTGAATTGCCGGAGTTTTCATCTAGGGGTGCGATATTTTAGATAAGATTTTTGTTAATTTAATAATTTCTATGTCACTTACATATCAACTTTTGGGTTTATTGTTGTTTTTGATTTTGTACTTTTTATAAAGAATTATAGTATAATTACCTACTATAAATATACAACTTTGAGATTTTGGATATTTGTTTTATTTTATCCTTTTGTTTTGTCACTTATAAGCAACAAAGTCATTTTAATGCATATCTTCAAACATTGGATAGTTTTTGTTGTAAGAATGACGTATTGCGGGGAACTTTTTACTATAATAATGACTTTAAAAACGAAGTTCAGTTTTGCAAGAATATCAGAGCCCA
Organism: Arctia plantaginis; assembly: GCA_902825455.1. Lineage (NCBI taxonomy): Eukaryota > Metazoa > Arthropoda > Insecta > Lepidoptera > Erebidae > Arctia > Arctia plantaginis. The sequence goes on along the minus strand of CADEBD010000286.1, from coordinate 4,668,009 downwards.
TCAAAGGGGAAACCCAGGCTGAAGACGCAGGACGCCATCACTATGGATGAACTAGGTACAATAATGACATTTGTGAAGACTACATTTTTTTATAATTTGTTGTAGGAGAACAGTATGTTTAAGACAACACATAATTGTTTAATTTGAAAGTGAATTAATGTAAAAAGCCAATTTAATCATTTTGATTAACCGCTTTTTTATGAAATACTGAAGGTTCAAAGTTTCAAACTGCCTTCCTGTAAAATGATAATTTTTCATTATGTCCTTGTTGCAACAAGTCAGCGACAAGTCTATCACCCCTGTTTTGTTTTCTTGCTCTTGTTTTTTGCCCACTGCGCTGAGCACATGTGTAATATTAAAATAACTATTTATTTTAAACCACTCGCGTACACATTTTACCACCTACATTTCAACATTTTATAGTCTTCTTTGACACAAAAAAGCAAATAACCACTAAAAACGCCCTAAACGGTAAACCCGAAACCGCATAATCTTTTCTACAAACTCAAATTTACTCAGTCATGACAGTCATAGACTACATGGACATGTCAATAGACAACATGTCGTGGATGAAAAAAATCTTGTTAGTCATTAACAATGCTCAACAAAATAAAACGTTTTAAACTTTAACCACGACTGATTTTATTTTATGCCTTAGCATATGATTAGTTAAAATAAATGTGTTACATAAAAACCCTTAGAAATAGATTAATTAAAAAAAGGTTACCCTTGAAGAGAGTATATAATTTTAACTCTTAACACGTTGCCTTTCAGCTAGGAGTATATTCATACGTAGTACAAAGTGCCGAGCATTTTCGTGTTTTAAGCAAAAACCCTTTAAATCATTCTATGAAAAACCATGAAGGTAACATTAGGTTTGGTAAAGCTTAAGGCAATTTTGGCATGTATGGATAATCCTGCTTTGTATGTTCCTTCTACCTAAATCTGTGAAAGAAGCTTGGGGCTTCTGCAATATGTCATAAACTTTTTTAAACAGCTCTCAAGTTTCATCGTCATTAATATCTTCATTTCACAAATCATCATCAATAGCCTTTAATAGTACATTGCTGGACATAGGTCTCTCCCTAGAAATAAATACTAAATACTTCGAAAATATTTATAAAATTATTATTCGAAAATAATGATAAATTGGTGGATTAAAACCAATTTTTGTCGTAGAACCATAGCGGAAGAACGTTTTCCACCGGAGTGATACCTCACAGAAAACCTATGTTGCTTTTCACCGAGTGAACACCAACACTCTCACACTCTCCCGCAAAGGGGACTTAAAGGGTGCCAACGCACCTGTTACTCTTGAGTTGCATGTATATCATTATATTCGTGTACTTGTAAACTTAAACTTAATTAACTTTCGTGTAATAAGCTTGTACGTACGCTGGGAATCTGCATGTAAGTAAAAAATGGGCAAATATTTTGGTCTGGTGGTAAATGACCCTGACTACTAAGGCAGAGTTCGATTCGACTCAGCACAAATAATTGTGTGATGAGCACTATCATTTGTTTTCTGTATAAGTATAATTTTTCATAATAATATTATGTATTTATTTGACCTCGAGGCAGACCACCTGCCCGACGGTCAGACGACATTGTGAGGGCGATAGGAGAGCAATGGATTCGGCTGGCACAAGACCTCCAAGAGTGGCGTGATAGAGAAGAGGCCTAGGGAGAGGATAGATTCAGAAACTTAATTATGTTTATCAGCGGTTATATTACCATAGCACCGACTCTGCCTACTTTGTAAACAGTTATTATTATTTATTTTGTTAATAGCGAAGAGTAAATCCCTTAAAAAAAATACGATAAGTTATTGGTTGATGTCATCATCACATTAATAAATATCAGTTATTTCACGTGATGTGCCTGTTTCTTTCACTCTCCTTCGCTGGTCTCGAAACAGACTCATTAGGAGTAATAATAAACTATTTGCAGGATTTGCCTAAAGAAACCGAATTTCATTATACCGACCGATGTCATAATACCCGCGGCTCCACCCGCATGTACGTGAAAAGCAGCCTATGTTACTCTCAGGGGCGTATCTTGAAATTTGGCGCCTCGGGCCAATAAGTTTCGCCGCCCCAGAAGCCAAGAGAAAAACGATTAAAATTAAAAATACATTTTTTTTTAATTTCAATAAAGTCTACATTTTTTTGCGGTGAACAAATTTATTTACAAAGTCATTAATGATGATTTCGTTACTTAGATGCTTTGTTTAATCGGCTTCAATATTGAGAATCGCTAAACTATTTAAACGTTCTTCAAAAATCCGTGAGCGAAGATAATTCTTCTCTTTTCAGAACCGAAAACGATCTTTCTGTATCAGTGACAAACTGCAGTGCACAAAAAGATGCGTAGCGCAATTTCCGTGTATGGAAAAGCTTCTTTCAGATCTCTTTTTTTTAAATAGAGATTTAGCTGTTTCGAGCTCATATTTTGTTCAATCGATTTCAAAAATGTTTTAAGAGAACATATTCTTCTTGTAATTCTTCCGCAAGATCTTTCGGGTACGATTGCTGCAGATTTTTGGCGTGAAGTCGGAGATGGCTTCAGACAATATATATTTATTTTAGACAAAAATGCGTTAAGTCCGGTTACTCCGTCATATAAAATCTTGCGCCGCTTTGGTTGTCCCAACAATTGGTCGCATACAGGAAAGAAGGCATATCTATATTCAAAATGCAATCAAATATTAGTATTGAAGCCAGGGCTAATATTATAGCTTTATGTGGGCTTAATATCTGAAATGTCCAGGTAAACCCGCTTAAGTGTAAGTTATTTTGATGGACTGAGTGATGAAAATTGTGGTGTATGATTTTATTTTATAATCTCAGTATTGGGACGAAATGTCTAGTAAAAATTTTTTTTTTTGAAAAAAAAACTGTGAGACGTTGAGTGAAAAGATTTTTAACCAGTCGCTACTTGTTAACCAGTCTCATCATCATCATCAACAGCCTATAAAAGTCCACTCCTGAACATAGGCCTCTCCTTAGAATTGAGGTTTTGGCTTACTCCAGCCGCAGCGATGCTTAATGGTTGGTGAATGTGACACAAATGGTTCCAAACTAACTAGACTCCAATTACGTCGAGGTTTCGAACGACATAAAGCTACCTACTTTGCTGTGTGCTACCAGTTTATCCCGTGGACGAATTTAGTGAACTTATTTTATTTAAGATAACTGTGCGATATACCGTGCTGGTATTGTGAGTGAATGGTTTCAGTCTCATCATGTTAAGATTACTCCAGCCAGCGCGATCCCCTGATCTAAACCGTGTAGAAAACGTATGGTGTTTAGTAGCTGCATCTAGTGCATGCGTCAACGTCTTAGTGTATTATAAACAATGGAGGTCACACTTAGTATGAATAAAACTAAACGTTTTACTCAAATTAGGGGATGCGCTGGCTGTAATAGTCATAAGTTAGTTTATAATTGTAAAACAGAGGTCAAGTTTCAATCTTCTTTTCCTTGAGAAAATGAACATATTAAACTCAACCTTTATAAATAACAAGAACAAATTGTATAATCAAAATAGTTTATGAAAATAGTAAACTTAAATGTGTTTATTTTAATGTTTGGTTTCTTTTAAAGGTTGATAATAATATGAATATAATATAAAAAATAATAACTTTGTTATTAAATTACATATTATACCTTTTTTCCGTAAGCTGCAGTCAGTCATTTTAAAGTAAGAGAGTCAAAAAATATATCCTGACATGAAAACAAAAAGTAATCAGGCACTGAGGCTTGAACAGTCCCCACTCGTCATCAAGTGTGGAAGTAAGCTAATCTTATACCACTGGTTCTAAGGACTACTGTGTTGAATTTAAGTAAAAGTTAGTTGAATTGCGCTAAAACCAAAACAAAAAGCAGTGGGCCAGGGGCGGCCCAGCCGCCCCTAGACCATTGGCGCCCCGGGCCATGGCCCGGATGGCCCTAGGGTAAATACGCCCCTGGTTACTCTCTGATAATGTAGCTTTCCATTGGTGAAAGAATTTTTAAAATCGGTTTTGTGGTTTAGACGTGAAAGCGTAAGAAATAAACAAACAAACTCATTTTCACATTTATAATAAAAGTATGGATTAAACAATAATTAACATTGTTTCTGTTTTGAAGAGGTTTGGTGAGTGCGAGTAATCGCTCTCTCTTTGTTGTTTAGTAGACTTCTAAGTAACTTACACGTGTTATTTTGAAAAAAGGATCCTCGAAATGTAAACCATCCTGAAAAGATGAGACGTTTAAAAGACTGCGGTCCCACAACATTGTTCTGTGTTTGGTTACATGGTTACACTTACGTTACTTACGACAGACTGATAATGTGTCCGATACTGTAGTCTGTAAGAGTAATTAAAGCATTAGAAATAATTCTCTAATTCAAGTACTGAACAAATTTTCTCCCTTAAATATTTTTAGAAACCCATGAAATATAAAACACAGTTTTCGAGTGTCATCAAAACTGTAAGTCTGGCAAGTGGCAACACTTTTGACAACTTCACTTCTCAATTCTCATTTCTCAACATCTTCAAATTGGATGAAATAATTTTCCTGATTTTCTACAACAAATCTTTCGTAGGCATCGGTAGTCTATTTAGTCGGACAGTCGCCGTTCAGACCTCGTACCGATTGCCAACTACAAACACGTACTCTTCAAAATATTGTAATAATTAATTGAGATCTTGGTGTTTTATATTAGCTAGGTTGTTTTTTTAGTCAAAATGTCTCAGGCACGATTTACATCTTGTATTCCGCTTCCATTGGATCAGAAAAAACTAGTAAACGTAATAGAAAAGGCTAAAGACTGGGCTTTGATGCACGGAGTCGGTATGCGGGACAGAAAACACTTCAACAAAGATGTGATTCAGGTACTTAATATATCGTTTAATTTATGTTAAAATCTTTTTCTAAACGTTGCTAATTAAATGGTTACAAACCATTTAATTAGCAACATTTAGAAAAATATTTTATTTCGTTTTCAATTATTACAAAAGAAACATAATTTAATTCTGTTAGTGTTACATATAGGCTCCTTTACTTATGAACTGATTACTAAAGTGTTTTTTTATTTGGTACTGTGTCGGTTTAATGGGAAGAACCAATTAATAATATATATAATAATATATCTCACACATCTCACACACGGCCGTCTGATCTCAAACTAGGCAGAGCCTGTACTATGGTAACCAGACCGCTGATAAACATACTTATATATTTTTAAATACATACATATTATAGATAAATTACACCCAGACAGAACAAATGACCGTGCTCATCACACAATATTTGTTCTGGGTGGGAATCGAACCCATGACCTCCGGCTCAGCAGTCAGGGTCACTAATCACTAGACCAACAGGCCCGTCAAAATTAATAATTAATTCCTTATTTAGTTGTTTTTAAGAAGTTAAGAACCCCTCAAATCAAAACTAATTGGTCTAAGCTGAAGTATTTTTAAGATGGTAACAGTAAAACATAATTATTAAAAAGAAGTTTGTAAAAAAGAAGTTTTTTTTTGTTATACAAATTATTAGCTAACATTTTAGCAATACAATTTATTTACCATTTAGCAAGAGTTATAGATATATAGCAAGTTTAATTGTGGTTTAAGTTCAAAATGTAATGTTTTAAGATAAGAAAGGAAGTTTAATAAAAAATGTTTGATCAACCAATGGAACACGCATAATTATGACCACATCTAAATGTTAAAAATAACTTGTGGAACTGACCCTGCTAAAATATAAGTTAATTATAATAATTAGCAGTGCTTTAGTTTTTGCTTCATCACTGGCCGAGCCTTCTCTCTCTCTTTCGAGTGAGTAAAGGTTATACTGCAGAAGCTTGCTTTAACAGACTTAACAAATCTTTCATCTATTATTTGTGAAATATGAGGCTTTAATGCTTTGCCAGAAATTTTTATTAGCTATTACAGAGAGTAATTAAGCACAACATTATATGTTACGTCACATCCCTCCAAAAGTGACTACTCACAGCAAAGATCTCATACCTGACTTACCTCTAAGGGATCTTTGATTTCAAAATTGTCATCATCTTTATTCCCTTCTTCTAACTGTGTTTAGTATGGGTATGTGCACTGTGTAACATCGCAAGGGCATATTTCTGTTATGCCTGATCACTTTACTGACACTAAATGTCTTTGGACAGGCTACTAGGACAGGGAGATAAACATGTCAGATGTCAATATTGTATGTACACTTACTAACAAAAACTTTGATTACGTGATTCAGGAACTTATCTCAGAAAATACAGATCTCAGCAATTGGCCTAAATGTAAAACTTACTAGAAAATAATTAACTTTAAAAAGAGTATGCACCTATTCTGAGATTAATTGTAATTTTTCATCGAATGGGACCAAAAGGGATGACTTCAAATTCAAAAGGAATTATCTAAGTTGGTTTAAAAATGATGGAGTTCGGAGGAAACACATTAAAAAAAACACAGCTGAATTGAGCCCTCCTTTTTTTCGTACTCGGTTAAAAAAGTGCTTGTCTTTTAATGATACAGCATTGAATTTTATTAGTTCGGATTATAATCAGAATTAAATAGTTATTAAATGAAAAACTTTGACATAAATTTTTGTAGTGGTTTTTAGCCTCTGGTCTCTTGTATAACATAGGATATTTTGAGGTACGACATAATCGCTTTTGGTTTTATTTAGTGGTACTCTTTAAATCTTACAAAATACAACAGCTTAGATAAAATTTTGTTACCAGATCGCACCATTTGCTCTGCTGCCGTCCCCATTCCCTAGGGCTGAGTTTGAAAAAGCTGTTGAATTGCAACCTGTATTGAATGAGCTTATGCATAAGGTAAGATTATTTAATGAAGTATAAATGCAAATTTGCAAAAAAATAAACTTAAAAAAGACAACTTCTGCATTAGGAATATATATCCTGTGTTGCGAAGGACTTTACAAACCTACATGAAACAGACACAAAGAACACCTAGACTCAGAAAAACAATTTGTGGATCACACAAAATGTCGTCAAGTGTGAAGTTTGAACCCACAACACTCGGTGTAGGAGGAAGCGGCGTGGCGACCGCTTAAACCACTACGCCATCCGTGCAGTCAGTTCTTAGTCTTTTAACAACTTTGTTCTCGTTACTTTCATATCAAACAGCAGGCTCTTTTACTGCCATTCTGATCCTTAAGCCATGTTTGACACTCTAACGCTTTTTATAAATAAATTGTGAACCAATAACATAGGCGTTTAAATAAAAGTATTCAGGCACAAAGAAAATCCTGTAGATCAGGACTAGAATGCTTGTCGCAGTGTTTGTTTGCAAATTCTTTCATACAAGTACTAACGGTATGTTATTGTAATATAACTATGTCAAGTGCAATGTGAAGTTTTTATTCTACACGACTGCGCTAGAAGGACGGTTATGTTTTTCGAGTCTGTGTGTGTATGTCTTTATCACGCTGTGTGTGTGTGTCTGAGTATGTCTTTGTCACGCTCTGTAGCCTAAGCGGCACGATGAATTTTGGCGTTTGAGGTGTCGTGAGACTGACACAGGGTAAAGTTAAAGCTAACCGGGTTTTTTTTTTCAATAATTAGTTTTAATTCAAAATGTTTAGGTGGCGCACGACGACGAGTTTTTAATGGGTACACTTCAAAATGCCTTACAAGTAGACGAGTTCACCGCCAACCTCTATGATATCTGGATGAAGGTTCGAAACGAAGAAATCAGACAGGTAAACATAATATTACTAGATATGAACAGAATCTGGGTGTAATTGTTTTATTTTAAACATTTAGCCACTCTTTGTATCAATATACACATGCACACCTAATGCGGCGAAGAAACCAGTAAGTATTTTTACAGAATGTGGCGTTAGTATTCACTTGGTAAAACCATCATGCGAGAACAAACTTGCATAAGTGATATACTACATTTAAATACATAGCGGTTTTATATATACCCATCCTGTCAATATATTTACAATTATACACTAAAATTATTCACTATTTTGTTTGATTGATTCTTAATCACAATATATGTATTATATTAGTTTGCATTTTGATTGTCTAAGTTCTATGTTGTACCTAAGTTTATGTAATAGCTATTTCAGCTCATAACAACACCCACATTCTGCTCTGTCGTCTACATAATTCATTGCAGACGCAATATCTTCTCAAAATTCAAATCCGAAGTTAGAGCAGTATCAATATTGTGTATGCATGGTCATATTGTTCTGCATCATGTAACCGAACTGATGGATCAGTCAAGTGCTGTTCGACACTCAATACAATGCGTGTCCACAACAAATGACTGATTCTAATGGCTAAATTAATCTTCATTTATGTCATCGCCGCACGTGTATGTAAAATATGCCATGTGGCATAGCCAATATCGCTAGGGATGCTGCGCTCCGACATCATGCTGGAGTCTCGATGCCCGCACACGGAGAACCAATGCGCTAAACATGCTCCTTACTGCTCCTGGAAACAAGTGGAAATCAACAGCATCGCATCAGGATTCGGACACATGGGCCCCAAGACGAGGGAAATTCAGAGGTAGAAGATGTACAGAGTGCGTTTATGAAACTCATTCACACATTCAAATAAAATTTGTTTGTTACGGCTGTGATTATTAGCATAGCAAAGCATTTAGTGTTAGTTCTACACTGACTGGTAAATTATATTCAAAGCTATAAAAGTGCTTTTTGTCTTGTGCTTCGACTTAAACTTACTTAGACGGCAATGAAATGCTAAGAAACTTTTACAATAGCGAAGTATTATATAATAAATGATGTTATATATGTACGATATAGAAATTGACTTGCTTCCTATTATCCTTACTGTACTACTGTGTACCTTTTGCAGGGTATATCTTTGATTACCAGCCTAAAAATATCGTCAGTAGCTTGATAAGTAAATAAGTTTACTCTATGTCTTATCTGTATTAATAAAACTTATAAAAATGTTGAACTATAACACTATATTTTACAAAATGTCAGAGACATAGATTATTCGATCTCCGACTTTATAAAAAGAAATGAATTCTTTATTGTTGCGAGCATTTGTTTAATATTCGTATTCATATACTAATTATTGGTAGGTACACGTAAATACCGAAACGAAAACAAGACACAAAAACCATTCGGCCAATTAGTGAATGTGTGGGTGAGATTTCAATTATGTAACTCTAAGTAACATTGAAGAATCGGGCGACGCGTTCAGTTATGCCTGACCTAGGTATTAATAGACAAAGAGACGTTACTAGAAATGTTTTTTTTTCAATATTTACCTGAATGGTAGCGATTCTGTTGGACATTTAAAAATGCCAGGATTAGTATTCGTAATTAGTGATTTACCATTTTACTCAATGTATGTAAATCTGGTATGCGGGCCTAGCTCCAGATAACACGAGAGGATTTTATCATCACTATTACTTTTTCCAAAATTTAGACAACTTTTTAGTGGGTAAAAAATTCAATTCCCGAGAGGCAGTACAAAATGCCTTTGAAGAGTTTGTTGCCTCCCGTCCAGCTGATTTTTACAAGAAGGGCATCAATAAACTGCCAATGCGTTGGCAAAGATGCGTCGATTGCATGGGTGATTACTTCGAATAACAGAAATAAAAAAGTTTGAAAAAATAAGTACTTTCACTTATTGCATACAAAACGGCAATTTCATAGGTAAAGACCTAATAGAATCGACACCATTATTAGTTGTCAACAGACCTTTTTATTTGCTGTACCATAAACAAGTCGAAGCATAATGTGTTGTTTTAACTTTATATTTGTTGTTTTTATCAGTCAATGACAACATTTCTAGTAAGGTTTACTTTAAGACTAACAAGCTAACTCATTTCGTAGTTGACAATACATACCATAGTAGTATGTATATTATTGTTTAATAAAAACAGTTATGACTGTTCTTAGTGATGAATGTTTAATTCTGAATGTCTTGTTTGTCTAATAACATGTTCTAATACCTTTAATATTTGTTTGTATTTTGCATTGTCATGGTTATAATTCGTTCGTATTAGATAATGTATGCAGGCCATGAGGATTGCTGTATTGTAAAATTTGTAATAATATATGTCGCCTGTAGCTTATCTAAATTGTATGAACAGTAAATGCATGTTTTTTTAATGAACAATGTAATTTACGGACAACTGGACGTGTTGCCCGCCCTAAGCTAATACCCGTAATGCGACTTAATTTCTTAATGAATAACGAATATAAGGGACTGATGTGTTGTTGTTTATTAATAGAACTAATGTTAGTTGTGAGAAACCAATGTTTAGAATTGTTGAATGCAATATACATGACAGTCTTTTATTGTCTTAGAGATAAGATTTTATTGATTTACTTGATTATAATTTGCTTCCTTCTTTAGCAGTAGACAATTTATTTGTATAATTTTATTAGATTTATTGTTTAAGATTATGATTGGTAATTTGAAAAACTTTTTTAGTTTAATTAGTATTATTAACAAATAGAAGAAAGTTTCGAGTAAATTAGAAATTATGAGGTCTTTATTATGGTTTTAGATACTTAGTGCAACATTTCATAATCTTGTGCCACATCTCAAATATAGGAGTGTGGTAGTTTATGCATTTTCACTCATTCTAATTCCTTTGCTTTCGTAAATAGCATAAAGCTTATACCCATTTTTATTATATTAGTAGTATTTTTTGCAATAAAAACGAATAAAATGTAATCAAAGAAGTGAAATAATAAACTCTATTTTAGTGCTTAACGATCTCCCATAATTATTTCATGTAAAGAGAACGAGAAAATAATATATAAGTATATGCAAACAGTGTTTCGTAGACATCATCACATAAGCCAATGTTTTTCAAATTACCGAAAAATATTGCTGTACTTAGATGGTTGATTTTGCATTGTACAGCTAGCTGTAAATAGGCTGCTCTTTGCACGGCAGTAACGCATGTGCACAAAATAATACTAATGTAATGAAGTGTATGTAGTTAATCGGCTATCAATAGAGCTCAATGAAACGACAGCAGACTGGTTTTTGTTTAAAAAATATACTGCGGAAATGTTGAAGGATGCCAATGCCCAATACACTGTAAACCGTCATAAGTATGTTTTTGATGTGGAACGTCTTAATTCTCGTTTTTCTGGCATCTGTGCGTCGTGAAAAGAGCACTATACACATTGCACCAATGTACTGGGTCAGCCTATTGGGCCAACGAGTAAAGGCCCACTTGGCGCTATATTGGTAGTTGGCGACAACACTGGCCGGCCAACCGATTAGTGTCCGTTTTTCTTTATAGATATTATAAACCAGCTTTTTTATTAGGTAAATATTTAATCAGATACGTTTAATAAGGTTCAATTATTATTATTCTAAAAATACTTACGCCTATACAGCCAATATAAATTGAAAAATTACCATACGAAATTATGACGCTACGTCATTACGTACTTTTTTTACATTAGTCTAAATCATACTGATTTCGGGAAACAAATTACGATTAATTTAAGCGTACTTACATTTAACTACCTACTTTAGAAAACGTTTGTATATGAATTATCAAATAACTTCTTCATGTTTAGTACCTTTTAATTATCATATTAGAATTAAATTCCAAGATAAAGTACTTCTCGGTTGAAGTAGATTTTTCAAAAGGTCATAACTTTTGTTCTTGTATATTTTTTTCATTAAAATAATTGTTTTACGTTACGTAAAATCATTTTAATAAGACTTATTTTTATTTTTAAACTGGAGTGCTTCTAAGAATAGTTTTAAACAATTTTATTTTATTTCAAACCTTTACTTTTGCTGTACTTTTACGTCAATACTGTTTTTATGTTTTCTCTGAAGTTTCATAATAATGCACCTATTTGCCTCGCGTGACTAACTACTTTCCCGTTTCCCGTATTATCAATTGTATTTCTAACTTCCCAACTATCGAGTTGATTCATACTAACAACAATGATGCGATACGTGGCATTAAAATGACGTACACTCTGGAGGTCTTACCACCAGCACGTGGTAATGACATACCTAACCGTAGAACAAACTGGAATAGTTCACATCGAAACTAATTACTTATTATCGTAATTGTGTCTTGCAAAAAATACATATCAGCTAAGTTTCCGTTTAAACGTTGTAGTTTTTATCAGTAGAGAAGGAATTTGAATATTTTACCACTATCACTGAAGAGAGAGAAGAGAAATTCACATCAGTCAGTGATGTTAAGTATTGTATTTTCTCAATAAGTAGTTATCAAGACAACTCCGAAATAATTCAGCATTTTTTTTCGATTTCATTTTAGTACAAATATTATTTTTGCGGAATTTATAATAAAAGCCAACTTATTTCTTTTACAGACTTTATATATTTAGTCAGTGATTGCATTATCGGTTTTTTAAAGTTATAAGAGGCTAATAATATACGTAAAACATAGAATCATCAAAATCGGTTCACGTAGTCAAAAGTTCTGAGGTAACACCATACAAAAAAAAAATACAGTCGAATTGAGAACCTCCTCCTTTTTTTGAAGTCGGTTAAATATCTATATAAATATGTATGCATTGCATATATGGATATTTATTTTGGGTCTGGTGTAGAGAGTGGTATAGCTGTTTTTGTCAGGCCAAACTATAACAGTATGCGTAAAAGGATTTGGTGTCCCTCTTAACTACATGTTGTAGCGTACTGTGTGTAGTAGCACTAATACATCGATAATGAGTCGTAAGAAAACAATGGTATTGAAAAATGTTTGATCGTAAATGTTTATTAACAACAAGTCTAAGTCTCACGACTTGACATCTAAACAAATATCAATGGTAGTGATCGATACTTGGACAATAAGAGAACCAACTATTTTCCTAAAGATATTATCGCGTACCGGTTAAACTTTAACGTCCTTCTTTCTCTATTTAATCATCAAAGAAACCACTGTTTCTTAACTGTACACCGTGTATAGATGAATATATAATGAGGCTCCATAATAGTTGAAAGCGTTCAATGTTTTTTAAAAGAGTACCACAGATTAAAACGACCATAATTATAATAGGTCTTTATCTATAAAGTTGGAAATTTTTAAAACCTGCATTTTCAGAGTAAATTATCTATGAATTGGCGGGCAATTCTAAATTCAAATAAATTTTAATGAAAAGCCGTTATTTTAATTTAAAATCCAGTCATTTGTTTTAGATAGTGTTTTGTTTTTGTGAAATTGTTGTACTTTTTGGCGCCATGGATACACTAAATATTCGAACAATCTTCGAATATGAGTTCCTACGTGGAAATACCGTTGCACAAACAACACGAAACATTAACGCCGTGTACGGGCCTAACACTGCTTGCATAAACAAACACTGTCCATTGTTGGTTCAATCGTTTTAGATCTAGAAATTTTGAGTTGAAGAACGAGGCTCGCGGTCGGATGGTAACTGTAGTCGACAACGACGAATAGCACCGGGCACGTTCCAGCCTGCAGATATTAAAATTTCAAAATAAAAAAAACTCATTTTATAGATCTCAATTAGCCCTTTCGACCAACGTTAATTAATTTATAAGCCCGTTTTTCGTTTTCCCAGGAAAAATTGAAATATAATTTTCAATTTTCCTCGGTGCCCGGTACGAATAGCAGGCGATAGTGGAAACGGATGCAACTCGATCTACTGCTCAGCTTGTTACGGGCTTTGGAGTTAGTGTCAAAACAACATTGAAGCACTTGCGTCAAATCGAAAAAAAAAAGCTAGATAAGTGGGTGTCGCACGAACTAAGCGACCACAGCGAGCAATCGGCATAGAAACCGGGGAATTCTGAATCGAATTATTATCTGCGATGAAAAATGGATCCTGTGCGACAACTGTAAGCGTTCGTCTTAGAGGGTGGACCGGGGTACGACAACTAATCAGTGCGCTGAAAGAAAGATAACCCATAGGAAGATGGTGGTGACTTTCTGGTGGACCAGTGCCGGACTTGTACATCACAGCTTCTTACCGAAACACGGAAGATGTATATTGCCAAGAATTGCAAACAATGATGGAGAAGCTCACAATTCAATAACCACGGCTGGTGAATCGCTCTTCCCCATTGCTTCGCCACGACAACGCGTGAGCTCACACTTCACGACAGCCCATCGCAAAGCTGCAAGAGTTACAGCTGGAAGCTCTCCGTCACCCACCGTACTCGCTGGACCTTGACCCAACAGATTTCTACTTTTTTCTAAATTTGTCAAATTTGTCAAATTTTTCAAAAAAATTCAACACCCAAGAGGCAGTACGAAACGCTTTCGCTGAGTTTATCGCCTCCCGTAAAGCAGACTACTACAGCAAAGAGATAAACAAATTGCTATTGAAAAGACAAAATTGATGTGACATTATAGATATTTTGGGCCGTAATTTTATTAACTAAAATAAAAAATAAAAATAAAATATATTTGTAAGTTACCATACAAATCTCCAACTACATAGGCAGAACTAATATTATAGTCCCACTTTATATTGTCTAGGTGTTTGTGGTTGCACTCTTTCGAAATGACCGATTTTATTCATTTTTTGGATAATTGGTAGGTATGAGAATAGGTCGAAAGTATTTTTCACCGTCCTACTACCCAGTTTTAAACGCGATTTTGGTTAAATGGCGTTTGTCGGGGCAGCCACTATTATTATATCATACCATTGTATTAAACTCGGATTGATCAATTTTATTTATATGTAGGATATTTCCAACAGGAAGCGGTTACCTCAATTATTAAGAAAAATTGAAACTGTAATTCTTACTGTTTTTCAAATATCCTAGATATATTAAGTTAACAACAGAACAGTTTAATTAGACTGACCTTTAAAAAAAATGTACCTTCAAACTGACTTGTGGTGAAAAGTATTTAGTACTAAATACCTATTTTTAAGTCTAGATATATTTTGTAATTAGGTGATGGTGCAGACAGAAGAGGAATTATGTATATTATATAACTCTTTCTACGAACAATGCGTTGGACAGAATTTCACATAGTTCATTAATTACAGTCACTCAGCTTGGGCCTGTTCCGCTCGGACTACCTGATGCAGCAAGCTGACAAGTATAAAATCAAGCAAGTGGAGTTTAACACGATCGCCACAAGTTTTGGCGCGATATCGTCGCGTCTACCCGCAATGACTCGGTACCGACACGTTTGATGCACACCTTGGCCATTATTTGGATACAAGATAGAATTTTAAAAAAGTTTGCAAATGTCAAACTGGCTTTTTTTTTTAATTCGTGTTTTTTTAAACTAGTATCCAGGTAACTGGCCCAGGTAACAATATTCAGTCAACATCTCTCATGTGACTGCTGTCTTTTCGTCTGCACGCCCCATCTTTCTTTTAAGTTTCAATCACTGCACTTTGCGCTTTGCTTTCATTCTGGTGGCTGAATAAGAAGGCATGTTTTGAAGTACCGCTTCTTAGATATGTAAGATGTTTACATGTATTTTTTTTTATCGAGTCGGTAAGCATTATTAATTGTTTTAGTTATTAGACAGTTGATGCGTGCATGTATTGGTATTGGGAGCTTTAGATCGCTTTGGTAGCACGATCACTTGAGAGATGTTACCTGTCCACGCCTGCATTGTCGGTGTTAAATTTGATCAAAAACCTGATATATTTTTGTGTGTAATACATGTGTTTTTCTGTCCAATCATTGCTGGGTATGGCTTAGGGTATACATCTTTCAAAGAAAGTAATTGAGCTTAGTTTTTTTTTTCATATACATATAGGTACCATAGTCATTTACTTCAGTTCTTTATTTTTTTGAAGTATAATCATTTCTCGAACTTGGCCCCGTATACATCTATTAATGGTATCATATAACTAGGCGAGTACTTTTTAAGATATCTTCATGGTTAATAGAAAATATGTATCTCTGTAGGCTTCTAATAATCTGGAACTACACATAATATCTAATTCTAATATTTTTCTCTCAGTGTCTGATGGCCAGGGCGCCGCTAATAGTTGAGTTGAATACAAATATTATTCCCCTAAACAAACAATCATGTCACTCGAAATAAAGACAATCATTAGTAATGAGTGACGATCAAAACTCTTTCTCTTTTGAATATCTGCACGAGAGGAGAATGTGACCCTGCAATAGAGTTACAGGTATTGATGCCGCCACCATCAACTCATGTAGGTCATCTGAAGAACCATTGTTACGATTCAAATTTACAGATTCTATCTTATTAGAATGTGTTCACAGAACTCGGCTCCTTCGTTCCAACGAGAACTAAATTTTCGCAGCCCTGAAGTGTTTTCTCTCCTGTCCATTTCTCAGTATTTTAAAATTAGAACTAGTTTCTTACTCGTGTACTTCAATCTTTGGAACAAATATTGTTTTCCAGGATTTAGGATATTTCTTTTCCTCTTTTGTTCTTAGTATAAGATTTCGTGATGATATTTATCAAAAATTTCACGATGTAGGTGAGTCCTTAATGTGTGTTAACGTAAAAAACAAACTCATACAATAATATCATCTTAATGTTGTCTTCCTATCCCCCATTACTTTCATAATTGGCACTTCGCCACGCCCACCACCTCCACACGCTTTCAAGACACTTTTTGCCTAGATTTTTGTGAAACAAATTATTTTGAGGTTTGAAGATGGTATTGTGCCGGAAATTACGGTATTGACCCCTGTGGTATTACCAATCAATGCGATCTTCAAACCTTTACCTCAATAGTCGACAAGGCCTTTATGACTCCTGAGCTGCAGGCGATCATGGGCGATGGTAGTCACTTTTGATCAAGTGACCAGTTTTCTATTCCTTTATAATAAAAATAAATAAATAAAAACCCCTCGGGAAGAGTACTCTGTCCTTGCCTTAAAACATATTGATCGGTTGAGTATCGCGTGACAGCGTCAAACAAATAAGTTCACATTCTAATCTGTACATATAACAATACATGCCCTGAATAACTAACTGATTCATCAACGCAGAATCCAATTTCAGCAGCTGATGCTTTCTCGTGTTGTAAGCGCCCACTAAGATTTTTTTTGGCAATTTTACCTTTAAGGGGGTAACATAAGGGATGACCGGTTGTATGGAAGTTCGTCCTTTTCAAAGTTAGAAACACGAAATAAGAAAAAAGCCGCAGGTAATAGCTTGTTTATATTATGAGCCATTATTTGACTCCTTGCTAAATTACCGACATTAAGTACTTTAAACACACTAATAACGAAATTGAGTTTCAAGTTTCCGCTTTATCTCTTAATTGTAAAGTTATTAAGATAAGAGAACTGAGTGTCGACTGTGTTTATATATTTTACTACCTAATCTAATAGTACACAGTGCGATACCCACGGGATCGATAGGGGTGGTGACACTACGTATTCTTCATTCGTCACCACATGGGCAACATTAATAAAGTGCTGCCTACGAGTACTGTTACACTCTTTCATAACCGATATTTTTCTCATTCCAAAACATTACGCCAGATAATAAACGAATAACCTTCGATAGTCATTTCGTTTTGGCGCAACCAGTCGTTTCACAACCATTGGTATGTTTGAATGTCAGTTAGTTTTTGCTACTCAACCGATCTTCGTGCAATATTTTTGTTTAAAGTCTGAATTTTAAGTGACCAATAGAGCATATTATAACATAGTATATTCCTAATTGGAACCTGTAATTTTAAAAACATTGCAAGTCTGTGTCATCAACTTATGTTGTTAACAAAATACAAAAAAACTGGACGGAACGGAGATAAAGAAAATTTAAGTTTAGCTGTTCGCTGGTTTTGTACAAGGATTACCTAATATTTAATTGACTGGGTATCGATATTGTCATGTCATCAGGTGTCTGGAGATGCGAAGGCAGTCGAAGCTTTACTTGCTTTTTATCAATTTACACCTTAAAAAACCATGGCTTTTTTTATTCTCAATTTATACTACATCAATGTAATAACCAATTTAATTATCTACTTTTATATCAAGATTCAAGACACAGCATCAGATGAGCATAACTATACCAATTTATTGTGAAATGAATTCAGATTTTCGTTAGTAAACGTTAAAATGATGCGTCTTTTAGAAATAGTATAATTTGAAATAAGAAAGTGCACTTATATGTACTAATAACACGTCTTCAAAACAATTGTTTTGACCACGGACAACCCCTATTGTAAGCATGATTCGTCATGGCCTCTGCGACTTATTTCATGGCCGCTGTGTCCAAAAATATGTAATCAATTTGGCTGTTATAACTCTCCGTAAACGTAGAAAATACGTAAGTGATTTCAAGAAGGACTAAAACTAACATAAATCAGTCATTATGTATGTATACTAAAGTTAGTTTTCATCAGTAGTGTTATATAATGGCAGAATTTATTTCCATTTGCTTTCATTTCATTACTTATAGTACCACATGTAGTGTTGGGAGTATGTACATAGAGTTTGGCTTTTGTATTGTCCATTGTGATGTCCTTATTGTATGTTAGTTATTTGCTTGTAGATTTAGTATTTTTATTTGCCTTTTTTCTTTACCAATATAAATCGTTTCTCTTAAAGGTTCGTCATTTAAAACTATTAACCGGGTTTAAAAATCAATCGATAGGTTCTGAAATAACCGATTATTTTACTCGAATACAGTGAAATCACTAATGAGATTTTGGAGTAACGAAAATGATTGGTAAAAAAAATGCAGAATAAATGAAATATAGATCTATATATACGAGTTGTTTTTTAAATGAACTGTAATTTACTAGCTTCTGGATTATGCGATACCTACGAGTATTTCGATAAGATAATCTGTATAAGATAAATTTATAATGTTTCGGTAAAATACAGTTCTTTGAATCGTTACTTTGGTGTGACCAGCGAAATTGTGCTACACTCGTTGTAACGTTATGATCAAGATAAGATATGGCCTCGCTAAAGTTTCATAGTAACCTTTTTTAATCTTTCTTCAGAATACAACGTCCTGAATGACATTTGAAAGAAAGGAATACTATTCCTGACTTCTGATCCAAAGGTCATGGATTCGATTCTCACCCAGGACAAAAAATGTTTAATGGCACAATTATTTCATGTGTCTCTGAATGTAATGTAATAGTAAAATACATGTACTTATAAATATAAAAGTAGCACCACTGGGTGAAAAGTTAAAAAGTAATAGGTTGTCTGATATGCACATGTCATGCGCAGGGATGAGGCAAATCTGGTCAAAAAAGTGTTAGGTTTGGCAGTTGAAGGATACAAGAGAAGGGGAAGATCAAAGAAAAGATGGATGAACTGTGTGAGTGAGAATATAGCTAGGAAGGGAGTAACCAGTGAGATGACGAATGATAGAGTAGAATGGAAGATTCATATTTACTGTGCCGACTCCAAATAAAAATTGGGATAAGGGTAGGCAGATGATGATGACATATAAGTATGTTCATCCGTTATCCGTGTGTTGACGTATTAAGAATACGGAGTGTCACCACACCTATTCATCTCGTGTCGTTAGAGCCGACTAAGCGTGCAAACCACGCTGGACAGCAGCACTGCATAGACAAGGAAATGATGGTGATGAAGTATGTTCATCAACAGTGTGGTTCTGCCTAGCTTGGGTTCAGGCGGTGTGTGAGATGTAATAATAATAAAATAAAATTTTGGACATCGAACAAAACTCCATCTAGTTTCAAACTAAGCAGAGCTTGTATTATGAAAACTAGAATGACTGATAGAATACTTTTTTTTAAATACATATATTTATACATAGAAAACACCCAAACTTCGAAACAAATATTTGCAGATCATACAAATATTTGGTTCGACCCGGAATCGAACCCGAGACCTCAACACAGCAGTTGCATACGCTGCCACTGCACCACCGAGGCAGTCAAAGATGTCAGATATCTCAATTATTACTGTCTAAGGCTTGAATACATAGTAATCATATATTCTTTATCTATGACGAATCAATTTCGCTTGTTACGTCAAGGCTAAGCATGATCTTTCATATTTTATGTAACAATTCCTGCAATGTCGTCATCCATTCAATGACTTGTGAAAAACAGTTACTTTGGGAAAAGATGGCGTCACACGGATCTGTTTTATATGTAGTTTTAATGTTATTTGCTCGTTTTCAGCTATATTCTGCGACAGCTGGGACATGGCGATCTAGTTAAAAATGTAAGTAGATTTACCCTTTTTTTTTCCGTGCGGAAATCCCCTCGGATACCACCTGTCGGTGGCATGTCGGACTCGAATCGACTAAAACCGCACGCCGTCTCGGGTACTAATAGCCGGGGAACCAGGTATACCCTAGAAAGGAAGTCCCTGGTGCCCCGACATACCTCGGATCATCTACAGACGAGTAGACGACCCCCACCTCCCCCCCCCCCGAAGTAGATTTACCCTAGAATTTGTAAATAGTATCCATATCATTAGAGCATAAATATTTTCTAGAAATATCAACCTGGAGTATAACCAATTTAATTAAGGAACAAAGCTTGAAATCGGTGTACAAATGATCAGTCAAAAATCTGTTAAAAATGAGTTACGGGTTCAAGTGGGTGACTCACGTACACGTTATTTTTAATATAACCACACCCGTACACCGGTGTGGTTGTATTTTAGGGTCGTCGAGGTTGATAGGGATTTCATTTCTAGGAAACACCTAAGGTCCCCCGAAAATATTCGCATGAGAGCTACAAAACAACATACTCATTGAAATTGGTGGAAATAACTTAATACTATTATAAAGTAAGTTTGGATGGATGGTTGTTATGACTCAATCACACTGGAACGGCTAAACGGATCTGAATGAAGTTTTGTGCAAAGTTAGATTCTATAATAAGGAAATCATATGAGCAGGTAATAACGAGTCATGCAGTCGTGACTCCTGAGTAGAAGAAGTAAAATATCTTCAGGTGACCCGTCTTGTAGTTTAGCATTTATATAATAACAACTACCCACTGCATCATCTCTACTACATTAAAGCGGACAGAGCCGCTGGAAAAAGGTAGTTTACAATATATTGGTTAGAAATGGACCCCCACAACTATAAACTCCTTTCACAAAATTTTTCATAGTCCATTTTTAAGGTTATTCAACCAATGAACCAAATCGTTGTATAAAATTACAGTTCCGGAATTATTTTTTCAGATGCCCGAAAACCATGCTCTGTCGGGCTTGTGCGCCGGTATCATATCTGCCTATGACTTGTTCGGCGTGCCTTCAGCAGTGGTATTGTTCGTCGTAGAAGAGGTCTCGTACAACATTTGTGATCAGAGGTTCCATGAGTTTGAAATATCTGAGAAACGACCGGACATCATGGTGAGGTCCTAGACTATATTCTAATTTATTCAATCGCATGTAACCTATATACCTGTGTACCTTGACTGCACGGATGGCATAGTGGTTTAAGCAGTCGCCACGCCGCTTCCTACTGCGACGACACTTTGTGTGATCCAAAAATTGTTAGTCTGAGTTTGGGTGTTCTTTGTGTCCGTTTCATGTATGTTTGTAAAGTCCCCCGCGACACAGGATATGTTCCTAATGCGGGAGTTGTCTTTAAAAAAACAAACTGTTGTAGCATCATCTCATAGCGTATGCGAGCGATTCAATAAACTTTCATATGAGCCCCACTTTTCAGAATTTTGATATGCCTTTCTTCTGAACATGATCATTCATTTGATCCTGGTATGTTCTATTTGTTCGGCCTCTACCAGTCTAACCATTGACGTTTTCCTAATATACACGTTTTGTTATCATTCGTTCCGCAATCATTCTTTCCACATGGCCAAACCACACCATCAGTCATCTTGATGCGATGTTTAACATTAAAAGTAAACATATTTTTTACATATTGGATATGACGCTTAGTCGTGTTTAAAGCCACATAATGACTAAATGATAAGTTATTTAGTACGAGGTTTGTAGATTTTCGGCCACGCTCGCACTTGTCACTGATAACTTTGACACTACGACGACTTTATACAATTCACGTCTAATAGGCTCTTAGGGGGTAGTCAGAGATGTATCACTTACGTAATACGAGGCAAGCTTGTTACCGTCGACCGCACACTTTAGGACTTAATGAGAAAATTGGGAATATAACTCCGTTGACAATCTCGCGGAATTTACATCTTGTCTAAGTACTATTTGTTCAATAATAGAAATAGAGGAAAACAAGGGAGTTGAGGCTTTCTATATCTTGGGAGACTATAATGCACACCCGAGTGAGTTGTTTTATAATGAAATGATGAATTTCTGTGTGGATCAAAGATGGACTTGTATAGATATAAACATGTGTGACAGTAGTACATACACCTTTATGAGTGAGTCGCATGGCTGTAGCAGATGGTTGGACCACTGCATTGTCACTGAGTCTGCACTACAATCAATCGTTAATGTAAAGGTACAATATGACATGTATTGGTCCGACCATTTTCCGATTGTGGTAGAATGTGACCTACGTAAGCTCAAGCCAAAATGTATAAATAAACCAAATGAAAGATGTGTAAATCGTGTTATCTGGGGTGAGCGATCCTCAGAGCAAATAAGCGAGTACCATGATCTCTGTCACTCTAGACTTGGACAGATGGATATTCCTGGGGTACTGAGTGCTTGTTGTGACAGGTTTTGTGATAACAGGGAACATCGCTCAGTTCTTGATGAAATGTATCTGGAGATTGTAGACACCCTAAGCCGTGCCGCCGTACAAACATGTAAAGCCAAGTGTCGGAAAAAAGGTGGTTACGTGACTGGGTGGAATAAGCATGTCGCGGATGCTCACCGCGAGGCACGGCTTCAGTTCCGAGTTTGGACAATGGCAGGTCGTCCGGCCACTGGCCCTCTATTTTGTAAAATGGCGGAGGCAAGGCGAGTTTTTAAGGCCAAGCTTAAATGGTGTCAGAACAGACAAGATCAGCTCAAAATGGATCTTCTTGCCTCAATCCATACCACTAAGGATTTTAAGCAGTTTTGGAAAAAAACAAACAATATGAATGTGAGGCCGAGTCTCCCGGTGAGCGTCGGTGGTATGACTGATCACAAGCATATTGCTGATGCCTTTAGGACACACTTCTCTGTGCGGTCGCCTTTGAACTCGGGGTCGTATGATAGGGAATATGCTGGGGCTAGTGTGACCGGGCGGATTACTAAAGTACCAGCTAAGACAGTCGCTAAAATTGTTTCCGGAATGCAACATGGAAAATCGCCGGGTCACGATGGCCTCAGCATAGAACATTTTAAGCATGCAGGGATGCACCTGCCTAAAGTACTCTCTCTGTTTTTTACCCTATGCCTCGGTCACTCTTATTTACCCGAACCGCTTATGCGGACCACTGTGATACCTGTTGTTAAAACCAAAACGGGTGACACGTCCGATGTAAATAACTATCGACCCATCTCGCTTGCCACCACCGCGGCTAAGGTGCTTGACGGTGTGTTGAACGGCTGCCTTTCAGATCACGTTGAAGTACACGATGCCCAGTTCGGGTTCAGGGGCGGCTTGTCCACGGAGAGTGCCATACTTAGCCTAAAACACACAGTCAAGTACTATACATCGCGGAGGACGCCGGTCTACGCGTGTTTTCTCGACTTGTCAAAAGCTTTCGATCTTGTTGCCTATGATGTACTGTGGGACAAGTTGGGAGACACGAGTGTTCCGACCGAGTACACAGCGCTCCTCAAATACTGGTATGCTCACCAGACAAACCGGGTGAGATGGGTCGGTACTCTGTCGGATGAGTACAGAATGGAGTGTGGTGTGAGGCAGGGGGGGTTAAGCTCACCTCTATTGTTTAATTTATATATGAACCAGCTTATCGAGCGACTGAGCAGCACACATGTAGGCTGTCACATAGACGGCACATGTGTCAATAATTTAAGTTACGCGGACGACATGGTGCTGCTCAGTCCTTCGATAGGTGGACTGAGAGAGCTACTATCGATCTGCGAGACGTATGCGGAGATGCACGGCCTTAAATACAACTCTAAAAAGAGCGAGATTTTAATATTCAAAACGCAAAAACAACAGTCACGCCGTGTAGCTCCGGTATATCTCAATGGCGTAGTGCTAAAAGTTGTTGAGAAGGTCAGGTATTTAGGCCATATTGTCACCAGTGACCTTCGCGATGACAGCGACATAGAGCGGGAGCGCAGGGCGTTGGCGGTGAGGGGCAATATGCTCGCCCGTAGGTTTGCTCGCTGCACGGCAGACGTTAAAGTGACTTTATTTAAAGCGTTCTGTCAGTCCTTCTATTCGAGCGGCCTGTGGGTGTCATATACAGAACGGGCCTACAACGTCCTGCGCGTACAGTATAACAACGTCTTCAGGATGCTGTTGCGGCTGCCGCGGCATTGTAGTGCATCGGGCATGTTTGCCGAAACACGCACCGACGGGTTTCATGCTCTCATGCGTAAAAAATCGGCTTCCATGCTAAAGCGCTTGCGAAATACCCGGAACAGCGTCCTGAAGATGATTGCTAGTAGGCCAGACTGTCCTATACAAAGGCATTGGGTGGCAATAGCAATAGGAAAGCTTAGTTGAATGCCTTTCTACTATTAAGTGCCGTTACTAACAATACTAATATAGACGTTAAGTACTTTCTGTTTCTAACCCATTACTAAACAACCTATGGACTGTATATGTCTGAAATAAAATTATTATTATTATATAATGATAGGATAGCATTAACATCCCTTATCAGAGATATTATATAGGATAGCGTAACACGGAACTGGCTGTTACAGAAAGCCCGAGCCCTATCTAAGCGCTTAAAATCTCTGTTACGTAAACGTAGCGTAGCGTCTTATAAACCAAGCAAAATCGCTCCTGGTGTTATTTGTTGCCGTCATTTTTTTTTTCTTTCTAAAGACAACTATACAAAATAAATCCTGTGTTGGGGGGGACATTACAAACATACAAGAAACGGACACAAAGAACACCCAGACTCAGAACAACAATATTTGGATCACACAAAGTGTTGTTCCATGCACGATCGAACCCACAACACCCTTAACAACGCCATTCGTGCAGCCATATTCTGTGCCGCCATAGCCGTATCCAGTGACCTACATTATATTGTTTCATGTTCACAGATCCACAGAATGACACTGAACGAGATTTATGAAGAAACTCAGCTCAATGACAAAAAACAATTGATGATGTAAGTATTTCTAGAATATTCTTTATGGCAATGGGGGTGAAAAAGCAGACAGATTACCGGTAATTGACTACTGCTGCTCATGAACACACGCAATGACAGAGTCGCGAGAGCGTTGTTGGCTTTGAGTGCCTTTTCCTCAGAATTGGAGGAGAGTAGAGAGAGGCTTTGTATTCTTCCTCTATCTAGTAGAATACAACCGTTTTATCACTTTATTGGACCTAGATCCTTATAAGTTGACGGCCGCATGCGCAGTGGTTTGTGTAACGTACTGCTAAGCCAAAGGTCGCTGGTTTGAGTCCCGCTGAAGTCAAACATTGGTGTGCATAAACCTTTCAGTTTTATTTTATCTCGGTGTTTCTATATATCTTTGTATAAAATTCTCGTGTCACAATGTTCGTTCCCGAACTCCTCCGAAACGGCTTGACCGATTATTATAAAATTTTGTGTGCACATCGGGTAGGTCTGAGAATCGGCCAACATCTATTTTTCATACCCCTATACATTATTTAAAAAAAAAAATAGGGGTGGGTCACCCCTAAATTTTTTTTAAAATAATGTATAGGGCAAAACAACGTGTGCCGGGTCAGCTAGTAATATGTATGTATTCACATCAAAAGTATAAATGTATTTATATCAGTTGTCTAGTACCCACAGTACAAGCTCTGCTTAGTTTAGGACTAGATGGCGTTGTATGAATATGGTAGAATATTATTATTATAAAAAAAGTTTATGTAAGGTAATAAAAAAAGAAAAATACAATCAAATTGAGAATCTTATTTTATTTTTAATTAAAAAAAGTATATGACATAGTTTTCTCATGACCTAGAATATTACAACTATTTACAGCGAAGGCTCCCCGGTGGCAGTTGTCTACTACCGTTCTGGCTACGAGCCAGCGCAGTACCCTTCTTCTAAAGAGTGGGAGGCGAGACTCCGAGTTGAAAGATCTACGTAAGTGTCACCTGTATACTCTATTTGGGCTGTGTATATCTGTTGCTTATTCTTGAACATCTTTAATTCACACACCACCTCTGGTTTGCAAGAATAGCGAGTAATCTAGAAATGATTCGTTTTAGAATATAATATCGGATTTGAGATTTATGTTCGAGTAATTTCTCTGACAATAAGTTACCATAGTATGGGTTCTGCCTAATTTAGGACGGATTTCAAGTTATATAATTATTATAATTTTTTTGCATGTAACCCTTTGTGCGTCATAATTAATAATGATTTTCAAACGTATTACAGAGCAATAAAATGTCCGTCGATCCACTACCAACTGGCCGGCACGAAGAAGGTGCAGCAAGCGTTGGCGGCGCCGGGCGTACTCGAGAAGTTCATGGGAGACTCCGCAGCCACCAACCGAGTGAGGGACATCTTCACCGGACTGTACTCATTGGACTTCGACGAGAGTGGCGAGAGGGCCGTCGAAATGGCACTCGCTGATGCCGAAAAGTATGAACTTTATTTTAGACTGTTAGAATTTTCACTCTTACAGAAAAGTGTTTTTTTTTTTAATGAGATTTTTTTGATAAAGTAGGTAAATCAGTTCATAGCCTTTTAATAACCTGCTTAGATAATATAATGGGTTCTGCGTTAAGATAAAAATTAATAAGGAATATGTTAATTTATACATTGTATCAATACCTAATATCAATGATTATTTATTAACGATGTAACTATTAAAAGAAAAATGATTTTCGCTAATAATACTACGCCGTCTAGCAAAATGTTAGTAATGTGTGATTTGCATACAGGTTCGTGCTGAAGCCTCAGCGAGAGGGCGGAGGTAACAACATGTACGGGGCAGAGGTGCGCGAGGCGCTCCTGCGCATGCGCCACAGCCGCGAGCGAGCCGCCTACATACTCATGGAGAGGATACTGCCGCCCTTGGTATGTGTTGACACTTGTGAGGAAATTGCTACTTTTAAATAATAATCATATGATGAAATGTTTGGCTTTAGTCAATGCGATTTAACCTTAGATAAATCACTACTGTGATTTGGTCATAGACAAAGATAAATGCCACCTTTGTTCTTTACTTTCTTTTAGATTTGCAAATGAATCACTGGTGTGATTAATTGCTTTATAAATCATGTTAATTATCATAGTTGATTATGATTTCATTCCATCTCTGAATGGACAACATGTATAAGTCTAGAGAATATCTCTATTGTGTTATTGAAGTACCAAATAGATGGGGCACTTATGACTGCACGGATGGCGTAGTGGTTTAAGCGGTCGCCACTCCACCTACTACTACGCTGAGTGTCGCCACATAGGATAACACTTTGTGTGAGCCACGAATTGTTGTTCTGAATCTGGGTATTCTTTGTGTCAGTTTCATGTATGTTTGTAAAGTCCCCCGAGACAGGATATATTTCTAGTGCGGGAGTTGTCTTTACAATATGTGATATTCCTCACAGTATTTTTGATGTGAGTCATCTTTCGATGATCCGACTCAAAAATCAACTAACACATTTAATTAATTTTCTTCTCAGTGTATTATAGATTAAATTATTTTATTTTTCCAGGTGCCTGGATACGTCATACGTCCAGGTGGTCCGTTACCACCCCCAGTCGTCGACATTGTGTCAGAGCTTGGCATATATGGCGTCATCATCGGGTAACACATTATTTATATTTTTTATACTTTATCTGACCAAAAAATATATATTTTCTTCATAATCATCTTCATCATCCTATCGCAGACATAGGCCTCTCCCATAATGGTTGCATTATATCTAAGTGTTTAATAGACTTTAAAGATAAGAATACAAATTGAAGGCTATCAAATTATTTTAAATATCTCTTTGTACGTCCTACATTTTTTTAATTAAACTAGATAAATCCCATGGGACGTGTGAAATATATTTATTAACGCAATCTATCTCGTCCGTAAATTGTACATAAATACCTACGTAATTTTATATAAAAAAGGAATTGATCTCGGTACTGGGTACATCTAAATATTTTTCCCCAGAACGAAAGAGAAGGTGTACCAAAACTGCCAGGTGGGCCACGTGCTCCGCTCCAAGCTCGCCGACGCCAACGAGGGGGGCGTGGCCGCTGGCCTCGGCGCGCTCGACTCGCCCTACCTCGTCACCATGTAGCACCTCACCCCCCCCCCCGCACCTCCCCTCCGACCGTACTCTACGAGTGACTTATCAGAACTAGAACGATCTTGCTGATTCTGTTCTAATATTGCATTTAATACTATTTCGTATCACAACTGTAGAAAAAAAAACACTTCTATAATCGTCGTCTATAAAATCTCACTTTGCAGGGATATTTAAAGGCATTGCAGAAACCATAATGAATATTATTATGAATCATACCATAAATGTATTTAAATATATATATATATATATATATACAAATTATGAAACATAAATTATATAATAATGGCCATAATAAAAGTGTAACGTCCTTCGATCAAAAAGCTAATAGTTTACAGTTCGTATGAGTTACCATCAGTTTTTATGAATACTATTCACAAAATAAGTAAAATAAATCTTAAACTTTATCTATTAATAAAAGTTGCCTTTTTATAACTTAAAGTTAGTCATCAAAGTTAACTTCAAACGAAGCGTTCACATTTAAATTTTGAACTTACTATATGCCTTATCTATTCTTACGAAATACAATAGACAATTTAAGATAAATGCTAAGAAGATGTCTTTGTGATATTAAACATTTAATTTGCAATAACAGATTAGCACTAAAATATAGATAGTCGCTTGGAAGGATTACGAAACGTCACAATTACAAAAAGCTTTTATACACCGATGGATTCGATTTTGAATTAATAAACAATATTCGCATTGTTCTTGTTTATAGTCATATTAAAATTGTATAATATATTACAAAACGCACAAAAGTAAAAGAAATTCATGCAGGAAAGTAATAAAAAAAGTAAAATTTTAATTATACATTTAAAAATAGTTCTGAATTTTGTAACGTAAAATTTATTTTGTATAATTTATGTTGTTAGACTTTTTGGGAACAGGGATGTAGTATTTATAGAGTAGTAATAATAGGTAAAAGTAACACTATGACGTAATTACTAACCCCCTAATATTAAACTCGTAGTGATATAATGATGTTTTTTGTTTTTATATTTAATAATTGTAAATATTTTAACCTAAAATGTTATTAACCAAAAAAAATTGTAATAGATAAAAAATATGTTACGATATTCTTTACATTCCTTATAGCTTATTTTTTGACACTAATAACGGGTTAATGCTCCTCAACCCACCCCTCGGGGATACAGGCGTGACATTTGAAACACGAGTTAAAATATTCGAAGGTAAATAAAAATGAGAACACTGTGTCATGAATGATTCATGTATTAAATATATATTTTCTTCGATATACTTTAAAACAAAATTAACTTATTTTTTTTAAATTACAGATGTTTTCATATTTTTTAAAAGATGTAATAAAAAAAATTCATTTAAAATTATGAAGAAACAGAATACTGAGTGATAATTTTACGTCGCTCCTAGATTTTATACAATTATATTTTACATATAGACTGAATAATGTTGTTGTGTAACAAACTTTACGGACTTAAAATTTGCTAACTTTGGCGAAACTGCGACTTCACCTTCGTCAAAAAGAGCATGGCGGCCGAGTAAAATATTAAGTATATTTGCATATTGAGTATATATACTGTTGTAGAGTACCCTAAAGTTTATTACACTTTGCTACACATGGTCATGGTGCTGTGCATGATGCAACTAGAGTATAATAAATAACTTTGAAAAAAATATAACAATTTGACTTTATTTATTGTTTTTTTTTGTGATCTTTTTGGGCGCAGTGTAGTTTATTCAATTGCAATATCAGGTCGAAGGTTCGATTTCCGCTCACTTTATAAATACATATTTATTTAATACCTACTGCCTGCAAATACACATTGCTTAAAGCGGACTTAATGCCATAAGCATTTTCTTCCAGTCGACTTTTGGGTGATACAGAGCTGTGTGTGGCAGGTGTATGTATAATTGAAGCTAATGAGATAAATTACTAATTAATATCTACTACAAAATTACACCCATACATAAACTAAAGAATTTTACCTAATTAATACATACATAACTAGCTGTACCCTACCACGCTGCACACTATGGTTGCACAATATGGATAAAAACCATCTTTGAAGCGTGACGTATGTCGTGTCAAAGTTTGAGCTTTAAATATAATCTTACGTAAACACGTTGAATACTTTTAATAAAAGAAGAAAATACAAAAGTACGTGATGTGAAATTATGTAGATTGGAGTTGTCGAAAAGGTACCATTATTATTTAGTATATAACACGGTGAATAAAATGTTGCATAATTTATACCCTTGTGTATTACGTGAATGTAAAAATAAAGTAACGCAGTGGTTACTTGGCCTAAATGATAACGATACCGAACTTCTAACACGAACTCAAAGTAAATCGATCAATCATTAATTGCTGGGTGGTGGTAACACATGCCCAAAGTCATACACACACGCATGCACAAATGAATACGCACTTTCAAACATCCCACACATGCACAGACGAACACACACGCACACCTACACAAACATTCGTACGTATTCTGACACGAACCATCTTATAACATTTTTAAAAATGATTATTTTAAGTGATATGTTTTACGAGTATATAATATTCATCAAGCAAGCAAACTTGAAACCTGGTGTTTATCTTTCAGAGGTTGGGGTTAATGGCTGCCACACAGTTATGAAACTATAGCAGTCATTATCAACGATATTCTACTGTGTTACAAATAATAATAACTTTTTATTTTCTTTATTATTCACATGCTCTCGAGCATTTGGCCCTCTGTTCTCCTTTTTAGTTTAGTAGTTTCTCTACTCCATAAGTCTTATTAGATGATAGGTTAAATAAATAACAATACCAATGTAATATTAATTTCAATTTCAAATAAATTTAATTAAATAATATTAACAATCTACATAATTCAAAAACTCTTTACAGATATTCTGTGTACTTGGTCATCTTGGTCTTTAAGATGACTCCACCTTCGTTGTACCCATCCATATAGCGGAACTTAGGGTGATTATCTATGATCTGAAAAATAACGCAATATTAATCTATAAGAATACAGTACACTATAAACTTTAAAATACATAGGTAGGTAGTAGTCGTCACTAAACTTGATATATTTTTATTGCATGAAGGGTGTCTAAATGGCAGACCTGCCGATGTCCTCGAGCAAAACGGAAATTGTTATTTTGAAATCTAATCTATATTATATAAAAAATAATTTCTGTTCGTTAGTCTTACTAAAACTCGGGCGACTGACGATTGACGATTTGGCTAGTTTTGTTCTTGAAATATTGAAGCCCAGGGAAAGTTTAAACGATGAGAAAATATTTAAAAATAAAGGTCAAGTGCGAGTCGAACTCGTTACCTACCATATAATATTTACATCATTTTCTTACACACAATTTTATTTATTTACCTTATTTGAGGTTGGTGCCAATTAAGCTAGTCCTCTAAATTGTATGAGCGCCCATACGACTCAGAGGACTTCTCTTAATTGGCGTCCACTATGTATGTTTGTATGGGGATAACCTTTAATTTTTCGAAGTTTTCCCTTTACTTGTGCTGTTTGACAATTCTAGGTCAACCGGAAGTACCCTATAGGTTTTGGTTCATAAACCTATATGGTAGTTCCCGTTGACCTCAAATCACGAAATTTGGCAGTAAGCAAGGTAAAGGGAAAATTCCAAAAAATTAAAAATTTGAAAATTACCTACTTGACCTTTATTTTTAAATATTTTCGCACCGTTTAAAAAATAAAAAGTTGAAAATTAAGGTTAATTTTGGTACTTACAAGTTTTCGCGAAAATCTAAATTTGCCCATATCTTTTATCCTGTTAACTCAGGACCTTGATTTTTATACACCTAATAGGGACTATAGACCTCAGTATTTGGTATAAATTTCAACTTGCTAGGTCCACCCGTTCCTGAGAAAATAGGTGGTGACACACGGACAGACGGACGGACAAGAGAGATCTTATAAGGGTTCCTTTTTTACCTTTTGAGGTACGGAACCCTAAAAATGAGAGGAAAATAGGAAAAATGTGCACCAACGAAAAATGTTGCACAAACGGGGAAAATGTATTCATTTTGAGAGACGAAGTGCCGCGGGTCAGCTAGTGATAAATCAAATAAAAAGACAACACCAACAAAAACATATCCTGTGTCGCAGAGGACTACAGAAATACATGAAACACCCAGACTCGGAACGACAATGTGTGGAACACACACACGTGTGAGGATCGAACCTACACACGAAGCGATGAGGTGTTCGCTTAAACCACTACGTCACCCGTGCAGTCAAATATAAAATAGTTAGAGGGCTCGGACTTCCGGCAACAGCCATTTCGAGTTACAGGTATAAGGACCTTATACCTTACCTTGTCCTTCCATTAGGTCCTTCCCTTTCATTGTACCTACTCCTAGTTTTCCTATTCCCGTATAATCTAAAGTGCCCGTTCGACGCCAATAGGTGCCCATATTACGTAAATGCAAATAAAATTATACTTGATAAAATGCGGGCGTGTAATACGCGTCTGTTTTTGGATACATGAGTCAATATATTGTGTATGATAGACATGGAAATTACTGCTGCTTTTAAATCATATTCATTTGATGAAATGATTGGTATTTGTCACAGCGATTTCACATGTGATTGTGATTTCGTCATAGAATAAGATAAATGCACTTAAAACTAATCAAAATTCTTTTTATGAAAAATTACAACCTTTTTTTCTGTTAGATTTAGACCTTACGCGAGTCACAGGTGTGATTATATGATTTATTACATGTGTTTGTAATTTTATTCCATCCCTAGTGTATGATATGTGTGTGTGTGTGTGTGTGTGTGTGTGTGTGTGTGTGTGTGTGTGTGTGTGTGTGTGTGTGTGTGTGTGTGTGTGTGTGTGTGTGTGTGTGTGTGTGTGTGTGTGTGTGTGTGTGTGTGTATGCACTGAACAGAGGGCGGCTATCACAAATATAAGTAATCGAGTACCTTCATCCGTTCATAGTCATCATCAGCGCTGGTGATAAGCTCTGGCACGTCAAGTCTGGGAATCGCAAACAAATTCATGAGCAAATGCTTCTGGTTAGTATAAAGCATGCGCTTGTCGGCCCATTCTAGTTCGCGGGGCAGTCTCCAGTCTTTCATCTTGGGTTCTTCACGCTCTGTGTATTGATCGAAATTCAGACGCTCAATGTCTTCAACGACCTGTAAATAAATTATGTACGTACAAGTGGGTAAAATAATCCAGAACTCATAGTAAAAGCTTTGCTTAATTTGAGTCTAAATAACATTGTGTACTATGTTCTAAAATATTTCAATTAAAATATAATATATTATATAATGTTCTGAGTGCTTAGTGCCTATTTATTTCGCATCAATTCTGTCTCAACCGCGGCGACTACATTTGGCGTTCCGATTGAGGAAGTTTTCGAGGAGGATCGAATTGATGCACAATATACTCGCCCTAGGCGCCTTGATGTTGCTGGGGTTTAAAGCTCGGCATCACTTAATCGCAACTCCGACGACACGGAATAGCAGATTTCAAGTACGTACGTGAATGATCTAGTCATTCTTTTTTCAAAAAAAATTAATCTACAGACTCCTTCGCAGTGAACTATAATTACAGGCATTTGCACATAAAAAATAAAGCACTAATAAAAATTCTTTCATTTCATAAACAATGATGCTTGGTCCGTGTGGTGACGGATTAAGAATTCAGAGTGTCACCACCCTTTGAATCCCGTGAGTGTCGTAAGAGCCGACTAAGGGAAAAAACTATGCAGAACGACAGCACTGCAGAGAGAAGGAAAACTTGGCACAAACCCTATACCAACCCGTCTGGCCAGCGCCTCCTTTCTAAGGAGAGGCTTATGTCCAGCAGTGGACTATTAAAGGCTGTTGATCTGATGCTTGGTCTTGACACAGTGTACAACTTTGAAGTACCTAACTCGACTGAAGTTACGCGAGCCGTATTAACTTGACAAATAAATTATTTCCATTAACTGTAAAACATATTCAGTTTCTTTAGTGGGCAGACTCGCTCATTAAAAGAAAACAGCTTTGTTTGTCAAAACGAGCCCTTAACATTAACATCAATCAGGGCGACCACCATTGCGTGATGTCGTAGAATCAGTATTGACAATGTAGTTTGGCTTATAGCCACTAGATGGCGCGGCAGTCTGTTTTGCTGTGTGTTTAATTAATCTACTTCTACCATTTATTACTTACTACTTCCACTTCACCACCACCACTCCAGTCATACACAAGCAATTCAGCATGAGTAGCTATATCACGCAGGTACTTGTTCTTATACTGGCGTTCCATCTCCGTCAAGAATGGTGTAGTAAGTGCGCGCATTGGAGCTTCATGCTTTAAATTTCTGTCCTTAATTGCGTCCTGGACCTGCAAGATGGAGATTGTTTAATGTACATATTGTAGGACCTACATCAATGTCTCCAACAAGTTTTAGTAATAGATCTCTCTCTCTCTCTCTCTTTAGTAATAGATAGTTGAAACTAAACCCTATACCTCTAGTTGTAAGTGTAGCAAGCAGTCTTCATAACCAGACTGCTATATTATACTGCTATGCTATATTACAGATAAATTACACCCAGACACATAACAAATGACCACCACCCAAAATTTGTCCTGGGTGGGAATTGAACCCACAATTAATCCTCATTTGGATTAAAGTGACCTAATGCTATGTGGTAATAGATGCATGTTTTCCATGTGGAGATGGATTAAGAATATGGAGTGTCACCACCCCTTTGGATCCCGAGGGTAAGTGTAATTTAAGTGTAAGGTAAACAAACCCTATACCAATGCATCTGGCCAGTGTGGTAGGCCAAAACCTCCTTTCTAAGGCTCTCCTAAGGCCTATGCCTATGCCCAGCAGTGGATTGTTGAAGGCTGTTGATGATAACGATGAACTCTAGGTGGTCTCACCTAACTAACAAAACCCATACATTACAAGCAGTTTTTAAAAGCTGATGTTAACCAAATGGTTTTTTGTTAATAAATAGAATGTCTCATATACTGCAGACGTTTGTTTAGGCAAACGAGCAGACGGG
The DNA here is from genome assembly GCA_902825455.1 of Arctia plantaginis. Lineage (NCBI taxonomy): Eukaryota > Metazoa > Arthropoda > Insecta > Lepidoptera > Erebidae > Arctia > Arctia plantaginis. Next base: position 4,632,766 of record CADEBD010000286.1, on the reverse strand, counting down.
TCACCTGATGGAAAACGACTACCGCCGGCCATGAACGCCTGCAACTCAGGGGTCACAAGCGCATTGCCAGCCATATGTACACATACACGTCATTGGTTACATTTTATTTTCCAAATTGTTTCTCATTTGACACATGTGTTCTTTTACTTCTTTAAACTTTCCTACTACCTAGTGTCAAATATTGGATAATTGTAGCTGATAGAACTCAGTAGATATATAAATTGTGTAAATATAAATGTATTGTTTCACAAGACAGCTGATGAACATCAAAGCGATTTTCTAATGCTACTAAGGAGTAATTAAGTTTAAGTTATTGCTTGTAAAAGTGTGTTAATAAATACAGTGCTAATTTTGGTAATTAACCGCCGACTTTTACCAGTCGAATTCCCGGCTCGTAACAATAGTATCTCAAGACCAATTTTGTCTTAATTCCCTTGAACCCTTTGAAAGGAATGTGTCATATTTCCTGTCAATCTGTATGTTTTATATATCTCATGTTTAGCTTGATTACCTGCATGCTACACAGCTTTTATTAGTTAAAGGCTTGTAATTTTGCCCAGCTTAAAAACTATACTAGTCATTGCCATACATTTGTACAATGGTTTATCACGGAGTATATTAGATAATCCATGTGAGATTACTCAGTTATATGGATTTAGAGGAGCCAGCCATTTAAATCTATTATAGACACTGGCATAAGGCATTTAAAAGTAAATTTATATTCATTCCTATTTTATATCCTATTTTATATGACACTTTCATGTATGCTCAGATCAAATAAAAAAGTTAAGATAGTACTCTGTGAACAAAGAAGTGAGGCCAATTAAAACTACGCCTTGGGCTTGTACATTCACTATTACACGCACACACATACAACGAAGCTGCACCTTGTCCATCACAAAATCATCAAAAATGTCAACAATATTTAGGTACTAGTAAAAATGATAGGAAAAAAGTTATAGGCTGTTGATGATGATGATGATGAAAAATGATGGGCCCGCATCGTGACGGATTAAGAATAGAGTGTCACCACCAGACTATTCCTCCCGTGGGTGTCGTAAGAGCCGACTCAGGGAAAATACTACTCAGAACAACAGCACTGCAGAGAGAAGGAAAACTTGACACAAACCCTATACCAACCCTACGAGGTATAGTAGGCCAAAACCTCCTTTCTAAGGAAAGGCTTATGTCCAGCAGTTGACTGTTAAAGGCTGCTGTTGATGATGATGATAAAAAATGACAAATTATATTGTGAAAGAGTGTAAAAACCAAACTACAAGAAATAGCTAGTACGATGGAATCGCATATCACACATAAGTAAGGATAGAAAGCAATATGGCCCATGCACACATGTTTATAAAATCGGCCCCACTTCATTCTTAGCAAAGTTCCATCCTACCTTTTTTATTTGACCTGAACATGGATGTAAAATAAATATTTAAAACTGGAATCTTTAATAACATTTTTTTTTAACTCCATGGCTTACCTTTTGAAGAGGCATATCCAGATAGATGACTAAGTGTGGGCGCATCAGTTCTTCAATGGTATTCCCTCGCAACTGATAATACACACTGCGGACTCCTTGGCTAATATACTTTTGAGAGTACATAGCCTCTAGGAATACAAAGTCAGAGTATGGAGACCTCTCAAGCACTACACCTTGACCAGTATTTAACAAATGAGTCAGAGCATCAATGTACTGACTGAATCTAGCTATGTACATCATGATCTGGAAGTTGCCAGCTAGACGATGCTTAGGAGTCAAATTAAAGTTAATGTGATCAAATGTGCGGGTATCTTCAGGAACTTGTTCGTCGAACATGCGTAGGTCGCAGCCATTGGGTCGTATGTAGTGAATGTCCATGTTAGCTTCGGGGAAATGCTTCATTCCTAAATCTTCGGCTAGGGCTGCCGCAAATTGGGTCTTACCGACAGCCACCGGACCTTCGACAACGACAACTTTCGAGTTATCATCGAATCTGTGTGTGGTGCGGTCAATTAAGCTCCGAAAATAAGAATAGTCTTTATTTACGTAGTCAAAGGGCGCTGGTTTACGTGGAGGTGGTGGTAATGATTCTCTTAGAACTTTACCAGAAATACCGCGGTGTTGTACAAAAGCGCAGGCTGCTATCTTACAACCCTGGTTCGGGCTTAGAACTTTGACAACAGCAGTTTTAACTAAAGTAGCCATGGTGGCTTGAGGTATCTTCTTATTTTTGATGCCTGACAAATGAGTATTTTTATTAGTGATCTGACTATATAATATTATTTTCAGAAGTTGTATTTTACAGATCCCTTACCTCAAATCAATTCATAATAACAAAAATTCTTCTTCTGAACTTGTGACATAACCATTCCCGAAAGGTGCGTTCGGTTTTGTTTTGTGTTTTCATTAATTAAAATGTTATTTTTTGTTTTTGGATATTGTATCAAAAAAAAAACATATTTTTTGTAGAATTATAATGTTTAATCAATGATTGTAATAAAAACGATAAATGTATAATAAATATTTTAAATCACAACTGGTTTTGTTATGTTTTGAACGCACACGTGTAGTGTAGACAGTGCCGACAGTTCCATTTCTCGTGTCTTGGATTTTACTTACTCGCTATATCTATTTTTATTTACCTGACCATATGCCACTAAACAATAAAAGTAAAGTGAAAATAAATAATATTTCCTGCTCATAGCTTCCATATTAAATATGAGTATGAACTACCTATAAAAAATCATTGCAAATATTAGGTACGTAATTAAAATTTGAAGATATCAAAACTGATACTTGAGTTTGACTGGCACAACCAGGCAAGCAGGGTTCCCAACTAAGAGGTTCCCCCCAAATTAAGGAGGTAAATACGTGGAATGGGGTTTTTAGGGGGTTTAAATGTTTAGCCTTTTCTAATAACAAGTGTATGTGAACATGTTACGTTAAGTGTGTGATGAACGGGTGTCATGTCCCTTCAACACAAAGGGAAGATCCTCCGACCAGGCGAGGTGATCATGCCTGGCGGGGCCTAACAATAACCGTTTTGGGCCTGCGCCCAAAACATTTATTGTTGGGCATTTTTATATATGCTCATCGGCTAGATAATTGTTAATATCGCGATACAGGACTAGCAGTTACTCCGTAGTTCGATACCTCTTCGTTAGATGGCGCAGCAGTATGTTTCTTCGCTGCGCCGCGCCGTGCCTTATGTGCCGCAGTTTAGCCAATTATATTTATTTGATGACCCAGCGACACCCAATGACACCTAGAGCTATTCCTCGTTGCTAAGAATGCGGAGTGATTAAAAATACAACATGATAAACATAATTTTTTTTTCTTTATTTTTATCTAATTTTGCATATCTTTTTGATATACTATGTCTATAATATGTCTTTGATTTTTTTTTTATATTTGGTGCGTGTCGACTTCGACTTAGACGTCAATTTAGAGGTAAAACAGCCCGATATTTTAAGTCTATTTTAGGGTTTTTTGTTTTTAGCTTTAAGGGTATTTTTAAGAGTTGGTAACACTGCAGGCAGGTACTTATTTTCTTTTTAAGCTGTGCTCTCGCTGAAGAGACATGTGTGAATTTATTTTGTAACCAAAAAGTTATTATTGTGTGTTAAGTGATTATAGTACTGTGGAAGATAAAACAAAACTAACAATGGACACGGAAAACATTAATATTGATGATTTTCTACCACCCAAAAAGACGGTTAAGCTAAAAAATATAAAAAGAAGGGCAGTCTCGGAATCTGGTGATGGGATGGAAATCGAGGAGCACAATGGCATCCAAGGAAAAGCCAAACATAGTCGTCCAAGGTCGAAAAGAACAAAAAAAAACACAGAACCAAATGAAAGTAAAGAAAACTTAAGGAAAATAGCAGTACCTGCTCACAGGTATTATTGTTTGACTATTATAGTAAATAGACTAGTAAATAGTAAAGAGACAACTAAACTTCAATGTGGCTTCAAATACTGTTATTAAAATTGATATACAATTTCTTAATTATTTGCTAAAAGCCTACATATAACCAACTTTAACCAAAAGAGAAAAACTGAATTCAGTTTTTCACTTTTTTTTATTTGTAGAAAAATATAATAAATACAGTTGATTATAAGTCAGACTTTTTTAAAAAAGTTATTTCTGATTACAGATATACACCACTCAAAGAAAATTGGATGAAGATTTTTACACCAATTGTGGAACATTTACTCCTACAAGTTAGGTTTAACACAAAAACACGCAATGTCGAGATCAAAATTGGTCCAGAAACTAAAGATGTAGCTAATCTCCAAAAAGGTGCAGATTTTGTCAAGGTATGTTTATATTGAATTAAGTTTTTTTATGGTCATCATCCAGCTCAAGAGCACATACTTGATGGCTTAACCAACAAAATATCATTGCTTTGTATGCGGTGGAAGTGGGTGCAAGGGGTATACCAGCTAAATCCCTTCATAAAGACCTGCTGCTTAAAGACCTTGGATAACCAAGAGCTTGAGTAAGCTCTTGAATGAAAATCCAAAGCGGTGTTGTTAGGTTCATATCAAATATAGTTAGGTAGAGGGGGTAAAACAGCAGACAGTGGAGGTGAGCGCTGCAAGGAGTACTCTAAAGCTGCTCCTGTGTTGCAAGTCTCAGTAGCATGTGTTGCCCCATTTATCACTCACATGGCAAATCCATCGAAGGCTAAGAAATAGGTCTAGCAGTAAAAAGTATCTAAGTATGTCTGTGTGTTCTAGTTCCCACATTTCAAGCAATGTCTCCTTAAAGTTAATAAGTGTTGTCCCAAAATATTACTGTTATAGTATATTATCTGTTTTATTTCAGGCGTTCCTGTATGGCTTTGAAGTTGAGGATGCACTTGCATTACTGCGACTGGATGATCTCTTTGTTGAATCGTTTGAAGTCAAAGATGTGAAAACATTACAAGGTGACCATCTTAGTCGAGCAATTGGCAGACTGGCTGGCAAGGCAGGCAGGACAAAGTATGCCATAGAGAATGTTACTAAAACTAGGATAGTGCTGGCAGATTCAAAAATTCACATCCTTGGCAGTTACCAGAATATTGCCTTAGCAAGAAGAGCGATCTGCAACCTTATTATGGGGTCACCTCCTTCAAAAGTATATGGCCACTTGAGAACTGTAGCCGGTTGTCTTTCTCAGAGATTTTAATTTGTAAATAAAAGAAGTATTTATAGGAAATGTTTTATTTAAAACTCCTCTTGGAAAATACAATTACACTAAAATAGTTTTATACTTTTTGTCAATTGATACTCTTGGAATGTTTTTGAGAAGTTGTAACTAATAATTATGTATATAAATACATAATAAATAACATGCAGATTAGTGTTTATACTTAGGTAATATTACAATAAGATTGCACTTAGATTGGTACATTCAATATCCATTTGCCGTTCTAGACTCATTTATGTGATCAGCACTGTTTTGGACATTGAAATAGTCACTTGACCAACACAGAGATTTTGCTCAATATTACCTTAAAAAATTGTTAAGAATGGTTCTCTAGTTTTGGCAACAACTTTTATGTCGTTAAGTGTACCTAAGTAATTGTTTACAAAGAGTACTAACACTATTGTTCTTTTTATTTGGATCTTTCCATAAGTTTTACAAGCGATGCTTTTATATTTTGACTATATATAATGGGCAAATGCACCTTATACTTAATAGTAATGAAAATAGGACTAGAGCTTAGAGCAGTATCTTATACTTGAAGTGTCGCGGTACTCGTGACAGCACGAGACGCGCGTCGTAGCTGAGAGACGCGAAGGTCCAGGGCTCAGCTGCGCTCCACTCCGCGCAGTAAACGGAGTCTTCATGTTGTTCGTAGGATTGGAGAACGCCGTCTTCCAGACTGAGAACAAGATACACATTTTGGTTTAGTCTACATTAAATAAATTGGCACAATAGATGTTGTTCTTTAATAGATAAATATCACGATTTTACTTCTTCGATGGGTCCACGATGTTCGTTATTCGTGCTGTTTCGATTCTCCAAAAGAAGGCGCTTGGCGCATGTAAACAAGTCGTACCTATACCTTATGGGTAACCTTATGGATAGCTGACAATAGTTTATGCATACAAAAGACAATCATAGTTAACTAATAGTTGAGTTAGTGAGATACTGGGAGAAAAGGTCAGCGTCACATAAAAATACATATTTTTTCGTTGATAATTATTAATGTCATTCGCCTTAGCCAATGTACATGTCTATATAACTGCACGGATGGCGTAGTGGTTTAAGCGGCCTCTACGCCGCTTACTACTACGCTGAATATTGTGGGTTCGATCCCCACACGGGACGACACTTTGTGTGATCCACAAACTGTTGTTTTGAGTCTGGGTGTTTTTTGTATCCGTTTCACTATATTCCTAGGGGGTATATACCTAATGCGGGAGTTGTCTTTAAAAAAAATATATAAATTTATGTTACCACTCTTGACTTTTATTAACTTGATGGTAAGTAAAACCGTCATCTACAACTCAAGAGTCACAAGCCCTTAGATATAGTGGATCAGTCTCATTCGTCCAAAGAAATGCTTAACCCCGGTATTCTGTGAGTGTAAGTGTCGAAGCATGGTTCTCCCACATTTTTTCTACAAAAAATTTCAATGTACTTTTTACTTTTAAACCCCAGAATCATCTCACACTCTGTATCGATAGATATGAACTCACACTTGGGTGATTTTCTTCCCGTCGTCGTCAGTGTCGGTGCAGACGCTGGCGGCGGCCGTGAGCAGCGCCCGCGCGTCGGAGCTGCCCGTCAGCAGCAGCTGCTCGTGGTACGTGTTGTAGCGCACTGTCCACACCCTGCTCATCATTTACACGTATTTAGTAAATAACGCTATCGGATCCTTGGTTGTTTGTCGGCAAAAAAAATGTGTCAAAACATGTCATGAATTAAATAAACTAAGTTAATCTTCGATGTGGGTTTTGACTATTATGAAAATGGCTGTAAATGAATACTTCAGTTTATAGAAAGGGCTAAAGAATCGCTTTACGCTAAAGCTTTAAGGTAAGATGAAGAAACGAGCTATTTAGAAAAACTCACCAGTGTGAGTGGTCAGTGCGACTGAATATGGGTTCCTTTCCATTTCTGTAGTCCCATATGTTGAGCGTTGCGTCGTCGCCTGCAGTAGCCAAGTGGAATTGTCTAAAGATAAACAAATATATCTTGTTATGGTCAGAACTCTTAACCGGTCAAGAGTTTTTAACCCGCATTGGGCAATAGTACTTTTAGTGGCTGCGTCAGATACCATCTATTGTTATTGAATCACTTGGGTTAGGTTAGTTAGTCGGTTCAATTCCCACACACCGCCCTGCCGAAAACTCCGGTGGAGTGACGGCCCGAAAGGGTTTCCACACGTTAAAAAACGAAAAAATAAAAATAGGTTAGCACACTATTAAGAGCCAGCAGCGGCCGCCGAACGCCAGATCCCTTCTATTGTTGATGTGTTAGATGAGCTTATAACAGTGTATTGTTGCGATCAAAAGTACTTTTGACTTGGTTAAAAACCCGGTAAGAGTTCTGACTGTAAAATTCTCATTTTAGTTCTACAGTTAGTGATACACGTGCATGGTTTTAGTGCGGGGTGTTAGTGAGGAGGTGTGTCGGAATCAAACCGATTAAAACCACACGGTGTGCCATAAACTTACCTTAAAATAGGAGAGATTCGAGAACAGATTTTCATCATAATCATTTGTTTTTTAATTTTTGACATTGATGCAATATAACGAATTACCTGTTTGGATTAAAGTCTAAGTCTCTGGCCAGTTGTCTGTGTGCATTGTCTATGCTCCAGGATGGCTTGGTGCAGTCTGTTCTTGTGTCGTAGCATTTTATGTGCATATCTTGTAACACTGCAAACTGTACACAATGTATATTGTAGTTACATAATATGTATTTTGATGAATCTTTGTATCCACATTAACAACACTGTGTCATATATCACGTACACATACACACAAACGCGCATACTCACACGAACACTTTAGGCTGTGTATAGTATAGTTATCAAGTAAATATATTAGGCACATTAGTATTCAAAGTTATCGGTCAAAAAAATCTTAAAGCCGAAAATGTGGCATTTTTGAAAATTTTCGGTGTAGTTCAATGGGATGGATACATCTGTTAACTGTGAAGAATCTTTTAATTCCACATAGATGGCGTCAGAAAGCAGAGTTAAAGTCAAGAGTCAAAAATAATCATTTCAAAAGAGTGGTAACTGCTTAAAATATAGTTAGGTACCTGTGCATTGCCCTGGTGTGGGTTCCACTTGCCCCCCGTGAACTTGAGGCGGGCGCTGGCCGTGGCGCGACTTAGCGCGGCTCCGGAGCTCACGTCGTGGACCGAGAGCCCCGACTCACACACCACTCCAATACGACTACTATCAGTTGGATGCCATTCCGCACAACGTATTTCTTCTTCTGGTTTCTAGAAGAATACATTTATAAGGATACTTTTAAGATTTCAGTCACATTTTTAAAACCGTTCATAAAAGAAAATTGGCTTAAATAAAATATGACCACTTCTTTTCTGCACTTTTGGGATAAGTTTAAGCCTGTGGCAGAGAGTAATTGCAAATTTTCTCCCCTCAATTCTCTTCAGAAAAATAATATGCAGGCTTAGTAAAGCTTTTCTTTAAATCACAAATATAGGATATCCAATTTAAACAAATGATTCCACATTTGCTAAAACTTAAGTAATATGTGCTACAAAGTTAAAAGATATATTATAATCGGCTATAGGCTATATCCAATAGGGCCACTGACAGAGTACAATGACAGTTTAAGTTACACTGGTCGATTAAATAAAACATTTAAAACGGTTTCCGATTTTTCAATCATATTTTAAGCATTTCAGTTACATACTTATTACATACCTCTGGATTGACAGTAAGGAGTACTTCCATATTCTCTGCATTTCTACTTTGTATCGCGCTCAACTCATCCAAGTCTTTCGGTATTACCTGCAAAAAAAAACAAACTATATTGATTTATAAAAGAGGAAAGATTTGTTACTTTTCATTCAATAATGACAAACAGTTATATAAATGTTATGGTTTAAGTATTTTTTACATACTTCAACTGTGGGCAACTTGAATATAGAGACTCCCATAGTGCATTGTGAGGTGGCGGAGTCGTACGCATTGTGTGTGGTGAGCAGAACGGCCGCGTCGTGTGGAGAGCAGCGCAAATGCCATACTTCGCCAATATCGTGCTTGAACACCTGGTCAAAACAAATGATAAAATTATTTTTATTTTTAAAATTTATTTTGTTAAAAATGTCCGTACACACAGATATTTATTGAATACAGTTATAAACTCCAAAACATTTTTATATATATAGGAATGATTATACAGAAGTAAGTACTTTTATAAAATGTTATAATAGTATTTACAAGATAAATACTATAAACAAGAAGTCAAAATGATAGTCAGCCATGTTTTCTAAGTTTATTTCAGATAGATCTAAATCAATGTTCATTATGTCATATTTTATGCAGTGCTGATGAGATAATTAAAGAGATCTATAAGAAAAAAAATAGGGATCCTCCTTGGGAATAGTTCCTATGGCAGTGAACAATTTTCTTATTCAACACCAGAAAATAGGTGATGGAGTAATGTAAGCATAGAGGTCAATGATACATGGGTCTCTTTGAAAATAATAATCATTATTCTTCATTTGAAATGATTACAATATATAACTACAATTTAAATAAAATGTAAACTAAGAAGTTTAAAAACTACATTACCTTTGTATGTAAAGCTCCCGTATCTTCTTCAAGCTCTACCACATGAATTTGGTTGGAGTTGGGCTTTAGACTCTGAGTGCCGATAAGGAATCTGATAGCATCACTCTCCCCATATTGTGGTGACAAAGCTCTCGTCTGAAAAAAAACCCCTGTGTTGTTACCCATCTAAATCAATTAATATGTATAATAAAGTAAAAGACATTTTTTGTTTGATTATTGTTCTATTGTCACTCTCTCCATAACTGTCAGTTTTATTTAAATCATTATCTTTATACCTACTCAACAAAGTATTTATTAAGGTAAGTTATACGCAATTTAACATCATGACATAACTCTAAGCAACAGAGCAGCGACCTTAAACGCAGAATAAACTTACAGAATCGCATTTTATTTAATATATCAAATTCTAAAGTAAAAATATCTACTAGCACATAATTTTTCTAGTTAGAGATAGATTAATTCTGATCTAAGATTAGTATTAAGGTATTGCTTACTTAAAACACTCAATTATCGATAATTCGGAAGCATTAATGGATCAATTCAACAGAAAGAACATTAAACTAACATATCGTATATCACGCAGAATTTCTTCAGTTTTTCTGGTGGTTAAAGGGGTTTGTAAGGCACTGGGTGACCAAATTTAAAATCGAAGATCTATTAACCTCTCTCTCTTTCTCTTACTGTTATGATTTTGTATCCTTTACACTATTATTGAGGCAATATTTTGTTTAGCACAGAAAAATTATAGAATTCATAGTCATTTTTATTCTTCATGGTATACCTACCCATACTTTGTTAAGGGTTTGTTCTATCGTATTTGTTATTTTTCTTACCTGATGTTCTAAACCATAAATAATTGAGTTCCCTTCTTCCATATCGTAGTAATTCAAATAAAATTATAGATAGACTAAGATTGAGTTTGTTTACATCAATCTACGTCAGACGTCAGTCGTCAACCTCGTACGTCAACTATACTGAGAACTAGTGTTGCCAGCAGTTAAATGAACTCTCCACCAGATTGAACATCTTAAACCACCAAAAAACCACTAACGAAGAACGACCGTACCTACTCTTATAGGGACTAAATTTTCTACCAAACATTTTTTTGACCGAGGTTCATTGGTTTGAATGATATCAATCTTCATGTCTCTTACACAACTCAATCGGATCATTAAACATAGAGTTGGACCCTTAATTATATGACTAGTCTGCCCAGACCCAATATTGTCAACTTTTTATTTTCTTCTGTGCCTTCCGGGGACATCAAAAAGATCATCGTGTCTGTCTGTAGTAACGCAATGATTTGCAAGCCATAGGATGATAGTTACCATCCTGGATTACGTCCTCGAAGTTATAACCCAAATTATTCACTTCTCTCTCGAATCCGGAACATTCCTCTGCCTCTGATACAAAGCCTACATCATCCCATTTATCATCATCATCAACAGACTTTACCACTGCTGGATATAAGCCTCTCCTTAGAAAGGAGGTTTTGGCCTACTATACCACGCTGGCCAGACGGGTTGGTATAGGGTTTGTGCCCTCCTCGTGGTGCACCCTGGAAACGCTGGCGATGGTACTGTTTCCTCCTTGTCCTCTTGGAGGAGAGGATTATCGCCAGCGGCCAATATTCTAGCTGAAGAGGTAGCCGTTCATCGGCTCTCGGGCAAGGCCTGGTCCAGCAGGGTGGGCGTGTCTGCCGGTTGCCCTGCTGGCTCTTCGCTCTTCGGAGCATGGAGGAGGAAACCTCGGTAAAAAAACCTGATGGCGGGGCCCTGTAGGGGCCACAGTTTTCTCCGCTGATAGCGGTGGAGAAAGGAGGACGGGCTCGGCGTGTACTCACACTACCACCGAGCAGGCAGGGGGACGTAGTCTCCCTGTCAACCGTCGGCATATCGTAATCCCGAGAAGAGCGCTGTGGTTAAGCCTCGCGGCTCTGATCGGGGACGAGGGTCTTGGCTTAACCGCCCGGACCGCGAGGAAGATAACCTCTCTAAAAAATTCCCCGAATCCCGTGTTCTGGTGCGTGGCCAGGGGATGCATGGCTGATGGGAAGTTCAGTCGCGAGCGCACTCCAAGCCGAGGTACCTGCGGACCCCTCGGTTGGGTTAAAAACTTACGCTTGCCCGGGTAATGGGGGATCTCTGCCCGGGTGGACCTTTAGTTCTCCCCCACTCGTGGGATTATTATGGAAAATATTAATTTAACTAAAAAGAAAACGATCGGAAAGAAAAACACACAACAGACAAAGGCAAGCCTAACGGACAATGAGACGAAGAGGAGGAATAGTGGAGTGGATGGGTCATCCACGGAGGGTGAGATAGCGTCGGGGACGCCTATCTCGATGGGGCTCCCAGAAGTCAGTCTGACGCTGGTCTCTGGGAGCCGAAGAGCATCGGATCGTATTCGTTCCGGATCCGCCGTCTCCTCGGATGGCGCGGAGGCCATGGAGGCGGAGCGAAGCGACAGCCGAAAACGCGGACGCTCAGGGGACGTGGAAACCGACACGTCCGGCGAAATGATGCCACCAAAGGTGGCAAGCAGTCGCCGAGGGAGGGCGCGTAAACCGGCCTCGGTCTCGACCCCGTCAGGCTCCGCGTTCTCAAACGCGGAGTCCTACAGGAGCGTGCGAGTGGACGGCGAGGCCGTAGCGGAGGAGGCGATCGCGGATCTCCTGCTCAAGGTTCGGGAGCCGGTGGGGGGAAATGCCCCCCAGGCTCCCGTGTCCGTGCAGGAGAGGGCGAAAGCGGCGGTGGCCGTCATCGACAGGGTGGCCACCAAATCCGTGAACCTTAAGGGCTCGTTTGTGAGGGCCCTTAAGGACTCCTCCTCCGCTTTGTCGGAGGTCGTGGAGGGCCTAGTGGGCGACGTCTCTCGCCTGCAGGTGGCCAACGAGAGGCTGACGGAGCGGGTGAACGAGCTGAGTGCTCAGTTCGCCCGCTTCCAGGCGAACCTCCCCGAGCGGGAAGCCCCGTCCGCGTCCCAGCCTGCCCCTACCACCAACTCAGGGGCATTTGACTCCCAACTGCGAGAAATCCTCATCGCAGTTGGGAATATGCTGGACGGACGCCTGGCTGGCCTGGAGGCGAGACTGCCCCCTGCGCCGATTATGCGCCCCCCGCTCGCGTCGGCACAGCGGCCTAAGGCCGCCGCTCCGACCGCGCTCCCCGTAGTGGGAGGCCGCGTCTCCTACGCGGCGGCGGCGTCTGCCCCGACTCCATCGGCTCCCCAAAAGCCGAGGAGGGGGGCCAAGGCACCGGCCCAGGCGCCGGCCAAGGCACCGGCTAAGGCGCCGGCCAAGGCACATCCCCAGGCGCCGGCCAAGACGGGGCCTAAAACGGCGCCGAGGAGCGGAGTGGCATTCCCTCCGCTCCCCACTCCGACACCCCTGCCGGGCCCCTCCGCACCTGCCCCCTCCAACGAGGGTTGGCAGGAGGCGAGGGGCTCCAAGAAGTCCCGAAGGCGGGCCAGAAAGGCTGCCCAAAAAGCAGCCCAAGCCCAGCCTTCGCCACCGGTGGCAACGGCCTCTGCAAAGAGGCCGCGGAAGCTGCAGCCGCCCAAAACCGCGGCTGTAGTTGTGACCGTGTCCCCGGAGGCGGCTGACGGCGGGCTGTCCTATGCGGCCGTCTTCAAAAAGGCCCGGGACAGCCTCGCCAACGAGTTTGGGACGGTGGGGGTCAGGATGCGCCTCGCCCAGACGGGAGCTCGAGTTCTCGAGTTCCCTGGGGCTGAAGGCGCAAAGACGGCGGACTCCTTCGCAGAGAAGCTGCGGGGAATATTTGCAGCCACAGATGGTGTCAGGGTCGCCAGGCCTACCAAGTGCGCGGAACTGCGCATCTCGGGCCTGGACGACTCAGTGACGGCCGAAGATGTCCGCGCTGTAATCCGGGAGAAGACGGGGTGCAGCGCGGACAACGTCAGGGTCGGCACCATCCGCCCCGGTCCAGGAGGGCTTGGCGCCGTGTGGGTCAGCTGTCCCGTATGCAGCTGTACCGATGAGGTGCTACAAATGCCTAGCATCGGGACACACACGCGTCAAGTGCGACAGCTGTTTTGACTGCGGCGGACTGTGTTTCCGCTGCGGTCAACCGGGGCATAAGGCGGCAGAATGCTCTGCCGCCCCTCACTGCCCAGTGTGTGCGGCGGGCAAGAAGCCCGCCAATCACCAGATGGGGCAGAGAGGCTGCAAGCCTCCCCGCAGTTCTCGGCAGACGTCGGGGGTTAGCCAGTCGACCCAGGCTGCCTCCGATGTAGTTCGTGCGTCGACGTCGTCGCCCATGGAGGAGGCTGTAGAGACGATCCAGTAATGGATCAAGTCTCCAACCTCCTGGTCCAGACGAACCTGAACCACTGTGCCGCGGCGCAGGATCTCTTCCTGCAAACCATGGCACAGTGGTCGATAGGTGTTGCCGTAGTCGCGGAGCCCTATTCTGTCCCTCCCCGTCCAAACTGGATGGGTGACTGGGACGGCTCCGTGGCAGTCGTCGGTTCCACGACGGCTCATTCCCCGCCCTTGTCGCTAAGAGACAAGGGCACTGGATATGTTGCCGTCGAGTGGGGGGGATCACCATATATGGTGTCTATTTCTCCCCCAACCGGAGTTTGAACGACTTCGAGGTTTTCCTAATCAGCTTGGAGACCTCGATACGGCGACTAGCGTCTGGGCACGTCCTTGTGCTGGGGGACTTCAACGCAAAGTCCATTGCGTGGGGTTCCCCCAGGACGGACGCCAGGGGCGAGGCCGTAGAGGAGTGGGCGGCCTCGGTGGGCCTCTGTCTTCTAAACAGAGGCTCCACCAACACGTGCGTGCGACAGCAGGGGGGGTCGATAGTGGACCTCTCGTTCGCTACCCCTGCCCTCGCCGCACGAGTAAGGAACTGGCGTGTCCTGGAAGAGGTTGAGACGCTCTCGGATCACCTGTATATCCGATTTGAGCTCTCCCGGACCCAGGACTCCAGTAGGGGTCACGTGGCGCGGCGTTTATCCCGCTTTCCGCGGTGGGCTGTTGCCAGGCTGAACCGGGACCTACTAGAGGAGGCAGCCATAATTCACTCGTGGCTGTCTCCTCAGGCTCCGACCGAGGAGGTCGACGTGGGGGCTGGCCGCTTTCGCGATGCGATTACGCATATCTGCGATGCGGCCATGCCCCGCGTTCGAGGTCGTCGGCCTCCAAGGAAGGAGGTCTACTGGTGGTCCCAGGAGCTGGCGGACCTCCGTGCGGCCTGTACACGTGCCCGGAGGTCCTACACACGCAGTCGGCGGCGTCACCGTGGAGACGGTGAGGAGGACCGGCTTCATGAGGAGTACCGACGGGCGCGGAAAACTCTGAAGCTGGCCATTAGCCGCGCCAAAGAGGAAAAAAGACAGGAGATGCTGGAGGGTCTTAATCGTGACCCCTGGGGTCGCCCTTACCGCGCGGTGCGACAAAAGCTCCGCGCGTCGGCCCCCCCCCTTACGGAGACTCTCCAGCCCAGCTTCCTGCGAGAAGTGGTTGAGGGCCTTTTCCCACAACGAGCGGAACACACTCCCCCGTCGATGGCCTCCCTGGCCGGAGACGACGGGGAGCACGGGGAGGACAATGTTCCGCCCGTCCGGGATTCGGAGGTAGGGGCGGCTGTTCTACGGATCCGTTCCAAGAACACCGCCCCTGGGCCAGACGGGGTGCTGGCCCTGGCTCTCAACCACATGGCAGACCGCCTCGGGGAGGTGTTCGACGCTAGCTTGGCGTCGGGACGCTTCCCTGAGTGCTGGAAAAGCGGGAAGCTGGTCCTATTGAGGAAGCCGGGACGGCCAGCCGATTCGGTCGCGGCCTATAGGCCCATCGTGCTGCTGGACGAGGCGGGCAAATTGTTTGAGAGGGTTCTTTCTGCCCGCATCGTCCGGCACCTCTGCGAGGTGGGCCCCGATCTGTCGGACGCCCAATTTGGTTTTCGGGCGGGGCGTTCGACAGTCGACGCCGTGTTGCGCCTGAGGGCCGTGACCGAAGAGGCCGTGAGCTGTGGCGGCGTGCTGTTGGCGGTGTCATTGGACATCGCCAACGCATTCAATAGTCTGCCATTCAGCTGCATCAGGGAAGCACTCCACTATCATGGGGTGCCAAAGTACCTGAGGCGGCTAGTGGCAGACTATTTAGAGGAGCGTACCGTCGTGTACGAGGACCGAGAAGGTAATCTGAGGTGTCGGCCCATGTCGTGCGGTGTTCCACAGGGGTCTGTTCTTGGACCCCTCTTGTGGAACATAGGGTACGACTGGGCCCTTCGCGCTGATTTCCCCCCCGGGCTGGGTGTAATCTGTTACGCAGACGATACCCTCGTGACAGCCCGGGGGGCAAACTTCCAAGAGGCGGCGCGCCTGGCCACAGGGGGAGTCTCCCTGGTGGTCGGGCGCATTGAGGCGCTGGGCTTACGGGTGGCCCTAGATAAGACGGAGGCCCTGTTATTCCATGGGCCCCGTCGTGGTCCACCCCCTGGCGCCTCAATCGTGGTCAACTCGGTCCTCGTACCGGTTCGGGCCCAGATGAAATATCTGGGCCTGATCCTCGACGGGAGGTGGCTCTTCGACGAGCACTTCCGACAGCTTGCTCCAAAGCTGGTCGGCGCTGCGTCTGCCCTAGGGCGACTTTTGCCCAATATGGGTGGACCCAGCGTCGCGACAAGACGGCTGTACACGGGGGTTGTCCGGTCAATGGCACTGTACGGTGCACCGGTGTGGGCGGCGGCTCTGACCGCCCAGAATAGGGTACGCCTCTGGCGCCCTCAGAGGGTAATGGCGGTCAGAGCCATACGCGGTTACCGCACCGTTTCGACGGAGGTGGCGTGCGCGTTGGCCGGAACTCCCCCGTGGGATTTGGAGGCGGAAGTGCTCGCCGAAGTTTATCGGCGAGTGGCTGACTACCGGGCGGAGAGCGGATTTCGCCCTCCGCCCGAGGATGTGCGCGAGTGGCGCGAAGCCGCTCGCCGAGCCACGATGGCTCGTTGGTCGTTCCGGCTGGAGACTCCACGCGCTGGCTTCGCCGCCGTGGAGGCTCTCCAGCCGGTCATCGCCGAGTGGGCAGGGCGGCAGCACGGGACCCTTTCCTTCCGACTGACGCAGGTGCTTTCCGGGCACGGTTGCTTCGGAAAGTACCTGCACACGGTCGCTAGGAGGGAACTGAGTCCCGCCTGCCACCACTGCGACTGCAGTGAGGACTCGGCCCAGCACACGCTGGCGGTCTGCCCCGCATGGGCGGCGCAGCGCCGGGCCCTCACTGCAGTCATCGGAGTGGATCTCTCGCTACCGGCCGTAGTACGCTCCATGGCCGGTAGCGACAGTTGTTTTACCGCGGTCGCAACCTTCTGCGAGGTAGTAATCTCGCGGAAGGAGGCGGCGGAGAGGGCCCGGGAGGACGACCTCCACTCGGACCCGATCCGCCGCCGGCGAACCGGGCGGCGGAGGCCCGCCTACCACAGCCTCATGCCGCCCTGAGTGTGGCCGCGGGTGGACGGGGTGGGTTTCCCCTCCACCCGCATTAGTTTGGCCAGCCGCGAGGGGGCGGCGTCCGCGTGTGCCGGACGTCGCCTAAAGAGAGGAAAACAACAATATTGAGACGGAGCCCGCACCAGGAGCGGGCTGGCGCTAGGAGGGGTCCGGATGTCTTAACAATAGCTGTTCCCGGATCCCTCCTGTTACAGGCGCAGAGTGGCACACCGTGTGGTTTTAGTCGGTCCGAGTCCGACACACCACCCCGCCGCAAACCCCGGAGGGGTGACGGTCCGAGGGGATTTCCACACGTTAAAAAAAAAAAAAAAAAAAAGGGTTTGTGTCAAGTTTTCTTTCTCTCTGCAGTGCTGTTGTTTTGCATAGTTTTTCCCCTTAGTCGTCTCTTACGACACCCGCTGGATGAATAGGGGTGGTGACACTCTGTATTTTTAATCGCTCACCATATGGACATCATCCAATTGCCTAAAATTAATAATCCTTCTCTTTCTGGGCATTTCCTTCTCTCCAATCTCCATCGTTCTTTTCTTATCAAAGGTTCTTGAGGTTTGCGTACACAAACAGTTCTCAAAGTCAATCTTTCAACATGAACTTAGTCCTTATATTTTTACTATTCTTATATCTTACTATTACTACCAAACCACTAGCCACTAAAAGCAATATTTCGCCACCAACAGTGGGTTCGAAACCACCAGTTTTAGTTGAAAATCTACCAGGCTGGCAACACTGCTGAGCAGAGAACATATATACTCGAGGTAGTAGGCGGGAATTTGAACTGAAAGGTTCAAATTCCCGCCTAGAATTCAAAAAATTAAGACTTGGCTTAAAATGAAGTGAAAATAGTGAAGTTATTTATCAAAAATTAAGACTTAGCTTAAAGGTCTTGTTACCAGGCCATAAAATTACAACAACAACATATATACTCCTAGGAGCGACGAGTGTGTTCTAGGCAAGTCATATAGCGAGCGAATGACGGGCATAACTCCATTATATATAGAAGGAATTTTAAAATTCATTTTTTGTTTGGGGTTTATTCCGAAATGGTCCCATTTAAATGGCGCTCTTAGTTTAAATTAGTTAGGTTAGCCTAACTACCGGGCGGAGCACACACCTCCGTCGATGGCTTCCTTGGTCCGAGACGACGCCGACGGGGAGAATCCGGATGATGTGCCGCCAGTTGCGGATTCGGAGGTAGGGGCGGCTATTCTAGGGATCCGCTCCAAGAACACCGCCCCCGGCCCAGACGGGATACCTGCCCGTGCGCTGGCCTGAGCTCTCAACACATGTCAGACCGCCTCATGGAGGTGTTTGACGCTAGCTTGGCGACCGAACGCTTCCCTGAGTGCTGGAAGAGCGGGAAGCTGGTCCTGTTAAGGAAGTCGGGACGGCCTGCCGTTTCGGTCACGGCCTACAGGCCTATCGTGTTGCTAGACGAGGCGGGTAAATTGTTTGAGAGGGTACTCTCTGCCCGCATCGTCCGCCACCTCTACGAGGTGGGCCCCGATCTGTCGGACGCCCAATTCGGTTTTCGAGCGGGGCGTTCGACGGTCGGCGCTGTGCTGCGCCTGAGGGCCGTGACCTAAGAGGCGGTGAGCTGTGGCGGCGTGCTGTTGGCGGTGTCCTTGGACAACGCCAACGCATTCAATAGTCTGTCATTCAGCTGCATCAGGGAGCACTCCACTATCATGGAGAGCCAAAGTACCTGACGCGGCTATGCCCCACGGTGCCTCAATCGTGGTCAAATCGGTCCTCGTATCGGTACGGGAGGTGGCTCTTCGAAGAGCACTTCCGACAAACTTGCTCCAAAGCTGGTCGGCGCTGCGTCTGCCCTTGGGTGACTTTTGCCAAATCTAGGTGGACCCAGCGTCGCTACAAGACGGCTGTACAAGGGGGTTGTCCGGTCAATGGCACTATACGGTGCACCGGTGTGGGCCATTGGCCGGAACACCCCCGTGGGATTTGGAGGCGGAAGTGCTCGCCGAAGTATATCGTCGGACGGCTCAGTTCCGGGCGTATAGCGGCATTCGGCCCCCGCCCGAAGAGATACGTGAGTGGCGTGAGGCCGCTCGCCGAGCCACGATGGCTCGTTGGTCGTCCCGGCTGGAGTCTCCACGTGCTGGCTTTGCCGACGAAGGTGGTGCCCGCGCCGTTGCGGGCAGGCGCTGGGAGGGGTCCGGATGTCTTAATGACAGCAGTTCCCGGATCCCTCCTATTACAGGGTGGCACACCGTGTGGTTTTAGTCGGTCCGATTCCGAAACACCACCCCGCCGCAAGCCCCGGTGGGGTGACGGCCCGAGGGGGTTTCCACACGTAAAAAGAAAGGTTAGCCTAACTGCCCACCCCGGTAACCTCACCCACTCTGTAAAGTGTAACATTAGCATTGTTCAACATCGGTTTTCTGTAAGGCTTTGATATCACTGCGGTCGCGCAGTTCCATACATGCCGAAGTATAGTACATAGTAAAGGAGTGCATTTTAGTAAGCCGCAAGGAACGCAAGTAAACTCTTAAAGGAATAAATATTTATAGCTTCCTTCTTAGATAGAACTGGAGGAGGGTTTTATTTGCCTATCAGGCCATTAAATTCCAAAAAAAACCCTTTCATGGACGCTCACTGTCACTTATACTTGGTGCTAAGAAGCCTTATTGTATTAAAAGTTATAAAACCTCGTTACTAAGCACCAATGGACACTGTTTAATGTTTATGCCGCAATCCAAAATAGTTTCTTTTTAGTTCCCAGCATACCGACCAACTTTGTCTGAACAGGATTATAAGATTTCAAACAAAATAATTCTTATAGAATGAAACTAAATGTAGGCTAATTTTGTATCTTATATTTTCGTTTATATCTTCAGAAACAGTGAATGAAATGATGAATTTAAATTATACGTTATCTCAACAATTTACACTCATGCCGCGAATTCCTGGATTTGTTCAGTTTACACAAACAAGTTTTATGTGAACTGTGAACAAACAATATAAAATATGATTACGTACATAACCCGGTATCCATCACTTTTATTAAGATTGTTGTTTTGAAGATTTCTAAAAAATTGTTAGTCTAATTTTGTACCGGATGTACGGCAAATAATGGGCGAGATTTAAAGCAAGGTAGATTTGCTTGGTTCTAAAGCTGATTAGAACTCGGTACAATGGTATTATATTCATATGTTGATATTGAAAATCCCACAATAGGCCAGATCACTAGAAGGCCCATTCTCGTAATAAAAGTTCGGTCTCAATTCAGTTCCGATCAACTTTCGATTCCGCAACTGTCATAAAAGGCATTTTCGTAGTAAAGTATTAAACATCCAACGTTGACTGTAATGCGATTATATCGCATTGTAACAGAAAATTGAATCGGTAATCTGCTAGTCTTAGTAATACTTTACTATTTCAGTAAGAAAATATCTTTTATGACAGTTGTGAGATCGAAAGTTGATCGGAACTGAATTGAGACTGAACTGTTATTACGAGAATTGGCCTTCAGGTCAACCTCTCAATTACCGTCTAATAAAAATGCTGACAGTATCTAACTGTTTGCTAGCAGTATGCTTGTTTGCAAGATCAGTAATGTTAAAACACTCCTTAAATCATCTTACAGTCAACATTAGATCAGCGCGCGCTTATCGGTCATGGTCTTGTTACACATTTCCGTCCTTTTGATTAAATCACGACATTTGCCAGTATTCGGACCTCAACAAACAATCAGTTGGCATTAGTACAACTTATTAGAATTAAGTAGGTAGTGAAGTTTGTTTATGTCCAAGGTATATGAGTCACATTGGCGTTTAGAGAAGGATATAGCAAGAGATATGGGCCGGAACTGACAGCTGATAGTCGTGGGAACATCCTCATTAAAGTGTACAGTAGATTAGAAACAATCAAAACACTGCATCATTAGAAATCGAGGAAATACCTAAACATTATTATAAAAGCAGTAACGGATGTATTTACAAAGTCGTATTTTTTACTAAAATTAATAAGGTGCCGTATGCTAAAAGAATAAAAGAAACCTTAAAGAATCACTTTTTTGTCTGTCTATCTATCTATATATTTATGTATATAGGTCCATAAAAGTCCATTCTAAAAAAATTAGAAGTTGACGCAATCAAAAGATACGGTCTAATACTTAATATTTCAATCAATTTGTTACTTACCAAATAAATCAAATCTGTAGATTAGCATATTTCTATTGAACTAAAATATAAAATTAGACGAACAGCAAATCCTGACAGTACAAGTAAGTACTTAAATAAATAAAAAACGAAAATCGTCATAAAATGTTTTCTGCATTTTAGTAGATTGTAGATATGTACGATGTGAACCAATGTCTGGGGAAGTATTTTCATAACGACAAAGTTATGTTTTCTTCCATTTAAATAAGTTTACCCAGTTCACTGAAAACTTTACCATGATAAACTTTTTTTTTTACTTATATATACGCATCAAAAACTTTTAGTGCATAAATCAATAAGTACATTGCTTAAGACAGACATCACTTAATGCGTGCTATTGCAACAACCACTGGTTTCATGCCTTTCGCACCCATTCTATCTCAGCTACCTTACATAATAGGTAGTAACCAGCCAATTATCATTTACAGAGAAATACACATACATGTCCGTGTGGTGATTATGATTAAGAATACAGAGTGTCACCACCCCTATTCATCCCGTGGGTGTCGTAAGAGGCGACTAAGGAAGCAAACTACGCAGGACAACAGCACTGCAGAGAGAAGGAAAACTTGAAACAAACCCTATACCAACCCGTGTGGCCAGCGTGGTATAGTAGGCCAGAATCTCCTTCATAAGGAGAGGCCTATGTCCAGCTGTGGACTAGTAAAGGCTGTTGATGTGATGATGATGATTTGACACATACTCTTTGTAGTACAACTACCTGACTTGACAAATCTTTTCAGTCCCAAAATCATAACAATCTCAATTACAGGTTTATTCCCAGTAGTTCCATGGAGTCAGTTCTACATGGATCTTTTGCAACCCACTAGTTCCATACATTGAACTAACGGGAATAGCTATTTGAAATGGAAAATTATACCCATTAGTTCCATGACGTCAGTTGCAACTTGGTTTGTTCTGCTCGTCTGCCTCCACTAACATAAAAAAAAGGTAGCATACCTTTTTTTTATGTTAGTGGAGGCAGACGAGCAGACGGGTCACCTGATGGAAAGTGACCATCGACTCCTATGAACGTCTGCAACTCAGGAGTCACAAACGCGTTGCCGGCCTTTTAGGAAGGAGTACGCTTTTTTCTTGTAGGTTTGAAGGTCGTATCGTTCCGGAAATACCGCAGACGATAACCCGTTCCACAGATTAGTTGTGTCAAGCAAATAATGTCTTGAAAAGCGCTGGTGGGCTGGAGTGAAATACTTTCAATTTCAGACACAAGTTTGTTTCGACTCTCGATGACGATTTGAATGATTTTACGAGAAATATTGGGGTGTCAAGGGCACCTCCCGTGCTATCATCAGCATAGCAATGGAGTTTGTAACATATCATTGAAATGCAGAAGAAACAGATAGGTGATAGCACACAGCCTTGCGAGACACCAACATTTACGGATTTCAAGTCGGAGCATCCACCGTCGACAACGACCTTAATGCTTCTGTCCGCAAGGAAACTGGTGACCCAATTACGCAATTTCTCGGGAAGCCCATAGGAAGGGAGCTTCGAGATCGTAGGCCTTCGCTGTGTCCAAACTAACCGCACAAGCCTCTCCCTTGGTCTCGATCGCCTGTGCCCACCGGTGTGTTAGAAAGACGAGAAGATCACAAGCTGAGTGACCCGGCGAAAACCATATTGTCGGTCATTGAGTAGCCGGTGATCATCTAAGTACCGGAGGAGCTGACAGTTGATTACGAATACCATAATCAACTATACCAAATAATATTTGCCGCGGTTTCGCTTCCGTGATTATTTCTTATTAAGTGTTTCTTTTTTTCAATCATATATTGAGGATCACATAATGGGGTAAGCCTTTGTCACTTAATAACACAATAACTAACATTTATTACGAGTACTACTTTCCTACCTACCTGTTTTGAGTACTATATTATAAAATTCCTGAGACCCGTATCTCTTCGTCATCTCTTTAATAAGAATATTTTAATCTATATACATATATAATTAATTGTTTTCAGAAAAAAAAAATAATTTTAGCTGTAGTATAAAATGACATGGCAGAAATGGGACAAAAATAGTATTTTTAATGTTAAATCAGTACCATGAGGAACTGTCTTCATGGAACTACTGGGAATAAACCTGAAAAAAGACTGCACAGGTGGCGTAGTGGTTTAAGCGGTCACCTCGCCGTTTCCTATTGCGCTGAGTGTTGTGGGTGTGGACCCCACATGGGACGACACTTTGTGTGATCCACAAATTGTTGTTCTGAGTCTGGGTGTTTGCAAAGTCCCCCGCGACACATGACATATTCCTACTGCGGGAGTTGTAAAAAAAACAAAGAAAAAAAAAAACAAAAGCGCGTTTAGATTTATCTATCAGAAAAAAAAAGATTCTTAATTTCTTAACTTGTACGCTTAAAGCTTACAAAGGAAAGACATTTTATTCTAGCATTCATAGCTGGAAAAAGGGAAAATATTTCTCCAAAATTTTAACTTTTTCCTATTTAAAGAATTTTCTAAGTCATTAAAATAAAGGTAATCTACGCCGTCTGTAATTATTGTTGTCACTTATTAAAGTTACAAAAGGCGTACATAACTGAGTCCGTCGGTCTGTTCTTATGTTACATTTTATACGTTAACCGGTAGAGGTACCAAGTTTAAAGTATTTCTGTATAAAGATGACTAGATCTTGTAGAAGGACATTGACTTTTTGTCACGAAAATAAAAGTTCCAGGAGATGAAATATAGGACAAAAGTAACAACGACAGTTTATGCGTAGTAGAAATTGCGAACACCAGTTGGTAACATACAAATATATTATATTGCGTATGTATCTTTAAACCTTTGGCCCTACAATTAAACCATCCCAGTTATACACAGCTGACATAAAAGCCGCTGGGCGTGGTGACTAATAAGTATTGATCAATATTAATTAGCACATGTCTAATATATCGCCGATAACTATTGCAGTTTGGGGGCGTCCATTACTTACGTGAGGAGTTTTCGGCGATTTTGTGACCCCCTTCTCCTCCCAGATTTGAATGAACCCGCTCCCTCATCCCCCTATCTCACGTGTGATTTTTAAATATGTGTTTTTAGTGTAAAGGCCGTGTAAAGGCAGGCGGCGACGCGTAAACAAACGACGAGGTACTGTGCAACTTCGCGGCACTCGCAATATATACCTATTAATAATTTAGCGCATAAGTAAGAGTGACTTAAAATGAATTCTTTCATCGAATTGTCAAGGGAAGGTTTACCGTAAAATTCCTTGGTATCGATCTCAAACCTCGACGCCAAGCGCAAATCGGGAATATTGGAACATTATAAAAATATTAATTTAAAAACTAAGTTTAATGTTCATCATTCGTTAATTAAAAGGCTACAGTTTATGCTATAAATGTATGGGTTATCGTACACAAAAATTTATTTCTCACGTCACTCACCCACGAGTCTACTACAGAATAATGATTTACTATACTCAATATCCTGCACCCCCGCACATCGATCAACATCTATTTTTGATTTGAATATTTCATATAAAGCGTAGGTCGACACAATTTTTACAAACTATAAAAACCGCTTTGTAATATAAATAAATTTACATTATAAAGATTAGGAATGAGATTCATTACTGTGTTTGACGCACATTCTTTATCTTACAGTATTTCTGTAAAGGATTTTTAAACTCACAGGCTCCAAGAGCCTAGCATCAAAGACGCCGTAAAAAATTAAAAAACAAAACCGGAGTTAGCAACAGTCTGGCCATGGGTATCATTAAAAAACGAGATTAAAGGATAGCGTACACAATAAGAATAATTGATTAATATTTTATATTAAACACTAATTGTACATACTATGCAATATATTAATATGTGTTTTTGTGTGTAGCTTGAAAATTTTTATCCTCGGCAACAGAGCGGCAACTCCTTTTTTTCTTTGAGGAAAACGTTGCTTGCGATTAGTGCTCTGCATAATATAAGGATACATCAGAGGATACAAAAGAAGGAGGATAAAAAGAAAGAAATTGATTTCGACGGGATAAAAATGTACCATGAAAGTTGGTACTCTATTGTGTTACCGATTTATGAGGTTCGTTCGAAAGCTCAGAAAAAATAAATTGCAAATTCACTTTAGTAAATGAGAGAGATGAATCTGATTTTTGGATATCTAAACTCTGCCTAGGTTAGGTGAATAATTACAAGTAAATAAGAATTTAGGTCAAATGACTATGGGCTAATGGGCCTAATGGGCCTAATGGACCTATTTACATATTATTTAAAAAAATATCACATCAACAGCCTATGATAGGACACTGCTGGACATAGGCCTCTCCTCTGAAAGGATATTTTGGCCTACTATACCACGCTGGCCAGGGGGTTGGTATAGGGTTTGTTTCAAGTTTTCCTTCTCTTTGCAGTGCTGTTGTCTTGCGTGGTTTTCTCCCTTAGTCGACTTTTGCAACACCCACGGGATGAATAGGGGTGGTGACATGACGTATTCTTAATCCGTCACCACACGGATAGTGTAAAAAAAATATAGTCATGTTTTATTATTAAAATTACAGCTAGTTCTAATTAATTATTGTGTTTATTTTAGATATAAAAATTATTATCTTCTAATTATACAGAGTTTGTCAAAAAAGCTTTAATACCGATCAGTTCGTGTGAGATCACCCTTAAGGATGGAAAATGTGAATTCTAAATTTAAACGCAACATTCCAAAGAGAATAAGAGTTTATAGTCGTAAAAAGCGCAGTAAAGTTATCGCAAAGCCTTTGACTTGGCGGCATCTTGGTTGGTTTTGTTAACTCAGGCATTTTGTCGATACCATTGCCTTTTATTTGAATGAATTTAAAACTAAAAGGCTTTGCATAATGTTTAAAGATATTTACGTCGCACTTGTGACGTAGAAAATACTTTTTGTAATAACAGAATTCAGGAATTCAGGGACTTTTAATAAACTCGGCATTAGTTACCACTCGACCATAACAGAATTCGTTTTATGCGGATTCTCTTGATCATAGTACCATGGATGGATCCATGGATTCATAATATTTTCTTTAAAAAAATACAAGAAGAAAAACGCTTCGAAAATTTCCAAGCGTTTTTCTTCTTGTTCTCAGGTTACATATAGGATATTTTAGAGTATTGATGAAATTATAGAATTCACCCATGAGTTGTGTTTATGGTGTTTACACCAAATTCTATCATTACACCGGTTGATTACCGGATCAAATCCAATGGCTTTTTCTATGAGCAGTTATAAAACCAATCGGTACAAAGTCGACTGTTACATTCGCAGCGTGAAAGCTCGAAATACTAAGAAACTTCTCTGCGTGCTACCATCTAGTAAACCCATCGTGTTTGTGCTCGTTAGATTGGTTTTTCTTTCTTTTTTTGGTCTGATGATGGAGCCAAAAGGAATATAGTGGAACTCCTTAACGGTTACTAGAAAAACCTTTGAGTTTGGGTTCATTTGATTTGTAATGACAAGGCCGTCCATTAGCCAGGAGGTAACACTTCTTTTATATTAGTTATTACAAATTAAATAAACTCGATAGACATCGATTATTTTATCCTCTTTCTATTAACCGTCGTGGGTTTATTCAAAATGTTTAATTTTCCTTTTTTAAACAAACATGGCTCACAAGAGAACATCAGTACCTATTTAAGATTTATATGTGGAAGAAGTACAGAAACCATAAGCATAAAACAAAATGGTCCTCTATATATTTTCACCTGTCCTGTTAAAAATTCTAAGCAATGACAGTTGAAGTTATACCGTTCAACGAAATTAAATAAGGTCGTAATTCGACTGCTGGGCTATCTCTAGTCTTAATAATTTCACAATCATTAGCGTTTTCGTACTGTCATCATAATAATTTGATGGTTTTCGCCAACAAACGCATGTCGTTATCTCTGTGTGCAGTCATTTTGTAACCATAGGTATCTTTATTTTCCTAAACATCATTATTGTAATGTAACCTGCGTATGGCAGAGTATTAGACTTTAATGTTTTTTGCTGTTGTTTACTATAAAACTGCCCTCAGAAATGGCTTGTTGGTGTATAACGTTTTGTAGCAGAAGGAAGTTGATAAATTTTCTAAGTAATTAATTTGAGAGTTAATCAGGGAAATACAAGTATCATTGTAGTGGGAACACAATTGCGGATCACTTTAATTCTCCCAACCGTACTGTATTTAGAAGCTAATAAAAATAATCACTATTAATTAAAGATAACATATAGCAAACATAATACTGCCGTTTGTAAACTCGTATTTCGCTTTTATATCGCGGACAGTAGCAGGAGTGGGGTGTCAATCGAACGGTAAATTTTATGTTGCGCAGGAGTATATCATTTGAATTGTACGCAAAGAAATATCAGTTGTGAGTTGAACTCAGCGCTCGACGGCGGTCGTGTGACCTGCTACGGTTAATTAATTGTGTTGTGACGGACTGTGAGATGAGGTGGTCGATTTTTGTTTGTTTGCTCGTGTGTCTGGCGAGGTTCTGCGATGCTGGGGGTGAGTTTTATGGTTTTAATGTCAGATAAAATATTGCATATGTTGTAAACGCAAGTTTTTGAAGAAGAATAGATAGATGTTGGTGATTTTTTCACGTAAAATGGGTAAATAGATTGAAATAAAAAATCAAATAGTTTGAGACCTGGATTACCAGATGCTCTTTATATATATATATATATATATACGAGACCCATGCGGACGAAGCAGCGAAATAAAGTTATCAAAAAGAATAAAATATAGTATTAAGGATAAACATGGTATTAATATTATTTATACTAAAGAAAACTTTCTTGCTTTCTTAGTTTCCTTAAATAATGTATTTGTAAATACTGTTTCAACGTTTGGGAATATCCCTGTCGAGGGCACGGCAAGGTGGGTATATCAGAATTCAATTAAATAGTGGGTGTGTTGACTTGTATGTTATCAATATGTTTAATAACTTGTATAATGATATAGAATTATCTTTTCTTCATTAACATACACTTATGTAGTTTTAGGATTAAAATATTGGCGCTATTTTCAAGAACCGGATACAGTTTATATTTCTTTTACCAACATAAAAGAAGGTCTACGTTTTTGTTTCTGTAGTACGTAGGTGTTATTTTAGAATAACTTTAGTCGAGTTTTCTAAAGATATTTTGAGGTTGCTACATCGACTACTTATTTACTAAGTAGATCCAATTTTTGAAGCGACTGATTTATTATTGCTTAAAAACTCTCGAATATTTATGTTCGGACGTTATTGATGAAAAATTTCTTTCAACAGCTTAGGCAGTTCGTATCTGAAGTTTTAACTCATATAGTTGAACTTAACAATGAGAACCAGCAATAACCAAGTTTAAATAATATATAAGTTACCAAAATATATACGAAAATTATATTAAAACAAAATTTAAATTTTCTATAAATATTTTGGACACCTAATACATTTTCTCATTAATTTTCTTGAAAGAAATCGTGTACATATAAAACTTATATGAAAGGCAGTAAAAAATGTTTAATTCAATTAATTTTACACTTTGACCTGGCAAACAGGCTATAATACAAAAAATATGTTTTTAGGCATAGGTATCGTGCAATTAACAGCATGAAAAAATCCAATTATTTTGATATTATAAACAGACACTTAAATTTTATTTATTTGTATAGATTATAATTTTCCCCGTTGCAACAGGTCAAGTACATGGGGTTCGATTACTCACATATATTTAAAAAAGTTATTTTGAGTGTTGTTTAAAGTTCAAACATTGCTATTTAACCGGCAAAATTATAAATAACTATCTTTTGCCCGCGGTTCTGCCCGCGTATATTGCGGTAAAAAGTAGTACATGTCCTTCCTCAAGAATCAAAGTATCTCTATACCAAATTTAATTAAAATCGATTCAGCGTGAACGGACAGACAAAGTTACTTTCGCATGTATGAGGTTAGTAGGGATGTCATATAAAATTCATTAAGTAATCTTAAAAAATATCTTATTTTACTTACAGTAAGTGCATGATGTATAAATAAATAAATATACCAAACGCAAACATTTTAAACACAATAGAAAAAAACCTTCTTGCCTGAACCTGTAAAAATAACGTGCATGTGATGAAATGGATCTCGTTTTACTAAAGTACTAATTGACACCCGAATGCCGAAATTAAGTAACGAAAGTTAGAATTACGAAAAAAGTTTTTAATTTTTCTTTTATTGAAGATAACACTTAAGCGAAACTAAGTAAAAAATCGGTTTGGGGACGGTCGTTACATATTTATATACGGATGTAAAGTTTTTTAGTAACGCGTCGTGAACATAAGTGTGGCGTGTGGTTTTGTGATATAGATAAAACCTGATATTATGATGTCAAGAGTTCAATTCCGGACGGGTAACTATCTTTATCCTACTGCCACGTTATGAGTGTTCAATTGTCTACTATCATAAGGACTCTTTAGTGAACTGTGTCTATGGTTCGTGTTAAATGATTTTGTGATCTTCTTTCGATTTGAAAAAGAACAATTGTGTCGCTAAACATAATTTTGTGAAACATAAAGTGTGAACAATTCAAACTATTGGGTGCCTCCGTCCACTTTAAATGTCATTGGTGCCACTATGCTAGCGACACTAAAGTCCTAGAATCAAAGTTTTCCCAAGAGAAATCCGGAAGGTCTCTATAAATAATAATAATCTGCATTAATCCGTCCATTGTTCTTCTATTGTGGTAGAAAATATTTAATCGATACAAATACAAATACTTGCCCTGACTGACTGACTGATTAAGCAAAGCAGAACCTAAACCGCTGGGGCTATACACTTGAAATTTTGGCAGCTTATGATTTCTATGTTGTAGGCACCCATCAAGAAAGGATTTTGAAAATTTCTCTCCTAAGGGGGTAAAATAAAGGATTGGTAAAATAAGGGTTGTAAGTCAGTTCGACAATTTCTAGTAACTAGATACTTTAAGGGGTTATAGCTGCCGTCATTTCTGATACATTTCACTATGTAATGTATGTAAATCTAACCATTTTCTAGATATTGGACTTTTAAGATTCTTTATAAAAATTGCCGAAATTTTGCCTTAAACAACTTTTTATGACTTGTATCCTCTATTTCTAATTTTATTACTGTTTTTATGCAGTTGCAACCCGGTAGCAACCAGTGAAAAACTTTGCTTGTATTGGACTCTTTCTTTCCTTATCAAAGAAATAAAGTAATTTGCGCTTCTGATACTGTTAAAGATGACGATCTATATGAACGAGGAATGATCTGATATTCTGATTTCTTACGGATACTGCGAATGCGTATCCGCACGAGCCTCCCGACCACCTCTTTTAATCCACTCATTACGATAATTAGAATCCAGCCATTCTTTTACACTTCTCCTGTAATGCGCAGGGCAAACATCATGATAAAGCCACATGCCACGAATGAGATTAGGTTGTAAATCATCAAGCACGTTAGTTAAATTTTGAACCCAAAAAGTTTTCGTACTGTTCTCGGGGAGAAAAAGGGATCGAATCCAGTGGTTTTACAGCTTTTGTACAAAACAATGTATCAACTACACAACATAGTAAAATAGCATAAAATAAAGGATATAAGTTCTAAAAATATTGTATCGGGCAAAATGTCGGCAATTTTATAAAAAAAACTTAAAAGTCCAATATCTTGAAAATGGTTAGGTTTGAGATATGGTATTTCATAGGGAAATCTATTAAAATGATGGCAACTACAAAAAAGGATCGAATCCAGTGGTTTTACAGCTTTTGGTGCCCAATAATTAACGCTGAGGTAATTGGTTATGCCGTTCATGAAATGTCTCAGAAAAAAAAACAGTAACAGAAGCACAAATCAAAGCCCAGTTAGCAACTACTATACTCCCGGTCTTTCATCGAAGTCTTTTTTTCCATGAATTCCGATATTATCCTAGACTATTATACCTTTTTAGATAGCTGACATTTTTGAACAAATCTGCAGTTTAACTTTCATAGATTTTTTTAATATTCGTCAAATTTGTGCTATTATTAACCATCTACTTCAGCCCAGTTTGTTAACTAGGATTTTAGTAATGGAAATTATAAAACAATGTATCAACTACACAAAATAGTAAAATAGCATAAAATAAAGGATATAAGTTCTAAAAATATTGTATCGGGCCAAATGTCGGCAATTTTATAAAAAAAACTTAAAAGTCCAATATCTTGAAAATAGTTAGGTTTGAGATATGGTATTTCATAGGGAAATCTATTAAAAATGATGGCAACTACAACCCCTTAAAATATCTAGGTCGACTTACCCAGTAACCCCGTATATTTCTTACATCGGATATCTTAAACAACTCCTGCTTTGATCACATTTAGATGGTCTATTTAGCGATGGAAAAAGCATTCTCTTAATGCAGTATATTTGGTATCTAATGGTCTTGAAGCACAAAAATGTAATTTCTTTCCGTTTTATTGAGGAGGAGCCGTTCTCTGGAGAAATCCGTTGCAGGCTATGCACTTTACCTCCATATACCTGTAACCCAAACAATATGGGTCAAATATATTTCTGAAAGACTTGCCTGTCTCCATGATAGTCGACGATGGTCATTCTTACTAATTAAAATGTGACCTTTAGTTATTTTTAGGCATGTGAGACATTTAAAATTGTACAGCCAGACATTGTCCAAAGTCCAATATTATTAGACGAAGACGTTAAAAAAATAGTAAACTAATATTGTTGATATATAATGGTGGTCCGATGAAACAAATGAAAGCTCGATTGGTCCCAATTGAACGTGATTGGACTTATTAACAAGGCGCCAACTTATGACGTACGAGATACGTTTCACATTTTTTTTACTGAACCAACCTTTTTAGTAAATCTAAAGTGAATTATAGAAAACTAGTGTTTGCAGTACATCGCCATTAAACAGTACTTTTTAGGATTCCGTACCTAAAAAGGTAAAAAGGAATCCTTATAGTTTCAATAAGTTATCCGTCTTCTCATCTATTTGTTTTTCTGCCAAGACCCTTTTTCTAAGGAACGCATAAATCGTATCAACTACAGATCAATGTCCATTACTATTGAAGTCTAAGTTAACGTGATGAAATTAGAGTCACTTGAACTTTGTATTTTAATCTAGTATCTTAACATTTCGCAATTCATGTAAATATATAAGGTGCTTAACATTAATGAAGAAGTATTAAAAGCGAATCTCAGAGCATTCGTAAAACAAAACATCTGAAAGTGGTCAATTTGCTGTTATATATATCACTTAAAAATACTTGCGATCACGATGCTTATATTTTGGTTTTGCCTTAGAAAATGAACTGTGATATATGTGGGAGTATGGGCAATACTTTTTGAAGCCCAAGGATAAGAACTTTCTTAAAATTGAAAAACTTCGATGAAAGTAAGCATTACCAAAAAAACTAAGTTAGATTTGTCTTTAATTTCGAATGAGTAAACTTTCTATTTTCGAAATTGTTTTTAAAGTAGAATTATCATGGAAACAACTCGATGACCTTTCTGAATTGCAACACAACAGGCAAAATGTTAAAATGATTAATAGAAAACAATGAAATGATTGCACTTCGTGAGAACTTGAAGCGTTTTCCTTTATGAGTATAACATGGTTATTTATCATCAAACCCGGATAAAACTTAAGCACGTATAGTGTTTTTTTATTCTTAACAAGCGACGCGGTAGGACGCATCAACCCCTTGAAAAATTAACCAGGCGTGGTCGAAATTAGTCAATAACTTCTTACTAGCACTGTTCTGATCCTTTGCGGCTGGACATCTGTCCAAAGACTGAAGCTCGTAAGCACTTTGCCAATTCTGCAGGCTTAGTAGTGGTAGTCGTGGTAGTCGTAGGATGCATTGTATAATAATAACTGGCAGACTAAGTAAGGTAAAACGTACAGGAAAATATCAACTCGTATTCAAACGAGTTTATTAAAAATATTTTTTTTATCATTTTGAATAAAAGAATTTCCCGAATCGGTTTATAAATGACGCGGCTTTGTTTCTTACTTCAAGTAACAAACAAAACCAAATACAACTGCAGTGAGAACCTTTTTTGAAGTCGAGAGTTACACTTGCGTGTAAGCAATATTCTCAGTATTAG
Organism: Arctia plantaginis; assembly: GCA_902825455.1. NCBI lineage: Eukaryota > Metazoa > Arthropoda > Insecta > Lepidoptera > Erebidae > Arctia > Arctia plantaginis. Next base: position 4,599,274 of record CADEBD010000286.1, on the reverse strand, counting down.
TTTTCTGTCTTGCCGACCGTTCTTTTTAAGATACATTTAATTTTCACGTCTTACTCTCAGAGTGGTCGGTTGATGGTAATAGGCTCGCCTCTATTAGGTTATTATGACTAAAATTATAGTCCACTAAATCTACCACTCCAGGGGTATAGACTTTCGCATCATAATCGTCAGCCTGGTTGAATAAGATGGGAAAAGTGTACAGGGGAGGAGAGGACCAGAGCGCTTCGAATGGATAATAAGCCGGGAATGCGTGTTTGTTATTTGTTACTATTGTTACTAGTATAAGCCCTTTTATAAATCGTTTCTTATTGAATCACCTTGGACTTTAAAAGAATTTCAAGAATAATATTAAAAATCTTCTCCAAACATTTATAAACAGGAAAAATCGAATAATATTGAATCGATCGTTATAAAATATAGAGGGCCCGCACATTATTATGTGCGGGGCCCTCTTGAAATACTCTATATTCGAACCTAATTAGTAGTAAATTTACATATCAGTTATAAAATCCGCCTGCGAGGGCGTCGCTTTAGACGCGTGTTCGAGGTGACGTCACCACACTATCGGGATCGCGCCCAACATACATGAATGAACGCGACTGATAACGAGTGACGTATGCGTCTGTAACATCTGTCCTTATCTCTTGTCAAAGCTGTGGCGAGTAAGAGACAGGAGTCGCTTGTCAGAGGCGTAGCGTGGACTAATATAGACGTGGGCAAAGTCTCATCAGCGATGCCCCTTTTCTTTCGTTCCGAATAGATACCCAATTGATCTATTTTACCACCGACCTGACTAATTTTTCTTGTGCAATCCAGCATTATAGCATAGTACTTTCCTCGTTTAATTTTTCCTATAACCTCAATGACAATAGCCTGTGTCATGAAATAAGCTCGTTTTATATCTGCAGACTTAATTAGTGATTATTTAGCTATTTTTCATTAAAACGACGAAATGTACAAGGCGGACTTGACGCCATTTGCATTAGCATTCCTTGACACCTTTCCTAACTTAAAACTTTTTAAAGAAAAGTAAAGACTCATAGCTATTAATGCCTGACAAGTCTCGTATTCAATCAATCAAACATTCTTGGTCTTTGAAGGTTCACACAGGCTTTGAAGGCCTCACAGTCGCATTTATATGGGGCTTCTTGGGCAGGGGAGGCTCATCATCATCAACAGCCTTTGATAGTCCATTGCTGGACATGGGCTTTTCCTTATAAAGGAGGTTATGGTCTGCTATACCCCGCAGGCCGGACGGATTGGTATAGGGTCTGTTTCAAGTTTTCCTTCTCTTTGCAGTGCTGTTGTCCTGGGACAGAAAAAAACAGAAGGATATTTCCTATATTTAGGACAAATTAGAAAGTTCGCAATTCGTCTTTTTTTTTATCTCAGAACTCCGTCATTTGTAAATCGATTTAGAAAATTATTTCTTACTTAGGAAATAATACCGTTTAGTCCAATTCAAAGGGTGAGGGTGGAAAATTAAGGAATGAAGAATACAATTTATTACAATTCTTTAGTCCTTAATATATTTTCAAAGTTAATTATTCCACATAATTCTATGTACATTTTCTTAAATCATATTAATTCGTTCATTCTGTCCCGTGCCTGCCTCATAATAAAACCAAAATCAAAATCCTTTCTAAAAGAACAGATGTGGGAACAGTTGCAAGATGGCGTACAGTCCATCTAATTCAGATATTAAGAATAAATGCCAGTTTTCTAGCTATATTCACAACCAAGTTACAAGGGTTCTGTAAATGTCCTGAGTGGCTTCAGGAAAAAGTGGTAAGGTCTTTGTTTGGTCTCGTAATATTTTGGTTTTAGGTAACTCATAAAACACTCTCTGTAATGCAATCAAGTCGCAGCTTGTTCACCTATTACTTACTCGATATCTAATCATTCTCTGTTCTCGTCTTTCATCAGCGGATGATACAAGATATATTAAGTAAGTAAAGGCAAGTAGGTAGGTATGTCAATTTGTTAGTATGTATAAATATGTGTTTATATGTACATACATATTTATCTATTCATACCTTTTTTATGTTTATTAGTATTAAATCTGTCAAAAGTCATTGCACCTTCAACTACTACTGTCTCTCCGAAACATTTTGATCCATCCTAAGGTTGCCTTGAAGAGATTATTCTTAGCAATAAGACCACCCTTTGTACGTTATTTTGTAAAACGGTGTTCAAACAAATAATTTCTATCTATCTATTATAAACGAGCTGTGATTATCCTAGACCTACAACTTGACTTAGGTATATCGCAATTTACATCATATCTATACTAATATTATAAGGCTGAAGAGTTTGTTTGTTTGTTTGTTTGAACGCGCTAATCTCAGGAACTACTGGTCCGATTTGAAAAATTCTTTCAGTGTTAGATAGCCCATTTATCGAGGAAGGCTATAGGCTATATATCATCACGCTAAGACCAATAGGAGCGGAGCACCAATGAAGAATGTTTCAAAAACGGAGAAAATTTATTACTATTGAGAGACGCAGACGAAGTTGCGCGGGTCAGCTAGTTTACTTATAAGAGAACAATAGGAAGGTTTTATAATAACTTGGCCGCAGGCAGAGTACCTACACTTTTTTCAAACTGGAAAATAAATGAAGATTGTCTATTAACGAGTTGTCAGATGAAGATGGAAACCTTTTTATCCGACTGTGCTAGAGAGTTATGTTTTATTTGTGATTAATACTCTCAACCTCTTACATTACGAGAGTCCTATCTTGCCTTCTTTGTTTTGTGCTTTGTGTTTCCTTATTATTCTTGGTTTTTATTCAGGGTATGTATGTATGTATATATTTCTTTTGTGGCTTTGAGAGTGAAATAGGAATTTGAAAATTAAAATAATAAAATGGCGGATTTTAGGGTCAAGTTAATGTTTTTAAAAAATTTGTTCTTCAAAATCTTTTCAATTTGGTAACAACATTTAGGGTCTCGTAAAAATATATGCAACTTTTATATTTATGCAGTGGTTTATTGTAGTTTTTTTTCAATAATTAGCTTGTTTGAAATATATATTTCTAATTAAGTAATTTCGTGGCTTTTCACCGAGTGAGTGAGGTTATCGGAGTCAAAAACCCCCCATTACGGGGAGGGGAAGACGATTCAGTTCAGTTTCCAAAATCTATCATTATTTATCATCAACAGCCTATACTAGTCCACTGCTGGACATAGGCCTCTCCTTAGAAAGGAGGTTTATTTATATTATTGTGTTTTATAAGTGAAATTTTACCTAGATTGATTACGTACCTTAAATGTATTTTTTTTGTTAACTTAGAAGTTTGATTTTGTCACAGTTTCTCACAGCAGATCCTATAAGGGTTGCGTTTTTTCCTATTGAGGTACGGAACCCTAAAAAATATGTTTTTGGCCATATCAGGACTGAATAACACGGTTCCCCTGTGATTTACATACATAAGTAGGTATACATATAGCGGTGTGCATGGCGAGTCCGCTTAGTAACCGCAAAGTGACATAAACAAGTCTTTTAGAGGTCAATGTGTCCACAATAACGTCCGTAAGGTGTTAGATAGGTAGTTAAAAAGAAAAGAAATTAAATCTCAACTTAACGACAGATAAGTTTAAGATAAGGCCTTTTTAATTTACACGTACCTACGACTTTATTACTTACTATTTTGTTAAATTAAACGCATCTGCGTTTAGTTAGCGCTGTGCAGTATTGGCTACAATATTAATATTTTTATTTGTATTGTTTAAAAATACAGAATCATATAAGTATTTATATTAGATTTAGAAAGGTCCAGCTGTAGAGTTTTATACCCAATTTCTCATTTTTTTTAAGAACACGTTCAGATGAACTTCTCTTGTGAGCTCACACGTCTTACAAACAAAAACACTAATAATATTAATGGGTCATTTAATGTCTCTCTTCTGATAGCCTTTTCAATTACAGGACGCACGCAAAAGTGGCCACTTGTATTGTAGCTACTTAGTCCCGCTTCCCATCCAAGACTTGCGGGATCCTTTCCCTCTAGCTTCTTTACTCCAATTTACCTTCTTCATTTGTCTCGTCTAAAAAGATATTACCTTCCCCAAAAAGTTTGTCGTAATGCAGATGGCTGGCTATAAAAGGAATAAGCCAAAACTGTTGATGTTTACCATTTTAATTTAAACTTACTAATTACGATTTTAATCAATTCTGATTGCAGCATTTAAAAGCTTTCTTCCTCCTATACAAAGCGTGAACTATCACGCCGCACCTGTCTTATTTATACAAGACTATCATGATTTACATACACAACGGTACACATTAATAACACAAGATTAGATATAAAATAAACAAGTGTACAGTGTCGTGTAAACAAATGTGAGCAGCCAGTATATAAATTTGCAACCATTAAGACAGTTATGGACAGTCTTGGGAGTCCCGTTAGCCGGCTATTGCCAGCGCGCCGCGCATAATCTTAGCTTAGAAGGTCCTGTACACTGCGGGCCCGTAAAACTAGGGAGGACGTCACTAATATTAATAAAGAAACAATTTTTTTCTAGACTGCAATCTTTTTTTGCAATTATAATAACAATGTAATAGAAATCGTGCAATAGCCGTTGATTAATTAGTACTTAATCATCATTGATTAAGACACATTGTTTATTGATTTTTTATAATTATGTATGGTTTAAGTAGTATCGTTAATACAATGACGGTCTTTAATCTTAATTTTATTATTTTTAAACTAAGAAGTACCTATATGAAAACTAAATTTTAATATTTAAAAATAAGGTTTGAATAATAACGATGGTTCTGGATTGGTTCCCGGTGATAGCACCGGGAACCAATCCAGAACCATCTTTGTTAAGTGTGCAATAGAAATAGTTAGATAGAAAGGTCGAAAAATAGTTGTACTGTTATTAGGCTAAAATTGATTTTTTCTACGTTTTATCAGCGACATATTTAATCAAATAATGTATTGAGTTTTAATTGCATTCGGAACAGCCTTCTTCGTCATTCGCGATATTTGTATCAGTCAGTCTCCATAAATAACTACTGTATTTAAACTTGCCAATTTACCTAAAATGCGCCGTTTGATCACAAACTAGGCAGAGGTAACCATACTGCTGATAAATATACCTATATATTTCTAAATACATGCATGTTATAGATTAATCACACCTATACACATAACAAATGATCATCATACAAAATGATTTGTCTAATGTGGGAATCGAACCTACGACCTCTCGCTTAGCAGTCAGGATCACTAGACCAACGGGCCCGTTAAACAGGTCCAACAACTCTCTGCACCACTGTATTTAAATATTTAAAGCAAATCCCCTGATCTATTTATAACTATGTACAAATATAATTTACTGCATCCGTTCTGCATTTGTCCGTATATAATTAGAAGTTCAACCCCACATGTCATTAACACTAAGACTAAAAATATATTGAGGCACTGATATGGTCTATATTTGTCAGGATACACGGTGGAAGCTATTATACATTCCATGATAACAGTCTACTATCTTTGAAACTCTATTTAAAGATCTAAAGAAGTTGTGGGTGTATAATTTATTCTTAGTGATTAATATTGTTCAAGCCAGTGACTTCGGGTATATATAGAATAACGTGTTTAATAGTCGTCCTGTCAAGTACATGTACAGTACATGTTTAGGTTTAAAAAGTCGAAAAGATCCCCAGTATTTATTTTTAATTCGTAAAATTTAGTAATAGGGGTTTAAGTATGAAATTGTCGTTGTATAGTAATAAATACTTTGAGTTGAGTGTGAGATTTTCATGTCAAACTTTTGCACATAATACCTATGAGGTTCTTCTTTTAAAAATTGTGCAAATTCGATTTTCGACTTTCAATTGTTGTTTATTTATTCAACTTAAACGTGAAAGATAGATACTTTGAAAATCCGAGTCTTTTTTGAATACGAGTTCCGTCACGGAACTAACGCGGCAGAAACAGCTGGCAAAAACAACGCTGCGTTTGACTGCTTGAAGATTGGATACTGCTAATTAACTCACCGTGCGTTTTTGGTTTAAACGCTTTCGTAATGGAAACTTGACTTAAAGAACGAACCACATGGAAGTCCGCCCACACAGGTGAATAACGGTGAACTGAAGGAGATGGTGAAAGCCGATCCGAACCAAGCTACCCAGGCATTAGTGGCATGGTTTAACATTTGCCTATCTACAATATTGACTCATTTTCTAGCATTGATCTTGCAAGATGTCCACCACGAGAAAAAAAACTAGCCACCCTTCTTTTTGACAATATTCTGCGGTCTTTGCAATTTTGTTGGCAATTGGCCATCTGGAAACACCCATATCGAGGAACGCTTCTTGTTTTGCGCATCATATTGATATATCATAAAACGTAGACTAATCTCACGGCACCATTCCACACAGGCTTCTCTTTCCGTTTCGGAGAGCAAACGAGGTATAACGATATCAAAGCTAAGATGTTCATGTGATATGGTGTGAACACTAACCGAATTGATGCCTAAGATTTTCTACATATCCTTTATGTAATTCGTGGGTCATCTCGCACACGCATTTCAGTAGTCCACACATTTTCAGCAGTGACTGCTGCTGGCGGGCGTCCACTTCTCTCATCATCTTGAAGACTAGTTTTATCCCTTTTAAATTCGTTAAACCATCTAAAAGTGGTTGCCCGAGAAGGAGCAGTACTCACCTGAAGCTGACTTTAAACGTGCTGAGCTTCAGATAAACTACATTTAAAGTAATATATCATAGCACGCAAATGTTCACGTTTAAGCTTCATTGTAGCAGACGAAAAAGTGGAAAATGACGATAGCATCTTCTCTTTTGTGTTCAATGTTTCAAATTTAGATCATTTTAAAAACTAGCTATATAATGACCTACGTAATAATATATAGACATATTAAGCAATTTTCTTTAAATTTTAAACAGTATTTAATATTAAATATAAAATACATTTGGACACGATGAATAGTAATTATTTGGCAGTGTCATCTTTAACACAGCCGGCAGTGTACCAGGTGTGAGACTGTACCTATCGAGTGGGTGAACAAGTTCGAGGGCAATACCCGGTGCCTACTTAATCGTCACCATAATACCATGTAATAGTTTATAGACGTCGCTCGGTATCTTTGGTCGTATATAGACTGAACATAACCTGTTGCACTTTAGAAGCTTTAAATGATGTTGGTATCGTATTTTTTTTCTCGAAAGTATGAATATTAAAATAAAATGGAATTTGTTTACAGTTTGAATTATGTTAAATTCTGCACGATAAGTTTTTTAATTATTGTCAAATAGTAAGGCAATTATTTTGTCTTATTTATTTTATGTTTTTTAGAGTCCGAGAATATAGTGGATATACCAGGGTCACTACATATGTTTACAACGGTTCCGAATGCAGTTTTAAGTGTGCCATGTTTGTTGTGTGAAATGAACCAGACATCCCAATTATTATATTATTTCTGAGCTTTCACCACGGAATAGATAACAGTTTTTTATGTTGGTAATAAATTATTCGACATTCTCCATTTTTAATTTCAATGCTTTTATTGGCTTCAATTTTTACTAAATAAATATATAGGTACCAGATCTTGAGAGTCAAATGTAATATAATTTTATGGTGGTATGGGATTGAATAGGAGAGGCCTATGTCAAGCAGTGGACTGCGATAGGCTGATGATGATGATGGGATTGAAACTGTAAATGTAGTTCAGATAACAATGATATAATTTGCATTCTTGGAGCAAAGCAGCCTAGCAGCAAGGGGGTCGTCATCATCATCATCATCATCAGTTGTCCACGGGCTGGGCATAGGCCTCTCCTTAGAAAGAGGTTTTTGCCTACTATACCAAGCAGGATGGGTTGGGGTCAAGTTTACTTCTCTTTGCAGTGTTGTTGTCCTGCGGAGTTTGCCCTCTTGGTCGGCTTTTACTACACCCACGGGATGACTATGATGGTAACACGCCGTATTCTTAATCCGTCATTCGACAATGGAGCCACGAGTTGAATAGAAATCTTTAGTATTCACTAGTGGAAACCCCGAATTTTTTGTTCAGATGGTTAATGTTTAGGTACAAGTCCAAAGTTTTGGTTTTATAACTATGATGACTGATGATGTGGCAGAGATGTATCTTCTTTACTTTTATAAGAGATTTGATAGAATAACGTGTTATTTTTGTAGTTTTTCTGAACAATCTATATTAATCCTGGTAATAAAGCTTTAGAAAATACGTAGGAGGGTTACGTCATTCACTTACCGGCAGGTGGCCTGTCTCCTCGATTCTCTCCTATCCTAGCATCATCATCATCATCATCAGCCCTCCCCCTATACTATAAAACATCTTAAAAGTTAATACATCTTTAAGTTATCTTTACAGTTTATTAGCATAATAAAAGTGATAGTGATCTGATGGTTTTGTACTAGTTCAACCTTTCACCCCGAGTCAATACATAAATATTTACACGCTCTTAAGATAAATGTTTATGTACTTTGATAACGTATTTGTATATGTACTTAAAGACTGCGTTACGTATAATAAATTATGAAACTATTTTAAAAATACAATAAAACCCCAAATCATATAAATAGAAATACAAACAAATACCTAACTTCTGGCCTGTATTTAAACGAACATTATCATAAATTACATAAAAACATTATCATAGGTAAGATTTTAAGCCGACCATAAGTCCATAAGGAAAACGGCCCGTATGTATAGCACGTCACTAACAAACCCTTCTCCCCTTCCCCTTCTTCCCTTAGCCAGTACAGTCCCATTCAATTCACAGAAAGTAAGGTTATCAGAGTGCAACACTATCTTTTACTACGAAACGTTGTGTGCGTTATTGTATCAATATTTATTTAATTAAACTAATATAGTAGAGATCCATCCAATCAATGAACACTCAGGAAATAAGTCCCGCGTATATTTCTAGGAATTTATTCTGTCGGCGTGGACTTAAGATTGGGTTCTTAATTAATTACGCAACTTGTTAATTTAAATATAAACTTGTAAATATATATTTGTACGATAATGGTGTTTGTCTGCCGATTCGTAGATTTTAAAATTAAGTAAGGCCAGTATAAATCGAACTCATTTTCTATGATAATGTGAAAAGTAAATTAAAATTATTAGAACCTGTTCTAAAATGGCAAGTTTAGATGGGGGTGGTTACAACTTACAATGCTGTTCAGAATCTTTGGTCGTTAGTGATTGGAAAAAATATATCTGAGGTAAATACCATTTTTAAAACTTCAAAAGGAGGAGATTATTAATTCAGATGCTTTTATTTTTTTATGTATATTCAGGCATAACTCCGTCATATACATGGATATTCAAAATATTTCACATCACATCAACAGCCTTTGAATAGTCCACTGCTGGACATAGTCCTCTCCTTAGAAAGGAGGTTTTGGCCTACTATACCACGCTGGCCAGACGGGTTGGTATAGGGTTTGTGTCTAGTTTTCCTTCTCTTTGCAGTACTGGTTGTCCTACGTTAGCTCCCTTAGTCGCCTCTTACGACACCCTCGGGATGAATAGGGGTGGTGACACTCCGTAATCTTAATCCGTCACCACACGGATGACGTGATGAAAATGAAAATATTTAAAAACATAATATTTTGATGACGCTCGGCATAGACGTATAATGAAAAACATAATTAAAGTATTTTGGATGTCAACCTACTCTATATAAATACTTAATTTTTATTATTAACCGTAAGTCAAGACTCTCAAGACGTCTTGCTACATTAAATCATATTCATATGATGAAATGATTGCTTTTAGTCACTGTGATTAAAATCAATAAAGATAAATGTAATTAAAATCAACATTTTTTTTAGATTTAGGCCTTAGGATTTACCTTTCGGTAAGTCGGGAGTAGCGCTAGCGTAATCATCATCATCAGCTTATCGCAGTTCACTGCTGGACATAGGCCTCTCCCATTGAGTAATACCTAATAATAATAATAAGTAGAAGTGGTTTTGTCAACTAATAATATGTGTAAATATATAATATATAAATGATGATGATATTATGAGATGATATATATGAATGATTTATCGTAGGTGATGGTAATATGGATTATAACCTAACCCTTGAATGTCTATGTATTATAACATACATATGTTATAATACTTGAAGAAAATGTTTTGTTTTTTGTAACTCTTGTCTTGTTCATTGATCCTGGCTACCTGAACAAGAGGGCGTCGGTCAGTCGGGATCGGGTTTGATTTCCATCCACTACAAATAATTAATGTCATAAGTATTTGTTGTTTGTCTAAGTGTAATTTATATATAGTGTAAAATAAATATGTACATCAGCAGTGTGGTTAGCTATATAGTACAGAACCTGCCCAATTTTCGGGATCGAACGGCCATGTGTGGGGTGTCTCATCTTGAGAAACCTCACACATTACAATTACATTACAGGAGGATTTCAAGTATTGTTGAACACGGAAAAAGTGTCAGCGGTTACTAGTAGCCAGTTTTAAGTTTTAGGAATCATGGATTTATTAAATTAAGATATAAATATATGTATGTAGTAATAGACAGATAGATAGATGGATTCCGTTTGGTGCAGTGTTTGTAGAAACCACAGAAACTACTTGTGGTGATCACTTCACACCTCGTTTTCAATTTTATACTCAACCTCATATGTTATTTGTTTCTCATGTATCAATATATTTTATCTCCTGTTTAAACAAAAGAAGAACACGAAAAAAGCTGGAATGAAGTAAAATCGCTACTTTTCATTTTGAGAAGCAGTTTGCCATATAACGTTTTACTTTAATTTTTACTTTTTAAAATATTAAGGTTACAGAAGGTTTATTCTTTTTAAGTCTAGAAAAAAAAGCTCAACTGAGTGGTTGTCTATGGGGTATTTCACTCAGGGATTCAACCCTCAGCGTTGCGAAAAGTATTCGTCACATCGCTTCCCAAGATCTTAAATCCTACACTCCTTAATCACATTCGCCCTATCTCCATTCTCGCCTTCCTATCTAAAGTCCTCGAGGCCTGTGTGAACCAACAACTATCTCAACATATTTATCGAAATAACCTACTAACCCCTTTCCAATCGGGGTTCAGGCCAGGGCATAACACAACTTCTGCTTTGCTAAAAGTGACTTCTGACATCCGAGCAGAAATTTAGTAATCCAAAGTAACAGTGTTGGCTTTGGTTGACTTCTGAAATACGTTCAACTCCGTCAGTCACGATATCCTTCTGTCTATCCTGTCCTATCCCATGATTACGACTGATACACTGGACTGGTTCTCGTCTTATCTTCAGGGCCGTCAACAGTCTGTCCACGTCGATGCGCTATTATTCATTCGAATATCTGTGTTCCAACGACGACAGAACCCTCGATGAAAGTTCGAGCTTGCATTCTGGACACCCTAGCAGATTCTTTATATAGTTTTATATTTTATTAAAATGTAGGTTTATGTATGTACTCGTATGTAACTAGGTAAGTATTTATGATATGTATGTATTTGGTAAGTTTGTATGTCTTTATTTATCTCAGTGTTTCTGTCTAACTTTTTAATAATCTCTAGCGCACCACCCTAAGGTAGACTGGGAGAAAATGACTGTGGCATTAAGTCCGCCATTGTACAACCCACATTTGTGCATAAAGTATAAAAAAAAAGTTTTAGAAAGTGTGAGATTCGGACATCAATCACAAATACTAAGAACTGGAGTGACTGAGTGAAACTATGATAAGCAGTTATGGTCGCGGCTTCTGAATAACTAACTTGAAAAAAATATTTTAGATTTTAAATTTGGACATATTCTTGTGCCAAAGATGATCGTCGGCATTATTATTGAAACCAATTGTTTGTCGCTATTAATAGAACTGCAATAATTGCGAGGGTTAAAGGGCAACTTGAGGACCGGCCGGGCGTGCTCCGCCCGAAACGTGTCACGTGACGCACCCGCCATGTCGGAATTTATGGCGCGAAGTGAAATGTCAAAATATTTGATAAGCAATTATTCACTCAGCCAATTATGTATGCGTTTCAATTTAATAATCTTCAGACCGCGGCTAATGGGACCGTGTATGAGACTATATAGAATTCATTTAGCTTTATATAGTATTAATAAAAAGTATGGAGAAAAGTATGGGGTAGGACTGACCCTTCTTAGAAAATTAAACAGTAAGATTACTTAATAATTTCTTAGTAAAACTCTAAAGGCTTAAAAGGCTAAAAGGCTTTTTTGTTGCTCCCGAAATAAACTTCAATAATGATACTGTTTATAGCCTTAGTTTTATGTTTGGTCTCACTTAAAAACACATTAAAAACTATTTGCTAAATAAAAAAAGCGATAAAAATAAAACTTTAAATTTAAAAAAAAAAAACAAAATTAAAGCAAAAGAATACGAAATAATTTGAATTTAGGCATGCTATGCCTAAATTAATTAGCCTGTTTAATTTACATTTTCATAGTTCATTGTTAAATTGCGATTTAACTTTGACGACAATACAGATAAAAAAGTCGCTATTACATACTTAAGTTTGTTTAATTTGTAATTTTATTATAGTACCTACTTAACGTTTTTTGAGGTGATAAACATTTTGATAAAATGTATCATTTTCGTATTTCAGCGTTAAGATGTCCGCCGGGTGTGTTGGACTCTTCATGTATGGAAGAAAAGAAAGAATTGGAAACACCAGGTATGTATTTTCTGAATATAATAATAATATCACACACGACCGTCTGAACTCAAACTAGGAAGAGTCTATACTATGGTAACCAGACTGATGAGAAACATACCTACTTATATTTTTAAATACGTACATATTAAGATAAATAACATCTAGACACAGAACAAACCCAATTATTTGTAATGGGTGGGAATCGAAAGTAAGGCTTCTGGCTTATCTTCTTCTTCTTCGGCTTCCGGCAATCAGGATCACAACCATTAGACCAACAGTTCGCATACTTTGCAAAAGATTTTTGCTGTATTTTAGGCAAAATCATTTTTATTTAACCTAGAAGGGTCAGAAGGTGTGTCCTGGTAATTGAATAGCAAAGTATTTATATAGTGATATTTACAAATACCTACATATTTTTGCCACTAAAAAAACGTTTTTACCTCCAGAAACATCAGGCAGTGGTACGGCAGAAGCCCAATGTTTAGTTGGCACGGAATGGGAGAGTAACTGTCATTATTGCCGATGCTCAAACACTGGAGTGGCCGAGTGCCTTAAAATGGATACCTGTGACAAAGGGCTTTATGGTAAGTGTGAAATAAAAACTCTGCTACAGACTTGTATCTTTTTTGTGGTAGGTATAGGAAACAATAGCGTGGTGTCGTTTCGGAGAGCACCTGAAATTACATGGTCCGGGTCCTCCCAGAGTAGGACGCCCAAGGCCAGCCGTCGGATGGTTTTTAATAGAATCACCACATTCTCCTGGCTCCTGAGTCACCAAGGAGCAGGAAATCCGTAGGGATTTTCCACCCCGTCAATAAAAAAAACAGTGGCACTCCGGAAGTGCCGACAGAAATGAAAACTTGAGAAATTTCGATTCGAAAGATGTATTTACACCGGTTTTCTGTGAGGCTGTTGAATCGCTTCAGTCAAGTGTCGCGGCAATGGCCACGTGCTGCTTAAGAGCCACAAGTTACCGGCAGCTGCTCTAATAAGGATTGAGCACCACACACAAATTCTCCATTTCATATTTAACAACATTCAACAATAGAGCAAAGTTTTTAAGACGCCTGTAAACTGTCTAACATTACTAGTTACAGACGATCTAAATAACACTTTCTCCAAGGTCGTGAACTGGTTCAACGATAATAACTCACTTTTAAACGAGAAAAAAAATGTATTAGATTTTTTTACACCTAATGTTAAGCAGGTAAACACCAGTGTTCTGATAAATGAAAAGGAGTTGGATCTTGTGGTGAACACGACTAAGTTTTTGGGTATAACTCTAGACTCTTAATTGCAGTGGGGCCCACACATTCACGGATTGTCAAATAGACTCACCACTGCAGCAAACGCGGTTTATAAAATTTGTCAATTAACTGATATAGAAACAGCTAGACTGGTGTATTTTAGCTAATTTCATAGTGTAATGTCATACGGTATTTTATTGTGGGAAAATGCTGCTGAAATTTAAAGCATGCAAAAGAGAGCTATTCGCGCAATTTATAATCTCAGTTATAGGCAGTCACTGAGGGATAAGTTTAAAGAAATTGGTATTATGACAGGCGGATCTCAATATATATATGAAAATTTAGTGTATGTTAAGAAAAATATACATTTATTCACAAAGCTTAGCGACATTCATAATATAAACACTAAAAATAGAAATAAACTCGTGTTGCCAACGACTAGACCACAAAAAGTAAGGAAGTCTTTCTTTAATAAAAAATAAGAAAACTAAAACTATTGTCCTTTCCACGGACCCTATACTGCACTCACATTGTTCTCTTTAACATTGTACACGGACTTGAAAAAAAAGACACCTCTGTCGTTTGCTTCGGCGTTTCTTCCCAGAGTGAGTTTGAGGAAATGCCGGCGCCTTCTAACTGTAAAGTCCGACTTGTAAAATATCTGAAAAGGTTTACTTCCAGAAATAAATATAATTTCATCATTTCATTTCACTCCAATCTGGTTACAGCTGAGCCAGCGCTCTGCAAGCCGAATACAACGTTCCAACGAGACTGCAACACCTGTGTGTGTTTAGACAATGGCCTAGGACTATGCACCCTCGAACACTGTAGAAGTTCTAGTGAGTGTTTGAACTGCTTTTTATAATAATAGAATCACCCCTTAGCCGGTTCCTGTGCCCTCCCAAATTAGAGATATGTGTCGCCGGTAACCAGGGGCATGCGATGTTTTGACCCAGTCTTTTGTAGAGTGTAAGCCATTTCCCAGCTAGTGATTTTTAGAGGCGCTGTTTACTTATCTAGGTTTTCACTTGAGAAAAGAACATAACATAATTTATAATATCTTATTACAAAAACAGAAAATAAAAAATTATGACCTTAACGTAAAACGGTGTAAAGAAAACAACTGATTTAACTTCCTCATACTCCGTTTACTGGTGTTATAATACATATTATTATAGTAATTATATATTCTAATGTATTACAATAATCTTTTTTAGACAACATCAAAGATAACCTTGAACTATCAGAAGAAAGTGAAAAGGAAGCAGCAACAAAATCGGAAACACATGTACTCGTAATACCGGTAAGAAATGTTTATTATATAAGCAAAGGAAGCACTGCTTACTTATTTTGTAAACTCAAAAAAAAAATGTGAGTTTAAAAACAATGCACAATTTTGAGTGTTTTTTAGTGTTAATATTTTTTTTTTATTTGCGAGTATGTTAAATCTACTAATTAAAAAAAGAAACTGAAATCGGTGTCGGTTGCAATTTTTTTTACATTTTCATCAAATTTCTTAAGAGTGCACTACAAGGTGTTTTATTAATAACTAAGAGACAAAAAAAACATTTTCTCACCTGACGAACATGGACCCTTTTATCGATTTCAAATACTTCAATCGATTTTAGTGATAAACCAATATTTTAACTGCACTTAATATGGTGAATGAAGTACAAAGTCAAGGTAAGTTACTACTTATTACATTTTATTTTTGTTTGCTGAATTAATAAAATCACATACACTATTTACGCACAGACTTTCACTTTTCATCTTGTATTCAATGATACATTGTAAACTATCTTGGGAATATTTTAAAGGTGATTGGTGAAAAGCAAACTAAATATTTCTAAAATTTTGATATCAGTTTTAAAAATTATTTACATTCAAAACATTTATAAAAAATCAATTCTTTTAATGACTTGCAGAAAATATAAGCTTTAATTACATTATAAAGCTGTAGGTTGGGATAGAACAGAATTTTTGAATGTTGATTACTTTTGTTTAACTGTAATTTGTATGAGACCAAAAGCATTTTAGTGAAATCTGTTAATAATGATAGCATCACAATAATTATGTATATATTGATGACTCTTGTAAAATAAATATATGTTAACACGGAATATTTACATACCAGATGCAAAATTATGGCAACGAGGAAAAATTTCTAGTAATTAACCATGGCATTGGCATGTTAAAACTTTCAACGATTTGCAAACCGGGCGGGGAATTCATGAGAGACTGCAACCCTTGTGAATGTGCTGCTGATGGATTAAGCTACTCCTGCACAAGGATCGAATGCCTCGAAGTCGATATGAATAAGGAAGTCGAAGTATTTATGGCCAATAAGGTATGTTTCTGCAATAATATTTATTTTTGTCTTTATCGAAGTACACTTTCTAACTATAATACTCGATTCTCAATGACGTTGTTACTTCATTTACTTCAAAGTATTGTTTCGCAAAATTCGTGAGATTTTAGATTTAACAGGAATTATTGTATTAGAATTTTAATATTAATTAAAAAAAAACGGTTTTACTCACGTATGTACAACTATACCTACCGCCCATTCATTCCCAACATTATTACAAGATAGTTATGTTTCCTGTTGAAGGAGTTAAAGAAATTCAATCTCTGATCATTATTATTTATGTCATGTGTCAAGTACTATAACAAATTGCTTTCGTATTTGACTTAAAATTCTGCCATCAACTTTCGGCATATTAAAATATGACTGTGATTTTAAGGGAGTGGATCATATAGAGCGTCAGTCGGTCTGTCGCGCTCGGGAAACTTTCAAGACCGGTTGTAACATATGCCGTTGCAATGCTCTCGGGACTAACTACTCTTGCGCCAACAAGCCGTGTCCTTTACCACCTGATGTCGAAGTCTTCAATGGGTTTGAAGTATGTATGTTTATTTTTAATTCTTATTTTATGTTGAGTAGGGCTGTTGATGTCCCAGTCCTATTGGCCTTTTCAATCACATGATGGAGTACGAGTATGTCCATCATATGATTGAAAGGTGTGTACCCGTATGGGTACGCGACCTGGGCTCTTCGAGCTATTTCAGTCTCAATTCCGTTTTCCCATCCCCGACTTGCATGGTATATTCTTTATCTTAAATCTATCTTGTCTTAGCTCACACGCTCTACCCGTTTTTTTTACCAATTTATCTTCTTTCTTAATCTAGCCTGAAAACGATTTATTTCCAATGAGTGTGGGTGTCAGTTACACGGCCGGCCATAAAATGGCCAGTTAAAAGCCTTTCCAAAGATATGTAAAAGAAACTAGCCGAATTTTTTCATTGAGCCGATCCTGAATAAAATTGAAATAAGGTTAGGGCAATAATGATAACGATGATGATTTCATAATTAGAATAGGCTCTTGTCAAGATGGACGGTTGTGCCGACCCAATACGAATTCAGAATATATATTTAGAAATATACGTGCGGTGACTGATTAAGAATACGGAGTGTCACTACCTCTATTCATCTCGTAGGTGTCATAAGAGCCGACTAAGGGACCAAACTGCGCAGGACAACTGCACTACAAAGAGAAGGAAAACTCGATACAAACCCTATACCAACTCATCTGGCCAGCGTGGAATAGTAGGCCCTCCTTTCTAAGCTCATGTCCAGCCAGTGAACTATTAAAGGCTGTTGATGATGATGATGATGATGCAGTCTTATCACTATAGTTCAGGCTCTGTCAAGATATTATTCTTATTGTTAAAAGCAGATATCAAACATCATGTTCTATATAAACTTAGCGTTTGGTTATGCTATTTGGTATATAACATAGTACATAATACAAATGACGCGAATCCCATAAAAATGTTTATATTTTCTTCATTTTTGATGTTTCTTTTCTTTCAGGGTGTAAAGCCAGCTACGCCTTATACTGGTGATGATAGTTTGGAGGTGCTGAAGGCGTAAACTTAAAATAAACATCATCTTCGGACAGCATCTTATATTGATCAAGAAATTTGTGACTTTACTGTGCAATAAAAATATAAATTTAATAGAAAATTAAGTTTTTACAGGATTGTACTTTATACATTATTTCTATTAGTCGTATAAGAAGAAAGCTATATAAAATAAATATAAATTTTGAATAATCTAATTTTGTTAAAAAAAAAGCATTTACAAGAAAAAAAAAACAAGTTACTAATATTTAAGTAATGTTTTTTAGACTTGAAAATGGTCATGAGAATGATTTAATAAATGTTTTACTCTTTTAATTACTTTTTTAATAAATTAAATGTAAATGAATAACACCGCAAAATAAAAATAATAGTAGTGAGAGAGAAAACGTCATCGAGTTGACTAACAATCAATAGCAGCATCAGGATTGATGCTTTTTAAACATTACAAAAGAAAATAAACGATACCTAATACGAGTACATTGCGATCCATTAACTTTCAAGAATATATTTTTAAACACAAATGAAGGGCTCGTTCATTCGAATCAATTTGAATAGATTCCATCAACGTTAGCATCAACGCCTTAGTTTTCTATTGAATAATGGAAATAGGTTTCTCCTGATGGAAATTGACAATGAAGACCAAGATGGTACATACCTGTCTAAGAGACGGAACTTAAGGGTATTTTCGCTCAAGTAAAGATGCCCCAAAGCTGCGAGTTGATATTTAGCTGAGCTATCCTAAATATGACTGCAGTATCGAACAATCGAATTTATGCTGTGCTCAAAATATTTTAATAAACTCAAACTTGAAATGTGTTTATTTCATAACATTTAAAAATAATAATTGAAATCGTTTTTAATGTGGACTCAAAGTCATAGATTCACACAACACACAATAGCAAAAATCTCTGTTTTGACAAATATTTAGTAAAATAAATATGATAAAATTATACCTATCGAAAATCTGTGCCGATCTACAAACAAAATGGTTTTGACATGCATAATAAGTATTTATTATCTTCTATTATATTTAGGCTAGACTTAGGCTTGCCATCTATTCACTGTTCACCATATAGAAATTTGTTTTTTATTACATAGACAACAAGATCATTGAACAATGCAACGAAATCTCAAGTATGTGTTGCAAACCGTATGTTTGTGAAAGATTGCAATACTTGCTGGTGCAATGAAGACGGTACCAGCTACGTGTGTACCAGGAGAACTTGCGTGCCTCTTCTACCTGGTGAGGAGTCGGACCTGGGAGGGATCCCTGCAGAGGTTCGTTTTAGTTACGAGGCATGAATATTTAATCAAGTAATTATATATATATTTTCTGCTTTGCAATTGAATTTATTTCCTAGTTTGCGACGTAATTTTGATTTGTATAGGTAGTGTTTATTTAACTGTATTAAATTATGTCCCAAAAAATGTACTATTGAATATTAAAAAAAAAAAAGATTTTCTTGTGATAATTATGTATATAATAGATAAAATGTAATTTTAAATTTAGGAATTGCGTGTGACCAAACAGGCATGTCGTCCGGATGAAGTCTTTGAGTTAGATTGCAATATGTGTCGTTGCAATTCTGATGGGAAATCATATTCTTGCACCAGGAGAGCGTGCGCGGAACCTGATGATGATAAGGTCTGAATGTTATTTTTAATTTTTTGATAGTTCAAGTTTAGTAACCACATAAGGAAAATAAACGAAACCTACGGAAATCCTCGAACTGAAGATATGTGTTGGTTCATTCCCAATGATTTTAAACTTAATCAAAAGAAACACTTTTCTACGAAAAGATCACGATGTATACTCTAATGGTTCCTATTATAAATATTCGATAACTTGTTTCTGTCGTGTCTATGGCTGTATATTATTTTTCGATAAGTTTTGTATTGTTATATGATTATGGTTCGTGGTATGGTGCATTTAATCTGGTTTTTCATCTTTCCCGGGTTTGGATTTTGGTGGTGGTACTATAATAAAAAATCTTACACGTTTCCTTTGTTTTATTTCATGAATCATTTCTAAATCTCTTTTTAGTGTACCTGTTTATTCTTTATAATTTGTATATATTAGATATTTATTTAATAATAATGTCCATACTGATATTACTAATGCAACATTTCTCTAACATACCAAGTGCTAAACCGCTGCTCTATTTTTTATACTGTTAGAAGTGACGAGATCAGCCTAAAACTTATAAAGTAAATCCTTTAAGAAAAAACATTGTTTAATAATTTATTTAACCATTGAATCTAAAGGCGTTTTCCTATGGTACAATTTTTGTATTAAAACCTCTTTCTTAAAGCACTTTATACAATACTAACTAATTCATGTTATTGTGGACACTATTTGCGTGATACTTATGTCTTTAATTATTTATATATTTCAGAAAGTCAACTTATCCAGAAAAATCCGGTCGTTTACTACGGTAATATTTTTGTATTTATATCTCTTTGGTTTATATTATGTTAATGTTACAACAACAATCTGAAAAAAAAAAAACAAGATATCCTAGTTAATTTGAGCCACATTTTAAAATCTATGTGCAGTAAAGCACATTTTAACTGTTTAAAGTAACAAATAAGAACTGGCTACATGTATCTAGTAGGAGATGCCGAAGACCTGCCAACCGGGACAAGAGTTCCGCATGGACTGCAATAAGTGCTTGTGCGACAGCAAAGGCCAGGATTTCTCCTGCACCAGAAATGATTGCAACGCCCCGAACAACAACCACGGCGTTAGAAGGAAAAGAGGTGAGTATAATTTTACGTCTTAAAACCTTTTTGGCCCTAGGAAGTAAGCTGGGTGACTAAATCAAGTGTTTATTAGAAAACTGAATGAGTAACAAATTACTCGAACACGCATTTATTTAATTTTATAGAAATCTGTTTCTGATAAGTTCAGTGAAAATAAAGTAATACTATGTGTGCCGAAATCTTGGCAAGTTAGATAATGATGGAGATTACACAATGCATCAACCTAGAAATTCAGCACTTGTTTGACGGAACTAGGAGTAGGTGAAGTGCTCTCCTTTTCCGTTATCATCAGCAGTGGTCCCAAAAATCAAGGAGGGACAAAGCATGGTAGAAGTTTGAAAGAGAGTTATTAGGTGGCTCGGTTTAGCCGAAGGCTATGTTTTACTTCGTCGATGATGTTGTGTCTTTTGTAGAAGTTTTCCCGATTATTTTTTCAGATGTTCCAGTCTCCAGAGTCTCCGAGCCCATAGAGATGAAGTGTGTGGCGGGTAGCGTGTTTGATCGCGATTGCAACGTATGCAGGTGCACAGATGATGGTAATCACGCAACCTGCACCATCAAACGTTGCGAGAAAGACAATGAACTTGACGGTGGAGTCCATCCAACGGGTGGGTAAGACTACCTCAAATTAATAAAACTCATAATTTGAATTAAGTTAAATATTCAAACTAATGATAAGAGGAGGTGAACAAGGACATCGATGACAGACAATTCTACTAGCTAGCTAGAAGTAGCCTTGGTCAATAGAACGCTGTTAAGCAGTGCAACTTCTAACTCTCGCTAGATATACAAGCTGTATAGCAGAGGGATTTTCACGTACCAAGTGCAATCTCTTATTAACAAACATATAACCACATTATATGTACGACCGATGCGCTACATTATCATTTTGCTTCGATTTTTCAATCGATTGTGTTGTATGGAGTATATAGAACTATGTGGTTTGGAAACGCGAGTACCTATGTATTGGTATTTCAATGTATAACAGTATTCATTATAAATTTATAATTGTATCTCTTTTAGATCCCCTAATAAAATTTAAACTTAGGTGAAGCTTACGATAAAATTTGATGACATTGTTATTCTTTTAGTGGTTCTGGGAATGAAACTGGATTGAGAACTGTGTTGTCCTTCATTGTCTGAATTTTTAGAAGAATTTGGATCGTTGTGTATATTGATAGTAAATTCCTTTTTTTTTTGTCAGACTCGGATCCAGGCTTCCGTTGCAATCCTGGAGAACAATTTAAACGCGAATGCAACGACTGCACGTGCTCGGCGGACGGAAAGAGCGTATTCTGTACACTCCGCCTTTGTGATGAGGACATGGCCTCCGGCATTTAAACCAACAACTGGATGAAACAAGACCTATCGCAAAAAATAGGTGGGTTCGAAAATTCAAAAAGGTTTTATATAAACTGTCGTCTTAATACATATTACAAAAATCCATTTGTCTTTGTTTAATTTGAATCCATAATTTTATTGTACTATTTGACATACATATTAATTTTTGTATTTCTTTATATTAATATTATAAATACTCAACAAGAATTAAGCAGTGTAATAAAACTATGTTAACAAAAAAAAAACCAGGTGTTCAATCTCGTTTGCTCTCTAATCCAGTCTGTGAATAATATGTACGTAGGTACGTGTAAAAATATGTACTCAATCAATGGATTTCATAATATAATCTGTAAATCTGTATAGGCTATACATATTTTTCATGTGTGTAATCTATGTGTACTGCATATTATAAACTGCATAAAAAAGTGTTACTTATTGATAATGTGTTTTTAAGCCTTGTCCTCTGCGTATCGTGTCGAGATTTTAAATTTTTTCTTCACACATGTAGTTGAGCGATTGGTCAACTAATTCTGTTAAGTCGATTAGTTGGTTCGAAAATGGTTGCGTGTATTAGTATCATTTCGATGTTTTGTGTTTATTCTTATAAGTATTTTGTGACTAATTTTTACTTAGTACATAGTTTGAATGAAGTAGTGGTTACGATATTTCATATTGTACAATAGTTAAATTAAATTGCGGCTGGCTGCAGAATAGAGCTCGGTTAACTTTGCAAGTTTTATTATTCGGTTAATGAAGATTCCAGTATTTAATCTTATTTTTGGTTCTGAGTACAATGTCTTGTCTTTATTACGAATTGGTTATATTTTGGGCACTATATTTTTTGAGCCCAATGATGTTATAAAATATTTTTTTTGTGAAGTCGAGCGCTCTAGTGGCATTTCATTGCCGAGAACTATAAAAGTTTTCCGTACATTATGGCTTATTAGTTTGTAATTGTAATGAGTGAATGAATGTTACTCGTGCTTTCATCGCCATTCACTGTTTAGTTATTAGCATGTTAACATGCTAGGTTATTATTCATGTCATTTTCATTCCCGTAGTGTTAGTATTGTGTGGGCTAAAATGTAATCAGGCTATTTTTGACTGTCCCAAAACCCTCATTTATCGCTTAATGGAGGTGATCATTACTAATACTGTGTCTGTATTGAGTCGAAGATAATATTTTTTTAATAGTTGTTTTCGTTGGATACCATAAGTTTGTTTACCGATATTTAGTCGATAATCGATTACTCGATGATTTATTCTTAATTTAATTTCCTTTTAGTATTGGCCTGGTTACATTCAAGCTTTTGTTTAGTATCGATCTGCGGTTAGTAGTTAGTTAGTCGCTTAATTTAGAGGTTACATACCATCATGTATTAGACGATACGTAATTAAAGCCTAAGTAATTTGAATTAAAAATAATAATAAACGAATAAAGGAGTTTATTTTATACATTGTTTTATTTAAAAGGACCCTTAGAAAATGTAGGTTTTTGATTACCTCTACCGAAAACGATGCTATAATATATTAACTTATTGATCAACCAATTTCAAGCATACTTGTACATATATAGTAGACCAAACTATATTTAGCTGACGTTAAGATGACATAAAATTGAGGTAATATAGTGATGTAAAGTTGATTTCAAAATTCTTACAATACTGTCATTCTATATGACGTAACTGTCATACCAAAGTCATGAATAAAGTCATTTTTATGTCATATCTATCTTAAAATTCTGTTACTCTATGACGTTATATGATGGTCATGTGCTCACTGGGCAAGAATTAATTTTTTACAAGCTTTTCAGTAATTTCTTGACTGTTGTTAAAAGAAATGTTACTTAAGTTGTTGAATTATTTGGGTGGTCGTGATGATAATGTGGCTTAGAGCATTTACCGCAATTGTTTCCTTAATTGTGTTTTTACCTCAAAGTACCCACTTTTTCAAGTATTTGAAAATTTATTAAAAAAAAAGATTCTGTCTTTTTTTAATTAGAAGTAAAATAAAATGCAGCCTTTACTAATATAAATAACATGATTCAACTTCATTATTCTGCAACATTCTGGCGATCCCATTTTAGATATGAAAAATGTACATACATTGTTTTGCCTAATTCAATTACTATTCTTACATTGAAAGTTAATTGAGTTGGCTATTGAATAATGACTCATAGGTAGGTAGTAAATAAAAAAAAGTGTAAAATTCGCATCGACAAATTGCGCAAAAAATAATCAATCAAGCTATATGACGGTCACAAAGTAATTTATTTTAAAACATAACTGATCATTAGTATGGTGCTAGACTTATAAGAGGTGCGTCCTACAATGTTGCTGATAAGAGCTGTTACTGTTATTTTAACTTTTTTATTTATTGTTAATTCTGTAAGAAGTTTGTGTGAGTATGTATTTTATATGTTTTTAGGTAACATTCATAAATTGTGTTGTTTTGTAAATGTATGGGTAAAAACCAACAAACTCTCTTTTTCTATGCAGTTAAACTATAAAGTTTTAGCTTTAGCAATTAGTATGTTTGAATAAAAATAGTCACTCTCTATCACTATCCCTTTAATCCCTTTTTTCCTTTCTTATCTTTAGGTTGCCTGTAAGATATTGTTTTTAGCGATATTACCGCCATTTGTACATGGTCATTAACTTGGAATACTATTGTATGTATAATATCCTGAATTGGTGTACAATAAAGATTATTCTATTCTATTCTATTCTATTCTAATCCCTTTTGTCTTGTTGTAAAGTTGTTTCGAAATAATATTTATTCAGCAAACTTGATAAAAATGACTAATTTGTAACTAAGGTGTCGAACTTGTGATGAAATGGTTGCGGGTTTAAATCTCGCCTACACACCATTGATATGAAGTCATGCCTTTTCACGTGTGGATGTAGACGTGGCGGCTCGAATTGTCTTCTACACCTGGGTTTTTGGTAAAATGTAAGGAATCTGGGAATGGCTCTCTTAGGTGGCAACCTTCGAGAGCCATTCCCAGATTGCTTAAATTTTACCACCAGGCGCCTGTCTACTACCTCTAGGTAATACTCGTAATTAGACGAGGCCCAGAAACAGAGCAGTCATAATAACCACTTCGAATTAAAAAAAAAACAAAATGGTAAAAAAATTACTACAAATTTCCAATTAAATGTTTTATTTTGTTATGTGTTATGTTGAATAATTTTATAATTATTCTAGGTCGTTAGTTCGTCTTGCATAGTATATATAGTCCTATATTATTAGTAATTTGTATATAAAGTGTAAAATTAATCCTGTTTTTGGCCATCCCTGCTGCTGAAAATACTTTTCTATGATGTTTAGTTTATAGTCTTTTCTTTTGACGTGGTTCTTGATCAGTTTATCTATGTATGAAACTAGATACACTAGAACGACCTATCCGCCCAATGGCAGATACTCCGTTTGTCTGACAGGGTTTGTTGAATTTGAGCTCCGTAAGTCCTTTTTGGGCTTCTCTTTTTATGGATTTTTTGACCATTGTATAAAAACAAACTAGGTGTATATAAATCTACTTATTGGACTTTTTTGGTTTGTTTTTTATAAAGAAAAATTTGCTTGAATTTTTGCAGCAATTGAACTTCAAGAAATTCGTGATGGAGAGACCTGCGTGGAAGGCAAAGTGTATAGACATAAATGTAATACCTGCAAGTGCAAAAAACACTCGCTTATGTGTACCAAAATGGCCTGCTTCGATTTCAGCATTCCAGACATATTAAGACAACAAAGCAAAGAAAGAAAATGATAAGAATATTTATGGCCACATTCTTCTTTAATTCGCTGCGGTGTCCATAACCTTTGGCGAAGTTTTTTTCTGTTTGGATAACGTGGCGGAGCAATCGTAACGCACACATGATTTTATATGGTTATATTTTATTAGTCTTATAATTTCGCGAAGTCTTTCCGCCCTCCTGTGGTTTAACTTAGAGACTGTTAGTCTAGACACCTGTAACTTTGCGTCTCCAATATAATGTAAATATAAACAATCTGTTAAAATATAATCTTAAACGTTTTTTTAAGGTCATATCGTCATAAACAGCCTTTACTAGTCCACTGCTGGACATAGGCCTCTCCTTAGAAAGCCTACTAAATGGTAGGTACCTATCTCCCGTACACGCAAGTAACATAAATATGCGGTTGATTTTTCTATCGTAGACCATATCGTAGACCTTTTAGTCATAAAAGGTCTACGATATGGTCTACGATAGTTGAGCGGAATCGAATTGAGAGCGAACTTTTATAACGAGAATTGGCCTTCTGGTTACCTGATGGTAAGTGACTACCGCCGCTCACGGTCATCGCCCGAGGGCTTTGGGTAACCTACTCGGTGAAAGCAACGAAAGAGTTGCTTAACACCGGTTTTCTGTGAGCCCGTGGTTATTACTCTGGTCGAGTCTGGTCCACATATGCTGAATCATATTATGGCTCTCCCACGGTTAACAGTAATGGGTGTTTTTGTAAAGGGTTTATAAAAAATAGTGTAATGTGAACACAATATCAGTTTGCGAAACCTAAACTAAAGATCGGAGCCCTACTCTAAATACCAGATTTAGTATAATATCACGGCGAAGTTTCCTCTTTTAGTTTAATAGTAATAGTCACACTCCCTTATAAACTGTGATCATTTATTGTAAAATACTAAATCCTTAGAAACAATGAATGTTCAGAATAGATAGTAATGAACTGCGTAATCCTGCACTATCCGCCTTAATACTATATTAAATATATATAAATATAATAACGGATATATTAAATAGCTGTTTTTACGTTTGGGAATAGTCGTAGGTATTATTAGCATTCTCGCTACAAGTTTTAGCATAGACAATTACAGTACAAGGACGTTTTAGGATTTTAAAATATGGATCAGCTCTGTTTTATGTCAGGGAGAGTTGCAATGTAGGTACATAACTTCTCCAATATCGTCTGAGTTTATTGAATGTCAGAATGAATGCTTGAAATGTAACTGTAAGTCGTATCCGTCTTTCAAGTAAATTATAACATGAAATTACACAATTAAAATCACTTCCGTATATAGTATTTTGGTGACTCGGTATTTTAAAATTAAAGTAAACGGCAAAAGTGTAAGTTCGAATGAGACTGTCTCTAAAATTTTGAACACAACACAAAATTCTATTGCAAGCATCAAATGCATCAAACTGCGCACCTTGAGCTTTTAGGTTTTTGGAGCAGTCTCAATTCTGGGAAAGTTGTGAGGAAATAAATTAGGTCATCGATCCCCTCAGAATAGAATTTATCAAATCTTTTTAATGGTAGCCCCCTAGCAGATGAGCAGACTTGACAGGCAGATCACTTAATGGTAGTTACACGTCGTGAGTCGTTGAGTTGAGTGCCCCCTCCGCACGGTAGTTTTGGCTCTCTGCCTCACTCAGTTGTAAAACAACGAAAAAAATGTTTGACACTTATTCTCTGTGAGGACATGGTATCACTGCGATGGAGCTGGTCCATATGTATGCATTGCTCTCTAAAGTCGTTAATTTTTAACAAAGTATGCATTGTCGATTCTAGGTAAGACTTTAAAGATCGTTTCTTTTAGCATTATAACGCTCAAAATCTGACACCGAAAAGCATCTAGATGTAAGCGAGAAGGAGTTTGATATACTTCCCAAGTTGCTGTATAATGCTGCTGATTGCACTCCTAACAAGAAAGTGGACTGTAACGTGTGCATTTGTAACCAACATAGGAACCTAGAATGTGATAACGAAATATGTGTTGACCAAAAAACTACGCACAATCTGGAGGTTAAAAATATATCAGGTTAGCAGTTTTAGAAGAATGGATAAAATTAAGTTTCATAAAAATCGGAAAAAAAGAAAAGCAGTTTTTGAAACTCAGATAACTTGTAAGGATGTCATTTCGTTATTTGATTGTAGCGTGAATGTTCTAAAATCAAAACATTTCATTTTTTTTTTATTGAATACAAACCTATAATGAACATATAATATAGCCAAGTGAGCTACATTTTATGGTAACTTTAGACCCACTACGCAACGAAAATTCTCCTGGCCTGGTCGAAGATTCTCTTTTTGTGTTGGAGGGACACAACTTGATTCTCGCCCTTGGCGACACCAGTACATAGCTTTCACTTTACCAATCACGCGTTAATTTTTGCCAGATATCGTTCTCCATGCTAAAATGATTGCTAGAGGCAGTCGCGTAGACGCTTTATTCATCCTGTGCGCCTTGTAAAATTACTGGAGACTGTACTTACGGTTATTGTTAGTTATTCTGACATGTAATGTTGAATCTGTCTAGTGTTGTAAGCATATTTTATGTATTCATTTATAATACACCTTTATAGTACACATCTAAATTTGATATTACAATAGGCGGTCTTATCACTCACAGCGATCTTTTACAGACAACCATTACACGGATATTGTCAAATCGTTTTTTTAGGTAAGTAGGTGTACTTTTATAATACTCAAAATAATTAATAATATATAATAGTATAGTTTCACACATCACACACACGGCTGTCTGAACCCAAACTAGGCAGACCCTGTACTATGGTAACCAGACCGCTGATAAACATACTTATATATTTCTAAATACATACATAATATAGATAAATTACACCGAGACACAGAACAAGCGATCGTGCTCATCACACAATTATTTGTTCTGGGTGGGAATCGAACCCACGACCTTTGGTGTAGCAGTGAGGGTCACTAACCACTAGACCAACAGGGCAGTCATATAAATAGAAACCCTCAGCATACGTTCATATAGTACAATAATACTAACACAAATTTGTGAAAAAAGAAAATGACCGATCAACGCACAGATGTTCCTCAAGCGACGTGTGTGCGTTGATTGTTGATGCTAAGAACGGATTTTTAAAAATGCCACCCCTAAGGGTGAAAAATCTGGGTTGAAAAAGTTACTCTTGGTAGTAGCGTTTTCAAACTTACAGTAAATACTCTGTGTTAAAAGTAATGAAAAAAACTTTGTAACTAATTTTTCAGAAGTACCCTTAAATTTGTAAATTTTTTTATCTTTTTATTTATTAAAAAAAAATCTGCTGTTTTTCTTCTTCCGTGTGTGAATAGCACACACACTTTTGTTTTTTTTTTAAACATATCGATACCAAAATTTCTGTAATTCTCTATCAAATAATAATAATTAGACACCTTTTGTTTCTATCTTATATATATACTCGTAGGTGATTGAACGGGGTTGTTATAAAATAAGGTTGGGAAGTTATGTAACTAATTCAGCAACATAGAGCCGTGGAGAACAAATTAAAAAAAAAATCACCACAATGCATGCCTTGTGATGCAGCAAGCGATTCACTTTAAAGAAAAGTAGTGATCGGCTTACAGAAACTGGTTGCTGGTAGGAATGATATTTCAAGGATTACTAAAGTAACTTCAGCTAACTTCACTAGTCCAAATAGGACACTATTTTAATAATGCTGTGCTTTAACCCTTACCTATTAAGTCAGAATGGTTTTATTAATGTGTAACAACTTTCATCTCGCCTTCCTGAAATTTGTGAATGTGAATGTGTGTGTATTTTCGTAAAAAGGGACGGTATTGTGTAACACTAAGCGAGGATCCGAATTGGAAACGACCTTCACCCATTTTTGTAATGGATGAAAAATATATAACATAAAAAATATAAAATAATTGCAAGTAGTAGTAGTAGGCCAAAGTAAAAAATCATATATCATAGCATCATTAAAAAACCCCCGACACAAAAATAAAAATAAAAACTACAACTGCACCATGAGACTGTTCTAATAAGCCTACACATGGTATATATACTGTAATTTTCTGAGGAGTTGGCTTTGCCGCAGACTACTTGATGCAGCAGCAAGTTCCAGGTTACCATGTCGTTGAAATACCATCAAAGTAACAGTATAACAAATTTCAGATCAATCGGAACTGTGTGATGATCTTCAAAATCTATAGCTAAAAACTATCTCGATCACATCGGCTTTCGAATAAAAAAATCCGCATCAAAATTGATCCTTCCGTTCGGGAGCTATAATACTACAGACAGACAGATACACAGATTAAACTTATAACGACGGGTGGGTAAACGAGGGGTAAAAATATATGAGCAAATTTAGATTTTCGCGAAAATTTGTAAGTACCAAAATTTATCTTATTTTCAACTTTTTTATTTTTTGGAAGTATTCCTTTATTTGTGCTGTAAGACGTTTCTTTTTGCAAATTTCGTGATTCTAGGTCAACGGGAACTACATAGGTTTTCGACCCAAAACCTATAGGGTACTTCCGGTTGACCTGGAATTGTCATTTTTGGTTAAAAGCAAGGTCTTACAACACAGGTAAAGAGAAAATTCTGAAAAACCAAAAATTTGAAAATTAAGGTAAATTTTGGTACTTACAAGTTTTCGCGAAAATCTAAATTTGCCCATATATTTTTATGGTGTTGACTCAGGACCTTGATTTTTATGCACCTAACAGGGACTATAGACCTTAGTATCTGGTATAAATTTCAACTTGCTAAGTCTACCCGTTCCTGAGAAAATCGGTGGTGACACACGGACAAGAAAGTGATCTTATAAGGGTTCCTTTTTACCTTTTGAGGTACGGAACCCTAAAAATGACTTTTTATTGAAAATTGCATTCATGAGTGAACATTTTCTTCTGATTCTGAACACAACCGATTTTCTTCTGATTAATTTCGTTGCGGGTTCCAAGACACTTTAATTTTTTTCTGGGACTTCCCGAGTGTCAAATCTCGATGTGTTCGTGGGTGACTGCTATTGATCCTGGCAATCAGGAGCTACAGTGGTGGGCGTGTGGAAGGGATTGGTACCGTTAAAAGCCTATAAATCATGTCTACGAACGTGCGGTGGTCAATTTTTTGTATCCGCATGACTACTGGGTTGGCAGGTATAAACAGGTAAGTCGATATTAGTTATTTTCACTCATTTATTTGATAAATAAATTAAAAGAGCCATTGCTAGGGCGAAATCGGAGCACATCAGCCAGATCGGTGAGAGACTGGTGAGACTTCCTTCTGGAACCCGTGCAGTCTGGTCTCTTGCCTAGGCACTCCAGGGGAATTTCTGTAGCCAATCCTTTCCACCCCTGTAGATAAGAGATAAATCGTTGGCCTATGATGCCAAGGAGAAAGCCGATCTCCAAGCAAACTCTTTGCATCCAACTCGACTTTGGATGACGGGGGAAATGTACCACCGACCATACCGCGGTGCCAGAGCTATAGGCCGGTTCACAAAAAATCAGTGCGTAAAGCACTCTTTTCTCTCGACATTCATAAGTCGTGTGGGCCCGATGGAATCTCTTCTATCGTGTTGAGGACGTGTGCTCTGGAGTTGGCACCCAAGGCGTCGTCCCGAACTCCTGGAAGGTAGCGTTTGTGCACCCGATCCCTAAAAAAGGTGACCGCTCTGACTCGTCCAACTACAGGTCTATGGCCATAACTCCTTTGTTCTCTAAGATTATGGAATCCATAATCAATTCCCAGCTCCTCCGGTACTTGGTAGATCACCAGCTACTCAATGACCAACAATATAGTTTTACTTCTTTTTGCACTGCCTTTCTTACGCAGTTTGCTCCCTTAGTCGGAAAATAAAACACAAATGAAAGCGTGACTCGTGACCAATCGAAGTAACTGATGTACAGCTCTACCTAGACAAAAATAAGTTTAGTTATATAGTTTCACGCAGAATTTATTACTAAAATAACATTAAATTACTATTTTATTTTTTATTAGGTAGTTAATTACTTTTCAAAATAAATATTTCATTGCTATATGCATATGCTATGCTCATGAATAAAACACACTTATGTTACTCGTATATAATACAAATATAACTTTAGAAGTCATATTTATTTTCACACCTATTTTGCTATCGCAGCGATAGTTTTGTAATTTTCTTGTAATTTTTTACTACGATATTTTATATTGTACTGTAGTTAAATTAGGTAACAGCTGACTTCTAAATCTAGTATTTAAATGAAATGAAGGAAAAAAGTTAAACTGGTATACAATCCAACAATATGTAATATACTATATTAATAGGTGTTTGTCTTCAATCCCTTTCTAATATTTTTCCTAAATATAAAAACATTTTTGAGTTGAGTTTTCACACAGTTTCTGGGTTGTCATATGTTTAATTGGATATTTAAAAATGCAGCCACAATAAGAATATTTTTTTCTTTCATTGGCAGTTAATTTAGTTAATTATTCAAACCCGTAGTAAGAAAAATGGTATAAAAATTTCTATATAACCTAGGACATCGGCAATTTGCTCATAAAAGAATTAATCAGGTTTTATTGCCGCCATAAAGTGATTTAATTCAAAACGTAACTCATTATGTATATATGTCCATGATTAGTTTGGCGCTGGATTTACAAAAGAAAGGTGCCTCTTGCAATGATGCTGCTAAGAGCTGTAGCTGTCATTACCACTATTTTATTTGTTGAAAAATCCGTAGGAAGATTATGTGAGTATGTTTTTTTATATAAATTTTAAGTTATCACGACTTATTATGATCTATAATTTCTTTTTGTAAAAAAAAATAGAAAATTTGTGCAAGCTATACAAAAACCAACAAACTATTGTTTTCTATATTTTCCACACTATCACAAACTATAAAGATTTACCTTTAGAAATTCGTAAGTTTTGATTAAAAATAGTCACTCTCTATGATTATACCATCTGTTAATGTTGTTGTTGTTAAAAATATAAAATTAGTTAAAATTACCGTAATAAAACCCTGATCAAAGTACTCGTATAAGCGTAATCAGTAACTAAGGTGTCGGACTTGTGATTATATGAGTGTGGTTTCAAACCACGCCTATTCACATGTAGTGGCGTGGCGAAGGGGTTTTGCTACACCTGAGTTTTTGCTAAAATTTACGGAATCCGGTTACGGATCTTTGTGGTAGCCGGAAAAGTCCAGGCGCCTGCCTATAAAGCGCAGGCGCTAGTGGTGGAGAAGTATTCACATTCAGGGTCACGTAAACCCACTCTTAATACGAGCATTTAGCATAGCTGGGTCGGATAAGAATACTAGTGATGTGTCCATATAGTAAAAAAATCATATAAGTTTTTAACTATCCAACTTAATTAAAAACCATTACTAAACATTACTATTGTTTGAGATATTTTTGTAAATGACAAACCTGCACTGATTTTATTTAGGAACTGTTTATTGCATATGGATTCTATACAAATATATTTGACAGTTATACACCTAGCTATACTTATCTCTCATGTGTATGCACATATAATGTATATATTGAAAGCGTTGCAATATTTCAGAATAATATTCTCTGATCATAAATTTGGTTTATTGTATAATCAATCATAAAAACGATTCTAACAAATATATTTCACAAACATTGCAAAATGTTTAAGGTAAAATAAAAATAAAGATATGCAACAATGTTTTATTTTTGTTCATTAGAAGTGGCTTTTCTATAATTTACCTGAAAATGTTAAATGTTACATTATTGGATAATTCGCCAAGTTCAAAAGAACATAAAATGTATGTAGTTTCAATGAAAACCATCTCCTCTGATGAGATATACAGGACAAAAAATCGAAAAACGGAGAAAACGAACAGTGCAGAGCATGTTCCAGTCCTTTCAACATGTTTCCTTTTCGGCAACACTCAATACCTATTTTTTTTAATTGCAATGGTGACGTTAATGGACGAATTCTAACAAATTTTGAAATAAAGAGCAAACTGAACTCATTTTAGTTTTTATTCATCATCCAGTCACTTGGACTCAATCAAATATATCTCTTCATTTATGGATCTGTTGGAGGTGTAATTCTTGTATACGAAATGGATAAAGTTCGTTTTTAACCGGGCTAGTGCAAGTGGGGAGGCAGTGCGTACCGACGGCCACCGTGCAGGGCCCTTGCCATGACTGCGTGTGCTCAGTAGAGGGCGTGTTCCATTGCAAGCGGCGACAATGCTACGCAGTTGACCTCAGTGAGTAGACTAGTAATGTTATTTCATCTGTAGCTAATCTGTTGGCTATATGTTCATGTTCAGAACTCACTCAGAATCAGAACTTCATACCCATAAATTTATCTTATAAATAGTATACAGTGTTGTTTAGCTGCAGCCTGCTGTAGCATGAAAGTAGTTTTCATGTTGAGAAGCTTCGAAATAATCAAAATGCATATAAGTAATAAATTTGTAGATTTGTGTGTGACGTGATGGTGCGTACGTGGATATCATACGTGGGTGTATGAGTAATTGCTAATCCAGAAGTAGGTTAATAAATTAGTGTCACAAATAACTTAAAATCTTGAACGTTAACCGGAAAAGCATTAAGATTCTCAGGAAAAAGATCAAGAGTAACCTATTTACAGCAGTTTCTTGATAAACCTTATCCGTGATAATTACAGCCACGGTTCTGTAGAGAGCAGATTAGTTTGTTAATGGAAGTGCTTCGCAATTTGACGAAATTGTTATCACCTAACTCATGCTGACTAAAGCAAAAGTAAATTAATGAAGGAAAAAGTTTTCTTTCCTAATGAGAATAACGTAAAAAAGCATTTTTTACAGATGTAAAAAGACCGAAAGAAGACTGCCAAGCGAACTCCCTTTACAGAGAAGATACGATTTTTTGCACCTGCAGCGAGGAAGGCTTATGGAGGTCAGATGCATGCCAAGAGAGATTCAAATTTCTGCTACCTAAGACCTCCCATTTGCACTATCAATTACGCACCAGTGTGACCTGCGAGGCAGACATGTTGTACATAATAGACTGCAATGTATGCAGATGCGACACCACTGGATTCATAAATGTGACTGCTTGCACAACTAGGCACTGCACTTCAGGGCACAAAGCAGATCCATGTCAGATCGGAGACATTCTCCGGACAGACGAGCAAATCTGTGCTTGCAGCGATGTAAATTTTTACATAGATCGCCTTTGTGTTTCAATCCAAGATCATCCAGTCCAGAAGGTGTCTGAAGTTGCCTTAACCAAACTTGTTGAAGTTGGCGAATCTTGGAGACGTGTTGACGATTTGTTGTCTAATACATGTGACACAGAAGTAGTATACTCAGTTGATTGTAATAAATGCGTGTGTTCTGAAGCACATCTTATTTGTACAACGAAAATATGCACGCTCAGAAAAAAGATTGCATTAAGACGTGAGAAGTGGAGTCATAAGATAAAAGATATGTTCTACACTTTGCCAGAACTGCATAGTCATAAAGATAGCTGTATTCCTGGGAAGACTTATCGTTATCAATGCAATACTTGCTACTGTACGAAGGATGGACATCCATCGTGTGCTACTATGATGTGCTTGGAAAACTATGTTTTGGATGAGACTGCTTTGAGGGGAGCGTTGTCTTTTGGTTAAATAGTTACATTACGTCTCGTCGTAATATATAACTTGTCAATCATTAACTTCAAATTATCGTCATTTTTGTCGGAAGTTAATTATGTTTTTAAAATAAAATATAGACTGTGTTATTCGCTGATGTAGTTTCGGAGCCTATCCATTACAAACAAATAGTGTCGTGCTCTGCCGCAGAGCCACCCTGATTAATATCGATCAATTATATCTTGAAATAATGTACGTCAAACGTATATAATATACCTAGGGCCATTAGCGCTGTACGTACACTACGTGGCAAAATTATGAGCCTTGATTGTGGATCTGATGCGGAGCATATTCCCTAGGAGAGCCACTTAAAACACGTGGATTTAAAATACTTTTTTGTTATTTTATTTTATAGGTAGGTACATATAAATTAAACAAAATATCATCAATCAATCACAGTTCATACGTTGATCGGTTTAGCCACATATCTATCCCATCAGTCAGTCATTGCTTAGTGACATCTGTCATCCGTATCAAGTTATATAGTATGAAGTCTAGTAAGTATATTTTTCATTTTGGTTTTATACGATGAGAAATCAATTATAAGATTTTTGACACCTAATGTTACATTTAAACACTTTTTAATATCCGATAAAGAGAGACTTTTTAAACTGTTTGTCCAGGGTTTGTTGGTTTTGAGCTTCTTGAGTACTTTCTTGCTCTTCCCAACTACTCCAAATAATTTCCTAATGTTTAGTCGATATTTTTTCTTTTGATGTATGTAGTTTTTGCTCTTGTTTTGTTGTAAAGAAAGATTAACTTCAACATTTGCAGCAAATGAGAGTCTCAGAAGCCTGCCGGAAATTCGTGATGGAGACACCTGCAAAGATGGCAAATTGTATAGACAGAACTGTAATACCTGCACGTGTAAAGGAAACTCGCTTCTGTGCACCAAGATGGCCTGCCACGATTTCAGAATTCCGGACACATTAAGACAACAACGCAAAAAAAGAAAAGGTTAAAAATGATCATTAATTGGTCACATTCTTCGTATATTCGTCCAAAACGTAACGAATTTATGACTAATGCATGGTTTTTTACCACGCTTTTATAAGCATCACATGTATATTTGTAATGTAATCGTTGAACCTGATTTTTAACTAACTTCAAAAAGTCGCAATGACTTTGCATACTTATGGACCGATGACAATACAATAATTTAATAATTTTGACCGATTATCCTGATCAGGATCTCCAGAATTAACGAAGTTTTCAATATCTGAAAACTCTCTAGCGTCTTGTGTCACGCACTAAGGCGTGTACTGTAGCATACGAGTATGTCACTTACTTAGGTACTTGCTACTTTTAGTCTTTAATGAAAACGTAATCATCACTAAAGATTAAATAAACAGAAATAAATAGTTTAAAGTTTATCGTAAAAAGAATGGGGTTTTTAAGCTATTCAATAGATAAAATATATAGATATAAGCTTTATAAGATATTTAATAATATAATAACTGTGCTTTTACTAATATCTACCGATTTAATATTTAAAACAATTGTCATCTACATCCCGAAAAATAATTTCAATATTTCACACATCTCAGACGTCCCGCGACGGGCCAATTTTTGAGCCAAAAGCTTTAAGTCTAAGAATTTCTGACATAGTATTCTACTGAATTAGATTCTAAGTAGGACTTAAAGAATGATTTCTTTCAGCTCATAAGCGCTCAAAAGATGACGTAGAACAGCAACTAGAAGTAAGCGACAGGGAGTTTTATATGCTTCCCGAGCTGCCGCATCATGCTGCTGGTTGCACTCCTGACAAGAAATACAAGGTGAACTGCAATGTGTGCATCTGCAACGAACATAAGAATCTAATATGTGATAAAAAGATGTGCGTTGACCAAAAAACTACTCGTGATCTGGAGGTCAAAAAGAATTCTGGTAAGCAGTTTTACAACCATATATAGAATTTAGGATAATTAAAAATCGGAAAAAAGAAAAGTAATTTCTGAAGGTCATATAAATAAGGATTATTTTTTGAATTTTTTTATCAAATTTCGTTACGTTTCTTTAAATTTAAATAAACCTTAAATGCAATACATACAGCAACGAAAATCATGCTTCAATATCATATAGCCAAGTGAGCTAAATTTTATAGTATCTAGAAATTAACAAATTTTAAATCGTATAAATAAATATCGCAAGTTAGTTATGTCATACAGCGTGTAATTTTTGTGTAGTATATCATACGTACACAATATCTTGATAACTTGATGAGAAACCATGAACTTATTTTTAGAAGAACTTCTTAGAAGTTCAACATTTCTAGTCAAGCATACGACCTTCTAAATGACAATAAAATATCTTTTGTAAAAGGTAAATCGTGTACGACTAATTTTGAGACGAAGAAATGTGTAAAATGTAAATGTAAAAAGGGTGTGACGGAATGCGAAGCAATCACAAAATGTCAAACGGAAGAAGACCTGCAGGTGCTTTCTAAAGGAGCTGGAAGCATTCATAGGCTCACTTTCAATTACGTCGAAGAGAAGTGCGTTCCTGATGTCGTATATAGGTATGATCTTATTTACTACATTTAGGTTAATTCAGATCTATGTCTCTAATAACAAAAATATTTTTTTTCCAAAAACTGTCTAACAAAATTGAACAATGACAACATTAGAACAAGATGGTTTAGAATTTACTGCAGCCCTTGACTCTAAAAGCAAGGTATTAGAAGGATTGTAAGACTTGTAGATAGATTCTTTCTTAGAATACGGTTGGTGCAACATCCGCCTCCTTAATACTATAGTGTAAAATAGTTTTTATTTAATTATACTTTGATTGTGTAAATTATTTGGCTGTATCTATAGTCCACTGCTGAGCATCCTCTCTAATGCGTCATAATCCTTGGTTTTCCCTCTTCCGCATCCAATTCATCCCAGCCCCTATTTCAGGTCGCTAGACCATCTGGCTGAAGGGCGTCCTTACGAATTGTAATTTTGCTTTAATTTACTTACGAACTGTAATCCTGTAATCCCACCGAATCTACCTTTCGTCAATATGGTCAGACAGTGAAATTGAAAAATAAAAACATGTATTTAACAATAAAATAATTAACCCTTACAAAACATTCCAGAGAAAAGTGTAACAATTGCTACTGTCAACCAGATAAGACACTGCGATGTACCAACAAGATGTGTCTCAACTACGAACAAGCTCTTCAACTAGAGAAGCAAAGAGAATATCTTGAAGAACACGGAGTTTAAAAACTGTTTACCAACTAAATTAGACTACAAATACCAGTCACGAATATTTTATGAATTTGTTAAAAAAGACCCATAGAAAAGAAGCTTTCAGAACCCATCTTCATGATTATGTACAATTTTGTTAAATGTTAGTGCTAAACTACAGGGAACGAACACACAATCTGCACAACTTACTTAAATACAATTGTTAAATTACACAGCTCACAATGCTTTTATTGTAAACTAAAACTAATATTAAGATCACATTAAGAATAAACTTTAACTATTCCCGTTAGACCCTAAGTATAAATAATCCATATGTTTTTTGCTTCATCACAGAATTTATGTTGATAGTTTAGTTCTTAATTCTTGAAGGTTAGGTAGGGTAGGCAAAGAAGGTAGAGTTCTTGACCGTGAGAAGCATTAGCTTTGACAATCTGGGGGTAAATACAGAGTGGATTTAAGTCCTTAATCGTGTCCTTTAAAAGTTGCATTCTATTACTGAGCTGTGAAACAGCATCACGCATACTAAAATAATTGTGCATAAAATATCATGTATTAAAAGTTGTTTACATATGTATGTCTTGATGTCGGTTATTTTATCACAACCACTATTAGTAAAGTATCTTCAAATTATTTATAATTTAAGCTTTTAACAGGAAACTGACAATGGCGACCAAAAGGATGAAACCGATCTATTAATTAAGTAAACTGTATGTATCGTGTATTTTACGATAATAAAACGGGTTCATTGGGTTTGTGGCAGTTATTTATATCATTTCTATCGTTTCATTCTCGTTTCCCAGTTTGTATGTATGTTCTATGATTTGAAATGCGACTAGGAAAGAAATATTTTGACCCTATCTATCGTCTGCTTTTGGGATTTTTGTTGCTTACCAGTTGGTTTGTTTTCATTATAGTATGTGCAAAAAAATTATTTATTTACATAAATAGTAACATTAAAAATACGCAACGTAATAATATTCTATCTATTTACACACAAGTGTCAAAAAAATTCTCGGCTTCGTACCCTACAAGTAGCGTTCCAAGAAGGCTGGTAGCACCGCTACGTTGAATGTTTACGATAATTCTGGTCATGAGAAGTGTCGATTAGTCGTTTAGCTAGATCTTTATAAATAAGACGACCACGCAGACCCCAAACGGTTTTTAAACATAATTACAGAATAAACTTTTGTATTTACGCCGTTTAACGTTTCCTGTGGATGCAGCAGCAACACCGGCATGACCAACTATGCTTGTATGATATGATAAAGAGAGGGTATCGACGTAAGTTGTGCCCCAAGCCAAAGGCTTACCCATCTTCCATGGCAGCAACGACATACCACGTGGTCTCTTCCCATCATTTTGTACCAGATCATATCATATCATAGAGCAACAACGAGAACACCTGAGGCTATCCACAGGTATGCCCTGAATATTGAATCCTATGAACCCTAACAGACCTAGCCAAGACCTGTTGAATATATATATATATGTATATAGTAAGTGAGTTACACTTACTATCAGTCAAAGGCTTGCTTACTTCCACCAGGGTGACCGACGACTCTTTTCTTCTGTACGCACCTTTACAGCACATATTGAGATCTTATGCATTAAATTTTAAAATCTATAATAATATGAGAATATTGCATATCTTAATAACATACTCTTATTTGAAAGTCTCTCACTTTTCTCTGTCAATAACAGTTGAAATTTATGTTCATAACATAAACTTCAATAATTATTGGCAAAGATAACAACGAAAATTAATAAAAATAATAAATTCAAACATCTCACACACGGCCGTCTGCTCCCAAACTAAGCAAAGCCAATGCTATGGTAACCAAACTGATGATAAACATACTTATATATAAATTATCTACTTATATACTTATATATTAATAGTATAGATAAATTATCATACATAGAACAAATGATCATGACACAAACAATCTAAACTGGTTTGATAAGTCTAGGGATGAGAGGGGCAATATCCGTGGTTGTTCTACTTATTCATGGTTACATGTTAAAGTAGTACATGTTACATGGTACTTATATGGCGACCATAGCGTGTTTGTCAGCGGGAATTCAGTATCGCAGAAGAATCATTATCGTCAAATTTTTCCTTTTTAAATGCGCTCACTAAGCAATATGTCTAATGCAAGATTGACTCATAGAGTGAGGAGTGATGAGATATGAAAACTATGTGGGTTGAAGGACGACAGTGATCGATTGTATGGGTTGATAGGGACAGAAATTGAGAAAGCAATACTGCGATATACTGCGGGCAAATTGAAAGGATGAGCGAAGAGTAAGGACTAAAATATTTTACAAGGTGGCTCCTGTCAGTCGCAGAGCCGGTGCGGGAAGACTCTGTAAAACATTGACTGACTACGTTGTCAGTGGACTGAGATAGTGCCTTGTTAAAAGTACCATCAACCAGTGAGCGTATATGCAAGACCTGATGAAAATGGAAAAGTCGCAAGTTTTATTATGTCAGGACCGTGGCAAAAGGTATCGTCTCTGCTTATCTGGAATGGATATATGGCGTAACTGTAAGAAATGAGATGATTAAATAATTAATAGTAAGTATAAGGATGTATGTATTTGATACAATAAAATTTACCCAAGAAAAAAGTTCTCTAAAGAGCAAGTAGGATGGAGATGATTTTATTATTCACTCACCAGCTGGAAAGAAAAGCACTATGACGTAGTGCTTCAATTGTCAAGCTACAACGATCTGAGCTGCCATTTTAAACGCATTAAGAAAGTTAAAATATTCCGAATCTTTCAAGACTTTTTTGCTTAACTGTTTCTATGAAAATAAAAAGAAATATTGAAATATTAAAGGATCTAAAACCAAGACGAATAAATTCGATGAACATAAATATTTTATCTACCTATAAATATAAAATATAAAAATAAATTAAATTTACATAAAACAATCACAGAATACATCAATTTTAAAATTTAGTTTACTTTGTTAGTTCATAAATCTGCTTGCAGTAAGTGATGTGTTTACATATTAAATAGTGTTTAGTTATATTCCTAATATTAAATTATACAGAAATTACATATTAAGGTTTTTTATATAATTCAATTTCGTCAATCAAATTGATTCAGGTTAATGAATTACTGGTTTCCAGGCATTATCGCGAATGGTTATTTTCATTTTAATAACAACGCAATTAATTTTCGATTCAAGATAACGAAATTAAAACTATAAAATAACTTTCTTAGTTAAGATTTTTAACAAATAAATTAAAACACAGTTTAAATAATATGTTTTATTGATTTACATGCTTTCAAGGCGTAAAATTAAATTTGAAATATTTCTTGTCAAATTTTTTGGCTAACAAAGATTCACAATTTGTTAGAATATGTTAATGGCTGTAACATTTCTAACGTTATTAGCAAGAATACCGTATGGTGTAACGACATTTCGTAAGTATTGTTATATTTATGATTGCTTCTGCTGTCGTACGTCTTCTCATTCATCTTTCAACTCTTCAAATTAACCCATTCTTCTGCGTAAGTGACTTGATCTCCAGCTAGCAGGAACTATTTTAGCACCATACCCTTTAATTTCCTTCTTGAACTTTTCATATCTGATATATTTTAAAAAAAATGTTATTTTAAATCTTGATTTATTTCTAATAGGATCGTGCGTTCCGTCTACTCAATTCTTACTGAATGGCCGACTATGTACTTGCAACAGCAAGGGACAATACAATATTGCCTCATGCCAAATGATTGGACGACGACAGGCATGCCAGCCTGGACAGATCATATGGGAGGAATGCAGGCAATGCATCTGCCAAGATAATGGAAAGCTTTTGTGTACAAACACAGAATGCAACGAAGATCTAATCAAAACTCGTGCATCCCATAGGAGTGATTCAGCTGTTTGGTGTACTCCTTTTAGATCTTATTATGTGAATTGCACTCTTTGCGTTTGTCCAGCTTCTGGGAAGATGGCTGAAGCTCGATGTGCAACAGACTCTTCTTGTACTCTAAAAGGAACTTACACATCTGTGGACATGATCCCTCAATCTATTTGTATACCAAAAGTCATGTACTTATTACCTTGCCTTCATTGCTTGTGCTCCGATGAAGGGCTCTTTCTCAAGAACAAATGCACTGAGACATGCCAAAAGGCACCTCCATCATCTAAACGGTGTATACCTAAAAATTTCTATAGAGTCGGCTGTAATATTTGCCGCTGTCCTGACAACGGGTCTCCAGACAATAATGTATGTTCTAAATTAACTTGTACACAAAACACGAAATTGACATCTTTAACTTATTTGAGAAATAAAACATCGGCATGTGTACCCAACAAGTATACGAAGCCCAGGTGCCTTTATTGTGAATGTAATAGTCATGGCAATGTTAACGAGCAGGCTTGCATGGAGCAGGAATGTTTGAAATTTGAGGATTTTAATTATGAATCTATTAAAAGCACATGCATTCCAGGGGAAATGGTCCCTACTTGTGTAGAATGCTTCTGTCCTCGAAGTAAACTTACCATAGAAAAGTATTGTACCAGAGTGTGTTCGCCTCAGAATAGACTTGTTATTGTAGAAGCTATGTTAAAGGAGAAAGTCTCTCTCATAGATCGAAACACAGTTAAAGAAACAACGGGCACTGATTCTTGTGAACCAAATTCCCTATTCCTCGATGAAGGACGATACTGCCTATGTTCTAACAATGGGAACACAAACTACAAACATTGCACATCTGTCTTGGAAAATACAGTGCCTAAAAAACCTTCAAAAATATTTATGGGTAACGACATG
The DNA here is from genome assembly GCA_902825455.1 of Arctia plantaginis. Lineage (NCBI taxonomy): Eukaryota > Metazoa > Arthropoda > Insecta > Lepidoptera > Erebidae > Arctia > Arctia plantaginis. The sequence goes on along the minus strand of CADEBD010000286.1, from coordinate 4,555,957 downwards.
ACAGGCTCACGAAAAATAGATTTTAACATTTCATGTGAACCGAATACTTACATCGAATTCGGTTGTAACTCTTGTTACTGTACTAAAAGTGGAAAGATTGATCCAAAATGGTGTACGAGTGACGATTGTGAAGCCAAAAAAGTAATTATGGATAGCAATGTTAACGTTCGTTCAGGTGCACCTAAAGGACCTAAAGTACCAGTTCCTAGTGCTACTTGCATTCCTGGTTCTGTTAGTAAAAAAGACTGTAATTTCTGCATCTGTGGTAGTTCTGGTCTCATTGTTGATACGGTGTGCACCAAAAACGTCTGCAACGGGTTGCAAGAATCTTCTGCGCAGGACCTGCACTGCGATCCTTCGTCATATTATACTGTTGACTGTAACATGTGCTACTGCCCTTCAGATGGGGTCAAGAACGTGGAAAAATGCACCAAGAATCAATGTGAGGTGAATTTCTTGCGTACAAATTCATGCACACCAGGACAAATGTTTAGTTCAGACTGTAATATCTGTGTTTGTCCTCCAAATGGAGAAAAGAAAGATAAAATCTGCACAAATAGAACATGCTTTGAAAATGATGCTCCTTGGAAGAAGATATTCAAAATATCTCAGAGTGTGTTTAGAAATCATTTAGTTGAAGAAACGACGAAGAATTTTGAGCCTTGTTTCCCTGGCGAAGAGTTCGAAGTAGGCTGCAAAGTGTGCGTGTGTCCTGATATGGGATTAAAGGAATACGCTTCGTGTAATTCTATGTTATGCGAGGCACAAACTGCTGTAAGTTCTTAACTAACGTAAAAAAAGAACCTTGTTGTTGATCAGTTTTTATTAAAACCCTTTTTCTTTTTTTCTTTTACTTGAACTAGCTGCAACTTTTTTATCATTCATGACATCTTAGGGCCATTTGATGACATTTAGACCAATAAAGTTTCTTGTTTTACTATGGCCACTCACCACAGATTAGGTAATCTGTGCCACTCACTAACCTATTGGTGGTATATTTAATGATGCCATTGTATTTATCTGTAAATTGCAAAAGAGTGGTCATTAGTTTGTTTGCCCTTTCTTCTCATAAGTCTCAACCCCTTGGAAACGGGTGGTTATGGATCGGCACAGGCATATTATAGATTTTGTAAAGCCTTATTTTTTTCCCTTACTATCTGAGATAGACAGACAGAGATTTTTGCTATTGTGTGTGTGTTGATCTACGACTTTAGAGTCATATAAAAGACATATAAAAGACGATTTCCAACAACTTTTAATTTTTTGATGTATGTAGTATTTAAAATTTGAATTTGAATAACCATCAGTATTTGAAACCCGGGTATTTGAAACAGTATTGATTGTGACACCTGGTAACAATACTGCTGAGAAATTACAGGAAAATGTAAAACCATGTTACTTTCTTCCTTATCGATAGATAGAATAGATTCTGGATAAGAAACCATATAGAATGTCACAGTCATGGCGAATATGACACACTATTTCAAGAGTTTGCTGGGAGAAGGCAGCTCGGAACACATCTCCCCTCCTCTCCGCTTGATCCATTGCCACCGAAGCTAAGCGGAGAGAAGACGTAGAAATAACGGAATCTACTGGTTATTCACAACACATCTCCTCTCGTCTCCTCTCCTCTCTGCTTTGGTGGATACCGGGCCTTAATGTGTGCGCGCGGAAACGCCAGTAGGCGCGGCCGCCGCCGACGTCCCGCGTAGCCGTCCGGGACACAGACCCACCCTCTCTAATTCATTATTATGTATCCCCCCCCTCTAATCACCTTAAAGATATAGGTTAAGAGTGTTAGTTCCCTCCTGATCCTCAGTTTATTATATCTAATGTAAACAAAGTAGGATACATTAATGGATGAAAAGTATAAACCCCGTACAGCTTCATGTAAATAAATCTAATAAATTTATTTAGCACACGCTCAAACATTAGACAAGAAGAAACAAATTTTCTTTTATTTTTCTAATTTTGTTCACTAATAAGAACATTCTAAGAACTTCCTTCCCAATTTTCATGAGATTGTTGTCATAAGAGATTCTATCATCGAGCGGTTAGGACAATACAGTCATTATAATCCATGTATTACTCTTCTGTGATTTGCATAAGCGAGGCACCTATTGCAGCCAACACCAACTGGTAAACCTTTCTTACTAAAAAAAATACCTCTCAAAGCAAAACTGGGTCCGTGCAAGTACTTCCTCCGTAGCAAAGTATTTCAGCAGTTTATGTTGTTCATTCCAAGCCTTAATTGGTAATCAACAGATAATAACGAGATAAAAAGGTAAAAGAAGTGATGGATGGTAAAAGACTGGATAAAAAACATTTTGTTTCTATTTCAAAACAATCTTATCCATCTATCTGCATTACCTATGTGAGATATCTTATATCTTGATATTTTTGTTCAGAGGCCGCAAGTTACTTCATATTACCGGATACCGGGAATGTGAGTGAATACCTGGTTTGGTACCTAAACTCACACATACTCATTCATCTCAACTAACACATTCGACTACTTTTTTCTTTAGAGAAGTCAACGGCGAATCATTCTTACTCAATTCTAACTCGTGTTATTCTCTGATTGATGATGATATCGATCATCATCCGCCTTCTTCCTTCGCCATCAAGACTTCTGCCAAAAATTTCTAATCTACATAAGAACCTAACTAAACTGGGTTTATTGTTTGTTACGCTTTCAATGCTCTACCGATCATCATGAAACTTCCTATTCAATTTGTTACAAGTATAGAAACATAATTCTTAATAAAAAAATGACCTCTCAGGTCAGGGGTTTTATTTTTCGTAATCTGCAATTTTGACGTTTAGTAAAAAAAAGTAGTTTGGCTTGAAAGTCATCTAAGCTATTATAAGCAAAGAGTATACAAACACTTATTCTCAGGATGAAGAAGAGAGTTTAATGGAAGATCGGCATCGTAGAAAGACTAGGAACTCAGACTTAGCTCCTCGTAGGGTGATTAAGTATTCCGAGTCTGAAGAGGATGACGATCATTCCCATGATAATGATGAATTTTGCAAAACTTACAACCTCACGGATAGCGCCGAAAACAAGGAGTGCACACCAGGATCTGAATATATCATAAAGTTAGTAATATTTGAAAGTTTAAAAACATAAAAAGAAGTTGTATTCAACCGAAAGGAATTTTATGTGAAGTATTCACAAGACACGCACTGTAAATACCTCTTTCTGTATGTTTCCTGGTACGTATTTATGCCTAAACCGCTGAGCCTTGAAGGGGCACTTGATAGTTTTAAAGTAGAACATGAAGGCGTGCTTAGTAGATACTCTTAGCAGACGAAGTTAAAAACACCAACTAGTATCGGATATGTGATTGAAAAATAGGGGACGAATGCCGTTTCATGTACTATTACGAAGTTTTTGTTAATTATCTGTTTTCATAACTATTATTTAGAGGTAGTTTAGTAAAGGCGATCATATAGGTTCACCCATTTTATTTGAGAATGAGACTTACAGACTTTTTTGACATAGATTAATTAGAATCATTTATTTCTCAAAAAGTACAAATTACGTCACACAAGAAACCAACAGTAGGTACATTTACACATATGTAGTTAGATACGAGTACCTTTAGTATCGATTAATCGGAATATTTTCGTTCCTTCTATTATCAATAGGGAAAATAACTCGGTGATATATAACAAAAAACTGCTTAACCCCGTTTTTCTGTGATTCCGTGATATTCCGCTGAGCTAGCCCATATTTTACAAGCTGTCCCAAGTGTAGGTTTAAAAATTTAATTTAAAATTGAACTTAAGTATTTAAGCATAGCTGAATTATATTTCAGGTGTCGAGTTTGCATTTGCCCTTATATGGGTCCTATTACTCTGTTTTGCCGACCAATGCCGGTGGATCGCTACTGTGAACAAGCTTACCCTGGTTTTAATTTCTTGCCCATGGGTCGTCGGAATGAAAAATCTGGTAACTGAAGTTCAATATATACCGTATATACTACTATAAGGGTTTTCATAGATTTTCATTATCTGAAGATTCTTTTTTTTTAAATATGAAAGTGTTACTTATTATGTATTGTTAAAAAAGTAAGCAACAAACACTGACGTACCCAGAAGTGTGCAGGTTAGAGAGTCCCATTGGCTTTTGGATCTTTAAGTAGTAGATTTTAAACGCTTCTAAGGGAGCCCTCTATTGAGCTACAGCTGGGTCCAGTCATACAATAAAAGTTTGCTATAGGTTCCTGCAGTTTCCTGTTAGTTTTCTTAAAATTTGGTACAACAAAGTGACCGAAATTTATTTACTAATATTTCCAGGTAACTCGACGTTAAACAGCACCATTACACGTCCAAAAATTAAATATCCGATTACTATACACATGCCTCATAATCACACAAAATACAGGTGTGATGTTGACGGAAGAATAGAGGAAGAGTGTTTCATTTGTGATTGCGAGAAACACGTGCTAATTGAAGAGCATTGCTACAAGAGCGACTCTGCGAATTGTACCGATGTCAAAGTGCCAAAATTTATTAAACAAGAAAATAGATTATATCCGCGTAATATTTTTTAATAAATAATGGAAATTTGCTGAATGATTTGTTAAAAGTGTTAATAAATACCCCACGTCCCACGATATGAGCCTCTAATCTACTTTAGATTGCAGATGTGAAAGTAAGTCGGTTTAATTTTTTATTATCTAGCAGATTTTATCAAAAGTATTGTTTTTGAGAGGCAAAGAATTGATCAATAAAATAATATAGGTGGAAAGCCAGAAGCTGGTTGTATTTAAATAGGTATTTTTTTCGTGAACATAGATTTCTAACCTCCTTTCTAAGGAGAGGCCTTTGTCCAGCAGTGGTGTTGAAGGCTGTTGATGAGCACAGATTGCCGCTACTCACTAACAGTGATCATGTTTTCCTTTTTTATTTGATTACTTCTAAAATGTTAAGGATACATTTCTCAACAAAAAACCAATTGAAAATTATACATGAAAATACATCAGGTCACGTAACACCTCAGTTTAAATAATTATAATTATTTCATGACATCCAGGGTATGAAGGTACTCCTTTCTAGGGTATACCTGGTTCCCCGCATATTAGTACCCGAGACGGCGTGCGGTTTTAGTCGGTCCGAGTCCGAAATGCCACCGATAGGTGGTATCCGAGGGGATTTACGCACGGAAAAAAAGGGTATGAAGGTACTTTAAAAAAAATTGAGAGACAGACAAAAAATCATTAAAAGCGCTAATCCTAACGTAAAATCTTAAATACGGATATGAATCCGAACGTTAGTTATGTTTAATACGAATTAACACCTTAACTAGTCAATAAATTATCAAAAGTAACTTTATCAGGCATATAAAAAAGGTTTCAACTATTTAATTTATTTAAAAATCTACATCAACATGAACGAAGTCGTATGCAAAAGTTACAAAATATATAAAGTACCTAATACTCCTAAAATTCCTTATTAAAATTTATATAAAATATATACATATAAAAAAAGAATATTTGTATTGTTATTCTCTATATTCAACTTTAATTTACACATAAATCAAGAGTTCGTTAAAATTATCGGGACCGAGCTGTTGGTTACGGTTCCAGAGACAGGAACCCCCCACAATAGGCTATGCAGACGATCTGACTATAATCATCAGTGGTCCCTTTGAGAGCGTTATATGCCATCATATGAGACTCGCACTGAAGATCGTTGAAAAGTATTGTGTGACACACTTGACAGTGAACCCATTGAAAACAGAGATGATCATGTTCACAAACAAACGAAGTCTAGGAAATCTCAAACTTCCTAAACTATTTTAAACCCAACTGGCTCTTACATAAGAGCTCAAATATCTAGGAGTAATACTAGACAGTAAACTCCTGTGAAATAGGCAAATCGAAGAGAAATTAAACAAAGTCTACATTACCTTCTGCCCATGGAAGCGGCTACTCAGCAAAAGCTAGGGACTATGACCAAAGATTTCACTACGGCTCTACAGAACAGTCGTACGACCAATAATCACGTACGGTGCCCTTGTCTGGTGGCAAAGAACAGAGCTCAGCACCGTCATAAATAGATTGCAGCAATGCTCTGCAGTCATTGGCTGCATACGCACTACGCCAACTGCCGCACTAGAGGTGACTCTTGGTCTGTCCCCCCACTGGACTTGTTCATACAGCAGGAGACAGTCAAGACGATCTTTAGACTCAGACACTTGGGTCTATGGCACAAAGGCGAGAGATCCCTCCAAATTATGGGATAAATTAGTGGAATACGAACCACTAATAGCAGCCCCATGCGACAGGATCTCAAAACACCATATTTTCACAAAGAAATACCACATTCAGACACAAGAAAATGACCGAGATCAATCTGGCATAAATAAGGTCCGAATCTAAACGGTTGGTACTACGACTGGGTCAGGAACTGGAGCTTCACAAGACCCAAACATGAACATATTACTAGCGTTGGCTCACAACAGTTCTATATTCCAATGCGAATGTATGGCAATAACTTAAGGGTTTAAGAGCACAGTAATCTACACGGGAATGACGCTGCAGATGAGTTGGCAAGGAGGAGCTTAGCAACCCCGGCCACCGGCCCTACTACACTCCTGCCACTGCCTTTTAACCAACTATGATCCTGGGCTAGACAGCTTCTGGAGGGAGCTTTTTGGCTCATCTAGCCAACCTCCACAACCCACAACCAATGCCAATACCAACCTCTCACAATACGTACGTGCCGTATCGAAAAGAACTTCTTTCTGCATGATGTCCTTAATCCAGCTGTCTATTGTGAGCCTTGAAGGTGTTGGTTGAGATTCCTTGCAATCAACACATTGGCCATATTACTGTTATTTTAATAACTCCTTTAATGATATCCTTCTGTTAGAGCTATATATTCTAATATCATCATTATCAGAAGAATGAAGTGACATTTTTACGGAAACAACATGGAAAATAAATAAATTATGTTATTATAAATTAATATGTTGTTTTTACAATTACCGGTATCTATGAGTACTTGCACAGCATGAGTACAACAGCAATGGCACTCGCGCTTGCCCAAAAACAAAATCCTCCAGGGACTCATAGTTGTTTGGATTTCTTATGGCTATGGCTTAAATAACAAATATGTGAGCGATTTTCATTCAAAGTGTCAGTGAAGCGATGTCTTACGACATCACTGACGATAAAACTTAAAATCGAAAACAATAAATTCTGGTTAGTCAATTAAAAGTTCTCTGGTAATCTCTTTTCAATCAAATGTTTATGGGACGCGCCATGTACAAAGTATTTGTTATACATTTGTGTTTATACGTATACATTTATACAGTGTCTACGAGTATACGTAAGTATAAAAATTTAAAATATCGAAGTTCTTTTAGAGACAGGGGGGGCAACAAAAGATTTGTGGACTCTGCGCGTTTATCTACGCGGTAGGCGCGTTACATGATCCGGTACAGGGGTCAAACAGACTCACCTGATGATAAGCGACTGCCGTCACCCATGGGCACCTGCAACTGAAGAGGCACAAGATTCCTGCCTGTTGATTCCCTTCTTCTCTCAGAATTAGAGAGGTTGGGACTACGGTAACTTTTCTCACTCGGTTAAAACCACTAAAAGAAGTGCTTAGCATCGGTTTTCTGTGAGGCTGTGGATCACTCCGGACAAGCCAGCCCATATGTGGCGAAGCTTGGATCTCTCACTGTAGACCCCCTATCTTTACCTTTCTCACGAATTTCATCGTTAACACCTAAAATTGTAAGCTATCCTGTAGCTTCATACATCTCAGTGTATGCCTGCATCCAAGTACAATAAAAATAAAATGTAATATCCATTTCATTTGTTTTATATCTGTTCATTATATTTCTTTTACAGAACAAAATAATGGTAAGTGCAGAAATTAACTACCAAATAACCGTTTCTCCTTTATCATAAACAACATAAAAAAGACCTAGAAAAGAAAGATAGTTCTTCTGAATAACCAATAGAGATTGTATCAGAGTTGAAAGTATTTAATTCTTGAATCTTAAAGCCAGTTCCATCTCATGTAGTTCAGACGACTATGCTAAATAGACCAAATCATTGTTACTTTTTTGCTGTTTTTTTCAGAAGTGTTTCACTATCCAATAAACTCATGCCACATTGGTGACGTAATACAAAATGAATGCGTTCAATGCTTGTGCACTTCAAATTCCTTCTTCGAGTGTAAACTCGTCGATTGTAATAAAACTAAAGGTGAGTAGATGTAGCTATTAAAGATTTTTTCAGTTCCATAATATACAGAAATTCTCATCATGGCAATAGAACCTTATCTGCATAAATTTAACATAAAATGACCATCCATTAATCAGCTCTATTTTAACTCAGTCAATGTTTTGACACCAAGTTTCAATTGCGTAACAAAATAATCTTATAGACAAATCAATTACAACCACACTAATATTTTTCAGTCTTGGAAGAATATGACGTGCGGCCTGACCAAACATGCATTCCAAATCAGTTGTACATTCAAAATTTAATTACTTGCATCTGTAAGAAGGATGGTACGTGGCCCCACAGAAGCTGTCTTGAGACGTTCTTTTCTTTACCTTCAGCTAAACTTGAAAAACATTCTTGTAAACCAAACAGTTATGTAAAAATAGATTGCAACATGTGCAGGTGTGGTCCTGACGGAAATATTATCAAAAACCGTTGCACTAAAAATATCTGCGAAGTAAAGCCGTCTCGCAGAATTGACATGGAAGATAACTCCAAACAATCTAACGTTTACAGCAACTGCATACTCAAAAACTGGTACTCGCTAGCTCCTTGCCAATTTTGTTACTGCGTAAACGAAAACAAACTCGTTTGTAATACTGGTCATTATTACGCCAAAAAACTTGAAGTTGGTCAATATAATATGGAAATTTGCGGTTTGGATATGTTAAATGAAGCTATGGAACTTGTACCCGAAGAAGAAAAATATCTAAGGCAAGGGATACCATTTGATACAAACGTACTAACTGCAACTGTACAAGAAACTACGACGATACAAAGTATTACCATTGAAAACAATGATTTAAAGAATATAAATACATACAAGCAGAACAGTGATAACAAACAACAAAGCAGTGATGAAGGTGAAATGAACGGGACTGGTGAAAATGAAGATGAATCAGGGTCTGACGAAGACGACAATACAGATAATTCTCCACCAGGTATGATTGACATGGGGAAAAATGATAATTCGGATACAAAATCTGACGATAATGACGACACATCTAGTAACGAAGATAATTCAAATGACAGTGATTCAAAAGATGATGATTCAAATGAAATAAGTGTCGATATAACACGTACCAAGAAGGGTAAAGTATCTTCCGAGTCACTTGATGAAAAGTCGAAGAATCAACGACCAACAACAAAGCAGGCTTTTGAAGATCTTGAATTTGTTGACAATACTTTAAAGATTAATGTGCCAAACGTACTTAATAAAGTATTTCAAATGGCGCTGAGGAAATCCATGGTGTCTCTGAATAATGAGACACATTGTACTCCAGGTGAAACATATATGAATAGTTGTAATATGTGCTTTTGTTTGAAGAATGGGAAGGAGCTATGTACTGCTAATAAATGTCCATCCAAACCTTAATCCTCTAGATAAAAAATAAAGAAAGACGAAGAATGCCAATGACGTATTTATAATTTATTTAAAACTAATATTTTAAGGTAGAAACCCAGCCGGAACCTAATATATCTAGTGCACCTATTTATTATTTTATTATTAATAGGTATATCAATGACTTATGACTTGTTTATAGTGAAATTGTCGCTAAAAAAGTACACAACACTCTTTTTAAAATTGTACCTTCAACGGTACAAGTGATATTATATAATAATCATTAAACTAGTATCACTAGATCCATTGATGGTACCAATTATACAAGTGGTGTCACTAGTACCATCAATTGTACTACTGACACAAGGGGACAACTACACAATTAGGTTAGTCATAAAAGTAAGTCAACAATTTCTTCTTTACAATGTCAACTTTACAACTCTGAGGATAGAAGATATAAAATTCTTCCTTTGTGTTAAAAAGACATAAAAGGTAACTGTTTAAAAAGTTATGCAAAATATTTTACTTTTTATGTTATGTATGCCATCTATAAACAAGCAGATGAGTCACCCGATAGTAAACCACCACTCATTGTAATTCATGAGACACAAGTCAGTTGCAGCCTTTTGAGCGTCGTCCCCCCACAAGAGTTACCTCTCCCCTGGTTTGGACGTCCTGATACCTCACTCATTTAGTGAAAATCAATAAAATAATTGCTTTTCTGTGAGGCCGTAGTACCACTCCGGTCGAATCGGCTCATATGAACCGAAGTATGGTTCTCCGAAAGACAACCTAAACTAGTGAGTACAATCCTTATAGAGACCAAAAGCTGCTTTCTCGCATATGTGTACATCACATCACATGCAAATAACCACATCAAATCATAAGCAAATTGTATTTTAAGAATACTTGTATAATAATACTTTATAGTATAATAATTATCCGTGTAGTGACGGATTAAGAATACGGAATGTCACTACCCCAATTCATCCCGTGGGTTAGTAAGAGCCGACTAAGGGCGCAAAACAAAGCAGGACACCAGCACAGCAAACAAAATGAAAACTTGACACAAACCCTCGGACCGTTACCCCGCCGGGGCTCTCGTTCGGCGGGGCGGTGTGTCGGACTCGAACCGACTAAAACCACACGGTGTGCCCTCTTTGCGCTTCCAGTTTAGGAGGGGTCCAGGTAATTATCGCCTTCTGGATCCCTCCCAGCGCCGGCCCGCTCCTGATGCGGGCTCCGTCTCAGTGGACCCTCTCTTTAGGCGACGTCCGGCACACGCGGACGCCGCCCCCTCGCGGCTGGCCAACTATACCAACCCGTCTGGCCAGCGTGGTATAGTAGGCCAAAACCTCCTTTCTCTATAGAGGCCTATGTCCAGCAGTGGACTATTAAAGGCTGTTGAGGATGATGATGTGTATAATAATAAAATATTATACTAAAATGATTGTAAACTGAATATAAAATGTTGTAGGTCGGGAAGACTATTACTATTTAACCTTGTACTTTGTACAAAACTTAATGTTCCAGACATTCTCTACTAGCCAGTCTTAGAGTAATGTAGAAATGTAATGCGGTAGGAATTTAAGATTATTATCAAAACTGTTCAATCATTAATTGTTTCTCTTTCGCATATATGTCTTATGTACACCTACTTGGAAAGTAATATCCATAAGAGCGTACACTTACTTGGAAAGTTATATTTGATGTTGTCTAGAGACGTATCTTTAAGCGTCAATAATAACAAGAAGTTAATTTCCAAAAACAATAAAACCTCAAACAATCTGCCAAAATCAATTAATCCTACATACTTAAAGTTACGTGTCGATGCGAAATTAAAATAAACCTTTTTTTTAAATCGAAAACTTGTGTTAACAATGGTGTTAGATATATTAATTTTATTAGTTCTCAGCGTGTCTGAGGTATGGCTACGTTCACAACAACGTAAGTTTTTATAAATAGTATTGCATACTATATAAGTTGCAAAGATAAGATAGCATGCATCACTGAACATTTCAATTTGAGTGCAGCCATATCGCAAATATTTCCAGTGAAATCTCTACCAGAGTACTGCCACTACTGGGGAGGGGGGTTGGGATTGGTCTCTTAGTAAACTTACCCAAGCAACGAAAGAATTGCCTACCACTGATTGTCTGTAAGATCGCGGTATATCTCCTGTCGAGTCAGCACATATAGCTCTACGTGGCTTTATATAATAGTAATAATTTTTAACATCAAATTAAGTACAAATTCTCTAACATAACAGCATTTTCTTAGGTTAATTACACAGTATAGTCAGGCTCTGGTACCCACGATAAGATTAAACTTGTGTTGTGGGTACCAGTCCCCCTCTCACCCAAAACTATTTTCTAAATTTTTATTAATATTCTTGCGTGTGAGTGTGCATTCATGTGTGAATGAATATAGATTTAAAAGTAAAGATTTGTGCGTCTTCTTTCAGCGGTAAGTGAGCGATTGTGGCGTGAGCGCTGCTCTAAACATGACCTCGCCCTTAACGACTGCAATTGGTGCCGTTGTGGCAGTAACCGGCAGTACGTCTGCTCTGCACGGGTCTGCTCAACAGTCGACATGTTCGGACACTTTAATGGTGAGTGAAGATATAATGCCAATCCTATCAGCATTGTCTTCGAATTCCTCATCACAGCGTAAGAAGTACACCCTAATATTTTATATAAGACAATCTTTAATAAGAGTGGGTAGTCTGTTTAGACAGCTCTTTATAACAAAATGGTTACTAATATCTGTTGTTTTTTATTGTTCAAATTTAAAACAGATTGCTTCATTAATGTCAATTTAAAAATAACAAAAAAAGAAAATTTTTAGTTGTGGTGATCCAGACATGAAGAAAAAGATAAATCAATGGACCATTTTTTTAAGTGAGAGATTTTTTTTATTGTCAGTACTTAATGAAGATTTTAATGCTTTGTTTGATTTTTAGTTTTGAGTGTAAATTAAATTGTTTTCGAACCATGACTGGTCAAAGTATAGACTAGACCCCTATCGCTTTCTTTAGCTTTTTTCAGTTTTTTTTTTAAATCATGTTTCTAGTCAACATTTTCATCAAAATCACATGTAATTTTGTCCTTGTATTGTACCAAGCATTTCAATTTGCAGATGCGATTCAATCCATGGATGTAGGCATGCAAGGTCATGGTGTCTGGCGCTCCAAAGGCACTGCCTGTGAGCCACGGGTACACTATCAGAAGAACGAACTACTTTGTGTGTGCAATGAGGACGGAAAATGGCCGAACGCTGTCTGCCGAGACGTTTTCCAAGTTCTCCATACCGTAATTCCAACGAAATATACTTACGCTAATAACCAGTCCTGTGTTCCTGGAAATCTCTACCAAATAGATTGTAACGTTTGCCTTTGTGGATCAAAGGCACAAATCGACCCACATGCATGCACTAAAAGAAATTGCGCTAATGATATTTCTGTAACTGTAAAAGATACGAATGATTCCAATAATTACGCAGTGGATGAGATCTATGCAGTCTGCGAACGAGCAAAAACTTACCAAATAGGCTGTAAAACTTGTATCTGTTTACCAAACAACAGACTCCTTTGTGACAACTGCACCTCAATAAACAATGTTCCAAACAAAGTTCAACTAAAAGGAAACAATAACGTCAATATTTGTTCTAATAAAACACCCGGCAAGTATTTCAGAAAAGACTGCAACATTTGCTACTGTGACAAAAAAGATGTACTATACTGTACAGTTTTGAAATGTTTAGAAAACGGTAATGATAAAATATCAGTACCTTCGACCGAATTTGAAAGAGTAGAGCCCCCGGCAGACGACAACGATTGCGTACCAGGTACAACTTATAAAAGAGACTGCAACACTTGTCATTGTTTCAAGTTTAATAGTGCTAAATACTTTGGGTGTACGTTGAAAACGTGTGCCGGAAGTAAATCAGTCCGAAGTGAAGATGGTTGTGTCGAAGGGACGAAATACGAAAAGAATTGTTTGATTTGCGTCTGTGTAAAAGAAGAAGATGAAGTAAAAGAAATCTGCACTTTCAATGAAGAGTGCAAAATAGAAAATAAACATTCGAGAACAAGAGAAGATGAAACCTCCTTAGATCTTTTGCATGGGTACTGCGAACCTTTACATGTTTATAAACAAGACTGTAACAAATGCAGATGTCTGTCCGATGGTAAGACGGTGGCTTGTACATCAAAAATATGTTTGCAGAAACAAGAGATTCCTAAACCAATGGTAGTAGAATTTATTCCATTCATTCAAAAGGGCAACGTGTGCCCAGAAGGGCACAGGTATAAGGTTGATTGCAATTTTTGTCAGTGTTTGTCTAACGGTAACGCACTTTGTACTACAAAAACTTGCGCAGGTAGATCTCGAACATGAAAGGCTTGAATATTGGATTATTGTTTTATTTTACTTCTTCTTCATGTGACATATAGAAAACATCTAGTATCTCACAGGTACTCTATGTAAACACTGCGATAATTGGTCATTTTAAAATTAGAAACAAGTGGAAAGCAAAAAAATATCAAGATGACCAAATGGCTTTGATGTTTTTAACTGATCACTCACACTCCAAGCCGGTAAAATCCGGCCTAACAATATCTGCAGTGATCTAGTTGGAGGTTGGAGTTCATTATATTTATGCCACACACACATCGGTATACATCAGGCACTGTGAACATGTTTACGACAGATTGTTGTAGCTTGTCGTACATAATTCATTCCCAACTATGACCGTGCAGTATTTGAGAGTACCTGGGATTTCTTCGTGTTGTTTAAGTTTATGTAAGCAATTGAATAGGCAAAATAGTAATAAAAGCACTTTGCGGAAGATTTGAGGGGGGGAGGTGAATGCAGCAAAAAGCCTTGCAAAAATTCAATTTCATTTGAACTAAGGGGTCGTAAGTCTTTGCTTAGTTTGCTCAGTCAAAATAAAACAACAGAGTATGTACAATAATATAATAGTAGAACATTTCAAACAACACTTCATCGTCTTTTGTTTAAACAATACAATAAAATCATTAAATTACAAACATAAAAGCACTCTCCAAACGTGTTATTCGATAATAAACTTTGTGCTCTTCACTTTAACTTATTATTTGATTAACTCGGCTCATGCACTACTGTACACCCAACGTAAATAAAATCTCCGTTTCTATTTGTTGCGATTTTTTTAGCGTTCAATATTAATGTCACAAAGATGTCAGCATTTCGTTCATGAATAAACAAAATATAAATGGAATAAGTAAAAATTAGATAATAAACTAACTTACAATATTATATCCACGATGATACACATTTGGAAAAAAATCCTCCTTAAAATTGTACCGCATTCGAGGCAAACATTTAGTAATTTATTTTTTTAGTTTCCAAAGACAAAATTTAATAAACTTTTTTTATTCCATATTATTTTCACTTTTTATAACCTTAATATTATTCAATTATAGGTCAATTATCGAAAATATGAAGCTCAGAAGATAGAAAATTGAGAGAATTATTATTTGTACTATAAATGTGTATATTTTAATAACCTATGTGCATATATCGTAATAGCTATGGTATCGGCGTGCGAACGAGTAGCATTTGTGGGTTCGAACCCCACTCAGTAATCCCCGTGAATTAACTCCTGAGTTTATCCTCTCTGGAGGTTTTAACAGCAATATTACTAATGTATATTGAGGCAAGATTGAACAAGATATTGTTTTTAATTAGCTAAAATTTATTTATTTTATTTAAAATAGTTATTTAATTAATATTTTCTTAACAAGACTAAAGTCACCGGCAATTACTTGAACACAGATATCATTCGAGGAGATCCGATGGGATTTTCCACCCCGTCACATCACGTCACGCATCACCACATTATCAATCTTTAATACCATCTCTTTAGAAAGGAGGTTTTGGCCTACCACGCTGGCCAGACGAGTTGGTACAGGGTTTGTGTCAAGTTTTCAACCAAACTGATTACTACATATGTACATCAGACATCTGCGTCTAGACTCCAGGCTTAATAAATTCTATTCTACAAGAAGATCTTGATAGGGTAATTTTTAGTGGTGAAATTTGTAGTGTATGGTCCTCAAAAACTTCTTTTGAACCATCTCAAGTCGGGTTACATACTTGTCGTAAATAGGATCACAAATTGGAACCGCAAAGTCTAGTTGAGATCTTATAAGGGTATTATATAGGAGTAGTAAAGTAGACAGGCGCTTGAAATCTTTGGAAGATCTCATAACGAAACCATACATTTGAAAAGATTTACTAATAATATTGTTTATATGTAGATCTAGATGTAGTTTTAAGTCAATGGTGACACCCAAGACACGAATGTAGTCAACTTTTTTAAATCAATGTCGTGTAAAGTGTAATTGTGTATTATGATTTTCTTCTTTACATTTGGGGATGCTGAATGTAGTTTGTTAAATGGTATTAGTTGAATAGTAAGTAGTAGTTGAAATAGCGAGGAGCGCTTAATACTAAAGTAAAATGATATTCGTCCGTGTGGTGACTGATTAAGAATACGGAGTGTCACCATCCCTATTTATCGCGTAGGTATCGTAAGAGCCGACTAAGGAAGCAAACTACTCACGACAACAACACTACAAAGAGAAAGAAAACTTGAAACGAACCCTTTACCGGCTTTAACAACCCGTCTGGCCAGCCTGGTGGCCAAAACCTCCTTTCTAAAGAGAGGTCTACCACTATGTCAAGTAGTGGACTATTAAAGGCTGTTGACGATGATCATGAAATGATATTTGTGTCAAATAAATTACCAGGCGCCTACGTTAGCACCGGCGAATAGTGTTTATACCAATGATATTTTTTAGGAAGATACGTTATATTCATACTGCAACACAAAATATTTGTTGCGTAACGCTATACATACATCTATTTTATATAGGAAATAGGGAAAGCATAAGAGCGAAAGAGACAGCTATTTGTAATCAGTGCAGCGACAGAAGGCATTTTATGCAGTTTTTCGATTGAATTAATATGCGAGCTTTTTGTGGTCTTAATTAGGACCCTCACGTTTTGTGCGTTGGTGACGTATCTACCTCTTATATGTATACACATTCAATATTTTAGTTTCATCACATTATATAAATACAAAATTACAAGGCGATGTTTAGCGTACTAGAATACTAGCTTAAATATCTTCAAAACAAACACTGTGTAAACAATTTAAGACCATTAAATTATAAGTAATCATTACGTATATCCTCACGTATCTCGATAATAATAAGTACAATAAGTGTAAATTTTTAGCCTGTTTATCGCCTTTTTGAGGTAGCATCATTCTATTTTCAAAACCTCAAAGATGTGTCATCATTGTGCACTAAAATCTCCCCGTTACGCGATCCTAATTTGCTTTAATTGTTGCAGTATAAAATATCAGATAATTATTTCTATAATAAGTAAAACGTACTCTGCACAGTAAAATATTAAGTTTAATTTCATTACGTGTGGCCGTTTTTTAAAGTTTACTGTTTAATAAATGTCATGGTCTATTTGAAATTTTTAATTTTAAAAAGAAAAAAAATAGTCTGTTATGAAGATTTAAATCAAAATATGAACTAAAATTAATCAATGATTGTTCTCTCTATTAAATATATTAAATTTCAAAACAATTTAGCTATTCTTACATAAATGTTCCCACTTTTTGTAGTAAGTAATTATTTTATAAGTAGTTCAGTTGCCGTCGGGCCTTTGTAGAAAACATACGCTTGTTTTGCTTAAGAGTGCAAATTCCAGTGTTTCTCAAACAATCGACACAATGTTTATCTGTATCAGTTGTAACCTACAACACACAGATGGCCCAACTTGCAGAGTTTGTAAAAACCAATATGACTTTGGGTGTGCTGGAGTCACTGAGAATGGCTTTAGAAGACTAGGCGAAAGGAAGAATAACTGGCGTTGCTCTAAATGTAAGCTTAGTCCCTTACCTTCCCCGGCTTCAGCGTCTCCAGTGCCCAGTCAGTTAGATAAAATGCAAGAGCAACTCAATCAGATCGTCTTCCAGTTGGCTCCGCTTGCATCGTTAATAGAAGATATCAAATCTATTAAGTCTGATGTCAACAATCTTAAGGAGTCAGTGGAGATGGCTCATGGGCTTATTTCTACTTTTTCAAGCTCCATCAAATCGCTGGATGAAAGAATTATGCAAGTCGAGAAGGTAGCAACAGAAATTCCTTCCATGCAGGCAGAAATAAGTAGACTGAATAGGGAACTGGATGATAAGGACCAGTGGGCCAGGGCGAATAACGTCGAGATTCGTGGAATTCCCCAAAAGAAAAACGAGAATCTGTATGATGTAGCCCAGAGAATTGGCAATCTTTGTGAATTTCCCATAAGAAAAGAATATATAAACTATATTGCCCGGGTTCCTACACTCGTACCGAACGCGGAGA
Source organism: Arctia plantaginis (assembly GCA_902825455.1). NCBI lineage: Eukaryota > Metazoa > Arthropoda > Insecta > Lepidoptera > Erebidae > Arctia > Arctia plantaginis. Next base: position 4,537,935 of record CADEBD010000286.1, on the reverse strand, counting down.
AACCAATTATTATAGCTTTTAACAATAGATATATAAAGGAAGAACTGGTTGCGTCCTCACGGAAATGTAAAAGGCTAACACTTTCCAACCTGGGTTTTACATCGCCTAATAACTTTTATATCAACGATCACTTGACGCAGCGGAACAAGAAACTATTGAGTAGTGCAAGATCACTGGCGAAAGAACGAGGGTTCCAATATATCTGGGTGAAACACTCCAAAATCATGGCCAGGAAGACCGACAGTTCCCCTGTGTTTTTTATACGCTGCGAAAAAGATTTGGCGAGGATTGTCTAAATTTTTATTTTAAAGTTAATATTTTGTACCGTGTGTTGTATAAACACGTACACAGTTTGAGAACCATTTGCATATTACCTGCCTTTTGTTTGACGATCTATGAGCGCTGTCCGAGATGTCGAGCTAATCAATTAACGCCCGTAAGTACACAGTACTATATGATGTTCTCGCATGTATTCATGCGCTCAAGCGCTCACATAGTGTTCATTATTGTGTACACATTCACTTGTATAAGTTCGAAATCATTTTTATATCGATGTCAATACTTCTTATGGATGTTTGTAAACTATTGTTCGTGTACCTTATATTTTAAAATAAAAATGTGTTTTTCTTTTTATACTATAAGCCAAATGATATGGATTGGTATTATTGTGAAGTATTTTACATGTTGTTTACAACTTATCTGTTCACCACAGGTAATTGATATTTTATGTGTTATATTATTGCATAATTTATATTTCTACGGCACTGTCTTAGTCTGTTACGATAACGAATTTTACATTTTAACCACGTTTTTAGTATTGCGTGGTGTTTTATCTATAAAATTAAGTAATCATTGTTTTAATATGCTTCTCTGGAGTTTATGTTTACCTTGTATCAATGGCTACCACTAATTTAAATATGTATTATCAGAATACTCGAGGCCTACGCACTAAAACGCACTTATTCAAGCGTAATATCCTTCTCTCATCATATGACATCGTTTCGCTAACCGAGACCTGGCTGCTAGAGGGTATTTACGACCGGGAGTTGTTTGATGAGAGATATGTCGTTTGGAGGCGGGACAGGGATTATGTGGCGACGCGTGAGAGGTACGGAGGTGGGGTGCTTCTAGCTGTACGTAGGGAGTTTGCTGCTGTTGAGCGCCCGGAATGGCGTTCTACAGCAGAAGATATTTGGGTTACCATTACTTTAAAGCATCGAACATCGCTTAGTAGTTTGACCCGCTTACACGTATGTACAATATACCTTTGCAGTGAGAAAACTGGTAATTCTTTCAATATACAATTGCAGAACTTTACCCAAAACCTTTCGTTAATTGTGAACTCTCATCCCAATGATTTATTTTTGATAATGGGTGACTTTAACCTAAGTCATATAGACTGGCACGGTGAACCGGGTAACTTGCAGGCGAACGGGATTACTGGTACATCTCAAGCGTACTTTTTTGATACCTTATCTGAATGTGGCCTCAATCAATATAATCTTGCAAAAAACACAAATGGTAGAATACTCGATTACATAATATGTAACCACAGAGTAACTGTCGCTTCATGTAGCAACTCGTTGGTGCCTGAAGACTCTCACCATAAATCTTTAAATGTTACTATTAAGTTTTTGAAAGAATGTCATTTAAAGAGTAATCCCCGCTATAAATATTGTTATGAAAAAGGGGACTATGAAGCTATCAAATTATCACTGTGTAACATAAATTGGCATACATGTTTAAACAATATCGCTTTAGAGGACGCAGTAGATACATTTTATAAACACCTTTATGGCGTCATAGATCAATCGATACCCCAAAAAGTAATTTCCTCTAATTCTTTTCCACCGTGGTACTGCAGTCCTTTGAAAAAAATACTTAGGGAAAAATATAAATTTTATAAAAAATATCAAATTTATGGTAATTCTAGTGACTACAACACATTTTGCCTTCTTCGGGAAAGAGCTAAACGTATGGAACACGAGTGTTATATCTCGTATATATCTCGCTCTGAAGATGCAATAATTAAATGCCCCAAGCATTTCTGGTCCTATGTTAAATCAAATAGAAATGGATCCAATTCACTACCCTCGACAATTTGCTATAATGGTCGGTCAGCCGACACAGGTGTTGAAATATGTAATCTTTTTGCTGCACACTTTTACTCCAACTTTCTTCCGCCGTCGACGTCTTCCTTACCAACTCCTGTGTCTTACAATGACGTACCAAATTGTATAGGTGATATAGTGGTTGATGCTGATGCAGTTCTGAAACTATTTCAATCTCTCGATCTATCGAAAGGGGCGGGTCCCGATAAAATTGTACCCCTATTTATTGTTAAATGTGCTGCATGCTTAGTCGAGCCTCTTACCATACTGTATAAAAGGTCGATTTCAGAGGGACTAGTACCTAGAATTTGGAAGTCAGCATTTATCACCCCTATACACAAGAACGGCAACAAAAATGATGCTAAAAATTACAGGCCTATTTCAAAGTTATGTGTTTTTGCAAAGGTGTTGGAGAAGATTGTGTATTCACAACTTTATGAAGCAGTTACCTCAATTATAATTTCTGAACAGCATGGCTTCCTTAGAGAACGATCAACTTTATCAAATTTAATACTTTTTACGGACTTTACGACATCAAACATGGATGGCGGTGGACAGGTAGATGCAATTTTCACTGACTACAGTAAAGCATTTGACCGCATTGACCATAAAATACTTTTACAGAAACTACTTTTTGCGGGAGTCCACGGCAACCTTTACCGGTGGTTTGCTTCATATATTGAGAATCGATGTCAGGCAGTAGTACTAAGGGGGTTCTGTTCCACCTGGTGCAACGTCTCTTCTGGCGTGCCGCAAGGCTCATTACTCGGACCACTTCTTTTTAATTTATTCATAAATGACGTCGGCCAATGTATAAAATATTCAAAATTTGTGCTTTATGCCGACGATATGAAGATATTCAAAAACATTACTTGCATAAATGACTGTCGCCAACTTCAGGAAGACTTGGATAGATTTGAACACTATTGCTTGGTTAATAAATTAGATTTAAATGTTAATAAATGTCACTTCATTACCTTCACTCGCAAAGCCAAAAAAATTAATTTTACGTATTCTATTAGGGGTCATGTGTTGCAGCAGGTGGATGAGGTCCGAGACCTGGGAGTTATTCACGACTCCAAGTTAACATATGAAAAACATATAGATTATATTGCTAAAAAGGCTAGTAGGGCATTGGGTTTCGTTCTCAGGTCTGGTTCTCAATTTAAAAATTTGAAAGTGTTAAAAGTGCTATATTGCTCGCTGGTGCGTAGTGTCCTCGAGTATTGCTCGCAAGTGTGGAATCCACGATACAACGTTCACAGGGAAAGACTGGAATCTATACAGCGTAGGTTTCTAAAGCATCTGCAATACAGGTCTAAGTGTTACGACCCAACTTATGAAGCACGCTGTCGAAGACATCATATCTTACCATTGTGTGAAAGAAGGAGGATTTCAGATGTCACTTGTCTTGTCAAAATTTCTCAGAACGTTATTGATTCACCTACCTTATTATCCAAAATCAACCTTAAAGTACCAAACAGGATGACTAGACAACATGTATATCTAGATGTTCCTCATTGTTCGTCAAACTATGGGCAGAACTCATTCTTTGTCAGAGCTGCAAGAGAAATTAACGGACTGGTTGGTTTGCCACAATTGGATTTGTTTAACACTAAACCATACCAATTTAGCAGAGTATTAACAGATGCATGGTTCTCGGGCTAATATTATTGAACTGTATAACTTTTGTTTATTTTTTTACCATTTCGGTTTTTGTTGCTTTAGTTTTCTCATTTTATTTATCTTTTACATTTATTATAATTGCACGGTTCTTTTAATTATTGGTATGTTGTTAAAACATCACAAGCTGTTTAGATGTATAACTGCGAAAACATGTAAATGGTGGATAGTGTTAACACATGTTGTATCCTTTGTTATATGCACTGTATGTTTTCCGAACAAAATAAAATAAAATAAAATAAAATAAAAAATATCTATAAAACAGTATAAATGAATATTGATTTTGACAGTTCGTACTTCCAAAGTATGAAAGGTAGAGGCAAGGAGAACCATCTCTGTGTATGGAAAGTGTCCGCAAAAACGCGTCCTATAAGGGTGGCGCTGCGGTAGCCTGGGATAAATTTATATTGGCTTAAATAATAATAAGACACTTTGTACTAGACTGTGAAAATAGTCAATGAGTTTTACAGATACTGATTAAATGTGTAATAACTTTCAGACAGTAAAAGTTTAATAGTATTTTAACTCAGCACTCTCACTCCGTCTACAACACCTATGTTCATAGCGTAGTTTTTCGTACAGCCAGCGACCTCTATTTTCAGAATGCAGCTGGACACTTTTCCAACTTTCCCTCCTTATGAAATGCTTCTTTTTGCCTCTACGCTCCATAATCCAAACTTAAAACGATAATAACATTTAAAATAGACTCGTTTTTATGAATCTTACATGACGAAAGCAATCTTTGCATGCAGTAGATTCTGCATCCTATTATTCCTATTAAGGCTCCATAGTGCTCCATCTAGATTGTATACGAAATCAAACGCTGTGACAATAAGAATATTTTTGTGCAAAGACTAAGGAACAGACACCAAAACGTCTAAATACAGAAACATTTGACTTAAAAGGAAACAGTTAAGTTTATGTTTTCTTGTATTGTAATTATGACAAAAAAGACGCCGAGTAGACATTGTGCTTTAGATTTAGTTTAGAAATAGGTCAATTATTAACACTAGATTTTTACTAAATATATTTAAATTACAAAAAAATACTCATCGATCAAATACCAAAGCAGACTATCAATTTATTCCTACTATAAAATAGACAAACCCACCGTTACTAAAATTCACTAAAAACTTTTAGTAAACAGAAGTGTGTTTGTCAGCTACTGGCTCCGACTGGAGTTTACTCCTTAAGAATGATTCGGCTGCACACAAGTTTACAAATTATAGACACACATTACTAAAAAGTGAAAGGTGCACACGATAGGTTGCGCTCAAAAAACGTAACAAGGTCATTCGATTACAAAGCTTTACTCTTTATAGTTTTTTCATACCGGGCGCCTTATATATAGTAAATCGATTCTTAAGGAGTTACCTCCAAACATTTTTTTATCGATAGGGTTCGGTTAATAATGCGTAAGTTAATAATGCGTATTTTACTACTCTCCCAAACAATCGTATATTATAAGGACACATAAGATATCTCGGTTCCCTTACGTAAAACTGTTTCTTCTTTTCAAAATATTGAATAGTTATTAGAAAAGGGTTATGAATGTAATCATACTCATTATTTGACGTACTATGATTAAAAATGAGCAATTTATACTGTAGTCAAATAATACGATAGGTACGAACTGACATCTCACCAACCATCTGACAACTAACTTAAGCACCGCGCGGGCGCCTTGTGAAATTATGTAAAGCACGCTTACTCAACTTCTTTTTACGTAGTTTCGCCTCTTGTTACAAAATAAAACTAAGAATTAGATGATTTTACGTGATAGTAAATGACAAGAGGATTTCTTTCACAGTTTTTCTTTTTTTTTTGTTTTTTAATTTATTATATTACAATTAAATTTCTGAAGTTATAGGACAGAATTGCGTTTTTCCTCCGCCAGGCGGCATCTCAACGCCCTTACGTGATTAATGAATGACCCCTAAGATGTTTACAAACGACGATTCTCAAACTTAATATTTTTCGGATTGACTCATTTATCATACTTTTTTGTAACACACTTGTTCAGATATTTGTGTATAGTACAGAATGCTTTGGTATTCATCTCACAATTCAATAAATTACGCAATAATGTGTTTAATCAATACAGATACAGTTGATTTAACGTTGATTTAACGCTGGCAACACTCACAGTGGCAGTTCTATATAATTTATGGAATGGTCTCTGCATATAGAAGAAGGTTCAATGATACAGTACAAATCAACAATTTGATAAACACAATACCGCCACACACAGAAACTTCTGGAAATTAAGAGAAGGTGTCGTTGACCTGTCTGCAGCACCTGATGAACGTGGCTCGTCTTGGCAGTTCCCGGAGTCGTGCGGCACCCACGTACGTACAGGCTGAACGTAAACCGCCTAGGATATCCTTAACGGTAGCTCCTACATCACCGCGGTATTCTACTTCGACTGTTTTGCCTGCAAGTACAAATTAAGACTATTGATGATTTTCAGATATAATACAAATTGGGTCTCAGAGGTCGAAATTAGAATTGAGCTACTAAAAACAAAACGAATTAAAGAAAATCGGTTGTCAATTAGATTAAGATAAGATTCTTAACTGTTTTGTCTTTGCCTGACTATTTATAATCTATAAATATAAAAATGTTAAGTTGGGTTGTGTACGCTTCTCCGTGTGGTGGTCCTATTATCTCCGTATGGTGACCACCCCTATTCATCCCATGGGTGTCGTAAGAGCCGACTAAGGGAACGAACTACGCAGGACAACAGCACTGTGAAGAGAAGGAAAACTTGACACAAACCCTATACCAACCCGTCTGGCCAGCGTGGTATAGTAGGCCAAAACCTCCTTTCTAAGGAGAGGCCTATGTCCAGCAGTGGACTATTATAGGCTGTTGATGATTTATGGTGTACGCTTCAAAAATTAAAATAGTTTTGCACCGATTGAACTCAGATTTTGGCACGATATACCTACAACCCGCTTCATAGGTTGCTTTTACTTCTTTTTCGCGTCAGTTTTCAGTTACCAAACTAATTAAAGCGTGATAAAAAATGAAAACAATCTTTACACGAACCTTCAGAAGATCTATATTCGGCTACGCCTCCCAAATGTTTCAACATCGCAGTTGAGGACGACATGCCATAAAATAGTTTGACTTTCCGTCCGTCAGGATGGATGAACACATCACCACCACACTGATCGTGTCCAGCGAACATGCCACCGGCCATCACGAAGTCTGCGCCAGCGCCGAATGCTTTCGCTACGTCACCAGGACACGAACAGCCACCATCCTGGAATTAAAAGTTATAAAATATTAGATTGGTGTCAGTTTTAGAATTTATAAGGCAACTTCCGCACTAGGAATATGTATATCCTGTGTCGTGGGGGACTTTATAGACATACATTAAACGGACACAACGAACACCCAACACAACAATTTGTGAATCACACAAAGTGTTGTCCCATGTTGGGATCGGTCCCACAACACTCAGCGCATTACGGCGAGGTGACCGCTTATACCACTACACTATCCGTGCAGTCACTACTGCACAGCAGTAAATTACTGCTAGGAATTAGAGAGAAAATAAATATTACTTCTTATTTTTTACAGTTAGCTACTAAAAGTACTACTCGTATTAAACTGCGGTCCCAATGTGACCACAAGAGAGTCCATTAGGTAAGTTAAACACCGTCTGTAATTTGATCAGCCTGGATTTACCGATATGATATGTCCTTTGAGTCCGTGAGCTGCGTCTGCGCATTCAATGACAGCAGATAGTTGAGGATAACCTACACCAGTCTTGATCCTTGTGGTACACACTGAACCTGGTCCTATTCCCACCTGAAAAATAAAAGTGTGTATGATAAACGCTAAATGCTGCAATATCACCATATTTTTAACCCAAGAAAAATTGGCTATTTAAAATAACTTGCTTCTATCTAACTTAATTAAACTTGAAAACAATCGGCAAATAAAATGATTAAATTACAAATAGCATTTTGCTTTTGTGGCATTTTCTAATATTTTAAAATGAATGTTGTTTCATACCTTAATGATATCAGCACCAGACAAAATTAGCTCTTCTACCATCTCGCCAGTAACGACATTGCCAGCCTGAAAACAAAAGAAATTTAAATTTACGAAAACTTTCGTTGCGTAATGCAGCATTAGTAATTAATTTCTTAGTTACTTTTAATAAATATCAAATTATCTTTAACAAGCTTACGCGACAAAAGTTACCTATCGTTTCATTTAATGGCGTAATATTTACTTGAACATTAAATCAAGAATATATTACTTTATATGTGAGAGTAGTATAATATTTTGGAAGACGGATGCATCAACTAAGCTCGAGGCCTGCGTTACGCTGTGAAGTATTACGATAACATTATGACCATTGGAGAAGCGAAAGGTGACATGAAATGATGAAATAATCTATCCTTTTGCTTTCCTGCAGTCTATAAAAGGGCATAAAAATTAAAGGAAATGTGTAACAGGAGTGTGTAAGCCGGGAAATCGCGATTGATTTGACCAACGAGCGCGCACGGTTCTTTATATTAGATATTACCCATTTTGTGCGACTAATATAAGGATAGCTCGTTTTCAAGATTCATGGTATACAGACGCCTAATCAGAACCCGAGAAAACTTAAGTAAATGACACAGAATTATAATAAAATATAATCTTGGAACAGGCACTTTCGCTTTTGTATCGGTTACGTTACAATGGGGAAGTCACGGCTACGGTTTCACGACAAAGAAACCATTTTATAGAATTAAATTCACTAAAATAATAAAATGTTACTTACAATGATGTTATGTGTAGGGAAGGCAGCGCGCACCCTCCGCACATACTCCACGAAGTGTTGGGAGTATCCATTGGCGACATCCAAACAGATAAACTTAAGATCCTTCACCGTAGTTAAGATCTCTTGGAGCCGTACGAAGTCGGCTTCTGCTGTGCCTGAACTTGCCGCTAAAAGAAACGACATTTTTATTGAAATACTCTAAGTAAACCTTAGTTCAGTAAGAGAAAAACAGAGAAATTATCTGACAATTGTTTTTACTGGGGCGTTAGATATTAGTTAATTAAATAATTAGTACATTGTTATTACTTACCCATTTGTTCTAAACACTCCGGGTGTTCTGTGGCAAACTTTTGCCACTCCTCAGTGGAGTAGTATTTGTGAATACACGTGAACAGCCCATGCTGAAACAAAGATAATATGAATAATAGAATAAAGTCTTTGATCTTTAGAACCAAAGGTTTTTTGCCTAAGCTAAACAGTAAACGATAAAAACGCAAGCTCTACGGTAAATACAGCTACTATTGCGATTTCTGAGTTCCATGCTGCACCTGCACGTGCCACAAATAACGAACAGCCTACCGATTACGATTAATTGATACGAATGGGGTTGAGCTATAACTCTCCGCGATAGTAAAATATTCCCTCCTTCAAGGATGACATAACACTAAACACATTTTATTATTATTATCACCTATAGAATTAGAAAAGGCGGAGTAGGCGTTTCCCTCGGGAAGTGATCCCGAATAACAGAATTCAATGACGGGCAAATGGGGCAATCAGGTTATCCTTGGAAACTGTAGTAACTATCCGTTTACATTAAATACCTACTGTAGTGAATAGTATTTAAATTCATCAGATGTTAGTATTTCATTACATAAAATACACAAAGAAATCTTTATGTTACAATGTTATCCATTAGACTCTGAGTAAGGTATTGTTAGTTTTTCTAGAAACTTATCGTGACATGAAAAAATAAATAATGTGTACGTTTGCTATGACTATTAATCATTTCATTGAATACTTTTGTTTAAGTATTCACATCCGAGCATGTTACTGAGAAGTAGTTAACTGTTCCGGTAGAGTAGGATAATTCTAAATTCTACTCAGTTGCGATAGGGATTTTTGTTTATTTTTTTCACGAAAGATTATAAGGTCGAAATGATTTTTAGACCTTAGTTTCTTTCCAAACATCTCAAACACAAATTTCTGGAAAATCATAATGTTGAACTTAGTAAGGAAATATTTTATTTGCTAACTTTTGTTCTTTTTTATTATTAGTTCATGTTCTTTAGAGATTTTGATGCAAACTTTCGATTATGTGTCGAGCTCAAGTTAGCCGAAAGTAAGTTTTCCAGCCAATGGTGTTCAACGGAACTTAACTTCAAGAAAAGAACAAAGTACGATTAAAATGCGTTTGTATATTTCAGAATAACATTAAAGAAGCAATGTTTAGACATTCGTTTGAACGGTAACTTGTTTTGATAAAATTCAATTGTTTTATTTATTGTAACAGTTTCTAGTATTGATTCGAAACCAACAGTATTTATTTTTTTAAAAAGCCTACAGTACGGTGTAACAGTACATTGTTTATTCTATTATAGAACTACAAAAGTTATATCAAAAATCTATCTGTTTTTGCAAAAAAAAATAGTGTTGATGCCTATTTATTGGACAACACTAACTGGATTGTCTGAAACGAACATGCACTGAAAAGTTTAACTACATTATATGTGTGAAGTTACTCGTGTAAAGAGTTACATCTCTTTAAAAACGAGTGAAATATATGTAGAAATACGCTCTGAGGATTTTAATGAAAAATCAGGAAGCGAGTCCTTTGCTTACCAGAAGTTGTTGCCTCGATTCCTTTCCGGTAAAATAGTGAATGCACTAATAACCCGGTCGGACCTAGTACCGTCTAGTCTGTCTGACTGCCATTTGTTTCTCTCTCTGCTAAACTCTTTTGGTGGTAAAAAAAGTGGTGACTGGAATACTCGTTGGCCTTTCACATCTTTGTCAGATGATTTAAGTAGCGTCTTTGTGGCAACTTTAATATGGGCCCCATCATGTACCTCACAACCATCACTCAGAGACTTTTTCAACTTATTTCGGTCATTTGCTAAGTCTTCCCAGTTCTCGTGGTTGATACCGAATGCACGCATGTCACGTTTTGTGCAGTCCTTGAATTACAACAGAGGCTGCCTACCCTTCTCCTAGCAAAAGTAACTTCAGTCAGCATGGTACGCCTTGGTAAGCGGGTGGTATCCACATGCCTTAGCCATCGTAATCTACGTTGTTTAAGCATCTCCGTAATGCTAGGTACCTGTGCAATTTGCAGCACCCGCTCATTTGTGACTCTGTCTTGCCAGGTGATGTTCAATATGCTGCAAATGCAGCGCATGTGCTTCTTTCATGCTTTGCATATGACGTCCAGCTTTCGGCTCATCACAAGAGTTTGCTCAGGACACGCGTTCATAACCATCATTTTTGTACTGGTTGTAAGATGGCTGTTTGTCCACACCCTGGCACTAAGCCTTCCGAACGTTGCAGCCGCTTTTTCTATCCGACTTTCAACTTCTACATCTAGCGACAGCCTTGTGTCAGTACAACTGTCTTTTTCACATTCATTGACATGGAGAAGAGCGAGCAGGCACGTTAAAACTTGTAAAGAAGAAGCTGCCGTTCCTATGAGGTCTTTGCAACAAAGGCAGCGTCGTCGGCAAAGAGCAGGAAGTCAACGTGTAGATCGCTACGTTTATTACGTGACTTAAGTAGAGAAGGATTGTAAAGTTTCCCGTCTGCTCTTGTGTGTAGATGGACTCCCTAAATAGCTTCGCCAAATGCAACCGTCAAAAGTAGGGAAAAAAAGATGCCGAAGAGTGCAAAGAGTGATGGTGCCAAGACACAAGCCTGCCGTACTCCTCTCCGCATATCAAAGGGGTCAGATGTTTTCCCATTATGAAGAACAACGCCCCTAATGCCGTTGCGGAAAGATCCAATTAGGTTTAGAAATTTTGGTGGACATCCTACATGTTTGAGTGTGATGTAAAGACCCTCTCGGCTAATAGTGTCAAATTCCTTATTCAGGTCGACAAAGCCCAAAACTAGCGGGCTATTCTGCTCACGTGATTTCTCCTGCAGTTGCCGTAGCGTAAAAATCATATCAACAGGCAACAGCCTTGTGCAAATCACTCGGGCATGTCGTCCAGCTCGCTTCAAGTTTCCAGTTGCTGTATAGCTACTACAGCTTCTGGACAGATATTAACTGGTCGTGCATAGAGTTCGGTGTAGTGCTCAACCCAACAATCCAATTGGCGCTGGTGGTCGTAAATAATCGAACCGTCGTTTTCTTTTAGAAGAGCTGTACTTTTTGGCATGGCCCGATGGTCTTTTTATTCCCCGCGTAAACGCCCGACAGATTCCCTGCTGCTGCACAGCTCTGAATGTCCTAGCACAGTTTCTGGCAAAAGTTGTCAGCAAACTGGCGAAATATACGCTGAAGGTTCGACTTAGCAGCATGGAGTGCAACCCTTGTTGCATCACAAGGATTCATGTGATAATCTAAGGCAATTTCAATTATATTAAAATAATTTCAATTAAAGGCGTCAGATGGATAGTGTTTACTGAAAACCTGCTTACGGGTTTCGAGGTGTCAGAAAGAAAAACTTTACCAGCAGCCTTTGTTAAATTTTGTTAAATAGCCACTTGATGCAGTGCCACTCTGTTTCAACTGATGCCTCAGCATCCCAAGTAGCTCACCATCTCTAAGCTCTTGATGTTAGAAATATTTCATTTCATTTTACCAGTATTTTACTGGAGTGCATTGTTTTCCGTTTTAACCCGGACCGTGCACAACATAAGAGAATGATCAGTGTCGTAATCAGCGCTGTGAAAGGACCTAGGGTAGAGAATTTCCCTGAGATCCCTCTTTTTTGTCAAGGCTACATCCAGCTAGTGTCATTGTCCGGATTCCCCGGATTGTATTTCAGCCACAGTGTTACAGAGCCGCTCATAAAACTCGTCCTTAGAGTTGGCGAAAGATTTGTGTGTTGGACCGTATGCATAAATTAGTGTGACGAATCCGCGCTTGGTAGAAAGGCGAAAGAGCATGATACGTTCGGAAATGGTTGTTTATATAAAGTTCAGCAAATAATTTTGAAACCCGACGCCGTGCTCGCGACGCTCGCTTATATCTCTGCCCTTCCAAAAGAAGGTATAGTTTTGCTCACGTAAAGAGCCTTCGTCTGGAAGCCTGGCTTCATATTTTATCCTGAGAATTTACAAAAAGTAACTGATCCACTTATTCAACTCATCTGACGAGGCTCAAAAGAGGATCAAAAGAGCTGACGTGACAAAATTACTAATTCCAACAAAATTTATACAAAAAAATTCTATCTCACACACGTAGCCGGTTCTATACCAGATACCTAAAACACCCAGGCGCAAAAATATTCTTCTTAAACCTGAGTATTATGTTACAGAGTATGTAGACGTACCTTAGACAGTTCTCTGGCCATTTCGAAAGTACCTACGGTGTCCATATTACTTGCCATCACCGGTACACCTTTGTAAGTCTGTCCGGAGTTGCGGAATGTAATCTCCCGAAACAAGTCAACCTGGAACAAACATAATAAACCTTTTATGCATTGTCACAAAGTGTAGTTTTCCTTGACATCAACCTTGTTTATAAGGCAGTAAAACGTACAATATTGTTTATGAAAATATATCTAAGCCTGTTTATTCGTGCCTTCGTAATGATAGTACTAATTTGGTTGAGCTTGAATCTTGATAACACTGTATATAATATGTCACTATATGGAAGGTCAAAAGCTCCTTTCTAAGGAGAGGCCCGTGTCTAGCGCTGGACTAATATAATTATATTTTATTAATATTACGAGCCAACACGTGCTCAATTGCTACTATGCAGACATCATTTCATATCCTTCAAGAATAATATTATGAGAAACTTTGAGCATTGCTTCTTAATATTAAAAAAACACATTAAGCATTTAAGGTCATTTTATAAATTAATGGTATATACAATATTAATGAAAATGAAAGAAAACTGAAAAAAAATACCTACACTATCCGGAGTATTTCATCCACTTAATCACGCAACTTATCTATTTCTTACTAAATAGTGTTACAAGTCGTTTAATTTTTAAACCATAATAAATCTTCACAAAAAATATTGAAGAACATTTTAGTCAAGGCCTGATTAGCAACTTTAAACCGCCGCAGTCCACCAGGACAAATATTTTTTTTCTTTTTATAATCTGTAGAGAGGCAGAAGCCTTGCTAACCACCGCTATCGGCCAGACACCGCAATATTTTTTTGTTTTATCATAAATTCGAACACGTGTAAATACATTTTCTTACATATTTATTCAAATGAATTATTCAGTCCGTACCTAGGATAACTATAGTAAGTCTTAACTTTTATGTAGTGTGTACATATTTCTCTCCAGACCGAGTAAAGTATACTCGTAGTACTTTACTCGGTCTTTACGGTACAACCAGTTGTGCAACTGCAAATATACCTATAAATGCATATTGCATTAACGAACGTTATAAGTAATATGCAAGTTGTGAGGGAGGCCGTAACGAATGCTAAAATAGTGTATTCAGACCATCATTGTGAGTCGAAAATCATTGGAATTGCCTGCCGGAAAATTAAAATTTTTATGCAATCAGCTGTCAAAGGTAAAGTCATTCCCCGTAGGTATCGCACAAAAGTAATAACTACATGTGTATTCCGTGCAAACAGTCTACGCACACTTACACAAGTTGGCGGCAGTTTTGACCTATGCGGTATTTATTAAAAAAAAAACAGTGAAATGTTTTGTTTACTAATTGTGATATCATTTTTCATCATTTTTAACCAAAAAATGGAAAATTATAAAAAAAAGATGAATTTACCACTTAGTATCATGGTCTGAATACACTATTTCAGTATTCGTTTTAGACGTTCCTTACTTATAAGTCACACCCTCCTTCAGTCCATTTGCTTTACGAGAAAAAAAAGAAAAAGAAAAAATAAGTAAAGAGAAAAACACATGTACTGAGTGTTATATGTATGATAATTTGCAGCTTTATTTCTATATGTCTTGTTATATATATTCGCTAGACATATGACAGATGAATATGTCTAGAAAGTAAAATAATTTCACTACAAAACAGATCTGTTAATGATAACGATATCTACTCAGGAACTTGATAGAAGTGTTTTATATATAGAGATACAGGAGACGGTTCTTTCATCTTCCTTATGACGCAACCGGCACACAGGCACAGTGCCAAATAAATAGTCTTATACAATATTACTGAGCTGAAATTCTAGCGAATATTCTGTACCCAAGACGGAGATTAGGTAATCAAGTTTTAGATATTTTTGTTGTTTGTGTACTCATACTAGCTTACATACCCAGCTTTCTAGGACTTCAGGAAGTACCCTAAGAATTTTGATGATCATCAGTAAGTCTGTGACGAAATCGGGGTTTTTGAGATATCCATAAAATCTAAAGTATATATCTATGTAAATTAAACTTTAAATGTTTAAAAGTCCACTATTGACATAATATCCCTAAAATTTTGTTTATCTGGTATCAAACTCAAGTCATGAGGGTTTAAAAAGCGATGAAGCACTTCGAGAAAAGGTAGATAGCCCTTGATTTCTATAAATTCGAAAAGAAAAATAATAAAAAAAAGCGTGGGGTATTTTTCAAGATATTTCATAATAAAATAAGTTTCTGTCGATAACCCACGCGTTATTACGATACAATGATTTTTCTTTTCTGAACCAATACAAAATTATTATCTACTTTGTACAGAGGCGTGTTTTTTTAGTTTCTTAAACAATAATTGATTGTTTCTCGTCCCTTTTTTTCTTATTTCTTATAAATGCAACCACAATGTGCTATTGCAAAGCTCTATTTGGTATTCACTAAACATCAAATACTAAAGCCATACTTTTTCAAAATAATTGTTTTCAGTCTCAAAATTTGTCGATCTTATCTCTTAGGTATAGATAGTGGAATATATCTCGCGTGTTCAGATCTAAGTCACGTGAGGCGTATCTTTCTGTGTTGACCTCAGTCAATTAATACAATCTGTCTTAGTTTAAACGAGTCGAGTAGTGACTGATGTATTTAAGTAATTACTGGAACTACGACTAAACACAAGTAACCAAAAATAAAGTCACGCAGTTCCAGAATTGCGTGACTTCATTTTTAGTTACCCACCGACTAGATAAATATCCATAGCACTGATTTTGGATGAATGGTACATTATATTCCTTAAATTTTGGTTTGGAAAATAGACTTTCTGAAAATATAACCTGGGTTCTTTATAATAATATAACGCTTGAAGGAGGACCTACCTGTCCTAGAGGCAGGGGATTAGACAAAAAAACGCCTGTATCGACATGTGGTCTAATCACGTACAACTAGGACAGGTAGGTCAAAATGCACTTCGAACTAGCGCAATTTCAGCCTCCTTTTTACCAAAAGAGATTTTCCTGGCATAGTTACTAATAGATTTTATATTTACATATATACACATAATTATATATACTTAATGGGGAAATTGAGATTTCATTATGAAATGAAAAAATTGGTAAGATGGGAAGACAATGGCAGGACAGGGATATTGTTTCTACGGATGCATTGTGGAGAGTTAGCAATGGCTCGAGTATGTCAGGGTCGGACCTATTAGTCGATCTGGTAGTTACAGGGCAGTCCTAATCATCTTGCCTAATTTCTTTACTTCAATTGCTTTATAGGCTTAAGTTAGACAAGACCCGTCTTCAACTTTATTGCAATGTCTTAACTTAATGTCTTAACTTAACTTAACGCTTAAAGCGTTGATGTTTCGTCTTTCTTCTGTTAAATTCAAATACAGAAGTTAAGCCTAATTTTTACACCTGCAAACTGTTCTTTTACTAATCCTATGCATTTGTCCATGACAAATATTGTCTGGATGAAATCGCAATTAGCGATAAGACCCTGATTGTACTAGAAACGAATATTTGTATTATTATATGATGTATGTTTTTATGGTTTACAATAGAAAACATTGTATTGTATTGTCTTTAAAAGTTAAACACGATATGAAACAATTCACCTACGCCATGAAGAATTAAAGAATGATGAATCATAAAAACTAGGTATCTAAACGGTTTTTATATTGTATTTAAACCTTAATAAGCTGACAGTGGTACGTCTCGCCACCTTGGCCTCGATTTTCGTCTCGTACCAGCTGAAAATATCCAACGACAACTGCCTTTTTCTAAAGTTTGTCAAACACGCACATTTCGTGATTGTCACGCAAGACAATTTATCAGACGTAATTTGTTTGGTTGGACTTTGAATTTGTTTGGTTAGGTAGGTACAACTCGACAATAAAATCATTCATTAAATATTTTTATGGTATGACAAACGAGCCACCTAAAGTCACCCGAGTCACCTGAAGGTAAGTGACTACCGCCACCCTTGGAAACCTACTACTCAAGAGACACAAGTGAGTAAACTAGCCTTTTTCCAAAAAGTTAGGTTAGATTAAGCCATGAGCTTTATTGCAATGTCTGGTTTTTTGTAAAAAAGAACGAAGCAATTGTTCTGTTACAGACACACACTAAGGCGGTGTACTGTGATAACATATACCTATACTTAACTAAAAATGTTGATGGATATGTTTTTCAGGCAGGTAAAAAGTGCATACGTATATAGGCGGTAAGTAAAGAATCTAATGCTAAAAAAATCACGACTACTTTTTGTCAACTTTAATCGCTACTCATGAAAGTTTCATAAAATTAAATCAAATTCATATCGGTTCTATGAAAGATTGTTTGCGTTTCATATTATTTGTCATTTTTCAAACAAACATCAACAATAGTAAGCATTGATTTATTTATTTTAATATATGTTTCAACAGACTAATTAAATTTGACGTTTAAAATAGAAAATAATAATATTTTTGGACATCTAACACACAACGCCATCTACGAGTAAATAGTTGATATAAGTATATTTATACATATATGAAAGCTAGATTGACTGTAAAATACTTTTTTAATACATACATATTATACATAGAAATCACCCAAACTCCAAACAAATATTTACAGATCATACAAACATTTGGTCCGACGTGAGATCGAACCCGAGACCTCAGCACAGCAGTCACATACACTACCACTGCGCAACCGTTTCATGATTTGACTACACAGTCAACTGCTGTATTTTAATAACTATTAACTAGGGATGAAATAAAATCACATTCAACATGCTAAATCATATGATTTATAAATATATAATCATTTCTGTGACTAATTTACAAAACACTGCGACTTATTATTATTATTACGCCAGCGCCAGACTCAGACACAGAAAGGTATAATCTAACAAAAAGATCTTTTATGAAAAAAAAATTTGATTGATTTTGATGGCATTTATCTTTGTCTATGATCAAATAACGATCATAGCTGTAATCGCAGTGACTAAAACCAATCATATGATCATTTGATTAAGATGCAAAGTGATTTCCATGTCTACTTTATGAATTGTAATACCTACTTACATCTAGCTAACACATGTATTACGTAGGGAGAATATCATAAAACCACTTTACAGTTTTATTTTATTCTCCACTTGACTGTTAGGGTGTTGAAGAATCTTTTTATTGAGATAAACAAGATAACACGGTGAGTAAATTTTAGATCAAATCTCTACTAACCTTGTAAAGTTTATTTGTTTGAACATACTAATCTCTCTAACTAATACCCCTATTTGGGCATCTATATTTGCATTTGTTAGGTAAAACTACGAGGAAGATTAGAGGCATTGACATCACGCCGACAAAAAAAAAAGAGAATTAGAAACGAAGCACTCATCACAAAGGTGGGTAAACCGTGAAAAAATGGTAAAAAAATATAATGCCGTGCAGTTTCTTAGAGAAAATTAGCATCGCTTCAGATATTTACACGAAGCAGCACCATGCTGAGCTAGGGACCATTATCCTTAGTTAAGGTAGTGAACGCACTTTTGCTTGCAGACGCTAAAATTCAGATATCTTACTAAAAGCTGTTCCCGGTTCTTTATTCTCGACGCAGTATGGCACACCGTATGGTTTTAGTTATTTCATTTTTCCCACACTTTCCCAAAAACCTTGGGGGGACGGTCAGATAAAGTTTCCACGTGAATAAAATTTTTATAATAATTTCACACATCTCACACACGGCCGTCTGATCCCAAACTAGGCAGAGCCTGTACTATGGTACTCAGACTGCTGATAAACATACTTATATATTTGTAAATACATACATAATATAGATAAATTACACCCAGACACAGAACAAATGATCGTACTCATCACGCAATTATTTGTCCTGGGTGGGAATCGAACCCACGACCTCCGGCTTAGCAGTCAGGGTCACTAACCACTAGACCAACAGGCCCGTCAAAATTAAAAACACAACTAGAAAAGAATTTATTTTATTTTCTCTTGTACTTATTAATATAATGTAACTTCATAAGTCTGAATGTGCCTGTAAGGAATATTGATAGTTACGAGTATTATCAGTAAATGCCTTTCTAAAGCAATCATGAACTCGTTAACTGGAGGGATTCTAAAAGCCGGCAAGCGTTGGTTTATTGACATTTTATTTTGCCATTAGCACAATCGTATACAATAAATCGCGTTAGGGGAGCGAAGACATCAAGTAAATAATGAGGACGAACATTTTCCCACGCCCTGGCAAATGTATTGAGCGCTGGAGGGAGTTTAATGACCTCTCACGCGTATCGGGATATCATCACGGTGTATTTGTAAAACAGAACTATAGTAAATAGAGTAACGAGATTTTACTAGATGTGAAAAAGATACTTTTTATATTGAATTCGTATCTGGAAATTGCTATTTAATCACCTAATAACACCTAACTAGCTGTTTTCCAGATCCAGCTTCGCGTTATAAAATCAGTCAGTATTTTCTTATCGAAGAATACTATTTCAATTAATTGTTAAACACGTTTTGTATTTCGTCACAAGTCCGGACATCAAATAAATTTATTTTTTGATATCCAGATGACAACTAATTATATAGGTAGGAAAAGACCAATATACTTTCTGAACTGTCATAAGAGCACCTATGTTATTTATGATTTTCAGTCTATTTACATTCCAACTAGGTATATAATCGCAAGGCACAATTTAAACAGAACACCTAAACATTATTACTTCGATATGTTCAAAGAAACCTCAATCCACGTTTGTTTATACAAAGAGTCATAAAACTATTCGTTGTAATGTAATGGTGAATCGATATGTACGTTGGCAACGAACCCCGACCACCGTAAACATTGACACTGACATTCACAACATGCACCGACGTGATCGTAATACACACACACACACACGTCTATTAGCAGTAAAGAGTAGGCAGAAGCGTATTAAACGCAAACATATTGCCAACTATAGTTTTAGTAATCATTATACTTTAACACATCTCACACACGGCCGTGTGATCCCAAACTAGGCAAAACCTGAGTAACCAGACTCCTTATAAACATTCTTTAATATTTCTAAATACATACAAATTTCAGATAAATTACACACAGACTCAGAACATATGATCGTGCTCATCACACAATGATTTCTCCTGTGTGGGATTCGAAATAACGAGCTTCGGCTTAGCAGTCTGGTTTAGTAATAACTGGACCAGCAGGAAGAAAAGGCTATTGCTGACAACCGAATACTTTAGATGAGATGAGATAGAAATGAGATATTAGATAGATAGGTAATCTTTTTTGCACACCACGAATAGAAAACATTCAACGCAAAATATAAACATAAAATAAAAATAAAAGCAGTGGTGGGCGGCCTTATCGCAGTCTCAATAGTACTTATTTATTTACTTATAAAGATGGGATGGAGAAAGGGAGCAATTACTCAAGAAGATCAAGGTCCTATAACTGTGGTTTGAAAAGGCTATAGGCGGAGAATCATCTAACCAAACATGACATTCTGCCTAACTTGCCTATCAGACTGCACGGATGGCGTAGTGGGTTAAGCGGTCGCCACGCCGCTTACTACTACGCTAATTGCTGTGGGTCCGATACCCACATGGAACTACACTTTGTGCGATCCTCAAACTGTTGTTCTGAGTCTGGGTGTTCTTGTGTCCGTATCCGTTTCATGTATGTTTGTAAAGTCCCACGCGACACAGGATATAGTTTTTCCTAATGCGGGAGTTGTCTTTTTAAATAGAAAAAAAAAACTTCGTGCGTCAGGCAGTTAGAAAACATTGGCTAATTGACTTCGTTTAAACCTTTAGCATACGAGTGTTAAATAAACAAGGGAACGATACGTCCCACGTGTATGTAAGACTGATAATTTATAGGTGTATATTACCGGTAATCTGTTAATGTGATATCCAATACAATACCTAGGCAATATATAAATACGTGGGGCTTCCAGGCAGGGTATGAAATGTTATTAATAATTCATTATCATAATATCATCATTATCCGTTACATAATTCACTCCAGTTATGTATACCATACCCATTTCCATTCTATCCAATAAATCGATTTACATCTATACTGATATGTTATCTAAGTACCTACCTACTAAACTATAAAAGACAATCTAACTCAATAATAACGTTTTTAAAACTAATCTATCCTAATATTAAAAAGCTAAATTTTGTTTGTTTGGTTGAAATTATATAAAATCTATATAAAATCACTATCATCTGTCATTTGGACCTTCTTAGATCATCACTGTCTTTAATTAATTTCGATGATGTTCTGTATGTTTTGTATAATATTATAGATATTGCATTGTAATCCTAGATGTAACTGTCCCTTACCATGCCGAGGCAACTTGTAAGTAAGACAACACTCAGAAAATATTTGTAAAACATGTTTGTAAATTATGTATTAATGTATATGTTTTGTAAGTTGTCCTAAATAAATAAATAAATCTGTGAAAAACATTACAAAAACGGGCAAAATCTATTCCTTTTGAGCAGCATTACGTGGGTCACTGTGAAAGTTTTTAGAATAGGCCAGGAAGAACAGCAGCCGATGAACAATTTATTTAAATTTAAACTTAGGAATTCTTAATGATTTCATAAGTCATTTCTTTTTACAAATGGATGTCAATTTAAAGTGTCTGTCGTGCATCGACATGAATTTGACTAGAGAACATTTGCGCTCAATGATTTATTACGACTTTCGTCGTACTTAAATAACAATGTTACGATAGACTTCGATTGGCATTTCAGTACGAAGTCCCATCTCGTACTACTATTAACAACTGGTTTAATGAATTTAAACGTGGTCGAAGCGAACTTACTGATGATTCGCCAGAAGGACGTCCTTCTACGGCGACTATTGAAGATAACGTGAGCACTGTGTGGGTAATAACAGATGTTGATAGATAGCTGATGAATCTTTAGGCATTGGTATGAGTCAATTACAAAATGTCTTAGAAGTCTCAGAAGCTATGTACTAGATGGATACCTCGTAATTTGACGGACGATCAAAAACGCCATCGTTTGGATTGGTAGCGCTCAACGCTTGACAAGTACCTGTGACGGAGGTGACTCGAATGCTGGCTGTATATGACATCGTCACAGTGATGAAAGCTATATTGATACGAAACCAAAACCAAAAGACAATCTACGGAATGGATGTTTCCATTCTAAGATTTACCGACAAACCCACGTACATGGATGTAAACGTGTAAATTTAGTAGTTAATAAAACTTAAGTACCCAACCTGACCTTTCTATGGTAGTTACATAAGACAGACCATAGATTAAAGACCAATAGCACACGCCCCTAGCCACATATACAACGTAAATGTACCAGCTTTTACAAATAAAACGAACTGGTAATATGAAGCCAGTCGGCCGCTTGACCTTAACTGACGAAATGATTTAAAAATAGAACATAATTCTGGGTTGCCAGGATCTGGTCGTCCATAAAACCTTTCATATTAACTCTATTTAGTTAGTAGTTTAGTATCATGGTTGATTTTGCAAAGATGATCTGATGTTAAAGTTGAAATCTAAGGCTAATTGTGCAAAAAAAAACTTTTTAATCCGTGCATCTTTAATTTACTTGATTTTTAGTCCAATGAAGCTATAATTATTTACGTGTAAACTTTTTTAAATTATCTTTTCAAAAGTGTAGTCAATATCTGAATACTTACTTTTGTTTATTTTTTGTTAGATGTAATTACAGTACTTATCACAATTTTCTTTGTCAATCTCAAATGGCCTTGTTCGTTTCAGTTTCCGTGACGTCGGAACGGTCAATTGCGACGGCCTTTACATGATGTAAAAATGACTACCATTTGTATGAGTTTTAGTATTATTTCCACTGCTAGGTACTTACATATTCCAAAAAAAGGCTTTAGGTCTTTATTGGGTTTGGTGTTTTATTGGGGATAGAATGGCACCCTGATTGCATTAAGATACAATACTATCATTTTCTTGTCTTGTCAGTATGTCAAGTATCGTACAAATGGGCTGGCTCGACCGGAATGATTAAAAACGGTGTTTAGTCATTCTTTCGTTGGTTTTCACGGAGTCTGTGAGTTAACTGAAGCCTAAAGTCACCTCCTCATTCTCCGCATTCTGACAGGGGAAAGAAATAAAAACAATTTATTCGTAGAAGTAAGAATACACACTCACAATATAAAGGAAACGTAATACTAGGCTTAATCGAAAATACATTTTTACGTGTTGGTACCTCAAGTGCCAGTCGAATAGGACCTGGTTCAGCGTCTGCTTGACAGATGTCAAGCGCTGGTTTTTAACCAGACATTTTATTGAGTAACAGACGTAAATCGGCTTATGCAATAGCAAAAATTTATAAAGGTATAAGCTAATCTGAAGTATAGTTTAAAGGAGCGAAAGATATTACTATAAAATAAGCTTAAATAATATACTCAACCATTCACACAACAAGGAGGGGACAAAGGATTGTCACACTTGTCATTGTCATAGTTACCATCAGTTTGCTCCCTATACAATAGAAAATACTAAAGTGTCTAATGAATTTTTTTACGTTATTAATATTAAAAACTACGCAAAAAAAATCTAGACATCGCTCCTAGAAGCCTGTGAACACCCCAGGAGGCTTCTGCGCTTCTGGAAGGAGCTTGGTTGGCTCACCTAGCCAACCTTTCCTAGACTCATAAAGAACCACTCTGGAGTCTAAATGCGGAAATCGAAGCCATTACGTAAAAGACGGATATAAACGACTAGCTGACCCGCGCAACTTCGTCTGCGTCTCTCAATAGTAATAAATTTTCTCCGTTTTTGAAACATCCTTCATTGGTGCTCCGCTTCTATTGGTCTTAGCGTGATGATATATAGCCTATAGCCTTCCTCGATAAATGGGCTATCTAACACTGAAAGATTTTTTTAAATCGGACCAGTAGTTCCTGAGATTAGCGCGTTCAAACAAACAAACAAACAAACTATTCAGCTTTATAATATTATATTAGTATAGTTTATGATGATACACGGATGACAGATCTCATCGTCACTGCTTAAAAGTATTTGCTTACGAAAGTTACAAATGAGTGATAGCGCAATAGCGTGATATGCCAATCACCAATCAAATACTTGTTCAACTTTACACGGGCACTAAAATGTAATATAAGTGTAATATCAACAGATAAACCTTGTCATTGGCTGATAAAATAGTAAGCACACTGGCAAGCTTTTTTAAAAAGGAGAGGTTTTTTGACGTTTCTCCCCTTAGTACTCCGTCATTTACGAACCGACATGGAAAATTATTTTTTTATTTGAAAGGTTACACTTTTCATTTGGTAAAATTTAAATTTGAATAAAATATGCCATGTCTAAGGGTGAAATTTGAGGAATAAAGAATACAGTTTATTACAACTTTTTGGGAAAGTTAATTATGTTCAAGTGCCTTTCTTGAATAAATACGAACGACTAGCTTTTGCCCACGGCTTCACTCGCGTAACGGTCCATAAATTATGCAAAAACAAAAATTACTTTTAATAAAGAATATTTACTGTGACTTTGAAAACGCTACTACCAAAAATAACGAAGTTTCATATAAATTTTCAACACCCACTTTGCACCCTCAGGAGTAGAATTTTAAAATATCCTTTCTGAGTGCACTCCTACGTCACCTAAGAAACATTTGTGCAAAATTTTCTGCTCCTAGACATAGCGGTGTCGGCTGTGCGTTCTGTCAGTTTCTTCTTTATAGATATAATCTTTTTTCTGTAACTGCCACATAGGGACAGTAGGTAATGAATGAAAAATAAAAAATTTATAATAATATCTCCGAAATATAGCATACTACGAATAATATTATTATTCGAAGACTAGATAGAAACAACCACTGTAATATGAATCGAATCGATCGAATGGGTATATTTTTGTATGTGTACTTATATATAAGGATACTTACTCATTTAAAATGTTAATGTATTATATGTATACATATATGAGTATATACGTTATAGTCAGTACTCCTAACCCGTCAAAAGTATATTTAAGCGCCATTGGACAATAGTACTTTTTGTTGGGGTCGAAAGTACTTTTGACAGATTTTTTTGTTTGTTTGGGACTTTACAAACATTCGTGTAACGGACACAAAAAAAATAACCCACACTCAGGACAAGAATTTGTGTACCACACACAAAGTGTTGTCTCTTATGGGGATTGAACCCACAACATTCAGCACAGTAGCATACGGAGAGGTGACTGCTTAAGCCACTACACCATCATTTGCGGTTAAGAGTTCTAACTGTAACATATACATGAGTATAACATTTTATACCCCTTTGGCTATATAGACGTGACGTGAGACTCGTGACGTGAGAGACAGAGCCAGAGTGAACGCTCACATTTTGATGACTCTATTTTTACTCTCACTTACCTAATAGGAGGCAAGCCTAAAAACAATGGATACACTATATTTTATTATAGATTGGAAACAATAATTTATCATCTCCTTTGACATACAATTCGAATTAACTGGTGGGAGTGGTGGTGGGTGCGTCTGATACCAATCCTCGTTCCTAATTGATTGAGCGAGACAGAACAGTCGTAACTAATAACTAAGTAATCTAATCTAGAATATTTGTTAAATGGCTTTAATGGACGAAATAAGTTTTGACATAATTTGAGGCCATATATTCGTCTTTCTATAACTGTGATGGAGAAAGAAAAACATCTATACTAATATTATAAAGCTAAGGAATTTGTTTGGTTCAACACGCTAATCTCATTAACTACTGGTACAAATTGAAACATTATTTTAATGTTGAACAGCCTATGAATCGAGGAAGGCTTTATAACGTTACGCTTCAACCAATAGGCACCGATCATCTATGAATAAAGTTACATAAATGGGGAAATATTATTCCTTTTGATAAACGTAGACTAATTTATAATCCGGTTGTATTTATTTTTTTCAAGTCTGTTACTTCAGAACTTCATCATTCATGAATCGATATTGAAGAATCTCTTTTATGAACCCTATCATTCATCGCAGGAAAAGCGGAAATTCGCATCATTTCCATCCCCGGTTCAACTTTTGGCCACTGCGTCAAAGGTCAAAAATATGCCATATTAAGTTGAGCTATTTGGCTCCGAAACGAAGTATGCTGTAAACAAGCACATTTCTGGCAATGCTCTCGAAATTGGCAACACTTCAAGAAAGAGAAAGTTGCATAATGAAAGTAGGGCACGCTGAAATATGCGGGTGACTCATGACTGCGGCAATCGGGAATATTGGTTCATTATGTATTGACTGCAGAAATACGTCAATTCATACGGTTCATTTATTATTGCTAGAGAGCTCCATGCGCTCGAATTTTGACCGCTTTGAACGTCTTGTTTTATAAGTTTATATAATAACAATAATAGTTTATTAATCGATTAAAGTAGTTATAATATATTTTTAGTTGGCTACGTTTAGTGCTTTTTTTTATTAAGCTCGTGGCTAAGAACGGGTCTATGGATGGGTGACCTCAACACATCGAGACCCCTCCGTGCCTCGGAGAGCACGTTAAGTGATGGGTCCCGGTTGCTATACGAACATCTGTGGCAATCGTTGCGAATAGTTAGCGCCCTAAAAAGTACGGCAACAGTCTTTATTCAGAACTTCGATATCGCCTGGTACCTACTTGGGTTGTGGAGCTCTGATGGCAGTCACTCCACGTAAATAATCAAAGTTCAGCCGTATTGTAGAAGACTTAAAGCCGACCCCAACCTAGTTTTGGGAATAAGGCTCGGAGAAAGGAAGACTTTATATTAAAAAGGAAATCCTGAGTTATAGAATAGAATAGTTTATTTGCCATTTAACGTTGTACATACGTTTACATTTAGTCATACTGATATGCAAAAAAAAGCCAGTCATCATTATAAATTGCATAAAAAATTAACTAGAACCGGATTAATAAGTTCGATTTTTCATACATTTTCGCAACACTACGGTAAAGGACCCAACTACGTGACTTTGAAATAAAAGTTTCTTCATAATTCCATGGTTTTACAGAAACAGTTATTGTAATTGTATGAGTTACGCCTGAGCAATGTTGTTTCGTTTTGAAAAGTATCAAACGTCAAACAGTACCTCCTAGATTAGATGAACTATAATAGTCTAGCATTTTAGAGTTTATGAGTGTGTATATGTTTGCGTGTGCTTGTGGGTATATTTATGTGTAGATGTGTGTGTGTGTAAGTAAACAACTGACCAGTATAATTTGAACTGTCATCGTGCGGATTTTTATAACATGATAGGTCATATGACATACATACTTAGCTTTACACTAGTTTTAACTTTAAAGCTAAAAAACTGTTTAAAAACTTTAGCGAACCCTAGCAGAAGCGGCCCGAGAGGGTGACTCAGAACCGGAAAGAGGGCGAGACCCTCTGCACTTTCTTAATAGAGGGGCAGCCTATGCCAACAGAGCGCATGGTCTTTCGTAGAATTCCTTTTTAGTCCGAGCCCCTTAGCATACCCGACTCCTTTGACTTGCAATAGACTTAAATGTTACACACACGGGCCTGTTGGTCTAGTAGGTAGTGGTCCTGACTGCTAAGCCAGAGGTCGTGGGTTCGATTCCCACCCAGGATAATTAATTATGGGGTGAGCACGATCATTTCTTTTGCGTCTTTATGTGTTTTATCTATAAGATGTACTTATTTAGAAATACATAAGTATGTTTATCAGCACTGTGGTCACTATTGGACAGGGTCTGCCTAGTTTGGGATCAGACGGCTGTGTGTGAGATGTGTAAAGTTATATTATATTATTACTAGCTGACCCGGCAAACGATGTATTGCAAAACAAAAAAAAATTAGGGATGGGTCACCCTTACCATTTAGGGGTATGAAAAATAGATGTTGGCCGATTCTCAGACCTACCCGATGTGCACACAAAATTTCATGAGAATCGGTCAAGCCGTTTCGGAGGAGTACGGGAACGAACATTGTGACACGAGAATTTTATATATAAGATATTTATTACAATTCGTTATGATGAAGGCGCATTGAAAAATGATGATAGTTGTTTAAAATTTAATGACATCCTATAACTTAAGCGGAAATAAGTATTGTGGACATTATTGCGTGTTCGACACGACACGACAAGGTTATGATAATTTCTATGATATAATATTCTATGAGAGCATGAGGTTGAGGTTTCAAATCTTAGTGTTCCTATCCTATTGATAAAATTTTGTTTGGCGTAATCCTGTAATTTGACATTCGATATTAGTACTTACTACTTGTTAACGAAAGTAATCAAAAATGGATGAACATATTACATTCCGAAGTAGAAAACGAACTGCTTCACTAAATGATACAAGTAATATATTTGACGTCACTATGTTCGACACTAGCCTACCAAACACGACTTGTACACAGGATAGCGAAGAAATTCAAGTTATGAAGGGTACAGTAGAAAAGCTTACTAATGAATTGCAATCGGCTCATCAGGAGATTGACAATTTGACATGTGAAAATATGAAATTAAAATTGGATTTAGAAAAAACTATTAGGATAATTGATATGTATAAAAAGGTAAGCATACATGAGAACAAAAGTCCTACTCCTCGTTCAGAGCATAAACAAGTTTGCACGAAAATGAATATGATAGCTAGTCCAAAAATTCAATTACTCCAAAAACGGCAACAAAAGAGTCGGGTACTCATAAAGTAACAAAAACTATAAATATACCACGATCTATATCGATGACTAGCACAGGCACCACGCAAGGGAACTTGAAGCAAAACAATCGTGAACCTGACACATCAGTATTAAAGATACATTTTAATAAAACAGTTGTGAACGGTGACCAAGACAGCTTACAAAATACATACAGGCAAAAAATTAAAAAAAGGCAACTATGTATCCTCACTAACAGTATAAAGGGAAAAATACAATTCATAGAAGACACATTCGGAAGCCATTTTAATTATGTTCGCTACATAAAAAATAGTACTACGAAACAATTATTATCAGGTATTGGTAATAAACTACAAAGTTTCACTATGAACGATTACTGTTTAATTTTTATTGGAGAAGAAGATTTCAAAAATAGAAGCAGTCATATAGAATTAGTTAAAACTATCAAAGATTCTGTACAGCAAATAACACATACAAATGTCATTATATGTACTCCTACCTACATTTTAGGTGCTCCAATATTTAACTATAAAATAGAAATGTTTAACTCTTTATTATCTTTAGATATACAAAACAACAAATATGCTTATTTTTTTGACACAAATCATGATCTCTTGTATAACATGTTTTCATTTAGAACAGGTAAACTAAATAATTACGGTATAAAAAGTGTGTATAGAAGCATTATGGACTGCATTCTAATAGACATTGCATTGTTTCCTATATGTGAATGTGTTTCACGATCAATTGATAATAATGATACAGATGATATTATTTCGAATGAACCCAATACATATATTGATTTGTCTTTGGGAAGTGGAGATCAATCGGAAGTGTTTTTTCGTGAATGATAGACTAATAGTATTACACCAAAACATTGCCGGTTTGTCTGGCAAGGCTGATATTCTAACTACACACTTACAGGACCTGTGTGAATCTGGCTGCACTGTTGACATCATAGCGATTACTGAGCACAAAATAAAAAGTGGGAATGAGCATCTTTTTAACCTGCCAAACTATACTTTAGCATCTTTCTTCAGTAGAAGGGATAGATATGGAGGTTCTTGCATCCTGATTAGAAATAGTATTTTATTTAAGGTATTAGACAATATTGTAAAATAATTATTATATGTATATACAGAATTCCAAATAATAGAAACAAAGAAATGGACCTATTCTTTAGACAACTAAATCAAATTTTAAGAATTTGTTCTAAAAATAGTAACACGAAAATAATAATTACCGGTGACTTCAACATAAACATTTTAATTAAATCGCAACGATCTACACAATTAGAAAACTTACTTTCAAACTATAATTTAGGAATAGCTATACGCCAAGTAACCCGTTTAAGTAGTGGTACATGTTTAGATAACTTTTTTCATAATATTCAAAATGCAAAGCCGGACGTTTTGGATTTGGCACTCTCGGACCATACTGCTCAGCTATTAACGTGTCCAATTAAGGAAAAACCACTTACCTCTCACTGGTTTGTTTGCAGACGTAACTATAGCGCTGAAAATATATTTAAATTCAAAGATTGCCTGAAAAGTCTTAGCTTTAGCCAAACGATGTTATCTAACAACCCTGAAGAGGCTTTTAACTTTTTTCATGAGACCTTTATCCTATTTTACAAGTTATGCTTCCCAATTGTAAAAGTAAAAATATCAACTTATAAAAAACCTTCCTGGATTACTCAGGGAATAAAAAAATGTTGCAATCGTAGACGAGAATTACTATGGCAGTATCGACTTCATCCCAGTAAATCAAATAAAGTTAGACTTAAACACCACTCCTTGCGATTAAAAAGTGTTTTAAAACTTACACAAAAATCCCAGAACGATTACAAAATAAGAGCAGCTGCAAACAAATCTAAAGCTACTTGGCACATCATAAATAAACAAAAATTAAATAAACCCAAGCTAAACATCTTAAAAATAAAGACAGGCGATTTAATCATAAAAAAACCCTAAAGATATAGCACAAGCCTTTAACATCTTTTTTACAGATTTAGTGAAACCTGGCACAATAAATAAAAGTACGTTGAATTATAGCAGCCCCCAGTCCATTTTTATGACACCTGCAACTCCTCATGATGTGCGCGCAATTATAAACCAGTTGAAAAATACAAAAAGCACGGGTAATGATGGGGTAAATACTATGATAGTGAAAGAGGTCTCTTCTTTTATTTCTCCCATACTTACCCATATTATAAACTTATGTATTGAACAGGGAGTATATCCCAGTGATCTAAAAACATCCATTCTTAAACCACTTTTCAAGAAGGGGAGTAGAAGTGACATGAACTGTTATAGACCTGTTGCTCTCATTCCTGTTTTCTCCAAAGTCATCGAAAAATTCATACACAAATGTTTGTACAACTATTTTGAGAAAAAGAATTTACTAGCAATTGAACAGAAAGGTTTTAGAAAGGATAAGAGTATAGATATCGCTATTTATGAAATGATCAGTAAGGTGTTGTTTTTCATGGACAGAAAAATACCAGTCTCTGCTGTGTACATGGACATGAGCAAAGCTTTTGACCACGTAGACCATAGAATTCTTCTTGACAAGCTGCATGCATATGGCATAAGAGATAAAGCACTTAGTCTAATACGTTCCTACTTAGAAAATAGAACACAAATAACGGAAGTAGTCAGAATATGTCCAAAGTCAAAAACTGAAGTCAAATACCAGTCAGATCCAAGATATGTCAGGTACGGTGTACCACAAGGGAGTGTATTGGGGCCCTTGCTTTTCCTTATTTACATAAAAGACTTGCCGAAAGTAGTTAGCACACCTATGATTTTATTTGCTGACGATTGCACGATGATATTTTCTAAATTAGGGACAACTGACTTGAGTATATATGAAGATGACATTACAAATTCAATTAAAACAGTTCTTGAATGGCTTGCAAATAATAATTTAAAAATAAATCTAGACAAAACAAAAATAATGCATTACAAACAACGGACACAGACTTTTGACATAAACATAAATTATGCTGGGCTTAACATAGCAGAGGTAACTAATCAAAAATTTTTAGGATTATGGATTGATAAAGATTTGTCATGGAAAACACAAATAGAAGAAATATGTAAAAAATTAAATTCCTTCTCGTACGCATTATATATAATGCGTACGAGAAGGAATTTAATTTTTTATTTTTTGCTCTCTAAAGCAGCGAGTTTACAGGTCGTACTAATTGCTTATAATGCTTGCGTCACGGCTACACTACGGTACTGAATCATTTTTTGGAGAAACTCAGTTAAGAGAGACGATGTGTTTCGAGCACAAAAACAATGCGTTAGAGCCGTATGTGGTTTAAGGTTGCCGGACAGTTGCAGACCTCGCTTCGAGGAACTGAAGATTTTGACTTTTCCGTCACTGTACATTTTTGAGTTGGCAGTTTTTGTTAAATTGCATCCAGAATATTTTCAATCCCTAAAAAGCCAAAGACAACGTGATAGAATCCACGCAACGCCCCACACAAGTGCGCTTTTTAATAAAAATATCCTCGGTATGGCTCCTAGAATATTTAACAAGCTCCCAAAAAATATTCGTCAAATATGTGACCTATGTAAATTTAAACGTGATCTAAAAGCGTTTCTGATTGAAAAAACGTACTACAGCGTAAATGACTTCCTCTTTGACATTATTTAATGACATTTGCTATAGTATTTGTTACTGATTCACTGAAAATGGATATATATATGTACATTTCTTTAGATAATACTGGATTATTGATTTGACATAATTTAAAAATTCTGCGATTTTGCTCAGGTACTGATATAATTTAGGATTAAGAGTTTTTATTTTTTATTTATTAATATATGACAATTCAATACATATTTGTTGTGTTTAGAGTAATTAATTTGTATGAAATATTTGCACACCTGAAAGGGTAGTATACAGAGGCCAAAACTAGTATATAAGATCTTTGTATAACCTGTAATACGCAAATAAACAATTTGATTTGATTTGATTTGATTTGAGATTATTCTATGATATAATGTTTGTATAATCTGCAAAAAGGTTTTTCGGAGTTTTTTATGTATAATATGTATGTATTCACAGTTTACTGCTTAGTTTGAAACTAGGTGTGTGTCAGTTGTCTGAAATATTTATTTACTAATTCGTTTGCCAGGAAGTTCCTTATATATTAAATCTACAGTCATGGCTGTCATAAAAACAAATGGCAATATTTTGTTACTCTTTGTCACGAGATGTAAACAAAACTGGCAATTATTATACGGGACTGAAACCTAAAAATGTTTTGAAGTTTAGACTTTCGGTAACAACGGCAGTACTAGACAATGTCTTTATACAATTATTAATTGTTGCAGAACGTGTGTTGATCTTAGACCTCGTAAGTTATTTTAACAATTTTCACAAACTCTTCATTTTTAATACTTTAACATTATTTTCTTAAACATTTAGAACTTAAATAACTTACCAAATAAAAAAAAATAAAAAAAAAAATCCCACGGCATTTTTGAACAACGAACAAAAGAATGTATTTTTTGAGATGGGAAAAAAAACCATTGAACTCGCGGCACTGTTACCGTTACCGACACTTCTGTATAAAAGTATCTACATATATTGGCCCTGTTTACACGAGAGTTGAGTTTGGGTTGAAATACATTGATAATATAACTATACAAAATATAAACACATATTGTGTATATACTTACAAAATTACCAATTAAAAAAAAATAAAAAAAAATCCCACGGCATTTTTGAACAACGAACAAAAGAATGTATTTTTTGAGATGGGAACAATGTGGTAGAATATTATTATTATTATTATTATTCATGTCGGAACTTTTCGAATCGAAAAAAACAAAAAAAAACCTGTTACGATTATACTCAATAATTTTAAAATTTTGAAGTTATCACTTCTGTCGGCACTCCCGGAGTGCCACTGTTTTCCTTTCAAAATTATAGGCAGCATTATCTACTTGGGATGATGTTAGGATTCAAGCAATACCCCATACATTCGAATTTGTTCAGTAATTAAGAAGTTATGGTGGCAGGCCCCTCTTTCCCACTGGGCACTCTGGGCACGTTCCCAGGGCCCCTCGATCGATAGCGGCCTGATTCCTGCCAGATCACCAATCGAAATCAATATTTATCACCGAAAAACATAATTATTTCGAAAAATCCATTTGTAATGACTGATGATGATACAATACTTTTTTGTCCATTCTAACAAAATAGTGCGTAGGGGCCCCATTATGCTAATTTGCCCAGGGCGTCCAACAGGCTAGAGACGGGTATGTATGGTGGTAAGAAAAAGATATAGATAAAGAAACTCACGTATATTTATACATTGCTCTGAAAACATTACACTTGTAGTTTGGAAAGTTGTGTATTTTTTTGCAACTTTGACTAAAAAGAATAAAGAAAGTTAGTAGTAGTAGTAAGTAGGTATGTAGTAGCCTGGCAGGTACACGCTTCACACTATTTTCGCTCTTATCACTGCCTATTTGCTGAGCAAACAAATGAGCAAGTCTTATAGCCCGTTTGATCTGTTTACGTTATAACATCGTAATGCTGTTTAGATCGTCAGAACTATTTATTACAATGTTACAATACTACATTTTATACAGATATGAGTTTAATCGTGTATCGAACCTGTTTAGAACGGGAAAAGATGACGTACCTACCTAGATTAGGTTTTTAAATTTTTCGGTCTGTGACCGTAAAGTAGAAGTGAATTTATTTTTTCATTCTATTTTGAAAAACAAGTGGGTCGTAACTCGCAAGCACCATAGTATTTTATTTGATCTTTTTATGAGCAATTTTTGCTTGACGTTTTCATGCCATAAAACTATTATTACGAGGACTTAACGTACCTGGTTTATTTCGCGTACCTGTCATTGACGTCGCGAAAACAATCAATCAATAGCTATTACTTAAAATATTTTCTTTTTCACTCACTCACACACTTTCTCACTCTACCCAACAACTAAACCAAATATTGTATATTAAGATATATATTTATAATTGTTAATTTCATAATGATATGAATGTAAGTACATCAGAATAATTCTACTATTCACATTTTATCCTTCTAAGCACAAAAAAATACAGTAAAGGTATATATACAAAATTACATTTTATACAGATGTGAGTTTAATCATGTATCAAAATTGTTTGGAACGGGAAAAGATGACGTATATACCTACATCAGGTTTTTACACTTTTAATTAATCCAGCTAAGCTGTAATGCTTGTGTTAGGAATAGGTGTACGTCTAGGAGGGACCCGAATGTCTTAATGACAGCTGTTCCAAGATCCTCCTATTTCAGGCGCAAAGTGACACACCGCCCCATTGTAAACCCTAGTGGGTTGATGGCCTTTGGAGGTTAAAAAAAAGGAATAGGTATACGTCGATAGTAGGTGGGGTTCGAACCAACCACTTGATTGCAATCCGACGAAGCAATTGATAAAATCTTGTCAAACACTAAATAAATTATAAATTTTACGGTTAAATAACACTTGTTTGGCACATGCTGTCTTTAAGTTCTCTCTCTCTGTTCTCCATCAGCAAACTTTTTCCAAAATCCAGACTGTGACTTGTTTGTAGATGGATGGCAGACGATTATGCCAGTATGTCTGGTGTACTGTGAAAAGTTTGAATGTAAGAAGTAGAGTAGTTTAATATTGTAAATAGATAAAGTTGTTGTAAAGTATCGTTTATTCTGTGTTCTGTGTTAATCAGTGTAAGTGTCCAGAGGCCGTTCTGATTAAGAATAATATAAATAAAACGGGAATATGGGCTTCCCCGTAGTTGCCCAATGGTAACAATTGGGTGAACCACGGGGAATGTTTTTGTGCCTAAAACCGTTAGTTAAAAACAAGAACAGAATTTATATAACCAAATACCACATACCATAGTAATACGTATTGATCTAACTATTACTCGTAGTCGCAAAGCTTCAGTTACCTACCAGGCGAACTGTGTGCTTAATATGTTGTTTATGATTGCTTGATTACGTATATAGTATAATAGTTAGGTATTATTTAAAGGAAAATACTAGGATAAATTAACTGTTTTATGTTATGATTATTTATTTTTCTTATTAGATTTAATATGTACTCGTATTATGTATTTAAGAAAGCGTAAGCAGTAGAAACCCTGTCTGTCTATACACTTATAATGTTTTCCATAAGTCGAGACTTATCATTGGCTGACACATTGTTTTATGGTTTACTAAAATGTTAGTTTAGCTGTACGTCTTCCAAGTTCGTTAAATAAATAAATAAATTTAAATAATAGCTTATATTTGTATTTTTTACTTAAGTTGGATGGTAATATTTACTTTTATAGATATCTCTATTGGTAAATCAAACTGGTTAATAGTAAATCAAACACTTGATGATAAAAAGTTCGTCATCGTATGGAGTATACAGTATGCTAATTATTATTTCTTATGGTATACGAAGGCAAACGACCAGACGGGTAAGTAACTATCGCCACTCATGGACACCTGCAACTTAAGGGTCACAAGCCTCCCCCCAGAATCAGGGGAAAGAGGGATTTAGGCTTCAGTAACCTTGTGGAGGAACGGGTGTCATGTCCCTCCAACACAAAGGGAGGATCCTCCGACCAGGCGAGGTGATCATGCCTGTCGGGCCGCGGCCCAACAGTATTTATATATTTAGCTACTTGGAGTTGATCTTGTGATGAATGCCGGAGATAGACAGCATAACTCTTCAGTGGCTACTAGTTTATACTTCAAATTCGGGCTTATAGTATTCGTTTTGATTAGCGCAACAGATTGTTATCAATGGTCTGACGATGAAGCCATAAGGTGGACAGCGGAACTCTTTTTACTTTTTATTATCATTCGCCAGTGTTTTTTTTAGTTTTATGTACTAAACGAACAATAATGGTAATTTATTTCAAAGTGAACTAAAGAGATAATGTGATACTACTCCAAACACACACAACATGCACACACACACGCACGTTTAAAAAAAATGTTATACCATTTGCAATTTATTTATCATACTGGTTTTTACCACTTAAGTTTATTCTCAAATGTAACGCTAAGAAGGGCGCTATCTCTCGAGATACAGATGCTTCACCTAGTTCGAGAGATTGGGTCTCAGACGGTTGTAGGCAATTATCTTGAATAAATGAATTATTATTATTATATTCAGTTTTATTATTTCTATTAGTTTATTATCTTATAATATGTAATACTACCAAGCTGGCAGCTATTGAGGCTGACTTTTTCTTACACCTTGATAAAACAAACAGCCAAATCGCCGCTATTTTTAAAGTGATGTGCCGATTTTTTAAAATAGATCTCTGTCTCGCGTAAGAAGAAAAACGAACATTGGCATTATAAGTAAAACCTTGAGTCAATGTTTGAAAATTAAAAAAAAATATATACTTACGTCATTTCTACTTTTAAGGGTGCTTCTTTTAGGCCTAAGCAACACATCCTTAAAGTCTAATTTAACTTCATTAATAATATTAGGCATTTTGTCACTAAACACAAGTGTTTTCGTAATACGAATTGAATTAGAACTCGAGCGAACGCGCGATACTTCCCGCGCGCAATATCGACTGGCGAATGCAGACGATGTTGCTATTCCTTATAATAATTTCCCAACCAAAGATAAGGAAATTTAAAATTATATATAAGTCACATAACGTCTATAACGTCTAGAAAACGCTTACAGGCATTCACTCATACATAACTGTACCTACTATAATCTACCGAAGGTTTCTTGACCTGAAGTTACGTAGTCCTATATAAATAATATGCCTGGCACATTTCCCTAACGTGCCTTTCAAATATTTACGTTTCACAAATTCCAAATATCGGTAAATCTGTAAAATTATTACATAATATATTCACAAGATCAATTATTACCATTATTTATTAAATTGCACAAGTATATCAATAGTGACACTTCTAAAAATAATTTGAGAAATACCCATACCTATTAACATGGGGCGGAGAACTGGCGTCTTAAAATACAAGCCCATAGCTTAGTTCAGGCACCAGTCTCCCACAATATTGTGTACCTACATTGATTTGCCTCATTTAGTCTTCAAGAACTTATATGTATACAAACATGTATTGTTGTGGTGCGAAATAAAGATATTATTATACATTATCAACAAATTGTAATATCACCAATAATTACATTACTTTGGGTAAAATTCTATAAGTGGCAACACTTATTCCGCAAGCGTGACACCAACGTCACGAGGGCGAACAGAAATACTCGCTTTCAGCCGCTAGGTGAAGGTTATGAAATGACCGAGGCGACGCTATTTTCCTACAAAAAACATTAGTTACACCTAAAACATATGCTTCTTTCTTCTACAGTCGGAGATATTTATAAATATTTCTAAAATAAAAAGTTGTAAAACGAAAGAAACAAAATATATCTATGTATGTTATTGACATAATAATCAGCTGTTACAATGTTTGCACATGCGCAATGCGGAAGATAATCTTGCCAAATGAAAACGACATTGGACAGTTGATCGAGGACAGTATAGCGAAATTTTTGTTTTATAGAGTATTCTTATCAGTAATAATCCTGATTATTCTTTAGCACTATAGAATAAAAACTATAGGTATTAGAAAATTAATTTTATAGAGACAAACACAGAATCCAGCTACTATTGGCTCACCAAGCCAACCGTACAGAGACGCACAAAGGACCATTCTTGAGTCTAAATGCGGCATCCGGAACCCTTCACAAATATTAATACTATGAAGTAACGATAATAATTGTAATAAATAAACATAAATATATAGGTACCTAAATGTAAATAAATAAAAATATACACAAACACTCACGCCTAAAGGAAATAAATATAATTTGTTAGCAATTAAGGGGAAGCCACGATCCATGTCTTCGTTCGAACATTTTGCTATGATGCCACACTGTTCTTTAGACGAAGTGCTATTTTCTCTAAAACATTTTAACATCTCTGAATAAGATTCAGATAGAAATTATTTGGATATTGGCAACATTAGAACCTTCTGTAAAATACCGACTGAACATATCGGCTTTGTTCCACTTTCACAGAATGTCCATATCAAAGTGGACGAAGTTACTGATTTAATATAAGGAGCATTTGCTGACAGGAAGTTATAAAAGCCACAGTTACGTCGTGACACTTGTCACGACTACTTAGGTACGTATGTAACTCTACAACGTTTTCACCAAAAGCTATAAAAACATAATTAAATTAAAAAGCCCCGACAAACATTTGAATTTTGTCATAGTGTACAGTATGCTACTAGTCAAGTCGTTTCATTTGATACACATATTGAGGGAGTTGTGAAAAAAATATGTAATCCGGACTAATCCGCCATTTTGTGGCAGGGCCATCTTATTTTTTTATTTATTGGGAGACCAACAGCCATAATAGTAGTGTATGACATAAAAATACGCAACATTAAGCCAATTACAGATCCTCACTCTTAACATCAAATTGCACAACAAGAACAGCAAAGTGAAGTGAAGAGAAAAACATTTTTAATTCTCAATAAATGAAATCAAAATCATGGCTAAAATTAAGAAGAAAATGAAGATTAAAACCATAACCAAAATCCAAACAAAAACCAATCAAAATCATAACCAAAATCAATCAAAATCAAAATCTCAATTAAAGTTAAACATTCTGATATTCTAAAAAGATTTCCTGACTAAGCACCCGCCTCATCGACACCAAGTTCGCATCGAATACGTCAAAGTTATGTAGCTTGTTTTCGCAGGTTTCCGCAGGTTTAGGGTTTTACTAGCTCGCCAGATAAAACTTTTCTGCCGATAGTTCAATGGCGCCAAAGGAGTATGATACCGTGCAGATTTTACAGGTACATTAATAGTAATTTTAAAAAGAAGTTCAAGGTTACTAACTGATAGGGATAGGATATATTCCTAATAAATAACGTCAGCAATATCGTCAGCACGTCGTCTTGACAAGGGAAGAAGATGAAACTTTGCACATAAAGTACTTTATAAATTTTATTTCTACGTTTTATTCTATTAGCGTATTTTTCATGTAGTTTATTCAATACCTGGGATCCGTATTTCAATAAATGACTAGTATAATATTTATAACCTAGAGCTCCCTTTCTTTACAATATTGTCAATGTGCTCATTGAAGAACAACTTTGAGTCATAGATAACGCCAAGATCACGAATACTATGACACCTTACAAGTTTCTGACCCTTCAGGTAGTACTCAAATAAGACAGTGTTCTTTTTTCTGGTGAATTTGTGACGGAGCACTTCAATGGTTTCAAGTCCAGTTTGGTTCTTTCGCAATAGTTTTCCAAACGGAGACTACATCTGCCTGGGAGGACACCGAGGAGCAAATTTTCATATCATCAGCAAAGCAAAGAAGCTTAGTTAAATGAAAGCACTCAATGATGTCGTTTACAAAAACTACGAAGAGCAGCGGACCCAGCAGTGAACCTTGTGGTACACCGCTGGCACGGTAGCCCAACCAGACATGTAACCGTCCAATGCCACCGCTTCAGATCGATTGAAAATATAAGATTGGAACCATCTCAACAAGTCTCTGCGTATGCCTACGTATGCCTGCTCTTGGACCGATTTTTATCAAACATAGCTAAGAAAACTCCCGACGAATTCATCTTTCAAAAAAAAAAAAACAAAATCAATATTGGTTTATCCGTTCGGGAGCTACGATGCCACAGACAGACACACACAGAGACACGTCAAAGCTGTAACACCCCGTTGTTTTAGCATCGGGGGTTAAAAAGATCCTTATACAATTTTTTTAAATCTACATTGATATTATTAGTCTGTGGAAGTTTATAGAAATAAAATACGAGTGTAACTTAATTTCCAGTTTTAATAAAACTTCATGTTAAATATAATTAATAGATGATTGTATTGTTTACAAATGGCGAGTAGGGGGTAGCGTAGTCGGACTGAAGTCTCCGAAGTCCTTCGTTGTTGTACTCAAGAAGGATACTGTAACAAAATTATATAAACAAGTTACTTTTATGCTGCTATTGCTACACTTAGATGGCAACATATTGTATGCCCCATTTACAAAATAAGTCAAAACATTCTCATGGAGGGTTTTATAAAAAAAAATTTTCTCTTCATATCTTTTACCTAATGTTTTAGTTAAGATATCATCAAAATGTTGACAGTTTTCAAAGGCGCAGTGTAGTACTTTCTCCTGCGAACTATTCGTTAAATAGGGCATGTACAGTACAGTACAGTACTAATAGGAATCTGACTTGCGATATCGATTCGATAAGCAGCGATTTCGATTCGCAAACCGTAAGTGCGCGGGGCCACTTTAATGCAAAGCGGCAAGCGCAAAACTATGCCTAACACTCCTTCAGAGATAACAGGGCTTCTGATGGTCGGTACTCTCTCATCGTTCTGGGCTTTACGGCGTCTAGTATCTTCTGTGAGATGGTACAATACTAGTCTTCTCCCGATGCAAATCTACATAAAACCCTCACGAAACAACATTTCGAAATCCGATGCACTTTAAATTCAAATATCGGAGAAATGAAAAAAAGTTGTTGTAAACTTGAGAAAAGAATATATAAAATGACGACACTAGGTAGTTAATTACGGATGGCCAGATGATATTCCTGTGTTAGTGGCCCCACCAATCAGAAGACGGACTTTTCGACTTAATGATTGTCATTCAGATTTCAAATCCGACACCTGAAGTATTCTTTTCCCTTAGCTTCCTTGTGCCTTATCCCGTTTCATCTGCTGCTTTGATCCCGACTTAAAACGATTATATACCGACCTAAGGAGAATAAAGGCAACTCGCTAAATCCGTTTCCAAAGTAACACATTGCGCTGAGCCAAAAGGTTACGGGAAAAAGTGCAAGTAAATCATCAGTATCATCAGTAGCAAGGTTAAGAAGAAACACATACTGTCTCCCTTATTGACTTTGTATTGAGCCTTCCCTAGTCCGGGTGGAGTGAACACCGCTTCCTTGTAGTTGCCGAAGCCGTCACACTCCATGTCTGATCCCGTCCTGCACCTCTCGCGAGCACAATCTGGAAATAAAAATGCATAAACCTGCCTTTACATTACTTAAACGTGAATTTGAATACGTATTTATGACAATTTTGTGTTAAAGAATGTGATTTCTAAGGTAAAGAGGTATTTAAGGAAATATGACAAGAGAATACAAAAATCGGCAATTTGGTTACCCTCTATTACCTGATGGACGTCATAGTAAAATGTATATATCGACTTTCACATTTGTTTTTAACCAGAACTCATAGTACTATAACGCGGGACTTCATTACTGTAAAGTCTCGCTTTACACATCGGAAAATAATATCATTAAATTAAGTTTGAATATATTAGGCCAAAACCTGCTTTCTAAAGAGAGGCCTATGTCCAGCAGTGAACTGTTAGAGGCTGTTGAAGTTTGAATACTAGCAGTACACCTTTTCTATACTTATTTATTAATAACAAAAAGTGAATACAAATTGTAAACAACTGTAAAGTCAAAGCTTACAAAAAAAACTAAATAATTCTACTCTAAAGGTAAATCATGCAAAATAATAGTAATGCACATATGAAGATTGGACTTACCGCAATTCATATTGGAGACTTCCACGCGCGGGACTTTGATACCTTCGATGATAGAGCCGTCTTCAAGAGCACAGTAACACGCGAAGCGACGGCACTGGCAAAAAACGAGTGTGCTTTAGACCACACGACTGAAGTAAAACTTCTTTGCTATGAGAGAAAGACAGAAAGAAAATGTGTGCTTGCACCTCTCTCTCTTGTCACTACAGTAATATACAAAACGTAACTCTCTCTCTTTCTATCTTCACTAACTTATATCTCCCTCTCAACTTCCGTCTCTCCCGATTACACTTTTCGTAACGCTCTCGTAACGCATTCACCAGCTTACTCCCCTAGTCAAGCGTGCGTGGAGAAGTTTTACTTCAATAATTCAATAATCATGGCAGTTTAAAAGTTAAAATAGAAAATATTCTTGTCTGACCAAAAATTTTCAATATTCGTATGGACAATGGACAACTTTTTTTTTTTATTAACATTTTATACGTAGACGAGATGTTTAGAAAAGCCGTGACCGTATGCCGTCAAACTGTCTATATACGTATTACTATCGTAGCCTTAAGAAGATGCAATGATAAAAATTACCGCTGCAGACAAAACGATACTTAGTCAATACAGGTTGACATCTAAACGTGACTATATATATATATTGGGTTTACCTGCACTGGAGCATACAGCCAGAGTGGGGTGCACTGCGGTGCATTGAAATGGAGGTGCCCTTCTGGCCCGTACTTTTTCTTGAAATGTTTCATTTGCCGCTTACAAGGCTCTTCAATATATGAAAGAATTAATCAATAAAGAAACCAACAAACTGTACAGTCGACAGGTCCTGACTTTGCTACTACTGCTACTGGTGATATCACCCTGTTGAATGCAGTAGATTTTTTGGTTTCCTGAGCTTACCTTGACTTTTATTCACCCAGGTCAACAAAGGCGACTTCACTTTTATCATCCACATAAATCATGATATTCAAAATTTTCAAATTTACAGACAATTTAATATTTAAATCAGTTTAATATTCATTACACAATTTGTGGGCATCATAATAAGTCACTATTTATATTAATATACAGTAGGATTCGCATACAACGACTTCGCTTATAACGGCTGACCGTTTTTAGCGACGACGATGTAAACTTAAGTTAGGTTTCATAATTAGGTGCTAGGCAAACATATCCGTGTAATTATACATTAATTTAACCAGTCTTGATTGTTGATTTAATGATATTTTGTATCAACATGCATAGGTAATAAACAAA
Source organism: Arctia plantaginis (assembly GCA_902825455.1). Classification (NCBI taxonomy): domain Eukaryota; kingdom Metazoa; phylum Arthropoda; class Insecta; order Lepidoptera; family Erebidae; genus Arctia; species Arctia plantaginis. Next base: position 4,494,316 of record CADEBD010000286.1, on the reverse strand, counting down.
ATACAATTATAAATAACCACTAGCGACCAAAGACCTCTGCTTAGGTCGAATTATTTTACCTGAGTGATAAAACCTAGGTGCTTAGTGAAATGCTTCTAATGTGAATTGAGGAAACCAAAATATCTACTTTATTCACCCAGGTGAACATAGTGGAATAAACCTAATACTCGTATAATGTTTATTTCGTGATTTTATTTATGTTACAGAAAATTGTGTTGTTAACAAAAAAGCAGTTTACGGCCAATTATACTCGTGGCGGTAAAGCGTAATGGCCATGGTGTGAGACTTATGATCAAACTGTTCGGTTCGAAATTCACTCCCATTAAGCCACTGCTTTGAAATTCACCCAGTACACTTCTGACGTGAGCTCATTAAACTTCCTCCAAGTTTAATGAGCTCACGTCAGAAGTGTACTGGGTGAATTTCAAACCAGTGGCTTAATGTGAGCTCATTACTCTTCCTCCAAGTTTAATGGGAGTGAATTTCGAACCGAACAGTTTCTCAGCAGTTGGGTTAACAACAACAACATACTATTCACATTACTAATAATGATCACCTTACACAAACAGCCATCTGATCCCAACCTAGGCAGACCTAGGCAGAGCCATGGTAACCAGGCTGCTGATAAATATGCTTACATATTGCCAAATACATACATAATATATATAAATCACCACCCGACACAGAACGAATGATTGCGCTCATCACGCAATATTTATTTTTTAAACTTAATGCACAAGTTATACAGAGGCGGAGTTAATGCCATGTGCCATACTTTCGTAGTCAACCCTCAGGTAATGTAGAAATATGATGCGGTAAGTGCAATTTTTTAACCTGTATATATATATCGATTATCTTATTTTGTATGTGGAACGTTTACATGGTGAATACAAAAGTTACTGGTCCCTAGTATTCATCCCAACTGGATTTACATATGTATTTTAGAATGAATACCGTTCGCAAGGTCTTCTATGTCATCCCTCTTCCTGCGCATGTAAGACTGCACGACGTGGATATCCTGACAGTGACCCTGCCTGCACACCAACCCGTCATCGCAGCCCGGTTCTATAAACTCTTCTTCCACCTGGACAAGTAAATTAAACATATACAAAAGCATCAGTGGTGAAATTGAACCTGTCTGAATATCAATAATTTTTAAAAAGTCATGGTCCGAGGAATCGTCAGAGTAAAAAAATGTGCACAACAGTGAAGGTAATTGTTATATTAGTAACGATGAGAACTAAGGAATAAAACTGAGGCGAAAAGCAGATAAAAACAATCTTTGAAGCGTATCCAAAATTAGAGCTCAGAAGGTGCAAAATTTTTTAAGTACTTGAAGCGTACACAAACCCACTTAACATTTTCATTTATATACGTCACGATAAAATTGTGAATATCGTCAGATTATAATCTATCTCGCGAGATTGTAATCTGTCGAAAGATTGTGAACCGTAACATACTGCTTATAAATGTATTATTTTTCGGTAGATTACGATCCATCGAAGTAAAACCGTCAAATTGTGAAATGGCATGCGACGGAACGCGCCTCGCGCGCTGATTGGTTGAACGTCCTGTGGTCCGCGCCGCCATATTTGTTTGTTATTTCGAGATTAGAGATAGATTATAATCTAACGGTATTTACAATTTTACGGTGACATATAAATAGATATATAGATTAGTAAAACAAAAAAATATCCAAAACTACCTCGATTTCTACAGTCCCGTTAACTTTTTCAAAAGTTTTCTTGAACTCGGCACATTTCTCACCCAACTCTGCAACAGAAATAGAAAGGCAAAGAATGTGACTAAAAACAAGCTCCCTATGTTCCAAACTAGTTCTACTCAACGAAATTTGAGGGTCCTAATTCTAAAATAACCACCCAATATTTTTTTTAAATAACCGGTCTAATAGGTCGAGAAATGACTAAAACAGAACAGTATACCGTTACAAGTTGGTCTATTGCAATGGACACCGGTTTCCCATAGCCCACCTAGGTGAACTAGGCGGGTGGCAACAAAGGGTATACCCTAAGAGAAAATGCCCAGGAGCCCACGCAGACCTTGGCTACCCTTTAGACAGCAGTTAGATACAACATAGCGTATAGGAAGCCTTGCCGCCTCGCGCCATCATCTCAAGCCTATTTCAATATTTATGACGTATATAAGATGTTGGACTGACTTGTTTATCCCATCCTAGGGTTCCAAATTCCAAATTCCGGAATAGTGAAAACAAAAAAAACTTGGGTAAATAAAAACAATACGTATCCTCGTATATATATTGCTGTTAAAACAAAATATTTTATTTCAACAGCGTTTTTTACCGGCGAATCCTAACTGGCAAATTGACAGTAGGAGGACAATGTGCTTTAGTTACAAATCATTTTAAACTTTATTTCTAACTTTAAGTTTTGAGAGTGATGCTTTAAACGTCACGATTCAGCTGTTGTTATCCTAAAATGAGGAAGCCTATAGAACATAACTATATTATTTAGTTTAGCTATGTAGCTCCCTATCTCTAAATAAATACGTAGCGCAATTAAAAAACAACTACTCACGATGGTAAACGCTGCATTTACCACAGCAGTTACATTGCTCTCTGTCTGGCAGGAACCCCCCAAGAGGACAGGCGTCTTCGGAGACTTGTCCCATAGTGCATTCATAACCACGACAGGATATTGGACAATCGTCTCTCGTAGCAGGCTCGTAGCGAAAGCTACGACGGCTATGAACATATATTTTCTTTGTTTAAATTCAATATTAAAAAAATTACTGAAAGTAGCTATAGTACAGGAATAGTAATATTTAAATAACACTTGTGTCCTAGATATCTGAAAATAGATCATAAACGATGTTGCAGAAAAACAATAATCTCAATTTAGCAATTGAACTGTCTGTGTGGTGATGGTTTAAGAATACGGAGTGTCACCACCCCTATTCATCGAGTGGGTGTCGGGTAAAAGCCGACTAAGCGAGCAAACTATGCAGTACTGCAAAGAGAAGAAAAACTTAACAGAAACCTTATACCGACCCGTCTGGCCAGCGTGGTATAGAAGGCCAAAACCTTCTTTCTAAGGAGAGGCCTTTGTCGACTATTAAAGGCTATTTATGATGATGAAATTAGGTGTAGTAGTATGTATAGATATTATATTAGGCCTAGCTCAGAACTATCTAGACAATATCTAGATAAAAGCCTAGTTAATTATTACAATAGATGATTAAAATATTTTATATATAAATATAAACTTACAAGTTTAAAGTTTCCTTTGGTATTTGCGGCAGTGTCACAGGAACACCTGAATAAAAAACAAATATTTTATAAAATAATTTCTATTTCACTTTGGAATTTCTCGTAAACAATACAAAACTTACATCTTCGCAGTGTTTTATCACATCTGAGTGCTTTGAACTCCTGTTCAGGGTGGCCCCAGTACGGATTGCAACCAGCTCTAAAATCTAAAAGATAAGGCAGTTTTATTTTTGAGCTGCTTTTGAACTTGCGAACAGCTTCACTTGCTATAATTTTATTGTTCTATTCTTAAAAAGAAATTCTTTTGTGAGACGTATGTATGTATAAATTTCAAATTGATTGGTTCAGAAGTTAAGGCGTGAAACCGTAACAAACAAAACATTTACGTTTATGAATTAGGATAATAACTGATTTCCTTGCTGTAATTAATTATTATTAGGTTTACAATAAAAATGCTCTTGTATCAAAATCAAAACCAATTAATTTCAGGGTTGCCCAATTTCGAAATGTGTACATACTTCTTAAAATAATTAATTTTATAAAGTAAACAATCACCGATAGTGGTAACAGGCAGGAATTCTTCACTTTCAAAACTGTACTCATCTTCTATACACGACTGATCTAATTCTGAAATTAGAGTACCACGTTCAGTTTATGAAATTCTGTAGTACCAAAAATTACTTATCCCTTATATTTGGGAATTTATAGGAAATAATGAGAAATGATAGAGACAGTACCCTACTGTTGGTAATATACTTAATTAAGACAACTCTAAGGATATGATTAGGGATGTTACTTAATTTCGATTAGAAAAGCTCGTGGCTAAATGGTAACCGAATAGGTGCATAGTTAAGCAACATTAGCCAGGTCAGTCTATGGATGGGTGACCATTCTTAACACATTGAGATCCCCAGTTAAAAATTAATTTCAGCCCTACATAAACTCAATATTTTGTAATGCGCATAAAACAACAATATATTTATAATATTGAGCGCTATCTAGACCGAAGCTTTTGGTTCCAGAACAAGAATACATTACGTCCACATTCTGACAAATAGACATATTGTCTGCACCCAAATTTTTGCATTGAACGTGAATCGAAGCTGCAATATTGCGGTGGAATACTGTATCATACTGCTAAATTCTTCCACAACCACAAATTGCCAGTTTTATTTTACTAGTTAACCTATTTACATCCACCAAACAAGTTTTCGAAGCCATAATTCACGCCTTGGGCACAAACCTTGGGAGCACAGAAATAATCAAACCAAACCGTAGCACAGATGTCGACGCATCTGATTCCTTTCGAAAATATATTCGATGGGGCGCATTTATAGAAGCTTGCAACGTGCACATTAAACGCTAGTTATGACACGCACTCTACCAACAACATCTTAAAAAATAATGGACTTGTAAAATGTACACTAACCTCTATACGGTATACACTCATCACAACACCGACATTGCGCGTAGTCTGCCGGCACAAACATCGCCCGCCACTTGCCGTACTTGCGATCGCAATACGTGCGGTATTCTGACGGAACTACTCTTCTCTCTCTGACAAGTATATTACATAAGAACTTACACAATAAAGTAGAGCTAAACAAGTATTCAAGAAAATCTAGGCTGCCCTTAATATAAACGGGTGAGTACAAATGTAGAAGTGACGTAAAGGCGTTAATGAGAGAACTTAAAGTAAACTTTGTACATTGACAGTTACAAATACCAAATTCAAAGACTACCTGTTAAGATGTTTTTACACATCACCATCATATTTTTGTCCTCGTTTGAATTTTATTTATGGTCGGTGCAGTATGTAATATTTTTTTAAGGCCAAAAGTCAAAATATTTTTGTAAGTTCCCAACCTCCTTGGCAATGTAACTCTTTTTAGACGGGACAAAAGTAATTTAGGTACCTAAGCTAACAAGTCGAGGAAACCAGAGTGAAGATACCGCTAGTTTATGATTTAAGAAAGCCGTGTGACAAAAATGATGATGATGTAGTGGAGTTTTGATTCCATCCACTCCGGAAGAGCCCATGAACAAGTATGACGATAGCAGGTACTACAAGACTGCACTGGTCAGTTAAATCGAAAAACCGTTTACTTGCATGAATCCCGAAACAGCTCGCATTCGGTGTGATTGTTGAAGTGTGGGCACTGAGGACACACTTGGTAATCTAAAAACAATGGTTTTGTTATGATCACATTGTCATATATCAAATGTAATCAGTTAGATATCATAAAAGCTAAAACTTACAGAATAGAATATTATGTGGCGTTTTCTTTAAATGTGACAATTCTGACTCAAATGACGTAAATAGATAAAACCTGTACTATTACGACTACGACCAATAATGAACCAAGAAATAAACCAAATGAAATTACACTTAATGAAATAAAAGGCCTTCAACAGCTTAAATAAGATATTTTGTAGTATTAATCGAGTTTTGCACCTCAGCTCTAGAGATTTTTGTAGGTTCTTGTCATAAAATTATTTACATAATTGGACGGTTGACTTAAATCACTTCCTTACCGATTCTACTCCTGCAAATCGGCCTTACAGTTCTTTGAGAAACAAATTGCACGACTGAAAAGTCCTGATTACTGCGCTCGCACTTGTCATAATCTATATCCGCCTCATTATTGCGTACAAGGGATATTATTTCTGTTTCTCTCCAATACTCGCTCGTGTCCATATCTTTCTCCATCAGCGTTATGAAGGGAAGGTACTAGAAAAAATATTTTTTTCGGCAAGTAGGTTATTAATAACAAGCTGATCAGTCTTTGAGAAAAAAATCAGAACTTTCTGACCACATATATCTGGCTGCAGATCTGATGAAAATTACATACGATACCAGAGGGATAGTCCGGGTAGATCCTGTCCAAATTTTTAGTCGAAAATGCTCACTTCAGTTCTATTAAGTTGTATCTTAGGAAGGAAAGCGTTGCAAAACCTTATAATATGCGGCTGGAGGTGATATTCGAAACAGGAGTTGGCCTTGTAGTAGCACGATTCTGGTCTCTGTCAAATTTCCCGTTTACTGACATTCAGAGCACCGTAAATTAAAAGGGGTTTAAGGGATTTCACCGCATTCGGCAAAATTTACTTCAACGCCTTCTAGTGGTGATATGCCGAAATATATAGTAACTACTTATTCTGTTTAACAATTAGTATGAGTACACAAGTTTCCACTACTGGCCACAATCCGCCAAATACAATCAAATGATCTCCTGGCCTAGTCGGAAGATCAGAAGTAGATAGGCATAATACCTGTTGCTCTTCAAAATAGACAAGTGACGATAGTTTCTGGATAGACAGTGTGAAGAATGTTAGTAGTACTATGCTATTCTACATCCTAAATAAGGAAACGATTTTTTTTTTAACTTTTTCTTTATGTTTCACCATTTTTATGATGGAACTACCATGTTTATCTTACCGCATGTCACATAGAATTCTCTACCATCACTACAATACAGCATATTTTGGAGTTTCGATATTTCTACAGCTATTAGTAGTAGCTATTACTAGAAACAACGAATATTCAACATAGTTACTACCCTTGATTTGCCGACATTTTAGCTAAAAAACGACCGTGTGTCACAATTCAAACTTATTTCAAGAAGCGGGACTTTTACTTAGTAGACAGCGTATTAACGGCAGTGACAGCAAGTTTAATGCCTACAGGAGTCGCATATTGTAACATCTAACATCGCAGCTTAGTACCATCTGATGGCTAACTCTAGCACCGAAAATAACGCTCGGTTACATATTCCTGTCCCTTTTCATGAGATCATTACCACAGATTACAGGAAAGTGAGAAGAAATATCGATAATAAATGTTAAATTTTACAAATACCTTCAAGTTCTCGCTGGTCTGGTTTACTTGTTCCTCTGTATTTGCATTCAAACTTAGCACTGGGACCATGCTTTTGGCTGTAGCATTATTCAAATTGTAAAGTACGAGTATAATGTTTAAAAATAAAAAACTAATATTATTCATTATTATATTTTACGATTTTTCTAGGTAAATAATATATTGTTACAAAACCTTTTGATTTGGTTTGACAGTGTTTTGACAATTACTCTATAAATTTGTTAAAGTCTTTTTAAAAAATCGACAAGAGACGAGAAATTATCTCCTTGTTTCGCCAGTCTTCGTTTATGCGAGAGAGAGACATAATTTATTTTTGAATTAATAGGATTAATTTTGAATTATTCTTAGAATTACAATAAATAAGCATACTCAACTGTGACAACAACAAGCAATTGTGATCAAATAGGGAAATCGCTACGCTGAGACACCGAGGGGAGTAATCGTTTATTTATTTATAGCTTGGAGTAGAGGATGGCATCAGTAAGCCAATTATAGTATACCCCAGTTTTTTTTCAGCTGGATAATTTGTTATTGATATTGGTAATTACATATTACTTAAATTTTAAATGTGAAAGTGAGTTTGTTTGTTACGCTTTCACACAACCACTGAACCGATTTTATACCCGATACAGACGAGGGCGGAGCCGCGGGCAAAAGCCGGTTGTAAATATAAACTATTTATTCTATTTGGAGCGTAGTCTAATTGAATGCTGCAAGGCCCAAATGCCCATTGCCCCAATGCATACACAAAGTCTTTTTTGTTTTCATCATCATACGGTGCCAAATTTTCGTCTAAACAGACATTATATAACCCTGTCAAGTGGGCACCAGAAGCTATAAACGTATCTCTCACGGATGTTAGGCATCGTTATAGGCCGAATAATATTTTGTTTTACATAACACAACGATGTTAAATAATGCCTAGGTGCAGTATCTGTGGCGGAGGAAGCAGTCTCCCGGGGCGAAGTGGTGTTGGCGGTGTCCTTGGACATCGCCAACGCGTTCAACACTATGCCCTGGAGCTGCATCAGTGAGGCGCTCGTGTATCACGAAGTGCCTCTCTACCTCCGCCGCATAGAAGGGGCATATTTGTCGGAGAGAGCCGTCGTCTACCCCAGTAGGACCGGTCTCGGTAGGCGTGAAATGTCGTGCGGTGTTCCGCAGGGGTCGGTGTTAGGGCCACTCTTGTGGAACATCGGCTACGACTGGGTGCTTCGTGGTGCCTTCTTGGATGGTGTCGCCGTCGTGTGCTACGCGGACGACACACTCGTGACGGCGCGCGGCAAGACGCACCATGAGGCAACCCTGAGGGCCACGGCCGGGGTTGCCCAAGTCGTTGAGCGTATCCGGCGGCTGGGTCTCGAGGTGGCTCTGCACAAGTCCGAGGCCCTGTTCTTCCACGGGCTTCGGAGGAAGCCGCCTGAGGGATCTAGCCTCACGGTAGGAGGCACTCGCATCGGCATCGAGCCCTCGATCAGGTATCTGGGGCTCGTACTCGATGGCCGATGGGACTTCGGATATCATTTCCGAGGTCTGGTCCCCAAGTTGGTTGGGGCAGCGCGTGCGTTGGCGCGGCTGCTGCCCAACATGAAGGGACCCGATGACTCCTGCAGGAGACTCTACTCGGGGGTTGTGCGGTCCATGGCCCTTTACGGGTGCCCAGTATGGGCGGGGGCCCTGAAGGCCAGCAACGTCGCGATACTGCGACGACCGCAGCGAGTGCTGGCCATCAGGATCATAAGGGGGTACCGCACGATCTCCTTTGAGGCGGCGAGTCTCCTGGCCGGAACTCCACCGTGGGACCTGGAGGCGAGAGCCCTTGCGGCTCTGTATCAGTGGCGCAAGGAGACGCGGGAGTTGGGTCGATGCCCCGAGATTCGAGAAATCGATTACCGGAAATCCCAACTCCGCCAGGTCATCATAGGGGAGTGGAGGGAACGACTCGGGCAATCGAGCGCCGGGCACGCCGTCATCGCGGCGGTAAGACCCGTTATGGAGGATTGGCTCGAGAGGCGTCACGGGACCCTCTCATACCGATTGACGCAGGTGATCACTGGGAAGGGATGTTTCGGGGATCACCTGTGTCTGATCCGCAAAGAGCCAACGCCTGAGTGCCACCACTGCGATGGCCAGACCGTGGACACGGCTCTCCACACGCTGGCAGAGTGCCCGGCGTGGGTTGAGCAGAGGCGAGACCTCGTAGCGGCCATCGGAGTGGGAGTTCTCTCGCTCGATAGCCTGATTGCGGCTATCGTGCGGAGCGAGAGTGCGTGGAACTCTGCCGTCTCCTTCTGCGAGCAAGTTATGCTCGCGAAGGAGACGGCGGAGCGGGACCGGGAGAAGTTTAGGACTCTCGCGGACCGCCAGGCCCGGGAACGTGCCAGGTACCGCAGGCGACTCAGGCGCCGGAGGTCGCAGAACGACCTCCGTCCTCCATAAGCGCAGGGCCATCTGTCACCCTAGCAGAAGCAGGCCGGGGTGGCGGCGAGCGCGTTGCGAAGCGCGCTCGCTTTCAGGGAGCACAGGGAACATGGGGTTCCCACACGGGGGGGGTCGTCTACTCGTCTGTAGATGACCCGAGGTATGTCGGGGTACCAGGGACTTCCTTTCTAGGGTATACCTGGTTCCCCGGCTATTAGTACCCGAGACGGCGTGCGGTTTTAGTCGGTTCGAGTCCGACATGCCACCGACAGGTGGTATCCGAGGGGATTTCCGCACGGGAAAAAAAAAAAAAAGTGCAGTATCTGTGAAACGTCATACTGTCCTACGCACTTTCTTCACTCATTTGCGAATCCTTCCGGTCCGATTTCAGCCAATCAGCGTTGAGTCACAAATTTGTTTTTTTTTTACAATTGGTATAAAGACTTTGTCGGTCTGATGACCGACTGTGTGGTAACGGATTAAGAATACAGAGTGTAACTAAATATAAAAGTACCTTTACCTATACCCGCCAATTCTCCCAGAATTAAATGCAGTTCCATAATACCATCACTTGTTATTGCTTAATTTGATAAAAAATAAAACAACCAAATCACATACAACCTTTTAATCGTCATATAAAATACATATTACAAAAGTGTCTATGCCAATGTATACATCAATCAATACATAAATGGGTAAAAATACAACAAGGGTCATGACCACTATCTAATGGCTGTTTTTTACCCTTGTTATAGTGGCACCATAGCCTCATTTTGTACGCACTTTTAGAACATATTCCGTATCACTATCGTAAACTGATAACATAATTATCTTTTAAAAAAGTAGGACCGACTTCAATACGCGTATATAAGCTGTACTTAAGCTTCACCTTTTGGGTTAAATATTAAGTACCAATTCAGTTAAAGAGAATTATTGAAATCGGTTCACATCTGACGAAAATATCGCATAACACACGAAAAAATTATTAAACCTCCTCTTTTTCTGAAGGTGGTTAAAATCATTACTAATACAGATCTTACTCATAAGGCTCTATCTAGCAGAACTGTTTAGATGATCAGAATAAGTTTCTTGACGATGGAACGTATACATAAGTCTTGCGTCTCCATTGGCGAGTTGGGCACCACAATACGAATATCAGTTATTTGGTCAATTTGGAGAGTCACCGTCCTCAAGTATAAACAATATTTACTTTGTGATAATCATTTACGGCAGCATAACACACTCATAAAATCTATCAGAGTATAATCAACTTGTAGGAAGTCGGATCTGGTATGTCAAATTCCTATTATATTATCTACAGTAAATGGGAATTTCAGTAGATCCAAAAATAGCTTCTGTTAGTAATACTATGACTCTCGTCTTTACATGCAAAGGATGTGCGAAACAAAATATCTTATTCTGACCAACCATAGATCTGCTGTACAACACCGTTAAAAGCGTAGTAACGAATAATTTAGTAAAAAGAAAGATCCGATTATAAACCTCCTTTTTTCGAGTCGGTTAATGAAACGACAATAATATTCCAGTTTATTGCTTTGTTATATTTGTATCCTTTACGTAAAGTAGGCTCAACGATTGTAAGATTCTAATATACGAATAAACGAACAGTTATTAAGTTTGAGCAATTACAATACAATTCATAGCTATCCAATTTGTAGGTTATTCTTACGTAGCCAAGGACTCATAATAAGTTACATTATGTGATAAATTGACATCAGGGAAGTCCTATATCCAGGTGTGGACGCCCTGGGAAATGACAATGATGAACAAAGCCGAAGTCAGAATAAGTCACCAAATGATTGTCTCCCTAATTCAACAAAAGAATGAACAATCACAAATTAGAATGTAGTCTATACTAATATTCGAAAATAACGTTAGCGGTTCACGTTTTTGGCGTAAACCGCTAACCGAAATAGTCATAAGCTACTTTTGTATATAACAATTATAATATATGAAACATTGTGTGAAGGTGTTCTGAAACTTTGAATAGAAAAGTTTCTACGCAAACGAAGTTGCAGGCAGAAAGAAAGTCGCTTCATTTGGTAAAATTAGTCTCCAAATCGTTTTTGGACAGTAGCGATTTGGACTAACGTTAAATGTGTTGATCAGAATTGAAAATTGACAGTATAATCAATCGAACTTCAGATTACGATTTTCAACTCTATTTTTCATGCTATAAGGTTAATATTTACATTTAAAAGGCCTTAAGCATTTGGCAACTTAATCTGACTTGTCCGGTGGCATGAATTGTGTTTTAATTGAATTTTCCATCGAACTGCGGCGATCTAGGTCATAGTTAGTCCAACCATGTTCAGATCTGAACCTGATTATATATGTTGAAATAAAAAATAATTCGATTGAATTCATATTTACACATTCAATATGTGTCAGAAACATGACTGCTGACGTCACAGCTACGTGAGAATAAACCTACATTACAATAAGTACTATGGCAGTGGTTTTTATAGATAATATTCTATTTAGTGAGCGACTAAGTATTCACTAAAATCTGAATACATAATATAATATTTGTATCTATGTAAAACTTCTATTGCACAGCAACATTCTATCATTTCCAATCGAAATATTTATCTATTATTAAATAAATACTAAAATTTTAAAGATATTTTTATTTCCTAAAATAGTGGACGGATTCACATTCAGGTCCCCAATTTTCACACAGAATTGGCATTAATTTAAACAAAATTTCAACTAGGTACACTATGACCAGAAAATGTAACACAGTTAAATGGAAACAGTAAATAAAGAAATTATTTTCTGGCAACTTTTCAAAGAAAAGTTAACACTTGGTAGAAAATACATAAAACTTATATTGCCGCTAATGCAGTTATTTAAAAACAGTTTAATATTGAGTATTTCGACTACACCGACAAATCTAAACCAGTGTGTTATCAGGCTCTTCGAAAAACGATTTTCGAAACGATACTTCGAGATTATACTTTACTATAGCAGGTGTAGCCGTATTCTTGAAAAAAAGGGTTAATACACTTATCACATCGAAATCAAATTCGTGGGAGATCCATAATGCCGCACACATGGGCCGGCCGCAGTAAAACTATGGCCCCACAGAAAAGCGGTGTTAACGAATTATTTTGTGGCTTTTACCTGGTGACCCGTCCGCTCGTTTGATCCCTACATCAATTTCGCATTTGGGCGATAGCTTAAGCAGTTGATTCAGTTCATATCTATCTCATTTTACAGAAAAATGAAACAGGAATACCATACATTCCATCATTTCCAAACAGTTAGAAGCAGGCTGACATCAACCATATGATGATGATGATATGTACAACAACTACCACTGATTTCAGCTATTAGTAAAATATTCGATGACAAAAAAATGAATATACTATGAGAGATGTTTTTATAAATAAGAAAGGATAGAAGACCATTAAATTCCCAGCAAATAGATATACCGCTATGCTATGCTTGCCAAAAACAATCAAAAGATATACACGATTTAAGGTTTCATAAAAATGCAAAATAACAGTATTAATTGGATTTTTAATTTGAAAATGTGTGAATCTTTCGTGAATTTACCGCAGAATGTTGTGCACTCCGTAATTTGCATGACTTAGAAAAGAGATGGATAACCAAGTACCAAAGTAAATTGTCTAACATTATACTGCTCTACTTTAAATAATTTAATTACTTCTAAAACCAGGCGGAGGTAAATATAACCAAAACTTTTAAAGTGGTACGAGTGCGTTAACCCTAGTGAAAAAATATAAGAACTGCGGGTTCTCTTACCCCATCATGAACTTATTACAATATTAGTCTAGTCGTTTTATGATCTAAAATATTTAAGCGGAAAGATGCAAGTCACACAATAAAATAGGATACGTGACAAGAGTACGTTACCTTACCCCATAAAAAAATCTAGTACAACTACAAAAATATTGCCAAGTTAAAAAACTCACTCACCAATAAAAATATAGAACAATCATGTACAAAGCAGGGCGGGTATTATTTAGGCTTCAAGTGTTTGTTTTCACGCCTTTCTATTTTTCCTGTGCGGAATCCCCCCCCCCCCCCCCCCCCCCCCCCCCGGATACCACGGTGGTTACGTCGGACTCGAACCGACCTAAAACCGCACACCGTCACGAGTACCAATAGCCGGGGAACCAGGTGTACCCTAGGAAGGAAATCCCTGTAACCCCGACGGACCCTGAGCCATATACGTTTGTTTTTTACCTAAATTGTATTTAATGGACAGTATAAAATATTAAAAACTAAACTATTAAAGCGAACGAAATCGCGGTAAAAATGATGGTGTCAGGTATTTCAGCAAATTACCATGCAGTGTCAAATCCGAAAAACTAACTTGATTACTGTATAACAAAAAAACTTTCGTTGGGATTGATTTAACATTGGAATGGTACCTTTTCAGTTTTTACATTTCAATCGAATTGTCACGGGTGAATCTCATGTAAATTAAGGCTAGATTTGGATTGGAAACGCGTGTATGATATTAAATTTGACAACAATGTATGGCAAAAATAAAATCTGTTGTTACGTAGTTACTATTTTGTTTTGCAATTTTTACTGTTATACCGCTGTTAATACGAGTTGTGACGCCACAAACCGTTACTAATGTACTCTTTTGACCTGATGAACTTTGTAGAACATGAAAAGGAGTCAAAAGTATCACTCTATAATTTGAAAAACTGGCAACATTTAAGTAGTTGTAAAAACAATTTGAGAGATTCTACAAAACTTACCTTATTTATTCATCGTATGCTAGTTCTGAGATCCATTAAAGCACTCGCAGTGATGACCCCATGACGCTGTTTACTTACACAAGTCCCATAATCAGTATCCCCCCCTATAGTTACAGTTGAAAATGATGTGGAATTTCTTCTATGTTGCATAGAAGTCTTCTTACCACCGCTCATAAAACCATTGTCACAAGGGCTCTGTCTAGTCACAGGTTGGAAATAATCTCCGTGACAATTCGAAGACTCAACCCAGTCGTGTCTCTCGAAGATTTTAGTGGCTCTTAAGGGTTTAGACACGCTCTGCTCTGACCGATAATCCTTAACCGGTCTTTCTGGCGGTCTGGACAATTTAGGTCTTGTTTTCGTGTCCGCTGAGAGGTTCTTACTCTTGCTATATGATTTGTTCTGTTCAGGTTCGTGGAAACTTTTGCTGCTTTTACTTGTGGTGGTAGGGAGTGGATGAGTTTTGTTACTGGGAAAAAAATGAGAGTAGCCAATATGAGTCTATTAAGTTGTGGCTTTTCTAAGGAGAGGCCTATGTCCAGCAGTGGAATATGACAGGTTGATGATTGACGAAGTTATGGTATAACATAATTTAAAGTGGTTCGGGTGTTACGGTTCAGCAGGAGCCGTATCATCTGCCAAACAGTCCTAGTAAAGTATTACAGAATTCTGACAAATTAGGTTCGCTTTTATTTTCTCGTTGCTATTGCTTTCTTTCCTGTCTAAGGAGAGATCTATGTCCAGCAGTGAACTATTAAAGGCTGCTGATGTGATGTGTCTTATTGTTTCACTGAACATTAAAAGTACATTTTAAATGAATTGTCGATAGGTAAATAAGGCGTCACAAGTAAACTATCTACAATAAGGACAGTTTAGACGACAAAAAAACCAAAACATTAACTGATTATTTGTTATAAGAGTAAACCAACGTATTCTGGTTTATATAAAGAACAGTTAGAGAGGTCGGACTTCCAAGCAACAGCGAGTTACAGTTAAGTGACTCCAGCTTTTGCTTGCAGTCCCTAATCCACTCGTATGAGCAAAATCTGAACAGACATCTTCAAATATAATTAAGTTTACCTATAATTGGGGTGTAGGCTTCTCCTAACGTGTCCGTTGTTACTCTGCGAGCCCTTCGCCATGATGCTGTACAATTTATTTCTGTAATCATCTACGGACATTTGTTTGTCGTCCCTCAGTGGGAGAAGAACGTCTGATGGTAATGACGGTTCATCCCGTTCACGGTGAAATCTGTAAGATTTAAGATTTCTATAAATATTTTTTCGTAATATTGTGAATCACTAGAAAGTCTTCGTAAAAGCCAAGCTCTCTAAGAATCTCAGTAAAATTGTTGCACTCACTTGCCAACGTATTCATGGTCCAGGGCACTCGCCGCGCTGAGCCTCTTGGCCGGGTTGAACACCAACAGTTTCTGAACGAGGTCCGCCGCATCCCGCGGCGCACATGACAACAACGACGTAAGTGACGCGCCGCCATTGTTGTTCGAAGTTTGCTCGCGTATCAAAGATGAACCGTAGCCGCTACATACAATTTGTATATCTGTAAAAATACTTTTATTATTACTAACAGTCCTATTGCCAGATTCATCCAAGCTTATGATCACTGGCCCTAAGGCTCATAGGCTATTGTTATAATACTTCTCAATGATCTATTAGTATTCCTCATGATGTTTCTGACCGTGTTATTTGGATCGAATGTGACACACCGGTCGTCGTCGTGAAAGTCCGTAGTTGGTTACCACATGCACAAACAAAACCCCTTACCCAACTTATAGCCTACTTTTCATCCTTTATATGCAAATCATTGCATTAAA
Organism: Arctia plantaginis; assembly: GCA_902825455.1. Taxonomy (NCBI): domain Eukaryota; kingdom Metazoa; phylum Arthropoda; class Insecta; order Lepidoptera; family Erebidae; genus Arctia; species Arctia plantaginis. The sequence goes on along the minus strand of CADEBD010000286.1, from coordinate 4,478,174 downwards.
TCATATTTTTAAAAATAGGAGCCAAGCATCAATTAAAAATTAGGTTGCGCGAATCAGCTAGTTACTTTATATGATTCATTTCATTGTGATGTAAGTCAGGCTAAAAATGAGAATAATAAGAGATACACATAGAAAGATACTATATAGCACAAGTTGCTCCTGCTCTAAACTCTCAGACCAACAAAATCATCATCATCATCATCATTAATAGTCCACTGCTGGACATAGGCCTCTCCTTAGAATGGAGGTTTTGGCCTACTATACCACGCTGGTCGGACGGGTTGGTTTAGGGTTTGCATCAAGTTTTCCTTCTCTCTGCTGTGCTGTTGTCCTGCGTACTTTCCTCCCTTAGTAGGCTCTTACGACACCCACGGGATGAATAGGGGTGGTGACACTCGGTATTCTTAATCCGTCACCACACGGACAAAATATAGATATAATATTTTTGAGCTACTTACCTTCAGGCGAAGGTCTCGGCAACGCAGACATAATTTTCTCCACTTGGTTCACTGTGGATGTGCCAGGGAACAACGGCTTACCAGTCAACATTTCGCCTAATATGCAGCCTAGTGACCACATATCAATGCCTTTTGTATAGCTGTAAAAAAAAAAAACAGTAACTGGGACGTTACATATGCGAAACAAATGCCTAGTCACTATTTGTAAACTTGCGAACGTTTCATAAAAACTCATTCCAAAATAAATAAGAATATTCACAGTGATCTATAATTGCTCAATACTGACTTCTTACTAGCGATGAGTATTTCAGGCGCCCTGTACCAGCGTGTCGCTATATAGTCAGTCAGACATTGATCAGCGCCTTCCTCTCCGCCGGAATATAAGCTTGACACCGAACGGGCCAGGCCGAAATCTGCCAACTTCACCCTGGAGATCAAAAGGACATCTTCCTTAAGTTTAATGGTTTTTTTTAATGGAATAGTGGGCAAACGAGCAGTTTTAAAGTAGGTCGATGTCAACTGGTAAATAATGATACCTACTAGAATAAGGATAAGGCTTACGTAACGATTTTATATTTTGGGCACTGACAACTTGACCTCAGTTGGCAGTGATACACACACTTTAGCAGAAAACCAAGGAATTACTATAAAACAAGTTATCAGAATTATATTATAGGTATTTCATTTCTTTCTTATAATACTGCGCATATGGTACTGCCTAACGGATCATTTTAGGCGACCGCCTGAGGAGATTAAATACATTGGCTTTTGACTTCATGACAACAAAGCCAAAAGCCAATATTGCTTCACCTCTATTACTGCCAATGTACATTTCAAATCTCTGCAGCATCAAGTGTTTTGAGTTGGAAATCCATTTAACGTTTTTAGTTGTGTTATTCACAGTTTATACATTCAAATATGTCTTTGTAAAGTACTCCATAGCATAACTAATATAAATACATACACATATAAGTACAAATACTCTCATTTCTATCCCCAAAAAGGATAAGGCAACCCCATTTTGCTATAATTTGGTCCCGCTCATATAATACTCGGCAAGCATAGGTATTACTATCAACCGGACACTTAAGAATTAAAATATTGCGAGTAAATTGAAAAAGAAACTAAGGTAAGAAGAGAAGGCGACAGAAGGAAAAAGGCTATGAAGTCCGAGCCCTAACCGAGTCTCAACATAACTTGTATAATCACGACAAGCAGTGTAACAGTGATACATTGACATACATCTTGCTTTTAGTCAAATAAATGCTACTCAGTACACCTATTTTTTTTTTAAATCATTAGTTTTTGGTTATAGTCAAACGTTATCTGCTTGTAATACTTCAATAATAGGTATTGTTACAAATAACAAATTTCGGTTGCTACAGTGGCGGATTAACCCTAAGGCAAAGTAGGCACGTGCCTAGGGGCGCGAGGGAACAGAGGGTTGTCCAGTCAATGGCACTATACGGTGCAATAATGTGGGCAGAAGCTCTGATCATCCAGAATTAGGCACGCTCTAATAGTGCTTACCCTCAGAGGGTGAGGCAGATGTCGCTGAATTTGGAGGTGGAAGTGAGTGGCTATAGGCCGCTTGCGGAGCCACGATGACTCATTGGTCAACCCGGCTCCACATATTAGCTTTGGCGTCGTGGAGGCGGTCCAGCCGGTTATGGCTTAGACTCGCCTAGAGTCTCGTGCTGCCACCCTGCCCCCTATGCAGGGTGGCAGCACGAGACTCTTTCCTTCCGACTGACACAGGTTTTTTCTAGGCACGCTTTGGGAGGTATCAGCTTTTGATCGCTAGGAATGAATGAAATTGCGCCTGTTATCACTGCAGTGCAGTTTCAACTCGGGCGTTGTGGCCTATGAGAGTTTATCACCGAAGGTGGTGCCAACGCTTTTTACCGAAGGTGGTGCCAACGCTTTTTAAGGACAGACGCTAGGGACGCTCCTGGGGAATATCGGCTACGACTGGGTGCTCCGCGCCGCCCTCTTGGATAGTGTCACCGTCACGTGCTACATGGACGAAACGCTCGTGATGGCGTGCGGTAAGGCGCACCGTGAGGATCTGGTGGCTCGGACTCGAGTGTCTCTGGACAAATCTGAGTCCTTGTACTTTGATGAGCATCGAAGAGGGCCACCTCCACCGTCTGCGAGGAAGTTATTTTCGAGAAAAAGAGAGTGGAGCGGGTCCTGAAGAGGCTTACAACTCTCTCGGCCAGGTACTGAAGTCGCTAAATGACTCCGAAAGTCCATCCTGCATACGTGCAGGCCGGAGGTGAGGCCATCTATCACCAAAAAAAAAGCCCACACATCTTAATAAAAGCTGTTATCGGATCCCACCTATTTTGGGGGCAGTGTTTGGTTTTATTCGGTTCGATTCCGATACACTGGCCCACCGCAATCCCCGGTGGGATGACAGCCCATGTACAAACGTAGCCACACGTAGCAAAATAAAAGTTCTTGTAAAGAAATGACAACTAAACTTTGGATCCATCACTATCACATATTGGCGCTAAGGATGCCGGGTGGGGGGTAGATAAAATGTTTGCCTGGGGCGCTCTTGATACTTAATCCGCCAGTAAGTATTTGTAGAATAGACGTCTCTGTCTTGGATACGACCTTGATAACTCCAATCACAACATAAGTAATGTCTAAAACGAAGAAGAACATACAAAAAACTTACCTGCAAGCGCTATCAATGAGTACATTGCTCGGTTTTTGGTCCCTGTGTATCACGTTCCCCGAGTGAATATACTTGGTAGCCTTCAACATCTGATACATAATATATCTTTTGTGGATATCCTTGAGTATATTGCCACGGTTTATCACGTTATGTAAGTCAGTCTCCATGTATTCGAAGCCGAGGTAGATGTCGCGATTGTTTAGAGCTCTGAAGTAAATAAAAATGAGTCACAAGAGAAAATATACAATTTTAGAGGTGTATGGCTCCTCACACTGACGTGGTGGGACGCTTATATAAACAATCCTCCCAGCAGGCCCGAAATTAGATGGGCATCCCAATAATTCCCATTCAAATCCTTACACAATAAACATAGGATACTTCAGACCTTCCTCTAACCGTCGGATAGCCCGATGGGCTGGCTAGACTGGAACCGGACCGGACCAATAAAATAATAATTAAGTTAATTTTAAACAAACCGGTGAATATTATTCGCATGGCTACTAAGTATACTTTTATACGACTAACCTATACGTAATAAACTACGACTAACCTATACGTAATAAACTTCTACCAATTTATGTGTAGGTTACAAGGCACTAATGAATTTATTGTAATTATGGAAAAACGTTATGCCAGATGAAAGTAACTAAAATAACAGGTCTTATAAGATGGTTTACACTTAGAATAAGCAATGATGCTTCATCACAACTTACACTATTGAGCAGAAGCTTACAAAAACCGATGTGAAAATTGATTAAAATCTAGCATTTCAAGGCACTGATTCCTTTACTGATTTCCCCAAAAGGACAAGGATTTTATTTTAAGTTAAAAAAGGATTCAGCATAATACTTCTAGCTAAAAATACTTTGGCAATTGGCCATAAAATATTAATTTGGCTAACATAAAAATGAAAGTGATAGAAACTGGTGGTAAGCTTACCTGTGTATGCTATGCAGTTTTACAACGTTCGGATGGTTCCTGAACGATTGAAGAAAAATTATTTCTCTAAAAGTCCTCTGAGCATCAGTTTGATTCCGGAATGCATCAAATATTTTTTTTATTGCTACTACATCCTTAGTTTTTTTATCAACAGCCTTCCAAACTATACCATAAGCACCTTTCCCCAGTCTCTTCTTAATTTCGAACCTTTTTAGTATATGCTCGTCAATTTCTGACATATTTTTATCTGGGCTCTTTTTCTGACCCTGCTTTGGTCCCACATCTTTTTTCTTCTCATCCCTTTTCACTAGATTTTGATTCATCTGTACTCTTTTCAACACACCTTAGGCAGCGATTGTAAAATCAAATTCTGCAAGCGGTTTAATTAAAATTCATATATTCTTAACAGACATGTTTCGTTGTAAAGCATTTATACAAAATGTAAATTCGAAGCATGTCGTGAGCTTATTTGAATATCAGAAAAGCGTGACTACCATCATTGACAAAATATTGATTATTTACGCTAAGCAACCAAAAAATATATCAATATGTAATCAATACAGAATGCACAATAAAATAACTAAATTATAGAACATTACGTAAGTAATATACAAAACTGAAAGAGTATCTTACCAATCCCATTATCCATTTGCTGTTTTGTTTGTAATTGTCGAAGATTTTTTGACAATAACTAGATAGTCATCGGCATATTTGAATTGTGCCATTCGAGTTTTCATTTGTTTACGGAAACCAAACAACGTGTCCGTTGCCATGGTAACCAAGGATGACAACTTTAGTAAGGGGGTAAATACGTATAATCGATAACTAGTCAATAAAAAAACATGTCAAGGGTAAATCCAATAACAGTACCATAATTATTTTTTTATCTGTTTTATGACTGTAGCGTTAGGAACAATTTTTATATTGTTTAAATAAATATATGTAAATAATTATCAAATAGATTAAATTAAAGCATAAGCAATAAATGTATACTAAATTTTTCTTCTGCGTAGTTTTTTCCCTTAGTCGTCTCTTACGACACCCACGGGATGAATAGGGGTGGTGAAACTCTGTATTCTTAATCCGTCACCAACCAACCATTGCAGAGAGAAGAAAAACTTGACACAAACCCTATACCAACCCGTCTGGCCAGCGTGGTATAGTAAGCCAAAACCTCATTTCTAAGGAGAGGCTTATGTCCAGCAGAGGACTATGAAAGGCTGTTGATGATGATGATGATATTTTTCTTGTGGTAGCACTGACATGATGCGCTCGCGTCTAAGGATTAAAGTAATGTGTATGTATCGAGTGCATTATAAGCATATAGGAGTTTCAATTGCATAAAATCATTTCCTTAATTTAACATAAAGTAACAAAGTTACATTTAAGTTACATAAGCGGTTAAGAGATTATACTTGGTACTACCCTGGGTACAGGGTACTACCCTGAATGACGTTTATTCGTACCAATTATAGAAGTACATGCTACTAACGCGTGAATACTAAGCATGACGCAGAGAATATGAAATATTGTCATTCATTTCAGAGTTGTCTTACAGCAGAGAGTGAAGTTTAAATATTCTTGAAATGTGGAGGTTAATTTGAAGTAAAACGACGTTATATTTTCAACCGTTTATTTTGTTTAAACATTAGTAAGTGGAATTGTTAGAAACTATATTTTTGATAACAGTAATGTAGTAATTTCTATATGTTAGTCTAATTCTATAATTTTTCGTCAAACCTTAGTTTTCCAAATGCCTTTAATACTAGGTATAATCCGAATTTTACGCCATTTTTAATGAGACAATAACCGATGAAGAGAAGAACCAAAAGACTCATTTAGAGATATTGACTTTTTTCTTTGATTAAAGAATTATATAACCACTTATGTATATTTTAGTTACCTAGGGCCAGGAGAATTACTATTATTGTAACGCATGAGTGAAATCCTCCTTATTTATACTCCATAAATATTTCGGGTTCCCGTAAAATGGAGGATTTGCGACCCATGAGAAATGCAGATGGCAACCCATTACTAAATTAAAACAAACAATTCCAAATGAAATCAATACTTAAGTATTATATAACATTAACAATGAGTACATTATTATGACGCAAGCAAATTTAATATCAAATGCAGAGTAAATTGAACACGATAAATCCTTATAACCTACGTTTGTAAAATAGGAATATTTAAAAAAAATAGGTACTTTATAAAATAACATAAAATAAAAATCTCAAAAATAAAACTTAGTACTAACAACACAGTACCGAAAATTATCACAATCTACGGTGTGGTCGCCTGCTTCTCAGGTGACCTAAGTCTACCAGTGTTCCCGGGTCCTCTATGGTTCTCCATGTGGTTTTGAACCTCGAGGGTTGCCACACGACAAAATAAAAATGAAAAAACATCACCAAATCAACAGTATGTATGAACAAAACATAAATAAACTTTTACAGTGTGTTTACATAAGTAACTGGTGCCATTATGTAACTTTGTTTATTCATATAAAGTTGAGCAACGTTAATACATTTTGATTTCAAACTTGATCTATTCTCAAAAGTTTAAACATAACAAAACTAATTTGTTACATTCTGATTTAAAGAAACAATATTTTTTATTACTTTACTATCTGAAGAAAAAATATTATTACTTTAAAAAAAAGCTTACTACCAATAGATATTTTTAGAATATTTTCATCTAAAGCCTTAGATACATATACTACTGGACTTTATGTTGCAGACAATGCTTCTGCATGACGAATAAGATATTATTGTACCAGAAATGGTGTCTGATCCACTTAAAACTGCCTTATACCAATCATCCAACCAATCAATCAATCAGAACTTAACACGGCCACCCAGACAACCTATTACAATTGGTGTACCACAGGGTGCTATTCTCAGTCCATATCTTTTTAGAATCACTTATTAATTTTACTTTAACAATATAACTTATTAATATTATTTTAACAAATTTGCAACGTCTACTATTGCATTTTTAAAACTATCGTATTAGCAACTAAATTGCTAACTAAAATTTAAACTTCTTTCGTTATTACTTGTGCCTCTAACATTTTGCTGATATTAAGGCAACATTTCCATTGATTAAAATTTCATTTCAACATATGAACGAGCGAAATTATTATAAAGGAACTTAATAAATATAAATTTATGGAGAGAGAACCTTGTAGAGGCTCCTCGAAGACATCGATTTTTTTATTACTTTTCTTAGATTTGAGTAATGAAATAGTACATAGATATAAATCTATGTAAACATGAATGTCGTCATTTTAATATTTTGCACATAACTACTTCGCATTTTTAATTATTCAAGAATGTCTTAATTCATAACAAAGTCTTTTAAATAGAAGCCCACAACGCACAACACAAATATGCTTAGTAGATGCCTTAAGTAACAACCAAAATTTGAATTTAAAACAAGTTGACCTCAGAAAATGAATGAGTTCTGAATTCAAATTGTACCATAATGATAGATAATGGTTTTATCTAAGGAAATGCAGCCCAAATTGTGATTTCTACACTACCCGCTATTCAGATCTAAATTGCATTGAAGGCACACTTTACATCTGAACAATACTCATTTAGAGAAAGGGCGGGTGTATTTTCTTCTTGTCTTCTACATCCAAACGTCCAAGATCAATGGAAGATGGTGTTGGAAGACCGCAAGGCCATTCGAGGGAATCTGCTTCATGTGTCATGATGTGTTCAGCTTCCACTGAAATTTTACTTGTATTAATTAAATACTTAACTAGCTGTAACCAGCCAAGCTTTGCTGTGGCACATTGTGGTTGCAAAAATAATAATAATAAGAACCATCTTTGAAGCGTGTTGTATATCTTGTCATATGAGCTCGATTGGTACAGAGCATTTTGCGTTTTTGAAGCGTTCAAAAACCAACTTGACAATTTATATATATAATTGGGCATAGTCCTTCTTTAGACTAGACAATATAAATCTAGGATTGCCAGAATATAGAGCTAACTTATATTATATTATGGAGTCATATGAATTAAAGGTAAACAGTCTTGTACTACCTAGTATATGTCCCTATAACAGGAAATTAAACTTTCTATTGAAATTTAACCCAAATTGTGATATCCACACTACCCGCTATTCAGATCTAAATTGCGGTGAAGGCACACTTTATATTTGAACAATACTCGTTTAGAGCAAGGGTGGGTGTATTTTCTTCTTCTCTTCTACATCCAAACGTCCAAGATCAATGGAAGATGGTGTTGGAAGACCGCAAGGCCATTCGAGGGAATCTGCTTCATGTGTCATAATGTGTTCAGCTTCCACTGAAATATTACTTGTATTAATTAAATACTTAACTTGCTGTTACAAAAAATAAATGAAAACCATCTTTGAAGCGTGTTGTGTATCACGTCTAACTTGAACTCAATTGGTGCAGAAATTTTTGCGTTTCAAGCTTACACAAACCAACTAACACTTTTATATAGTATATAATTAGAGATAGTTCCACTTTAGACTAAACAATATAAATCTAGGATTGTCAGGGTATAGAGCTAACTTATTTTATATTTTGGAGTCATATGAATTAAAGGTAAACAGTCTTGTACTACCTAGTATGTGTTCCTATAACATGAAATTAAACTTTTTATTGAAATGTTTTAACAAAATAACATCGGCAATGACTGTGTATTCAATTATACAAGTTAATCTTTAAAGAGTAAAAATGTATATAAGATAACCAAATTAAACAAATTCTATATTCAATTACACAATTAACATGAGAGGATTTTAGACATAGCAGTAACAAATATCTTCTACGCATATAAAATTACTTGCTTAACTTTTGGACTCAAGAATTGCAATGAAGCATGGATCTTAGACAGCAAAGACAATTCACCTGTCTAAGAAGTAACCTATTCGCTCTACTCCGCCACGCATAGAAGTAACTTATAAGCTGTTTACACACTTTGCAAGCCTCGACAAGTGTCCACAAAAACATGTGTGTGAACGGGGTGTTGTCGTCGATCGGTACTAGTGTCAGTTTTTTAACTCAGATCAAAAGGAGCTTGCAGCTCTGCTCAATTAGAATATTAATTGAGCTGTCGGGAATCAACAGTCTCGATGCTCTACTAGTTGAGCAGTAGGGCTAGCGGATTTTTTTAGTTTAGTGGCACCGTTTATATTTTATATGAAAATATGTCTACGTCTGCTATGTTTGCTGTCCAGGACACACTAATACACTCACAAGCATGTAAATGGCATCCAAGCGTTTGTAAAGGCTTGGAGCTTGTGGACGTTTGCCAAGCCTCAGAACTCATGTAAACAAGGCATAAGCCAAGCATACAATTATCTTATTAAATTTAGTCAGGTTTTAGCAATATTATAGTGTTGAGTTAAACCTCCTCATGTGCCGCTACACTGTCACACCGCCACAGTGTGGTTGCACATGAGGAGTAAATTTTTACGATGACATCTGTCTGCACCTATTACATCAGTTATGTGATAATATGGAATAGCAAATATTCAGGTAATACTTACTCCTTATTCTATGTACTTTATTTCCATATGCCAGGTCCCAATAATACAGAGTCACAAAAGTGAGAGGTATCAACGGCATAAGTAGATAGGGTCTTTTAGTCCTCCTGAAACTGTTACATAAATAAGATAATTATTTTATTTAGTTATTTATTAGTTAGTTGCTTATTAAACATAGAATCAACTAACAAAAGTAAATGACTCTCACCCAGTAAATAAGCCTGTTGCAGCAGTTATGGAGAAAGCAGTTAGCCATAGACATGTGTCCCTACTTTTCGCAATGTCCATAGCCACTTGACGCTCTTGCATTTGATATTGTAGCTGAATTTGTCTCTCCATCTAAAATTTTTCAATAAAATATGATTTTTTGAAGTGAAACATCTAATGTGGAGGGTCAGACCGGTTGTTGGTGTGGCGACGCGTCGCCACGATATGTGATAGTATATGTAACATGTAATGTGGTGTTATTGTGCTATATTTATTAATTCCTTTCATAAGCTATCCTTTTATACTCATTATTATACATTACATTATACTACAAAAAAACGCTATTTCATTGTTTTCCATCTTCATTTTTTATATAAATATAATCTTTGTTTTATTACACTTATTGGAAGCCAGTGGAATGCTAGAAATACCTATTATATTACACACCTAAGAAAAACAAACAAAATTAAACTAAAAGTAGGTTGTAATAAAATTAAAATTCATAGTTTTAGCTACAATTTACTTTATACGAAAGTTTTACCTTTATACTAAAGGTACGGTACCTTTATTTTATTTATAGTCTGTATAAATTCCTGGTTGTTTTTGAAATTTTCTTCCATATTTACAGTGAAATAGTTCCCCATTTTTTATATTAACTCGTACTTTTACTTTGAATAAATTTCAGTAAACAAACAACGATCGTTGAATTATAAACGCCCAGAAATTGAGTAACAAAGCCATCAGCTGCTTAATTCTTGCTGTTGTCAAAACACTTAAGTTTAACTCAATCACACGTTACGTTTCTGCTCTAACTTTAACATAGTTTTATGTTACTTGATATAAAATGTAGTACAAAGAACGATGAAAACTATCGAACAATGTAGATATGAAGAATATATAAATAAATTACTGAGTGTATTTTAAATGTTATTTAGAAATTATGAAACATTCGCAGTGTGAAAACAGACGGTTGCAACAATCTCTGGTTAAAATGGTAGGTGACGGGTGACTTTCCAATAGTATTTCTTTTACGACTGAAAGTCTCTCTTCGAAATTATAAGAGTACTAAGTGGTCGTAAAGAGTCTGCAAACTAAGTCGAGGTTTCCGAGGTGTTCACGTAATCACTTTTAAGCACACAGCTTGTTTGTAATACTTAATAAGAGTTGCCGACTGCCGTTATCTGCATACGTAGAAGCTGTAACTATGAATTGATTGAAAAGTCAACCTCTGGTCCACTTCTAGTACTAGGTACCTAAGAGAAAAGTACACGTAACCTGTATACTATGATCAGCTGCTAATATATGTGCGTTTAATTTAACAAAACTTAACGTTCGCTACGTTAAGTTAAAGTTACTTAAAAGTCATCACTAGTTTCGGTTACTATTTATATGGCAATAACTACTAACGACCTTACGCCCCTAGTGGATTTTAAGCTAAAATTAGTGGTTTCGACCCCTTTTAGTGGCGAAATTTTGCTTTTAGTAGATAGTGGATTTTTTTAGTGGTTTAGTTGGTGTAATAGTAAGATTGTAGAGGACTCAGGAAATTCTGTTGAAAGATGAACTGGGAGATCTGTTTGTCTACGCAAACCTCAAGAATGGTTATAGGAAAAGAAGGATGTGGATTGGATAGAAGTGCTCAAGAAGAGAAGGATTAATTTTAGGCAATGGGATGATATAGACTTTGTGCCAGATGAAGGAAAAGGTTTCGGCGTCGAGAAAGAATTCAATAATGTCGTCTATAATTTCGAGGACGTAATCCAGGATGGTAACTATCATCCTACGGCTTGCAAACCATTGTGTTACAACAGACAGACAGAATTATCTTTTTGATGTTCCCAAAAGGCACAGTAGAAAATTCAAAGTACACAATATTGGGTCTGGGCAGACTAGCGATATAATTGAGGGCCTGACTCTATGTTTAATGATCCGGTTGAGTAACAGAAGATAAATGAAAATTGAAATCATTCCAACCAATGAAACTCGGTCCGTTGTTGTCTACCAATGAGCAACGTATTATGGAACTGCGACATAACTTGCTCTTTAAAGAGGCCCAAGGAGCCAAGGGACCTTTGCTATTACCCTCTTAATACTGCCCCATTTCAATGCCTTTGTTGAGATGAGAGACTATAGTCATAAACAGAGGACTAGAATGAAGTTAAATCTTTTTAATTTGCTATGTTAAGAATACGCTGTGGTCGAAAATTGGAAAGAGAATGCTGAAAGCAAATATAAAATTCCAAATGAAGTTGTAAAATAAATTTGTACCAAAGAATCGTATTAATTAATCTGGAACCGACGATGATGGTGCTGATAAAAACGATTTGTATCAGTACGTATTAAATTTTAATAAAGGAAACCAGTTATTAGTATACTTATGGTTTTCTTTCGTCACATCACATCACATCAACAGCCTTTAATAGTCCACTGCTGGACACAGGCCTCTCCTTGGAAAGTAGGTTTTGGCCTACTAAACCATGTTGGCCAGAGGGATTGTGTCAAGTTTTCTATCTCTCTGCAGTGCTGTTGTCCTGCGTAGTTTGCTTCTTTAGTAGTCTCTTACGACTCCCACAGGATGAATAGGGGTGACACTCTGTATTCTTAATCCGTCACCACACGGACTAATTTCTTTCGTAATTACTAAAAAAAATGTTCAGTGGAAAATGTAGTGCCTAATAGAGTATGGTCGTTTTTCGTTGCTACTTCCTTGCTACAATCATATTCATTTGATAAAATGTTTGATTTTAGTCAAAGTGATTTCACATGCGATTGTGATTTCATCATAGTTCTTCTATTTGTTTGGCGTTTACAATTGGAGGAGCACTGTTATGGCAGTTTACAATTTGGTTAATAGCTTGACGCAGTTTTAAAGTAATCAGTTACAGTTAGGTTGCAGTGCAACACTTTGCTTGAACCACGTGTCAATTCTTTTAAGGTGTGCCATCAAGCTTGGCAATTAGACAGTTTTTCAATAGATTTATGCGCCACTAATTTAATCAAGTGGGCCAAAGAAATGACGGACTCTTTTGCAAAACGCAATATCAATAACTTTCACTACATTTGTTTCACCGTCAGTCACCACTGCCAATACTTTATTTGTACCTATCAGCCATTCTTCGAAAGTTAGTAACAGCAACCCTTGCAATGTATTCAGCGGAATGTGATTCTGTTAACTCACTCTCAATGAGGCTGATACCATTGTCTTCACAAAAATGATAGATTTCGATTGTGTTTGAACATGACGAAAATTCGATTATGTGTCCGTCACATCGATGTTACGATGTTTGTTTGATCGATTTTCGATGATCATCGAGCATCCCTAGTATAGTACTATGTAAAGTATGTTACAAACTTGACTTAAAGGTCTTAGTTACCAGGTCATTAAATTCCAAAAAAAAAAGTATGTAACATACTTCCCGCCAACCGCCAAATTCATGGTTATGCTTGTGCTTGTGTTCTTTATTTGTTGATTGATTTCGTTGAAAGCAAAGATGGGTATTTTAGGTTTAACAAAGTTAATTGCAGATATTGCACCTCACGCTGTAAAAGAAATGGAAATTAAAAACTACTTTGGTATGTTAGGAAATTTGTAAACAATCGATTTTTAACCTATATTCTTTTATTTTAATAATTCTTTATTTTTCAGGACGTAAAATTGCAATTGACGCGTATATGAGCTTATACCAGTTTTTAATAGCTGTTAGAAGTGAAGGTAAGTGATATTGAAACGTATTTGAGATCAGAAAACCTAATAATTATTTTCACAACTTCACGAAGGTATAACTATGGAAGTACGTTCCGGTCTTTTCAAAATCCTGTTGGAATGTGATAAATAAAAAAATTGTCTGTATGTAGTTCATGAACTGGACCAATTATAATATTCCTTTCACCAAATCTAATAAATAGTAACATAAGTTACATTTTATTCAGCATGTAACATAACAAGCGTATAACAGACACAGCTGTAAAAACAGCAAACACTAAATACTAAAGATCATGTCATACAGGCAAATAAATTAATCAACCATAAAAGCCTCATTTTTAACATATAATATTAAAATTTCAGGCAGTCAACTAGTGTCTGTAGATGGAGAGACCACCTCCCACCTCATGGGCACTTTTTACCGCACCATCAGATTGGTGGAGAATGGTATTAAGCCTGTTTATGTATTTGATGGTAAACCTCCAGAGATGAAGTCGCACCAGTTAGAAAAGAGGGCCGAGAGAAGGGAGGAGGCTGAGAAAGAGTTGCAGAAGGCTACAGAAGCTGGTATGATCATCCAAATTATCTATAATCGAAGGTCAATACTCCAATATCATCAACTATATAATAACTGCCCTCTACTCATGGTTTTGGGTTGTGCCACAAGGTGTAACATTATAAAGGTGTTAGTTTATGGCTGGGTTAACTGGGGGTTTACAAATGTGATAAAAAAAGTAGGTAAATGAAGTAAAATGCGTAGTTCAAGGTAGTTAGGGGAAATCATATACCACAGTATTTATTAGGATTAATGATTTATCTGATAATGCCCACTTGAGCAACTTGTAAGAGTATATAGGTCTCTGATGATCTCAAGGAGCTATTGTGTGTTGTTTAAAAAAGCAAAACATTAGCTATGTGATAATATAGATAGCCATGTGTCCTAGCCAATAGGCCATATGTGAAAAAGATATATACAGTAGAGAGAGGATAAGAGCATTCTGGCTAAAATGGTTTGGATGCCACTTCATTTTTTTTTCACACATTCCACACACGGCTGTCTGATCCCAAACTAGGCAGAGCCTGTGCTATGGAAACCAGACTGCTGATAAACATACTTATATATATTTAAATAAATACATATTATAGATAAATTACACCCAGACACAGAACAAATGGCCGTGCTCATTACACAATAGTTGTCCTGGCTGGGAACCGAACCCACGACCTCCGGCTTAGCAGTCAGGATCACTAACCACTAGACCAACAGGCCCGTAAAATTTTATTATGAAATATGATCAAATTTGACAATGTTACGAATTAATCTTATATAGTCTGAAGTCTCTCCAGTTTAAGTGGTGCTTTATATTGAGTGATCTATCATCATACATTATCCAGGGTGCACTTAATTTCTCTAATCTGGTCTGATCGGCCACTTCGTGTTGCAGAACCTTGGTCATGAATTTCTATTGCTCATAGCTAATGCTAAAAGAAACGAATATAATCTGAATAAAAACTGAAAGTTAATTAACTTCTACTTTTTTTCTGTTCTTGAACTTTTAATGACTAAAGGTTTTCTGTTTTGTTTTAGGTGACCAAGAATCTATAGAGAAATTCAACCGACGTCTTGTGAAAGTGACTAAGCAACATAATGAGGAGGCTCGTGAGTTGTTGAAGCTGATGGGTATACCTGTAGTGCAAGCACCCTGCGAAGCTGAGGCTCAATGTGCAGCACTGGTAAGTCACACTGGGATCAGACCATTGAGACACCAGGATAATGATTAAAGCAGTACCTCTAAAGTTATTTCATGAAATATACCAAAAAGACAAGGTAACAAATATGTCTACTTTTAGATACACCTAGGTATCTACATTACTCTATTTGTGTTCTTCGGGAAAGTATACTCTGGTTTCTGGATAAGAAACTCAAATTTTGTTGCCGTGTTTTCAATAGGAAGTAATTTTTTTTAAATATTTCTTTTTATTACGTGCGTGGGCGTCCACCAATGCTCAACCCACCCATGGATATAATACCAAACAATAATAATAAACACCTCAATCATAACATATATGGACATATGATAACTCATTTTGGTCAGGAATCTATATCCGTAGTTTTCATGAAAGACTAAGAAACATCCAAGCATTCATCCATTCATACAAATCTATCCAGGTGAAAGCTGGCAAAGTATTCGCTACGGCTACTGAGGACATGGACGCCCTCACGTTCGGCACAACTGTGCTGTTACGTCATTTAACCTTCTCTGAAGCTCGCAAGATGCCCGTGAAGGAGTTACACTTGGACCAAGTACTGCAAGGACTGGAAATGAACCAAGCTGAGGTTAGTTCTAACAGTTTTGATCGACTACAGATAAGGAGGAGGTTATAAGTTCCGTTAGAGGATTTTTTTACAGTACAAGGGGCAAACAAACACACGGTGACCTAATGGAAAGTGACACCGACATTTATAAGCGTACCATTTCACAAAAAAAAACCCTTATAGAAAAACATTGTTGTCCGTTCGTCTGCCTACCTGCCTGCCTGTGTGTCTGTCTGTAGAAAAAAAGTTTACAATAAAACCTTGCTAGTATGATTCACACTTCATTCATTGGTGATTATAAAGTACGTTATTTTTTTATATATAGCCAGCGGTGCCCTTCGTCGCTTTACTATGGCACATTGTGCCTTTGTGCATTGTAAATTGATGAGAAATAAGGAACAAATTGACCTGAAAAAAAGATAACATTAATCTTTCAAGCCGGTTGTATATTGTGTCAAAATTTGTACACAAACCACCTTAAACTTTATAAATGCAATGATTAATTAGCATTTTTTTTTTATTTTCAGTTTATAGATCTATGCATACTCCTTGGCTGTGACTACTGCGGTTCAATCCGTGGTATCGGACCGAAGCGAGCTATAGACCTGATCCGACAACATCGCACCTTAGAAGAAGTCCTGCGCAACATTGACACAGCAAAACATCCCCCACCAGACAATTGGGACTACAAACGAGCGAGAGAATTGTTCCTAGAACCTGAGGTCACCGATCCTAAAGAAATTGAGGTCAGTTTGAAAGTCTCGTCTTTGCACTGTACTTATTGAATAATAGGTAGTTGAAGATTAACTGCCTCGGTAGCTCTGAGGTCTCAGGTTCGATTCCGGGGATGGACCAAATATTTGTTTCGGAGTTTGGGTGTTTTCTATGTATAATATGTGTGTATTTATAAAAAAAATATGTAAGTATTCTATCAGTCAATCTAGCTTTCATAGTACAAACTCTGCTTAGTTTGAAACTAGATGGCGTTGTGTGTTAGAATAAAATAGAAATATTATTTAAAAAAATAACTTATATTTTGTTTAATTTAGTATTAATTCACTAAGAAAAAAGTTTTAAAATTTATTTAAGAAATTAGCTATCTTGAACGAATTTTCATAACTTTAGAATAAAACAAGAGAGTTAGCTTTATTTTGGTCTCGCTGGGGGCTGATAGGGACTTCCCTGCTACATCAAAACAGCCTTCCTGGGCAAAATAAATAAATAAATTATGTATTGAAATAAATAAATAAGGTAAAATTAAGTAATGCCAAATTAAATATTAAAGGACGCCAAAGTTTATAGATAGTTAAAGTAGTTTGTGTAACATTTCAACTAAATAGATTCATTCAACAATTCCCAGTTAAAATGGTCAGATCCAGACGAGGAAGGGCTGGTAAAGTTCCTGTGTGGTGACAAGCAGTTCAACGAGGAGCGCGTGCGCAACGGAGCCAAGAAACTGATCAAGGCGCGCTCCGGGACCACCCAGGGACGACTTGACGGATTCTTCACCGTAAGTATAGCTAAGGCCAATTCTAGTAATAAAATACCTTTAATGATAGCTGCGAGATCGAGACTTGAGTGGAACTGAATTTTGACTGAACTTTTATTACGAGAATTAGCATTCTGTTATAACTTGAAAATTTGTAATGCTAGTATTATATCTTTAAACAATAACAATTAAAGTGGCTACCTCGCTAACTTTCTTCTCCCTGTGTATTCAATTCTTAACCAAAACAATGATTTGTGCTTTCATAGTTTATGTATTTAACAAAATCAATGCATATCACATTATATTACTAGTAAACCACTATTATTTTATTTTTAGATATCAACAACACCAAACCCTAAGCGGAAAGCAGAAGAAGATAAAAAGAATGCGGCTAAGAAAAAGAGCAAACCGAGTGGAGGTGGTGGTCGGGGGCGAAAACCGAAATAATGCACCTAATTATACTTGCTGACACACCTTTTCCTTATCTTATAAGACTTGCTGATTGCGAGTGTTATTCCTTCGTGGAGAGACGCAACCTTACAGTTAATACAGGAGTTGGCCAATTTGTGCCCTAGAGTGTACAGAGATTATATTTTTGTAATTGAAATAAATGAGGCAAATGATGAATTCTGAATAGCTTCACAAAGTCTCTAGCAGATTTGAAGAATAGTTCACAAAAAAACTATTTAAAACTGCCTGTGACATATGCAAAAAGACATGCAATATCAGATTTGAGCCCTATTGTTTTTTGTGTGGAGATAGTTGAAGAGTTAAAGAATAACATGCCTATGTTACTTTTCATGGGCTTGGACAGGTGTGTTGGCTCGGTCAGAAGTTAGTAGAATTTTGACATGAGCATACATATAAACCACACCTAATATTATAACTTTGTAATACATTGTGAAACAGTTATCAGTATAACTTTATTCATGATCTGCTATCCTTCATAAAACTTTTTCATTTGTTAATTAGGTTCGAACGTTCAAATAACAGTTATTTGATCTCTGTAAATTCTGAGGTACAGGCTCATACAATTTTTGGCCATCACCTTTAAGCAGTTTTGTAATTAGTACGTGAATCTTATGAATAGCTTAAGTTTTAAGTTTGAACAACATACAGCACAACCTTCGAAAACTCACTACTTAACCTACAGTGTTGGTCTAACACTCGAAGGATTGTCTACATTAGTAATGCGTGACCCACGCTACTATTAATTTCTATTAGAAAAAGAATCTGATGAGCAGTCGAAAGTGTTCATTGCATCAAATCTACCTCAGTATCAGAAATCTGCTACATATATAAAAGGTGGTTGTTGCTTATCTCCGCAAGATGTTGGAGAGACTTGCGGAGATCCGCTACGTAACTTCCTTCCACCGAATCTCAATAGAATTCAACATGGACTTACAAAAGATCCACTTCAAACCAAGTACTAATTTTTTATAACTAAAAACGCGCCGGATCGTGTTATTAGTATAAATCTATTCATTAATGTTTGTAATTATGTTTAATTATTTGATAATTATTAAATAATTGATTAAGCGAAGTTGTTTTATTTTACGAATTTGCTCGTACATCTTTCTTACTCTCCACCACCGACAATTACTACACGTCGCCGTCGCCATGTCGTCTACCATTTTTGTATTTATAAAAGACAACTCCCGCATTAGGAATATATCCTGTGTCGCGGAGGACTTTACAAACATACATGAAACAAACACAAAGAACACCTAGACTCAGAAAAACAACATTGAACCCACAACACTCAGCGTAGTAGAAAGCGGCGTGGCGACCGAAAACCTGAAGGGTACTTCCGGTTGACCTAGAATTGTCAATTTTGGTTAAAAGCAAGTTCTTACAGGACAAGTGAAGAAAAAATTCTGAAAAATAAAAAAAGTTGAAAATTAAGGTAAATTTCAAGTTTTCGCGAAAATCGAAATTTGCCCATATCTTTGTATCGTGTTGGCTTAGGACCATAGACCTCAGTATCGGGTATAAATTTCAACTTGCTAGGTTTGCCCGTTCTTGAGAAAATCGGTGGTGACACACGGACATACTGACAGACGGACAAGAAAGTGATCTTATAAGGGTTCCTTTTTACCTTTTGAGGTACGGAACCCTAAAAATTGAAAATTGCATGTTTTTGAGGTGTTCGAACACAATGTCATGTTTTACACCATATTTTTTCACCTTTTTTGCATAAAAAATATCTTTTAATAATATTATAATCCAAGGTGAATATTTTGTAAAATATTGATCTATAGTTTATAATTATTTTTTTTTGACAAAATCAATCTTAAATTGACAAAAAGGTGTAGGTTTTGTCTAACTTAATCTAACTTAAGAATTTGCTGAGATCTCTGTGGGCGCGCAATCCTCCACGTTACGTTCGTGCGGCCAACTTAAAACCCCTAATTACTTTTTTTTTGTACTTTTACAAATTTTTGACAAAGTTTTTTTCTCTGTTTGGATAACGCGACGGAGCAATCGAAACGCACACGCCCTAGAATGGACGAACAATGTACATATCGTCGATAGACATTATGTTAAAATAACCATTTTGTTTGTTTGCAGACACATATTTTATTGCGTTGGCAAGAAAAAGTGAGAGTAATAATATTTTTAAGTAGGCATTAATGTGTAAATTAGAATAAATCGGTTCATCCTCTCTTAAAACACATTCCACGCGACATATTGGATTGGTGTGCGAGTAAGACTCGCATTTTCTGTTCTTTTCAAGGAATAGATGTGACATATCTCAAATAATTACTTCTGAAACGTAGTGAAACGACAATCATAGAAAACACTATTCTATTCATAAAACAATAACATACATATATAAATCTCTCACATTACAGTATACAAACAGATATTAGTGCGAATTTATTTACATCTACTCGATCGTGGCGGTGAGCACGTTCGGTGTTGTGATTGGTCCGCGCTGCACTCTACACCAATCATAGCGCCGAACGCGGTCACCGTGACGATCGAAAATATGTGAAATAAACTCGCACTTGGGCCTCAGATGCACTTACAACTAGTGTCACGTGCAACTTGCACACGAATAATAAACGATTAAATAAAATCAGTCAAATCAGTTTCTCTTTGTTGAAGAAAGTAGCAACTTGGATGACATAATGGTGTATGACGTCAACCCGTCAATAAAACCAAATATTCAAAATAAAGAATCAATTTTTTTAGTATTATATTCAACTGACTTTCCTGGAGTATAATTTAATTTTAGGCAATCACTACCTGTACGAGTCGATTCGCTAATGGTTCTGGAATTCTCTTATACAATTTCTAGCTATGAAAATAGATGTTGTATATTATCATATTTTAGTTATCTTAGTCGCATACATCCTATTAGCATATGTATATACGTATAAATAAGTATATTTTCTTACAGTTCAACGCACGATATCGATCACATATTGCTCTTATTATAATTATTAAACATGATTTATGTCATTATAAATAATATTTATTATTATCATAAAATGCAGTTTCTAAAAAAACATGTTTGCAGAATACACTTTTACGTATAATTAAGTACAGAAAATGTGCGTGAATATTAAAAATGTCCTTAGTTTATATATCAATACAATATTTCGGCGAAACGAGTATTAAACACTTTAATCCTACATCATCCCATAAAATCAAACAGTCTGACAGGGTTGTTCCCGGGTGAATATTACGTATTTTTAATTCAACTTAAGCAATTTGTTTAGGTGGTTTTGTTATGTGCAATGAAGGTGTAATACAAAAAAAATATATTTGAAAAAAGATTTAAAAGTAAATATGTGTAACTTACATCAAGTTCGTGACAGAAATATAAAAACTTGGATATTTTAACTTTATTTTAATTTGATGACTAAGATTTTAGATAAAATATTTACTATAATTTTCAGATAATTATTAGTGATTATTGGTGTGTACCAAGTGTGCGTGCCTGTTTGTTACCAAAGAACACACACACGCAAGGGCCTGAAAATACTCTTTGTAAAAGTGTAAAGATGATGGTGGATTTCTGATGATGATGAATAAATCTATACCGTACAACTGTATCCAGCAAACGTCTACAAAAGGAATTTAAAAGTTAGCCTTCAAGAAATTAATAAGACCATTTGTGGAGCCGTCGTGCGAGGTGACAGGCGCGTTGTCCTGCAGTTCCGGTTCTATGGCCTTGGCGAGCTGCTTACCGAGCTCCACCCCCCACTGGTCGAAGGAGTTGATGTCCCAGATCACCCCTTGGGTGAAGATCTTGTGTTCATATAAAGCTGTTGACAGAAAGAAGATGAATTTACATTAAACTAACTTGCAATTTTCAGAATAAAATTGTACATTTTTATTTTTAGAAGCGTAAAAATACATGGGTGTGTTTTTAATTGGGTATAGGGTTTGTGTCAAGTTTTCCTTCTCTTTGCGGTGTTGTAATTGTCCTTCGTAGTTATGACACCCACGTGATGATTAGGGGTGGTGACACTCCGTATTCTTAATTTGTCACCACACGGACGGTACAAAGGACGGACAAGTTTTGTATTAAAGAAACTTCTCTGTCTCTCTTGAAAAACAGTAAAGTATAAATAAAGTCACACAATGTCTACGCCATCAGACCCTTGCCTGAATTTAATCATTGTGGTCACAATATTTTGTCTATAACACCTGTTACTTACCAATAAGAGCGCCGAGAGTGAAGGGAGTCACTTTCTTCACTACGATAGAGTTGGTGGGCCGATTGCCCAAGAACACCTTGTGAGGAAGGATCTTGGCTACCGCCTCCGGAGCCATGCCTGACTTCTCCAGCTCGGCTTTAGCCTACACATTACATATGTATACACAAATCTTCTCTGATACTACATAGAGAACATATTTAACGAGAATATTAACAAATGATAATTCCACCAGACTGGGTTATAAATACTAAATAAATGGCCAAATAATATACCCTCTAAAAAACTGAATCGAATCTAACAACTCTATGTGGATACCCCTTACACGGTTCACGCTATAGAGCGTGTCTAAGAATAGAAATTAGCTACTACATTGTATTTCAGAACATGAAGTCTTTACATTTTATATGTAAAAATAATCTGACACACCTCACACACGACCGTCTGATCCTAAAATGGGCAGAACCTGTGATATGGTAATCAGACTGCTGATAAACTTACTTATATATTTCTAAATACATACATATTATAGATAAATTACACCCAGACACAGAACATAACATCGTGCTCATCAGACAATTAGTTGTTCTGTGTGGAAATGGAACCCATGACCTATGATTCAGCATTCAGAGTCACTAACCACTAGACCAACATGCCAGTCATCTTAAAAATATTTTTTATTATAAAGAAGTTCCTACCTTCTAATACACTAGTAATTTACTAATAAAAAGAGGAATTAAGAAACTTCAATTATTTTTAACATCTAATACTAATCTGACGCCTCGTGTGACTATAAGGTCCACTCACCTCATCCGCAGTCTTCCCTTTCATGAGCGCCTCGGTCTGCGCGAGGAAGTTGGCGAGAAGGATCTTGTGGTGCACTCCACCAGATATAGGGTTGTGCGTCTGCGCTGGGGCTATGAAGTCACACGGGATCAGTCTGTTTAAATATCACTCAGTTAATTAGTAATTTATAGTAATTTTAATGTCAAATTAAACAATGAATTTAAATAACCTTAATCAAGACATACTGAACCAGTATCACACCGTTAGGGTACACATGCGGTGGATCGACCAGGTAAAATCCGCAAAAGGGAACCGCGTGTTGACTGTATCCGACAGTCTGCCAACAGGGAGAACGGTGCGGCTGCGGTAAGGTGGCCATCTCAATGTGACCACGCTCTGCCAAGAGCGACTCGACAGAGAAGAAGAAGGACCTAAGTTGGTCCACAGGGGACAAAGTTAGTAATTCAAAATGACTTTGAATGTGAAGTCGCAGGTGGACTTTTTAGTCCATACTAGATGCGTAGCCTTTAGGGAATTTTCAGCTAAAGCTGGACTTGCAGAGCAACCCAGGAACAGATTTGGGGGTGGCAAGCAGGGCAACCACTCAGGGCCTCGCTTATGCAGAGGCCTCACGCAACAACGCAAGTATTAAAATGTTTATAGATTTACGTTTAGAGATTCTCCGTTTTTCATTCCACCTGTAATTTTTCGAACAGCAGCATGAGATGCAATTTTGCTTATAAGTATCATCATTAAAACTAATTTCACAAAGACAAAAGCCTCGCAATGATCTACCAGCCCAGGGCCTCGCAATAATCTATATGTCCGGGTACCCTAAATTACCAATAATAATGTTACCCCTCTAACTAAGATAAAGTACTTGCCTATTTTAAAACTGAGTTTAAGACAACAATAATGGGCTTGATTCGAAGTCACAGCCACTTGATCGCAAGTTCATCTTTAAGCAGTTACTCTACTACCGTTTCACACTTACCTGGTACCCTGGTGTATGAGCTGGTAGAAGGCGTGCTGTCCATTAGTCCCGGGTTCACCCCAAACTATAGGTCCCGTACTGTAGTCCACTTGCGAACCAGAGCGGGTGACATATTTGCCGTTACTTTCCATATCGCCTTGTTGGAAGTACGCAGCAAACCTGTAAAAAGACAGTTATTTTGTTTACTTGTTTACTGACGGTATCGCAGTACCCGAGAAATCTTATAATAAACTGACTGGACTGATAAAGTCTACACACCGCTACCGAAGCTGCGAATAAAAGCTAGTAAAGTAATAAAAGCCTCAAATATACTATCTATCTCTAACTTCATTTACTAGTGGCAAACTGTTTAAGCAGCCTTTGGTAAGTTGACTTAAAATTTAAACAAACGCTTTCAAGTTTCTAAGGAGACTGCAAACTATAAACATAATAGTACTAGTACAGAAGTTCCACTAAGAAAAATCGCGCGCCATACATTGGAATTTGGCGCCAAACATCAACAGTGTCACTCTCACAGTAAATACGTATCTAACGACACCTCTCTCAAGCTGAAATCCATAGAGCCGTTCAGGCCGCAGAGACAATTATACATACCCTAAAATAACACTCCTTCTGAGGCAGTCGGGTAAAAATAATTTTTGGAAATAGCATCCCTAAGAGGGTAAAAAATCGTCATTTACAAAGTTAGAACACGAAACAATATTTACTGACGACCGAATGGCGTAGTGGTTTGTGTAACGGACTGCTATTCCAAAGGTCGCGTGTTCGATTCCCGCTCAAGTCAAACATTTGTGTGCATGAACATTTAATGTTTGATTTGGTCTGGGTGTTTCTTTGTATAATAAGTGTGTATTTACAAAAAAAAAAGTATATATGTACATATTTATATGAGTTATCTAGTACCCATAGTACAAGCTCTGCTTAGTTTTGGACTAGATGGCGTTGTGTGAATGGGGTACAATATTATTATATTGTATTATTATTACCTGTGTAGATATTGGTCATAAGGCAGCAGCGCATGTGTCTCTGCGCCGTAGAAGTTCGAGTACCACACCCCGAGCAGAGCTAAGATTACAGGAGCCTGCAACAAATACATTATATAAGTATTATTGGACAATGACATTACAAGTCAGTCTAACGAGCCTATCGTTAGTGACTTGTAAAATTTCAAGTTATTATTTGCTTTATTCTTACATTTTTCTCAAGTGGTGCAGTTGTATAATGGTTGTCCATAAAGTTGGCCCCTTCTAGAAGCTTCTCGAAGTTATCATATCCGATGTACAGGGATATAGATAGACCGATCGCAGACCAGAGCGAGTACCTTGAAAAAATGGTTTTTAATTTCTTTTAATATAGATAGATATTTTGAGGCAACTTCCACATACAAAACAATAACATACTACAACGCCATCTAACGAACACACGCCGAACTACGGAGTATCGGCTAATCCTGTATCGCGATATGAAAAGGTTTCACGCCAATTAGCATTTTATATAAGTTGCCCACTAGGCGTTATCACCTCGCCAGGTCGGAGGAACCGTCCTTCGTGACGAGGGGTAATAACAAGCTTTCTTCCACAATTAATAATATGATATTTTATATTAATCATAGTTAAACTTTTAGTAATTAAAAAAAAACATTTTACTCCTTTTTTAATGAGGTACGTACATACTATGTATTTCTAAGTTATTATCCTGCATTTGTTTACCTGCCACCGACCCAGTCCCAGAAGCCGAACATGTTGTTCGCGTCGATACCAAACGCCGTCACTTTCTCCGCATTAGTCGACAACGCCACAAAATGCTTCGCCACCGCCGAAGGCTATACAAGTAATGTTGGTAATGATTAATACGTTATACGGTAAAGTAAAAAAACAGCAACAATATTACAATTCAAAGCATTCCTTTTTTCAAAAGAAAATTTAAGAGTTTTTAATCAATAAATTATAAAGATACCGCAGCCTCACTGAAGACCGGTTTAAGCAGTAATCAAGTTGCATTTCACCGTATGACTGAATTTACAGGAGTGCCATACCCTCTCTCACTCCCTTAAACTCAAACTTAAAATATCTGCATTTCATAAAATTATTTTCAATCGTTTTTTATTATTTGAAATTATTCGAAAATTATTTTAAATATTTAGTACATTTGTCAAGTTAGGAGTAACAAAAAACATTTTGCATGCCTATGGGCCGATTTCGCAAAATAAATTATTTGAGTTGAAAAAAATATGACTCATACTTGACTTTCAGGAAAGAAAACGTCCGACGAGACTTCATCTCTTGATAAGGATCGAGTCGAGTCCTAAACACACACGTGAGTGCAACCGAGTATCTATAATAAATTTGAAAGTATATTTGTATATCTTTGTGTCCGTCCCATGTATGTTTCTAAAGTCAGTCACGACACGAGATATATTTCTATTTTTTTTTCTTATAGAAAAAGAAAAAAACCAAAGAAAATGATACCCAGGCACAGAACAAACGATCGTGGTCATCACACAAATATTTTTCCTGGTTTGGAATCAAACATATATGTATTTTAAATTATCTTATTGATAATATTATTCCAATTGTATAAACAAAGTGGTATTTTGTAAAGGCATATCAAGGAAATGTTGAGTGGTGCAACACTACACATTTAAAAGAATTTACTGTATTATGGGAAAGTGTAATTTTAATAATAAAAATATTCCGTATAATAGGTAGATGTTTAATGTAATAAAGATTACCAGGAAATGTACATCAGATTTCCTCATTATAGAGATAATGTATACATAGTGATGCCTACATTAAGTTCCACTCGTGAAAATAAGCATTTCGTAAAAAGTGTAGACACAATGGGTATTCTGTGGTATTCTGTCTACATTTTATGCAGCGGGGTGTGCTTTTTTTCACACAACAAGTATCTAAAATACGTGGAGGAGAGGGAAGAAAGAGCTACAAAAATAACATTGGGATATAGATCGTTCATTGTCAAAAGCTTTCATTTTATACTTTCGAAAATAATAGAAATAATTTTAATAGGAGATATAAAATGGCCATATAGTAAGATTTAATTTGTTTCCGATTTCAACGTACATTACTTTACATTACTCGATTTACACAACTGAATGGGTTATACCTGGTTATATGGGTCTTTCAATTTGATCGAAACTTTATGTAAATAAAAAGTTATGTGAAATCGTCTCAATTTTGTTAAATACCAGTAGAGCACAAAATATATTACTTACGTCTTTGGCCGCCTCAAGGAACCACGTCTTGGCTGAAGTGGCGTTGGTAATCGTCTCCTGGGTTGTGAATGTCTTGGAGGCGATGATAAACAGGGCCGTCTCGGGGTTCAGACGTTTGAGGACCTCCGCCAGGTGTGTGCCATCGATGTTTGATACGAAGTGTACCTAAAGTAAATTGTGTATGTGATCAATCATCATCAATAGTCCACTGCTGGACATAGGCCTCACCTTAGAAAGGTGATTTTGGCGCTTGTCAGAAGGGTTGGGTAGGGTTTGTGTTAAGATTTCCTTCTCTGTGCAATGCTTTTGTCCTGCGTAGTTTCCTCCCTTAGACGGCTCTAACGACACCCACGGGATGAATAGAAGTGGTGACACTGCGTATTCTTAATCCGTCACCACACGGACGATTATGTGTGTAGTTGAATGGAAGTACTTTGACTCTTTTTATAGTATGGTGGGTTTATGGTATGGAATAGGGAGCAACATTTTTTATGGCAGATGGGTCACCTGACAGTTACTGCCGCCTACGGACTTGCAGTTTAAAAGTCACAAGTGTGCTGTAAGCCTTTGAGTGCCCTCGCTGAAATTAGGAGAATGAGGGAGTTTAGACGTTTGAAAACCTCGCTCAGTAAGTGAAAAGAGTAGGTAGTTCACTATAGAGATTTTTGAGGTTGCGAGTGATTATAGCCACCGATGCATTTTATTACATCTACTGTGATTACATAACATGTTATCTACTATTCTCACGTAAGTCACGCTATCTTTATGAATTCTTTGAAGTAGCATCTTAAAAAAGACTGCATTGCTTGATACATAAATACAATTATCAATTTGCGAATTGATAACCTTTTCAATGTGGTTTTCACGATGATATTGCATGACATCTGTGTTCTTGTGTCATCTGTGTATTGACACTTAAATGGTAGTTCAGGTTTTTTTTTTATTACAATACCATTAATACGCTATTTTTTTCGTGCAGAAATCCTCTCGAATAAACCGAACCGACGAAAGACCGCACGCCGTCTCTGGTACCGGGAGCCGGGGAACCAGGTGTGACCTAAAAAGGAAAGCCCTAGTTTCCCGACGACAAAAGTCACGAATGTGTTGCCGAACTTTAGGGTGGGAGTACGCTCTCTTCTTGAACGCTTGAAGGTCGTATCGATCCGGAAATTTCGAGGACAATTTGTTCCACAGGTGGAGTGCTAAGTATCTAAACGATTGATGGATGGAAATCCTTTGGTGTCAGTAGCAACAGTTTAAAAAGAAAAATCCTAACTAATAATATGTACGTTCTACTAATAATATGTCCGTGTGGTGACGGATTAAGAATACGGAATGTCACCACCCCTATTCATCCCGTGGGTGTCGTAAGAGCCGACTAAGAGCGCAAAACAAGGCAGCACACCAGCACTGCAAAAAGAAGGAAAACTTGACACAAACCCTATACCAACCCGTCTGGCCAGCGTGGTATAGTAGGCCAAAACCTCCTTTCTAAGGAGAGGCCTATGTCCAGCAGTGGACTATTAAAGGCTGTTGATGATGATGATGAATAATATGTAATTGAATCTGTTTGTTTATTACAATCTCACGCTTTTACATATCATCTGTTATTGCATTATGATATAAATCGATCTAAGTGGCGTGCAATGGGAGAGGCCTATGTCCAGCAGTGGACTGCGATAGGCTGATGATGATGATGATGATGATGATGATGATAAAGCAGTCACTATAAGGTACCGTTCATACAGAACAAAAGATGCTGTTACCAACAGAAATGTGATATGGTTGACAAATTTACATTAACAAGAGTGAAGACGTAGCTGTAGTGTATGTGCATTTGCACAATAAAATGAATAATTCTCACCTTGAGGTGATTGGCGTAAGGCTTTAGTGCTTCCGTGACCATGAGGGGACCCAAGTCTGATCCTCCAATCCCGATATTGATCACATCCGTAATGGCCTTGCCTGTATAACTAAAATAATAGAAATATTATAATTTCTAGCAAAATAAAAACTTACTTGTGAAATTGTTTAACTGCAATAATAATATCCACAAAAATAATAATTTTACATTTCTTAATTTTCATTGTTATATATGCATTTTGTGGCAATTGTGCTGATGAATTCTTCACTACAATATATTGATAACTTTACACATGTCACACATGGCTATCCAATCCCTTACTAGGCAGAGCCTGTTCTTAGGTAAACGGACTTCTGATAAACAGAGTTATAAATTTCTAAATACATACATATTATAGATAAATTACACCAAGACACATAACAAATGAATGTACTTATGACAATTTTTTTTGTCCTGGGTGGGAATCGAACCCATGACCTCTTGCCAGTCAATATGAAACAGAAAATGGCAAATGGAATCACTATAATACTAATAGGCAAGAGTTCCCCATAATGACTTGGCCACTAAAATGTTTTTTTTTTTATTTTAACTTACCCTTTCCACTGTCCACTCACAACTTGTCCAGTAAATTCCTTCATGTGTGCCAGCACTGCATTCACATCTGGAGTTACATCCTTACCGTTTACCAATATCGGACGGTTTTGTCTGTTTCGAAGAGCAATATGCAAAACAGCACGGTCTTCCGTGAAGTTTATTTTTTCCCCTGTACAGAAACACAATGATTGTGATTATTAAAAAAACCTTACATCATGCTGATCATTTCTTCGTGTTACAAAGCTAAGTAGCCTACATATTTAAAAAATAAATTTAGAAAAAGAATTTAATATCTAATTCTGAATTTAAAGTTGTTAATTCCAAGAGTGTTGCTACACTTTTAAATGTCTGGGTAATGTTCTATAGGTGAATGAGTTAATTTTAATAAAAGATACATACCTGAGAACATGGCATCTCTAGCCTTCTCAACATTGCGGCTTTTGGCAAGACTAAGCAGCAGGTTCCATAACTCATCATTGATGCGGTTTTTGGAGTAATCCAGTAAGATGTCTCCGTCAGAAGGTGTAGGGATGCGAAGACTGTATGTAAGTTTTAGAATTATATTTGATATGAAATAGAATAAAATAATTCGTGAGTGGTATCAAGGAAGTTAGGAAGTACATGAGAAAATAATATAAATTATAAAAATTCGTTGTCAACAATTAAGAGGAAGTCTATGAACAAGAATTTTAAAGTGAAACAAATTTATCCTTTTGGAATAAAAAAAAACAAGGGAATCCAATTGTCATACTTTTAATACAGTACATAAATTATTATATACTAATGAGTCTTAGAAAAACATTTCAAAACCGACACGAAATTAATAGTATTTGGTGGAATAAATTTAATTCATTAACAAACCTGAACTTGTTGAAGCGATCGGAGTCTTGTTGGAATAATTTTTGTATATTTATTTGTGCACCGTTCGCATGGTAGAATTTCTGAATTTCTACGTACGCGGGATCTTGTTTTAAATTAACTTTCGGCTCCATAGTTATAACTGGAAAGGTACGGGTCACCAAAGTTCGGCTTCTTCGGTGAAACTTCACCAAATCTGATGATAGCAAATGTCTTATTGACATTTCAATGATAAGTGAAGGTCCTTTGCGTTTCGTTTTTGCAGTTTTCAAATTTTAACATTTGTACAAAATATTGTTTGTTTTTTGTCTTGGTTACAGCTTCAAGTACTACCCACTGATCATCATTTTATAGCTTCCTCAAAAAAAATAACACAGGTATAACAACGTACTCTTACTTCCAGCAAAGCAAAAGGATGTTAAAAATAAGACAACGATAATGTGATTCGGACTAGCTAATTGATCGTTGATCCAGTGGTTAAGGCTGATGTTTAAGCTGACGAAAGAAAGAATAAACAAGAAAAATAATATTGTGATAAGTATCTACGATCGATTGTTTTGTAAACGAACTGCTAGAAAGCGCCCTATGTAAGACTACATTGTTGTGGTGATAATTTCAGTGCTAAAATCTTATGGCTAGAATCAGCTGCAGGCATATTTTTGGTTTAAATAACCAAAAATATGCCTGCAGCTGATTCTAGCCATGTGATTGCT
The DNA here is from genome assembly GCA_902825455.1 of Arctia plantaginis. Taxonomy (NCBI): domain Eukaryota; kingdom Metazoa; phylum Arthropoda; class Insecta; order Lepidoptera; family Erebidae; genus Arctia; species Arctia plantaginis. Next base: position 4,447,133 of record CADEBD010000286.1, on the reverse strand, counting down.
TGTAATGTATATAAATATTTAGTATGTATAGTTGTAAGTAGGTATATGAACATAAAATAAAACAACATTTGTTAAACTTAACTTTTTATTAGGTATATTAAGGATAATTAATAAAAAAAAGTTATACATCGGTTTCGTACCCATACATTTTATATATGTCTATCAATTTCCTAGAATTCATATCAATCCGTTATTTATTATCTTTAAAAAGGCGGTTGTTTGTCCTATTTTTAAATCTGGGGACAAGCAAGAACCTTCGAATTACCGGCCCATCTCCCTTTTATCAACATTATCAAAGATACTGGAAAAAATTATTAACAAAAGGCTGATAGCGTACTTAGAAACTAACAAAATTCTTAGTGATCGCCAGTTCGGATTCAGGCATCAAAAATCTACAGAAGACGCAGTCCTTACGCTCACCTCTACTGTGGTATCGCACCTGGATAGAGGAGAAAAATGTTTAGGAGTTTTTCTAGACCTGCAAAAAGCATTCGATACTGTGTCCATACCAATTTTATTGTCACGCCTTGATAATGTTGGTATTAGGGGGGTGGTGCTAGACTGGTTTGAGGATTACCTGACTGATAGATCCCAGGTTGTCAAAGTGGCAAATCACGTAAGTGAGGAGTCCACCTACAATTACGGTATTCCGCAAGGTAGTACGCTTGGCCCATCTCTGTTCCTCATTTATGTGAATGACTTGTGCGGCACTGCCTTACCAGGATTGGATATGATAATGTTTGCTGATGACACGGTGTTGATATGCTATGCAGCTACCTGGAAGAAAGCATTTGATATGGCTGCGAGTGGATTGGCTACAGTCACGGCTTGGTTGGAAAACAGTCTCCTGTCGTTGAATACTAACAAGACCAAGTATGTCTGTTTTAGCATAACATCTGTTAGTAATCCTCCTCCTGAATACTGTCTCAAAATACACACCTTTCCTTGTAACCGGAATACAGATAGGCATATATGTGACTGTGCAACACTGACGCGTGTAGCCTCCATAAAATACCTAGGTGTAACAATAGATGATCAACTGAAATGGAACCTCCACCTCATGTCAACAACTTCGAGGGTTAGACGACTTATACATATATTTAAGAGCCTGCGCGTAATAGCTGACGTCCCGCTTCTCATACAATCTTATAGAGCGCTATGCGAATGCCTTATAAGGTACTGCATATGCGCCTGGGGTGGTGCCGCTAAAACCTTCATGATTAATGTAGAACGCGCACAGCGCGCTGTTTTAAAAGTCCTTTTATACCTACCATATAGATATCCCACGACTGCACTTTATGAATATACAGAGGTATTATCTGTAAGGAAGTTATATATTTATGAAACACTACGGAGATATCATAGGAAAACAGTCCCTAACTTACCTGCACAAAATAAAAGAGTAGAACGGTTTCCAGTCCCTCGTACTAAAACTAGTTTTGCACAAAAACAATACAAATTCTTAGCTCCACATATATTTAACAAATATAACAAAATCGGTAAAATTAGTAAACTAAATAACCATGCAGTAAAAAAGGCCATCCTTACGTGGTTAAATTCATTAAATTATGACAGCACTGAAGACATAGTCACGAATAAATATACGTAACAAGCAAGGCATTCACATACACACAAAAATTCAAATGCACGCACATACACACATGCACGCTCACACACGCACCCGCTCGCACACACGCACCCCCAGACACACGCACACACACACAAACACAGACACACACACACATACACACACAAACTGGGTAATTAAAGTTAATATGATGATTTTTATGTTTAAGTTTTTATTTTTTTTGAGTTTCTTTTTGTTTTGTTAGTCTTTTTTTTTTTTATTGTATTGCTTATTTAACTATGACATAGAGTTCTTTATATTACGTGCGGAAAACACTGTCTCCTGCAACACAGTTTAAACTAGCGCAGGAGCCAGGGGATTCTCAATCATATGTGTACCAACTTAAATGTCAATAAATTATTATTATTATTATTATTATCTATGTATGAATTTTATATACCTAGTACACATGACTTATTGCTAAAATAAAATCTTTAAAAAAAGTACCTAGGTATCACCAACTTCAATACGTCTACATAATGATGGATTGTAATAAACTGTATTCTTCATTTCTTAATGTGTACCCTCCCTCCACCCTAAGAGGTAAAACTTGCTTCACTTCCACACTTCAAAAATGTGTGTGAATGAGACCAATAAGATAATCCAAATCCGTTAATAAATGATGGAGATCAGATATAACTGCTTTTTTTGTGTGTGTAGATAGGCTGCTCTCAGCATAGGTAGGTGTGCACTTGCAGGTCGGTAGATAATACATTGGTTATGCTAGGAAATAATAATATTGATTAATTAATGCAATACAAAATGTTGTGAAGAAAGTTTTGACGGATTTAAGGGTAGAGGACGACCAAAGAAAATATGGATAGACTGCGTGAAAGACGATATGGGTAGAAAGGGAGTAAACAATGAACTGGCTTGTGATAGAGAAGAATGAAAGAAGATAACTCTTTGCGCCGACCAGCCTTGGATCTACGGGGAGGGGGCGGCCGAACCGGGGCACCGGCCCGGGTGGCAGTTTCAGGGGCGCCAATATCATAATATAATACTGTTGAAAAAAAATAATATACAGACTATAAGGAACGTCGTAACGAAAACTGAAATGGTGTATTCAGACCATGATTATGAGTCAAAAATTATTGGCATCTTAATAATTATTATATTGAAATATAACTATTGAAGTCTTAATACTCTTAATACACTATTTCAGTATTCAACGTCCTAACTCTCTATTGTTACCTCCCAACAACGAAAAATGTCTACCATCATTATATATTTGTGAGTTTTTTAAGTTATTTATCTGAAACGTTGGAGAGAGGGGCGCTATTATTAAGTTTCGGCTCCGGTTCGAAAAAGTCGTAGATCCGGAGGGAAAGGGCTCTGTATTTATGCCATAAAGAAATTTCGTAGTTGAACACCAAGGTCCTATACATTTCAATATATGTTGGTGGGTACTCACAATATCAAGGGGATTGTATTTCAATAAGACGTACGGACCCTATAAACCAATTTATCATTAGCATTGTTTCACCTTTAAAACATTAAGATATAAAAAAAATTGTATCAAGAAAAAAACTCACTTATTCTCAAGTGCAAACAAAAATAAATGGTATTCTAATAAAACTATAGAACTAAATTATATTGATATATTTTTAATATTAAACATTTAAATTAGCTATATATTTTAAAACATTTAAGTTAAATGTTATTTATGGATTAATATAGAAATATAATAAATGAAACAAAAATGTGTAAAAGTGTGTGTTATGTGTGTTAAGGTGCAATTAGCGCGTCATTCAGAGGAGGAACGAAATGTCTCTTTAAGCTGCTCCCTCCCTGTCCTGTCAATTTTATTAAGCCCAGAAAGCTATCTTGCCTTTAGAAAAACAATTGTGCTAAAATTATAGTTTAAAACGGCATTGTAGATGCAAGAAATACACGCACATACGAAATTAACGTTAAACATAAAAAAATAATTGTGACATATTTATGACAAATGCGTTCAAAGGATTAAGGTTTTTGATCACATGGTTTAAAAAACCTAAAAATAATCAAAATTACTTTGTATTTTTTCCAATAATTGTGATGAATCTACGTTTTTTCACAATATATTTAAATACTCAAGAAGTAAACTTAGTTTCTTTTCCTTTTTTAAGTTTAGTTTGATAAACATTTATCGCAATAAATCGCAAGAACGTTTTTTATGATGATTAATTTACGATGACTGGCCTGTTGGTCTTAGTGACCCTGACTGCTATTGCAAAGGTCGTGGGTTCGATTCCCTCCCAGGACAAATAATTGTGTGATGAGCACGATCGCTTGTTCTGTGTCTGGGTGAATTTATCTATAATATGTATGTTTTTAGAAATATATAAGTATGTTTATCAGCAGTCTGGTTACCATAGTACAGGCTCTGCCTAGTTTGGGATCAGACAGCCGTGTGTGAGATATGTGAAACTATTATTGTTTTTTGGATGTCTCAGGGCCGTATATGGGAATAACTATTAAAACTGTTTTAGAATGTATGAATCTTTACATGGATAAAGAACACAGATGTGACTAAGATCGCAGGTGAAACTGCGGGGCACTACTAGTTTTACAATAATTTACTTCTTTTTTAAATTATATCTTTATTCATTAGCATTATTCCTATATTTAGGTTAATTTACAAGAAATAAATACATATATGGGCATTAGGAAAACGTAACATCATTTTGAGAACAATTTATAGCTATCACAATTTTTTTAAAGGCGACAAAAATTTCTTATATATTAAAATGATATATACACCTGTATAGCAACTACTGAAACTAATGATGATTTTTTGTCATCCGTATAGAGGTTTGTTCATTTGTAAATGTCTATGGGACACCACCAACAGCCTATAACTGTCCACTGCCGGACATAGGCATTATTATTATTATTTTTGTCTATAGGACACAAGTTTTGTATTTAATAGATTCATAAAAACGTACATAAACGTCTGTTTAAATAACACACTTGAAATCCTTGTTGTAAAATAGATATTTAATTAACTTTTCTTTTTTTTTTATGTTAGAGGGGGCAGACGAGCAGACGGGTCACCTGATGGAAAGTGACTATCGCCGCCCATGAACGTCTGCAACTCAGGAGTCACATACGCTTTGCCGGCCTTTTAGGAAGGAGTACGCTCTTTTCTTGAAGGTTTGAAGGTCGTATCGGTCCGGAAATACCTCAGACGATATCCCGTTCCACAGATTGCATAGAGTGCTATAGGTATTGGCTGTTTTTTATAAGTAAAGATTTATCACGATCACTTTTTGGACGATGGTAGGTATTTGGTGTTGTAATTATATTTCTTTACACATCGATGTGCAGCATATTCAGTCTCACTTTCCTGCAACCTGTGGGAGTGATGCGTCAAAGGGGACGGAAGTTCGTAACAGGAAATGGGGAAGCGCGTGCTATTTGATTTGACCAATGAGCGCGCGGTGCTGAAGTCGACGGACAGATGGTACGCGAGTTGTCAGATGTTATTCGTCGTATGCACATACTTACTGTAAGGCTAGTCTGATAATATTAATTTTTTTACATTAAATCAATCACTAAGTCTTTTAAGCTTCTTTTCACTCGTTCGTAGTAAGATGGGAGATAAAATGATGAACTCCAGTCAGTATTGTAAAGTACCGCAAATTCTTACAATTATAAATCCACAATGTTCGGATATTAAAACATGTTAAGCACCTGAATGGAGTTATTAAGTAAAAGTAAAAGTTATTCGATAATAGGTTTCCATGTAGTGATGGAAATAAATTGTTATTCTAAAGCTACTGGTAGGACTACACTAACTTTGGAACTTTTGTGTTCCGTAATATAAGGGACTTAATGCGATCATGTAATAGGTACACAGGCTGATTGTGTCATTCAGCCTGTGACTGCGGCCAGGGCAACCAGATCGAAACGTCAGACAATTCAGTCTTTAACGAGTTTACGTTAATTCCCGTACGTATATACAAAATTATGTACGAGTAAGATTCATGAGCTTAAGTAGAATAATTAAGTTATTTTAAAAGTTATAATCTCCATTTACTGTACATTAAGGCGTTGCTTAGCCGATTAAATTGAATCTGAGTAAACAGCTGGCGAGAGCAGTTTTTTTAAAGGGGATTTTTTTTAGTTAATCAACTTTAAATAAAAAAAAACAAAGGTGTATTTAATATAAATATAATAACTATTTCCAATAAATGATCTTTTAATCCTATTCAATTTTTCATTGTCAAAACAATGTTTTCATTTTAAATAAATCATAATGATGTTGTAAATAAAACATAATTCTTCCAGTTTTAAATAAATAGTTTCATTTTTACCTGAAGGGTTATGTCTTTCGAGTGTAAGTATGTATGTATGTATATTTCTTTGGCACGCCCTAAACCGCTTGATGGATTTTAAGCGTTTTGAGCTGTCGTTCGAATCGTCTTAATTGTGAGACACTAGGTATAATGAAAATAGGGTTTGTGTTTTTTTTTTAAATAATGAGCTTGTTTACATAAGGCTACCCAATGAAATGTTTTTCAATAGACAAAATAGACGTCAAATCGATTATAAAATGAACCATTTATTCTCTTAGTCTCAAGCAAGCTATCTTCCATCATGACTTGTGTTGCTGTCTTTTTGACGTGTAAATGCCATTATTTATAAGGTCAAATGATAATTCTGGGCACGGAAGACCCAAAAGCTGGTCCGCTAGCAACTCATCCTAGGATGCAACACAAGCATGGGGCCTTTTCACATAAACAAATTTAAGTTATCTAGGCTAAAAACTAAAACTCCGGTGGTAGGTAGGAGTATTAAAAAGGTCCCTATGCCGCTTGGATTACAATTGACCATTCTAAATGATCCAACTGGGTATAGCGAGGAGCCATTGGATGAAAGTGATAACCGACCATTGATTGATGATGTATTCGATGATAAACATTGAGTTGATATGATTATCTTATTGAATAGGACTTTACATTGAGTATATACTTGCCAACAGTTTATTTATATGTATAACTTTACAATGTATGCTCTAGTCCGTATTAAAAATAATTTGGCGGTTCTAGACAGATTAATTTACAATAAGATCTCTTATATATAAAAGGTGTCACGACGTACATTACTCATATAATACTATAGACCTTATTCCGAGGTGATAAAAACCAATTTAGTTTCACTAAGTCGTTTCTCACTAGATGTTGAACTATACTTCTAAATCTCATACAAAAGGCGATGGATATTGCGATTAAATAGTGACTTATTTTACTTGATGTTACAAGGCTATCAAAAGTGGCATTTTGAACCTAATCACGATTCAATAAACATGAATTTTCTGAATCACAAGTTAGATGAGTGCGAAGCCTTTCGTGTCAAGTCAATACGATGCGTATTACAAGGTGATAAAGATCCTTTTCCTGTGCAGCGCGACTCCGACGGCGAGCCAAATGAGCATGGCGGCGGCGTGCACGGCCAGCAGCTGTCCGTGCGTGGGGCCGTGCAGCGCCCAGTGCAGCGGGAAGTTCTTCTTCAGGAGCTCGCTGCCGATGTACAGGAACAACGCGTTTTGACCTGAAGCAATACCGAATTTATATGTAATTTGTCTTGTAGGTTGAACCTCTAATGTACGGAATGGACTCTCAGATGGTACTATTAAAGTCACTTTCGATAAAAGAGCAACTTGATGATGGTGGCAATTATTATGTCAAAAATTCCTTCATCAACAGCCTTTAATAGTCCACTGCTGGACATAGGCCTCTCCTTAGAAAGGAGGTTTTGAGGAGACAAATTCCTTATTGCTTCCTTATTACAATTATATTGTTATGACATCCACGAAATTTGACATCATGCATTTCGATAACATCGACTATCGACTGGTAACAACCTCATAACCTGTCTATAAGTGCGTGAGAGAGAAAGTTTAATTTTATACCGCTTATGACCTAATGTTAAGCAGCTAAATAAATTTACGACCAAGTGTCATCATCATCACATCATCAACAGCCTTTAATAGTCCACTGCTGGACATAGACCTCTCCTTAGAAAGGAGGTTTTGGTCTACTATAACACGCTGGCCAGACGGGTTTTTATAGGGTTTGTGTAAAGTTTTCCTTCTTTTTGCAGTGCTGGTGTCCTGCGTTGTTTTGCGCCCTTAGTCGGCTTACGACACCCACGGGATGAATACATTCCGTATTCTTAATCCGTCACTACACGGACTAAGTGTACAGCTGGTAAATAAATTTACTACAGTATATGGGACATACATAGTTTATACTGTAATGTAATACATACCGGCATAATACAGCGGCCTTCCACCCCACTTAGTCTTCAGATCAACAATAAAGTACAGAGCGGCTTGAATGAAGAGTGCCATGGATGACGTCACAAGGCAGTAAGAAAGTGACCACAGGTTCTTGTTGACGGGGATCACGCCGCCATTCTTGGAGAACATGCACAGAGCGCCGCCGGTGATGCCGAACACTATCGACCAGAACACCCAGCGCATAATTCGAGCCCTGTGAAAGAAAAGAGGTTTATTTAAACTGGCTTTATAATTTTGACGGGCCTGTTGGTTTATCATGCAATTTTTTTTATGGTATGAGAGCAACGGACAGTCTGATCACTTGAAGTTGGTATATTTAATGATGCCATTGTATTTATCTGTAAATTGCAAGAGTGGCCAAGAGCTTGTTTGCCCTTACTTAACATAAAGCTCATCCCCTTTGGAAACGGGCGGTTGTGGATCGGCACAGGCATATCATTGATTTTGTATTAGTATAATTTTTATAAAACTTATTTTGCTAATCTTGCTAACTATTTGAGAAAACAGAGATTGTTGCTATTATGTGTGTATTGATCTACGACTTTAGAGTAAAATATAGATATTTTGAGTTTGAGTTTGACCTGACGATGAGTAACTACCGCTGCCCTTCGAGACCTGCAACTCAAAGGTCAACTTCAACTTGTGTGTGTTTGACTTTGTGGTATAACTCAAGAATTACATGGGTCTTGTAGCCCATTGAATCCTCCTGTCAGAATCTGAGGAAGGAGGGGTTTGGGCTCCGGAAACGTCACTAAGGCGGTGAAAAGCAACGAAGAAAAGCTTAACAGTGGTATTCTGTGAGGCCATCACTCTGGGCGAACCAAGCCCGTTTGAGCCGAAGCACTCCCACGGGAAATGCCAAAAAACAGTCTAAATGAGAACCCAAACCAATCAACTTTCAGAAAGAAAGAGAGAAATGAAAAAATGAAATATATATTTTAATAATATGTGTATAAGAAATAATTATTATGTGCTTTTTATGTTATAAGGGGCAAACAAGCAGAAGGGTCACGTGATGGTAAGTGACTACCGTCGCCAATGGACATCTACCTCTCAAGAGGCACAAGTGAGTTACAATCCTTGAATTTAAGAGGAAGGAGCGTTTGGTTATTCGGCAAGCTCATTCACTGGGTGAAGTTGTAGGAAATAATTCTTTAACCCATATATGGTGAAGCATGGCTTAGCCACTGTTTACTTAAAAAAAACTTATATTTTTTCATTTTTACAAAGAGACTACTCTCTCATCAGAAATATATTATGCGTCGCAGGGGACTTTACAAACATACATCAAACGGATACAAAGTACACCCCGACTCACTAACAATCTGGGATCACACAAACTGACGTCCCATGTGGGGATCGGACCCACAACACTCAGCGTAGTAGAAAGTGGCGTGGCGACTGCTTGAACTACTACGCCATCCGTGCACTTGAATTACAAAGTACAAAAAATGAACAGTTCCGGTAATATAGCTTTAATATAAACGGAATAAAGAACGAAGACATGAATTATTGTTACTTTGACATCCATATATATATGTATATAGTATATATGTAGTAGTTACCTGGCGTGGTTGTAAGCGAGCATGATCCTAGTGGCGTGAGCGCCCGCCTGCACGACCAGCACGCCCGACAGCACGCCCAGCAGCCCCTCGGGGTCGTGCGGGAGCGTCGTGCGGTACACCTCACGGAACGTGCCGCCCTTGTACAGGTGGGACGAGCCCAGCACGTGCCTGGGGGAAAGGGCAATTTGTTTCATTTTTTTATCATGTCATCTGGTGGCTGGTGTTGGAAACAATAATGGAGTGGTTTTTAGCGTTAACACCACATTCTCTCGGGTCCTGCGTCCCCAAAGAGCCGGAGCTCTGAAGGGATTTCCCAACCCGTCAAAAAACAAAGGAAGGGTTAGCACCTACCTATCGATATACCCAGCGATGCCCCCGGTGCAGTTCTGCAGCTTGTCCCCGTGCGTGATGGACAGGTGCAGCCCTCCAGGGCCCATGTAGCCGCGCGGACACCCCGGCGCAGCCACCAGCAGCGTCGTGCACACCTGCTCACGGACAAGGATATTATTTACATATTTTAGGAGAACCGATAAATCTGTTCTGTAAGAAAGTAGGTTTGAATGAAGCCTTCACACATAGCCGTTATACATAAAAAGTTGCAAATCTAAATGTTAAAATGACAAAGATTGCTATTAAAGAGTACTTTTTCTACTACATGTATAAATGTTATTTTTAGTTGGTAAACCCTAAAAATCAATATTTCACCTACAAGCAGACAGTAGTCGTAGACTTTTTAAACATTACAAATACTGTCAACCTTTAAAATAAAATTGGCTCTCTTATCATTGTAAAACAGAGCTATTCTGTATTATCAAAGTTAGCAAAACACTTATACTGAATTCAATTTTATTTGCTACTAGCTGACCCGCGCAACTTCGTCTGCGTCACTCAACAGTAATAAATTTTCTCCGTTTTCAAAACATTCTTCATTGGTGCTCCCCTCCTATTGGTCTTAGCGTGATGATATATAGCCTATAGCCTTCCTCGATAAATGGGCTATCTAAAACTGAAAGAATTTTTCAAATCGGACCAGTAGTTCCTGAGATTAGCGCGTTCAAACAAACAAACAAACAAACAAACAAACAAACTCTTCAGCTTTATAATATTAGTATAGATTAGTATGGGTTTTATAATAATCAGATGTAACAGATACAGCTAGTTTCACCATGTTAAGCTGAATGTCACACCATGCAAAAATTAATGCAATTAATGCATGCAATAATTATAATAGAAACAAAAGAATATCTAGTTGTGTCATTGTTCTAAATAATAATACAAGTCTAAAGTTAAATAATATAAAATAAAGAAAAAAATATAATATGTCAAAATTTCTATACTGATGTATGTCAAAAGATGTAAGGTGTACATTGTTTACATCACTATACAGATTGTTATCTTCCATGTATTCTTTTACCGAATAATATGCTTTACCAACTAGAAGTAGTAAGTAAATCTTATCAGATACTAGCTGACCCGCGCAACTTCGTCTGCGTCTCTCAATAGTAATAAATTTTCTCCGTTTTTTAAACATTCTTCATTGGTGCTCCGCTCCTATTGGTCTTAGCGTGATGATATATAGCCTATAGCCTTCCTCGATAAATGGGCTATCTAACACTGAAAGAATTTTTCAAATCGGACCAATAGTTCCTGAGATTAGCGCGTTCAAACAAACAAACAAACAAACAAACAAACAAACAAACTCTTCAGCTTTATAATATTAGTATAGATTTTTACACGTCAAACTTTACAGTTAGATAAAGCCGGCATTACCTAAAACTCACTCTGGGAAGAAACGCCGAAACAAATCACAGAGATGTCTTTTTTTGTAGTCCGTAAACAAAGTTAAAAAAACTGTGCGAGTACAGTGTAGGGTCTGGGTAGACCTTTCGAAGAAAAGACCATAATTTTAAGTAGGCCTGTCCATGCAGACGGCATAAAAAAATACAGTCGAATTGTAACCTCCTCCTTTTTTTGAAGTCGGTTAAAAAGTGTAAAATATTGCTCTGTGATGTAGTAGATGTAAGATAGATATAAGAGAAACTATAAAACAATGTATTGATTCGAATTATAGTCAGTCTTGCATTCACATTCAACTGAGTATTATTTACATAGACTCCCAACGTCACAGCTCATGTTACCTGTATAGCTACAAGCACAAGGGTCGCCAACCACTGTGGCCAACCAGCAGTGATGTCACGGAACAGAGAACGACCTGTAACAAAAAAGAATTACCTAGAATTTATCGTACAAGGTATGCTTATTACAGGCCTAAAATGTGCTTTGTTTTGTCCTAGAATATTATTTTGATCTATAAATATAGTTAATCAAGACAAAACAGTTTAGTATCTTGTTCTCCTCCATTTATCAACTAGTTGTTTTTTTTTCAATTTTTTGTTTAATAGTTTCACAAGTTCTGTTCATATCAATATTAATTCTTAAAAACTATTATATTTAACACCCATATGAATGTTTTAATGTTTTACTATTACGGAATATTTCCTACAAATTAAATGAAATTAGCTTTGAGTATAATCAATTTAAAAAAAAATGAATTGTAAAACTTGGTTAAAAAATGAAAAAAAAAACACGAGAACCTAAACCAATCAATTTTCAGAAAGAAAAAGAAAGATAGCAAATATTTTTGAAGTCAGATAAAAAAAATAAAAAAGTTTTTATTACTCCTTTCCTTTAAAATAAATCTCTGTCAGGTAGACAGAGATTTCTTTTTGTTATCTATTATTTACTGAATTTTACCTCAACGACACGTTCGACGAGAGTTCGTTCGTTCGTTCGAGAGTAGTAGTGAACTGACGAGTGAAAGAGGAGAATGAAAGAAGAAACCTCATTACGCAGACCCCTAATAAATTTAGGAGAAGGGTCAGAAGATGATGATGTCTAATTTTTTACCTCTGGGCGATAACTGGTGTCACATACAATAATCATCATAATAGGAACATTTAAACTTTTGAAGTATAGCCAGTATTACCGGGTGTGATGTTCTGGCTGGTCTTCATGGCGGCACATTCGATGGCGCCCACGATGAGGTACATGGCGGCGAGCCGCTGCAGCACGCCCGGCAGCCGCACGTCCACCCACGACACGTTCGACGAGCTCAGCACCACGCCGATCAGCGACAGCGTCAGAGATCGCCGAGCCACCTGTGATCAACACGTGTTTAGCGAATCTTTGAGCAGTAGTCGGATATGATGTGAGATCTGAAATTTAAATACCAAATGAAACTGTAAAACTTGTTACACATTTCCGTCCCTTTTCACTAAATCAATCCCACATGGAAAAATCAAACTGCCGTGTGTGATGTGTCAAGTGGTTATTATTATTAATGTGCTTTAATCTGGTTGTTATGTATGTATGTATCAATAATTTATGGATAAGGGTTTTCCGTGTCCTGTAAGTTACAATACAAAATCTGCTTAATTTAGGCCAAGAGAATGCTATGTAATATGACCCATGGCGAATTGTATTATTTAGTTTTAAATTTTTCCTTTTTTTATAATATAATATATACTCGTATTTAATAAGATTTGTATACTTCTTTACCTGCTGGAGTGCAGAGATCCTGGGCAAAGATGTCCTAAGCCTGGCATTGAGAGAGAGCACAAGCGCCTCTCCCATTGCAAAGGCGAAGAACGGGAACACCACATCAGCCACAGTTAGACCATTCCACACGCTGTGGGAAAAGATTCCATATCCACCGCCGCCTGCATTCACAAAGATCTGGTGGAAGAGAGACAAAAGGCACTCATTTATAGATGCCAAATAATTTTGTGTTATATTAGAACTCGTAATAAAAAATGCATCAAAAACTTGGGGCTCCATAAAAAAGCCCCAACTTTTGATGATGAACAATGATGATACAAAAACTTGTACCCATTAAAAATGCATTTTTTTATTACCAGTTCTGTATTGGTTGTACCTTCCGCGTATTAAGTTTTATTTACTTATGAATTTACTTTCTTATTGCAAATTTCAATCTCGTCGGACACAAATATAATTTTTAAACCAGTTCCTTCGCAATTTTGATTGAGCTTCGTGACAAATATAATGTCATACTTCGGGGGCCCCCCTTGAAGTTAGGGGGCCCAAGCCACGGGTCTCGTGTGTTCCTATCATAGAAAAAGTACTGTTACCTAAATATATATTTTGAAGTATTAAGTCGAATTAGGTGTTAGGAACAAGGTGATAGTTGTTTGGCTTGATTCAGACTCGACAGTAACCCAAAACATAAGTTTTAGCGACCTGTCGTTTTCATCGGTGTCATCACCGTTGCTGCCATTTGAAAATTAGTTTCAGTCTAAATATTAATAAAAATAATAATAATATATTTATTTGCTTCAAACATGTGTAGTTTACAGGAAATGAATCCTAAACAGTTCAATTGGTTAGTTTGTGTGTATCAACATGTTTTGCCATGGACGGCGTACAAATATAAATTGATTGAGATAGTAATTAAATTAGTTTCATAAAATATAACACAATAATCATCAATACAATAATATAATAATATGGGCTAGGAATGTCAAAAATGTCAAAAATAAAATAGAATGTCAGAATTAAATGTCAAAATGAAAAAAAAAATAAAAAAACTATAATATTCCATTCCATTATATCCATATTCAACCATTATACCATATGTATAGTCGGACTAAAGCGTTCGGTAATTTTAAGATGGAAAGGCTGCATTTAAACACATAGAGGTTTTTGACTTTTTCTGAAAATAATAAATAACATGAAGAACTACAACAAACTATTTTAAGCTTACCATGAGTGCAATAGAGAATCCTCTGAATATGTCAAGGGAGCGGAGACGGGCGCGAGTTGGCGAGCGCGGTACGCTGGCTTCTGCTGTCAGCACGCGGGTCTCGGAGCCCAACTCGTTGTCCTCTCTGACAAAATAAGAGTGTATATGAACACACGTAACATTATGCCTAGTCGATGAACCTTATAAACTTTTAGCCTTTGTCAACAATTCTGGGGCAAAATTGATCGATGCCGTATTCCATGTGAATATGGCAAATTTTGTCCACATAGGTAAGATATCATTCATATAGACATCGGTAGGCTGGCATGGATATCACACCACCCACATGGGTCAGAAATTATTGGCGTGGATATCGGCAATACGGCATGGATGTTAGACCGCCTATATTAGTAAGGGACCGTCTGCATGGACATGGGTAAGTCCTCGTGAATTCCAGACCGGTTGTATAGGTAAGGGGCCGTCCCATGGATGTCGATAAGCTAGCATGGATTTGGGTAACGGTCCAGCGACACGTTATTTGTTTTTATTCATATGATTCTTAATGAAAACTAGATTTCGTAACTTTAGTCTCTCAGTCTAGTAACTCAGCTATTTAGTCGTGAAAAGATTAAACCGGGAAAATTTAATGCCTATTGCTATTAATAGTTTAGTTAAACGAGTCCAAATGAGATTTGCAAGTTATAATAACATACTATTATCAATATATGTATATTATTTGATAACTATAATTTATATGGTGTATATATTTATTTTGAAGTTTATAGTTATCATCAACTACAGTGTAACATTAGTAAATCAATATCAAATATTACTTTTATTTATTAAGTCATTTAAGATTATTTTATACATTTGATTGAATATAAAAGAATATCATTTTATGCTCTATAACAATAGCGTCTAAATCGATTATCTACCACAACTGACCGTACTAGATTCGTGGTGCGTGTTTCACACGGAAACTCGAGAAAGTTGAAAGATATCTAAACACGCCACGCATTTAAAAATATCTAACTGTTTAAATTTACTCTTAGAGTTTTATTGTCTGGAGTGTCGCACGACATAAAAACTAACACATAAGCCAACTTTCTTATGTTAGTGTGTGAGACAGATAGGTACATTTTACACTCGCTAACCGAGAGGACGACAACAGAGCTGACTTACACACAGCGACTGCGGCAGTGAACTTAGTGGCCAACAGTTGGACACTATTTTTTCCACTCTAACTATCAAGTTATTGAAGTAGGTTATAAAAAGTACATATCATTATATCATTTATTACACTTTAAAAACAGTTATTATAAACTTTTAATAATACATTTGTAAATACATGTTTTTTAAAACATACCTTGCGAAATATCTGGCGTAAATTCTGCCAGCCACTATTCTCTTTCCAATTCCCTTGATGATGTACCAAAGCGTGGCCATGGCCAGGAGTATGACGACGAGGGTCAAGATCGGCAGGTAGGCAGCGTCAGGCTCGGCCGTCATCCGGGGCGTGCACGTGTGTGTCTTCGAAACTTCAGTCGTGTTGATGATGTACTGGCCATATTCACCAAACTGGTAGGTGCCTGAAAGTTGTATTTATATCTTAGCAAATAAAACAAAGACGAGTTTGTTACCTTTATAAATCAAGAACGGCTGGATTTTATAAGTTGATTGATTTTTTGCATTTATGTCCGCCCCTGAATAGCATAATAATTATTAAAATATAGATATATTATATGAACAGCATATCATATTTGGAATACTTAAATTTATATGTATGTTATAGAAAAGAGCACAAAGCCTACTGTAACTTTTTAAACAATATGTTACATAAAAACAAACATTATGTGAAAACAGCTACATCAATCTTTAGTGGTCCAATTTATATTTTTATTCGTCATAGTACAAAGGTCAGTACAATGACAATTAAAGTTATACTGGTCATCAAGTAAAACAAGGCATTCAATCAAAATTTGAGTTTTTCTACGGTGTTGTTTTGTTAGGGTGAGGTGGTATTAAAGTATATAATATTAGCTTTTGCCAGCGATTCCGCCTGCGTGTATGTTATCGCGGTAAAAAGTAGCCTCTGTTACTCGCTAATAATGTAATTTTGCATTAGTGAAAGAATTTTTAAATCGGTTTAGTTGTTTAGACGTGAAAGAGTAACAAACAAAACTCACTTTTACATTCATTCATAATATAATTATGGACGGATACCTTGACTATATGAACTACGCATTAAGAGGAAATTAAAAAAAAAACAATTATCTTCAAAAAAGTCTGCATACGTTTAAAAAAATGCATTTTACAATTCTAATTTCGTAATATCATCGCGGTCGCAGCTGTCTTGTTTACATACGTTCTAAAAAGTTCAGTGTCGAAAATACGTTAGATGTTAGGGTGCTTCTACACGGTGTAAGTATCACCGTGTTGAAGCATCCTTATATCAATAATACATGCATGTAGTACAACAAACGCTTAGCATGTTTAAGGTCACTTTGACTATGTAATAAGTGTATATTACTTTCTAATAATAATTATAACTTGAAAACTAGGCAGAGCCCGTACTATGGTAATCAGAATGCTGTTTAACATACTTACATATGTATTAATAAATACATACATATTATAGATAAATTACACCCAGACACAGAACAAATGATCGTGCTCATCATACTATGATTTGTTCTGGGTGGGAATCGAACACAAGACCACCAGCTTGTCAGGATCAGGTTCACTAACCACTAGACTAATAGGCATATATATAGTATATATAGTTTATATATATAAATTTTACGTTGGTTTTTGTACGCTTAAAAAAATCTAAATTCTGCATCGATTGAGCTCACATTTTGACAGAAAAATAAAGGTGGATGGAATACAAAGGTGGTTTTTATCAATTTTTTTGCGTCAGTTTCATTACTCATCTCAGCTAAGCTGATCTCCGAGTAAAAAACTGTTTGTTGTGCCTCTATTTGGTGTAAAGCTACATTGCCTATCAGGAAGGAAGCCCTCAGGTAGCTTAACTAGGCGACCATTAAAAATATGCGCCATTATCTTGCCAGCAGCAGACAGCAAGGTGATGATTATGTACGAGCTACAGTTTGATTTAACTTTCGGTAACAATACGATTTAATCACATTACAGTCAACGTTCCACATTTAATACTTTACCTACAGAAATAGCTTTTATAAGATTTTTGAGGTCGAGAGTAAATCGGAACTGAATTTTGAAATTGAATGAATAAATTGAAATTTAAAGAAGAAATGCCGTTACGCTCTACTTCTTCTGCGACAATTGGTCATTTGTTTAAACTATATATTTGCAAAATACTCCCGTGCACATTGGTTTTGTATTACCGACCGCTTGAACAATTTACATAACTCGTTTTGCGAAACTTGTAACAAAACCAGTTGCATTTTATACGAATTCAAAATAAACATTGTTTGTTATTATCACTTAGTATAAGGTTCGATACTCGATGGCTAGTTGTGCAGGGATTCGTATAGTGGGTTCCGCGAATTTATTTATTATATCCATTTTAGGTAAATTACTTTAAAATAGCAGGGGGAAAAAAGAATTGTACAATCTGGACTAAGATTATGGTACCTAAGAAATACATGAGCATGAAAGATATAGAGGGGAGGGTTTTTATATTTAGGTACCTTCTAAAAATTGAATGAAGTAAGGCTCAAATAAACCAGTGGTATTGTTTCTTTAATCCCCTCTGGACAGCTCAGCAAGTGTCGGGTTGCCCCCGAATGTGGGGTCCCATAAAATTGTACAGTTTTGATAAGTATTCTATTAACTTAAAAGTTAGGAAACTCTTGCAACAGATATCATTGTTTCTGAATTCAGTTAAAGCAAAATTTGGCTGTAGTAGTTATTTCTAAAACTAATGAAAAATAAATAACCAACAGTCGCCGGTTCTGGTCCTTGTCAGTTGCCGCTGGTCTTTTTGCTACTGATAGATATTTTATAATAATAATAAAATCTCTTTATGGTACACCAGGTAGGTACATACATTACTTAATACTAAATGACTAAAGTACAAATAGCGACCTTTTCGCTCAGAGATAATCTCTTACAGGCAACCGCGGAATAGAGAGAAAGCATGATAAAAAAAGAGAAGACAATGAAAAGGTATTAGGAATTTGATAAAATAATATATTGATGAAATAATAAAAGAATAATATTGTTGGACATCTAACACCCAACGCCATCTAGTTTTAAACTAAGCTGAGCTTATACTATAAAAGCAATATATATATATAGTAGTATATACAAACTTAGCGGCTTTTTTGAACATTATACACACAAAACTGAAGCAAATATACGTGATTCATTCACCATTTTTATCGTGTGAACGCACTACACTTGAATGATTTGTTTGTTTGCAATGCTACCACTTTCACAATGCACAACTGAACACAATTGAATATTTAATTAAACATCATAATAGGCATTAATGAATTCTGACTTAGTCACATTTAAAAGAATGAAACATACCTATTTGACTATTTTAATTTCCTTTTCCAGTTTTGTGTGACCATCTTACAGGCATTTTTTAAAGTAGTGGAAATAATTTCCAATAAAGTCTCGTAATATGGTAATCAGATAATACTTTCATAATTCTAAGTGCTGAATCAATAAAGAATGTAGTTTGCGGTGCATTATTAAACGCATTATCTACGCATTTGAAAATCCTGTAGTGGATTATAAGGAAGTAAAAAAAAAGTGGCAACTGCAAAAAAGCAAAAGTTTTTACCACTCAGGACAGACGTTTGCGCTTTTTGTTTTGTTGTGGAGTTTTTTTTATTGCTTTTTCGTTCGTTTTAAGTTTCATTTGTCCCGGACTGCCTAAGGACTCTGATATTTTTCTTATTTGACCCCTGCATGCTTAAGGACTCTGATACTGATACTTTATTGAGTGCTTGTTCTGATTTACATTGGATTCCGATCTTGCCCCATCCTGTGGATCTCGTTTTAAAACTAGTTTTTTGTACCGCCAAGATGAGAGGACGTGGCAGGCCAAATCGCATTATGTGCATCAATTGCAATATATGCGTCAATACAATGCACCGATATCGATCCTTGGAACTTAAAAATAGAGTTACCCCTTTACTGTGTAGCTCGGTGTATCCCCAAATCGTAAGTAGCTCCAAATCTTGCATTGATTTGAACTTAGTCTGTTCTTAATTACGTTTCCGTATGATCAACATTATTATTCTGTATTACGTAGCTAATTATTTAAAAAAATAATTCTTGTACAAACATTTTTTTTTGACAATTTGTACATAGTATACTATTAGCTAGTGTAGCAATGTAAACATATTAACAAGCTTGTTGTTTGGCGATAATTAAATATAATAAATGTTAAAACAAAAATGATTAGTTATAAGCTATAATAGAACCTTCAAGATATTTTAAATTAATTTTCAGCAAGAACGCAGTGATGAACATCAACCTGGACCAAGTCACCGAGGCCACACTAATGTGTGTGTTTTATGTGGTTGTTTACTTATAGGACGCCAAAGTGATAAAATATCGAGAGACAACGCTTCTGAACTGCAGCAGTGATTGAGTGATGATTAATATTATTTATAAAATAAATACAAGAAGGATGTCCATGTAACATCTCATCGAACACATATTTATCTTAATTCATCAAAATTTTGTAGTATATGGAAAAATACAAAGTTATTAGTAATGTACATACTAAACTACCATTTAAATTGTTGAGGTGGTTCATTCCTAGCCAGGCTATTAGATAACCTGTGTAAGGACTACAATACTTTCCTGTTTGTTTATTGAAACATGCAATAGGGAAAAACACTATAGTAAACAGTACATGTAAACATATCCTTACACATACATATGTATGTGTAGGTATATTTAAATGCTGATGCAATTAAAATATTTTTCTTTATTTTCAGATATCAGTATCTGATATTGTATGCCATCCTTGCTGGTTACGCACACAAAGAGAAGTGCGCCGTATGGCCCATGTTGACGATACTAGATTATTACCTAGTAGCAATAATATTGCAATAGAGGAATCAACGGCGGAATCAAAAGAGTATCCTCAACCTGTGGAGACACAAAGAATAGTTTTACCAGACTATAGAGGAGTGGTATAGTAAGCCAAAACCTCCTTTCTAAGGAGAGGCCTATGTCCAGCAGTGGACTAGTATAGGCTGTTGATGATGATACAGGAGTGGCCACCTCTAATAATCATTGTGTTTTCTCTAACTGTAGTAGTAACATTCTACACCATATATCAGATAAATTGCGGGCAATTATTTTTAATAATCATCGTTATTACGTGCCTAGCCTTGCTCGGGTTTGTGCTGAACATTTAAGGAGCAATTCATGGGAGACACTATTTCAATATCATTGATACATTTACTGCTGACCAAATACAGCATGTTTTTTTCATTTGTCAATACATTTAACCCAACAATAGATTTTAAAAATGTACAAGAGATGGATAATTGAGTTTTTGAATATTGGGTGGGATTCATTAAAGAACAATTCAATGTGTTACTTGAAGAAGTACCCAGACTTGCACAAGTGAACTCATCATCATCATCAACAGCCTTTAGAAGTCCACTGCTGGACATAGGCCTCTCCTTAGAAAGGAGGTTTTGGCCTACTATACCACGCTGGCCAGACGGGTTGGTATAGGGTTTGTGTCAAGTTTTCCTTCTCTTTGCAGTGCTGTTGTCCTGCGTAGTTTGTTCCCTTAGTCGGCTCTTACGACACCCACGGGATGAATAGGGGTGATGACACTCTGTATTCTTAATCCGTCACCACACGGTGCACAAGTGAAAAGAGGAAGTTTAGGCCCACGAACACACCGTGTTATGACACTCGGGAAGTGCCAGGAAGAAATTAAACTGTCTTGGAACCCGCAACGAAATTAATCAGAAGAAAATTGGAGGAGTTGGAAATACAGTAAATCCACATCCACAGTAAAATAGGCATAACCCTTTTAAACAGGGAAGCACCACGGCCACAAAATATTATGGGTCCTAGGTAAGCTATATTTGATTTCTATAATATGTATGGCAGAATCGCCTGAACGCACGGAAATTCACCCTAGTTGACACAAGATCCCCATAGTATACCGCCCCAGATGTCACCTGCAAGCTATTCAGCATTATATTACGTTCGTTATACCAAAGACTACATTCCCAGAGGATATGATGAGCAGACTGTTCATAGTGAGTTAGGTATTGAACATTGACACAATGGTGACTCGACTAATTTAAATGAATACAGCTTGCTCTTAAAGTTACCATGACCGTAAGAAATTGAGCGACACAGTGATCCACCTCAAGCCATGTCCTCTACAACCGTTCGCGAACAGGGCCTCAATTCTGCTATTTTATGTTTACGCCAAGCCAGTGTCATACCACTGACACGCTATTGAGATGCCATCGAGTAGCCATTGGCATCGTTAAAAATATCGGTAGTTGAAAATATATTACGTTTTTTGAGGAAATGATTTATTTGTTTTTATTATAATAAATTATTAAAAGAAATAAGTAAATTAAAATAACTTTAAAAAAAAATCAAAAAATAAGAAATAAATAAATTATTAAAGAATAAAATATAAAAATTATAAAAAATGGATGATTCCCCCTTGGATGATTCGTCCCAGCGTCGTTGCCATTCGTGTATGAGGTCATTATAGACATCGGACTGCTGTTGAAGCAATCCTGTAATTTTACCGCGATCCCGCGCGCCCAAGAAATCGCATTCCATGTTTTGTAGTCTTGAACAGTACATGGCTACACGTCTCTGCATCTCGAGATCGACCGGAAGCACACCCGCCAACACCGGCAAAGCCTCAGTTCTAACCGTCCTATATGCCTTGCACAAGAATATGAGTGCAAGTCCTTGGCCTTGTAACTGTTTGCGACGGACAGCGCCTACGGTCGCCCTATCGGCCCATACAGGTGCACCATAGCATATAGAACCTACATAAGTAGCTCCGTATATGATCTTTAATGTATTAAATGATAGACCCCATGTCGCAGTTGATATCCTTGTCAATGCATAGAAACTCTTTTTAGACTTTTCATTAACTGTTTTAATATGTTCGATAAATGAAGTTTCTTTCTAAAACTAATCCTAAATAACACACTGAATTTTTATTTTTTACAGTGACCTTGTCAAATGCATTAATGCTCGGCAGTGATTTGAGGTTACCTTTAAAAAGTAGCTGGAAGGTTTTTTGAGACATCAAGTTCAAACATCTATTGGCTAATCTCTCAAGCCCCGCCCTAGTATCAGATTCCACCACCATGTTAGGGACTAGTCTATACTAGGCTTTAAAGCTTAATAGTCTAGTTCCTAACGCACTTGTTAACTAGGCTTTACAGCCACAGATGTATTTATACCTTAATGTTATCATCCAAGAGCCGTTGTTTGCCACATTAGTCATCAAAAATACAATTATTTTAATGTTGATTGCAAAATGTTTATACAGTTTCGGTAAAGGTCATTTTAATCCTACATATCCGTTTAGTGATTGGTTTAAAAATGACGAAAGGATTACAAAATACGCATATTAAGTTAGGGGTAGGCCTTGTTACTGAACACAGAGGTTTTATACAAAATTTAAGAGTAAAGAAAAATAAATAAACTAAATTAAAAAAAAACTACCTATAAAAAGAAATTTAGGGTTCTGACAGCAGTTCATGCAACCAGTTCAAGCTCAATATTGTTTAACTATTTCGATTCCTCTCAAATTTATTATAAATTATTCAGAATTTGAAGTTAATCTATGTTAATGTTATAAAGCAGAACAGTTTGTTTGGTTTAACGCGCTAATCTCATGAAAAAAAAATTCGTGTTATCGAGGAAGGCTGTAGATTTTCTGCGCGCTAAAACCAAAACCATGCTTATCTTCCCAATAATCGACTATGATGACGTGTGCTGTTACGACCTGAATGCAGATCTTCTCGATAAGTTGGACCGTCTTCTTAATAACTGCATTCGATACATCTTTAACCTCTGTAAATATGATCATATATCCTTTTGCTTAACTGGTTACCCATTTGTCTGGAACGTAAATTACGCGCTCTCACTGTCCTATTTACCATTCAAAATAACTCATCTTCGCCAACCTGTCTAGCTTCCTACTTTCAACTCTTATGCAGCAATCACGACAGAAACCTTCGGTCCTCCAATAACCTTCTTCTTCGTTGTCCCTCCCATACATCTGAGTTCGTTGGCTCATCATTTTTCGTTGAATCCGTTTTTCTTTGGAATGCGCTTCCGCTCGAAATCAGGATGGCAACCAACACTTTTTCTTTTAAAGTAAAAGTAAAGCAGTATCTGGTGAAATAACTGGCAGAATCAACTTGCTCGTATTTTTTTTTATATCAAATTGTCAATTTTATAATGTGTATGTATTCAGCTCAAATTGCTTTTAGCCTGTATAAAATTCACTGTAATCAAAATGCACTGTTGCCTCTGCATCACCTAATGGTTGACTGGTAGAGAATACCTTTGGCATTAAGTCCGCCAATGCACCTAATGTGCATGACGTATAAAATAAATAAATATAGAACATCACGCTACAACCAATAGGAGTCCAGCATCAATTAAAAACGTTGCAAAGACGGTGAAAATTTACTGCTTTATAAAACCGTTTACTATCAACCTAATTAAACGTCATTGCGGTTTATGGCTATTTATTTATAGGTAGTCTGTTGACATTAATTAAGATTAGCATGGTATCATGACAAGCGTTTCTGAGAATTACAACTTACTTTGTTCGAATCATTGCAATTCAGCAAATAAAACTTTAGTGATGGAATACTCAAATTAATAAGATTTATACCTTTTGCATATGGTAGAAAAAGACACTGAATTTGTTTTGTTATTGAGTGTTTTCCTGTACGTTTTATTTATACTAACATAGTAAGTCTATTTTTAGCAAATGAAGTGATTATGCCAATGTTGAAAAGACTAAAAACACAGCACTACCAGCACTTTTCTATCGCACCCACTACTGTAATAGATGGTCCATACAGAATGACCATTTCACCAACACCCTTGCAGGATGCAGGTCTAGTCAAATAAATTTGCTAAATCTGTTCAAATAACATGACCCTCTCAGACTACACAGTTGTATGTAAAGTTTAAAGGCTGAAAAAAGTATGTAGTCAATTAACATCCACAGCTTCAAAGACAATGACCTAGTCCAATAGACCACTGTAACATCTAATTATGAAAATTTATGAAATTTCTCTTTATGTGTTTCTACATATTTTTTTTTTTCTGTTTGGGATAATTACAGCTAGCATTTTAAAAACATAAGACCATACCTGAACATCTGATTGCCATTTACAAATAGCATTTACATGTAGCATTAAATTGGAACTATGTAAACAAAGACCAAACCACCACCCGTTCATAAGAAAAAATCTTAGCTAAAATGTTTTTAAATTTAGAAACACTAGTACAAAATGGGTCTATTTCATATTGAGATGAAATTCATATTGTATTATATTGTCTACTCACGTGTAATAATAATAAAATTTTGTCTATATGTAGTCTATATAGTGAACTTAATTGCTGTAAACTGAACTTTGATATTATTATCGTACCTTGTTTAAATGTCTTCCTCATGCTACGCTAAGTAATTTTATTATTAGTTTTTATGATAAGGCAGGCTTTGTATTTCTCTCAGTTTTAGTCTCATTTCATTATAGTTTGTAAATAAGAAAATGTATCACCCGCCACTGACTAGCAGTCCGTCAGTCAGCCAAGGCAAATATTGTGTGATGAATGACTGATGAGCATGAACATTTGTTCTGTGTCTGGATGTAATTTATCTATAATATGTGTGTATTTGGGGTGGAATAAAGTTACATTAACCTGTTATAAATTACTAGCCCGGTAAACGTGGTTTGGCCATATAAATAATTTCTAGCAAATATTTTGGTTGTTAAATAAAAAATAGATAACTTTTTTTAAGTATGTGGAGATAGGGTCTATGACTGAAAGAGGAATGGAGCACTGTGGCCTATGACGGCCTATAAAAATAACGCAAAACCAACCCTAGGGAGAGTCACCCTTACCACATAGGGGTATAAAACATTGCTTGCGACCCATTCTCATACCTACCAAATATACACAATTTGTTTTTAAATGGGTCAAGCAGTTTCAGAGGTGTTTAATAACAATATCTTTCTATGATCAAATCCCAGTAGTCATTTATCACAGGTGAAATTGCAGTGACTAAAACTAATCATTTAATCATATGATTCTAATTTAATAGTAGCAATAATTACCATTACTAGTCTGTATTTAGAAGTATATTAGTATGTTTATTAATAAATATACATGTCCGTTTCCAAAATATTATGTTGTCTGTTTTCTAAAAAGAATTTTACATTAGACCTTTGTCAAATTTTTTTTTTTATATGCTATTGATATGGAATACTTAATTGGAATTTTGATCAGATTAAGTATATCAGGTAGGAGATTGAAATCTATTAATGATAATAATATATGAGGCACTCCCAGGCATGCTACGAGGCATTATGTTCAGAGACATTTGGCACCCTCTACATGACTGACCGGTTACAATCATAAGCAACCACCATGTTGGCTGACAATACCAAATCACTTGTGGAAAATCATACTCTAGTCTGATGATGTTAAAAATAATGATGATTTATGATTAAAGTGTCAAGTCTGGTCTTTTAAATCAATTAAATATTAACTTAACTTTAAATAATAACTTTAAGCTTGAATGAATAATGAATATTTTACAAATGAATGTTTTAATAAAGGCTACATAGGTACTTAACAATGTTCAGTTTGAAAATAATCAGTCAGTAATTGTTTTATTTGCATCATGTTATTTGTGTATAACTAAACATATATTAATTATGCTTCCGCCTAAATAAAGTCTCCTCTCAAAGACAACAAAACTGACAAAAGATATGTTTAATAAATGATAACAGCTTTTCTACTACAGTTGAGAATTATAAATGTTAAACTAGTCTATAAATTAAATTTGTCTATTACACAACTGAAAAACAGTATGTTTTTATAGAGAACTTTCACAATAAAACAGAAATGGGCAGCTGCATATGACTCATTCTAATCACATTACAATTACATAAAATTTTGTTATAATCAGCACGTAGCAAAAAAAGTAGACGTCTCGTTGTTTTTAGGGAAGATTCCAATTTTAAAAATACGCAAATCGCGTAAGACAAAGGTAGCGGAACAAAAGATATTTAGTAAATAATCTGTCATATAACAGTAGGTACTTACCATTGCATACCTCCGCAGACTTGTTTCTAATAGAGTATATTAGAGGGTTTCTTGTGTCTACGATCACTGAATCGTATCCTTCAATAGTAGCATTCTTCTGCAAAATACAACCTTCACATTCTGCAGTTTGACTCCAAAATTCGACTTGTTCAGCACCAATTTGTAAACAAGCTTGGTCGAATCGCAATATTTTACTGTTACATTCCCTTCTAGACGCTCCGATATTCTCAAAGCTACCTAGAGACATTTTTACAGGTACTCTACATCAGTTTCGCAAATCAGGACAAATAATTCGATTAAAAACAAAGCAATTACACATCCAAAAAATGAACTATAACGCGAGCGATGGCAAGCGAATGAATTGAATGAAATGAAACGTCAACGAAAAGTGTAGAATGCTGCTATTTGAGAATTTACTATCGCGTTGTTAAAATCTACAAAAAATACCATACAATTGTTTTTACGCTATATTGTCATATAACAAGTTAAACAATTTCTGATACCCACTGAGACAGCGTTTGTATGTCGTTGTATTAATTTTTGTAGTAAAATCGTCTTTAGCGGCGTTATACACTTTTTTTGTAATAGGTAAATTCGTAAGACGGATGGAGAGTAAACAGCCGGCGCGGCGTACCTACGATAGCGCAATAAATAAGTATTATATGTATTCTACCACATAAATGATAGTACTTTTACACTGATAATTAAAGCAATTCGTGCAAAATTATTCCCTAACCATTCCAAAATATCAAAAATGCACAACGTTAATATTCAAGTTTTCACTTCTGCCGGCACTCCCGGAGTGCAACCCGTCTTTTTTTTATTAAAAGTAGAAAATAAGAATATTTAAGTATTGTCCATCTAATCTAAGAGGTAACATTTGACGTTTCATACTTTTCCAGCTGAAACAACTTTGTATTGGCTTAACTCACACAATTATTTTAAACTGTTTCGTAAAACCATGGAATCATGCGGCTATTGTATTCTATTATCTATATTTTATTTTAATAACTAAATTTTATTCTTTTTAACAAAGCAAATTAGGTAATATGTATGTACAATAGATAGATTTTTTTTGACTAAAATCACGTACTGTTGCGACTCTTTTACTTGATCGTTAATATGTACGAATAATCGAACTTATTAATAACTTGTCATTTTCAATCCAGACGTCTTTAAGTATTTTTATATTGTACTTTTTATTTTATTTAGTATTTTACAATACGCGCCATACTAGTCTGCGCCAATGACGTCAGCTACAAACCGAATGTTGTAGGCCTGTATGTAGCCTGTATGTATATTATATAATATTATGGTAATTAATAATACAATAGTTACTAACTACTTTTTTTCCACGAAATGTAATACAAACCCTAGATTGTTATACCTCGTTAGATAGCTGATGAAACGTAGATATTTTAAAAAACATCTGCCGAACAATTACCATAATATTGTTTTTAGATATCCGTTAGAGAAAAAAAATATTCTAATTTTTTTTTTTATTTCTTTACTTTCACTTGTCTACTACGATCTATTCAATTAACTTATGAACTATTTTAATGACTGACGTCTGAAAGCATCTTATTACACATGTAAAAATGCAAAAATAATAATAATAAGATACACAAAATAAACAAAAATAAATGTAGTAGCCTAAAAATCAGGAAATTTCAATAAAAAAATTAAAAGACGATTATCTCGAAAAGGGTTAAGTTTAGGGTAGGGTGTTTCATAGCGAAATATGTCAGAAATGATGGGTACTCCACGCCCTTAACGGATCTAGCACGACTTTTCTTGTAACCCTGTATATATATATATATATATATATATATATATATATATATATGTTATAGGCTTTGTATTATGCAGTTACTTTTCTTCAGTATAGGAATAATTATACAGTTCTTGATTATTTTAATGTGTTATCCCTTTCTGAATCCCATAAACCCTAACAGTTTGACTTTTAAATACGATTTTTTAGATTACTTCACATTAAACTTTTAAGCATACTGTTTGATTTTCCTCCATACTTTATAACCCAACGTATTGTAGTACATCCTGTATCGCTGTCCCTTTTACTCCCACACGTTTACCACTACGGAACAATAAAGCGGAGCATTAATAGTACGTCGCACAACGAACGAACGTAGTCGACAGAGTAAACAATAGGTAGTTTTAGTACTGGCTTGAAGTTGACACTGTGTACTAATAGTGCAAAATGTCCGATTAACCGCTGTCTTTCGGAAACATTACTTTTAGTACAATACTCAGTACTAGTACAATACCCAGTATCGTACGTGTACTACCCAAGACTATTAACTAAGTAGACAATCTACTACAAAAAATGGCAACACTGTAGTGCAGCATGCGTCAACGTGATTCATCATCACTCATCAGCAAAGCAAATGAGAATGAATGGCGAATGATTTGGAAAAGAAATAGGGCAATAGAAGTCATGAAGTATTTTCAGTTTTACCAGCAGCACTATTATCATGTTGACGGGACGTGAAATGCGAGTATAGGATTGGTCGATAACCGCTTAACATCAGCCTGGTCACGCACGTCTTGGTTTTCTACTGTTGCTAAAAGAAAGCAGGTGTAATAAATAAAGTATGTTTACTTTATTTATTACACCTGCTTTTTATGGACTAATTTATAAGTTGCAATTATTATTATTATAATTACATAGAAGCAATTCCTGTAGGTACAATTTATAACGTTTTCTTTTTCTAATTGCAAAAATCTACATCACGCTGACGTCGTTTATATCGGACTACATCTTCTATGACAATTTCCATAATTAGGGGGAGGTGGGGCCGGGCACGCCGTCATCGCGGCGGTAAGACCCGTTATGGAGGATTGGCTCGAGAGGCGTCACGGGACCCTCTCATACTGACTGACGCAGGTGATCACTGGGAAAGGATGTTTCGGGGATCACCTGTGTCTGATCCGCAAGGGGCCAACGCCTGAGTGCCACCACTGCGATGGCCAGACCGTGGACACGGCTCTCCACACGCTGGCAGAGTGCCCGGCGTGGGTTGAGCAGAGGCGAGACCTCGTGGCGGCCATCGGAGTGGGAGTTCTCTCGCTCGATAGCCTGATTGCGGCTATCGTGCGGAGCGAGAGTGCGTGGAACTCTGCCGTCTCCTTCTGCGAGCAAGTTATGCTCGCGAAGGAGACGGCGGAGCGGGACCGGGAGAGGTTTAGGACTCTCCCGGCCCGCCAGGCCCGGGAACGGGCCAGGTACCGCAGGCGACTCAGGCGTCAGAGGTCGCAGAACGACCTCCGTCCTCCATAAGCGCAGGCCTGGGGGTGACAGGTGAGGCCATCTGTCACCCTAGCAGAAGCAGGCCGGGGTGGCGGCGAGCGCGTTGCGAAGCGCGCTCGCTTCCAGGGAGCACAGGGAACATGGGGTTCCCACACGGGGGGGGGGGGGTCGTCTACTCGTCTGTAGATGACCCGAGGTATGTCGGGGTACCAGGGACTTCCTTTCTAGGGTATACCTGTTTCCCCGGCTATTAGTACCCGAGACGGCGTGCGGTTTTAGTCGGTTCGAGTCCGACATGCCACCGACAGGTGGTATCCGAGGGGATTTCCGCACGGAAAAAAAGGGGGAGGTGGGGCACAATGATATAAGGGGCACATATATACACAAGCATTATTTAATAATCGATTGAATGTGTTCGAGTGGTGACATCTCTAGAACGCTCCCATAAATGTTTGAACGCATCCAATGTGATCGCGTCGTATTTAGGATTAGAAAAGAGTTTTAAACCGTGGATGCTGCCTACACATGCTAAAGTCACATGTAGAAATTATAAATAAGCTATAACAATAACCAAAACAATTCTAATTCCAAAAAAAGTAAGTGTGAAAAATTGGTACTTGTGAAAAAAAAAAGTTTCAGTATGGTCGTACTTATTTATTCTTTATAAAACTTAAATTTGTATACATTAATGTGATGATAATGATCGTAATTGTTTGTTTAAAGTGGATGAGATAAAATTAACTTCAAAAGTCGCAGAAGTACTTGTAAAAACGCATATCTGGTATGTTCCGGTATTTTTAAAGGAGCTTCGAATGTGTTGTGACTTTCATAGAACCAAGCTGGAAATGGTGGTGTTTGTGGAACGTAATGCCACTGTTTATCACCTAATATAACAATTAAACACGAGTACGGCCCTTTGAAGTATATCTGGAAAAGTATGTTACTTTAATAAAGAGAAATAAAAGCAAGTCTTAAGCAGTTCATTATTTGAAACTTAAAAAATAAATAAAAATGCCCCGTATGTTTTTTTTTATATGTATTGAGTGCAACACTATTGGGTAAGTTGAAGATAATATTCTTACAAAAAGCTCTATAAAGGATAAGGGTGTTTATTATTTATTATTATGTTTCAGTATAAACAAATTCATATGAAAATCGAGATGTATTATGTATAATTTTTTTTTTTTGTTTTTTTTGTTTGTTTTAAAAAAGACAACTCCCGCATTAGGAATATACCCTGTGTCGCGGAGGACTTTACAAACATACTTGAAACGGACACAAAGAACTATGGTGACAGCTGAACCCAGACTCAGAACAACAATTTGTGGATCACACAAAGTATCGTCCCATGTGGGGTTTGAACCCACAACACTCGGCGTAGTAGGAAGCGGCGTGGCGACCGCTTAAACCACTACGCCATCCGTGCAGTGCAGTGCAATTAATATTTTTGTGTCTTAACTAGTGATGTGCCGGATATCCGTATCCGTATCCGTATCCGCGGATCTTGACACCAAATATCCGTATTCGGATCCGTATCCACGGATATACTTTGTTAACGATCCGGCACATCACTAGTCTTAACATAAAAAACCTTAATTTAGGTACTTCTCTAAGTTTGTACTTAATGTGTAAGAAACTTAATTAGGTATATAATGCCCAAAAATGCATCCTTACCGCGATTGATGGATCTTTCTGTATTTCGTTTTTAGATAGGTACGAATCTGGCTCTATATTAGTGGAAAGTCTGAAAAATATTTATGAAAAATGTTTATGTCACATATTCGTACTTAAGACTTACGAATTTTATTTTTATTTTTGTTTACTTTAATAGTTGATTTGTAGTTAACCATTAACCGCCGTGTGGTTACGGATTACGAATACGGAGTATCACCACCCCTAATCATCCTGTGGGTGTGGTAAGAGTCGACTAAGCGAGCAAACTACGTACAACAACAGCACTGCAAAGAGAAGGAAAACTTGACACAAACCCTTTTTTTTTTTTAACGTGTGGAAATCCCCTCGGACCGTCACCCCACCGGGGTTTGCGGCGGGGTGGTGTGTCGGACTCGGACCGACTAAAACCACACGGTGTGCCACTCTGCGCCTGTAACAGGAGGGATCCGGGAACAGCTGTTGTTAAGACATCCGGACCCCTCCTAGCGCCTCCGCGTCCTCCCGGGCCTTCTCCGCCGCCTTCTTCTGCGAGATTACTTCCTCGAAGAAGGTTGCGACCGCGGTAAAACAACTGTCGCTACCGGCCATGGAGCGTACTACGGCCGGTAGCGAGAGATCCACTCCGATGACTGCAGTGAGGGCCCGGCGCTGCGTCGCCCATGCGGGGCAGACCGCCAGCGTGTGCTGGGCCGAGCCCTCACTGCAGTCGCAGTGGTGGCAGGCGGGACTCAGTTCCCTCCTAGCGACCGAGTGCAGGTACTTTCCGAAGCAACCGTGCCCGGAAAGCACCTGCGTCAGCCGGAAGGTAAGGGTCCCGTGCTGCCGCTATGCCCACTCGGCGATGACCGGCTGGAGAGCCTCCACGGCGGCGAAGCCAGCGCGTGGAGTCTCCAGCCGGAACGACCAACGAGCCATCGTGGCTCGGCGAGCGGCTTCGCGCCACTCGCGCACGTCCTCGGGCGGAGGGCGAAATCCGCTCTCCGCCCGGGAGTCAGCCACTCGCCGATAAACTTCGGCGAGCACTTCCGCCTCCAAATCCCACGGGGGAGTTCCGGCCAACGCGCATGCCACCTCCGTCGAAACGGTGCGGTAACCGCGTATGGCTCTGACCGCCATTACCCTCTGAGGGCGCCAGAGGCGTGCCCTATTCTGGGCGGTCAGAGCCGCCGCCCACACCGGTGCACCGTAAAGTGCCATTGACCGGACAACCCCCGTGTACAGCCGTCTTGTCGCGACGCTGGGTCCACCCAAATTGGGCAAAAGTCGCCCTAGGGCAGACGCAGCCCCGACCAGCTTTGGAGCAAGCTGTCGGAAGTGCTCGTCGAAGAGCCACCTCCCGTCGACGATCAGGCCCAGATATTTCATCTGGGCCTGAACCGGTACGAGGACCGAGTTGACCACGATTGAGGCGCCAGGGGGTGGAGCACGACGGGGCCCATGAAATAACAGGGCCTCCATCTTATCTAGGGCCACCCGTAAGCCCAGCGCCTCAATGCGCCCGATCACCAGTTAGCCTCCCCTTGTGGCCAGGCGCGCCGCCTCTTGGAAGTTCGCCCCCCGGGCTGTCACCAGGGTATCGTCCGCGTAACAGATTACACCCAGCCCTGGGGAGAAATCGGCTCGAAGGGCCCAGTCGTACCCTATGTTCCACAAGAGGGGTCCAAGAACAGACCCCTGTGGAACACCGCACGACATGGGCCGACACCTCAAATTACCATCTCGGTCCTCGTACACGACGGTACGCTCCTCTAAATAGTCTGCCACTAGCCGCCTCAGGTACTTTGGCACCCCATGATAGTGGAGTGCTTGCCTGATGCAGCTGAATGGCAGACTATTGAATGCGTTGTCGATGTCTAATGACACCGCCAACAGCACGCCGCCACAGCTCACGGCCTCTTCGGTCAAGGCCCTCAGGCGCAAAACAGCGTCGACTGTCGAACGCCCCGCCCGAAAACCAAATTGGGCGTCCGATAGATCGGGGTTGACACAAACCCTACACCAACCCGTCTGGCCAGCGTGGTATGGTGGCCAAAACCTCCTTTCTAAGGAGAGGTTTATGTCCAGCAGTGGACTATTAAAGGCTGTTGATGATTGTAGTTAATATCTCGGTATGTACAGCAAGCGGCAAACCTAGGTTCCCCTTCTATAGCAAGTAAGGTTAAACAAACAATTAGACAGCAAACAACTCCCACAATTTCGTTTGTCAATTAAGTTTTAGAGCCTATAAATCGTGGTTACAGAACTTTAGTACACTCATAATATCAATTTAATGTTAAAAATCATACTTTAAAAAACAAATAAAAAGCAGTAAAAACATACGCGAATTTGTTAATTAATTTCGTGATCTCATTTATCAAGTCTTTCTCAGATCGTGTGTTCTGGCCGTTAGAAGCTTGTTGAGTTTTGTTTCGCAGTTGATAATTATCTTGATTTAAAGGTCTAGTAGCTAATTGGCTAGCTCCAGCTCTGAAAATATAAAAAAGACCGTTAATAATTTCTACACTTAAATCCTTAATGTCAACACTCTTTTTTCAAATTTCAAAAAGAATTTGTGAAAAAAGTATTTGACATAATATAATATAATTTTTAAACTATCCTGAAACCCTTTTTATTGGACTCGACACTTGTAGCATAAGCAGTGGCGGTCTTTGTCTTTATGGAATTAGTTTTAATGCTGATACTTGAAACCTTTTAATAAGTTTACCTTTATCTGTAAAGACTTCACATTATTAAAAATAACACTCAAAAAGATTTCCTTAGAGCCGGATTTGAACCAGTGATCTATGGATGTCAATTTAAATCCTACTACAGTCCACCGCTCTACCAACTGAGCTAACAAAAATAACACTCAAAAAGAATTCCTTCGAGCCGGATTTGAACCAGCGACCTATGGATACCAATTTCAAACCTACTACAGTCCACCGCTCTACCAACTGAGCTATCGAAGGGATAGTGATAATTGTGAAATTACTTTTCAGTTTTTATTTTACCAAAAGATATGAGGTGAAAGGTGCCTTTGAAGTTGTAACAATAATAATAATGTTGTATTCGTAATTTTGTAAGAGGGGGTTATCATAATGTTAAGTAAATGTTAGTGTTGCATAAGTTTGTTATATCACTCATTTAGTTTTATTCGTTTACAAAACCAAGATGTGTATTCTCATAGTTACGGACGTACCCAAGG
Organism: Arctia plantaginis; assembly: GCA_902825455.1. Taxonomy (NCBI): domain Eukaryota; kingdom Metazoa; phylum Arthropoda; class Insecta; order Lepidoptera; family Erebidae; genus Arctia; species Arctia plantaginis. The sequence goes on along the minus strand of CADEBD010000286.1, from coordinate 4,412,455 downwards.
GGTAGTGGGGGCCAGGTGAGGGCTTCGGCCCCTTTTCGCATTGAACGCTTGCGTAGTTTTTTTTGAAAACGAGCTGACAAAAACTATTTGTGTCTGCCCGGGAAAAAATGATCAGGCCTGATCAGACCTGTTCATGCATGATCAGACCTGAAATTTGACCTGATCAGACCTGTTCATGCCTGATCAGACCTGACGTTAGACATGATCAGACATGATCAGGCCTGATCAGACATGATCAGGTCTGGGCCGTAAAATACGTTCAGATCTGATCAGGCCTGTTCATGCATGATCATGTCTGATCAGGCCTGAATGTATTTTACGGCCCAGGTCTGATCATGCCTGATCATGCATGAATAGACATGAGCAGGTCTGATCAGGCCTGATCAGACCTGTTCATGCATGATCAGACCTGGACGTATTTAACACTGCAGGTCTGCTCAGGCATGATCATGCATGAACAGGCCTGACGTGTTAAATACGTTCAGGTCTGATCATGCATGAATAGACATGATCAGGTCTGATTAATAGTTAAATACTTAATTATTATTCCTATATCTTTATATATCGATCGAGCTGGACCAACTGGATCCAACTCGAGTTGAATCAGACCAGACATGTTGATTCGATATATATGTATACCTTTTGTTCCATTTCCTAACCAATGCATTTTTTTACTTTCGATTTATTTATATTTTATTAATTATTCTTTCAACTACAACGATAATTTAATACCTTCTAAATTCATGATATAGTCTTGAAATTTACAAAATTACTATTTTATTTTAATAAACATATATATTACATAATTAAAAATTAATAATAAATAACTGGTCATTGTAAATTTCTGTTATAGAAAAGACCTTTGTGTTCTTACCTTCAAGGTTAATATTTTGATTTTCTCTGCTCAAATAATTTTTAAATTTTATAATTTAATTAAAACTTGTGTTTGAAATAATTAAATTTATTAGTGTGTTATTTGCAATGTTTACATAATATACATTTGTGGGTATACTGATCATATGTATATATCACACGCCACAAGTCATCAAGTAAATATATATGGGCACAGCTATGTGTGAGTGTCCTCATGTATAGCACACAACTTTATATGTCACGTGACACACCGGTGTAATTCACTTTCAACATGGATGCCGTCGCATAATAAGAGTATAAACTGTGTGCGTCTTCTACTAGCGTCTGTTTATGTGCAATTGTATGTGATTATTAATTAATTAAACTTTAAATATTTCACTCTACAAATTTATCTGTGTTGTTTGTGGAGGCATCAAACATGTTTTTAATTCAATGCTCTATGGTGACAATTGCGCCTATATCATCGATAATGATGACAACAAAAAACCTCACGAGCTGGTTAAAGATGATATTACTAAATTCAATATGAAGAAACGACAATATGAAGGAAAAGTGATCGACTTTTCAAGTAAGATATTTAATTATTTTTGTTTATCGACATAAAGGTTATATTATTATTTTTAACATTTATAAAAACTTAAATTTGCTAACATTTGAAAACAATATTTTTTTTAAGTAAATACATTACTCCTGGTGAAATATTCTTTAAATAAATTTCATATTTTTTTAATTACTTTGTGTGAAGTTTTCCAAAATATTTGTTAAATATTAGATTCATTTCTGTCATATATGAATAATTCTCATTTGTAATAGTCCATTAAATTTGATGAATAACCATTTATTTTTTTACATACAATAATTAATATTTAATATCTATAGGTAATTCCGATTTTTTACAAAAACGAAGGCAAGATTTCAATAAAACAATCAAACAAAAAAAGAAAGTAACAGCTGGTGTTAATCGTTCGAAACGAAATCGATGCCAAAGAGAAGCTGGAGTCCAGAAAATTCACCACCTCCGAAAAAACTAAAGATTTCAAAGAATGTAAGTTGACTTTATGATTAAAATAAAATTAAACCTAAATATTTTATTATTATATTTTATTTGATTATGATTCAGCGAACGTACGTATAATTTATGTGTAAATATTGATGAAATTTCATTAATGAATACTGAGTTCATGTTCATTTATGTACCGTCATTCAGAAATATGATTTAAAATGATAACCTCCATGTTAAATGTATATCTATAAAGTACTCAAATTAGATGCTTTTAAATTAATTCAAATTGTTTTAAATCGATTCAAATTAGATTTCTTAATCAGGGTATTTAAGTGATAGTAAAAAAATAATGCTATTTTTAATAAATACTACCATTTATTTTTAAATAAATAAATTTTTTAGATGAAAAACATAGGAAATAATGTTTACTGCCGAAAAATAATTTATGATTCAGCGCTAGGAGCTTCTCATAAATCAACGCATTTGGCAAGAAGGTTGTTAGAAGGAGTTTTTAACCACGACACCATGATGGGATGCACATTGACAGGGCAGGCTCCAAGGACTAAAGATAAAAAATCAGCTGTTGTAAATCCATTAGATCAACAGGCGAAAGGCGCGATCGTTGGTGAGTTTTTTTTCTTAATTACTAATCCTAATAGGTAACATTGTGTCAAATTGACTCTAACGTTTTTTTTTTAATCTCTGGTTTAAGAACTTCATTTGAAAGCCTCATTTAAAGCCGTAATCTATCAATAATTTGACTGCTCAATTTTACTTGCATGCCAGAGAATAATTTTACAATAATTAGCATTTAATTGTTTAATTTGGAGCGTAATTCTTTGGGTTTGGAATCAAATTGACCCCATGTGACCGTAAATATGGATTATTATCGAGGTGTGATGTGACTCATTATGAACGAACTTTGCAGAGTTTGCGATGCATACAGCCGTTGAGAGGAAGTGGCCGATTCAAAGTCGACAAATCATTTTAAAGGAAATGAGCCAAAGATCACTGAATATAAACGCGACAACATGAAGAAGGAAAAAACTGAAACGAGTCCAAAAAGCTAAAAAATTCAATACAGTTTCACATTATACTTTTAATAATTTTAAGTGAATATTAACGTTAAGAAAGTCAACCAAAGAGTTACTTCCATATATCTAATAAAAAAATAAAAGGTGATAATTACCAATTAATCATATCCATAAATACTATAATATTTTGTTTCGGATTTTATAAATATTTTTCAGAAAATATTTAATATTCTACGGTTTGTTAAAACTTATAATAAAATTATCGGATAATAAAATTTCATTACTTGAACCATATATTATGATTTTATTTCAAACCTGGAAAGGATAATTAGATTAATTAGTTCTGCATGATCTAATCATACAGATCTAATAATTTTTTCAGGCACTTTGATCAACAGAGTTTTTTTCAGGAATGAGTCTCAGGCTTAAAATTAACAAAGCTACTCGACGGTGAATCAGATCTGATCAGGCATGAGTCATCAGCCCTGATCAGGCATGAACAGGCATGAGTCGTCAGGCCTGTACAGACCTGAAAAATGACCGGGCCTGATCAGACCTGATCCGGCCGGATCAGGTCTGATCAGGCCTGACGACTCATGCCTGATCCGGCCGGATCAGGTCTGATCAGGCCCGGTCATTTTTCAGGTCTGATCAGGCCTGACGACTCATGCCTGTTCATGCCTGATCAGGGCTGATCATTTTTTCCCGGGTGACCCTGGATCAATAAAATAATGTTCCAGGAATTAAAATTGATGGCGCTCAGTAGATAGTTTATGTTTATTCTTGGTGTATTAATGTAGGCAATAGCCATTACAAATTTTAAATATAATAAATAAATATCATTTTTAAAGCACGCTATTGTATTTGCATTTAATGTTTTGCGGTAAGCAGGTATACATAATAAGATAATTAAAATGTATTACCCTATTGTTATTTAATAAAATTTGGTATATTGGCAAGCGCCCCATGTCTTTTTGAACAAAAGCCTTGCATTCGATAAATACCTACAGGTTTGCCAGTAGCCAGGGACGTAATGATGTATACCTACTATGTAGATACTTAGGTAATATGTAAAACGACGTCCACAGATAGGTAGGTAATGGTTAAAACTAGTTTATTTCTTATTTTTTACTATATTTATTAGTATCCACACTTACTACTATCATTACAGGCATATCCTAAAGCGATAGTGTAACTATTACGAAAATGCTTGTTTTACATAACCTCTAAGTTTGTGTTTTGTAACATATAGTATATAATACTGTCTTTGTGAACTCACTCAGTGTACAGCTTAATAAGTCGATATCTGTGGCTACAAGGTTTAGGGTGCGCAACGCACGCGTTAGAGGCGCTTCGCTTAGCAAATTAGTGCGTCCGCGCGGCACCGTCAACAATGTATATATGTATATCAAGTGATGAATGCTTGTCTGTATTATCAGTGGCCGCACATTCAGCTATTCAGAGTGAAGATTGCAAGAATATTTTCTATCCTATAAAACAGCTATCAGTTTTCATCTATAAATGTAACTATAGGTACCTACTATTACTAAGACCGCTCCTCAAACATCCACGACAACGATCGCTCTAATTATGTATATGATTTACCTACCTAAGATATTTATTACGATACAACAATAAGCAAGGTGAAGAGAGAGAGAGAGAGAGAGATAAATGAAAAGTTTGTTTTTTAAACTAAGGCTTTAAGGTCAACGGCTGCTCCTTAGAAGTGGAAGTGTCCACGAACTATTTTAATTTCGTAACGAAAAATTATTATGCTTACGCTCCAATCATAGGTGCAACTGCATTATAAAAATCTTCCTGATCCCCTGATGTTCCTAACGTCAGTTTGGGGTCCATCCATCCATCATTATTCAAACGTAGAACCCATAACGGTTCTCCAATAACGTACCCGTCACCGCCAGTTTGGATATAATTTACATTTTCAGCACTATTACTTGTTCTTACATTATTATCAGCGATATCTTCAATACCACTTAATATTTTGGCGCTAATAAGTAATAACAGCATTGTTATAAGAATGTTAGTAATGAACTAAATTGCTAAGTAGTAAAGCTGTAATGCGTAATTTATTTAACAGCTGAGCAAACAGCGTAATAAGTATTGTTATACTATTATTGCCAAGATTAACCTCACTAACGGCAGAGGATAGGCTTATATTGCTGCACGAATGGCGTAGTGGTTTAAGCGGTCATCTCTCCATTCCTACTGCGCTGAGTGTTGTGGGTTCGATCCCCACATGGGGCAGCACTTTGTGTGATCCACTAATCGTTGTTCTGAGTCTGGGTGTTCGTTCCATGTATGTCTGTTAAGTCCCCCGCGACACAGGAAATATTCCTAATGTGGGACTTGTCTTTTATAAAGAAAGAAAAATATTTCTCCTATACTCGTATATGTACACCAGCTAGGTAAAGGGGTAGGTACCTCCATTCTTATACCCTTTACTCGTATATAAAATGTAACAGAGACTCACTGTCGAACACAATCATATCAAATACTTAATGGCTAAATAGTTCTTTCTCATTCTCACTTGCATGCGTTTAACATGCCAACGCAATAATAAATCAAACAATACCATGAATGTTTCTATAAATGTTTGTTGTCTTATACAAAAACTGCAACGTGTCTTCACAGTTTATTATTTGTAACAACACAGCTTATCAGATTCGTGGGAAAGCGGAAGTAAATTATCGCTTAGTTACCATTATTAAAACCATTTATCATGAAAATATTATATGTACTTAATGAAGCACATATGCCGTTTCATGCCTTCTTTGCTTTTGTAATTACAGCATTTTTCGGTTACCGGTAAAACGACACATCGTTCGTGCAGACCAGAAGAGTTTGCTATCAGACACTTCTGGCCCGCACGAGTGATGAGCTTGAACTAACTGTGCTCATGCTGCATCTAAGCACAGTTTAGTTGGTGAAATTGTTAGAGTGCAAAGAGAAGGAAAACTCGTCTGGACAGCGTGGTATAGTAGGCAAAACCCTTTGAGAGGACCTATGACCAGCAGTGGACTATTAAAGGCTGTCGATGATGATGAGTAGGATATATATTTCCTACTATAATGGACCTAATAAAAACAAATCGTTTACAACAAAAAATTTTTTTTGTTACTTGAGAGCTGTTCTTTTTTTTTATTCTAAAAGCAAATACGGTACTTAACGATCTGAAATCAGTATGACTCCCTAAAGTTGCTCATTTATACAAGTTTGCTTAAGGGTTGAGGTAGACTGTAGGCTGGACTGGTGACACGGATAAAATACCTACTAATCGCACAGCGTCGAGCACACCGCAGCTGTGTGACATCATTATCGCTGGGACTAAAATTATAGTTGGCAAAAACCGCCCTCTCCTTCGGACATAAAGGTGCGTCTAGAAACTTCTACACGATAAAAAAGAAAATGTAAGAATAAAATATGCTAGCTTTTAAGCAGCTATGGAATGAGGCGAACAACTGGATTCTATTAAAAACGACTATAATAAAACACATTAAATCTTTAAAATTTCAATTTATTAAACTTCATTATTATTAGTTTCCATCACTAGTATGATCAGTATTGCTATTGTAAAAAAATATTTAATAATAACATAAATTGTTCTTATTGTGCTTTATTTCCTCTTGTGATAGAAATACTGATCACACTGGAATATTTATCACTTAAATATAAACCTCCTTTCTAAGGAGAGGCCTATGTCCAGCAGTGGACTAGTATAGGCTGTTGATGATGATGATGATGATGAAATATAAATCTAAAAATATTTTTTTGGCAATGACTACATTGTCTATCAGTTTTCTATTATAAATTTAAACTTAGACCTTTATGGGAACAAGACAAAAAAAAAACATTTCAGAAACAACAGTACAGTCTTATTTCTTCTACATGTCAATTGGCTTAGTTTTTCTTAAGTAGATGTAAGTGAGCATTAGTTTTATACACAATCTATACTAATATTATAAAGCTGAAGAGTTTGTTTGTTTGTTAGTTTGTTTGTTTGTTTGAACGCGCTAATCTCAGGAACTACTGGTCCGATTTGAAAAATTCTTTTAGTGTTAGATAGCACATTTATCGAGGAAGGCTATAGGCTATATATCATCACGCTAAGACCAATAGGAGCGGAGCACCAATGAAGAATGTTTCAAAAACGGAGAAAATTTGTTACTGTTGAGAGACGCAGACGAAGTTGCGCGAGTCAGCTAGTTATTTGATAATTATCAATGGGCGAACACCAGATATTATCATCATTAGACAATAACCGGTTTCTCTACTGTATTTAATTGTATTTTCTTTTTACCTATAGTCTGTTTTTTAATCTCGTAGACTAAACTGACATTACAAGTGTTGTCAGTTTATTGCAATTCTTAAATAGTGATGTGGCACAACCGAAACTTAGCGTTAATAAAATCAAGTATCGTTTTTTTACAATAAGTTATCCTCAAATAATGTGTTTATCCTGAAATAATGTGTAGGTACTTATTTAAAACGTAATAATACAACATTACAAAGTAAAACATATATTTTTAATTACATAACTTAATTACAGGTATTCGCGTTAATCTGATTCAGATAATGACTCCATGTCTGAGGAATATTCTGAATCATCAGAATCGCCACCTACTTCTATGATAAACCTATCAGTAATGTCGTCGGTTATATGGCCCAGATGACACATTTGATCTTCAATTTTAATTACATGGACTACACAGTCTTTCCACCGCTGCGGGGTCACTTGACGAAGCCCTTCTTCAAAAAGGCTTCGTACTTCATTCATTTTGAATGTTTTATTATTTTTAGTGACATGCCCCTTTACTTGAGCCCAGACCAACTCAATCGTTCGAATTACGTATTCGTACAATTGTTCGTATGGTGTCAAGTTCCATAATTGCCGTATTTTTTAAGTTCTGCCACTTCGTAAGAGAAAAAGGTTAAGATTGCCGTTTTAACGCGTACGGGACCAACACTGGTGGCGTCTATAATTCGTTTTTTTGTTTTATTTAAAGGCATCGAAACATGGTCGGATTACGCATAGCGTTTCGTGGTCAGATTTCCCTGGTAGTTTGTAGCACGTCGTGCAGCCGTGTGTACGTACGTGAATTTTAAATATAAAACTTTGAATGAAAATTAAATTCGTCTATTATAAATAAAAAGTTACGATTCAACAAACCGGTATCGTAGGTCCAACACTGCACAAAAGTGCTGGCAGCATTATTTGTAAATTTGACATTTGCATGTGTCAATTTAGTCTACGAGATTAAAAAACAGGCTATAGTAAATTATGTTAAAATGAAACAAATAGTATAAAAATAAACTACAACATCTTTGTAGTCATTGCCTTATACAGGTGTTACAGAAAAGTGTTAAATACTGTAGGAGACTCATAGTTCGGTACAAATGCCTCAACCGGAGTGATAGCCTCACAGAAAATCTCTGTCTAGCATTACTTTCGTTATTTTAAGTGAGTTACTGAGGTTAATGGAGCAAATCCTCCTGATTCCGAGGGGGGGGGGGGGGGATTCATGAGCGGCTGTAGTCTCTTACCATCAGGTGACCCATCTGCACCTCTCCCTTCAACATTTTCTTTCTAATTTAGGTTTTAAGGTAAAATTAACTCTTTTTTTTCAATATCCATGACTCTCTAAAGTTTGATAACAAGATTCTGTAACAGCCTGTATTCATATAACAATTGCCCATTTCCTCTTATACTTGGAATGTATTTCAGGTTATGTGGTAGCAAATAAGTAAAGTAACGCTTTCGCGAACTGTACGATTTCGGAGCCACCAAGCTTTGATTCTCCATACACACGGTCAACAAATGTTATTGGCACTTCTCCTATTGTGTACTCCAGTTGGCGTGCTCTGAAAAGAATCCAATAAAGATCAATGCTCTGTAAAAAAGAACATGTTAAAAAAAATATTTTACTACTAAAATGTTTCTTCATGTTGGTATTATGTGAATATTGCTACAAAAAATGTCTCTATACAATGACAATGCAAAATTTTAGTATTAAATTTAATAATAATAACTTCACACATTTCACACACAGCAGTATGATTCCAAACTAGGCAGAGCTTACCAGACTGCTAACTTACTTAAATATTTCTAAATGCATTCCTACTAGAGTTGTGTAGCTCCTGAATGAGTGATATAAAAGATGTATATCATTCACGACGATAAAATGTATCACTCACTCACACTAGCTCCGAATATATCAGTAACTCAGTACTAGCTCACTAGATCATTAGATCACTAGCTCAACGACGCCGATCTTTGTTTCATGAGCGAGTGAGACTAAAGATAAATGAGTGAGATAGATGATGGTTGAGTTCACGCAAGTTTCTTTATGCAAAATGTACATTATTTCTATAGGATCAAAATTTAATATTAGGTACTTAAGAATTAAGCCTGCCAAGTACAAGGAAAATCAAATTATGTATGATTTCTGTTATACAACCTAAAAAAAAAGTACAAGAAATAATTTCTTTTTTTAAATATTATATAAAAGGGTGTTAATAATTATGTAATCTTATCAAAATGAATAAATTTTATTTAAAAAAAAAAGGTTAAAAATGTAGTTTCAAAAACTGAATTTAGGTTAATATGAAAATAAAGAAAGGTTTGTATGGCGAGAGAGGCTTAAAGTGGCTTAAAGACTTAGATGAAGAAATGAATTAATTGAGAGACCATCAATTGAATCGGATCAATGAGCTAGTGATCTAAATGAGTTGGTGAGCTAAATGAGTTGGTGAGCTAAATGATTTAGTGAGCTAAATGAGCTAGTGAGCTAGATGAGTGATATATATCTTTTGAGCGAAATGATATGTATCAATCTTTTCAGCTCAGTGATACATTTTGCGCACCACTAATTCCTACATATTATAGGTAAATTATACCCAGACACAGAACTGATGACCATGCTTATCACACAATTATTTGTCTTGGGTGAGAATCGAAACTACAACCTCCAGTACAATAAGTCAGTAATAAAACATAACAATCCACTTGAAAACCAAAGGGCTATTCCAGAAGTATAGAAATTAAACAGTGTTACAGACTGTCAATTTGAAATTCGACTTTTCAATGATAGTATTCCAAATTTAATTCATAAAAATTCCACTTAAAAATGGTAATTATGGAACTCTTTGAATTAAAATAAAAAAAAAATAACAAAAACATTATGTTACCTAATGATCATTTCCATTTGGAAGACATAACCCTTGGACACACAGCTGTCTATCAATTTTTGTAGAATATCCTTTTTGTACAACCTGAAATAGAAAGTTATCTTATGAGAAACGAATAGGAACACCCACATCATTCATGGTCCATGTGGTGACTGATTAAGAATACAGAGTGTCAACACCCCTATTCATCCCGTGGGTGTCATAAGAGCGGACTAAGGGAGAAAACTATGCAGAAAAACAGCATTGCAGAGAAAAGGAAAACTTGACACAAACCCTATACCAACACGTCTGGCCAGCGTGGTATAGTAGGCCAAAACCTCCTTTCTAAGGAGCAGCTTATGTCCAGCAGTGGACTTTTATAGGCTGTTGATGTGATGTGATGTGACATTATTTATACCCCAAGGGGTAATCAAACAACAACCTTGCAGAGAAAAGGAAAACTGGACACAAACCCTATACCAACCTGTCCGGCCAGCGTGGTATAGTAGGCCAAAACCTCCTTTCTAAGGAGAGGCTTATGTCCAGCAGTGGACTATTAAAGGCTGTTGATGAAGGGGTAATCAGAGGATTATGTAAATGCCAGCCAGGCTTATTTAAATGTCGAGCAGGTACTTCTGTAGTTTTTTCTTTGTTAATTCCACAGAAATCTAACATATTTTTTACCTTTTAGCTAGAAGTCCTTCTAGCTGTTGGAAACCTATCCAAGAATGTGCTTCCTACATCTACACTATGTGCTTCCTACCTCTACATTACCTACCAGAAATAAAACACTAGGGTGTTACAATTTCTTACCTAAAAGATCCAGTTAGATCTGAAGCCCCAGGCCTCAGAAGGAGTTGGGTGACAAAGTTAGCTCCACGGGAAATTAGTTTCCTCTTAAAGTCCCAGCCATGAACACCACCATCTTCTCTGTATCGGGTACCAGAAACTACATCATAGTCATGCTGCCTCTGCAGTTCTATGAACTTAGGAATGAATTTAGGCTGTAAACAAACGAGCATAACATTAAAATACTGAGCAGAAAAATATAAGGAAGTAAGATTTTTTATTTTTAAGTAAGAAAAAAAAAAAAAAAAAAAAAAAAAAAACTTAATAATAGCGCCCCTCCCGCGTTTGAAGTACATAACTTAAAAAACTCGTAAATATATTACGATAGTTGGCATTTTTCACGATTGGGAAGTAACAATATCCTGTTTTTTTTTTTATATTAAACGGTATTATATTATGATTTTAGCGTCCCCTGACACTGCCGCCCGGGGCGGATGCCCCCACCCCCCCCCCAAATTCCGAAACTGGTGTCTTTAATACTTATTTAAAATTAATTTTCGTCTAAGCTCTTAAATAAGTTTCTTAAACATTATAAAAACAGATACGTTAATATAATTACATGGTGACTCAAGTCTGCGTCCATAATAATGATGAAATTGCCGGTAGCATGCTTTATTCCATGTATGTACGCCGTACCAAGACCTAGTTTCTTTTCCCGGGGCCGAAGCACTATCTTACTGGATCCATAGATTTTTTGCAGTTTTTTAGCAATGTCCAAAGTACCATCTGGACTTCCATCGTCAATAATAATAACTTCGTAATCGTACCCACTGAAAAAGATAATAGTTATGATGATGACCAAAACAATTATGTTAAACAATATGTTTAGGTGTTTAAATAATATAATACATATTACCTGTTGTCTAAATATTTTACAATAAGCCATATTATGATGGGCAAGTTCTCTCTTTCATTGTAAGTCGGCAGTAAAATTGAATATTTGTCGCTTTTTGTAATTTCAGAGTCTGACGCCGTGGCCGCCATGGTGTCAAACGAATGTCACATCACAAAAGAAGTTGTCATTGTCAAAATGAACAGAAAAGTGAAGGAAAGGAAATAACACAAAAAACAAGTTATTATAAGTGACATAAAAAAAATATATTCTTATCTAAAGACCTACACGTGATCATCCAAAATAAACATTAAAAATAATCCAATGCAAAACGTTTTCATATTTAATTCATGATTATCAAATAAAATCCTTCCGTATTACGTTTCTATTCTGTGTTGTCTGAAGTAAAATCTCATAGTCATAGTTTTTTTCAAAAAACGCCAATAAAAATATTAAATCTTGGGATCGTTTTTGACGTGACAACGTCTTATAATTTGATAGAGCCGGCTGCACGCACGAAAAAACATGACTCATGCGGCGTTACCTCGCTCTGAGGCGTTCCATTTAAGGCGTGAAGTGCAAGCGAGAGCGCGCAACGAGCGACAAAGAGGCACAATCGGCCTCCGCGTTCGGCAGCGTTCGACATCTGTCACTCTCAAGTAGGAACTTGAGTGAGCGATGCGTCCGCGTGGACAGCTACTACTCGTATACAATAATAAATTTTTGAAAAATGCAACGATTCCATCAGTATTTTCTTATGACGTTGTCACGTTCAACCATCGTCAGTAAACCGACTTTACAGACAACCGATTTTTTTTGTAGATCTGAATAATATAAAGTAAAGTAATAAGTTAGTTTTAGTAATTAGTTAGATTTAGTAGATTACTTATCTAACTGGTATATTAACTGTTATAGTAATTTTTCTGTGTATAAATTATGAGAATAAACTCAATACACTATTTTCAAGGTTTCTAGCTTATAAAGATGCGTGAAAAGAATCTATCTGTGAAAAGTATATATACTAATGTCAGCTGTCAAAATATTGTCAACAAACAGTAGACGTCGTAAAGTAAAATTTACGTATTCTTCACCTTCTATTTAATGAAAGTTAGATTACGAAATACGGCTATTAAAACGCATACTCTCAAAAATATTTTAAATGTTGATTCTGTTATATTCCAAATCATTTAACGATGTTACGAAATAAAAACTATTAGAATAAATTACGATAAAACATGGGAAAAACGAGCAAAGTGGTAATTTGTGGTATGAAAGGGGTGGGGAAGACTGCTATATTAGAGCAGTTAATATATGGAAATGTTAATTTAAAGTCGTCATTTTACCCTACTATCGAGGATATCTACGTGGCGAATATTGAGACCGACAGAGGGACCAAAGAAAGAGTCTGCTTCTATGATACAGCGGGTTTGGAACCCCCGCTTACAGGCGAGTTGAAAGGTTTAGCCCAGTTTGATTTGTTACTGCTTGTGTGCCTGTACAGACCACTGCTTTGGTTTTTACTTTTCTTTTGTTAAAGCAGAGAGCCTTACTTATATTTTTTTATGGACCTAACTTGCATACCTATGTACTCTAAAGGAAAAAAGAAGTTCTTTGCATAGCTTTAATTGCCCAGCAAGACTTAAATAATTTCGATGGCACATAACAGCTTATTAAAACAGGGTTCTTTTTACTTTTATTTTATCTATTATTTTGTGATCTTTTTAATTCTTGCACAGAAGCAATAGCAATCACCCCGAAATGCACTCATAAATTGTATTAATGTAAAAAGTATTTATCGCATAAAATTCACTATTATTCATCAAATTTAGTGTCTAAGGTTATGTAGAAGTTAAGAGGGTAAATACTCTTCTATTTACATAAAAGGTCACCTATGCTCTCTAGTAACTTAATAAATATATTTATTAATCAATCATTGTTTAACTTCTGTGTAAATTAACCAGAAATTTGGCTTCTATAATAGATAAGTCAACTTTTGGCTCAATTTTATATGTTCAATAATATATTGCCTGTAAATACTTCTACTTCTTGAAATGTTGATATGTACAAATTATAATGTAATATAGCTAGAATGCAACTAAGTACATCTATATAGATATAATAGATGTCAGAATTGATGACACAATCACTGAAGGGGCTATGTAAATCACTGTTCTATTTATAAATACATATTTAGCCAACTCTATGGTTATGAGAGCTGAGGTTTAGTTGGTGTTAAGGAAACACTAATTACATTTTGTCACTCTTATGTCAAAGTGGGCCTGTTTCTTAATTAGAATCAGAATATTATGAGTTCAAAGGAACATAAATTATACATTGTATTAAACAATGTGGCAGAAGAAAAATATGTTTAAGGTTTCTAAGAACAGTGAAAACTGTATTGGCAGGACCACCACAGTCGCCAACAATGCAGTTGACTGCAAATCAAGTACTCCAGCGACACTACCTCAGCTTTGCAGAAGGATTTGTAATGGTTTATGACACCACCAGGCCTGAGTCTCTTGATGTGCTCATGTATTTGAAGAAAGATATTGATAGGAATAAAGATAAGAAAGAGGTAAGTCCTGCCTAAATTAAAGTCATAGGAAGTCATGAACATTTGTCTGATAAAGCTTTCGACTGTGTTAGACAGTTTCATATTATGTTATGAATTCCTTCACAGAACTCTTATCTTAAGTGCATTTGGTACTTGGTGTAGTTTCCATTGGCTTACATGAGCCATAAATCATAATATGATGAATTAATAATCATTTGATATGGGTGTGCCACAAGGTTCTCTCTTTGGTCCCATCTAGTAACAACACAAGTATTTTTTGCACTTCCGGTTTTATTTAAAATTTATTTATTTATCGTAGGTAGTGATGCTAGTTATTGGTAATCGCACGGGTCCTGACGATGTTAACAGCTTAGAAAACACTTGTTCGAAAGCAGCGAACTGGTGTGCTCGGGAAAAGGTACGTCATTTCGAAGTATCAGCTATGGACCGACCATCATTGTACGAACCGTTTATTTTTATGACGACGCGCCTCAACCCGGTGCAAAATAAAACTGCGTTCCCTCAATTGAGTACTTTGAGTAAGCTAACTCAGAAAAATAATAAAAGTGAGGCTATGTAACGGTACGTTTTAAGTCTATGCCCGTTTTGCTATCAACCTTGAAGGTTGTTTGTAATGTCTGTGGTATTTTGTGAGCTGTCAAAATTTAGCGGTGGTTTTCGTATTGATAAGTTGCACAATGCTTTTAAAATGTTGCAAACGCTTATATTGAGTCAGTCAGTACATAGTTTATAATTTACTACTTAAGCTCTATTGACTCTGCATGTTTCCTGAAATGGTTATCGAAACCTAGTCGAATGCCATGTTTTGACAGCTTACATATAAGTGTGAGTGTGGCATACTGTAGAATATTTCTTGATATACCCTCTATGCCCTTATATTCTCCCTAAGATCTTTACGTAGGTCGTAGCCAGAAATAGTTTACGTAAAGTGTGGATATGGTTTATTCACAAATCCAGACACAGCTTTAATGTCAGTGTGTTGTATAAAATTATTGAGATATATCAAGAAGTATTCCACTTCATCACTCTTTCATCCGATTTTAATCACGTTTTAAGTCAAATTATATTTTATGTTACGCGTTTTAGGATCTATTTCAGAATCTCAGAATTCAAATCAGAACTAATTAAACTTTAGAATTTAGTTGATATATTTACGCTTACATTTTATTACGAGGATCAAGAATATATTTTAATTTTAACCACAATTATAAGAAGTGGAATAGAGAGAATGCAACTCCAATACGTAACTAATGAATACTAAAGATTTATTATTAGTTCTGAATGTTTAAATTAATATCGTATACATTTATATTCTAAAACAGATCCTAAAGACTAACAGTTTGATTGATAAGGATGGATAGTTAGCAAAACATTTGTATTATATACAATTAATTATAAATCAATTTAACTTACATATACTTGATAAAATTGTATTATCAACTTGTATTATTTTAGATCTCGCGCTTAATGAATTATAAATTATTTTTATGTATGAATAAACTATTCTATCAATGAATTTCTATTGGACGGAAATGAAAAATTATTTTAAGTTTACAATAGCACAATGGATTTGAAACGCTGTTGACTCGACACACACAGCTTGATTAAATTGTAGTTCATTGAAGGATGAAAGTAGCAGATACCTCTCCGAAGCTCTCTCTAACTACCAACGTCAGTACAGCCCAAGATCTAGGACGATGTGAACTAACTAAATACTTTTAAGAAACAATATTAAATTTAAGGTATGACCATAGATTAGAGGGAAGAGTATAGGTACATAACATCCTTTCCAGAAATCTCTGGTCTTTAATAGGTGTCAAAAACACTTATTATTCGCGCGCTAATTTAGAAATTTTGGAATTTAACATCTAAATAGCTTTCAAGTTAGTTTTATAAATTCAATTAAGATGAAAATGTACTTAGAAAATGTATTAAATAAAATCTCTTTACTGTCATGTTAATTATATTTGAATTTAGTTAAATAAAACGGAAAAGTGATGAATAGCATTTTACGTCGCGGTTCTATCTTCGGATACGCAAAAATTACGTAAGTATGTCTCTTAACAACAACATGTAAAATATTTATTTTATTTATTTATACTTCCTGCAAATACATTGTCGTCATAGCTTGAATACTAAGTATTGCCATTAATATCAAAATAATTTCAAATGGTTATTGCTTTAGTAGCTTAACTATGTAAACAAATCTTGGAAATCAGTTTGAACCTACCTTTAATCATTGTCGTATCGAATTCAAACTTTTAGGTACGGTTTTCTAATTCAAGCCCTCATTGGTCTTAAAATCCAAAAAAAGACCAGAAATATATATTTTAGCAAAACATGAACATTTGAGACCGATGATCCTTAGAACAGCATTTTTTATGTCTAAAAGCGTAGTACTTAAGGCGACAAAAGCCCCGTAATTGTTTTCAACATTATATATTTCGTACTTAACTATTATCGCGAAAATGTCATGTCATGTTTGTGTGGAAATGTTTTGGGGGCATAGATTTGTTAAAAGTGTCTAAATATTAGGCTATGTACTTATGAGCGAATTTAGTTTACTAGTTATAAGAATTTAGTGCAATATATTGACATTTAAATACCAAGCAATGCTGAATTATCACCTTCTAAAAGCGAACATTAATAATAATATATTGCTATGTAATTTTTATTGTTAAAAGTGTTATTGAATTTTCGCGGCTTTTGTGCATATTAGTGTTATATTTTTAAAGTAACAGTAACTTACACGTCTAATAAATTATTATCTTGATATTTTTACTAAATTTCTGAACCTACCTATTTGTATACCTATTGTAATAAGTTATTTTACTTAAATAATAGTATCACTTCATTTCTGGTCCGAACTGTAGAGAGTTACCTTTACCTT
This sequence comes from Arctia plantaginis, assembly GCA_902825455.1. NCBI lineage: Eukaryota > Metazoa > Arthropoda > Insecta > Lepidoptera > Erebidae > Arctia > Arctia plantaginis. The sequence continues at coordinate 4,395,214 of CADEBD010000286.1, read as the reverse complement.
ACTTTTCATGTATTACGCATGGAACATTCTTTTTGTCCGGTCTATGGTCCTAAAGAGAGACAAAAGGCAGACAAAGAGAGTGATAGTGAAAGAGACAGCCTTGGTCTCCGCTTGACTGACTGAAACTGTTTTTTGTATAATAATATGTATAGTTTAAATGAATTTTTTTGTAAGATAATAATTTGTAAAACCTATTTCATAATACTGCTTTGTACGTTTGTTTAGCGTCGGTAAATATTATTAAAAAGCTAAGATACTAGTTGGATATAGCAAAGTTTCCATAAAACTGTTTAACTTGTTTTAGAAAATAATTGACAAAACTTTTTATTTCTCAAAATCATTAAAAGAATAATTATATATATGACCCTAAAAAAAGACCACAATTTTCTGTATTGTGTAATATATGTTCGACATTTATAGAATCTCATTTTATTAGAATTAGTTTTATTACCTTTTAATAGGACTTTGGGGTCAAAATACGAGTATATGAGGGCAATGGACGTTTATGAATCTCGATACTAAAACTAAAAGTACATTGACTATCAACCAAATATGTAAATATAGGTAAAATTATATAGCTTAAAGCTTGGCAATTGTATCATATTTGACCTCTATTCGGCTAATTTTATTATGATGTTGAGCTTAGTAAAAGAATTTGTACAAAAATATTCATGATTAAATCGTAAGAAAATACTTATTTGGAATATATGAAGTGGGATATAGCGTTACAATTCTATTAAATGTAGTATAGTTTTTGTTACACTGTTTGTTTTATTGCCTTTTTTTTTTGTGCGGAACTCCCCTCGGATACCACCCACCAGTGGGTGATTATGTCGGACTCGAACCGACCAAAAACAGAACGCCGTCTCCAGGTACCAGTAGCCGGGGAACCAGGTATACCCTAGAAAGGAAAGCCCTAGTACCCCGACGTACCTCAGGCCATCTACGGCTTATAGATGACCCCTCCTGTGTAGGAACCCGGATGTTCCCTTCCTGCTCAGAAGGGCGCGTTACCCACCCCGGCCTGCTCCTGCTAAAGTGACAGATGACCTCGCCAGGCCCGGTCTCTGGCCTGGCGAGCCGGGAGGGTTCTGAACCTCTCCCGGTCTCGCTCCGCCGTCTCTCGCTCCATGGCCGCAATCATGTCACCGAGCGAGAGATCACCCACCCCGATGGCCGCCACGAGGTCGCGCCTCTGCTCCACCCACGCCGGGCATTCTGCTAGAGTGTGAGGCGCCGTGTCCACGGTCCGGCCATCGCAGTGGTGGTACCCAGGCGTTGGCTCCTTGCGGATCAGACACAGGTGATCCCCGAAGCATCCTTTCCCAGTGATCACCTGCGTCAACTGGTATGAGAGGGTCCCATAATGCCTCTCGAGCCAATCCTCCATAACGGGTCTTACCGCCGCGATAACAGCGTGCCCATTGTTTTATTGCCCTGACACGACGTTGGTAGCATGCCTTGAAATAAATGATATACCATGATTCATTATAGTCCATGAATGACCCTTAGTGTCTAAGCATACGAGTACTATGCCGATATTATGCGACCGAAGTTTGGCGTGATTACGCCTGCAATGCTATTTGCCGAAATTACGTTGCGTTAAAAAGTACAGCCGAACTTGGGTCGGGCATAAGTTAGACGACAACGTATTTTAAATAGCAACACATACACGACGAAAGTATGGTTCGATTGCTGGGGGTGAACCAAGGTGGGGGCAGCTGTGGTCTGGCAGGCCTGCGCCATCCCGCCTCAAAAGGTATAACGGAACCTTTATAATAGAACTTTGTTTTCCGTCCGTTTTAGACAACAGTACACGACACCACGATAGCGCTCCAAACACTGAATTTTGCGCAACCGAATTTCTGTCGTACAATTTCCGCGCTTATGGTGTCATATCAGCGGAGTACGTCGGAATGTAAAATCAGATGTCGTTCGCGTACCTTCGGAATAGTGTGTTTAGACACTTAAAGTCGACCTTACGCGATAACATGTTATCGATATTTTAGTTTATTTACTGACAGCGAGCTTTGCGGTTAGGTATTGGAGCGTCATATAAATTATACGCAAGAGAATTTCACAGAACATAATCCTAGGGATAAAACAATTTCAAAGCTATGAGGCTCTTTACCTATTTCGAAATTTAATTACTTAGTAGTTTGAGACTTTGTTTAACCACGTTTTCATTTTATTAATTAGGCAATCGGCTCGCCCCTTATTACGTGATACTGAGGTTCTAGACGACAAAGTTTGGACGGGTATTAGCGGTCTACCTCTTTTGGAATAAATCTCGCTGCTTAATGTATGTAACTTAATATAATTCATTTACAAAATACTCATATTTGTATTTTCTGCGAAAGTTTTCGTTTTCGAAGGGTTTCGTAATAAAAATAGTCAAGTTGATGGCATAATTTTATTTTTGCATTTCAAAATGTAATTACAATCGTCTTAAACATTAATATCCTTTGTTTGCCTACATCTAGTGCGGGATGTCATCCCTCTACGAAAACAGTTGCAGCTCGGCGAGCGGTCAACTGCGTGTAACTAATGCGTTTACTACGCGGACTGTTTATGCGCTGTTATGAATACTACTGAATAATGTGATTAAAAAAGTATAACAATGGTACTTGCAGGAATAAATAAGGCATTAAGTTGGCTTTAATCTCAAAGCGATAAGGCTTTCGAAATTATTTTATTACACTACTTTATCTACCTGAAAATTAAAACAAAGTTTACAGGTATGTACCGAAAAAGTCACAAAGTCATTGAAGGAATAATCACTTTTGTAGAGGGAAGAAATATTAGGTAGGTTAAGATAGAATTTAAAACTTTTTGAATAAGCAGAAATAAAGTTAATTATTTAAATGTCGTTACAATAGTATAACAGCGCATATAAGCCCTTAAAATTCGAAAATGGATTTAACAATTACATTACCAATCGATTTATTTAGGTATGTACCTATAGCTATTCAGAATTAATACAAAAAATATGTAATAGGTAGTGTAGGTAGTAAGGGAAGCAAATTAAATATATCTACATTTCCACAATGTATTTTATACACATATTTTCTGTGAAATCTTGTAAACAAGACTTTGTAAAACTTACATAATTGTCATTAAACCCCATTACATAACAATAAGTAAGAAGTAAAAACAATTTCGAAGCTCTTTAATTTTTTTTAGCGATTAATGTCTGTACTTTACACAACGTTGTAGTAATTAAATAATTTTTACTATATTTGGTATCGAGATGAGTTCTGGATCGAAAAAATCAACTCAAAGCTATAAGAAATTTAGTAGTAAATGTCAATGTGGTATATTATTTCGATACTATTTTCTTTTTCTGTGTGTAAGTGTTGCCACACTCCCCATAGAGCTTAATGACGTCCCAATAATAATAATAAAAAAAACAAATACAACATAGAAATGTTAGCGATTCTTTAAATAAGTACTAAAATGTTTTATAAATCACTTAATTATTATAATATTATTAGTAAGCTTTTTCAACCTGTTTGTGACAGCTGTCTCGGAGACAACATTTTTATTTCGTCACTAGTTTATACAGTGACCTTATTTTAGAGCTAATTGGGCAGACTAGGCTTACTTTACTGTCAACTATATTACACATATCATGACTAATTGGCTGATCAGATCATTATAATTTATTTAATTACTTGTATCTTTTGAAAGAGGTGCTAAAATTTTGTTTGAAGCAGTGCTTTTTGATAACTAACTAAAATATCTGACATTTAAAAAGCCACCAGAATTCAACAAATTTTCAAATGTAACGAACTATCGTGTTGCCAACATATTTTTCTTGTTGACAACGATAAAAACAATTATATTCATCATCATCATCATCAACAGCCTTTAACAGTCCACTGCTGGACATAGGCCTCTCCTTAGAAAGGAGGTTTTGGCCTACTATACCACGCTGGCTGGTATATTAATATATGAAATATTATATGCAGTACCATCGAATAACGAGTAAATCCATACCAATACCAATATATTGTTGGTGTTTTGTCCAACAATAAACCTGCCTGCCCGTAACACAGTTCAAACTGGTGTGCGTCGAACGCGTGTAACTAAACTACCGCTAAACTAATCAGTGACTAGCATCGCTGTTTCAGTATCGAATACTAGAACGATTTTTTTTTCTTTCATATATAAAGCAAAATGAGGTAAGTTCGGGAGTATTGGAAATAAACTAAATTATACTTAATATTCGACTACCAGACATTACTAGACTACAAGAAAATATTATCCTACCAACAAATTCATCAAGTACCACAGTCATTCCCATTATAAAAAGTGCTTTCGCAGTCTTTCTCCTTACAGGAAGTCAGGAGACCTTAAGTCAGGAAGTCTAAATCATTATACTACCTGTTACAAATCAGTGGGTTTTATAATACGACTGCAAAAACTTTTGCGTCAGGTCAACAGAGCACTTCCTTACGAAATAATGTTTTGTTTAATGGTTATGTAAAAGTAATTCGCCAATACTCCCATAATTAAATAGCCGTTTTGCGAAACAAATAAATAAAATTATTTTTTAGTCCAATTACCAACTTCTCATTCGTATTTTAATTAAATTTAATACATTTAAAGTGCTTGGGCACTTGACCGTGATTAACACTCATAATGTCATTTTGATCATGGGCGCTATTTTGTACATACTAAGGTTTAAATTACTTTGTAAACATGGCCTAATTTTTATAAATCAAAATTTAGTGAAATTCAACAATTTGTAGAATTACTCAATCAGTGTCGCTGTTGTGTTTTTTTAGTCAAAGTTTAGGTCATATAACCAAATCTTTTTAAAACTCTACTTTTTAAAACATTTTCACTTGAATTTGTTTGATGACCCAAAAAACTTAATAGTATTTATGACTTCATACAATTCTATTTAATTTTACCCTTGATAGCTAGACTCAGCCACCCATGACTTACGTAAGTACAGGCTAACGCTACAGAAATATTTTTTTCAAATTTGACATAACCGTTATTAACGTTTAAAGCCACCACAACGAACACCTCAGACAATCATTTCCCTAACAATTCTCTACTTTCCTCCTCCCATATAGCATACTTTTTATGTAAAAAGTATGCCTAGATGGAAAACATCTAAAACACATCCTAACACAATATTATACATTCCGCTTTCCAACAGTACATACAAAACATAAATATGCGAATAAATATACAGATCTTATTAAGTAATATAATCCATTCTTTAAATATGTCAAACATTATTTCTTTCAGTTTTCATATGATTTGATTACTAATTACTAATTAAGAGTCAAAAGCTAATATCAAAAAATTATATTTTTCCAGTAGCATTATTTCTTAACTGCAGTGGGTTATATAGAACATAGTATAATAACACACTCTGACGACATGCCTTGCTATTGTCGCATCATTTTTTCATGAAACTATTGTCAAAACCATCCAACTGAGTGACAAACAATTCATTATCCGTCCAATTGCTTAGAAATATTTTACTCTGGTTTTAATGGTCATGTGTAATGGTGTCCTGTAGAGAAACAATATCTTTTAAACTGTGGACAAACAGTTTCGCGCGCAAATAGATACAGTGACAGCCAAGGCCCTCAATCACTTAACTACATTTTTTAAAGAGCACGCTTAAATATCACTTTTCCAGCCTATTCTCATAAATCCTGACCGTTCCAACCTGATCGTACTGTAATATATAATAAACTAAATTATCCTCCATCCTACTTATTTTTGACGAGATCTTAGTCTAGTATACCTATCTGTAAAACTAAGTAAGGCTGCCCACAGGTGTGACTAAAGTTGTCACACAGCAAGAGATTCAACAAATCGCTTAAAACGAGCAACAACTTAGCGCTACAGGGCCGGAATATGTGCGACTTAAATGCCCTAGGACTGATAGACAAGATCAACATTTCAATTTCAAAGTTCTTATATTATTTAATTTACTACAAACATGTATTGCTGGGGATAGTTTGGTTGTCTAAACACCTAAAGTTATTATCCGTAATTTCTTATTAGCATGCTGTGCTTAAAGCCGAACATAGCAGAATTATTATTCATAAATGATAAAAAAATTGCTCCCTATTTTTTACCAATGACGTCAGATTTTGCAGGAAAGAAGACTAGACTACAAACGCCTAATCTGTGGTGGTTTTTTTGATTTCTAATTCGAAAGGCTACGACGACAAAATAAGTTGTATGATTTTAAAACTCTCGTAGATATGGATATGTTAATCGTAGTCATTAGTTTGCTAATCAATATTTATACTAAGCCATAATTCTAGCTTAACTGTGATGTAAATTGACTTTATTTCTTGGTAACTTACATTATCTTCAAACCCCGAAAAATCATTTAGATAGAAAGAGTTTTGAGGATAGATCAGTTTATTAACGCAGAGTTCAGATTACCGGTGTTTTTGTTGTCAATTTTAACCGATATTGTTACCGAGTTTATTGACAATAAAATCGAATTTACGTGAATTCTGTTTGAATGTGAATGTAATTCATCTTTGATGATCATTCATTCTAGAATGACCGTAATCAAAGAAGTAGGAAGCTTAAAGAGTGTATATTTTTATTAAATGTAAATTAAATCGAATCGGTACTAACTCAATTGTAAGTATAAACAGTAGCGGGGTTATTTTACACTGCCTGTGTCAAGCCCTAGTCAAATACTTAATTTAAGAAATTAACCATCTCTTTTCCCTAGTAGTGTAAAAAGATGACTAGGGATAGCCCACTAATACGTGCCGTCAATGTCGTTAGCGTATTTCAGATTGTACTAAATTAGATATCACTATGTCTATGTATGTATGTAAATGAATGAAAAAAGTCCTATTTATTAAAAACTAAGATATTCTATACACCTACAGCTATATATTTAGGTAAATTTAACAAACTGAAAAGCTACCTTCAGAACATTACCGCCTTTGATATTTTAATCTATTTTTTTTTCTATATGATGTGCAATATATTATAATATGATAATATTGCCTCTAAGTGATTTCTTTTTAGATATATTTTGGTAGTAAGATTACTTCCATTCGTTTCGATATAAAATGAACCTCATCAATTTACTAAAAATGATTAATCTTACACATAATAAAATTCAGTTTATAGCTGAAAATTTTGGCCGTTTCTTATCTACACCAGAAAACAAAATCGATAAAAATTTAAAATTAACGGTCATTCATCAACGACGTCCATCTTGAATGTGGTTGGCTTGCGGCCTATTGGCTTCATTGCCAACCTACGTACGGTTGTATTTGTGCAATTTGCATTTAGAATTTCCTCATCACTACTGCTCGAGTCATCGAAGCGGCCGGTCGTGCCTACGTCGTCGTCTTCTGAATTGGATGACTGTAAAAAAAAATATCGAGTTATTGTGTACTCTTGAGACCAATATGTTATAACTATTATATCTATCTTATAACTTGGCGTTAAAAATAAAGTTAAATTACTTGTAATTGCAAACAAAACATTTTTTTGCATATTGCAAGCAAATACCAAAAGGTTGAAATTATATTGCTACCAGATGATTACTTAATAAATTTAAATTTCTATTTTATCTGTGTTGTAGCGATATTTCAAGGCTGAAAAGGAGAAAAGCGATTATATCAGATTTAACATTAAATGGCTATTGCTCTTCTGACAGCAAACCCATTGCCAGGAAAACACAAGAAGAGTACAAGCAACAAGATGACACATTTGCGGTGACTTCATCCACTTGGAAGATATAAATCATCATTCCATCTACAACAACCGTACCGTGAGAACAGTAGGTATAATATTTCGTAATATAAATTTTTAATTAATGCAAAGTAAATTTTTAATTATTGCCTACTTGAGCAATTTAATTTTTTAATTGCCTTCTCATCGCCTTCCCTTCTTAACTGTCTTTTCTTTTCTTGTGCGGAAATCGTAGTACAGTAGGGTGTTTATGTCGGACTCGAACCGACCAAAAACCGCACGCCGTCTCGGATACTAGTAGCCGAGGGACCAGGTGTACCCTAGAAAGAAAATCCCTGGTACCTCACATACCTAGGGCCATCCACAGCGTGCAGTACCTGGCCCGCTCCCGGGCCTGGCCTGGAGGCCTGGAGGTTTAGAACTCTCCCGGTCCCGCTCCGCCATCTCCTTAGCAAGCCATAACTTGCTCGCAGAAGGAGACCGCGGAGTTCCACGCACTCTCGCTCCGTACCATGGTGGCAATAATATAACTGAGCGAGAGGACTCTCACTCCGATGGCCACCTCGAGGTCACGCGTCTGCTTCACCCACGCCGGGCATTCTGCCCGCCACTGGAGCGCCATGTCCACGGTCTGGCCACGGCAGTGGTGGCACTTAGGCGTTGGCTCCTTGCTGATCAGTCACAGTTCCGTGATCCGTGATCTAATTCAACTCCCTCCTAATCTTACCATCTGTAACTCCCTAAGTGCCTGGATGACGTCAATAGGTTTGGCCCCTTTTCATGTGCGCGGGGCCAAATTATAATTGGCAAAATATGGATGTTTAACAAACCTTGCGTGTACCGTTAGTCAATAAATGGCCCGTTACTAAGTAGAATGATACGCAGCACCTCCAAAAAGAGTTTAATATATCTGTGTCAGAAGGAATACGTATTGGTTTAACACTGATTGCTGTTTTGGTGTTAACACTGAGTGCTGTGTTAGATTACAACAATTATCTAGAGTGCACTTACAGCTCGCAGTGATAAATTAATTAGTAGTGATATTTGTGTATCAAGTGCATTAGGTTAATGTTTAAAAATACATTTGTAAAAGAAATATAAGGATATACCTACTAAAAATAAGTTAACAAAATCTCACTATAAATCGTAAAAAACTATTGATTAATTTTTAAATAAATGAGTATGTACAGTATAGTATATTGAGTTGTTTCTAGGCCAAATTCTTATAAAGAAAAACATAAAATACTTAAACTAAACTAAATTACACTGGATTGTTTTCTTTGAAAAATATTGAATTTAACGCCAAAATGTTGAAATTGACCTATGATATGGTTTGAATTTATTTTTAACAAACCTACCTTTTTTTTCAAATAAAATAACAGCCTAATGAATGATTTGTTTTAATACAAAGTATAAATTTAAAAGCATGTTTAATAAAATTATGTATATGAAAAAATGCAATATAAGTAACACCTAAAACAATAACCTGATTGTGGCAACTTAAAAGATAGTCGAATCCGCAATAACTCGATCGCAAATCCCACGATACTACTTTTAAAGTTTCCATAGAAGGTAATAACCATGCGATAAATATAAAGCAACTGTAAAAAAAAAACAAGAACCACATACACACCAAGGTTACCCCAACATCATGCAAAGCATGCACATTATTGCAAAAGCATCGCAAGAAATAAGGCATTTTTAAACAAACATTTATTTCTTGGGTCGGCCGCGGGCGATCGCTTGTGGGAGACGCTTATTGGGCCGCTCGTCGCTGCTGTCCACGCCCTAGATATCACATATATACATCACATTTAACATGGAACATTTCAATGTATAAATTCACATATTATATACATCTGCTACAAAAAATAAAAATAAAATGACTATCGTGAGTTTTAACTTTTCTTACAAGCTGACCTAAACCTGAACATTTTTTCCGACCCGAGTTTCGGCTTTTTCCTTTACCTGAGCCGTGAGATCTTATTTTCGGTGTGGATACCTCCGCGGGTTATCACCTCAACGGGATTCAGGGTGTTACCGTGAGACCTGACTTCTTCCCAAATTTCATGATACTAGGTCATTGGGAACTAACCCATAGGTTTTGATTTAGCTGCGGTATGTTAAAATTATTTAAATCGTTGTATCTTTTGATTGCTTGGCAATCCTGTCAGTCTGTCAAGACCATTTGAGAATCAAATACTTCATAATGTCAGTTTCAGAAGCTTTTTTACAACTTCTTGGGGCTATAAACAATATTTAAGTAAAGACCGACAGATAACAGGTTATCTGGTAACAGGTTATCAGGTCAGGTTCGGTACAATTTTTTAAATATATATATAAATATATATTATGTATCACTTAATTATTTTTGTATGATATTTGGACAAATTGTATCGTGATGTGTATTGAGAGAGCTCTAAAAATATATTTGTTTATACTTACATGCATCTCTTTATTTCAAAAACTTGTTAAGTATTTAGGAAAACGAATAAAAAGGCAATTAGAAAAAAAAGTTCAAAGACTGAATCACGGTTATCTTATAAGTAGAAACAAAGAGTAGAAAGACAGTTAAATTGCATTGTTCTGACATTCTGCATAGTTCGTGTAACAGTTTTTGTAACTGTCTTGGCTAAAATGATCAATAGGTAAACATTTTCTTTTGGGATTTCCTAATATTTTTTGAAATCTTTAGTTTATATTACTATCCGAGGCAAACTATTATTTATTATAACTAAACATTCCGCCGAAGTTTCTGGCTGTTATAAAAGTTTTGTTATGTTAGTGTATTAACGTGTAGTAGTAGTAACTCTCATAATACTTACACACAAAAATACACGTAAACACTTATTTTTCATTTAGTTTATCTTATTTGCATTGTTATTATTTGCCTAAAATCTATTACTACTGATTTAAGAGTAAACTATAATAATAGGGACGATGACATCGATTCCCGTAACACAGCCTAGGATAGGGCTCAGGGCTTACGAGGATATGTGAACCATTTTAAGTCTCTCTAGGAAAGACCCATGAGGTACTTTATCACGATAAAGCAGTTTCAAAAACGGTCAACTCCCTCATTTTCTTTAAAATTAATTTCTACACAATAATAAAAAGATTCAGTCTTTGAACTTTGAACCAAAGCCACAAGGTCACAAGTGCAGCTTACATCAAAATCTCCAATAGTGAACTTTGTGGCAGCGGCGTCGGCGACCAGCTGCGCCGGCGCAGGTGGCGCTGATTCCGGCGACAGCACCTAGCCGTTACATCGCCCGTATAATGTTAGTATATTTGCACATTGTACATACTTATAAGTATATGTACAATGTACATTAGCAAAAGCATGGATGTATCGAGTATTGTTATATATTGAATATTCATAAAATGTTGATTATGTGATTAATGGTATGTTGAATTAATTTTTAGGAATTTTTAGTTCCATTGACTTCAGTACTAGTTTTGGCTTGTAAAGCTATTTCCTACGCACTTGATCACAACATCATCTGTCAACGGAGGTGCCGACGCTAACTACCTATATACCTGACTTTGAGTTCGTGGTTATCGGAATAGGGTTCTCGTAAAGGCAATAAATGTTTCGCCTTGGGTTATTCCCGCAACAATTTCCGCAAGATAATAGTTCTATCCATTTTATCAACTTAGATAGTCGGGGTAGGCCAGTTGATTCTCGAATAGGCTGGAGACAGTAGACAGGAGTAGGGATGTTTTAGTGGCTCAAGTGTTGTGGTTCCATCCATGGTTTATGGTACCTATATATATATATATATTCGCTTGCCTGGCCTATTTTTACCACCTTAATTTACTTCATTTACATTCATAAAAAAAGTAATAAGTATAAATGTATTTATATCAGTTGTCTAGTACCCATAGTACAAGCTCTGCTTAGTTTGGGTCTAGATGGCGTTGTGTGAATGTGGTACACTATTATTATTATTTATTTTGAGTAGCTGGCTATAAAATAACCCAACCAAAACACTTTGCACTGTTATAAAATAGGTCCTATCCCAAATAACATTGTCAAAAGGATAGGAAAATCTTTTATTTAGTTACACAATAATCTTTTTGAATAGGAAATAAAGTTATACTAAGTTAAATAACAATGTCGGAATTTTTAAGGCTTACAAGCCTGGCTTTGGAAATATTTATATTTCACTGACGTATTTTGTTTGTCAACACGTGGAAAATATGAATAATGTAATAAGTCGTAGTTATTAAATATATAAGACAATAATCGATACAACCCATTGTTATTTACAGTACACACAAATAATGGAGCGAATCCAGATGGCTGTTGATAAGAAGAATGAATGATGGACCAACACCAACAGGTATTAGACGTGAAGCTAGCTGTAATTAGCACACGGTACTGAACGACGCTCATACATATCTTTGTGATAGACTTCCGAAAGAGGTTGAACTGATATTATAATAATTTATGTGTCAATGCAGATCTTGAGTGACTTGCTTCAAATAGAAAAAGGTATTACACGATAACTGCGAAAGGCATTTATCAAAAAATAAATGTAATATGTAACAGAGACAGAAACGAGTTACTCATTTCGTCTTTCAGTATATACTAATCGATAAGATATATAAAGTTGGCAGTCATAAACATAAAGGAAATTGTAGTACAAGAGAAAATGGCATCAGTATGAAATAGCCAAACCCTGAAAGAAATTGTAGAAGCTGGCGAGTTGGACAGTGGTGATAAAAATTACCTTAAAATGGAAAATGAACGGCGAATAGAATTATAACATCATAGATTTATACGCATAACTCGCAGTCGGCAGTACTGAGTAGATAAAAAAAACCCATATATTTTATTTTATTTTAATTACTGATCCTGTACTTAAGTGATAGTTAAACTTATATTGTGTAAACTGATCAAATGAAAACTCTTTCTGTAGCTGGAGATGTCTTTATAAGTCCAATATGATTGGACCAATATTGGCCAACCAATATGTAAAAACCAATCACTGTCCAAACTAGTCCAAATACTGCAACCAATAAAACCAATATTAATCAAACGCCACCAAATACTTACATCCTGATCACTCATCATTTCCTTAGTAGATACAGTTGTCTCGATCCTCCTAATAGATCCCTGATGGATGTCCACGTCGAAGGTCAGGCATTGGAAGCGGCGGAGTATAAATACCACTGGTATGGGCAGCACTCCTGCCAAAATCATAGCAATTGCTATTGCAAGCACCCATGTTGGGTACGGAGTCTTCACGACGCGACCCTGTTGAAGGCACAGAATAATAGTAAAAGTAAATGTTGTATTTGAATACAGTAGTTTTATTTTTATTTGTAATAACTTAGATGCTCGATATCGATAAATGGAAAGTAGTAATAAATAAGTAATGTGATTCTACCACAGCAATGAGGTTCCGTTGCTTTTTTTTATGACAGTGAATAAAAGTCTTAAGTTCCGTCTTCTAGAATTAGGTATCAAATATTGCGATATTTCATAAAATAGGGGCAAATGAGCAGACGGGTCTCCTTATGGAAAGTGACTACCGTCACCCATGGACCCCTGCAACTTAAGCATCTCAGGTGTGTTGGCAACTTTTAACACCGTATTTCGTTTGACCCACCAAAAACAGGATGTAGAACACTTTATCACTATTAACTGTACTTTTTTCTAAGTTATTAGCTACGCTTTATTGAAAACTTAACGCTAACAATAAACCACAGATCCCTAGTAGAATTATACACAAAATTGTAAAAGGTTTTCGTTCTGGAACCTACGGATCCCTAAAACACTTATGCTAACGCAGTCAAAATTTAATGGTCAATCCGAATGCGCATACGCTGGAACAAGTATTCAACTTTATTCAAGATGTTTAAAGTATTATTCAGTTTCATAGTGTTTGTGAGGTCTCAGTTCGTTTCAGTAGAACTATCAATCGGAACTATCATAGGACAAAAAAATAAGGGATATGATACGTTTTTTGGTATTCCTTATGCTCGTGTTGACCCTGTATGTCCGTTTGGTGTTAGTACCAACTAACTATGTCCTTTATGAAAGGATTTTAAATGATGAACAGAATAAAAATAGTGGCCACTAATAAATAATAGATAATAAAGGTTCGAAATAATTTAGATTTCTTTTTTCAGAAACCAAAAATACACCCTAACTTTACAAAACCTTTCTATGCCAACGATTCGTCAAAAATGTGTCCTCAAATATATAAGGAAGTTGGCGGTACGCTGCAATGTCTTTCTCTCAATATGTATGTGCCTCAAACGATCAACACAAGACGGGCCGTGTTGGTCTGGTTCCCATCTTACTTCAAACATGGCTGTGCAAGTGATTATGGTGGACAACATTTGGTTAAAGAAGATATCATAGTTGTAGTAGTAAATTTTAGACTCGGCATATACGGTTTCAGCTGCCTAAATGAGCCAGCCTTCCCAGGAAATACTGCTTTGCGGGACCAAGATGCCGCATTGAGGTGGATTAAAAACTATATACATAAATTTGGTGGAGACCCTCACGCAGTGACGATCGGCGGTCAAGGTTATGGAGGTGGTTTTGTTGACATACACATGTACTCAGAATTTGAGAGATTGTACGATAAAGCTATCATACAAAGTGGTTCAATTTTTGCCAAAGGATTTTTTGGTAAATCTAATCCATCATCCGTTCTTAAAATAGCGAAGCATCTTGGGCAAACTATTGGCAGAAACACGAGGCCTAGAGATGTCCTACCGTTCTTATCTAAAATTGATCCAGTAAAACTTCTAAATGTCTCAAATATCCTTGATATAAAAGTAAATATTTGTAAAGAACAATATTACAAATCCGGTATCCAAAATTTTATTACTAAGGGGCCACATCATTTGAACAAATTAGATAAAATCAAAGATACAAAAATATTGGTAGGTTATAACAGTATGGAGCTGTTGGGCGTATATGTTCAGGATAATAATAATACTCCGGAGTTTTACAAGTCTTTAGGCAATGTTTTCTATAAAAGGATAAGTCAAACTTTTCAACTGTCTGAAAAAGAAAAACAAGAACTTACAAAACGAATAAGAAAGTTCTATTTAGGTGGGCAAGAAATGAGTCCTGCGACGAGGATTCAGCTCATTGAGTCCAGTTCCGATTTATACGTCAACCATCCTGTTGAAATGTCTGTAGACAGATTCATACACGCTGGAGCTACGGTATATAAATACCTATTTTCATATACTGGAGATAGTCAATTTAAAAATATTAAAGGATCTGGTGCATCAAATGAAGAAGAGCTTAAGTATCTGTTTGAAATGAAAACTAAAATTAAAGGTGGAGAAGGAGGAAGAATAAGAAATACACTGATACGTTTGTGGGCAAATTTTGTTAAATATGGGTAAGATTTGAAGCAGTCTTTTGGCCACTACTTTGCACGCTTTTTTGCCTGTCTAACTTTCAAAACCATTTTTTTAAACGGTTAAATTTGGCCTGTTTTTTAGGCATACTTGGTCAATTTAATTTTATCTTACCAACCTGTCTGTTGAGAGATGTCTGATGTTTGGTACATTCTAAAAAGTATAAGGTTCTAATGATAATAAAATTTATTATAGTCGTATTATTTTATATCCAAGATGGCTGCCACCACAAAATGGTGCCTTATATATTTTTTCACTTCCCCTTCGCTATTGGGAGATTGTGATTATCTTTCTTTTGAATAAAACCATTTAACTGGAAAAATTACCTATTTTATAATACAAATCAACTAATGATATTGTATTTATTTTCAGCAATCCTTCTCCTAAAGGCAAGCCATCATGGTCAAAGGTGACAGGAGAAAGCAGACCTTATCTAGATATTAATTCGGAAACTCAAATGAAGAACCATGTATTCCGACAGCGCATGGCTTTTTTAGACTTGCTGTTTTATAGTTATAGAAAAAAAGTCATGGTCCATTAAAAAAAGAGCCCGAACTTTTGTGATATCATTATGCTTTACTACCATCACTTAGACCCGTTGGGTACAGAGGGCCTAATGTAGGTTTATTTCACTTCTACTCGATCCACACTGAATTCTTCACCAGTCGTCGATTTGATGTGAAATAAACATACACTAGACCCTCAGATTAGCATACCATTAAATTATTATATTATAACTAAAGGAACTCGAGGCACCTGTCTGGCTGCCTTTCGACTGTTTTGGATGTCTTATTTTATTTCATTTAGGAAATTTATATATATTTCCGTACAATTGTGCAGAACCCTCGGTGGCTGAGTCCGACTACTACCGTCGATACGCCGTACGTGCGACGATAATGAAAAAAAAACCGGACAAGTGCGGTCCGGTTTTTCTTTCATTATTAGTATGCTATGAGTATACATACGCTATGAGTCTTCAGAAAACAGCAGTAACTAAAAACGCAGTTGAAATTACTGGAAACGGCTAAGTAATAAATAAATCGTGATTAATAAAGCACCATCTTTTGAGCCTTTTCCTAAACTAGTTTGGGGTAGGTTTTCATCATTCAGTCTACTACGACGCGGCTGGCCTTTTACGTGGAGCGGCTGTCATCAGACCCCCACAACCCAAGTACTATAACTTGTAACTGTAATATCAGTTCGAAGTTCTGAGAAGACTATTATCGGATTTTTTAGGGTTCCAACTACAGGTAAAGATTGCCACAGATGTTCGTATGGCAACCGGGACTGACGGCTTAACGCGCTCTCTGAGGCACGGAGGGGTCTCAATGTGTTAAGAATGGTCACCCATCCATAGATTCTCTCTGATAGAGATCTTTATGCATTTTGTATATAAAGGTTGCTTTTATAACTTCGAGACTATTTGATAACTTCCGTTACCTTGTAGTCTGTAGTCCACTTTCAGTAACTTTTCTTCTTATATTAATAAAAACTTTCTCTTTCTAGACTACCCCTTCTTCAAATCCGCTTTCCAAGCTAACGCCTCTTTAAAAAATTACTCCGTAAGATTGGAGAGATTCTGCAATGTCTTCGGCTCAATATGTATGTGCCACATTCGGCCGCCACGAACAATACACCAATATTGGTTTGGTTCTATTGAGGAGGTTTTGTCTTTGGCAGTTCTGGGGAATATGGAGGCCAACATCGATCATACACGATATAATAGTTATAACAGTAAATTATAGACAGGGCCTTACGGCTTTTTATGTTTAGGTGATGCTTTAGCACCAGGCAATCAAGGGTTGAAGGATTAAATAGCAGCATTTAGATGGATTAAGGAAAATATAGGTGCTTTAGGTGGAAAAGATAATAAAGTGACCATTGCTGGTTAAAGTTATGGGGTTGGAAGCGTAGACCTCCATTTGTGCTCAATGTATTAAACATTATTCGATAAAGCAATTATCCAAAGTGGATCTATATTTAGTGAGGGCTTCTTTGTAAAACCAGATTATAATGCAGCTATTGAAATTGCCAACTATTTGGGTCATAATATAACAACGACAAACGATGCTTTAAATTATTTGGCTAAAGATAACCCTATTGACGTAATGGGCGCTTCAAGGAATTTGAGTTTAAGGCTGACTGCTTGCAAGGAAAAACATTTTGGAAGAGTCCAGAATTTTGTCACAAAAGATCCCTTCCATTTATACAATCAACAGAGAGTAAGAAAAACCATGGTTATGTTATGGTATATGTTATATATTGTTCTGAGAGAATATGAAGTAGATAGTGTTAGTGATATTTTCAGAAGATTCGATTTAGGAGGGAAATCTATTGGACCTGAGTTGATGTTAGAATTAATTGATTATAAGCTTAACAATGCTGCAGAACGGTTGGTCAATAAGTAGACAGAACAAGGCGGTCAAGTATACAAGTATTTGTTTTTGGAGGTAGTGTGTACAAGAATGTAACTGGAGTAGGTGCTATGCATAGGGAGGAGTTGAAGTATCTGTTTGAATTGAGCTCATCATTGAATACTGATGAACAGATAATGATGAGAGACAGAATGACGACGATGTGGACTCAACTTGTTTAATTTGGGTAAGTTTTTTGAAGAAAACCTTAACAAAAGAATTAGTTGAGGTTTTGTAATAGGTCTAAAAGTTTAGGAATGATTTTATTTAACAAAAAGCTCTGAATGACATTCGAGCATTGTACAACTTCAAGGTATATAAGTGTGTATGTGTGTTACATTTTCATAGTTTAGAATGTTTTCTATGTTTTAGGTTGAGATTATTATTGTCATGACTAGAGAAATGTATATATTTATACAAAATTGTTAACCCTTAGGAGCGTAGCAGCGATTATGAGCGCACGTGAAACCGTCGACTAATTATTAAAAACTCCTGGACATACTTCTGAGAAGTTTATCCACGAGTTTTTAGCTAATAATTTCTTTTTAGGAACAAGCTCTGAAATATTTTTTATCAAATTTTAAATTAATATTTCATACTGAGTACTTCACTACAAAATATGTTTTCAGAAACACGACTCCTCAATCAACCAACTTGATGTCAGTGACTTGGATACCAGTAAATGGAAATGGAGAAAATTCCCTATTCAAATATTTTTTCTCAGTTGTTTCATTATTTATTTAAATATTAAAACAAAAACTGCTTTACGAGTTTTAACCTTTATTTCAATCCAGAGAAATCTGTCAACATTTAAACAAATTTGTTTTTATTTTATGGATACAAAGAATACTAGCTATTTCCAAATTTAATTTCATAAAAAGAATTGGACTGCAAAACATACAATAAATTTAAAACATTCAAACTCAAACTCTCTTTATTTCATAAAATTCTCAAAATTGTTTGAAATCGTCTTTTATGTAGACTCTAAAATCATAGATCAACACACACAAAAGTAGCAATCTCTGTTTTGTCAAATAGTAAGCAAATAAATGTAACAAAAATCAAACCCATGCAAAATCTATGATATGCCGATCTACAACCGCCCGTTTCCAAGGGGTTGAGCCTTATGAGAAGACAGGCCAAACAAACTCATGGCATTCTCGAGTTTACCTTATAAGTGTACATTAAAAGAAATATTCTCAGTAGGTTTACCTCGTTAGCATCCCAGGCACCATACGTGGGGTGGTTGATGAGCATGAAGACGAGGGAGGAGAGTAAGATGCAGGTCACGATGAAAGGCCCCACGTAACGCCAGGTGATCTGCCAGTACAGCCCGGGGCGGTAGCCCGTCATCTCGTAGATGTCGTTTGTGAACCTAAAATTAATAAGAAAATAATTTTTGATCAATTTTTCATTTTTTTTTTAAAGAAAACTCCCGCATTAGAATAAGTATATCCTGTGTCGCGGGGAACTTTACAAACATATGAAACGGACACAAAGGACACCCAGACTCAGAACTACAATTTGTGGATCACACAAAGTGTAAGTCCCATTTGGGTATCGGACCCACAGCACTTAGCGTAGTAGTAAGCGGCGTGGCGACCGCTTAAACCATCCGTGCAGTTTATTACGTACATACTTGTACACATGTTATGAACAATAATCAGCAAAAAGGACGGCTGGACTAAGGGACAGTTGTATCAAAGGAAACCAGATGACCAACCTCCCCTCTAATTATAGGGGTACATGTGTGATTTAAACGTGGGTTCATAATACTCTCACCTCTCATGCCCATAGATGTACATGACGGCAACCATCTCGAGCAGTGCTACGACGACCAGGCCGATGGTACCCGCGAAAGAGTCGAACATCTTCAGCCAGTATTCGCCAGCTCCGGTGGTGAAGATTAGACCAACTAAGAAACAGAATCCGCATACCACACCTGAAAATAAAGTAAAATATTATTTTTCCAGATTTCAATTTCGGCATCTGGTAAGATTGTAAAGAATTTAAATTTTATTAATTTTACCTTGCTGCACGGCCTATTCCGACCCTGGGTCAGCTTCATCCGTAAAACCAAAACAAATGCATCCTTTGACAGTAAGGAACCGTTTTCAACTACCAAAATAAATTCTCACGAAATTTGCTTAGACCGAGGAATGTTGATAAATATTGGTGGCAAATTACATCACATCAATCAACTTACCAGTAATCACAGGCTTGCTGAGTCTCTTGAAGAAATCAATATCAAAGATGGTGCAGAGCATGCCCTCCATGATACCTATTTGGCTGCCAAGACCAAGTGACAGTAACATCAGAAAGAAGATGATAGACCAGAATGGTGCTGGAGTCAGCTTTAAGATTGCCTGAGTAAAGACTATGAAAGCCAGACCGGTTCCTTCTGCTGCCTGTAATATCAAAGATAATGTGTACAATAAGTCAGGAATTAATTGTTTTAAATTATTAAGATGTAAACGAAGCTACAATAGCCCTCTTTATGAAATCCTTTGAATCAAAAGAGTTTGAAAATCTCGTTATAGTTATGTCGTCCGAAAAAAAACAATAATTATAATTTGTTTAGGTAAGAATATATGTTAACTAAAGGTTGAAATAAGAAAGTAACCAGGTAAGGATAGAAGAATAGACACACCTAACATTGACAAATTTATGCAAGAAAAGTTGGAAAGCAAATACATTCTAAATATAGCAATCTTACCTCTTCCAGTTGTTTTGACATGGTGCAGCCGGTTAAGTTAAAAGCTTTTACAGCAGTACTATTAAGAAGTGGGAATTCTTCACGGTAGTAGTCTTCGGTCGAGTTTACGGTAAAACCGCCTATGTGCTCGCGGGCTAGAATCTTGATCTCTCTAAAAGATAAGTAAAAGTAAGTAAAAAGTTATGGAACGGATCCATATTTCTTTCATAATTAAGTTTATAAAGTTATTAAATTATACTCCTAGGGGCCCTATATGTTCTAGGAATCCCAAGGGTATTTATTTTCACGCTAAAATAACTTGTAGTAAAATGCAAAAGGTATATTGTGTCTCAAGAACCATGGCTCCAGAATCCTTAATCAAAGTCACTTATTTGATTTCTATCAACTCAAGGTTGATTGATGGACGATAGTTTCATTGAGAGACTTACTAAAAAGGTACCTGATCTTTTTGGGTAATATCTTATGCTAATCCTTTGGCACATTCTGTTTCGTGCCTGAGCTGTTCCTGACGCCGAAAATAAGATGCTAGAATTTGTGACTTATAGTTGCAATTTACGACTATAGTTCTTAAAAATATATAAATATACTTTACAATTTATAACAATAAAAGTCAATCACCTCAGCGGGTGGATATCAGACCATCTGTTTTATTTTTCTGAACAAATGAATAATATGTTCACGCCAATTCGACTTTTACCATAATTATGTTTCATAAATAAGTATAACATTACTAATGCGTAACACATTGGTTCATTTACATGAAAACAATAAAAGCATGTAGTTAGTAAAAATGGTGTATCGTTAACTACCTAAACAATGAATAGGTTAAAAAAATCTGGGATTTCTGAGAAAATATGAATTTGTTACATACGTTTTCAGTTACTTTTGATATTTTTCTTTTACCATTACAATCAAGCCTTTTCACGTATTATTTCGTGATTTTACGTTAGATGTTATATCCATACATCGTTTTGTAGTTTAGTTTTTATTCAGCTGTACTGCACATTGTGCGTATGTTTTCATTTTATCGTCTATCCTCTTACTCAACTTAGCCATTCTGCTAAACGGATAAGATGGGCTTGGATTAGTTGTGGTAGCGAAATGTATAACAATATCCTATTGGCACGTAGCTTAGCTGTGTTAAAAAACCTTAAAGAATAGGGTAGATTTCTAGGTCAAAATTAATTGTTTCGCCTTAATCATTAAAAGTAACATCTTAAAGTACAGCCACCAGCATTGTCTTCCATTATTAATATGAATTATAAATGATTTGAAAATATCTAGGTATGACGTCACGCCACAGTATCCACACTTATAGTATAAATGTGCAAGTGTTTACCGCGATAACTGACACACTTAGGCGGAGCCGCGGGCAATAGATAGTTTAATATAAAAATATACATATGTCGTCTTAAGAGATACTTGATTTGACTTGTCTCACATTCTAACTAGGAGCACGTGTCTGCGTCTGTTAGTCAGGGGGTGTTTCATACGGTATAAGAACAAAAGCGAATCGTCCGTCAACTTCATTGTAACCAAACTATTATCCTCGTAGTAGTACTTTAATATTTCACATATAGTTTGAACAGATTCGTTCCATAGAATAATCAGTTATATACGTTAAATTTACTATTCGCAAAATGAAATGTAAATAAAGTTTATTGTTAGTTTCTATTTTTTGTAACTGTAGGTTTTTCTACTTGTAATTTATAGTCTATTGTTATAATTTATTAGCGGAATAGGTATACGAGTGTAGTAAGCAGGAATCGAACCATAGGAAATCTCACAGTATTTCCATTTTTCGATCACATATTTCTGGAGGCAAGATAAAATCTATAAATGAAAAAAGATTGAAACTGTACATTTTGGCAGTTAACCGCACAATAATTTTTCTCTCTTGACCTTAATAACTGCAATTTCGAAGGGAACTGTTTTGGGGACACTTCGACCAATAAATATTTCTCTAATTTTCTGTGAAATTCAACAATTTTTATGCTTCATTAACACAGTATAAATTTAAACTATACGTATTCACACGGGGTATGACTTTATAAAAAGTAAAGTTTAGTAATTCCATTCCAGTGATTTAAAGAGTTAGTAATTCCATCTGCAAAGAAAAGAAATCAAAGAGAAATATATGTCAGTACTTACTTGGTAATACAAGTCTCGACCATGGTGTAAGCTTTAAAGCCGAGGATGCTAAAGATGACTACAGAAGCGTATATAGCCGTCAGAGCATTGCATACTGAAACCAGGAGCACGTCTCTGACGCAGTTGTTGTTTGGAGGGTTGTATGAGCCGAAGGCTATTAGCGAACCGAAGGCAAGGCCAAAAGAGTAAAATACTTGAGTTGCTGCATCGAGCCAAACCGTTGGGTCGAGGAGTTTCTCCAGCTGCAAAAAAATTAATGACTTGAATTGGAGGAGCATAACCATGAGGTGCTTCTTTTTTCTCCGTCTAGGGCAAAACTACTGTAAGCTGGCTACGCCCATGAAACGGAAATATCAGTAGGATTAAAAAATACTGAATAATAGTGTTAGTAGCGAGTCTGTGGATCGAATAATCTTATATATAAAATTGTCGTGTCACAATGTTCGTTCCCGTACTCCTCCGAAACGGCTTGACCGATTCTCATGAAATTTTGTGTGCACATTGGGTAGGTCTGAGAATCGGCCAACATCTATTTTTCATACCCCTAAATGGTAAGGGTGACCCATCCCTAATTTTTTTTTTGTTTTGCAATACAACGTTTGCCGGGTCAGCTAGTTTTTTTTATAATATTATGAAGCCCGAAGTCCTGACACACTGACTTACGCCCCATTAAAAGAAAGCAATAAGACAAATACTGCACGAATAGCGTAGTGGCTTAAGCGGTCGCCACACCGTTTCCTACTACGCTGAGTGTTGTGTGTTCGATCCCCATGTTTGTAAAGTTCAACGCCACACAGGATGTGTATTACTAATGCGTATTTGTCTTAAAAAAATACAATTGAATATTTTGTCGTTACATGTTTGTCTTTCATATCGCACAATCTATCAAAATGGTCTCCAGTTTGATTAATATTAGCCAGACAATAATATAACTGCTACTGTACTGCTATATGTCGTGGATGCCTGCTATTTGTTACCCGTTTGACGTTTTATTTGTTTCCCATTTTTATTTTTAATAAAGAGAAGATATTTTTCTTTGGTACAGCTATTACTCGTATAATGTATGTTTACCATTTACTACGAAAATTTTACTATGTGTAGATACTTATCCATTTAACATTTACGTCAAAAATACCTCCAAAAATGCTTCTTGATAGCATTCCGCGTAAGCTTACAGCAGTGTAATGTTGTGTGTGCGTAATGTTAATTGCCTTTGATATACTCGTATATTTTATAAAATGATTTACTAAATATCGCAACTAGAAATAGTTATGAAATTAAGGATGACGAGAGCTGCATAATGCCCTGAGATCCCTCAGGGCATTATGCAGCTCTTTGTACTCATCATTATCTTCGACAGCCTTTAATTTCTCCCATTGTCGACTCTTACGATACCTACGGGATAAATAGTGCTGGTGACACTCTGTATTCTTAGTCCACTCACCACACGTGCAACAAATTGTAGTATCCAAAAACAAAAAAACACGCCAAATAAAGTATAGAGACTCAAATATACAGTCAGTGCTCCATTTTTGAGGGTCATAGCCTATATATTATATTATTGCTTTCAACTGTCCTCAAGAACTTGACTATTAAATGAAGAGTTCAATTCTGACTCATAATTTCAGAGACTGTTAAAAACAACTCTTCAATTTTAGTACTGGTAAAATTGAATGAAGAGACTTGTCGAACGACTCTGCAGCGTTCATTGAAAGACGCCTATATTCAGCAGTACCTATTTATAGCGTTTGTACAACACGTTTATTTGTCAAAAGGCCTCAATGTGTACATATAATTACGGTTGAAATCTCAAGGTCCCTTAGAAAATAGTACACACTTAGTATATCACTTAGTATAATAGTAGTTACATATCATTATCGGTTTTAACCATTGGTTTTCGTTCTTCGTTTTGCATTATTATTGAGTTCATTTATACAGAACTGTGTATTTTGGGGTCTACTCTTTACAGCAGAACTTTTTATGTCATAATATTATTTTGCAAAACAACGGATAGCATAAACTTCATTTCGCAGAAAATCGTTTGGCGGACACTCATTTGTCATACATTCCAAACTCATAATTTTGTACGTCATAATCATCTTTAAGCATAAACTTTACATCCATAATAATTTAAAAGTAGAACCATCATATCGCCGAAAGTTCATAGTCAGAATCGCCTTTAATTTCAAATCGATAGTCATTAAAAGGCAGAACTATTACATCTCAGGCAGTTTACAGTGAGAATCATTTTTGGCATACATTTAATATCTATAATAATTGAAAGATTATCAACCCATCATTTCGTATTTCTTAACATAATAATAAAGCCAGCAAGTATGCAGCATGTAAGCAAGAATGCAGCATGCAGCATATCTGTCACGGCCCCATCCGAGCTTACTGTGGCATATGAATTCAACGCTCACCACCGCAGCTTCGGCTTGCTGGCCCGGCCAGCCTCAGACGCGGCAGCGAGCGTTGAAACCACCTCCTCCTCAGCTCGCGGGCCGCCTAGCCCCCTCGGCGCCTACGCAGGCTTAAATTACACTCTAAGGGTAGGGCAGACAAGACTACGTGGAGTCGGTTTTGCAGTGATTCGTTTCTGTCACAAACTTTTGCACATTATGACTTTTTAAGATAATAATTTAACGTTAAAAATGCTACTTTAAGGCAATATGCCTAATAAATTTATTCCAAATGAAATTCTACCAAATAATCGTCTCTCTAAATAAACGTTATGCTAAAAGAAATTATGCGATCTTCAGAGTATGTCTCATTGTTAATTCGGACACATTACATACATTCGGCCAAACAATAATTATACTAAATATTTTTTATGCCTTAAAAATATTCGTACAAACAAGATTCTGCTAAGTGTGTTTTGCGAAATAAATTTCGGAGCATCAAGATTCTGCCAGATAGAGGGAACCCGTTTTTTTTCACCTCAAATCTATAGTGTGTGAGGCAGGTCGCTGTCACTCCAAAATGTTCAAAATGTATGAAATGACAGAGTATTATGGGTTATTGTTGTGTCCACATTAATTAAATTACACACATGGCATAAGTTAATAACGTTAAATCAATAGGTTTTACAGGGATAAAGTTATTTTATTGATCTCGATAAGGCGTTATTTTAAAACGAGGATTTATTTTAAAACTTTACACACAAAATAAGTGGGATGCGAGAAGCCGAGGATTGAACTAAGTGGTGTGCAATTGGAGAGGCCTGCCCAGCAGTGGACTGCGATAGGCTGATGATGATGGTGATACACCAAATGTAAATTGGCGGACTTAATGCCATAGGCATTTTTTGCCATTCTACCGTTGGGTGGTGTGGAAAGGTATACTAAAATTTTAAATTTAACAAATAAGACGAACTAAATATCAGTACCGCTTTGTACAAAAAGAGAAAAGAAGAAACAAGAAACAACAATAAAATATGTACATATACAAATAATGTAGCCAAATGTAATATCATTGTCATATCATCTGAATAGTATTTTAAAATAATCATATAAAAATCTACGCCTCAGATTCCTCGAGAACATTCTGATTAAGATACATTTGTGCGATTCTAACCTGCTCAAAGTATTTCTTAAACGTCTCAATCCATACATATAAACATCACCTAATTTATTTCTATAAATAGTCTTCCATTTTCTCTAAGTAAACTTCCAACATTCTATATTCAATTTCCAAAGTGCCCGATTGCCGGCAATAAGCTTACCTACATAACGTAAGTGAGACCAAATTAAATTATAGTTGACAAATGAGTTTAACTGTTCACCCTACCCCTTCGGGACTACATCAGTCAGTGAATGTTTATATGTAAGTTTATGATATTAACTCATGTCATCCTTTATAATTTTTGGTTAACATTCAAATGGATATCAAATTTCGGCCAGCAAACTTCGCATAACTCGATTAAAATAAATTCCACAGCCCCTTTAAAAAAATATTATGAAATTTTACACTTTTACCTTCGGCTTATACATATGCCAGATCCCATCAGATGAGCCTGGAAGAGTGATGCCACGAACGAAGAAGATCGTGAGTACGGCGTACGGGAAGATAGAAGTGAAGTACACAACCTGCAATAACATACCGATAGCGAAGTTTGAGACGTCCTAAATACTCCATGTTTGGACCTTTATGCACCATCCAGATTAAGGTGAATTTGTGTTTATTTAAAGATCTCTTGAATTACAGAAATGAGAATTTGTTTTTATACTGTAATTGCCAGCTAGCATTGAAGCTAGGGCATGTGCTTTCATCTCTGCACAGAGAAATTTCAAAGATTCTTGCATGAAGTCACACTACAAAATAGAAGTAATAACCATCCATACCTTTCCACTGCTTTGAATGCCTTTCATCACGATGAAGAATACGATAACCCATGCGAGAAAGAGGTAGCATACGATCCACCACCGCGGCACACCAGGCTCTTCGATGTTTGGTGACGCGTCAAGTGCTTCACGGTACCAGTAGTAAACCGTGGCTGAAGCCTTGCTGCATTCCAGTTCTGCTGTACCGTTGTCTTGGGGGCATGATGACCATGGAAGCTGGTCAGCTGTTAACTATGGAATATAAAAAGATTAAGGGTTATTGAATAATTTGAAATTAGATCTGATGACGTGACACACACGTCGAAGTTACAAAACGCAGTATGGGACATCTTCCGCATTTGTAAACTGTTTTCAATAATTATTGTTTAAATTCAATAATTTTAATTACTTGAAAATATTATATCTCTAAACGTGTAAAATTAAGGAATGAAGAATACAGTTTAGAGGTAAGAGACGGTGATACGTCTAAGAGAACATGAAGGCTAACTTATTAAGTTAATTTTATTGGTGCTTTCATCACAAAGAGTGAAAAGCAATACCAACTTGACCGTCCGACAAAAAAGCTGTCCGACCAGAGATTCGACGAACATATCACACGCTAAATTAAACAATTATTTTGGCCTCGAAAAGTCCAAATGAAAGAGTACTTATAAATATATATGGATATCGAATTCCAAAATATTAATTAAAAAAGATGATCACGAAAAGAAGATACATGCGATACGCTTTGAAAGTGATATCGAAACCTACCTACAACAAGACAAAGAATAACTATAAACCTACTTAAATTTACAAGTATGTTTTTTATGTTACCGGACTAACCAGAAATGGACTGAACTAACAGAAATTAAGGAATGGTACAATTATATAAACACAACGGAAACTAAGCTACAAATTATCAGCATCAATATATGTTCATTCAGAAGGCACATTAATCGATTAATAGTCTTACTACAAAGTGCTTTGAATGCGATAGATTTGTTGTGTCTCACAGAAGTTAAATTAAACATGATGAAGTATGCCTGTACACAATAAATGGCTTTAATATGGACTCACAAACCCGAGAAAAGAACGAAGAAAAACCGAGAAGTGGGAATAGTTGTTTATGTGAAAAATAATCTACTCGTACAATACAACCCAATACAGTGTCGTACTGCCTTACTGCCTCGACATTTGAGCTGATATGTAATTAACTTTTTAAGAACACATAATACTTATATGTTGAAAATGTATAGGCCGCCGAACACAAACAAACGCATTTTTAATTAAAAAACATTATTGGAGCGTTACCAACGCTCACTGAATTTATATCGGTAGGCGACTGTAACATTAATTTATTGGATAACGAACTGGACAGCAAGCAGAAATCTAAATTCACTGGCAAACTTAGGACTTTAATGCGACATGCAAGATATAACACCCGAGGCGGTTGTTGGGCAGCGGCGAGTGGCGTCATGCATCGATCACGTCTTCATACGCTCACGAGCCGATCATTATGTAACAGGTATCTCTCTGAGGGTGTTAGTAAAAGTAAAACTCGTTAGGATATCAAGGCAATAAGAGAGAAGCTTAATAATACTGATTGGTCACAAGATCCTAACGAATTATATACAAAAATGTGTGCAATTTTTGGCGATATCTAAACCCTTCTAAAAAAGAAAATTCAAATATGTGTGCAATTTTTAGCGATATCTTAACCCTTCTAAAAAAGGAAATTCAAATTACTGTAAACGCGAAACACAATCGTGGGTTACTAATGAGCTACGCTTTCTCATAGAGGTAAAAAGATAGGTTATTCAAGCAGTGGAAACTGATCCTCAAAATAATAATAAACGATTTCAGTATAATAGATTCAGTAACAAGACACATAAGCTTATAAATATGGCCAAAAATAAAACTAGATGTGAAACAATTACTGGTTGTATGGGAGACTTGAGAAAAATATGGTGTAATTTAAATAACTGGCTTGGGAGGACTAAAACGAGGGTAGATTGGAAATAGAAAAACATATTTTAAAACATGAAAAAACTTCTACGCCAGAAATGGATAGTATAAAACATAAATGACAACAAAAATAGATAGAAAAAGCTATGTTTAGGATTCCAATGTTAGTCAGATTTAAAAAAATACAACAAATTATGTGACAGTGGTTATAGAAAAACTGGACTGCAACAAGTCGCCGGGATCAGATTGTGAGATTTAAAACAAATTAAAGACTAAATTAGTCCAGTAATAACTTATTTTATTAATATTTGTGTTGAAAAGTCAGAGTATCCGGAGGAACTAAAGAAATCCATTGTCCGGCCAATATATAAAGCGGGATCTCTTGGGAGACTATAGTAACAAAATAGTCGAAAAATTCTAGTTAAACAGATTACTATTTTTAGAGAATAACAATATATTAAGCGATGTTGAACACGGGTTTAGATATAAGAGAAGTACTAGCACTACAATGGAAAAATTTACAGATGAAGTCAATAGGAGTCTAAATGAAAGGAAAATAGTTATGGTTATATACATAGATTGCAAAAAAGCATTCGATACTCTGGATCACGACGGCTTATTGCAAGCCATGTACGAATGTAGTATAAGAGATCCAATGAACGCGTGGTTCAGAAAGTACCTCGAAAACAGGTCGCTTAAAGTTTGTGTCAATGGCACAGATAGTGTGCAAGGCGCGATAAAATTCGGTGTTCCTACTGGATCTGTTTATGGCCCATTAGGATACATAATACATGTCAATAGCATGTCTAATGTACTTAAAAAATGTAAGGCATTCATGTATTCCGATGACACAATTTTGGTATATAGCCATGAAAACGTCAATGTCATTAAGAAGCCATGGAAAATGATTTTCATAGTTTAGTACAATGGGCCAATAATAATGGCATCATAATAAATATGAATAAAACTAAGTGCATGATCATACATTCCCCTTATCATAAACATAAAGAATTTTCAATTACTGTAAAGGGCCATACGTACGCATGTATGCATAACTATATGCAACACTGTCGATGCTTAACTTTGGAGCGAGTCACCTCCTATAAATACCTAGGGCTAGTGGTAGATGATATATTGACATGGGACCAACACGTAAGCAACGTTTTTTAATAAACTTCGTTCAATCTTAGGTAAATTAAAAAAACCTTAGAATAAGTTATCAGTAGAAAATTAATGTATACGCTACATTATGCCTTGGCTGATGTATACATCGAGTACGGTTTGAGTGCATATGGACTCACATTTCCTACACATTTGAATAGAATATACAATTTGCAGATAAGATTTCTAAAATTACTTAATGATAGAAAAACAAAACAAGGCCTAAAAAACGATAACTGTAAATTATTTAAAATTTGTAAGTTACTAACAGTCCACCTTAAACTCAAATTAAATATTTTAGTTACACAATATAACAACCAAGACCACAAAATACAATGTGAATATTAGTACTCAACCCGTCTAGCCAAACTTAACGTTCCGAAGATCATGAACTACTTCGGTAAACGGATAAGAAGTTAAATGGTACCGCCCTTGAAATTGCTTTTCAAAAGCATACAGGTGCTGTCTCCACACCTTCTTTTAATAACTACTGTTCTCAACCATTTTTTTTTTGTTAATCTGCAACCAAATTTTTGTTGTGAAACATCTAATTTCGGAGAATCAGACCGCCCGTAGGCGTGGCGACGCGTCGCCACTATCAAATAGCATGGCATGCATCACCACTATTTGATAGTATATTTAAAATGTTGTGCGATGGTGACGCGTCGGCATGCGAAAGTGACTCTGTAACTCTCTTAATTTCGATGTTTCACGCAACGCGTCACAGTGACCCGTCCCGTTTTTGCTTATAACTATATCTATTTAAACTTACTCGAATACTGTTAAACAGGTAGAAGAAAACCCAAGTAATTATGACATTGTAGTACAGCGCCACAAACAATGTGACCATGCAGCTGGAAATGCCGATGCCGCCCAACCAAGGATGTATGGTGTTCCAGACACCTAGAGAGCCCAGGCGCATTTTTTGTCCAATGGCCATCTCGATCAAGAAGAGCGGGACACCTTCCAAGACCAACATGATCAAGAACGGGATGAGGAACGCACCTGTTGAAGAGAGTATTCAGTTGGTTAGTGGCTCTATCATGATGAAGATGCAGGTGTACTGCGTGAGTAATTTTGTGCTGTTTGTCCTTTCGTTTTATTGTTTAAAATTTTCGTCTTCATAAGTCATCATTATCAAGAGCCTTATATAGTCCACTGCTGGACATAGGCCTCAGAGAGGAGGTTTTGGCCTATTATAACACGCTGGCCAGACTGGATGATACAGAGTTTGTATCAAGTTTTCCTGCTATTTGCAGTGCTGTTGTCCTGAGTAGTTTGCTCCCTTAGTCGGCTCTTACGACACTCACGGGATGAATAGGGGTGGTGACACTCTTTATTCTTCATCTGTCACTACACAGATTATAAAATTTCGTGATTTCATATAAAAAAAGTGCTATGAGAGTAAACTTTGTCTCTAATTCTAGTCCAAAGACGGTACTCAGGTGTAAACATTAAAAAAATTGACAATATTACAGTGTTTCTTATCAATATTTTTTTTCAATAAAGTTTTTCTAAAATGGTAGTTAATTGTAGAGCCAATCCAAAACGTAACGTTTGCTAGAATTTTGTATGAAATAATGTAAATTCTAAATGATGAATTCGTACTTTGCTCTTGCCATTCTTTTACAATTAAAGATTAAAATAAAACAGAATTAATAAAATCTTAATTTTAATGAGGAGTGTTAAATAATTTATTTTAACATTAGAAGTTTCCTAATATGCCGATGTGTTAATTCATTTTTATTCGTCAAAGTTTGTCGTTTAAAGATTTATTTAAGTACACTAAACAAAATATGTAAGAATGGGTGCTATTCCCCTCTATTTTTCTACCTCTGATGTTAACCTTTTCTTTGATTTAAACGAAGCTCTATTTAAAAGAAATATGATGAAATAAAACATTTAAGACTATCCAAGCCGAATAAGATAAAACGTAATTTTTATTTTGAGATGTTATGTGCATTATGTAACTCAAATGTAAAACGAAAAAAAACATTTATGGTACGCACTTTTTGATAGAGTATTTTGACAGATTTAGGTAAGTCGATGTTATGCTGACTGTAAATTAATCATGCTCATTAATTGATTTTCGAAGGTTCACTATTTAGATTTGGAGTTTGTATTTTACCTATATTTGTGGATCTCATCACATAATTACACTAAAAAGAGATTATTTATACATTTAAAATAGTACTTCTTTTAAACGTTTGCATTGTATAAAAATATAATTATATTATTGGGAATTACCGTGAACACGTATGTATGTTATAATACGCACCACTATATCTTTGGCCTTGGCTTGCTTGGCCAGTATTGGCAGTATATACTCACGCAATAACGGCCACGTATGTAATGCCTATTAAATATATGATCACCATAATCCCCATCAACATAAACTGAAATAATGTTTTAAAATTGGTTTTTCGTAGCAAAGATTGCCGTGGAACGATTACCTCTACGAGGCATTTTGAAGCATGTAAAAATCGATGGCATTCTACCTAAACTACCTTACTAAATTTAGAATACGCCTACATTGTTTATATTCTCAGCGGTAATGTTTGTCATAGTTTTATTGTTTCTGTTGTATTGATAGAATGACATTTACAAATTGATAGGAAGTTTAGTTTTAAAATGAAAAGGTAAGTTGTTATGTACGTGTTCTTAATTTGAAATAAAACCAGCGTTACTCATAAATTATGAGATGATGTTATTGATGTATGCTAGAGTCTAACCGACACCGAACATAATATTTGGCTTGTTCGATAAATAAAATTAAACTTTTAGAACCCACCAGCAGTTTAATCGCATCGATGTGCATTAGAAAGCGGGACATAATAAAAGGAGAACAAGTTATAGAAGAGAGAAACCCCAGCTTATCAGACAAGGTCTAAGTGACAATCTGATTGTGATCTACGGAAAAAAACCTCTTTGCTTTATTAATTTTTTTGACCTAGTGGACATGGGGTTTAAGCTGGTTTGAGTTTACATTACTTCAGTATTATATCATCTACTTTTATTGTGGCAACCCAACTTGACAATCTATGCTCAAGAGTAAAAAGGATGTTAGTTAATTCCTTAAGTTTACTTCATTAATTATTAATACATACATCATTTGATAGCTCGTCCACAACTTTATCTTATTTTAATCCTTAGTGTTTTATCATGAATTATAATAAAAAACGAGAAATCAAAAAAAAATAGCAAATGCGTACATAAGCAAAAAGGTGATTAGAGCATTGCTTACATTCCCTGATAATGGAAGAGATGAGGAGGGGAAAGACTTGATAAACTATGCTTGTGTAACACATACCGTACATAAACGAATTTACAAAGAATTACATGAATTTGCAACATTTGTTTACATTTTTAGTTACTTAAAAGTGAAGCTCAAATGTTATTAAAAAGAACGAGCAGAATCCAGCAGTTCATGGGCCTTAGCAATGCCAAAGTTATTACTCACGGTCACTTAAAATTTGCTATTCACTCTACAATCGGATTAACAACTTTAAGCCAATGACTAGACAGGTGGGACATATTAATATTTAATACAACATGTTCGTATGTACCTAAAGACCCTAGTTATACAAGAGATTAGTATGATAGTGCTGGATATTAATAACTTTGATGTGAAGGAGGTAGTAGGATGTTAGGCATTGTTTAGCGTGTCGCAAGTCGGATCGCGCTTTGAATTGCTGGTTTTCTATTTACAGAGAGGCAGCGCATTAAAGGTTTGGGATGGAATATTTGTGACGCTATGTGTACATTGACAAACATAAGATAAAGCATGGTCCCGTTTATAGGAAAATTGGTATTTGTGCTTTTATGGGTCACTTAGTCGACGCTGTAGACGCGACAGTAGCCTTTACATACCCCGTCGCGATAAATAAAATACTCGCTTACAATTCTTTTCACTTCCGCATCAAAAATAGTTTGTGCGGGGGCCTTCCCAAACATTCACGAATGAACATCCAGACTCAGAACAACAATTTGTGGATCACACAAAGTGTTGTCCTATGTTGGAATCGAACCCGCGACATTCAGCGCAATAGGAAGCGGTGAGGTGACCGCTTTAACCACCACGCTATCCGTGCAGTCAATTCTTCCACTCGATCGTTACCAAGCCAAAGCCAAGCCGAAAGCTCTCGCCTCGCACTAGGCCCTCTGTGCCGTTAATATTCTCTTGTTTGACTGGGCTGCTCTCTGTTAGGTTGCCTTAATAAATTCTATTTTGATGCATAGCCTATATTATAGTTAAATCACATCTATGTTAAACTAGCTGACCCGGCGTACTTCGTACCGCCTCAGAATTACTAAATTTTGTGACATACTGACAGCAGTGCCACCTGCCGGGTCCAATTGTGTTTTTAAACCATCCAGGAACCCATTGGTATATACACCCAAATCGGTAAAGCCGTTAAGAAGGTGTTAGGATACAAACACACGTACAATAGATATGCAGCACCTAATGATATATTTTTTTTTTTATGAATATCATATTTTAATACTTATTATCCTATTCTGGAGGAAGACAAATCCAACAACACAAAAGTCATTAAAAAATTGGTCCAGCCTTTCCTGAGTTATAAATAGTGTAACTAACACGACTTTGTTTTATATTTATAGATTAATAACTGAGTGAAATACTGTTATTGGCATAATATTATATGATAAAGTGAACGATGTAAATCATAAATGGTTTTTTTTCTACTAACCTACTATTATTTGTAAAAGTATTTTAATATTACAATGCTCATTTAGATACGGCTTTCATAAGCAAGAATGAATGATGTGATATGTATCAAAAAATACTAATATAATGTATTAATATTGGCAGTTACTATAATGAAATAAATATGCAATTTAAAAAAACGAGCGTATCTTAGAGTGCTCGCAATTCTAATTCGAAAAACCGGCAGAGATGGAAGGACATCGCCAGATGTGCAGCAGTCCTGAAAGTGAGGCACGATGGCGAACCGCAACCCTGCCCATCAACTGCCATAACCAATCTGGCAAGAGTATCCGACTAAGAAGCCTTAGAGTAGTCGCGTAAACTCGCGTATGATTTGTTACAGCTGACTGCATTCAACATCTCTAATCCTTATTGGTCAAATTAAATAGCGCGCTATTCCTCGGCCTATTGTTACTTACATACTTTTTCACAAAATCATCCTCATAGATTGCAGGACAGCGAGAGAAAATATGTTCAAAATAAAAAATATCTCACAGTAAAGTGCACCTCTCGTAGCATAGCTAAAATCTTTATTATTACGGTGGCATGTCTTGGAAGTAATCGAATGTTCCAGAAAAATCCAAATTTTGAATGCACTAGGTACTAAAAAGAAATTTTATTGCAACATCTAAGTACTAATAGCTAAATGCAATATGAATCGTTTAATTCCTGTTACTTCATAAATTATTACGCTCTATTAAATTGATAAAGAACATTATGGATTTTAAGTACGTAGTTTTTAGAAGTTACACACATTTTTATTAAAGTTTTTAGTTACATTACATTATACACTGGCAACTCCGGTTAACTCTATATATAAAATATGCTATTAAAACCTAAAGTTTTATAAGACATGCCACATAGGATAATGTTGGTTGTAAGGATAAAATATTATAATACTATACAATATTATAAAAGTTCAGCTAACTTACCTCCGCCATTCTGCTGACACAAATATGGAAAGCGCCAAATATTTCCAAGTCCAACGGAATAGCCGATGATTGACAGGAAGAACTGAAGCTTCCCCGACCACGCTGCGCGGTCATCATCCGGCGCCTCTCGCTGTAACGAGCCCCTTGATCCTTGCAGTACGATAGTAACGCCATGAGGTCTCTCGCTACCATCGGCTCGTGCGTTCAAAGGCGCCAATTCATGCCCATTTCGGGGCCCTATAGCTTCGGCCTTTGCCGCCATTTTTGATGTCAAATATAGAATAGTCTATGCAACTCTATATTTTTTTCCTTCTTTAAAAATTAATTTTAAACCCTACTTATAATTATTATTTTTAGGTTTCACGTTTAGATTTATTGTCTTTTAATATTTAAGTTTAACGAGATTATTGGAGTGGTGTATAAATATGTTCATACTATACTATTGATGTATTTCGTAATCATACGTGAAGTACCGTATTGCGTCCTTTTTCACGAATTCAATTACTTTAAAGTACGTTGTGGTTCTTTGTAATAGTTTTTGTCGTAATTTTAACGAATCTCTAAACACGTTCACAGTTTCTCTGTGCATAAATAAGAGTTATTTTTACTATTTCTACGTCAATTCATACCAAATGGAATGTGTCTAGAAATTGAAATAAAAAGGATTTCTTTCACATTAAGCCATTTTATGTTCTCTTATTAGGGCATGAAATCTTCAAGGAAGTTAGTTCATCAGTGCTCCTGAAACAAAAATAATAATTTTGAAATCAACTTTTAATAATTAAATCTCTGTAGTAATAATACATAAAACCTTTTATAACACTTAGGAACCTATAGTAATGAGTATAACTGAATGCGATCAGAGCGGTATCACAACCTCACTTTTTAATTGCACTTATCAGCTTTGCAATAAACTTATTATTATATTTATTTATTATTATATACCCTCGCTGTGTGATAGCTTTTTTTTAGACCTTGCCATGAATTGTAACCCTAACACCAGAAGTAGGTACAGAATTACGCGCTGCCATTAAGATCCCATACAACGAGTGATATTCTCTCCAAAGCCTATACACTTACCATTGTTATGGTCTATTGGAATTATAATTACCTACTTATGTGACAGAATAAATTCTAATAATAGTACTAATACCTGTACTTTGGATTTCTAGAAATGTTTCAAACATAAACAGAATATTTTATGTGAACCTGATAATATTGGTTATTGAATTATCTTTCTTTTTTTCTGCTAAAACAGTGCAGTTACAATCTGTTTTGAAACCATACCTAAGTACGAGTTTGTTTTCCTGCTTGTCCTTAATTAGGTACCTGCTTCATAAAATTTTTAATACATTTCTAGGTGATTATTGTGGAGGAACGGGTGTCATGTCCCTCCAACACAAAGGGAGGATCCTCCAACCAGTCGAGGTGATCATGCCTGGCGGGCCGCAGCCCAACGGTTGGTGTTGGGCACTTGTATATATGCTAATCGGCGAGAGAACTCTTCTTAGCGCGATATAGGGTTAGCAATTCCCATTCAGTAGTTACTCCGTAGTTCGGTGTGTCTTCGTTACATGGCGCTGTAGTATGTTTCTGTTTCTTCGTACGTGGGAGTTGCCACAATTATTAAATAAAGGGAAATATGCAACTTAACCTACCATAACTATAACCTAATTATTCTATTATTTTAATTTTGGACTATATCAGAAATATTACAATGGCAATGTCATCATCAGTTAAAAGTAACCATTAGAGGGATTGGCCTTTTTTATTAACAACTATTTAAAAAAACTACCTAGCACTGAACGGCAGACTGGAGGATTACTCAGATTACAGTGATTTTGTAGATAAATGTAGCCCATTGATGGAACACAAAGCAAACTTCGTGAATGAACTGAAGTCAATTCTATAGCGGAACATAACAATACAACAATGTAGGTACAAAAATAGCCTGTTCGGAGTGCTAACACACGTGTAGCACACATATATACACAGCTTCCATTTACATTTGGTGAATATAGATAGAATGTTATTGTGATTTTTGATCATATTTGTAACTTTTAAAAATTATCACCAATATCGTGATGAATTGTAATAAGCTGTATACTTTATTCACTAATTTTCTTTCTTAGGGTTTCTCTTTAATTTTTTATTACTTTTGAACCGAACTGGAAGGATTTAAGGGTCAATTAAAAAGGTTTTCTCAAATCGCTTTGTAAATTACAGAGTACTGAGGTAACGAATAAAATATTACAATGGAATTGAGTACCTTCCCTATTTATTGAAGTCTTTTCAAGATTTTTTTGCCTCTCACAGCTAATCTGTGGAACGAATAGACGTCTGTGGTATTTCCAGGTCGATGCGATCTCTAAACCTTCTAGAAAAGAGCGAACTCACACCACAAAGGATGGTCATGAGTGTAAATAATAGTTGCGAAGTTCATGACCACGATGTACGTAGGTATGTTACTGCGAAGGTTTACTATATCATTGTTGCGAAAGTTCTTTACTGCGATGAAGGTTACTGCGAAACTTAACCTTTGCGATTTCACTTGATAAGCTGAATAATTGGGATATTTACCATGTTTATTTTCGAAAATTATTTTCCGATATTTTAGCACTGTAGCAAGCGCCATGATCACCGATGAACTGAATAGTCCGTTTATAATAACTTACTTGTGTAGTAACTTTCTATGATGTTACCACCCTTCTGCATTTGCCCTCTATTTCATAAAAAATATAAGTTTCTTTATTCCCCATTACTTCTTAAGAAAACAGATTTACAGGGTATTGTTAGAGCCACGATATAATCCCGTCCCGAGTGACAAAAATGGCGAATCAATATGGCAGCTGTATGGAATGGTATGACGGGTTGGTGGGACAAACCAAGACGATAAATTCTCTTAAGACATCTTTAGAAAGTTTTCACAAAATACTTGTTCTGCTTCCATTATTTTAATCACGTTATTCGAAGTGGTGTTGCGATACTCACATCTTTACAAATTGTTTGCAAATAATCCATCTTTAAAAACCAGTAATGATATATGTATATTAAAGTGTGTCAAGGTTGTACGCAAAATATGTTGGGGCGCTCGCCCCTATCATCATCTCTCTTTTTAAGAAAAGAATCGAAGAGGGTTGCGGAATTTATACAATCTGTAGGTAAAGGTTTACTTTTGCAAGGACAAGTGAAACTTCTTCCTAAAAACTTTTTTATCGATGGTAAGTACTTACTAATACATAACTATGCTATTTTCTTTTTTACAAGACAAGCCTTCAAAATGATAAAATGATTTTAACGTAACAGTAATTTCTGAAGTAAAAACTTTTTAAGGCGCGTTGGGCATTTTTGAACAACAAACAAAAGAATGTATTTTATGGTTTAACAAAAAACAGCTTTTTTGAGGTGGAAAAAACTTGCAACACTGTTACTGTTACCGTTACCGACACCTCTGTATATAAGTACCTATCTGGTTTGAAGGTTTACACAATTAGTTTTTACATTATAGTTGCCACGTTATTTTAATACAGTAATCCCACATGATCAGATGACAAAATTATAACTGTAAAAGTTGAAATCAAAATTTGAAATTTGGCATCGGTGTGGTCAACCTATGATCCTAATGGCTGCCATCTTGGGATGCCTGTATAATAGGATCGTTTTGCGACCTTTTTTTCTGCGGTCGTATAAATTTAGTATTAGTGTCTGTGTATTTTTCAATTTAAGTAGGTAATGTAGCTGCGAAACGGGGGATTAGAAAGCTAAGATACGACCTCATAACCTTCAAGAAAACCGTCTTTAGCCTATCGGAGGCCCTGGGTACATTGGGATAATGGGGCCCCTACGACCTTGACTGATTAGTGTCTGTGATAGAATAGCCAAACAAGGTATTATAATCAGCTATTTTCGCTGGACTTTTCTAAATAAATATGGTTTTCGGTAATAAATATCGATTATCGAATTAGGTAGGTAGGAATTAGGGGGCCACTATCTATCGAGTGGCCTTGGGCACGTGCCCAGAGTGCCCAGTGGGAAAGAGGGGCCTGCTTGTGACTCCTGCAGATGATCATGGGCCGCGGTAGTCTCTTTCCAACAGATAATCCGTCTGCTCGTTGCCTCCAAAATCATAAAAAGAAGATATCAACCTTATTTGTGTTTCGAGAGTATTTAATCTTTTTTTTTTGCTTATTGGCTACTCTGAATATGAAAACAAAGTTTAAAAAACATCTGTTTAAAAGTTATTTAAAACTTAGCTTCAATCTTATTTTATTAAATATATCTATATTTCAATCGAATAGTGCGGTACAAAATAGATATCGATTTTTGTGACCCAGTTACCGCGAATATCAGACGACCACTACTTTATGTAAAATGAGGGACAGATGTCGGATAGACGAGGGGAACGAATGAATAGAATTATGTGTATATGGGTATTGAATCAAGCAAAAGTGTTTTCAAACCCGTTTTCTTTTCAATGTGTTAAGTAAAGGACTCTCTCTGGTGATCTATAGCGTACTGTCTGGCTAGGCTAGGGATTAACTGGTCCTAATGTTTTATAAAAAAAAATGTTCACTAAATAATTTACACATGCTTAGTTATACATAATCACAGACTTTGCTTATCGTGGTGCCTTATAGTGTTAGATAAAAGATATATACTATCATGTCAAACCATAAAATATGAAAAAGGTAGGTGACTTGCTTGAAATATGCTAAAGCATGAGTATACCACGGTCTAAAGTAATTAGTTAGGCCATATAACAATCTAGTATCAAGTTATTTTAACACGCATTTACTTAGTGAAATTGCAAATAAAAAGGCTGAATACTGAACTTATGTCTTCAAGCTGAAGGTTCATCCTCAGCAATTCGGTTGTCATTTAATAAAAATAACATTTCGGACATCTGTCACACAACGTCATCTAATTTAAAACAAAGCAGAGCTTGTACTATGAAACTAGATTGACTGATAGAATACTATTATACATTTTTTTTTAATATTTAGTTTTTTAAGTATTTAGTTTAGACATTGTGATCTTTAAAGCTATTATATGGTGCTAGTCCAATATCTAGTACAATAGCACGGCACATCACTATTATTATCGATCACTTGAAGTTCAAACGGTGGAATGATTCGTGTTTCCGTGTACATGAAACTATAGCATTACTCATTTGGTTCGATGAACAATTTAAATAAAACTAGCTGCGCCCGGCTGGAATAGTATATTTTTTCGGGATAAAAATCCTATGTGTTAATCCAGATACCTCCATACCAAATTTTGTTAAAATTGTTCTAGCCATATGAGCGTGAAGATGTAACAAACACACACTCACACACTAAGTTTCGCCTTTATAATTATTAGTGTAATAGTACACTACGAATTGCATTTCATTAAAAAATAACCTCTTATTCTCGAATCTGGATGTAGTATCAGCGCAGCCACAGCTATATGACGAGAACATATCTTCCATAGCATTACCGAGCTACAATCTGTGAAGTCTATTCTTAATCCATATATGGAATCCCAGCGTTAAAAAGAGCACGACGGATTATGTTCATAGTGCCATTGCGAATAGTAAGGTAAGGCTTCTGTTACATGCTTTTATGTAGCAGTAGAAGAACCAAGATGGCGAAAACTGTCGACAACTTCCCTGATACACGAAGGCAAGTGGAAAGACGGCCTGCGGTATCGTGTAACAGGGTGCCTATGTTTTCGTGATGGAATTTTTTCTTAAGAAAACTTTCATAATAACATTTTTTTTATAACGCTTCATAATATGAAGGTTTGTAACATTTGATAACTTAATTCTTATTTCAAAGTTTTTTTTTGTTTAATACGAACCAGTAAATCCTATATACTCGTAATACTATTTTTATTTCGGTTTGCCTTTTTTACTTTGGTTTCCTAGTATGTATTTCCTAGTAGTGTTTTGCGTAAATATAAATTAAATTCCTAATTTTTTGCTAATTTTATAGTTTGCAACCTTGAAGGTTGTGTCGTCTTCAAAAATTCTATCGTAAAAACACATTAAATAAATTACGTCATTTGTAAATAATTTAATGTAAGTAATGTTTTTCGAATTAACCATTCCATTTTCAAATGTATTATTTGGACACGATTCCCGAAAAAGCTTTTATTTTATAACTATGTGTACGAATATTTATGTTTATTCTGTAAATATGCCTTAGTAATAAAATAAAAAACATACTGCGAAAACCGTCACTGTCAGTAGTTTTATATTGAACCACAGTATAACCTAAATACACAAAATAATTTGGGTACTAATACAGGATAAGCAGAATATTTTATTCAGTCACACGCGACAGATCCCTTGAAGCGATGACGACATCGAGGTAGATTTTGCGTGCCGTGTCATTGAATATTCATTCCATATTAATGGTGAGCTCAACAAGTTCACAAATATTAACACTGGGGGCGCAGCGCATTTACAACGAATACGAACGATGGATATTCTAGAAATGGAAAGCTTTTAAGATGACGTGATTAGCGTTCATAGGGAACAAAACCGTAAGCTGCTAGTTACGTTCGCTTCTATTAATCGACTTCAAAAAAATTACGAATTTCTCAATTTGCCTGAATATGTTTTTTTTGCTTCCTCTACTATATTAATACTATTATACGTCATTTGTGAAGAGATTGAGATAATCCTTTATTTATTCAAAAGGGTATGAATTATACAACAACGTGGTTATTAAAAATAAGCAGAAATGATATCCGCACTATTATTTATAGCATGGCAATCGAGCACACAAGTTATCTAAGTGACTACTAAGCCCATAATATTAATTGGAGAGTCATGCTTAAACAAAAAACACACAAAAACGCGAGCGAAGCCGTGAGCAAAAGCCGGTTAATGCACAAAATACCACCCAGTTGTGTGCGACCAATATGGCTGATAATATTTCTTTCTGGGCCGCCCTTCAAGACCTCAGCGATCCATCAAATTTATATTTGTATTGCATTAACGTAGTCTAAGACCCGATCTATCAAATTTGTATCAACAAGTCGTGTCTATTCCATAGATACATGTATTTATTGCAAAACCTATCAATCAAGTATATCGCATGTGCTGAAATTGCTTTTTTTCTTACAGCTCTCGAAATATTGAATTCGTAATTTATATATTATAGGTAAAGAAAAATCTTTGTATCTTTTTTAAACCAATATGGCTTACAGAAGGATATTCATTTATCTATTTACACATCATGCACATTTGGTGCATTGGCGGACTTAATGCCTAAGGCATTCTCTACCAGTCAACCATTGGGTGATGCAGAGAATACAGGCAGTAGGGCACTTTAGTTTAGACAGCCAAAACTAAGCAAAAAACTAAGTGACCAATTTGCAGAATTTTAAATCAATGCAAAAAAGTACTAATAAATTACGCAACCTCATAGGCATTATAATATCTAATACAAGATTAATTTCTTCTACTTAATGTATTATGTTTAACCACAAAGAGAAAAAAGCGTGCTATGTTCTTTATGATCTCATTTATGAGCTTTGAGTCGTTTTAATAATGTTAAAAACATTTTTGGCTTTGTAATAACTGATGTACCCGCGAGGGAAATTTACCGCAAAGCTTTCAAAGTTAAGAACTAACTAGACAGATGTTTATAAAACTTTTTTGTAATACAATTATAAGTTTTTTTTTTTCAGTAATAGAACTGGTCTCGTTTCCCTATTTGAGGTTCCCTCTTACGCTGGCTTTCTTTCTTTATTGGTGTTACTTATCCGAATTTGCCTGCATCCTTTGACCTGTCTAAAAATGACTATTAAGTACATTCGCGATAAGGGACGGTTCCCAAAGATGGTTGTAGGAAAATATTTCCCAATATCTTATAAGAAACTTGTT
Source organism: Arctia plantaginis (assembly GCA_902825455.1). Lineage (NCBI taxonomy): Eukaryota > Metazoa > Arthropoda > Insecta > Lepidoptera > Erebidae > Arctia > Arctia plantaginis. The sequence continues at coordinate 4,351,846 of CADEBD010000286.1, read as the reverse complement.
GTACAGCATACGCGTATATGTATAGCATTAGTGAAGATAGGCAAACAAGCTCTGAAAACATGTGTGTGTTCTATAAAATTTGTCAATTTACATAGAGTTTTTTTATGAATAAAGTGACAGACTATAACATATATTAATTGTCTATTAAACACTTCATTTAGCAAGCATTCTTAGTGTTCCATATTTTCAGGAATCTCTACGTGGCTGGAATCATTACTCTCGAGTAGACTTTAATCACGTTTTTTAGAACATTAGTTATAATAATTTACTTATAACAAAGTGTTAAAGATGGTTATTGTATGGTTAAAGAGTTTGAAACAATTTGATAAATTTTTACATGTGAAATTAATGTTGAAAAATCTGTTTTATTTTTTACGAAACTTCAGTAAGCAAGACATTTTTATACTTCATTTTTTAACTTATAACTTGCATTAGGTTTCTACGCTTTATTGTATATGGACATATAATATATATAATATATTCTACCACATACACACAACGCCATCTAGTCCCAAACTAAGCAGAGCTTGTACTATGGGTACTAGACAACTGATATAAATACATATATACTTATTTTTTTGTAAATACATACATATTATACATAGAAACATATATATTATACATATGTTTCTATATATCTATCTATCTTACGGAGATCAGCAATGCTATAGTCTCTGAGGAAAGCCACGGGAAAGATAAATTTCCCGGTTTGAGTCATCGCGCTCAAACTGCTTAGATAGAAAGTTGCCATGTATAGTCACAGTAATACTTTGGGGCACAAACCATTATTAGTACTACTGGTGGAAAGTTGTAGTAATAATCTAGAATCAGAAGGTCTAACGGTGAAAGATAAGTCAGCCAGCTCGTGGGTACCATTGAAATCTAGGACAAATAATTGCTGATCGTGCTGATGAGCACAAGCATTTGTTCTGTCGGTATGTCATTTATTTATTTCAGGGTATTAAAGAAAGAGGGGGTGAAAATTCATGAATACTTTTAGCCGGCAAAAAGTTAATTTAGCTAGAAAAAGATAGGTTTCTTTTTTCTCAAAATAGCTTTCCTTTGTATTAAAGCACGTTTCTAAACACCATAGTTATTATGAAGTTTTGGGTCAAATATAAATATTTTGTTAAATTTTTATGCACTAACCGTCTTCTCTATTTTATATCTCTAGCCTGCTATATCCTCAACTTTAAAGTGTTTATTTTTGTTCAAGGCAAGTGTTCCTTCTCCTTTCGGTAACATACCGTAATGGTAAAATATTTATAACAGAATTAGAAGAAAAAAAACTCTATTAGTTGTTTCTTTTCTAGACCTTTAAAAGACACGTACCTAATACAATGGAATCGTTTTTACTAGTAACTTTATGACTAACTCTAAACAAGGTTCCATTAAAAAATTTAAACGAAAGAAAATACAAGAAAGGAACGTTAGATTCATGGTTATTTACCAAACAAATTACAGAAATTCAATTTACAAAAACAAAAAGTTTTGTAAAAAAAATGTAAATGAAAAAGAAAAGAGTTCAAGAGAATGAAGGGCCGTGACCTCCTTGAACAAATAATACACCCACACAACATCTTAGTTCGTCTGTAGGAATAAACTTGGGAAATTTTCCGTTCTCACAAAGTTTGCTATTCTGCTATTTGTTCTGTTAGAGCTTTCAACCTTCACATGTAGAATAGCTATACTTTTCTTTTATTTTTGTTTTAGTTTATATAACTTTACAAATAAAAACAATAACGTGACGACACATTTGTTCGTCTGATCCATAATTAGATAGATCCTGTGCTTTGTATACACATATATTCATCATAAACAGCCTTTAATGGTCCACTGCTGGGCATAGGCCTCTCATATATTCATAATGTAGATAAATTACATCCGAACACAGAACAAATGATCGTACTTATCACACAAAAATTTGCCGTATGTGGGAATAACCCACGACCTGTGGTCGGTTCTGCTCATCGGTCAGGCTCACTGACCACCACCAACATTCTAGTCAAGAAATGAAGCTCTTGCAAACCATGTAACAGGTCACCACGTGCAACCATGTCAATGATATGAAAGTATACGTCATCAACCTTTAATAATCCAGTGTTGGACAAAGAAGATCCTTATTAAGAAGATTTTGGCGTACTATACGCCACTGGCCAGACGGGTTGGTATAGAGTTTGTTTTAAGTTTTCCTTCTCTTTGCAGTGTTGTTGTCCTGCGTAGTTTGATCTCTTAGTCGGCTCTTACGTTACCCACAAGATGAAAAGGGGCGGTGACACTGTATTCTTAATCCGTCATCACACGGAAAGTGCAAGTGTAAGACACCACTGGAGACCCGAGTCAAATATGTTAATTACTTTTTTTTTTATTTATAATGGGATTACATATGGTTTCCGACATCAATGAACCATTTCTGTAGAGAAAGTGCTTCTACAGACATTTTCAATTTAGTAACCTTGCATATTCTCTACTAATACCTATTATAAAGTTTGTGTACTTGTATGTTTGTTAGTACAAGATAATCTCGCTACACAGTCTTGTTTTTTTGTTTGCTTGTAAGATAATATAATTAGCTCTATAAGTACATTTTTTATGAAGTAAATATGTCAATGATTTGGATAATATAATAATAAGCCCTACCCTTATTCATCCCGTGGGTGTTGTAAGAGCAGTCTAAGGCAGCAAACTACGCAGGACAACAGTACTGCAAAGAGAAGGAAAACTTGACACAAACCCTACACGTCTAGTGATTATGGTATAGCAGGCCAAAACCTCATTTCTAAAGAGAGGGTTACATCTATCAGTGGACTATTAAAGGCCGTTGAGGATGATGATGATGAGTAATAAGCTACTTATTAGTATATTCAGGTTTCAGGTCATTTTGTATACCTTACAGAAAGATGACGATAGGTCAACGTCTCTTAGAGTTTCCTAGCTTGGTATAGAGATTTCCATGTAATTTTCAAATTTGCTACAAGTATTCTTTGAATATTTTTAGTGATTGCACTTCTTTTAAATAGAAACTGTATTTAAATTTACACGCTCGTCCGTACGCAATCTTAAAAATGCTTTCTAAGTCATCTCTCCGCGTATTATTATTTAGCGGCAAGCTTGCGGCAAGCATTTAATTTTGCCAGCCTTTTGCAAGTGAGAATACTTAAGATTTACGCCACGCCCTCCGTGTGGTGACGGATTAAGAATACAGAGTGTCACCACCCCTATTCATCCCGCGGGTGTCGTAAGAAGCGACTAAGGGAGCAAACTACGCAGGACAACAGCACTGCAGAGAGAAGGAAAACTTGACACAAACCCTTTTTTTTTTTTTTTTTTTTTAACGTGTGGAAACCCACCCCGTCCACCCGCGGCCACACTCAGGGCGGCATGAGGCGGTGAAACCCTGTACCAACCCGTCTGGCCAGCGTGGTATAGTAGGCCAAAACCTCCTTTCTAAAGAGAGGCCTATGTCCAGCAGTGGACTAGTAAAGGCTGTGGTGTGGATGGATGATTTTAAGAAACAAACGTTTTTTCTTGATATCACCAAAGACTTATATAATCACTAGCCGACCCAAGCAACTTTATTTTTGATGCGTAAACGAGTAGACAGGTCTCCTGATGGAAACTGACTACCGCCGCCTATGAACGCCTGCAGCTCAGGAGTCACAAGCGCTTTGCCGGCCTTTGAGGAGGGAGTACACTCTTTTCTTGAAGGTGTGAAGGTCGTATCGGTCCGGAAATATTGCAGGTGATGACTTGTTCCACAGATTGGTTGGTTGGTTGGTCTTGGAAAGCGCACAGAGGTGGAACGCCAATGATCGAAGTAATGGGGATGAAAATTTAGCCGTGTAGAACGATGGCGGAAAGTTACGGCCCTTATTAGTCCGAATAATACCCCAGAGCACTCTCCATGATATATACGATAGAAAATGCAGAGTGAAGATACTTCATCTGGTTCTCCCAAAGGAATAAATTTACCCATTTTTTGCAACATTTTCCATTAATGCTGGGGATCGGAGCGGTGTGATGTTGTATAGCCAACATTCTTCTCGATAAATTGTCTATCCGCTATACATATATTTATAACACTAAAATATTTTTTCAATTCGAACCATTAGTCCCTGAGATTAGCGTGTTCAAACAAACTCTTCAGTTTAAGAAAATTACTATAGATTTTTATTACCAGTAGACCTTCTTTTCATATACGCTTAATAGCATCGGCAATAGTTACGTCAATGTGTAATACGATTATGTTGGTACGTATAATATGTGTATTACGATATTCGGATTATACACGTTGACTACTCTGTATTAGATCCTTAACTAAAGAACTAAATCAACTGCATTTAAACGTGAAAAAGATTAAAAACATTAAAGTCCAACTCAAAATATGTATATTTCAATCTTTTTTTATTGAAATCGTCTTTTATGATGACTAAATGTTATAGATCAACACACACAATACCAACAATCTGTTTATGTTTCCTAACAAAACCTTAAATTGTGTATCCTAATTAGCGTTATAAATATAAAATATATAACTTTAGCCATCACACATACACCGCAGCCTGAACCCAAACTAGACATAGCCTGTGCAATGTTAACCAGACTGCTGACAAACATACCTAAATATTTCTAAATACATACATATATTTAAACCTCTATTCTAACGAGAGGCCTCCAGCAGTGGACTATTAAAGATTGTTGTTATTGTTATTATTATTAGTAGCATGTTATTATTGGTATTAAACTGTTGATGAAACACATTCTAGATAAAGTACACCCAGACACAGAACAAATGATCGTACTTATCACACCACTGGCTGACCCGCGCAACTTCGTCTGCGTCTCTCAAAAGTAATACATTTTCTCCGTTTTTGAAACATTCTTCATTGGTGCTCCGCTCCTATTGGTCTTAGCGTGATGATATATAGCCTATAGCCTTCCTCGATAAATGGTCTATCTAACACTGAAAGAATTTTTCAAATCGGACCAGTAGTTCCTGAGATTAGCGCGTTCAAACAAACAAACAAACAAACTCTTCAGCTTTATAATATTAGTATAGATGTTTGTCCGGGATGGGGCGTGAAGCCACGACCTCTGTCTTAGCAGTCAGGGTCACTAAACACTAGACCAACACTCCAGTCTGACTACCCCCAAAGCCGACCGACTACCGCTCCCCATAGACACCAACACAAGAGCCACAAGTGAAATATCCGATTGAATTAATTAAATATACATTAAAGAAATCGTAATCATTGGATAAAATTAGTATCATTAAGGGAAAAAAATATAGAATACGTTCGTACATTGTATTGTGTATAAAATAGTTTACTTTTTTTATTTTATTCATAAAACCTCCGCATGAAAGACTGAAGGAAACAATCTGTTAAGTGCGTACTTTTTTCAATTGATACTAAATTTGAATACATATTTAATTTATACGAGTATACTCGTATAACGTGTTACATAAAGCTATCATAGTTTAGAGGGGTGTAGTATTCGAAATTGGAGCTATCTAACCCCTTGTACATTTCTCTTTGAAATCCGGTGACAAAAAGTCCTTGAGATTTGTCGACATATTATACGTAAGCACCTACAGAAAAATTAGAACATTAATTAGAAATGTGTTCGTATTTTGAAAAAAAGCATGTTCCGACTTTTATTTTTTAAGGCGCCTATTCATAATGATCTTAAAAGTGACAGGGTTTGTTTCAAGTTTTCCTTCCCTTCGCAGTGCTGTTGTGCTGCGTAGTTTGCTCCCTTAGTCGGCTCTTACGACACACATGGGATGAAGAGGGGTGGTGACACTCCGTATTCTTAATCCGTCACGGACACTAACAATCAACGTAATAACCATCAAAAACATTTCCTACAACGTCCTGCGTAGTTAAAGAACCACATATTTTAGGTTAAACAATAAATTACAAACCTTCTTCCTAGATTAGGGTTGCGTCACTAGTGTTTTTGATGTTTACCATTAAGAAGGCCGTTTGACACCTTGGTTTTCTAAAAATAGCAATGCCGAATATGCAATAAAACCCCAGAGTGTACTGAATTTAATATATACGGGTCATTCATACCCAAACGAAAGAGACAGACGTATGTCAGACCGGTGTCGTGAAAACGCAAGGTCACCCTCGCTCCGCTGTTCAATTTTCCAAATTACGTACACCTTCCTGGTGTTTTCTTCCTGGATGAATAGCAGCTAAAAATTTCCATTTCCGTTTTCAATAGTCACGTGTTTTTTCCCTAATTCAGCACGTGCCTCGGCTCTCCTGACCTTCCCCATGAGTCCTACGGCGCATCCCCTTACCCCCGCCCGACTACGGCGAGCGCAATCAATAAATACAACTTTCGAACATGTGAGGAAACTGCCTATTTACAACCTCTTTATCACAAGGCTCTACACGGTGTTATCGTAGCCAAATCTAATTGTAGTTTTAAGAATTAAACTATCAACTTCCTTTTTTTCTTTTATAATACATAATCTCTGATTAACGTATTACCTGTACGGCCTAAGTGCATTTTTTCAATCATATTAAAAACTGCATCAAAATGCAATTTGCTGTTCCTATTTTAAATTGAAACTGAAAATCTAATATATAATTAATATTATAAAGATATTAATAAAATGAAAAGGCCCGAACTTATGTCCTAATTTAATTAAATGTGATAAACAAATAATTAATATTTAGAGTTGTTAACTTACAAAAAATAATCACAAAACACTATTTTTAAACTAAACAAGTCAGGTATGATATTTATCTCGTATTTCATGGGATTTTTCAATGGGACCGCGGTCGCGCGCACCGTACCGTCGATCGTGGTCTACTGACTACCTACATCGACAAAGAGTAGAGATGTACTCCACGCGTTTATATGAATGTCGATATTTTTTTCAGTTTTAACAGCAATTGGTGGAACAACGAATATTTACATAATCGAGTAAATATTCGTTGTTCGTAATAGTACTAGTAATATATTTTTGATATTCAATGTTTTATTTTGACTTGTAACTAGATTAATTTATTCCACATCGCTTTGTACCTACTTCTTTACGGTGCGGCATATTAATGTTTAGTAAAATATTGTGTATACTATAATAAAATATGTATTCACATAATATCCTTTTTAGAAAGGAACTATTGCCGTGAATCCGTGGTCTAAGACTTGAAGAATAATAATGTTAATGTTTTCAGACATCTAACAGATAACCCCATCTAGTTTCAAACTAAGCATAGCTTATACTATGAAAGCTAGATTGACTGATAGAATACTAACATACCTTTTTTTTGTAAATACATATATATTATACATAGAAAACACCCAAAATCTGAAACAAATATTTGCAGATCATACAAACAATTACGAGTCATTATTAAACAACGTCAATTACGAGTATTTCTTGTAAGACCCCGTATCGACTTATTCCAGTCCGATCCTCTGAAACTTATCTGTTGGTTCACATCAACAGCCTTTAATAGTCCACTGCAGGACATAGGCCTCTCTTTAGAAAGGAGGTTTTGGCCTACTATACCAGTGGCCAGATGGGTTGGTATAGAGCTTTTGTCAAGTTTTCCTTCTCTTTGCAGTGCTGTTGTTGTTGTATCCTGCGCAGTTTGCTCCCTTAGTTGACTCTTACGACACCCACGGGATGAATTGAGGCAGTGACACTCCGTATTTTTAATTTGTCGCCGGCACCGACACGGATCTGCTGGTTACTTTTTTTAAACTTTATATGCATATTTCTTATCCTATTGGAAAATATTTTAATGATAAAACATTAAATACAAAAAATGGGTTACAGAAGTTATAGTCATATTTTGAAATCGTTACGTACGTCAGCAAGATAGTTGAGTAAGAATGTTAAAAAGGGTGGACTTTTTATCTCGGCTGTGCTGACCTTGCCCTGCAAGGAATATTTAGGGACCCACGTGTAATTACAAATTATCTATTACTAACTATGGGGATCAGATCCGCATCGGCATGATCGGCATGCTTGGACTTAAACCTACATAAAAAACACATGACAAATACTACACAACTCAAAATTATTCCAGGGCAATCAAAAGTTAATAATATCAATTACGGATAATAAAAACGACAATATTAATGGTATAGAAACAGATACACCTCTATTGATTCGATGACGTTCGATATATCTGACGGTTATCTGATGAGAGAAACGCAGGCACTAACGGCGACCTCAGTGGTCAATGATTTGCATTGATACTTGACTTTTAACTGATTTATTTACCTTGAATATGAAAAACTTGGCTAGCGGTCACTCCGAAAGCTTTCAGAGAGCACTGTTCTGTTGGTTGAAAGTTGTTATCAGTTATTGTTGATTTGGGAAATAATGCATAAAAGCTTTGGCAAATCTTTTGGCTCTGTTTTGACGGCCTTAAATAACTCTATAAATATCATTGAACTACTAGCTTCCTGGCCTTTCAACACAATGGTAAAGGAGAATAGACCTAGACAAGCATTGCCCTCACCAAAAATTTGGCGCGACGTCGTAGACGACATAGCTAGATAACAGCATTTTTTTAGGTCTTTTCTCTAGTAATATTGAGATAACTAACATGGACCCGAATGATAATAACAAGCCATCGTATTTTAAAAGCCTTGGCAGCGAATGAGGTCTTAAAATAAAAAAAGCAATAAGATTTTATAGCTAAAAAAAAAACTTGAACATATTTACAAATCTAATGATAATTTTAGAAAATCTATGAAAACGGAGGTCGGTCACTTTGAACGAGTCAGCCTCTGAAGTTGTGAAGAAGTGTTTACATAGAACAAGTCCTGATAGAAACACTAAAATAAAGTGTATCCTATGCCGAGCTTTGATGTAATATGTTCCATATTTTCAGAGTACTACAAACGAAAAAGATTGTTTGTTTGTAATATTTCTATCTCACTGTCCTTTCTTCATTGGTTCAGTAGTTAAGAGATGAAAGCTTGCTTTCGCATTTATATTAGTTTTAAAAATATAATTTGAAGAAAGTTAAACTGTAGTATCAGTTGATTTTATTTTATTTTGATTTTGCCAATACTTGCTAATCCTACGTCTCGAAAGGTTACGATACGACCCTGAATTATAAGTTTATTCCGTTGTTATGAATATAATAAGTAATACACTGATTACTTTTATTACGATTTAATTACTAATTATACACTAAGTACTGTACTGTTTACAATAATTATTTCTCAGTGATTAAGCCAATATGCATTTATACTAGAATGTCTAGATTTAATTGCATTTTGACAATAAAAGATAGAACACACAAATTTATGGTTAGATAAATTTAGAAAGATTTTATTGGTATGGGAGGTGCCAGGTGGCAGCAGGACTGATAGCCTTGTAAGGAGTTCAGAGAAAACGGCTTGACGAGTACTGAAGAGTTTCAAAATGCTGCTGTGAAACTGTTAATGTTGGTTATCTGTGATGTTATATTGGTAATCGGTGATTCAGGAGTTTTACTAAATATCTACCTTCTAGCAGTAGATATTTAGAAAAATAACTATGCTATAAACCGTGACTTAATGAGATGAAAGAGAACCGCCAAAAACACCTGTGACTGTCTTTAACTTAAAAAGCGTTAAATATCTTTTGTAGTTAACTAATTCTTAAACCCTTTAAAAGTATCTGCTATATTCGAACGACTGTCTTGAACTGACTAATACCTAATGGGTAAAACCATGGAAATGATATCCTCAGTCAAAAAACATAGATTAATAGATCAATTTTATTTTGGTCTGATATGAGATCGAAACTTTATTCTTGCTGCCTGTCAAATAATAAACGTGGAGGAGCATTCCTCCTCTCCCTACATTAGGTAGGCCCAATTCTTATAGTCTTTTTTTAAAGGCTGCTCCCGCATTAGGAATAAATCCTGTGTCGCGGGGGACTTTACAAACATATATGAAACGGACACAAAGGACACCGAGACACAGAACAACAATTTGTGGATCACCGTTTAAACCACTGCCGTGCAGTCGCTATAGTATTTCATTATTAGGAGACAGTGAAAAAAATAATAATAATTATTAAACCCACAATTTACTTATTACGCTAATAAACAAGATGCATTATTATTATCAAATTCATTTTATACCTATATTTAGTATGTAAAAATACTGTTTTACTAATAGTACAAGATCTTATTAGTCTGGTGTTGTACAAAATGTCACTTAGTACATGTCACAATTAAGATAGCGATGAGTTATGGGTATAAAAATAAACAAGACCGCTTATAACTATTATTATTAAACTTCAGCTTGCATAATATTTATGTCAGTTTGTTGATTTTTTCTTATGATGCAAGGTGCAGACGAGTAGATGGGTCACGTTATAGTAAGTGACTACTGCCGCCTAAGTACACATGCAACTCAGGAGTCAAGCACGTTGTCAGCCTTTGAAGGTAACTTAATTAATAAATAGAGTTTAAAAAGTCATAGCTCATTTGATTCACCCGACACCCCACCAGCACCGCATTGCCTCGAGCGGTTATTATTATAGTCCGGAGTGCCTCGCTAGAGGGGTGACCACGCGCGGACATCCACTGGACCACTCTTAGAGATGCTTATATCTGTATGGGTCCACTCGGTGACCGAGTGCTGTACGCGAGCGGTGGACGAGCGCAAAAAGAACTAAAAGAAAATAACCGATTTCTTTCCTTTAGAAAGATCTCTTATAACATAGCGTAACATAAGATAATGTAACATTATCGAAAGAGGAAAACTTATTCAAATATTAACGTTTTCTGATGCGAGGATATTGGGAACTAAGTGGTGATTTTTTATGGTATAGGGGCGGCAGACGTTTTACCTCACAGAGGGAGAAGAAGGTACGGCCTTCGGAAAATTCACTTGATAAAAAGCAACTGCAGAGGGTGGCACATTGGCCACCCCAAGGTAATTCAGTCCAAAAATACAAATTTTAAAGAAAAAGAATCTCAAACAGAAGACACTTTCCACTTTCCATAGCCATTTTATTTAAAATCTTCATAACAATCGAATGTGTGAGAAAAATTAAATCCAGTACTGAATCATTTATTTAGTCTTCCGACAGATATTAAAATTATAAATTGATCATAACAAGTCCAGTCAAACTATTGTCTTAAATATAGTGTTCACTTATAGGTATCATATAATATTATGTTATGTTAAGTTAAAATAAAACTGATTATTACAAATCTGTAAAATCCCTGGGATTATCCTTATTAATGTCCCTTTCTGTATTAAACCGATATCGATATTAATAAGGGATGTTAAAATTCCCAATCCCTATTTTAACCTGACGTCACTTATAATGAGAATTGAGCATGCGCGGGAAATCGCCGCCATATTACTTTTCTTCGACCAACTTCGTGTAAATTCGGCAACTATCGTACCATGAGGTCACATACAGCTGTGGTGCCGCAAAATGAAAATGCTTTGCAAAGTAATATAAGCCTTGTGTTGTAAAGTGTTAGGTATGAAATGAAAGCGGAATTTTAAGAATTTGGTGCAATCAAAGCTTTTTCTCTACCTAAGTATAATCATATGTTCGTATAAATTTACGTCATAACCAATTTTAGGCCCGTGTACTGCGTTGTAGACAGTGTAAGCGAAACATCATTTTAATGATACATTAATCCTGTTGATTGTTTCCACATTGGAAGCCAATTCAAAAATATTAGGGGTGATTAAATTACTTTTAAAATTATACTGAAATGAAAGTTATTTGTTAAACTGCACTCCAAAGAGGGGTATGGCGTCTCCGTGAGAGGTCCAGACCGGACGAGCATTATACATTTAACAGATTTTTTAAATTTCTTGCTGATACTAAAAGTAAATTGCCACACTTGAGACATAGACCAAAACCTCAGGTTATCACGCAAACACACGAATGAACTTAAGTAGTTCTTAAGTACGACGCTCTTGTAATCTTGCAGAAAAATTGAATTAAAATAAACTTTAAGAGGATCTTCTTTTATCTTCACATCGATATTTTAAAGCGCCGACTTTGAAGTATAATTATGTTAACGAGAATGAATTCATTAAAGGTATTCGACTAAGGGAGCAAACTACGCATCACAACAGCACTGGAAAGAGAAGAAAAAAAAAACACTATACCAATCCTGGTCTGGCCAGCGTGGTATAGTAGGACCTCCTTCTACCAAAATATCCTTTCTAAGGAGAGGCCTATGTCCAGCCAGTTGCCTACTAAAGGTTGTGATGATGATGATGATTAAGGATATACCTATGAAATGCCTGACGTTATCGCCGGGTTGCACTGGTCATGTCAGCCTGTGACCACGGCCTTAATTCCGCGTAAACATAATTACATGATAGGTTAAAGTGTGAAATTGCCGTTTTGTACCACAGATTAGTACTTATAATGTAGCAAGCTATTTTGTACTAAAATTGAAACTCGTTTTTTTTTCTAAGATGTAACAAATTTATTTAATCAAAATATTTACCCTTATTATATATACATTGCTGCCATCTAAACGGAAGTTCATTTATAGGCATAAATGAAGTTCCGTTTAGATGGCAGCAATGTTACGATAGAACTCTGGGGATCTAGATTCTACAAATTGTGTGAAAGCTTTTTGTTGCTCCCTAGAAGAAATTTCTTTATCACATAGAAATTTGTAAAAATCACGAAAGGAAGCACAATAGATCATGTATATTGTCGCGGTATATTAAGGATATAAATATTTGGCAATGTTATAAAAAGCTGGCTATTTGCCGACCTGCTTCAAAATGCACATCATAAATTACGCGAGCTGAGTCTATATCTTGAACTCATACATATGGTGACACAACTCAGAGTTGTACCTTTCCCCAATTGTACCAATTTCTTTGGTACTCCAAAGGTGAGTTGAAGGAATGGACCCTTTAGCTATTAAATATTATATTATGTAAAGGCGTACTCGTAAGCAATTTGTCTTCAACCGTTATATTATCTTTTAGTTAGGTTATCTAGAATTATAACATGAGTCAGGAGTTTCTTTACGACTGCCGAAAATAGGTTTAATGTTAAGTCAGTACATAATCGAATCTTACTTAACTAGGTAGCAGTTTGAGTAAACAGTATAATAGTAGATTTATGACAAAACATGATACAATTTCATATTTGCAGAAATTTCTTTGCGTTTGATGTTCGTTCGTTCTGTTATACAAGAATGAATCCTTTTTTTTAAGTTGAATCGACTTCTAACAATACTAACTAAGAGCACTTAAAACCTAGCAGCAATCGCGGTTGATTTGCTGTCATTTTTTGAATTTTTCCATTGTCTGTCTCCGAAACTCATAGCGGAATAAATACTTTTCGAACAAAATCAGAATTTTGAAAATCCGTCCATATATGACGAAGTTATGCACAAACATACATAAGAAATATATATAAACATCCAAATTGACGACCTCCTCCTTTTTGTAGTCGGTTAAAAATACAAGTTCCTCTAACCTCTCCTCTTCCTCTTCTTGTTGTTTATATTTGTATACTTATAGACTTATAGACGAAAATAAATCTTTTTTTTTTTGCTTAAGCACTAATAGTTAAGCACTTGTAATAAACACACACTAATACGAGTAGTTAAGTTAGGTAAGCACTAATAGGTGTAAGTAAAGATAACAACACAAACAAATCTTAATTGAATTTTTGATTGTAGATGTTTAATATATGTTTTATGCATAATAAAAATTTTCTTTCGGAAAAGTGCGCTAAAATATTCCAAAACAGTTTGTACGGAGCCCTCGGTGCGTGAATCAGTTTCGCGTTTGTCAGGTTTAGAGAATTTATTAGAAAACATTGTACTCTTAACAAAAAATGCAACGAAAAAGAAAGCTTATTGTAGGCAGTACAAGCGCTAATAATTTCTTTGTCTGTGTCCTTGAAGGTCGCATTATTGAACTGGCTGAAAGCCAAATTTGTAAAAATCGATGCAAGCAGAGCCAAGTTGTGCTTAGTATTGCCAGTTTACATGTGTATGTGTGTAAACACTGCTAGGCATCCTATGTATGATCTTGTACTATGCTTTTACTTTATAAGCTATTTTTGTATACCATTTTATTTGCTAATTGTTAGCTGTTTGTTATTTTAACAGGGCTCTAATACAATAACCTCTGGAATTGCCATGGTTTTTATGGTGTAGGGGGCAAACGAGCAGACGGGTTATCTGGTAACGGTAATAGTGTCGCGAGTTCGATGGTTTTTTCCTATCCTTCCTTCTGTTTGTTGTTCAAAAATGCCCAATGCCCAAAGAAGTTTTCACTTCAAAAATGCTTAATACTGGTTTTTATTTTTGCCGAAGCATGACTCACATGTTGATTAAATCAGGTGAAAGAATTTCATGAATGACAGATACAGTTAAAAGTAAAATATGCTAATGAGTTCTTTTAAACTAGTGTTCAAACCTCTACTCTACAAAAAGCGAGTATGGGTATTATCTTTTGGACAGGCGTTTTATGATATGGGTTAGTGTTTTAGAGATGTTGCAAATCCATACTTATGTATTTTTTTTATGGAAAAGGGGGCAAACAACCAAATGGGTCACCTGATGGAAAGCGACTACCGCCGCCCATGAACGCCTGCAACTCAGGTGTCTTTACATAGCATAAAACAAAGCCGCTTTGTTTTCTTGTACGCTTAGATCTTTTGAACCGAGCAACGGATTTTAATGTGGGTTTTCACCAATAGAGAGAGAGTGATTCAAGAGGAGATTAATTATATGTATATTATAATATTTTGATAAATACATTTTATAGTAGAGAAAATTTGGGAATTTCAAAGATTTGTCGTAAAAAAACATGATTTTGGGAGCTTACATTGCGTTAGCAATGTAAGCTGGCTAATCCTTACGAGTTAGACCAAAATAATGTACCTACTACGGAATTCTATATCTTAAAAAGATCACCAAAAAAGTCCGCGATGGTATATCTATCTCCTAAGGATAACCCACAATAACCATTTTTATCTATATTACAAAAAAATGGATTAGTTACGAAGCTATTTTAAAAAATACATTATTATTCCTTATCAAATTAAATACCATAGATACATTATGCATTTAATGTAGTTTTTTTATGTCCGAGGGGGCAGACGAGCAGACGGGTCACCTAATGGAGTGACCATCGCCGCCCATGAACGTCTGCAACTCAGGAGTCACAAACGCGTTGCCGGCTTTTTAGGAAGGAGTACGCTCTTTTCTTGAAGGTCGTATCGGTCTGTAAATACCGCAGACGATAGCCCGTTCCGCAGATTGGTTGTGCGGAGCAAAAAGTGTCTCGAAAAGCGCACGGTAGTGGAGCGCCAACTATCCAGGTGATGAGAGAGAGAGAGAGAGAGAAAATTAAAATTGCTCTATAGAGCATATTATTAAAATGTAGGTGCATTTTAGAAGATATTAGAGGTTTAAAATACGTACGTACGTCCCGGGTGGCAGCGGCCGTCAGGATCGGAGAAGGCCTATAAATATTGCATATAAAGATGTCCTGTTCATCATAATAATAGTACAATTAATTATTCCACACTGACACCACATTAGTAAGTATCTACTTTTCACTTGTGCGAAGCCGGATCGGATCGCTAGTTATATTATAAATGTGTAAGTGAATTTGTTTGTTTGTTACGCTTTCACGTCTAAAAATTCTTTCAAAAATACGAAAGCCCCTTCTACCTAACCATATTTGATATGAGCCCAGAAATGCCGCTTTGGATATTCGTTCTGGCAAAGAGCCTACTGAAGCTCTTAGCAATACTAGGTCTTTAAGCAGGTTATAGAGGGATTTAGCTATGCCACCCCTCGCACCCACTTCCACGGCATAAAACGCAACAAAATAACCATTTCTAGTTATTTCGTTGGTTAAGTCAAAGGTTTTGTTTCTTTTAAAGCGTGGTCTTTGGGAATGTTCGTTTCCCACGGCACCGTGAGTTTTACTAGTACAAGTAATGTCCAGTCACTGGAGGTATTTATAATTAAGTACGGCTTTTGTGAGGTCTTTTTTGTTGAGCTTTCCTTTACAAACCTGATGTTAATTCTTATGTTTGTTGTGATTCCTTTTTTCGTTATCGATCAATCCGAATAATTTCGATTTTAGCTACAAAATTTCGATTTTAGCTACAAAATTTCGAAGCTAACAAAATTTAAATAAGTAAAGATTAAACATTCATGAACTACAATCGATCGCATCGATTGTAGTTCAATTCGTTTATTTCAAACATATCTCTTTCCAAGCACTACAATAAAAACAATCGACAAACCGACGAGGCCTCTTTCGAGGAAAAGAGGACTCAATTGTTCTTTAATTTAAATTGTTTGTAAGTAGTTTATTGCAGTAGCGAGATAATCATTTACTTCTGAATAATTTCTATTGTAGCTACAAAATTTCGAAGCTAACATTTAAATACTTAAGTAAAGATTAAACATTAATTAACTACTGTATTACCGATTGTAGTTAATGAGTGTTTAATCTTTACATTTTCGAATGGTTAACTAGAGGGGCCCCTCTAGTTAACCATTAATTCTAACCATCATTTCTATGTTCATTTCGTACACATTGTAGGTCTCGTTTTCATCTTGTTGTAGGAAAGATTTTGTTATCTCTTTGTCGGTCTGTCTTCTAGCATTTACCAACTCTACTGTACTGCGTACCCACCATGAATTCCTTGTGAAATTGGAGCCGTGACTCGATCTTTGATGATTTTTTGTCTTTTGGAAGGGATCTAATGATTCAGTCTTGTGATTTTGACAAGACATACATTTTGGTAACTCTTAGGTGTTTGTAGAGTTCCGCAGGTCTTTTTAATTTCATTCCAAAGTCATTTGAGCCCCTGTACAACGTTGACGGGTCTGAAGATGGTGCTAGCTCGAGCCACGACTTCAATGTCTTAGTGACTTTCGCGTCCAGTGTTCTTAAGAGGTTTTAGTTTATATAGTAGTTAGTAGTATACCAGAAACGGTCAGTCGAGACCTGATGTTAAGTAGTTGTCGTAAATCCAAGCTTTTTTCACGTTACTTATTGGCTGTTGGTCTACCTTGTCAATGTCTTTTACGAAGTCATCGACTACTACGTTCATAGATGAAGAACAGCACTTTCCCCACCAATAGTAATCCCGGGGTAATATGAGGTATATCTGGTACCTCGCCAGCCCAGACAAAGGCGACAGCGTTTGCTAGGTTTTGTCCTCATTCCCTCCGTCCCTGGACGAAGGGAATAAGGACAGGAGTCATCCATCTTACGCAGTAGTTCTTGGCACTACTTCGGGTTACGTGTGAGGATCGCAAGGTCGTCATATCCGAGCCTTCATCTTATAAACGCGCTCTCGTATTACTTGCCATCACTATTTTCAAGTTCACCTTTATACCCTGATTAACGTTTCTTCATCATAACTTTTATTTATAAGTTAACACCACAACCGCGGTGTGGCCACACTTAAAAAAGGTAGGTAATTAAAACACAAGTTGTTTTTTACTATGTCATTTATTCCCATCATATTCAAGATGGCTACTGATTTCTTCTTAAATTCATTCGTAACAATAGTTGAAAATAAGCTTTATAAGTACTTATACGATATTTTTTAACATTAAGAGCTAAATAACAGATATCCAAAAACAAAAAATAGTGATGGTGCTCAGCTGTTAAGCAACTATCGGCGAAATCTGAAAGCTATTTGCGTAGATAGTCGATTTAAAATTTCAAGCCTAAAAGTATTTCTAAAACTATAATAGCAAAATATATTTTCTTTATATCATACACTACTTAATAACAATTAATAGTAATTGACCAAACCGACTACAAGATTATGGCGAATCACACACTAAAAATGCCTATTATCGAAAAATATTTCATCTAGATATAATACAATCAAATATATGAGATATTTATTTACATTATGAAAGCTAGAAAGAGAGAAACTTGTCTATGTATGAAATTGTATCCGTCGAATGCGTTAGATGACGCTACTGTAGCTAAATAGCAAGTACAGTAGCAAGGGTAATCTATCTAAACTTTTCTTTGTAACGGTACACTTTACTAAATGAAATAGGAAAACAGCGTTAACGTAGAATAACTATCTGATAAAGCTTTAAATTCTTTTTTATCAAGAAAATATTTCAACTTACGTGTGACTTCGTCCACAACTGCTAACTTCGTTTGTGTGTTCTAGCGCTAGATTGGTCGATTACTGGTCGATATTATTATTTGTTTAGTTTATCTTGGGCTAGCTGTGCTTCGACACATGAGCCGGCCTGACCGGAGTGATGGATCTCACGTTCTCTTAGAAAACCGGTGTTAAGTATTTCTTTCGCTGTTTTCACCGCGTGAGTGGTACCGGGTTATACTTTCTAAGTATTCATAAACTTTTACTTTTAAACTTTTTTTTTACACATTAAACTCAAGAGTTAGAAGTGCATTATCGACCTTTAAGTGGGCCCCCATAGAATTTTGGGGGTTTTAAGCCTTCGTTACCTTCACCGGTTTTCTGTGAAGCCATAATAACACCACTCCGGTCGAGCGGCCTTTGTATGCCGAAGCCTGGCTTTCCTTAGACAAGAAGAGGCATTGGTACTAATGTTATCACGTTATCGTGTAAACATTAATACCAAAGTAGATTTATTAAAATGATATTGGTTTAAACCTATCATTTTCGTTAGACCAAAGTTTTATGAGACTCCTCGATACTGAAGTAAAAATACAATCATACTACACATTTTTGGGTCAAGTGCTTTCTAAGAGAATAGGGATCAGTTTACAAAGAGAAGAATGAAAAAGTTTTCGAAATTTATAGCAAGGCCACAGAAAAAAAAACAGAAAATTTTACTTCAATTTATTATAGATTTGGCCACTTCCGTATTCAATATTATTATTTATTAGTCACAAATTTCAAACTCGCTATAAATTCTACTTTGGCAGTTTGTGACGTAACAAGACAGTTCCACAGATAATTCAAGGATTAAAATTACATAATAATACTTCTAATATTTTTAAGTCTGATTTGAACTTTTTTGAGAATTATATTACAAAAATATTCTAAATATTACGTTTCTAATAATTAATTTTAGTTACAAATATTAATTATACTTATTTAATCTGTTATAGCATTTGAAGATTCATAACTAGATCTACTACGCTATAACCCGTATAGGAACAAACGCTTTTTTAGGTCTATAAATGGTCGGCGAGCGCGTTGCGAAGCGCGCTCGCTTCCATGGAGCAGAGGGAACATGGGGTTCCCACAAGGGGGTGGGGGGGGGGGGGGTCGTCTACTTGTTGTAGATGGCCCGAGGTATGTCGGGGCACCAGGGACTTCCTTTCAAGGGTATACCTGGTTCCCCGGCTATTAGTACCCGAGACGGCGTGCGGTTTTAGTCGGTTCGAGTCCGACAGGTGGTATCCGAGGGGATTTCCGCACGGAAAAAAAAAAAAAAAAAAAAAAGGACTTCGGGCTTCATAATATTAAAAAAAAATGATTCGATCCACAGACTCGCTACTACTACTATTTTTCAGTATTTTTTAATCCTACTTATATGTCCGTTTTATGGGCGTACCCAGCTTACAGTAGTTTTGCCCTAGACGGAGAAAAAAGAAGCACCTCATGGTTATGCTCCTCCAATTTAAGTCATTCATTTTTTTGCAGCTGGAGAAACTCCTCGACCCAACGGTTTGGCTCGATGCAGCAACTCAAGTATTTTACTCTTTTGGCCTTGCCTTCGGTTCGTTAATAGCCTTCGGCTCATACAACCCTCCGAACAACAACTGCGTCAGAGACGTGGTATCCGAGGGGATTACCGCACGGAAAAAAAAAGGTCTATTAATGGGCTTCAGAATTCATTAACAAAAGAGGCTTTTACAAATTATTCAAATACCGACGACACACAAAAATAGGATAGCTAATTTATTTAAATTATCTATTGAACCTAAATTAATTCTGTATTTAATAGAATAAATATAAAAAATATTTTCAATACAAACTACGCCACTAATTTACAACTGTAGTTAACTGAATTTATTAGAAGGGAAATAAAATCCATTTTTTTTTTGTTATCCAATAAACTCATACACGTAGATAAGTGTTACGAAACATAGGTAAGAATCGCATTAAAGATCTCGTAAATGACGTACAGTACGTACGTATGTACGTTCATAATTGTAATGCCTTAATAAGTATTAAACCTAAAATCACATTTCTACACAATCAAAAAAGCTAACTATAATCAAGTGACTGTAAACATCAACCAGTCCTAAAACGTCATTGATCGATGAACAAGTTGACAGACGTCAGTAGGAGACATCTGTCAACGTAACTACTGTAGGCATAAGT
The DNA here is from genome assembly GCA_902825455.1 of Arctia plantaginis. Taxonomy (NCBI): domain Eukaryota; kingdom Metazoa; phylum Arthropoda; class Insecta; order Lepidoptera; family Erebidae; genus Arctia; species Arctia plantaginis. Next base: position 4,331,535 of record CADEBD010000286.1, on the reverse strand, counting down.
TTATCGGCTAGTGACGTAATCGTATTCATTTGGCAGATTATTAGGTTTTAGCAGGGTGTGTGTTTAATGGAATAATAATATTTTTTCGGATTCACATAACAAATACCAAACAAGCCCTTCGTACTTTACTGTAACACTTTATATACAGGGTGGAAGGAACGTTCGTAACGAATACTGAAATAGTGTGTTCAGACCATCATTCCGAGTCGAGAATAATTGGAATTTTTGTCAGAAAATTAAACGTTTTATGCAATCAGCTGTCAGTTTAAGGTTATTCCCCGTAAGTATCGCATAAAAGTAACATAAAAGCATAAAAGTACAAACGAGTTGTATTGCATGCAAACAGTCTACGCTCACTAACAGAAGTTGGCACCCGGAAAGTCCCGCGCCTTCGACTGTTTGATTACTTACATTGCAATTTTTACCCGTTTGCGGTATTTCTTAAAAAAAAATGCGTAAAATGTTCTGTTTACACATTGTGATATCATTTTTAACCAAAAACATGGCAAACTATAAAAAATTGATGAATTTTCCGGCAGAAAATTCCAATGACTTTCGACTCAGACTGATGGTCTGAATATACTATTTCAGTATTCGTTACGACGTCCCTTACAACTCGAAATATAATATATTTTTAGTACCTATATACAAATATGTACATAATATTGGCACATCACTAACATTTACAACCAAAAGCGGGGCATCGTTGTATACGACAAAATATAATGTATATTAATTCCAATGGGGTAAAAATATTTATGTATTATTACATACATAGTATATTTAAAGAAGAAAAGATTAGAGTTAGTAAAACAGTGACGCATCTATCAAGCGTCGCTGACCAATCAGGTTCCAAGAAATTATCGTTTCGTACGAAAGCTTGGAGCCTGATTGGTCAGTGTGGGGCTTGATAGATGTGTCACTATTTTCTTAACACGAATGGCCTATAGTACCAGGATGAAAATGATAATTATAAGAAATATAGCAAAATAAATTCCTTGTTCGATTTACAGCGTGTTTAATATTACTTAACAAAACGGAGGGTGTTATTGTTCTATGTTCTCCGCACCCACGAGAGTGAGAGTGCCAAGGGCGAGAACTGAAGCAGCGTATTTTAATTAAAACTTTCTAATTTGGCTGCAATAACACGAGGACAACAGTAGGTACTTATTCAAATTGAAAACTGATCGAAATTGACGTATTCATGCTATTTATTATTTTTAGATGAATACCAAAGATTGTCCTGTTGGTCTCAGTGGTCAGTAATCATGAATGGTAAGCCAAAGCCAAAGATCGTCAGTTCGATTCAAACCCACGAAAAAATATTGTGTGAGCACGTTTATTTGTTCTGTTGTTATCAATCTATATTATGTAGGTATATGTTTAGAAATATTTTTATTCAGAGCCCAGTCGACGGGAATAGGCTTGCAAGTAAATTGTTCGTAAATGGGATTAATACTAATCGGAGAAATGTGGGCGTTCAACACGTCTCTGCCTACCCCTACGTGGATAAACCACGTGATTGTGTGTATGTAAAAATACCTTTCCATTGTAATGAAAGAAGCTTTATCATCGCCACATCAACAGTCTTTAATAGTCCACTGATAGAGATAGGCCTCTCCTTAGAAATAAGGGTTTGGCCTACAATACCACGCTGGCCAGACGAGTTGGTAGAGGGTTTGTGTCAAGTTTTCCTACTCTTTGCAATTCTGTTGTCCCACGTAGTTTGCTCTCTTAGTCCGCTCTTACGACACCCACGACATGAATAGGGGTGGTGATCTCCGTGACCACACGCTTATTTCATAACAATTATGTAATTAAGCTTTACTCAATAGTAAAAAATACAGATAATTAATAGCGAACTGAATTAAAGGGATTCCATTTCACTTCTATCTAGACTCAACCATGAGATTAGCTTCACGATGCCAAATTGTAATATTTTCATCCAAAACTACGTCTAACAAAATTTTATTTATTATCGACGGGCCTGTTGGTCGAGTGGTTAGTGCCCCTGACTGCTAAGCCGGAGGTCGTGGGTTCGATTCCCACCCAGGACAAATATTGTGTGATGAGCATGATCATTTGTTCTGTGTCTGGGTGTAAGTTATCTATAATATGTATGTATTTAAAAATATATAAGTATGTTTATCAGCAGTCTGGTCACCATAGTACAGGCTCTGCCTAGTTTGGGATCAGACGGCCGTGTGTGAAATGTGTGAGGTATATTATTACATATTTCGATACGACAATTAGCATCGGATTAAAACTTCCATTATTTGTTTACATTGTAAGTTGCAAGTGACGTTACTAAAGGCGTGATGGTAAAAGCTGTACTTCTATTTTTAAACAAAGAATTTTTAAAGAAACACATCGATATTAGTAAATTATCGTTAAATCAGTCACAACAACGTAGCCATTTTGATAACCCTGCGAATTTTTAGCCTTTTTTCCTTTTTTTAACTCTGGCAGTACATTAAAATAATTTAATTTATGTTTTTATTTTGAAAGAAAAGTGAAAAATTAAATCTATATTTAGACACACGCTTGAAAAACACCTAACTTGATACCAGGTGCTTGGAAATTTACAAGAAAGGATAAGACGTTAGTAAGTGGTGTTGTGATATAAATCAATATTAAAATATAATAAAAAGTTACTAAATAAACATAAAGTAAACCGAGGAACCAATAAATAAAACTAAAAAGGTGGCTAGGTTTATAGGTTTTTATTTTTTAATAAAAGGTTTTCATTTAAATTAAATAAAACCGCATAGATATCACAAATTTTTGCGGCTAGCAACGTTTGCCCCGCTCAATAGCCTCTTCTCAAATTTTATCATCAAAATCGTAAAAAAAATGTAATTGACTGTTATAGTATCATTCCGGACTTAATAAAAATGAAATGTATACATATACATACTTTAAATAATTTTAATTTAAAATATTCAAAAATCAAGTTACTCAATACTTAATGTATAAAGTTGCAAAAAAACGTTACTCTAAAATAACAGGTTCTCAAAGTCAGTAACTATGTTATTTTAGTTTAACGTTATTTAGGAAAAAAATATATAATTAACAATATATAAAGTATATAAATTATGAATAATATAACACAATAATCATCTGTAATTGATTAAATAGGAAAAAATGAACTAAAACAGCACATTGAAATTTAGAATGGCAATACTAACTATATTTCAGTTAAAATAATTAATTTTATAAGATCGCTGTGTAATACAGCATTGGGCATAAAGTTGTTAAACTAAAAAAAAACTTATATCATAGAAGTCTATTCATTAGTTAAATCATATATGAACAATTTGAAAATAATAAAATGTGGTTTGACACCATAACAGTAAAACAATGGTGTTTATTGCAATTCTAGTTTTAGCAAATTACTGCCATTAGCACTTTTTTTTCTCTCTTTGCAACGCTCAAGCCCTTGGTAACATAATATTTTGACTGTAATTCTTTCATTATTTTATTTAATATAGCATTATTAACTTAATAGTTAATGTCATACTTTGCAGTATTTAATTCCATACTATAAAATAGTAAATATTAATTACGTTGTAATGAAAAAAATAATAATTTATAAATCATCACGACTACGTATATGAGAAGCAGTCAATTTGAAAGTTTCAATACAACACTTAGTTTCGTTCCTATTATTGTTTCATATGGGAAAATGTTCAAATCGAAAGTTCAATTTAATTTGTTGAACTTTATCTACATGACTAAGCACAACACTTCCGTTTTAAAAATAAGTTAAATACGTAGCACAATGTCACATCACTGATCACTGTTGTTTGTACTGGGATTGCGTAACGTAATTACCGTTATTATCTTTTGTAAACGGTTATAACGTTATTAACCGCTTTCGTAACGTTCTGCCGGTACGTGTAACGGTATAACAGTTACTTATTCACATCACCTTTGAGGGCTCGTTCGAGGACAGCCTTGGATGCTATTTCGACAGTGACAGTCTTGCTGATAGTCGATAGCTGGCCCTGATCGGTTTGACCGGTTATTTCCGTCAACGGTTCGGTCAAAATGCGAAGAGAGGAAACTTTGGCACGCTGATAGGCACTCACTGTGTTCATGCCCAAAAATCTGTAATTATAATTTATCAAGTTTATTATTTTATCACTGAAAGGATACTCACAATAAATTGATAAGAAAACAGTTTAGTAAAAAAAAATTGTCAGCCACAGTTACTGAATGATACAAAGATAGATGGTGCTTATATGTAAATTAGAGATTCGAAATTCGACTTTAATTAGAATTCTAGTATAAATTGTATTATCAATATCAGACTTTTAAATCCAGACAGGTCTACATAATGTATATACTGGTAGCGTAATGTAAGTGTTTTCAGGCATTTTTTTAAATATTAAAATAATCCTAACTTTATTTTGTATTTACAAACTGAATTTCACGTCATGCATTTATTTTTTACTTAAAGACAAGTGTAAAAAAACTCTCTTCACTTATTTGTAGATACGTCAAGTAAATTGAAAACGATCGAGACTACTCGATAGTTAATATTATTATTATTTAAGGATAAATCATGATTTTCAGAGTCGTAGTAAAACTAATTAAATAAAAAAGATCACAGACCCAGCGTTGTGTACAAAGATATTTTGGAATAAATGAGGGTACATCGTAATGTTTGGTAAGAGATGTGTACCTGATGGCTACGTAGCAGATGAGCAGCGCGGCTCCGGCGCCGAGCACGCGCGCGACGGGCGAGGCGGCGAGCTGCACGCACACCCAGGCCGCCGCCGCCGCCCCGCACATGCACGCCACCGCCAGCGCCGTGCGCAGCCAGTGCGAGCACGTGAACCCGCGCTCCCACACCACTCTGCCGACGATAAACACACTTTGCACAACTTAACATGACACAGCGCCATCTAACCATGACGAGTCGAACTACATAGTAACTACCGAGCCTGTACTAAGATTATACATATATGTATATCGTGTCAGAGGAATGTAATAGTAATTACGATAATTTATGAAACACTAAAATATGACATTGCGATGCAAGCGAAATTGTGATGATATAAAAAAAATGTTTTTTTAAATTTAAAGTCATTTCGGTCATTGAATCGGTTTCAGTCATTTTAAGCTTCTCTCGTTTTTCTACTTAGGTTCCGACTCTATGAAATAACTTACCGCAAATGACTCAATTCATAACTCCATACTGCATAGGTTTAATATGAAAATATAAATATATATTTATTCCCAAAATGGTTTTTATCAATACAATGACAAAAATAACATGATTACTAACCTATTGGTCTCTTGAACGATGTAAGGAGTGTTGCAGACATGACATTTTAAGCCATTAGGACTCTGTGCGCTCTGGAAAATGAAACAGAAATTTAATAATATAAAGTCTGGAAACTACTAAATTATAATTTAAACTGTCTCCTTACATAATAGCAAATAGTCTTCATATTTACCTCAACAAGCCAGCGACTGAGACAGTCGTGATGTACGGCAGAAACGTCTCCTGTGCAGCGACATGGATGGATGAGCGGCTCAGGCCGTGCGCTGTCGTAACATATCCAGCAGTCTCGAGTAGACCCAACGCTACTGACCAGTGAGTCGGTCTCGACATTCTGATTTGAATGGTTTCATAAATGAAAAATACTAGTTTATATATTTTTATAGGCTAAATTAGTGTCGTACTAATAATAAAGTAGGTAATTAATTTATGGCAACAAAAAGAATTTTTGCATAAAATCTTAAAAAATAAAGTAGGGAATCTCGTATTAATCAATCATGTTATTCTGCAAATATCTTACTTAATTCTCTTACTTAATTAAGGTTTTCTTTTTGTCAGCTACGTAGACGTAGGAATAAAAAAAAAAAATTAATAATAATTTATAAATAAACCGTTATCCTATATTATAAAAGTGTTCCATATTCTTATACACAATCACAATCTTATACAGACACCCTATACCAACTTACCTTTCTATCCAAGCAGCTCTCTACAGAATTTTGACAAACTTCTCTGATTGCCGGCGGCCGCACCACAACACTATATACGACCCTGACTATCAACCACTTCCAGTAGAGGTACAAGTAACGCTTCATCTCATTGCAACCCCGCCAGCAGAACCGGATTACGCTCTGAGAATATCGTCCTATTAATATCCCAATGAAAATACGATGCTGATACATACTTAGCAAAGCCGTTTCTGATGATACATTGATGTGGCTAAAACGTCTCTGAAATACATTTTGGTGACCTGTTGGGGTGTGTGCAAAGCAGTGCAGCATTGTAAGCTTTAAGACTATGCAATCCATTGCTTAAGTTTACGACAGACAATGAATAACAAATGTTTTTGTAGTTTGTTTAAAAACGACGTTACTAACACGACAAAAATACCCATTTCCAACGACAAAAGCAAATAAAAATATATATCTTCTTAAAAAGGATTTTATACAAACCAAGACAATTTATAATACCAAGAATACATGTTTGGTATTGAAAATAACTCAAAACCCTAACAGCAATCTATGTAGCATATTCTCTGTTAATTTTAACGGTATAGGTATAAACAAATATGGAGTATATAATAATTCGGTTGTTTTTTTTTAATGTTTGTTACAGAATTACGGTATTTTTAAACCATGAGAGTTTGAGGCCATTTAAATTTGAAGAAAAATACAAACGCCAAGGGAAGAAGATTAAAGAAAGAAGAAGAAATCTGTAAGAGCCCGTCCGCACAGCAATATTTCACCGCACGTTTTTTTTTTCGCAAAATCCTATGACGGCGGCAAATAAATCAAGCGAAAAAAACTGTGATGCAAATTAAACGCGATACGGTGTCGATTTATTTCCACGGAATAACAAAAAATACTTAAACATCTTATTGCAGTATATTCAGTATTTTTCATAATTTCTATCGTTTGTACTTATTTTTAGGTGTAGCTTTTTTTGACATAATCCGCCGTTTCTCGTCAGTAAGCCATAGAACTGGTAACTGTTTTATTTTAATAGTTCGCATAGGCGCGTGCAAGTTGTAAAGCTGTCATATCTTATCACAGAAAATATAATGTATAGTCATGTTAGTGACCGACACATTTGCCCAGTTCACAGTTTATCTTTACAGATAGCCTTCACAGTGAAAGTTTATTTGTTCCTTTAGTAATAAATTGTTAATCATCTAAATATTTACAATATGTCATTTCTTGTTCGTTTCTACAATAAAACATTATCTTTGTTGTCTATTGTTCTTTTATCGAACCACAAATAAGACAACTTTATATACTTTATCTGTGGTTTAAAGTTAAGTGGACCTAAGTATTGTCATTTTTTAAAAATGTTATTTCAATGCTACCATTATCTAATTATCTGCTGATTTAGTAAAAAAAAAATGTTATTGTGTGTGATTGATCGGTCGCTGTTTATAATATTTAAATGTTATAAACATCGAATGTTTCAAAAAATTGATTTCGTTTTCGTTAATTAGCGGATAAGGTTGCACGCAAACATTATGAAATAACATACATATTTTTAAACAACAGACGCAAAACTTCCGCTATCTTTGTCTATGACAACAGACGAATGTCATATAATCATGTTGGTTGAGATTTTGAGCATGTTTATAAAACATTTTCCTTCTTTACCTTAAGCAAGCTTATACATGGTTTAATTAGATTTTGTCACTGTATAGAGAAAGAAGTTTGATTTTTAGCCAAATCTCAAAGTACCCTACAAAACATTTAAATTTGTCTTTACCTAAAAATATTTGAAAACATTTACACAAATATTAAAAACATTTTTGTTAATATAAAAGGGAGGGCAAGCTACTGCCTTTACCCATGTCGAAGACACAGAGATATCGAGCATAAAGTGTCAACATTGCTATCATTAACTATTATGGGTATTGCCCTAAGTAATACAAGGATAAAAATATTCTGGGACATACTACACAGCGCTCTGGAAGCCCGAACTTAGCAAAGGCTGTTCTGGGGTTCTATATCTCGGATAGAAATACTTATCAATTTTTTTCCAATACCAAATATTCTACAATTTATTTCATTTAATTTCTCACAGAAAAATTAGACAACTTTCAACATGCCAAAGTAAATAGCAAAATTACAAGAGACAATATCATATCTGAATGATATTAGATCTGACGTGAAATGTGTAAAGTTTTACAGCAACGGCGTAGAACATGGGGTATACCCGAAATACACGTGTATAAAATAATACAATATTATAAAATAAATACAAATACGAATATTAAAGCAATTGTTGGCTTACCTTGGTGTCATGATGATGCGCTAGCAGGTCCGCAAGACGTGAATCGTCTAGCTGCTTGGCGAGCAGGCGCCGAGGGTTGAGGAGCCACAGTCTTTCGGGCGCCATGGAGTTCCACAGCACGCACGGGAACCATAGCGCTACGCCGATCTCGGCCAAACGGAACACTAGATCGTGCCAGTTGCGGGACACCACCGGTACCCTTGGACAACAGACAATCAAATGCTTACTATCAAGATTTTATCTAAAAAATTTTTTGAAAGGTTTGGTCTGTATGCTGTTCAGATATTTATGATTTTTTTACCCACAAAATACAGCCGTGCCTTAACTTCTCGTGGGAGAGCTAAGCTTCAGCACAAACGGGGTGGCTCCACCCAGGCGATACCACGGCCTCACGGAATACCACTGTTAATAATTTTTTTGTTTCTTTTCACCGAGTAAATGAGGTTGCTGGAGACCCACCGTTCCCTCTGATTTTGGATGGGTGTGGAGTCTTGAGATGCAGGTGCCCATGGGCGCGCGGTAGTCACTTACCATCAGGTAACCCGTATGCTCGTTTGACCCATATAAACAGATTTAGGACTATCTACTCACTTGGTCTTCCAGAATTCACTAAGGGTTTCGGACGCAAGGAATCCAGCAATGAGGATCAGCATAAGCGCCTGACTGATGAGTCCGACACGTGACTGGTGCAGTTGGGAATGGTTTACGGAGCGAGGGTCTACCGTGCCGTCCCTCTCGGCGAGATCTGTGAGAACACCCTGAAAGTGGACACTTAATTAGGAAATGAAATAACGGGTCTGTTGGTCTTGTGGATAGTGATCCAGAGGTCCTTGGTTCAATTTCCACCCATGACAAATAATATTGTAATGAGCCCGATCGTTTTCTTTTGTGTCTTAGTGTAATTTATCCAAACAAATAAATAATGTCTGTTTGTAATGTCAAAATTATAGGTTTTTTTCATGCTCACACGGTTATTTGCACGATACCTATGCCTAAAAAACAGTATAAATTCAATTGTTTGAATTGTCTGTCTGTCTGTCTGTCTGTTTGTTCCGGGTAATCCAAACGGCTGGACCAATTTCGATAATATTTTAATACCAGATAGCTGTCTACATAAGGAATAACTTAAGCCATTTTTCCTCTCAGAAAAGCCCTTCAAAATTTAGCCCGGTCCGGGCATCGAACCCACTAAGGCAGCGCTTTTTAAATTACACGCAAACGAAGTCGCGGTTACCAGCTAGTCTATAATATATGTATGTGTGTAGGAATATATTTAAGTGTGTTTATCAACAGTCTGGTTACCATAGTACAGGCTCTGCCTAGTTTCGAATTAGACTGTCGTGTATAAACTTATTAAGTTAATTATTCTCTTTGTACCCAGTTTACCCAGACTACTTTTATGTATATCTATATAAGGTATACATAAAAGTAGTTTGGGTAAACTATAACACGATACAAAGTATTGAATAATTAATTCCCTTTTGCTAGGTCAAGCTCAACTGCGAGTTACTATCTAGATCGACATTTCCAATTAGGGGCTTCAACTAACCACATATGGCTTCAAATACATATAAACTAAAAAAACATAAATAGTTAAATAGTTCAGTACGTTTTGTCCTTTATTTACAATTATTTTTTTAATGACACACACCCACACACATACACTTACGCGAACACACGCACATATTAATCTGCTAAAGCTCATGTTATCTACGCTATCTGAGATTTGCCCCCCTACTAAACTCCCTTGTTATAATATCTTCCAAGACAAAAAAAAAGTAAAAATCTACTATGTTCATCCTTAACAGCATCCGTTACCTGGCTGCAAGGCATTTCAATTATACATTTAAATGAACTAATCAACATTCTGCGTAGTGTTACGCAATTCAGGCATGTTGTGATTGATTCGAATGACTTATATATTCAATTTATATTAATGTTTACTTGTTGTATTATTTGGCCTCGTCCTTTCTTAGCATCAATCTTTTATGTTTTTATTTCTTTCATCGTTTAGAAATAAGCGATTAAGACCGACACAGACATACGGCATTATCTGTTTGACAAAGCAACCTATGGGGCGATTGTATTTTTGTTAATATACATTTTTGAAATGGAAGTGATTTCGCTGTCGGTTCTTCAAGTAAGTACTTATGGGTGTTCCAATTCTGGCCTAACCTGTGTCTAAAATCCTGACATGACATGCCAGGAGAATTTCAGTATTGAAAGTATAAATAGTGGGACGTGGTAATCATACTTTGGCATAAATGAGTTGGCTTTTAAAAACCCCTCCTTGCCCAATTTCTGGAGGAGGAGGTCTATTATCAGGTGCGGTCTGCTCGTTTCCATAATACCAGTTTAAGAGAACTATAGTTAAACCGCCGTAAGCTTGGCCCTCCTGATGGTTTGGGGGACGCGGGGCGGGGGTGCATTCAACCAATTAGCTAGTGCGTCGCTGTCCGCCGGCAGTGACTGACGTGAAAGCACGGCTGTACGTGTTACTTTTTCTTAAGACTGCTACACACGGTATTATTTTGCAACATGGATAATCTGCCGACTCTGCGTCACAAAAAGATTTAAAAACTTGAAATTCGGCTTACAGAGGTTCTACTGTTAAAGTTCTAATAAAGAATATTTATTATTTTACTTAATTTTTAAATTGTATCTGAATATAATATACATGATGAAGATAAGGTGATTTTATTAAAATTATTTAACAAGTATTAAATTTAACAATTAATCATAAAAACTTACAATACACTGACATTATAATACATGGAAATAAATTCGATTTTTATTACATTGTGTGTAGATTAAATCTCAAACAAATAAGTCTGAAGATATCGAGTTAGTACATCGTGTCGTGTATAGCCGAGCGCATCACCCGCCCCGCGTCCCGCAAACCATTAGGAGGGCCAAGCTTACGGCGGTTTAACTATAGTACACCTTATTAAGTAAAAATGCAATAATTCAACCAACTAAGTCTATTTTCAAACCGCACTAACAGTACTTTGGACGTGTAATTGAAAGTAACCTAAATATTAAATACTTTGTGGTAATTTTCAAAGAAACTTAGATACTAGATTTTGCCTGAGGTTCCACCGTCCATACACGTCCGTGTATATCGGTTAACAAAGTAAAAATTAGCCTATGTTACTCGCTGATAATGTAGCTTCTTATTGGTGAAAGAATTTTTTAAATCGGTTTAGTGGTTTAGGCGTGAAAGCGTAACAAACAAAAAACAAGGTCACTTTCACATTTATTATAATAAAAAAGTATGGATTTAATGAGGTTTACAATAGAAAAACAATGTGTGTTTGTTCGTATTTTCACCGTTGCCGTACCGTTCATCTCATTATCATGACATTTTGTATTTTTGGCATACAGATATGGACATAGGTATCTTTTATATAGAATTAAAAACACTGTTTCCGAGGAATGTAAAAATTAATCGTACAAAAGTGGAGCTACTGGCAATAGTTAATATAAAATCTGAATGTGTAAATTTTTGGTTGGTTTACTTTGATGAAGGTGTAAAAATAACTTAAGCACAGACTAAAAAATAGTAGTCTACTGGTCCTGAATTCATCATAATTAATTAGATTATTAAAAATGAAACTAATTTTCATATTTTTTTTTCTATCAATAAAACTCGATAGCTACGAGAGAAATTGGTTAAAAAACAGCAGAAAATAGGTAATGAACAGTTTTGCTTGTACACACTTTTTATGTGCCTCTGTGTATCTGTACGGGGCATCAAAGCTCGTAAAGAGATAACCAATACCAATATTAATTGAATAAGAAGATTATATCGAGTGTTTTAAGCTTTAATTCAAGAAAATATTTTGGTTGTTATTTTCTAATCGTTTTTTCAGCTCATGGTCTTGACACAACTAATTATAATTAATAAAATATAATTATAAGCTAAAACTACTAAATTCAAGGCAAGAAAATTTAGACAGACAGCCAAAAAATTTTTTTTATTTGTAATAATTAAGCTATAAAGCCTAATTATTACAAATAAAAAAAAAAATTTGGCTGTCTTCCGTAACGGACAATAAATAACAAATATTGTAAAAAATTCTATAACTGCACGTTCTCTATTTGGAGCCTTGTAAAAAGAAATCGGTCAAACAATGCCACGGCCACACTTTGCAATGTGAAGATTATCGTTACCTGTTTAGTGACAAGTGTGTCTTGTACGTCATCGCCGTCGGCTGCGGTAGAGGGCCCCGGTCGGGGCGATATTATAGTGCATACCTTCGTCTCTTTCAGGAACTCACCGCGAAGCTGTGGACAAGAGAGAAAGCATTACATTTGGTAAATTACATTGAGATTTATTTAATGTCGTCGGATTAAAATAAGATTTTTGAGAGTTAAGTGCGTAATTATTCTTCTCATTATTGTTTGATTTATTGTACGTTACTTTAGAACATTTTTAAGCAACTTGCATTGAAACGACCATAAATAATAATTAGTGTAGTATAAAAACTAAATGTTTTAATTTAACATAATATATTTAGATGTGTATTACTCACGTGAATAAATCGTACTATTTGGAAAGATAATAATACCCATTTTTAAGATATTTAATCTTAAATAATCTTAATGTACTAAATTTATAGTTAAATGAAACTTCTTTTTTGGTAAAATTGATTAAAATATTAATTGTTTGTTTTTCAATTACACAAAAACATAAAAAAAATAAGAATCTAGAAATCAAGATTTCAAAGCACGTTTTGGGTATTGCTGTACAATAGAAATCTAGACACTATCTAGCTAGTCTAGATTTCTATTGTACCGTTCATATTATTCATTAAAACTATCTGCAACAAGTAGGAATTCCAAGTAGACCTTGTATTTTTTTTTTGTTATATTAGAGGGAACAGACGAGCAGACGTGTCACCTGATGGAAAGTGACTATCGCCGCCCATGAACGTCTGCAACTCGTTCAACTCGTGCAACTCAGGAGTCACAAACGCGTTGCCGGCCTAGGAAGGAGTACGCTGTGTGATTTGTCAATTATCGTTAACACAAGGTTGTTGTTTTATAATACATTGTTTATTTATATTTATACTAGCTGTTGCCCGCGGCCCGCCTGCGTGTATATCGATTATCGGGGCAAACAATGGCCTATGTGACACGCTGATAACATAGCTTTCCATTGGTAAACATTTTTTTAAATTCGGTTTAGTAGTTTAGGCTTGCTTTCACACCTAAACCACTAAACCGATTTTTAACCGACTTCAAAAAAGGAGGAGGTTCTCAATTCGTCGAAATCCTTTTTTTTTATAAAAATTCTAAAATAACAAACAAACTCACTTTCACATTTACAATATAAGTATGAATAATCACACATGTTGGTATCATCATCATATCAGCCGAAAGACTGCTGGCCACAGGCCTCCAGGTTAGTTACATCAACCGGCCCTGTGCTGTCCGCATCCAACCGCTTCCCGCGACCTTCACCAAGTCATCGGAACACCTTGTGGAGGTCCTAACCATCAATAGGTATACTAATATGATAAATGCCACTTTTAGAAGAGGTAAAGTTGTATTAAATAGTTCAAATTGACAATAAATACCTGTACTGTTAATAAAACTTACACATATTTAAATCAATATTGTCTCGGACATAATGAACTATCAGATAAATTGAGGCTGCAACGATTCTAGGTAGCAGTAACATCGGTAATAGCTTTGAGAACAATACCCTCTTAGCAGTCGTGTCAATAACAAACCACGTCCAACAATGCATGTATCATCGTCATGAGAACGTAAACTTACAGATCCATGAGAGCAGTCTATGGATAATCAAAACAATCATTAATTTTGTGGATATAACGAATCCGTGTGGTGTAATCGTTTAGGTGACGGGTTGAAAATACGGAGTGTCTTCATCCTGTAGGTGTGAGTAGACTAAGGGTACAAACTACGCAGGACAACAGCACTGCAAAGAGAAGAAAACTTGAAACAGACCCTATACCAACCCGTCGGGCTGTAAATACATACACATTGTAGATGTTTACACCCAGACACAGAACAAATCGTCGTAATCGTAGAATAGTGTCGATTAATTATGTCATTTTTTGACATAACTTTTTAATTGCATATACCTATGTAATTATGAAAATAAAAATATACAAGTGAGTGTGAGTGTGAGTGAGTGGGTTTGGTTTAAAATGCAATAAAAAAACAACTACTAATTATACAATTTCCTAGAAAAATCACATGCTTCATTTTACTTTGAGCGCCTATCAAACAAATACTGAATAATTTAAAATCTAAACTACATATAATTTTGTATCCAAATATGATAAAAATTGAATTTCGTATTTTTTTTTCAAAACCCACATTATTTTACGATCATGACGAAATAATCGTGCTCATAATACAATCATTAGTTCTGGGTGGGAATCGCACCCAGCTTAGCAGTCAGTGTCGCCAACCACTAAACCGACAGGCTCAATCAGCTCATCTATACTTTGTTTTTCTTTAACCAACTGACATTGGTGCATCTAAAACAGTCTAGATAAAAGAAGTTAGTTATGTATGTGGCTCACTGAAGGCCTTGCAAGTAGCGATATTGTGAACAAGTTCGTGAGCTTGTCCTATTGTGTGCTGAATAGTCGTGCGACTAACACCCCATATACGAAGCTGTTTGTTTTACTGAAGCTATTATAACTCTTTATTAGTTACATTTAGGTATCTTGATACTGGCCTGGGGGTGACAGGTGAGGCCATCTGTAACCCTAGCAGAAGCAGGCAGGGGTGGCGTCGAGACGCTCTGCGGACCGCGCGTGCCCTTTTGGGTTCACACGCAGGAGGGGGTCATCTACCCAGCGTAGATGCCCCGAGGTACGTCGGGGTACCAGGGATTTCCTGTCTAGGGTACACCTGGTTCCCCGGCTACTGGTACCCGAAACGGCGTGCGGTTTTTAGTTGGTTCGAATCCGACACAGCCACCGGTAGGTGGTATCCGAGGGGATTTCCGCACAGAAAAAAAAGGTATCTTGCTACTGTTTAAGCTTCTTTGTGTAACAACAAGTAACTGGTACTTCTTGTTAGTAAATGTAATTCAAATTTACATACATGTTACAAAGTTAAAAAAAAAACAAAGTTAACAAAGTTTTATTCATCACCGATCCTGCCATTGTTCCCTTTCTACTTTTTCGTTGGATCGACCTTGGATCGACGCAATGTATGGATAAGCTAATATAATAAGTTTTGCCTAGTTTATTTTGAGGGCGGACGGTTTTTTGGCGCAAAGCCTCATTGGAAACTCAAACTCATTTTTAGATGAGACAAATGACGAAACTAAATTTTAGCGCTTAAGAAATACAGATATGGCGAGGGAGCTAAGGTAATGGATACCCGGGAGGCCAATTGGGAAATCAGAACTGAAATTACACAGTAGCTACAGTTAGGCTCAGATACCCCTATGTCCGTTCTATGATTACTAATTTCAATAGGATAAAGACATTAACAACACGAGTTAGGCAAACGTTCTCTGTAAAGCTTTAGGTGCTCAAGGCAAGCAAATTTATCCGATATCCAAAATCCAAGAAGGTAACATGTATGTCATCTTTAGTAACATGAATGTACAAACATGATGGCTTCTATAGCATAGAGTAATTAATGTCATGAATTAGGTAAATATTCTACATATTATTAGGAAAGGTTAAAACTGACTAAAGGGTTAGGTTAAGCAACAAACCTTGAAGTAGACCTCGACTCCATAAATCAGGAAAAATATGACCACGATGAAAAGCAAGACAGCGTAGCAGCCGTTGAATATGTGCTGATAGAAACTCTGAAACAAAATTTATAAATATTAAATAAAACATTCAACAATATCTGTTAGAGTATTAATATTTTAGTAAGCAATAGACTTTTCCCACCATTGTCTTTCCTTTTTACCCGCGGTTCTTTTTTAATATACGCTACCCTTAATTTTCCTAAAGTGCCTGGTTAAGGCAATGGGCTAGCTCTCTTTAGGTCAGTAGGGCCACTGGGCACGCCGTCATTGCGGCGGTAAGACCCGTTATGGAGGATTGGCTCGAGAGGCGTCACAGGACCCTCTCATACCGATTGACGCAGGTGATCACTGGGAAGGGATGTTTCGGAGATCACCTGTGTCTGATCCGCAAGGAGCCAACGCCTGAGTGCCACCACTGCGATGGCCAGACCGTGGACACGGCTCTCCACACGCTGGCAGAGTGCCCGGCGTGGGTTGAGCAGAGGCGAGACCTCGTGGCGGCCATCGGAGTGGGAGTTCTCTCGCTCGATAGCCTGATTGCGGCTATCGTGCGGAGCGAGAGTGCGTGGAACTCTGCCGTCTCCTTCTGCGAGCAAGTTATGCTCGCGAAGGAGATGGCGGAGCGGGACCGGGAGAGGTTTAGAACTCTCCCGGCCCGCCAGGCCCGGGCACGGGCCAGGCAGCGCAGGCGACTCAGGCGCCGGAGGTCGCAGAACGACCTCCGTCCTCCATAAGCGCAGGCCTGGGGGTGACAGGTGAGGCCATCTGTCACCCTAGCAGAAGCAGGCCGGGGTGGCGGCGAGCGCGTTGCGAAGCGCGCTCGCTTCCAGGGAGCACAGGGAACATGGGGTTCCCACACGGGGCGGGGGTCGTCTACTCGTCTGTAGATGACCCGAGGTATGTCGGGGCACCAGGGCCTTCCTTTCTAGGGTATACCTGGTTCCCCGGCTATTAGTACCCGGCGAAGGCGTGCGGTTTTAGTCGGTTCGAGTCCGACATGCCACCGATAGGTGGTATCCGAGGGGATTTCCGCACGGAAAAAAAAAAAAAAAAAAAAAAAAAAGGTCAGTAGGGCCAATTATATTTATTACAATTTGGTTGTGTATGTACGTACATACAACTACTTTCAGGAGATCTTTTTTTGCATCTTATCGTCTGTATTCATCATCATCATCATCATCATCATCAACAGCCTTTAATAGTCCCCTACTGGACATAGGCCTCTCCTTAAAAAGGAGATTTTGGCCTACTATACCACGCTGGCCAGACCAGGATTGGTATAGTGTTTGTTTTAATTTTTCTCTTTTGTACAGTGCTGTTGTCCTGCGTAGTTTTCTTACTTATTGAGGTGGACTTGATGAATCAGGCATTTTCTTCCAGTCAAACCTTTGGGTGATGCAAAGCTGTGTGTGGCAGGTGTATTTTTGGGACAGGTAAAGATGAGACTGAATTAAGAAATGGGTTGGTATAATAATGTTACAGTTTTCCTTCTCTTAGCAGTGCTGTTGTCCGGCGTAGTTTTCTCCCTTAGTCGACTCTTATGACCCACGGGATGAACAGGTGGGGTAATACTCCGTATTTTTAATCCGTCACTACAAGGAAAATCGTCTTTATTATATGAGTAATATAGTAATCTTTAAGTGAAGATTCTGTATCCCCAATTAAACCTAATATATATTTTACTGGGAATAGTATGTAAGACATTCAAAGAAATGTTCTAAGACAAAGATCAGAACAAATATACTTAACATTTTTACTACATAAATTTAAAAACCATTAACTCAATGTCAGGTTACCATGTCAAGTATTGTGTTACGTTGTAACTAAATATATTCAATTTATGTTAGTGTATTTTTACCTTCTTTACGGGATCAGTGTCGGCAACGTTCGTAGTTAGTACTTCGGCAGCTAACAGCGAGTAACTGATCACGTTGAATGTTACAAAGGCGAGGAAAGACTTCGACAGGAACCGCGGCCTCTCCCAACGGATATCACGCAGATGGAAAACCTGTTGACAAAGAGACACGATATGAAACTAACAATAAAAATGAAAAAGGTATTTACGACTGGTTGACTGTTATGTATAACTGGTTCTTTTTCATCTAAAATCTTGAGGATTTGTCTCATTTACGTAGATGTTAATTTCTTACTATAGAGTTCAAAATACTTTAAGTATATAACTAAATAATATTATTTTCGCAATGAATTATTTATCATTTTGCATAATTTGTGTGAAAAGCATACTTTTTTTTCTTATGACGAATACTAAAAAGTTTCGAATTACATGGGAATTCATTAAAACGGGCTCACGTGTCGAACCTTACAATGTTTACTTAGCATGTCTACTTATACCGCATACTAAATACTTATTTATGTCATTACATAAAGGTATGCATATCAGCGAGCCTATAGATTAACTCATTCACGTGGTGAATCCCTAAATGGCCATATTTGCTTGGCATAGAGTTGTTAAGGCGGCCATAGACGGCTTACTCATTGTAGACATACAGTATGGGATAAAGACAGGACAGGCTTGCCTAGTGTGGGGCCACCGGAAATGTACCACATATTTTGTACTTTTCTTTTTGGTAATAAATGATATTTTTATTATTTTATATAGTTATAATAGACATTCAAGACAAAAATACATACATTTAAGTTACAATTATATATTTTTTTTTTTTTTTTTTTAAGTCAGATCATATAACCTGCCCCGCGTCGCTCCCGGTGCAAAGGTGCCCATGATACTGGCAGCATTGCCTCGCTGAATTGCAACGGACATTCTTTGCACCAGAAACGAGCCGGAGCGGGAGTCACCACTTTTTTCCCTAACTCGGCGACCAATCTCCGCAATTAACTTTTTAGCTTCTGACCCCCAACTGCCCAAAGTCTCCACCGCAATAGTACTCCACAAAATAATAGTGCGTCTCCATTGCGGCGTATTTTTATCGCTTCCTACTAGCGGCATCCTCCGCCGCCGCCGCCGCCGCCGGGGCTTGGACGGTGCGACTCAGATGTGAGGCCGCGACTGTGCTAACGCATGTGGCGTCCATTACCAAGCACTTGCCGTTTTTCCACGGCACCAAAGTCAAGCCATCCGGCCGCTTCCCGTCAGATCTGCCAAGACCCGATGGCTCCAGCACGCAGGGTACATTGGCGGATATAAGAGCCCTTCGGACTATGTCATTTAGGGCATGGTGTCGCGAAAATCTACCTGCGCAGCGACGACAACTCAGTGCGTGAAGACCATCGGCCCCCACCATGGAACCGCAGGTGCATCTATGTGGTTTGCACACCCTGCAGCCCAGGCGGAGAGCCACTGCCACACGCAAAGAGTCGCCGTCCAGCAAGGTACCCAAGTGAGGCGATGGGAGTGCATGTAACCATGCCCCTGACTCTGGCTGCGATACGGCCCTCAGTCTTGCCAGATCTTTACCCCAGCGGTATCCAACATTTGTTTAAGGAGTCCCTTAGCTCCAATGTCATCCCATGCTCGCTGGACGTGTAGGGTCACTGGAAATGGCTCACCTGCGTTGACGGCTGACCATGCCGATACCGCCTCGAACACATAAGGTATGCTCGCCCTATCACCATTTGGAGAAAGTGTGACAGCGACAAGGTCCGCAACCCCATGCGCCGACATAGGAAGGCTGGCAAGCCAACATCCAGCACACGCCGTAATCCGAGACCCCCATATCTTATTGGCAGAGCTGCCTGGATCCACTGGTGCTCATCAAGGGAGACGTTAAGGATCGACTCAGCAGTATCTCTTAAAGCACCGTCGAACAAAGAGACAGCCTCCGGACAAAGCCAGGTTGGAGTAGTCCGCAATAAGTACGTGATTTTAGGAACCGCGAAACACATACGAAGCAGCAGAACCGCAACATGAGGAGAAAGATGCTTTAAACGTTCACGAGTGGCAAGGAGAAGATTTTGACGGGCAGCAATGGCCTCAGGGACTGCCTCAAGGAAAATGGGAGAGCCCAATAGGCTGAAGGTACCTGGTGTGATCTCGCTGAGGCCAGGAAAGAACATTTCAAAGTGTGTAAAGTGTGTGCGAGCTTCAGTACTGCAGGGGAAAAACTCGCACTTTGCTGGATTCACCTCCAAACCTAGCTCCTTGAGGCGTGGGATCAAAACCGTAACGTCTTTCGCCACCACCTCAGGCTGTCCGCCAATAGTACCGTCATCTAGGTACCACAGGTTTAGGGGTGACTCCAGCTTGGAAATGATTTTGTGGATGGCAAGGCTAAAGACGAGTGGCCCAAGTGGATCTCCCTGCTGAGCTCCCACTTGCGAAAGAATAAGATCCTTATTGTAAAAGAGGTTCGAAGGAGATTTATAGACTTGGTGAAGGAAAGGATAGAGGGAAGGAATTTCATCCTTAACTGCGCTTAACAGAACATCCCTTTCCAAGGTATTAAAAGCGTTGCGGATATCAAGCTTCAACACGACGCAACGAGTTTTTAGGGTCCATCACGTATGTCCGTGTGGCATGGATAGCCGCCTCGCAACCTCGACGCGTGCAAAAGCCTAACTGGTGCGGTTGTAGATACTCGGCCATTTCCTCCCTGACTGAACAACAGGCCAGCTTAGCAGTCAAACGGCGGAAAACGCTGCCGACAGCTATCGGCCTGAGTCCTCTATCCTTCTTATTTAAGGCACAAAGCGAAGCCCCATACATAAAAGGACACACTTCAGGGTTTAACTGACCGCTAAGTAAGAAGTTACACAGCTTGGCCAGACTACCCATTAAACGTTGCCCGTTTTCGCCCGCCGCCCTAGAAGTGAGTTCCTTTAGGTGCCCCGGACGAATGCCGTCCAAACCCGCCGCAGAACCACTATAAAAAGAGTTTAGCGCCTGAGCTACATCCTCTGGTGTAGCGGTAACGAATGCGCATGACGCATCCGGCGCTGGCGGGGTGTTGAGTGGGCGCGACGGTCCGGCGTGCTTAAGCTTCAAGGCAGCCAGGGTCTCAGAACCCCCCTGAGCAAATTTGTCGTTCGACATCAACAGGCGGACGGCTCCCCTTAGGTCTCCCTCAAATACCTTATTTTCAATAGTTTTTTGTATTGAACACGACCTGCGATTCGTTGGCGCGCCGTCACACTCATCTTCAAACTGGTAAAAGCCCGAGGAGTTGATATTCGCCTTTACCTTAGACGTCATATTACCCGGCAGAGACTTAGACGGCACCCTCAATGCGCTAAAGGCAAAAGAAAGAAGCGCGAACCAGTAATCTACACCATTACCGTCCACGCATCCATCTATTATGCTGCTTAATTTGGCCGCGGCCAGGTTACGTGCAGCCTTAGGAATGTGCCGCATCACCGGAATGCTACTTTTGCAAGTGGCTAGCCTTTCCAGAGGGCACCGATGTTGGGGCACCACCCCCGGGCGCGGCCGTTGGCCGACATCACTAGAAGACGTGTCCTGTTGCACGTCCGTAGGGCTCGTGCGTGGTTGGTGTCCATGTATTCGTGCAATATGTATTTTGAGGCCGCGTGAACTAAAGATGCGCGCAGACCCCTGGCAGTGGGGGCATGTCGTGGGCATAAATGATATTATTATTTTATTATTATTAACGTTTGATGAAACATCTCACACACGGCAGTTGGATCCCAAATTAAGCAACGTCTGTGTAACCAGATTCCCAACGAACATACTTGTTTGTTTCTAAATATAACTATATTATTTTCGTAACCAACATACAATTATTGATACTGCAAGGGAATTCACCGACGCGGGGCCACGCCAGGCGGGGCGGCGACGCGGTTTAAGTTGAAATATACTAGCGCCGAATGTACAACGTCATCAACATCATCATCAATAGCCTTTATGAGTCCACTGCTGGACATAGGCCTTTCCTTAGTAAGGATGTTTTGGTCTACTATACCACGCTGGGCCAACGGGTTGGTATTTGTTTGTTTTGGTGTCACGTTTTCTTTCTCTTTGCAGTGCTGTTATCCTGCGTAGTTTGTAGTCGGTAAGACGTATTTCAATTACATTACTGAACTAAGTCAGGTAAACTACATTTAATAAACTATTTCCTGAGACTCACGTTCACACATTTACATACATTACTGTTAAATAATGTCGTATTTAACTATGGCCGTTTGAGAGTGTAAGGTATGCAAATCAGAGCAATACAGCAAGTGTGTGTGTTACGTGACAAGCTGGTATGCAAAACCGACTTTTAATGTTATGTGGGAAACGAGTACGTTTAGGAATATATTTCGGGTTTGAAAATTACGAAATGTACATAGTGAAATAATTAGCATACCGAAGATACACAAGGACTTATTTTATTTATTAAAAAAAAATTAAATGTGATTGTAAGTGAACAAAGAAAACTCATTAAAATTATAATTCAACGGTACGGAATACAACGGCCTTATCAAAAAAGCTGGTTTTTTTTATAACTGCATCCTTAATTCGTACTAAGTCAGTTTGCGAAAAATAATTAAACAACTTAAAAAAGAGCGAGCCTTACACACTAGCCGCATAATAATTGGTCAAAACCACTAGCGCGCTTCCTCATCTTCCTGTTACACATTTTCGTCCCTTTCCACAAAATAACTACTACAGATGACAGTTCGCTGCTGAACATAGGCCTCTCCTTAGAAAAGAGGGTTTGAACTACTATACCACGCTGGCTGGGTTTGTTTCAAGTTTTCCTTCTCTTTGCAGCGCTCTTGTACTGCGTAGTTTGCTCCCTAAGTCGGCTCTTGCGACACCCACGGGATGAAAAGGGGTGGTGACACTCCGTATTCTTAATTCATCACAACAAGGATGACAGGAAAACGAGTGGAAAAATGTTACACATCATAAACAATCTGCAACTCTGAAAAACTAATTGTTCAATCTGTTTCACTTACAACACAATTTAAGTAGCTTTACAATAATGAAAGCAGTTAGGTATTAAAAAAGCATGGTAGAATTGTTTCCATTGTCTTTCGATAATATTAGACTCCTATTAATATTATTCTTTAAATTATAGTATACTGTAAATTAATTAGTATTGTCTATATGCAGGTCATGTAATCTGGGAGAGTTGATTTCGGTATATTGAGATAACGCTTGATGTGTCACAGATATTGAAGATACTAGCAGAGAGGAAAACCAGTAGGCTGTTGTTTTATATCTGTAAAATGAATATCGTAATATTTTTCAAAAAAAATGGGTTTTCAAGAATCTATACATAAGTCTTAGGCCTTTGTTTCCCGTTGTGCTAAACTGTGCAGGGATTACTGTCGACCAAATTGAATGAGTAACTCGGAACTCATAACAGTAACGTTTTCTGGGATGTATTCTGTATGGCTCCCCATTTTTGTGGCTCAATTTTTGAGTTCCAGTACTTTCATTGAATGTTATAATAAGATATAAAAAAAAGTATGTTTATTTTAGTTATGCTAATCTTACTACAAAAACTCAAATGCTGTTTATTATCGTTCGTGCTTTGTTTTTTTTACATTATCTGCATATTATTTTATAATAACAACACACATAGAAATTTGTATGGCCTATTAAAATTATTCTGAATACAACCAAAAATTTTGCAATTCAATGATAAATATATTTATCACTCAATTTATTGTAAATTTGAGTATAGACACAACAACATACGAGTATGTAGGTACAGATAGGAATTGAATAAAAAATATTGATATATTAATATAGTGCGGGTGTTGTCTTATAAAATTTATTGTAAACTTGAGTATAATGCGTATTAGCTTTAAATGTAAAATTTATAAGAATAAACCGTATTTCCTTCTAAACTTCGAGCAATACCAACATGCGTTTTAGAACGCCGATATGAAAACTCGTAGACACAACATAGGTAGGTACAGATAGGAATTGAATAAAAAAATATCGATTGTCCTATTTTTGACATTTTTTTATTTTTGAGCCTGGGTGTTCTTTGTGTCCATTTCATGTAGGTTTGTGAATTCCCCGCGACACAGGATAAATTCCTCTAGTGCGGGAATTGTCGTATAAAAGGTAAATTTTATTTATTAAAATCAGAAAATTCTTTAAGGGTTCATATTCACACTGTATTCACCAGTAGGTAAATAACCTATGATATAGTGGGAAGGTTTTCAGTTAATAATATACCGTCCCCTCTTCATCTAGAGTGTCATACTTGCTATTGTTATCAAATGAAACAAGGTTTGCAATTAAACATCTCATTAACGGAACTGAATAGTACAATACCTCTCGCATGTATAGGACATTAAAGTAATGGGAGTATATTATGTCCAAGGTAGTACTACCTTTTAGAGACACCAACAAACAAACTCTACGACGGCCTTCGAAAGACTTTTTGGCGAATGAGATCATCCGTAATATGTATGTGGGTTTATTTAATATTCTGCAGGATGGAGATATAAAAGTCAATTCCTAACTGACTGAATCAACAGTTTAACAGTGTATTCGCCGTCAACTGTGTACTTCATCTAGGCTTAATTTTTTAGAGTCATTTAGACGCAATGTTTGTTCAGTAACATTTACGTTCCCAAAAATACAATTGTATGCATTTATTTTGGAACGTTTAAATTAACGTCGTCTAGAGATCGATATTGTTACTGATAAAAAGAAAATCGAGTCTAAGGTAGGGAAAATAATTGTTCACAATATTTTTTATTAATGTAACTTTTTATAACTCAAACTGTGTTACTTATATACAGATTGTTACATAAAAATGTTCTAAACAGAGTTACAGAGAAGAGTTAAGCCACTGAGATTTTCTGTCCGTAGTAGTTCTCTACAATTGTTTAGTCCTCTTTTCCGGAGCTTTCTCAATAACTAAATGTATTAAAAATATAATAAATTTGATGCGTGTGAATTTTAGTCTATTGAGCAATACATTCACAAAGAATGTTCTGCTATTTTGCGGTCTAATACTTTACGATAATAGTGGGAAATGCTTTAAAATAACATTTAACAAGAAAAACAAACTGTTTTCTTAACCTACTCTACGTTGTATACGAGTAAATGTAAATAAATTAATGTAGACGATGGATCCTCCATATTTAATAAACCATGAATATCATATAATAATATTATGACCATATCATATCTAACACAATCATATTGTGACTATCGTTCAACAATAATTACTATCCTACGTTGTAAGGAATCGGAAAATGACAGCATCGTGCGGGAAAATAATCCTAACATTACAGAATTATTCATCATTAATCATTACAGTTGCCCTGTCCTAGTAACATCTCTAATCATAGAACGAACATATAGGTAAGCAAATATGACCTCTCCATCTGATCGAAGTACTGAAGTCTCAAACTCATGCTGTTTCGCCCTGTATCTTATTACTCCAATTCACTTTCATCCTTCATCTCATCTCACTTTAAAACTATCACATTCCAGGGGTGTGCTGGCATCAGGTATGCGGCTGGATATAAAATCATCTATCCAAAAGTCCTTGGAAAGATAATGATGACGTAGTGAATGTCACACTCAATGTTATTATAAAATTTGCATTAAATCTACAGAACCACGGTATAGGTATTCATGTAATCAAAAATAATATACAACAATAGATATTTTGAATTAACTTTTACCTTTTTTTTAATACAGAGCTTGAAAATTAGTAGACGTGTCACCTGATGGAAAGTGACTACGAACGCCTTTAACTTAGGAGTCGCAAGCCGGCCTTTAAAGTGGGAATAAGCTTTTTTCTTAAAGGTTTTCGAAACCAACTCTCAAGTCTCCGAATAAAAAGGAAATGCTCACAACTCTATAATGTTTGTACGCCAAAGTAACTTATTTTAAATTAAGAGCTATTATTACAGTTTTTCAACAGTCATATCAGCACAGAAATTATAAAGAAATGATGAAGACGTGATGTAAAACAGAGTACAAACTTCGAAAAAAACAGTTCTCGATCAAATCTGATAGATGGTTAAAAGATGACGAGATGGACTCTGTGTACATCACCTAATTTATTAGTATCACGTTTGGTTGTAAACTTCAGTCGCATTGATCAGCTATTGGACCTATTTTTCTAGTAGTGAACACTATCATAAAAACTAGAAATTGACTGTCCTAGACATACTATATAATACTAGTCCCCCGCGACACAGGATATATTCCTAATGCGGGAGTTGTCTTTTAAAAACAAATAAAAAATTAAGAAATACCTTTTCCAGTCTATATAATATTTAAAAATATGAAGTTGATTTTTTGTACGCTTCAAAAACCCTAAACGTTCTTCACCGATTAAGCTTAACTTTGACACGATATACGTTACGCTTTAATGGTGGTTTTTACCTTTTTTTGCGACCAGAATGTGCCACAGCGAAGCGTGGCAGAGTACCGCTAGTGCTTTATATAGTACTTTTCACAGTGGAAGAGTGCTACAAAAAATTCACCACGTAGATGGCAATCTTCTTATGACAGTTCTAAATAATAAATTTAGAATATTGTGATATTAAAAAGTAAAATAAAGAGCGTAGAAATAATAGCAGTACACGATATGCACAGGGCATAATATGTTTAAGAACAAAAAGCATGAGTTTGAAATGAATAGTATAACAAGAAGGAACCCATAAAAAGCACCGTGTGTTTTATGGGTTCATTTGCGCAGAAAAGCTTTTGCTGGTTTAAGGTGAAATGAACTAACTAAAAAATGGTGCAAATAAACACATCAACTGATTTGGACACAAAAATAAACGTTTTGGAAATTACAAACTGTAACAGTTATTTTTTTGTACATTTGTTGGTCTTGTTAAAAGCTACATCTATTAGCCGCGTTGCATTGTTTTTAATTTATCTAAGGTAGTTTATAACTACAGTTTTGATCTTCTGTGTTCACTGATGTTAAATGTCAAAGTAAAATGTTGAGTAGGGATAAAGTCTGGAAGCTTCCTGAACCTAGGATATATAAGTCCGGCTTTCTGCCACGGGAGACACTGCTATCTCGTGCCTTCCGATCTTATATAGTGTTTTGATTGCTGTGTGATTTGATTTTCTTAATATATTATCTGTTCAAAGTACCCACACGAAAGTGGTGAGTATGTTCTTAATTCTACTTAAACCTATTTGTTTCTGGAACCTGTTTAATTATATGAGTGCTAATCCATTCGTAGGGTCCCAGATTTCGGGCTCAAGACGGTCAGTCTCAGACGGCGTGCTTGCTCTTTTGTGGCCTTCTGGTACAGACTCAAGTTTCTTGGTACCCTCTGGCAAGGCTGGTGACTGTGCGGCTCACGACGCAAGCGGACAGCCGTACCCAAGAGTTACGTACTTAAACTTATAATTACAAATTTGTTAAACTTTTATCCATATCCAATATAAATAGCTGACTCGGGCGGAAGAGGAAGTAACCTCCTGGAGGGACGACGAGGAGGCACCGAGCACCATCAGCTCGGCTCTGACGCGCTCCGCTGCGGTTTTTTTTATACCCTCTGATTTTTTTTTATTGTAAATTTAATTTTGTTTTGAAATATACATGTATGTATGACTGAGGTGTAAGTTGTTTTCCTCTAAAGAGTCCCGTAGGTTTCCCACACGCACACACTTCTTTTCTCTTAGAAGGCGCCCTGAGGTAATCTCATAGATCTCTCCACTGGGTCAGCCGGTGAGTAGTCCGCCTGAGAAGAAAAGCGGCTACAAAACGAAACTGAGTTAATTATGAGCATTAAGAAAGTAGACATGTGAAAGTCGATATTTACGTTTTAAACCATAGAGTCTCGTCTTTCAGCCTTAATAAAAGTCTTGATGTAAAGAATCTAAAAGGTTGATATATTATGTGTTAGACATGATGAAAACAGTTCACAAATCACAGTTGGCCTTATACCGTATGTATATTATGACCTCAATCCATTGTTCATAAATCATAAACATTTAAAGTTCTAGATGACACTAATTCTACGGAATTAGTGTCATCCTAGAACTTTAAATGTTGTGAACTTTAAATGTAATCGTGAGTATAGTAGGATTAATAAGAAAAACCTTCTTTAAATATTAAATATTTTTAGAAGACTAAGAATATTATTTTTCTTTTATGGTTTTTTTTTTAAATGGTTATATTAGATGTATGCTGTAAGTACAACACAGTACGAGACACATGTTATTAAATAATCTGCAGTTTAAGATTACTCATTATAATTGATATCAGAAGAAGAAAGAGCCCGAAAAGAGAGGACTATGTATGATATTATTTATGTATAATGTTTTATGTATAATAAGTAGTGTGTAACAAGTATAAGTAATGTAAAATATATGTATAATAAGTATTGATTACAGATTTTTAGCAACAAGTTTTATTTAAGAACTTTCTGCAAAAAATTTACATTCCATCACTAAAAACTACCGTATGTGCTGAATGAGGAACAAAATTTAAATTATTTTGTTCCACATTGAGCACTAAGCTAATATACCTATCGGTGCTGTAAGTGAAAAGAGCCAATCAACTCCAAGGCTTTGTTTTAAGATCAACGTAAAGTTTTAAAAATCCCAGCAGTCCTTTGTAAAATGTAGTGGGCAAAGTATTTGCCCTGGTGAGGAGCATATTAGAATATGGTAGCCCCATTTGGTGGCCTAATTACAAGGTCAATATTGATGTTATTGAACGTATTCAGAGAAAATTCCTTAAAATTCTCAACTACCGAGAAAGCCCTGGTCGGTCGAATTTAAATTACGAAAGTAGAATCAGCAGCAGTAGAAGAATCAGCAAATAAAAGGTTCAACCATTAGAAACCCGACGCACTTACTCGTATTTCGATTTGATTTATCTCTACAAAGTTTTACATTATTTTATTGATTCACCAGTTACTTTCTCAAATCGGTTTCAATATTTAATTTAATGCCCGTAGGGCTAATGATACGACCTGAAAATGATATTTACCCTTCAAATATATTAAAATAACATTTCCCACTATAATCCATTAACAAGAATGGCCCGTCATTATAATGATTTGTCAAAAATCAATAAATCACTAGAAGTTTTTAATCATAACTATAACAGATATACTAAATTAGTCAAAGATATGATCCATAATGAGTTAGTTTGGATGGTTTTGACCTCGGCAGAGGCATTCAAATCTAAACCATTTGTTTATTACATTACCTACTTGCTTACTTTGTTACTCGTTGTTATATTACCATATTATGAATCAGAGATAATTTTTGTATATTCTTTATTGTTTTTCTTTGTGCACATATGAGTTACGTTACGATCCAGATCTAAACGATGTATTTATGTTTTACTTGATTGTATTTAATGAGTTATGAGCATTTAATTTTTAAAAATTGCTTAGGTGGTGAAAAAATTGGTGCCGAAAGAGGAATACTCCCACATCCTATGATAGATGTTATGTGAAGATCAAAACTGGAACTAATTTTAAGATAGACATCTGCATCTAATTTTTTATTTGCTCATATTATACCTATATAAAATTTTTATATATATATATATTTTATAGCTATATTAAAATTTTGAGTTTTTAAGTTGATTCCGGATACAAAATTTATACAAAATCTACGTCAAACTTATCATTAATTTATTTAACAATCCGGACTAGTGCAAGTCGGACTCGCCCACCGAGGGTTTTCGTACAAATTTGAATAATTATAATATGCACTCATTGAAGACTTTCGTCTTAAGGCACTATGGGATCGACGATGAGAAGAGAAGGGGGTGCGAAGAATTATTAGAATATATTGAATGATAGAAACGAGTAGAAAAAAGAATTGAGTCTCGCAGGTTTTGCCTAGCTTTTCCCGAAATTCAGTTCTCAAAACACACCCGGTTCCTTGCATCAAGACCCCGCTTTTCTTGAAATAACCTATTTATAAATTTTGAATCCCATGACACCCTGATCAGAAATACCCTTTTTGATGCGTTTGGAAACCTCTTAGCACCGTCATCTTTCCAGAGTTTTCGGGACGACGAGACCACCTAACTATCAACAAACGAGACTGTGTGACAGTCCCAAAAAAGTCTTCACATAGTCTCATTCCTGGCGCTGAAAAATGAATTTCGAAGGGTTTTTGAAGACAGGAGAAAAAGAAAGGAAATAACTTGTTGTTTCTTTTGTCTATCTCGGCAGACGATAAGTCTCAGTTTACGTATCTAGTAAAGCTTTTCCTGCTTTTACAATCTCTAGGAAGTCCCCTTGATTTTTTTTTAATCTAATAAAAAAATATTTAATATGATTTTTTTTGGCATTTTTTTTTTATTAAAAATAACAATTTGTATGAAAATTGCTAGATTTTTGATTGTTTGTTATTGGTCTGGTCTTGGTTGTTATTCCTCCATTTTTTAAGTATATTTTTATTGAGTGTTTCTATTAATATGGTATACCTGAATTTTAACACGTGATTAGCTAGCTATTTATTCCATCTCTTCACACCTTTTTTTTCTGTGCGGATATCAATCGGACATAACCGAAATAACCACTGGTGGGTGGTATCACCCACTCCAACCGACTAAAAACCGCGCGCTTGATGACCTCAGGTCTGTGCTTATGGAAGTCGTCTGCGGTACATGGCCTGTTCCCGGGCCTGGCGGACCGGGAGAGTTCTGAATCTCTCCCGGACTCGCTCCGTACATATCTTTATACCTACTGATTAATTTGTCGTTATATGTCAATTTTTGACAAGAAAATACGGAGAAAAAAGCTCAGGTATATTAATTATTGTAATACTTTAACAATTAATTTGACTAAATTATCAGTTAAAGCTCTTTTATTACAGCGATTTAAAGGCATCCACCCTGTACATTTATCGGACACAATTTACACACATTAAAATTTGATCAGTTAGTTAATCTGTTATCCAGGGTCAAGGCAAAAGGCAGGAAGTAATGTTAATTAATAATACGAAGTTAGTGGTCTAAATATGATCAATGTTAAAAAAACTTGTTTATAAAGTAGTATCATAAAGAAAAAATATTTCAAAGGTATATTTTTAATTACCTTCGGGTTCGTTTATGTTACTGCTGCGATGATATTATATCATGAAGACCTTCCTCAAGAAATGGAATACATAAATAATTTATGAAACGCATCTGGTGGTATAAGCAAAGATTACTGTGTTTAACCAATAAAAAAACTTTGAAAGGCAAGACTTGTCCACACATGAGCAAAAGATTGCATGAAACAAGTTCCGCTGTGCATCAGACGTAAAACTTTAAGTGTCGGTTACAAAAAACGAGAAATGTTTAACCATTTATAAAACGGAGATCGCAGCCCGTAGATAACTAGACATTCAGTTAAATATTATTTCGCTCAACGCTTTTTCTGTTATTAATGTGCACATTTGTACAAAAATTAAACAGAATCTTTGCATCTTTGTTGTTGTGAATTAGGACAATTAGAATAGACTGTTGTCGGATTTTTTTAGGGCTTCAAGTACCCGTGACGATTGCCACCACAGAAATCGTAATAATAAGACACTGTGTCTTATTATTACGATTTCTATGATTGCCACCG
Source organism: Arctia plantaginis (assembly GCA_902825455.1). Classification (NCBI taxonomy): domain Eukaryota; kingdom Metazoa; phylum Arthropoda; class Insecta; order Lepidoptera; family Erebidae; genus Arctia; species Arctia plantaginis. Next base: position 4,300,039 of record CADEBD010000286.1, on the reverse strand, counting down.
ATGTTCGTGTGGTAACCGTCTTAAAGAACAACTTAGTAATATTACCTATAAATATGAAATTTCCCAAAAGCAGAGCAGGGAGCAGGTGCTGGCTATTGGCAGGCTGGTTAACTCCTGTCAATGTAATGATTCAGTGTATTCTATAGACAGCCCCAGGACAGCACATGCTCCTTCCTCGCTGCCACCACAACCTATCAGAACTTTTGTACCTGAATTCAAGGACTCCCATTTACAAACAAACAAATTGTACAAAAATGATAACATAGCAATGTTTAGTGATGAAATTGGAAAGGGCATGGGTCCCTTAATGTTAAATACACAGTTGGGACATTCATTCAGCAATTATTGCATGCCTCACTCATCTTTTAATGATATTATGGAAAAAGTTTTAAATTCCAAATCAGACCACAATGTAAATACTTCATTAGTCATTTTTGTTGGTAACAGGGGAAATGTAAACAAAAAGAAATTCTTAGGCTACTTTGAATCATTGTTAAAGTTAGATGTAAATAAAATTGTATTGTTTACACTTCCTCTTAGCAAAGGGTTGTCGCAGAAGGAAAGAAATGTTAGATGTAATTTAAATATAATGATGCACAACCTAACGTGCCAAATAAATGGACCCTATTGTAATAAATTACATCTAATCGACACTAACAAGCTTGTTAGTAATAATATTTCATTGACGAAAGGTAGATATTACCTTTCTAATTATTATAAGAGACAGATAGCAATTTCGCTATCATATTATTTTTCCATTACAGCCAAGAACTTGGCTAAAACTATTGCTTCTATTGAGCAAATTGACATTACCCATAGCGACTTTGCCAATCCGTTGGCAGATATTTCTTTAGACATTAATAAAAATTTAAATGACATACCTAATAATTTACATAATAATGAGATTGACATTTCAAATAATTTAAATTTACTGATAAGACAATAGAGACTACCTCTTGCAATATTAATTTGATCACTAATAGAAAGTTCAATCACAGTAAATTTATTAAAAATAATATGATAAATAATATAAATTTGGTGCATCAAAACATTAGAGGAATGATGGGCAAAGACTTGGAGGTGGAACTGTTCATGAACTGCAATGCAATTGATATTTTTTGTATTACTGAACACTGGCTAAAAGGGGATCAGTTTATGTTCAATTTTGACCACCACCAGGTAGGCAGCTCGTTCAGCAGAAGTACAGCAATACATGGTGGCACTATGATACTCATTAATAAGAAACTTAAATTTAAAGAGCGCCATGACATTGTTAGTTTATCAGTTGAGCGAACTACAGAAATAGCCTGTTTAGAACTAAAAGGTTTCATAGTAGTATGTGTATACAGACCTCCTTCAGCTATGTATGATTGTTTTGAACGTGTTATGGATGAAGTATTAGTTAAAGTAACAAAATCAAAAAAGAAGGTCATCATCTGTGGTGACTTCAATATTAACCTATTGGAAAATTCAAGTATAGTAACCAAGTTCAAGGCACTTTTTCAATCATACAATCTGAAGAACTTGTTCTTGGAGCCTACACGAATCACTGCCACCACTGCCACATGTTTGGACAATATATTTACAGATATTGTTATTAAGGACAAGAAAATAATCAATCAATTACAATCTGACCACTGTGGTCAATTAGTATCTTTCTGTGATAGGTATGAAAAAGTGTCAGAAAAAAGAATTGTGGTGATACCTAAAACCGCAAAGCGTTGTGAAAACTTTAAGGATAAACTTAAAGCTGCTTTTAATAATTCAGTACTCTGTGTAGAGAATAACCCTAATACTTATTATAATAGTTTTTTTGAAACTTTCTCTTCAACATTTAACACCATTTTTACACCAAAAACGCTAGTGGTTAAAGGTAACGCCACATTTAGTGAATGGGCTACCCCTGGCTTACTCAAAAGTAGGAAAAGATTATACGAGCTATACGATGAGAGGAATTATAATAAAAGTGAACAGTTTCATAATTATGTTAAAGAATATTCGAAGCTGTTTAGGAAACTTTGTAAACTGGCTAAGTCTCGTTTTATTAGTTCAAAGATTAAAAGTAGTAATGATAAGATTAAAACCACTTGGAAAATTATTAATAGTGAAACTGGCAAAGATCCAAACCGTAATAATGAATTTAATTTAAACATAAACAATAAATTTATCACATCAAATGCTGAGGTTGCTGCTGCATTTGAGAATTTTTTTACTAACATTCCTGTATCAACTACTAAATCTTTGAACTCCTCACCATACCTTGCAGAATCAATTTTAAAAGAGAATGTTAGAAGAATTGATAGTGAATTTAAGTTCCAATATGTGTCCCCCTTTGAAATTATTAAAGCCTTTAACACTATTAATGTTAAAAAAACAACCGACCTATGGGGAAATTCTGTTTTAATTACTAAGACAATTATATCTCTTGTGGCTAATCAATTGTCATTTACATTTAATCAATGTGTTGATAGTGGTGTATTTCCTGATCTTATGAAGTCTAGTAAAATTATTCCCTTATTCAAATCTGGTAGTACATCTGACCCAACTAACTATAGACCTATCTCAGTACTACCAGTATTTAGTAAAATTTTTGAAAAAATTATGTATGATCAATTGCACAGTTTTTTTAATAATAATAATTTATTGCACAATAGACAATTTGGTTTTACAAGGGGTCGCTCCACAACTGATGCTAGTGTTGAGCTAGTAAAACATATATTTGATGCCTGGGAGGATGCCCACGATTCTCTAGGTATCTTTTGCGATTTATCTAAGGCTTTTGATTGTGTTGTTCATGAAACGCTGATCAGGAAATTACAGCACTATGGTATCAAAAATAAAGCCCTGGAACTACTTGCCTCATATCTATGTAATAGGATTCAAAAAGTTGATATTAATGGTGAGCGGTCTCCAGGCTCTGTGATAGAAATGGGCGTTCCACAGGGTTCTATTCTCGGCCCTTTTTTGTTTTTAGTATATATTAACGACTTACCTCACTTTGTCAAGGACAATCTCGAGATTGTGTTGTTTGCAGATGATACATCACTATTATTTAGACTAAAACGGACACTTTCTGATTTCACATTTGTAAACAGCGCCATTTCGAAAGTGGTTCATTGGTTTGATGTCAACAATTTACTATTAAATGAACAAAAAACTAAGTGTATACGTTTCACTATGCCAAACGTCAAGCCAGTGAAAACTACTGTGATAATTAAGGATGTCGGGCTGGACCTTGTGGACACTACGACATTTTTAGGTATAACACTAGATGCTAAGCTACAGTGGGGCCCACATATTGATAAATTGTCGAGTAGACTCAGCTCAGCAGCATACGCAGTAAGGAAAATCCGAGAGTTGACTGATGTTGATACAGCACGACTTGTTTACTTCAGTTACTTTCATAGCATAATGTCGTACGGTATTCTGCTGTGGGGGAATGCTGCCGACATTCAAACTATTTTTGTGCTGCAAAAGAGAGCTATTCGAGCACTTTATAATTTAGGCAATCGTTGTTCATTGAGGCAGAAATTTAAAGAAATAAATATAATGACAGTGGCAAGTCAATATATTTATGAAAATGTAATATATGTTCACAAAAATAAAGATAGCTTTTTGAAAAAAAGTGATGTACATGCCATAAATACCAGATATAAAAATAAATTTGTTGTACCCGCCTCTAGGCTCCAAAAGATAAACAAGTCTTTTCGAGGTCAATGTGTCCGATTTTATAATAAAATCCCAAATAATATTCAGGAGTTGAGTATTAACAAATTTAAATCCGCAATAAAACGTGGCTTGTGCCAGAGGGCCTACTACTCGATTGTGGATTACATGGAGGACAAGAATGCTTGGGATTAATTAGCGCAGGCTATTTCTTTCTTAAGTAAAAATGTGGTGTGGCTAGTATGTTTTTTATTATTTTTTCTATTTTTTATGTTTCACTTCATTTTCTCTTGTATTCGTTTGTTCTTCTTAATCTTGTTTTCTCTTCGTTGTTTTTTCACCTTTAAGTCCCTAATAACGGACATACTAGCACACATCAAAACAATGTTGTGATATATTTAATAGTGCCATTGTATCTACTTGTGAATTGCAAAAGAGTGGCCATGAGTTTGTTTGCCCTTTCTTCTCATAAGGCTCAACCCCTTGGAAACGGGCGGTTGTAGATCGGCACAGGCATATCATAGATTTTGTATGGGTTTGATTTTGTTAAATTTATTTGGTTACTATTTGACAAAACAGAGATTGTTGCTTTTGTGTGTGTTGATCTATGACTTTAGAGTCTACATGGAAGACGATTTCAAACAATTTTGAAAATTTTATGAAATAAAGAAAGTTTGAGTTTTTTTTGAACCGGGACCGACGGCATAATAAGCTCCCCGAGGCACAGATGGGTCTCAATGTGTTAAGAATGCTGACCTAGCTAGAATTGCTTAACTTTGCAATGTGTTAACCTACTCGGTTACCACTAGCCCTTCGCATAGAATATGATATTCTTTATTGTACAACAATAACAATATGTTGGATAAATTTTACAGATGGATATTATATCTATGTATACTGATGGTACCTATTTGGTAGTAACTAAGACAATCACTTACGTAAAATATCATATTATAAGTCTAACTGTAAACATTGTGAGGAGAAATCTATAAAATAAAGTTGTGTTAGTTACACCATTTATAACTGAAGAACGGCTGGACCAATTTTTATGATTTTTGTGTTTTTGGATTCCTCTTCGTCCGGAATAGGATTATATATATAAAAATATGATATTAATAAAAAAAAAACATTAAAAAAACATCAGTCCACCTGTTCATTTGTAATAAATGGTATAACAAAAGCAACTGACAGCTCACGTTTTCACGCTAATGTTGTCTATGGTTTGTTTTAAATACCGCAAAACGTTGAAATCGAAGTTGACCGGTCGATGTGTTTGTTTTGTGCCAGTGGTAAGAGTTTTTACGAGTATTATTATAATAAAACACGAAGTTTGCCGGGTCAGCTAGTAAACTTATAATAACAACAGGCTCAATATATTCTCTATCCTTCCCTAAAAAACAGTTTGTGATCATGATTGCAAAATGTGTTACTTTATCCGTCAAAAGACACGTACGGCTGTCATATTATTTTGAAACAACGAATAAAACACGCTTAATATAAGCTCTGTTAAATTTCATATAGCATTTAATAGCGGTGATCACTATTTTATAGACACAAAACTTTACAACTCAAAAGCATGCATAATAAAGAAGAAATTATCTTTTTATCTTCTTTTGTCGACTAAAAAGTTAGTACGCCTTAAATGTGTGTAATACTTGACATGTCAGTATGTAAAGCATTTAATCTATCTTCTATGTTATATCTATAAAAGAAGAAACTGACAGACTAATTCACTGACTCATCGATCCACAGCTGAAACCGCTGGTATAGGTTTTGTTTCCAGTTTTCCTTCTCTTTGCAGTGCTGGTATCTTGCGTAGTTTGCTCCCTAAGTCGGCTCTTACGACACCTACGTAATGAATAGGGGTGGCGACATTCCTTATTCTTAATCCGTTACCACACGGATAACTTTGTGTTCGGTTAAGAGAAATCAAAATCGTTAGTTTTATTGCTTTTATATTTATCACATTACCCTTTTTTTTTCAAATTCATTTAGCATCGGTGCAATAACTTTTCCTCTTCCGTTCTATTGGATCACTCGACATCCTCTTTCACGCAATCTTTCATTTCATTTCTAATTGGTTTTGCCTATTTCTTTTATAGCCGTTCGCCTGCATGACTCTTTGGGAAAGACTCATCACCTACAGAGATGTATTGGTGAGACAAGGCAAATTCGAGAATGTCATGGTCGCATGCCTACAACTCGACTACCAATGGCATATATTATACTAAGGCCAGATACCACTAATTGTCACTTGTTTCAAGTAATTGTGTCGTTACCTCCTTTCGGGGGTATTACAACAATAATACTAACTCACTGTCATCACTGACCAGATCCACAAAAATAATCGTTATTTCTATGAATGCTATAATAACTTAAATTAATATCTTATAACGTGCTATCGTTATGTATAATATCACAATCGACGTTTTAGAAACAGGTTATATCAAACATCACTCTGTATAAAGAATATTGTTTAATTATCATAATTTTTTAAATACAACGCCTAAAACGTAACCTTCTATATGTGTTTATATCTTACCAAGCCCTTTCAAGGTTAAGCAACAATGGATAATGGTTGGTCATACATAAAGCCAAGTGGCAATATGCCAGGCCCTTTGACGTTTGAATGAGAAACTATTTTATTTTCATTTATTGATTTTATTTAATGTTTTGATTCAAAAGAGTTGTCCTGAGTTTAGTAGTCCGTGTGGTGAAGGTTTAAGAATACGGAGTGTCACTTCCCCTGTACGGATGTCGTACGAGCCGACTACGGGAGCAAACTACGCAGGACGGGAGCACTGCAAAGGGAAGGAAAACTTAAAACAAACTCTATACCAAGCCGTCTGGCTAGCGTGGTATAGTAGGCCAAAACCGCCATTCTAAGGAGAGGCCTATGTCCAGGAGTAGACTACCGGGGGCTGTTGATGATGTGATGTCCTGAATTTGTTCGCTCTATTTCTTGTTACATGACTCAACCATTTCGACCAATAGATACTGGCCTATTAAATTATCTCTCTATATTCCTTTTATCTATTACTAGCATTTGCATAAATAGGTTATCGCGGTAAACAGTACACTATGTTACTCTCTGATAATGTAGCTTTTAATTGGTGAAAGAAAGGTAAAATCGGTTTAATGGTATAGGCATGAAAGCATAATAAAAAAAAACTTTCACATCTATACAAATAAATAAAATTGGTGTCTGTTTGTAATATTAAAATAATAGCTTTTTACTAAATGCATATGTATGTTTACACGGTACATATGCCAAAATAACATTTTTTACAATTTTTGTCTGTCTGTCAGTCTGTCTGTTTGTTCCGGGTAATCTCTGGAACGGCTGGACCGATTTCGACGGGACTTTCACTGGCAGATAGCTGATGACATAAGGAGTAACTTAGGCTTAGTAAACTATATAATACTAGCCGAGACCCGCGGTGTTACCCGCGTTTGTTGTTATAACAGCGGGCAACGCCGCGGGGTGAAGCTAGTCTAAAAAAAGTAGCCTAAGTTACTTAAAATCGGTCCAGCCGTTCCAGAGATTACCCGGAACATAAAGACAGACAGACAAAAATTGTAAAAAATGTTATTTTGGCATATGTACCGTGTAAACATACATATGTATTTAGTAAAAAGCGGTTATTTTAATATCACAAACAGACACTCCAATTTTATTTATTTGTATAGATAGATAACGCTACCGTAGGAGCCGGGGATGGGTCAATTCTGTTGTCATTACAGTTAAGAGTACAGGTCAGTTAAGAATTTGTCTAGATTCCAGAAATTTAAACAAAAAATATAATGAGGGAATACTATCCTATAGAAGGATCAGTCTGTTTTTCTCAATTTAGACGCCTTTTTTCGGATTTTGTATGTTACGTTTAGATGAATATAGTTCAGATTTACGTACATTTCAAACACCTTTACACAGGCAATCCATAATGAAAGATTACATAAAGTCATGCAAAGAGCCCGTGTCCGAAGTATGCTTTTTTTTAGGGTATGTTTTAGTTTGCACCAGGGACTTCCTTTCTAGGGTATACCTGGTTCCCCGGCTATTAGTACCCGGCGAAGGCGTGCGGTTGTTTTAGTAAAGATGATGCAAGGCTCGACTGATAGGAACATTTATTTATTTTATTTTATTTTTTACACTTCCTGCATTACAGTTTGCACGAGGCGGACTTACAGGACTTACTTTACAGGATTTAATTACAAATATATAGTTTTCAGATTTTTTCCTATACTTGTAGTATAGACGGTATTACTTGCCAAACTTCATAGCTCAAGGTCCACGGAAAACACCCTTTTTTTTTTCCGTGCGGAAATCCCCTCGGATACCACCTGTCGGTGGCATGTCGGACTCGAACCGACTAAAACCGCACGCCGTCTCAGGTACTAATAGCCGGGGAACCAGGTATACCCTAGAAAGGAAGTCCCTGGTACCCCGACATACCTCCGGTCATCTACAGACGAGTAGACGACCCCCCCCCCCCCCGTGTGGGAACCCCATGTTCCCTGTGCTCCCTGGAAGCGAGCGCGCTTCGCAACGCGCTCGCCGCCACCCCGTCTCCTTCGCGAGCATAACTTGCTCGCAGAAGGAGACGGCAGAGTTCCACGCACACTCGCTCCGCACGATAGCCGCAATCAGGCTATCGAGCGAGAGAACTCCCACTCCGATGGCCGCCACGAGGTCTCGCCTCTGCTCAACCCACGCCGGGCACTCTGCCAGCGTGTGGAGAGCCGTGTCCACGGTCTGGCCATCACAGTGGTGGCACTCAGGCGTTGGCTCCTTGCGGATCAGACACAGGTGATCCCCGAAACATCCCTTGCCAGTGATCACCTGCGTCAATCGGTATGAGAGGGTCCCGTGACGCCTCTCGAGCCAATCCTCCATAACGGGTCTTACCGCCGCGATGTCGGCGTGCCCGGCGCTCGGTTGCCCGAGTCGTTCCTTCCACTAACGGAAAACACCCTATAAATTTTGATTCCCTTGAGAGAGTCGAAATATATCGTCGTCGGCATAAACGGTCGTATCTTTTATTTTCGTTAAGTTAGAAGTTTGATTTTTTCACAGCTTCAAGAGACTGTAGACCTGAGTATATCTTTTTAATTTCAACTAGATGCCTCCACGCGTTCCTGAGATAAAGGGTCTTGACAGACAGACAGACGGATGGACGGACAACAAAGTGATCCAATTAGGGTTCCGTTTTTACTTTTGAGGTAAAGAACCCTAAAAACGGATGCGAAAAATAGATACTAACAATTTTTAATGCGGTTTGTATATCGTGTCAAAATTTAAGCTGAATCTTGAAGCTTTTTTATTTAACTTTTCGATAAAGACTACGAGTACAAAAAACAATTTAACATTTTTCAATCTGTAAGATTACTGGTGCCTTATTACGCTTACATGCTTACATTCGTTCCACCTGTAAATACGAATACGTTTACATTAATAGTGTAGGTATCGTTGTGTAGGTGTCATTGAGTGAGTTTTGTACTTTAGTAAACTCGACTTCAAGGCCAATGTTCTACTGATACTTATTACTACAGAGTATTTTACTCCTCGTACACAGACTTGGATAAACACGACTTATAGAAATAGAGATGTTTATACAAATATTGGCATTAAAAGAAAGTCGAACCCACCCATATTCAATACCAGAAGGCTAATTCTCGTAATAAAAGATCGGTCTCAATCCAGTTCCAATCAACTGTCATAAAAGGCATTATAAAATATCTTTTATGACAGTTATGAGATCAAGACTTGGTCGCAACTGAATTATGATTACTACGTGTATACCTATCGTCGGTTTACAAAAAAAGCATAATAACACAGTTATCTAATTCTCTAGCATCATCAACAGCCTTTAACAGTCCACTGCTGGACATAGACCTCTCCGTAGAAAGGAGATTTTGGCCTACTATACCATGCTGGACAGACGGGTTGGTATATGGTTTGTTTCAAGTTTTCCTTCTCTTTGCAGTGCTATTGTCCTGCGTAGTTTGCTCATTTAGTAAACTTTAGCATATCATTAATTTATACCCTATTTCATCAAGATATATTAGATTTATCCTTTATTATTATCTAAGGTCGTAATTTCTGAAGCAAGTTCTGTAGTTCTGTGTAGGGAATAACAAATATCTTCAATTATGTTCCGATTGAATTTGATCCCACGTGGTCTTGTGTCACGTTCTCTTGAGCAAAAGATAATTCAGATGTTTATTAAAAGTGCAATCTTATCAAGATAAAAATAGACCTTTTTCATGTGTTACTAAAATTATACTTAAACCGACGCGGACGTGTAAATAACAATCTCGATTTTTTGCAATTAATAAAATACTAGGAAAGACTAAATATGTATATTTTATTTATAAATACTACCTATTTCTTGCCTACTATAGGAACATTAAGCTTAATATTGTACACATTAAAATTATTTATAAATTTATGATTACGCCCCTACAAGTTCATGTCAGTGGTACAAAAAACTAGGGATGGGATGAATCGATTAGTTTAAATCTATAATTTGATACAATAATTGATCTCATTTTGTCTATCGGTTTTGATTTTCCTTTGTCGTTCCGAAACAGTTTTACAATTTACTTCATCTGAATTTATACACTTAAACCATACATATGTATTGTTGAAGTCCCACAATTTTTAAGAAAAATGTGTTGGTATGAAAAACAATTAACGCCGTTTTAGATAATATCAACAACTGGCAACTCGACTGGAAAACATTCGGCATTAACATAAAAGAAGAAAAATTACATCACCTAAGCTTCGCAGACGATGTCATCTTGTTTGTAAAAGACAGCTTGAAAAGCACTCCACCCTTTTTTTACGATGATATGATTTTTCTTGTTGAACTTATAGAAAATTATTTTCAACTTTTTAGTTCGGCTAGTTACAGAAGCGTGTTTTTTAAACTATAATATATTTTTGCTTTATTGATCATAAATGATGATTGTGTTGTCTACTTTGTTAATTTTTTAAACATTTTTCTTAAAATATCATTAAAAGATAGTTTGTGTGGTTATTTATTTGGTTGTTTTAGTTTTCCAAAATCTCTTGAACAATAGTCGTTTAATCTAATTATTACATTAAATATTGAAAGTATACTGACTTTTTATACGGATCTCCAAACCCAACCCTACTATTTTTGTTACATATTTCAACAGTGCTGACGCAGGGTGAGTGGGTTGGAAGATATACATAATGTAAATTACTAAATATTGTAGTGGGTGATATACGAAAGGATTTCCGCACAGAAAAAAAAAGGTATATGAAGGTCAGAGTAAATAAATGCTATTTTTTTTTGGAATTATGAATTCAAAATACTCATTTTTTATTTTATTTTAGAGGCCTATGTTCAGCAGTGGACTGTTAAAGGCTGTTGATGATCTACAGTGAAAACAATCGATTACAGTACATACATTAATCGATTTAGCCAGTTATTATGTCATATCACTAGTAATTGTTTTGGGACCTCTGCCATCCTATATTTATGAAAAATATTTACAAGTTTGTTGATTTTTTTTTTTTTTAGTTCGTAATATTACGGTTATTCGGCAAAATAAAACAGGAAAATTAACCCAGATATTTTCTAAATAGATTATTCCAACGAATAGTATTTAATTTTCATTTAAATTTTTAGTACCTAGATGACCGAGCTTCGCTCGGTATTTTTTATTTTGGTAAATTTTCCAAAAATAAAATCTAACTAGATCGATTAATCGCCCCCGAAACCCCTGCATACAAAATTTCATGTAAATCGCTGGCGCCGTTGCCGAGATATATACGAGTAGGTATATACAAGAATTGCTCGTGAAAAGGTTTTAGAGATAGATTAGATATCATATTATTTTTTATTTGTGAGCAGTAGTTTACTTCCAGTACTTTATAATGCCAAGAAGAATGCATGCGGCCTTCAAAACTTCTCTAATCACGTAATTACTTTAATTTATTACAGAGAAAAAAATCACTGCAAATATCAAGGTAAACGAACAAAAAATAAACAAAACATACATTTTTGGTAAATATACATTACCAAAAATGTATATTTTCAATGAAACGCTTGTAGAATTAGTGGGACTGGGAAACCAAATCTATTGATTGATCTCAAATGAGAAATATGTAATATAGGTATTTGTTACCCACACTAGTTCTTACTTGAGAGGCTCATTGACGAAATAGCAGTAGCTCTAAATCCACTAAACCCTGGATGGGTCTAGAGTATGTAAGTATTTGTGATAACTCGCTCTCTCCCTTTACTACTACTATATATACATATGTATATGAGCATGTCTCATGGCATTAAGTCCGCCTTTGTACAACATGTGCATTAGGTTTAAATAAAATAAAATAAATAAATTAAATTATGGTCAATCGTTCACTTACCTTACACTACACTACACTTAACTTATCTGTGTTTTTACTGTATGTATCTTTTTGAGACAATAAATTATATTATTATTATTATTATTACCTAAAAAGTTGATATGTGCGTAATTATTAGTTTGCTGATGCGACTTTACATTGCATTGGTTTTGCAGTGGACGTTATAGATTTATATAAATCTTAAATATAGTTAATCTTATGCTGAGCCTTTTACCAAACTAAGTTGGGGACGGCTTAAGTCTACTACGATACGGATGAACTTTCGATTTTCATCAGACCTCCACAATCCAAGTAGGCGATATCGAAGTTCTGTAGGAAGTTGGAGTTTTAAGGGCTCCAACTACCTGTAACGATTGCCACATATGTTCGCATGGCAACCGGGATCAATGGCTTAACGTATACGGATGTTATTTAAATATATACACGTGTATTATATTTAAATAACAACAGTCAGAGGGATCAAACTTTAAGGCAACACTAGCACAGCATAAATCCTATATATTCAGTCAATAATAACTTTAGAAATATCTTAAACTACATTACTAGAAAAAAACACCAATCGTTGTTCGAACACATCTTATAAACTGAAAACATCATGCTTGAATAAAACCAATTTCGCGGAAGACTGCGCAATACGATTTGACCGCATGAACCGTTTAAATTCTTGCAGACAATAGTTCTTTTTTTTGTTAGCCAAGATAACCCGCGACTTCCTATGGAGTTTTACGAATAAGCTTTCAAGACGAAATACAATAAATTTTACACGTCTTGTTTCTTTTTCCTTAAACATCAGTTGCCCAGACAGCCGTTTCATTTCTTTACATACATATTCGCCAATTAAAGTTGTTAAAACAGCAAAACCACACGGTACGCACAATATAATCTAGTTAAGGGCTAGGATTTTTAAAGAGTACAAAAAAAAACGATTTTTGTATTTCTGATTAAATTCCGGTTTAATTGAATTTCGTTCTAAAATTTCGGCTTTTAAGTTTAAAAATTCTCAAAACCGTCTTTCCGCCATTAAAAAGCGTAACTAGATTTGAACTATGATCATAGGCATTCTCTAAACCGCATCCAATGCGGTATATTAATATGCGGCGTTTGGTTTCAAGTGGGAAATATACTATTATAAAAATGTCTCTTCACATAACATTATTAGACAATCACGTGTGTATGTTAGGTTACTTGACATACAATAGGAGTGGTCCACATCATAGGGAAGTCCTTAACGGTTAAATTAAAACAACAAAATTTCTATTCGGTTTCATGGTTAAGATTTTAGGAACATAATTTCTTGGTTTAGTTTTAGGCAAAAACTTGTGGGAGTTGTCTTTAAAAAAAAAAGGAGAAACTAGGATTATAATAATATACTGTGTTACAGGTGACTTTGCGAACATTCATGAAACGGACACAAGGAACACCCATACTCCGAACAACAATTTGTGGCTCAAAAATTCTTAAAATAAAAATCGTGAGCGATCGACTTTATAAGGGAAGGTCATCCACCTCAACCACGTGTCCGTACACGTGAAAACAGATACGTATCCATACTAGATCAAGTTGTCAATCTAAAATTTCAGAATCGCTAATATATGTATATATTATATTCATGGTCATCTAGTATGTTAATGACACAGTATCGCCGAAAATTCGCAGTATCCATATTTTTCTATGGCATACGTGCAGACTGGTTACCTGATGGTAAGTGACTACCGGCGCCTATGGACATTTGCAACTTAAAAGTCACAAGTGCGTTGCCGCCTTTTGAGTCTGCCTCCCTCCCCAATCTCAGAATCAGGGGGAAGAGAGGTTTGGGAAAAGCAGACGAAGTAGTTGTCAGATAGTAATTAATAATCGGTTAAACCACGAATAATTCGTGGTTTAACCACCGATCCCACTGTAGTATTAACTCTTATCTTCTCTATCCTTCGAGAAGATTACTTTTTTTCTAGTTTGGTATATCGTCTGATTCATGACGATTGGTTTAACAGTTAAGTCTAACAAAAAATTTGTCATTTGTATGGCATTAACGTTTTATATAATGTTTTATGTATTTCTTTGAAACTCATGTTTCCTGACACTATAAACGTATACAAATAAAAGCAAATCTTGCGACAATATTTGACAAAGATAACTATTTTAACAGAATTTATTTTATGTTTTTCAGACGTTTTGTTTTCTATTTTTAAGAGTTTAAATACACCGGTGTATACCACTGTCCCCTGATGGATATATTTAGGCATTTATACTCTTGATTATTATCAAATATTAAGTTACCAATTGGTTCACGCAATATCAAACCCATTTATGGTAACTACTACTCTCTAAACGCACTTTTATCCTTTGGACTGTCAAACTACGAGTATGCAGAAAGGTTTTATTTCAAAACTAGTAGTTCAAAAACTGAAAGTGCTCGATAGAAAAAAATAGTTGGCTGAATATCAAGCTGTTCACAGCAGTTTTAGCTGCGCTTATGGTGGGTAACTGTAAAAATTATTCCGTTCCTAAGGCCCGCATTTTAAAAAGTCTCAGTCGTGAATCTAATCTCAAAACTGATTTTAAGTGGAGATTTTACTATTGAACGTCACTTAAAGCGAGATTCACTGATCCATACTCAAGTGAGTGATAGCCTACTTAGGAAGGATGTTCATGTTGAATCTTTACTGAAGTATAGATTTTAACAGATGTGATCTTTTCTACGTGACACGACAGACAACGATCTTTTATACGAGACAGATGAAACTAATTTCGATTACTTTCAACTGAGTAGAACTTAAAACGCGTTCTATAATAAGATCGACGCTTAGGTTTTGATCTGAACTTAAAACTAATTTCAAATAGTCAGAGTTTAACCGATACTTGAGACGTCTTTTAAAATACGCGCCTAAGAGTCGTAACATTATGTGTATTGAAAATGGAACTTAAATATTAAAAGGTAATGCATTCAGACGTGTATGACACCTGCGTTTCTCGTACTAATGCTCCAAGTAATTTTAACCTTAACTACAAGAGGACAACAAACAGATAAACAGTATTAGGTAGATTGTGTTATATTATACAATAATTCAATAAATATTCTCGTGTTTGGTAGTCGTGGTATGTGGCATCAAGTTCACTACAGCGAAGTTGAAGGTTGTGTTGTGAAATGTTCGTAGACGATACTGGTTCTTAAACACAATTACTTAAAAGGCTGTAATAAATTTGAGAGCGCATAATTCTACTATTAGTTTTAATTACTTATTTGTTTCTCTAATGAAACATTAAGCGTCAGACAAGTTTGTAGAACAACGCAAGAGAAACTTCTAATCCAGGAAGAAGATTGACGGTAAAATTGAATTGTAATTTAATGTATTTTTGGTCTCATATTATAATTGACTAGCGCCTATAAAAAAAAATTATTACTTTATACCAGTACCATATATATTAAAATTGACTAACGCGGCTCATGAACAGATGCAACCCAACCCAGTATTAGGGGAGGTTTCGATTCCGGGGACGTCACTCACTCAGTGAAGAGCAACATTTAGTAATTGAATTTGTTTCTTTTGTAATTTTTTTAAAGACAACCCCGCACTAGGCATTAGATCCTATGTCGCGGGTGACTTAACAGACATACATGAAAGGGACACAAAAAACAGAAAGAACAGCAATTTGTAGATCACACAAAGTGTTGTCCCATGGTGGGGATCGAACTCTCAGTAAACGCAGTAGGAAGCGGCGAGGTGATCGCTTCAAACTACTATCCCATCGGTGCAGTCGATTTTTTGATAAGGAATTGAAAATACATAGATATTTAGAATATAAGAATAACTAACTTAAGTGTCAACATTCTTGTGATTCAAACTTGGAGTAATACCTATATTTAAATGAACAAATAAAATACAATAGTTTTGTCACGTAAGTCATCAGTCTCCTCGTTTGCCACCTATATAATAAAAAAGTCACAGTAGTCGATGCATTGATGAACTTAGCAAAACAAATCCAAGCTCCATTTTTACTTTTATTACAGATTAAATCTTCATCTTAATATTTATAATTAAGTGGCATCACTACTTGAATACTTACCAAGTTATCAAAAGAAAATAAGTGACTGTAGTAGGAATTTTTGAAACTAAAATTTTAAATGAACTAGGATTATTTCAAAAAAAATATTTTAATGTCTTATATCAAATATACAAACAAACTAGTTATTTTACATTAAAAGAATGTAGTATTTAAAATATTCCGTTTTATGTACATCAGAGCATGTGCCTAGTTTGGGTTTATACGACCTTGGGTGAGTTGTTTCTAGGGAAAAAATTCATTTAAATTCAAGCTTTAATACTCATATTACATCATCCAAGTAATTTGGATTTATTAAGGTAGGCATTTATTGGCTGGCAAAAAATTAACGTGAGCTTGTTGTTACGTAGGTGTCGTAAGAGCGGACTAATAGAGCAAACTACGCAGGACAACAGCACTGCAAAGAGAAGGAAATCTTGACACAAACCCTATATCAACCCAGCAGTGCTGTTGTCCTGCGTAGTTTGCTCCCTTAGTCGGCTCTTGCGACACCCACGGGAAGAATAGGGGTGGTGACATTCCGTATTCTTAATCCGTCATCACGTTGATTTAATAACAAACTATTCAGCTCATGTTAATAAACAATTAAATATAAATACAAAAAAAAATGCAATGTCATTTTTTTTATTCCGATTATTTTGTATTAATATAGAATATTATAAAAAAAATTAAACGACCTATAACGAGCATTTGAGTAGCAACTTGAGGAGGCTTATCGATATTTTTTTTCTGTGGAATAGATGGAAAAAAGGAAGGGTCACCTAAATCTAAAATTAATAATACTGAAGAGATTTTTTTTGTTTAAATACTCTGATCAGAAAACTAACAGTCAGATTTTAATATTTCATTTCGTAGTGAATACTTGCCAAAAATTACAGGTTATAAACAGGACCCTCAAGAGCGGGGCACTGACCACAGACGCTGGGTCAACTGCGGGTAACGGCTTCTTAAAAATAAAGAATTAATGCCGTTCATTGGGCAGCCCATTTAATGGGAAAGGCTGGTTTGAATTAAATCTTACATTATACATTAATAATATTTCGAATAAGGTTTGTAAGAAATGAAAAATAAGAAAAATCACCGGCAGAATGGGAAAAGACGAAAGTCTGTGAAGTAACCAATCAAATTTATACATTGCATGAGACATACAAGAAAACATGTTTAGTAACACCGCAACATAATTTAATTATTGTATTGTTAAAAACCTGTTAAAATATTCGTCAGTAAAAATCTATCGAGACATTCTTAGACACTGGACACAAATATTATTACTTAAAAATATTAAAACAAACAAATAAAAATTACTCATTTTAAAATGAAAATTAATCATTTTCATTTCAACTAAAAAAAGTTCACACAATTTGATCAGGTAAGTCTCGTCAAAATGCGTTAATCATAGAGGAAACGCGCACGACGAAAAAGTTGTTCTTTTTTTATCATTAAAAAAAACTAAGTCAAGGCATGCATTAATCATATAATAATTTCTCTGAAATTCTACTTATATTTTTACCGGAACGTCAAACCGTTAAGAGCATTCAATTTAAAAGAGAGAAAAAGTAACCGGTCCTGTGCGTATTATGGGAGAGGAAGTTCATTCGCAGTACCTTGCACTCACCTTATATAGTTTACCAAAAAGTACTATTAATCACAAAAAACAATCACTCAAATATAAAAAAAAAAAAAAACAATTATTTTCAAATAAAAATTCACTATCAAAATGAAAACTCAGTCAATAAAAAAATCTAATATAGTATGTATGCTTTATCATATGTGTTTAAAATATTTAATTTATTTTCAAAAAAGTTTTTTTTTAAGATTTCGATACAGTATGTGAAATATGCGCGGTAAAATTCGCGCGCGCGCCTATTCCGTCTAGGGCGTATTGCAACACTGGCTGAATGGTGGTACTGGTTTCGGCCTGATGACAGTGCCTTGCGATTAGAATCGCTTACGCTTATGCCAAAAGTAGTAAACTAAGAAGCTGAGCTTAAAACTACCCCTTTAAATAAAAATAAGTATTACATTTCATGATGTTTAAAAGCCCACAACCTTTTTACGTGTGGACATTCCTTAATCAGAAAACATATTTATGAAAAAGTCATCTCATTCATGCCTTTTTGTTTTTTTTTTCTTATAATAGTCGGAGTTTCTTATAGATAAGTCGAAAGTGTATTATCAATCTAAAGCCACAATAATAGTATTTTTTCTTGCGGTTTTAAACGTGTTTATTTAAGTTTTATCAATCAATTCAAATATTCCTTGAGAACAGTATTTTTGTTTTTATATAAAAGGTACCGTTTATTACTGTTATTTTGTATTGATTGGTTAAAAAGTTAAAACGTAAAACCTTAGTAAGTATACAAACTAGTTTTCGCACTTGTTAAGTTAATATATTCAAAAAGAAACAAACACACGGACAACAAATAAATATGAATTGTTTCTTCCTTTTGAGGAACCGAACCCTAATAAAAATAGAAACATACAAATTCAGACATTTTTTCTTAAATTGAATTAAAGACGATTGTGAAATTTTGAACACTAGCTATAATAAATACAGAAATATTAAAAAGTACCTCTAAATGTGAATTGAAAATTGCAAAGGTAAATTTGCTTATAGAGATTTTTGAAATTTAAATAATGAGAAAAATAAATAAAAAAGTCATTCAATCAATCATAGGAGAGCCAAGCTGCTTGACAACTGACCCACAGAAAACCACTGTTAAGCTACTTTTCTGTTGTTCTGTTCTTTTTACTGAGTTTGTGAAGTTCCCGTGCTATGGCTATATTATGATATGGCCGAACCATGGCTGTCTCTTCATCTGGATCGCAGTTGGGCAACCTTGTGAGAAATATAACCCAATTACTCTCTTTATACTATTCCCTCATAGGTAGGTCTTTTAAACTGACTCCTGCGAGTAATCTTGTCAACCAAATTCTTTAAGATGTAAGGTTAATTTAACCACAACCGTCAGCAGAATGATCGACTGTTTAAACCATGACCATTTTAAAGAAAAGTATTTCAAAGTGGACAAAATATTTTTCTATTTTGTCTTGATAATCCTTCTTATATTATAAATGTGAGAGTGAAGTTTCTTTGTAACAATAGTTTAGATGTTTAAGTGGTTATTTTACAAATTCGCTTTAAAAATATCTAATTAAAAAACTCGTTCACCAATGGGAAGCTACATTATAAGCGAGTAATACAGGCTACTTTTTACCGACATAAACGCGGGTGGAGCCGCGGGCAAAAGATAGTATTTGTATATTTGTAAGTGATTTAAATAAAAACTTTTAAAAGCAGCAAAATTTATGTATTGAACAACATGAGTGTTCAGTTTTAAGATTTGGTTTGTTTATGTCGATAAGGTTTCGTAAGCATGAGTAACTTAACGTTGAAGTGGTTTGCTTTGTTTGTGATGAAATATGAGATTACTTTGGAGTCCACGACATTTCCATTCCAGTGATTTATGAGTTTGTTCATAACTGCACTTCAAATTCAACTTAAGTTCGTAAGTTCACATCTAGTTTGTGAATGTTATTGAAACGTCGTTTCTTCTCCTCGAAAGATTAATATTCAACAAATAGAGTAAAAATACTATGAAACAAACTAAAAGAAGTGAGCCTTTATGAGTTGAGAAGCACCTTCAATCTACAATATTACTAACTTAGACCTACAGGTCGATTTGCAAGCGTAATCCAGTAAATTATTACAATTTATTTTATCCATCTGAATTATTACCCCTGTTATCAATGTTTGTTTTTAGTAGTTTTTGGATTCATCGCATTTAGACTTTAATTTCCTTATGCTTTGAGGTAAGATTGGCTAGTTCTAAAGAACAGAAGCCTCCTGGGTCTATACAGGTTTCTGAAGCAACTCCAGCACTATGAATAAAATATGTAAGCGGTTTTTGTATCTGCGATTTAAACCACTTGGCAAACACTAGTATGCGTAAATTGTAATTAATACACGTAAGATTATATCTTATTTATTTCAAATATTTTGCCTCATTAATATTAATTATAGTATTCTATGCAACAATTAAGCCATTAAACAATAAGGCGTTAACCTTATTCTACCTTATATACAAACCTTGTCAGTAATTAAATGTTTTTTTAAGTCGTTTAATACGTAATTAAATATGAACTAAAATTATAAGCCTACACTATACTCACATTTACATACTTACAAAAAAAACATACCATACACTTATTGAGCTTGAAGTGTATAGTATTTTTTTTTGTAGGTATGTAAATGTAAAAATAAACAAATTAAAAACAAACGAAATACAACAATACAATAAATGTCCATCACTTTCAAGCATGACAACAATGATAGGAAATGATAGTAAGTGCGGGAGCGAACAGCATCAATCCCAAGAACAATTGTCATCTAAATAATCTTTAGCCGTGTAGTAAGCCTTATCACATAGTTTTTGTTTTGCTAAAAAAATTAATTTGTTAATACTTAGTTCATGAGATTTGCTTGGAATTTTATTGTAGAATGGCACATCGAAAAAACTTGCTTACTTTTGGTAACACGAGTTAATCATTATTTCTAGTGTTAATTAATTTTTTAGTTTTAGTTTCTGAAGCGTACACAAAACAACTTAACATTTTTATATAGGTACTTATATAAATTATGTATGTATAGATGATGACGACTCCACTGCCACAAAATCTATAGCGCCTGTGTCAACGGTTGCTGACACAGACGCTATGGCATCTAACCCCGTGCATCAGGCAACTAAAAGCTACAGGGATGTTGAAAGCAGAATGCTACTGCTAATCTTCAGTTAGGCGGTTACGATGCATAAACTCTAGGAACATTCCCAAAGGCAATATTTATGTTGCGCTAAGTCGCGTAAAGATGGCATAATGAGGGTGTTGCTCTTTGAGACTTAGGGCAACACAAAGCCAAAATAAGCACCGATTAAGACTATTACGACGATTAAGATTACTATGTTGGCATCTTAAAGTATCATCTAACTCCTAACCGTTAATAAGTTTTACCTTCCATCATCAGCTCACCTGAATGACTTGAAAGAATACAACCAAAAGTATAAACATACATTTGGCATTTTAAGAACTATCCTTTTTACCCGTTAACCGTAACTTAGCCGTTTAGGAGTTGTACCTTCCATCACGAGCTCATCATCACGAGATAATGACTACCAGACGCAAATACTAGAATAGCTTTAGAGAATATATTAAACACATCTTACGTGCCTATAAAATTTGAGGGTTGCCCTCGATTTCCTTAGGATCAACTAATCAGATCCTGATTTTGTGACAATGAGAAGACCTCAGGACTATGCCCATTCTAATAAAAAAAGAATTTTAGAAAACTGACGACCGCGACGGCCACTTTGCCCCCGCATTTTGAACCTCTGATATCTTCTAAAATATTCATTTTAATGATATGCTGTGATGAGCAATTGTAATCTACATTAACGCACAACTTATCTAATTGAATAAGGAAAAATAATGTATTCTTTAAAATAGCTTGGTAAATAAGCCATATTTTTTTGTAAAATTTAAAAGATAAATATGGTTACTGTGGTTTATCCTAAGAGGATAGAAATACGATGGCGAACTTTTTTTTAGATCTTTTTAAGATATACAATTTCATAGAACATTATTTTGATCTAATTTGTAAGGCGTTTGCAATGTAAGCGCACAAAAACATGTTTTATTTTTCACAAATCTTTGAATTTATCAAATTTTATCTACTATAACATGCATGTATTATACTTATAAACCTTACTCTTGAATCACTCTCTCTCTCTCTCTATTGGTGAAAACCGCATTAAAATCCGTTACTTAGTTTAAAAGATCTCAGCGTACAACACAAAAAACGACTTTATTGTTAATTACGTACTATGTAAATATACGATGTAAAGAAGCACCTGCTAACAAAGGCTTTTGTAAATTTTAACCCTAAGGGGCTCAAATGAGGGATGAATGGTTGTATGGAACTTCGTCATTTTCAAATTTAGAAACACGAATTAAGAAATAATTACGCTTGCGAAGGCAATAGTTAGTAGGTAATATCATAACAGAATTGGTTAGTAAGCAATGTTAGTTTTACAAGGTGTTATTTACTCATCATAATACATCTACATATGTTTTTATCCCCAAATAGCCATTACCAATTTAAATAAATAAAAAAATGGCTTCACAAGGAAGATGAGGTCAAAAATAACAAGATAGTCATTCTTGGAATATAATAATGACGAATGCATTATGGCTTTAATTTTAGATACCTACGCATTAAATATTGGAATGTGAACAGTGGAAAATGAAATAATAAGACAAACGATCACTCGCCGGTGCCACCTCGTGTCATTAGGTCGTGTATTTAACGCTGCTGTACATAGTAAAATAATAAAATCTGCGATAAGCGTGCTCCCGACCGATAGGGCCGGGGCGCCGCTCGTGCGCGATGAGTGATCGCTCTAATGCTATCGAGGATAGGGTCGAATATCAAATGACGCGTATCAACAGTACTAACCTTGTGAATGAAACGGAGGACAGAATGGAATGCAGTGACCGAATACAAGCAAATGAGGAGGTAGAAGAAAGCAGATTAAACAAGAGGACAAGAGAGGATAACTCATCAGAGGAATGGAATACAGTTTATAGAAGGAATAAAGTGGTTCGTAGGGACAGTCAGGAAGTGCAAGATAAATTTCAAGTGTCTGTTACACACAATACAGCTTTGCCTAAACAATTCGCACTCGCCCGATTGTTTACAAAAAATAATATAAAAGGAATTGAGCGCATCAAATACGTTCACCAAAATAAAATTTTAATAACTTTTGAATGCGCAACTGATGCTGACGATTTTATTGGGTGCAAAGAGTTTACGGAGTTAGGATGGAGAAGCCAAAAAACTTCGGAGGTTGGAATCTCTTACGGAATTATTAAAAATGTGGAGTTAGATCTTTCAGAGGCAGATATCTTAAAATGTTTATCGAGTGATTATGATATTGTATCGGTTAAAAGACTAAACAAACGGAATAATATTGAGCCGCGTTCTACGAGTGCCACTAATCACAATTGGATTGAAAGCGAAACCATTCGCCTTGGCTTTAGAACCTCATCACTGCCTGGGTATGTCTATATTGAGCAGATGAGAGTGAAAGTAGAACCGTATATATTTCCAGTGACACAATGCTCACGCTGCTGGAAATTCGGGCATGCGTGGAGAATGTGTCCATCAAAAAAAGTTGTGTGTCCTAAATGTACAAAAGGCCACGAGAATTGCGACACTACATCCTACAAATGTGTCAACTGTACAGGAAATCACATGGCGTTGCAAAAATCCTGTCCTTTATTTAAGAAAGAGAGGAGGATCAGGGAGTTAATGTCTGAGTTTAATTGTACTTATAGGAAAGCGTTGTCAATATATGTCCCGCCTAGCCCGATTCCTAAACTAACTGGACCTAACAAGCTGTATGAAGAAGATAAAATACAATCACAACGAATCACAGTCTCGGAAAGTACACACGTGAATAACCAACACGATAGGCCAGAAAGCGAACGCCTATTTTCTCAACTATTTACTTCTATCGCGGATCAGCCTAATTCAACGCAATCACGCAGAAAGAAAAAGAGACAACGAGCGCCTACACCTTTACCACCTCCCCCATCTTCCAGTGCCGCAGATTGCAGGGAGACTAACTGGAATAAAGAGGCATCGGGGTTTACAAGTTCTGACGACTGTCCTCGGGTTGAAAAAGAGACTCATAGTAAGACTTTCAATAACAAATTTGAAAATTTAAGTTTTTTACCACTTCTTGTACAGTTAAAAAATATTATATTTAGTAAGATTTCTTTAGAATACAAAATTAAACAAGTAGTTTCAATTTGCACAGACTGGATATTGTCAAAAATTTTGAGTTGTACTTCTGTTAGTTCACTTTTTAATAGCCTTGTTAATTATGGATAGTACTTGTGTCAATACAAATTTTGTAATAATGCAATGGAATTGTCAAAGTTTAAGGCCGAAATCCTTATCTCTCGAAACTCTTTTAATTCAAGAAAAGGTACACATTGCAGTCCTGAGTGAGACTTGGCTGGAGCGAGGAAGTGCTTTTCGTATAAGTAATTACAACATATTTAGATCTGATAGATTTGATGGATATGGAGGGGTTGCTATATTAACACACAACACTATTCAGTGCACCACATGTTTAACTAATTGCACTAATCCGGACATAGAACTAATACATGTAAAAGTTTTTAACTGCCCACACATAGAAAACATAATTTCTGTATACTGCCCATCCACGGTACGTACAACACAAAACGATTGGGACTTTCTATTTTCTCTCTCTGATAGAAAAACGCTACTTCTTGGTGACTTTAACGCACATCACCCCAACTGGTCATGTCGTTCTGATCAGAGGGGTCACCAGATATACGATTGTATGATAGATCATAACTTTATTTATTTAAATAATGGTTGCGCTACGCGTACTAAATTAGTAAATGGTATTTTACAGCAATCATCACCAGATATCTCCTTCATTTCCGCAGACTTGGCGACCTTATTTACTTGGCAACCCACAAACGAAAATCTCGGCAGTGACCATTTGATAATTAAGCTATATGCTAGCATACACATCCCTAAAAAAATTAAAACAAAAAGAAATTTCAAAAATAGTAACTGGAAGGCATATTCGTCTTATATAGAAAACGCTTTATCGTCAATATCTGTCCCTTCACAACTTCAAGAATTTTACAATTTATTTGAAAAGATCGTACAAGAAGCAGCGAATTTATACATTCCTTTTAAAAATATACCCCAACAAATAACCAGCAAATTTACACCTAAACCCTATTGGAACGCAGAGCTATCAAAAGCGGTAGCTGAGCGCCGCCTGGCCCTTGCCAACTTGCGACGATGTCCATCCCCTGGTAACTTAGTTATACTGCAAAACAAAATAAGAGATGCACAGCGTGCTATTCGGCTAGCCAGAGGGCAATCTTTTCAGGAATTTTGTTCATCCGTGGATGAAACATCTTCCTCAAGAATACTTTGGCGGAAAATGAAATGGATTAAAGGTCATACACACCATACATTACAACACATAAACAAAGAGAAAATAGAGAAGCTCTTAAACGATATCACCCCAGATTTTGTATGTCCACCTCAACCTAATATTCAATCGGAAAATAGTCATTTGGAGTCCCCTATTACTCTTCAAGAAATAAAAAATTCTATAAAACGTACCGACACTGCACCGGGTAGTGATGACGTGTCCTTTTCTATGATAGCAAACCTTCCACCTATAGGTAAATCCTTTTTATTAACCCTATATAATCAATTTCTCAATCATAGCTTTGTACCTCTTCAGTGGCGTAACGTACAAATTATACCTATTCCGAAGCCTGGTCGGGAGTATGTATTCAGATAGTGCATTACGCCCAATATCACTGATTTCTTGTTTTTGTAAAATTCTACACAGCATTTTAAATAAAAGATTGGAATGGTACTTTGAAAAATGTCATATGTTCCCAGATAATATGGTAGGTTTTCGTAAATCTCGATCCTGTTTAGATAATCTGACACGGTTGGTTTCCTACATTCAAACTGGTTTTTCAAAAAATTTAATAACTGCTGCATGCTTCGTCGACATAGACAACGCATACAATAATGTAGACTTGGCATGTTTAATCAAAGTATTGGATAGCTATGGGGTTGGCTCTCGGATTTGCTTATACCTTTGGGCGTATTTAAAAAATAGACGATTGCACGTTGACGTTGATGGTGTCGATATATCTAGAACCACCGGTCGTGGTTTAGCTCAGGGAGATCCGCTTTCCCCGCTACTATTCAACATAGCAACCTCAAACATATGTAAAAAGATACAAAATGTTGAAATCTTGCAATACGCGGATGATTTTGTTTTATACAAATCAGATAAAAAGATAGGTAATGCAGCAGTACAATTACAAAGTGCCTGCCTCGACCTGAGTTCATTGCTATCAAACTTAGGGCTTGTGATCTCACCGACTAAAAGTAAAATCTGCATATTTAGGAAAGGTTATTCCAGAGATACTATTGAATTCCAAATTGATAACGTCTCTCTTGGTACTGTCAACCAGGTGAAATATCTTGGTATGTGGTTGGATGGTTCATTAAGATGGAGAAAACATATTAATGATACTGTCTTAAAGGTATCCAAGTTAGTAAATATATTAAAGGTACTAGTCGGACGGGGATGGGGTCTTCATCAAAAACATGTAAGACGTTTATATATATCTCTCATCCGAAGTAGATTGGACTATGGTAGTTTCTTATATGACAATAGTTGTAAAACGTACTTATATAAACTCGACAAAGTCCAGAACCAAGCGTTGCGGGTTATAGGAGGCTTTATCCGGAGTACTCCAATACACACAATGGAGAGTGAATTACACTTACCACCACTTCAATATCGTCGGCAATACTTGGCTTGTAAATTCGGGTTAAAAGCTAAAACGTTTAATAATAATAAGACAATTACCGGTGTGCAGGAACTATCGGAGAGTACACATTCTTCTTATTGGACCAACAAACGACGTCCCTTACTCACATCTATTTTCCAATCATTAGATGCGATGGTGCTACATTCGTGTAACCAGTTAGAGATGTATTCATTGCAAACATGGGTCAGCAGTATAGATTTATCGCGGGTGGTTTGTGATTCTATCCCATCAGTCAATAAAGGTAAACATTTGTATAAACCTTGTGACCTGCGAAACACTTGTGTCAATTTTGTAGATCAACGATACGACAGATATCATAAGATTTATACAGATGGATCCAAGGACGGACGAGTTGGTGGTGCTGCATTTTTCGACCCATTCAACGACTGCGGCATCAAAATTAGGATTGATTCCAATATTTCTATAATGCACATTGAGTTAATCGCTATAGCAGAAGCCTTATCATACATTCAATCTATTAAGTATGATAAATTCGTGATTCTGACTGATTCTAAAAGCTCCTTGCAACATTTGGCTCGATGTACCTCGCACATGCGAGGTAATCCGATAGCCTATCAAATATTGGAGTCAATCCTAAATTTTCAAACACTAAGTAGGAAAATTGTTCTGCAATGGATTCCCTCACATGTTGGTATTGGGGAGAGTGATATTGTGGACCAATTAGCAAAAGAGGCATGTTGGAATGGCATTGCATTAGAAGTATTGCCTTTACATACTGACTACACCAGAGTCGTAAAAGAGAAATGTCATATGTGTTGGCAGGAATATTTTGATGAGAGATCGAGAGAGAAGGGTATTTGGTACCGTACAATACAGCCGCAAGTGCCTAAATACCCATGGATCGAAAACGTGGAACTTAATAGAAAAGCTTTGGTAA
This sequence comes from Arctia plantaginis, assembly GCA_902825455.1. Classification (NCBI taxonomy): domain Eukaryota; kingdom Metazoa; phylum Arthropoda; class Insecta; order Lepidoptera; family Erebidae; genus Arctia; species Arctia plantaginis. The sequence goes on along the minus strand of CADEBD010000286.1, from coordinate 4,272,533 downwards.
CTGCCTTAAGGTTGAGAACAGGTCATATAGCTTCTAAGAAATTCGCATTTTTAATGGGAAAAGTCTCATCTCCCAACTGTGAGGACTGCTGTGTAACCGATGATATATTACACATTATTTTTGAATGTGTAAGGAACAGAACTTACAGGGAACATTTAGGGGTCTCGAGAGGTATGAATATCGGCCTTTGTAATAGTGATCTGGCTAACCCTGTGTCGGTTGAAGCCCGGAAATTATATAAGTTGGTAGAGATGTGTCTATGTTAGATGTTAACTAATAAATTCGTACTGTCACAGGGCGATGTGGTCGCACAGCGACAAAGCCCTTTAAATTAAAAAAAAAAAAAAAAAAAAAAAAGACAAACGATTAATAGGGCCGCCTGTGGCGCTTATGTTAAAGTAACTGTGTAGTTGTATTTTTACGACTAATATCGCGTACAATACGAGATTGCAAGGGGCATCCCTGTTGGAAGGAGAGCCTTACGGAAAACAAAGAGCGAAATAGGCACACATATTATAACAATCAGTTTATTTTGGGTATAATATTTGCACTCGTTCGTTTCCGTTTGCGAACCGTCATTTGCTGTTTATTCACTTGATCTGCACCGAAACGGATAAATATTTACTTTGCAAAATAGATACGGGGCGTTGCTAAGCTAGCAACAATATACATATAAAGCTCTAAGCTAATATTTTGCCGTGGGAGAGCTGTTTCTATGCATGAAAGGTATTGAGCACGTTTTTCACCGAGTGAGTTAAGATTTTTTTAAAAGGACTTATCCCTCTAACACTACTGTACACCAGGATTAACAGCAGGAGTCACTGCTGATGATCCTGGCGAACACACCGAGTTATGACACTCGGGAAGTCCTAGTAAAACATAAACTGTCCTGCAACCCGCAACGAAATTAATCTTGACGACGTCTCTAGATGTCACGTCTCTCACACTCACACGTCTCATGTGTCATTTGCAGCTATAGACACTCACCGTCAGATGACCTGTCTGTTCGATTGCCACCCTACACTATAAAAAAAACAGTGGCGCTCCGGGAATGCAGACAGAAGTGAACACTTGAAAATATATTTATTTATTGATTATAACAGGTTTTTTTTCGAATTGCTCCGACATGAATATATATCTTTGTTGTACGTATATACACAAAATATATTTACATTATATAAACTCAACTTTCGTGTAAACGGGGCCCATATATGTGGATACTTATAAACAGAGGTGACGGTAAGTGTCGCAAGTTCAACGGCTTTTTCCCATCTCAAAAAATACATTTCAATACATTAACAAGAAGTTTTTACTTCAAAAAGATCGATAAGTTTTATATCCGAGGAATTGCTCTGAGTAATACCAGCCGCAACTTTCCGCCATCGTTCTAAACAAAAAAAGCACAATTTTCATCCCCATCACTTGGATAATTGGCGCTCCACCAGTGTGAGCGTTTTCGATACACTTTTTGCCTCTCACAACCAATCTGTGGAACACGTTATCGTCTGCGGTATTTCCGGACCACCAAGATCTTCAAACCTTTAAGAAATGAGCGTACTCCTTCCTAAAAGGCCGGCAACGCGTTTGTGATTCCTGAGTTGCGGGCGTTCATGGGCCACGGTAGTCACTTTCCATCAGGTGACCCGTCTAATCGTATACTTCCTCTTCCATAAAAAAGGCTACAGATCAAACTTATGGTTTTCAGTAAGAAGCATTCTACTGGGAACCACCGCCAAACAAAGTCACATTAAACAATAATTTTAATTCCTGAATATATTTGTATTACTTACGTAATGGTCTTTCTACAGAACTTCGATATTGCCTAGTACTTGGGTTTTAGGTTCTGATGGCAGTCGCTCCTCATAAAAAATCGAAGTTCAACCGTATCGAGCAGACTTAAAGACGACCCCAACCAAGTTTATGATAAAATTACGTAGTCCGTTTCCTGCCTCATTGGTAATTTATTTTGTCTATTCAATTGTTGAAGTGATAACTTCTTTAGGCGCGTTGGGCATTTTTTAACAACAAACAAAAGAACGTATTTTATAGGAAAAAAAACCATTGAACTCGCGACACTGTTACCGTTACCGACACCTCTGTATATAAGTTTGCACTTCTGTCGACACTCCCGGAGTGGAACTGTTTTTTTTAATACAATAGTTGTAGTTTTCAATACGCCAAGAATAATAACGGACACCAACTTTAATTCTAAATCTACTTAATTAATTACGATTAAAACGCAGTTGTCTAACCATGCCTAAATCGTACATATTGAAATGAAATAACAATATAAATAATTATGTTTATATAGAAATCGCAACGATAAAACTAGTTTTATACAAGATAGAGCTCATGTACTAAAACTGCATATAATTAACGTGTATCGAGGTATTCATTCACATCACTCACACGTTTATTGCTAGGGATAACAATACCATAGATTTAGAAGTACCAAAACGAATAAGAAAAGGCGTAGAAATAAGAAAATAATAATATTGTACCACATTCACACAACACCCTCTTGTCCCAAACTAAGCAGAGCTTGTACTATGGCTAATAGACAGCTGATATAAATACATATATACTTTTTTTGTCGTAAATACATACTTATTATACATAGAAACACCCAGACCAAAACAAACATTAAATGTTCATGCACACAAGTGTTTGATTTCAGCGGGAAACGAACCCGCGACCTTTGGAATAGCAGTCCGTTACACAAACCACTACGCCATCCGGTCGTCGTAGAAGTTTTATTAGTGGCATTCGTCTATAGTCAACATTATGCGTGTTGATGAAACCGCAAAGACGAATTCCACTCGCTCACAAAATAAGAACTTCCAGATCAAACAAATCATAAATTATTTAACATTTTAATATAATATACTTATTTATAGATTCAAGGTTGTAAAGCATTACTACGATTTTGAAATAATTAAAGTGGACTACAAAAAATAAACTGATAAACTGCAACTTAAACTGGGTATTTCAGTTGCGAAACTGACAAACATTACTTATTTTTGAAACAAAATCCACCATATATGTTTTATCCTAGGAGTTCAGAAACAAGTTTCTTAACAACAAGCAAAACAATCTTTCCCATATTAAAATAAATATACACGATAGTATTTAATCTCAATTGCAAAGACCACAACAGTGATAATTTGCACTGATAGCATCTGGAGCCACCGATTTATCTTCATTGCTTAACAGTTTAAAGATAGTCATCAGTGTGTTTAATTGTTACCTTCGTATGTGAGTCCACGTGAACCGCAGGAAGTTCTAATAATATGTTTTGGAGTAGAAATAAACATCTAAGAATCTTATGTTATTTACTTGGGACAAAGGCAGCATTATCTCAAGCAGTTCTAGATCAAAGTTTGCTCCTGCCTCAAACGCCGGTAATGCATTTGTGATTGTTGAGTTGCAGGTTCATGGGCAGGGGTGTCACTTGCCACCAGGTAAACCGTTTGCTCGTTTGCTTCTTATATCATAAAAAATCTATTCAGGCGGCAGAAATCCATTATTAGGAAGATGTTACTTTCTTAGCCTTAAAATGCACAAATAGAGAAAAAAATTGTGAAATTACCTGGAAATGCTGTATTATCTGTCAATAGATGAATTTTCTCGTAGGCAAAGGTATAGTATAGAGTACACAACATGATAATACAATAAGTAAGCGATTTCATTATTTAGTAACTGATTGAAACGGACACAAACTGCTGTGGAAACTTCTTAATATTAGAGAAATAAGACAGAGTTAATTTGCTATAAAATTTGAATTTTAAAGTTAATAGTTACTTAACAAAAAACTTAATCATAAGCAGTGAAGAAAAATAAAAGAAGCTCCTTTTAAATCCAAATATTGATGTATGTTCAGCACGTTGAAACCTGTAACGCCATCTATCTGAGGACTACTACAAACTTGCAATAATTTTGAATGCCGATTTAAAATGATATAGTACTAAGCATTATTAACAGATAGCGCTACCTGTATCCACGTGTTACAAATCGCATGAAATAGATGGCGTTGTATTAAAATTGTACACAATTCCCTTCTACTTTTCAAAACTGTTATATTACTCTGTAGTTATTTATGTTTTATTATAGAATCTATATTTGGAAAATGACTTACCTCTGCCCAGAAGCAGACAATGAGTGAGGACCCCGACATAAGTAGAGGATAGTAAGCTGATAGAAGACTCGTCGCCCAGCCCTCTTGGAATGCAGACTGCAACAATTTTATAAGATTAATCTATTATTATACAAGTGTTTAACTTAAAACTAAAAAATCAATGCTCACCGGTGAGACAAAGTAAGCTCCTCGAATCAGCGATGCCAAGAACGCGACTAGATACAACATCTTCTGTGTGGTAACCTTGCAGGCACGCAGGAAGGTCGGTGCCTTCAGCCGTCTGTACTCTGTGACTATACATATTGTGAGCTGAACTGCGCAGACGAATGCAACTAGAAGAAACACGCCACCAATACCTGGAAAGAAACGACATTCGTTCTTGAGTAAATGTTTTTATTAGCACTACTAACATCGAAAGCCAGCATAAGGTTCTAACAGTTGGCTGTCAGCTTAGAAGAACCCTGGAAGCCTTCTTTTAGTGCAATAACTAGAGTTAATACCTCCCACACGCCCACTACTGTAACTAGTATCAACAGCAGTGACCCAAGAACAAACCAAGCTATGGCACTCGGGCAGTCACAGGAAAATTATAATGTCTTGGAACCCGCAACGAAATAATTCAGATAAAAATTGGAGGAGTACGGATAAGAAAAACTAGAGCTAAAAATATTTTAAGATTATTCAAAACGCTTCTGAAGAACCTAAAACTAATGAATGTTAGGATATTTAAGAGGTACTAAACTAGCCGCTAATTTGGATTGCCACCAGGTTTAGGCCGTAGCCACGCTCACTACCACGCCGAGTGTTGTGGGTACGATCCAAACATGGGACGACACTTCGTATGATCTACAGATTGTTGCTTTAAATCTGGGTGTTCTTCAAGTCCGTTTCATGAATGTTTGTAACGTCACAGGATATATTCCTAATTAGCGAGGTGTCTTTTTTAAAAGAAAAAAGAAAGAATGACTGTCACATTTTCTTAAATAATGAAGTTTAACAAAAACTGCTCAGTTATCTATCTCTTTTTATACAAAAATGTTACGTTGGTTTGTGTACGCTTCAATAACTCAAAAAGTTCTGAACCGATTGAGCTCAAATTTTGACACGAAATACAACACGGTTCAAAGATGGTTTTTGCAACCACAAGCGTGACAGTGTTACAGCAGTTGGTTTGTGTTCGGTTCAAAGATTTAGCACCGATTGAGTGGAAATTTTGACACGATATACAACCCGCTTTAAGCATGGTTTTTGTCTATGATTTTCGCGTCATTCTGTTCCTCACTTCTCATCAATGCAATTTCAATGTACACCAACCATCTAACGACCAATTGTAGCACGGCGCGCGCTCATTGGTCAAATCAAATAGCACGCGTTTCCCCGACTTCCTGTTACATATTTCCGTCACTTTTTACGAAATAACGCCCACAAATTGCGAAAAAGCGAGGAGAAAGGTGTTACACATCAAAACTAGAAATTTTAAAGTCCTGTATGAAAACTCAGTTGTTAATTAATAACATAACGGTTACTGTTATTAAGGAATTTAAAAGTTTAAAGTATAGTTGTAATAGTGTAGTTATTGCTAACAACTTACAGATGAAGAGAAAGAAATTCCATGATTCCTATACAAATAGCGAAATTGGTGTTTGAAGTAATCAACTATACGATCTCCAATTAGCGTTTAATGCGTGTAATTAGCGCTTTATAATGAAACTGGCTATGGCCTGCGACTTCGCTCGCGTGATTATTTATTCTTTCGTGTTTCTAACTTTGAAAATGACAGACTTCCATACAACCACTCATCTCTTATTTTACCCCTTAGGTAAATCCTTTCTTAGTGGGTGCTTATATAATTAAAAGCATCAGAACTTCACAAAACATAACCAAAATTTCAAATTTGTGGCCCCAGCGGTTTAGGCTCTGCTTTGGTGAAGCAGTTAGTTAATCGGGGCAATTAATTTTATTTGTACGAGTATAGATAGGAGATGAGAAAACAAGTTACTCACATGCATGGTATGGTATATTATGGCCAGCACACTCCTGGCCCGTGTAGCGAATCTCGCACAAACACGTGCCGTTCATACAGTCGCCTCGGCCGCTGCAGTCGTGCGCGCAACCAGTTGCGCCACCAGCCACCGACATCACTGCGTCAGCGTAATACGCCAACAGCGAACGCATTTTATGGTGAGCGACGGTCACCGTCGCTTCGGCAAACTGCAATTAAAAGAAATATGACATAAATACTTAGAATACAGACTGTTCAGAACGGCAACAGCGAGTTCCAGTTACGGGTGCGCGATAACTGCTTAATTATTTGCTTATGGTACAGGGAGGCAAACGAGCAGACGGGTTCCTGATAGGAAGCGTCTACCGCCGCCCATGGAGACCTACAACTCACAAGTGCGCTAAGTCCTTTAAGTCTATCCCCCAGGGGAAAGAGCGTTTAGGCTTTGGTAACCTCATTCATTGGGAGAAAAACAGCGAAAAAACTCTTCAAGACCGGTTTTCTGTGAGGCAGTAGTATCATTCCAGTCGATAGGGCCCATTTGTCCGTGTGACCACCGACCGACCGACCACAACACAAGAATACGGAGTGTCACCACCCATAAAGGATAAATCTAATATATCTTGATGAAATAGGGTATAAATTAATGATATGCTAAAGTTTACTAAATGAGCAAACTACGTTGGACAACAGCACTGCAATAAGGAAAACTTAAAACAAATCCTGTACCGTCTAGCCAGCGTGGTATAGTAGGCCAAAACCTCCTTTCTAAGGTAAAGCCTATGTCCAGCAGTGGACTGTTAAAGGGCTGTTGATGATGATAAAACTAATCATTTAACTCTCAGCCTTAGATACCAATTTATAACTGGCAGTTTATAACAATAAAAAAATCTTTAATACCACAATCCGGTTGACTGTGATTTTGATTAAGTGCCCAAACTTGTATGATATAAATAGTTACTAATAACGTCATGCCCCGCAAATGACAAACCATATAGATACTAGCTGACCCGGCAAACGTTGTATTGCAAAACAAAAAAAAATAGGGATGGGTCACCCTTACCATTTAGGGGTATGAAAAATAGATGTTGGCCGATTCTCAGACCTACCCGATGTGCCCACAAAATTTCATGAGAATCGTGACCGATTCGGAGGAGTACGGGTACGAACATTGTGACACGAGAATTTTATATATAAGATGTATCTACTTTAAATCTTTTACTTTGCAATTTTTTACTATTGAAAAAAATAATATTTACCGACTTCAAAAAAGGCAGACGATTTTCAATTCATTTGTTTTGTTTTTCATATTACCTCGTCTCCGAAGAACTCAGTTATTTATAGACCGATTCGAAAAAATATTTTAATATTTCTATTCAAATTACAACTTGGTAAAAAATTAGGAAAGAAGTTTAAGTATTCAGTTTATTACAATTTATCATGATGTAGTTGAAAACAGTGATGCATAGTGTTCTTTGAATTTTATTAGTAGCCCTTTTATGAAAATTAATAGTTTATTGTCGACCTACTGTATTGTAGGCGAGCGATATCAAAACCAAACATTGGTTTAATAAGTTTTTGCGAGCTCGAATACGTGTGACCCTGAGTTTATCGATCACGCGTTTCCGTAGCTTCCCGTTGGTGATATAACCGCGCAACAGTAAGATAATGGTATTAATTTACAAAATGTAACTACATACAGACATGTTTAAACTCACGCTTGTATATCCGTGTGGTGAGGGATTAAAAATGACTGCACGGATGGCGTAGTGGTTTAAGCGGTCGCCACGCCGCTTACTACTACGCTGAGTGTTGTGGGTCCGATCCCCACATGGGACGACACTTTGTGTGATCCACAAATTGTTGTTCTGAGTCTTGGTGTCCTTTGTGTCCGTTTCATGTATGTTTGTAAAGTCAGAGTCAGAGTATTGCCAGAGCGGAGGTTGTCTTTTCAAAAAAAAGGCGTGTCAACAACCCTATCAATCCCCTGGGTGTCGACATAGGATAACTTTTCATCCCAGAAATCATCATTTAAGGGAGTGAAAAGGGGGGTTTGAAGTTTGTATGGGGAATCAATAACCGCTGTATCGATTCAGATGAAATTTGGTATGGAGGCACCGGAGCCGTTGGCAAAAGTTAGTTAATAATCAAAAACAAATATCCTTGGTTGTGTTTATCAACACATAACTGCACGTGTCAGGCTCGCCTCAGTTGTGTGAGTGAGGCGAAGTTGTGGTTGACAACATGCGTTTATTTCTTTCGAGGTTAGTCATGTTTGCTTATAGATTATATAAAAACACTTACAAAATCCATTGGTAAATAAGTAAGCTTTAGTTGATGAAGTGGGTGTTTCTACGATGATTCTAGTATTTACAAGCAGCGGTAGAAAATGGGGTATCAGAGTTGCGATCATGTAGTTGCGGGTTCGAACCCCAACAAGTGCAGAACTAGGTTTCGGACGAAGTATATTTCTATGTGGCTGTCGACACATTGACTTTTTAACACCTAAAGCATAGTCTTCAGAATTTCGAATGTTCATTTGCAAGTTTAATCAAAATGTTAAATCTAAGTCTAGGCTTGTTACTGCAAGTGTTAGTTAAGTGTTCTGAGGACTTGTCTGTCATTGTGCGCATTACAACTCCTTACCACTGCACCGCTTGAACCGGTAGTCGATCCAAAATCCAAATCCAGTTTGAGACCATAAAGTAATTCTATCACTTATCACTCTTCTATCACCTTCTATCACTTAAGCAAGCAAAGTAATTCACTTAAGCAGGAGTATCATAATTAAGTATCGATAGGTACAGAGTTATTTTAAATTACACACATTTGACTTATAATCTCTATAATCTATAGAACTACCCATAGGCTAAAACAAAATCCTCTCATATTAACACTCATCATTTTAAAACGCCAAACGCACTCTTTACTTTTCGATACAGCAATAATTTTATTTCGAAGTTTGATTGATCATTTCTTCATTATGCCATACATGAAAGATGATGCTAACACTTCTTGACTTCCATAATGCAGGGCTATAGATGTAAGGCCGGTAAATTTAAAATAAAAAAAATTAAATTAATTAAATAAATCCGTTTAAAACAAAAAAAAACGTTTAAAACCATTTTTTTTATTTAAACGGTTGGTGTTGATGACTATGTTTTTCTTAATTACGAATACATTTTTTTTATTTTACCGAGGTAGGGATATGACGGAGTACCTATAATAATGGTAATAGTAGTAATAGTAGGTAGGTAGGTAGTAAATAACCATTTTTTTATTGTTTTCAAACGATATAAATAATCAATTTGATTCGGTTTAAAACCAAACTCAAACTTTCGCACTATCGTTGACACCGTCGGCATCGGCGCAACGGCCTAACGGCGAAGAGATAACGTTGTCTCTTTCATCCGCAAGTAAAACGGGCTGCATTGTGTTAATGATGTCTTCTAATCTAGTGTGTGTAATATAATATAATAAATAAGTCAAAAGTGTCAAAAGTGAACGGACGTGTTATTTGTCACGCTGTTAGTTTTTCAAAATTTAATTGTTATCTGAATTTATTTTAATTCCTAAATGGGTACCAAATGTGCCGGCTGTGATGCCGAGATTAAGGATATATCGTTTATGGAATGTTCGCAAGAAACATGTCATAAATTATATCATCTGAAGTGTCTGGCATTGACATATGAAAAGTTTGAAGCCTTTACTGAAGAATACAAGAGTCAATGGATGTGTCCAGAATGTATCAACGCCATTCCAAAACGTGATAATACGGAGACGCCAATTAGAAGCACTGTTTCCATGAATAAAACTTTTACACCAAGCAACTTTGTAAATAAGGAACGCGGCAGCCGAGTTAAATCCAAGGAAAGTATTATGAATGAGAATGAGTATCAACTATTCGAAGAGATGCGTAAATTTCGTATGGAAATGATATCAAGATTTGATGACCAAAAGAAGGAATATACAAAGCTACAAAGTAAATTTGATAAAACTGAAAACGAGCTACGTGAAATAAATAAAACAATGAGGGTAGTTCAAGAAAAGACAGAAAAAGTGGAATTGTTGGAGAAAAAAATTAAGTTGCTTACAAAAAGGAACGAACAACTCGAGGCGCTACTAAGGAAGAAAAGTCAAACGGAAAATAAGAATGGAAGCGACTGTAATTTTTCTAAGGAGCCCACATTATCATTTGCGAACGCATTGAAACAAGATTCGATGCATAAACCGGTAAAAACTACCGATGTAGTAGTAGTGAAGGAATGTGTGGCCACGAAAGCGACTGATGGAACTGCCAATCCGGAACAAACGCAAGATAAAATCATCAAAGCAAAACAAGCTACTGATAGTAATATTACAGGGAAACAAGAACTTGCAAAGGAAGACAATTGGACTACTGTTAGCAAAAAAAAAACCCCGGTTTCCTAACAGAGAAGTGCGAAAAGGCGGAAGTACAAGTACAATTGAAATTAGAGGGACAGAACGGAAAAAATATTTACATGTTTGGCGGTTACAGAAGGATACATCGAAAGAAGCTTTGGAAAATTATGTAAAAAACATATATGGAAAAGATATTTCGATTACTGTGGAAAAAATAAGACATAAAACTGAAAGAGATTACGCCTCATTTATTATAGGGGTCCCTGAAAGTGAATATGAAGTATTGTGTCAGCCTGAGCAATGGCCTCTAAATATCGAATTTTGTGAATGGGTGTGGTTTCGTAGATCACATGATAAACAATCACCAATCCAAAAGAGATATTGAAATAATATATCAGAATGTAAGAGGGCTCCGCACAAAATTAGAAGACTTTTATTTGGGTATTATTTCATCAAATGCAGACTTATTTGCTATCACCGAAACAGGCTGCAACGAATCCATAAGCGACTCAGAACTTATTCCTCCGGGCTACAAAATCCTACGTTGTGACCGGGCAGATGGGCGAAAGCAGGGAGGCGCGTGTCTCGTGGCCACACCGCGTTTCGAGCTACGACGAGTAAAGACGATCTATGACGTAAACATTGACAATCATGTATTTGAACTAGTTTGTGCTGGTGTATACCGTCATAATAGGTTTTTATTTTTGTTATGTGTGGTGTACATCCCACCGAATAGTAGCGAAAATGAATACTTGTTGTTATTTAGATTGATTGAGCAGTATTGTGACAGTTATAGTGAAGTAATTGTAGTCGGTGACTTTAATTTATATTCTTGTCCTGCGTACGTAAACAGCTACTATGAATACTTTGTGACGTATTGTGGATTCACTCAGTGCAATAGTATAGGTAATTGCGTTGGTCGATATCTGGACCTAGTGCTAAGCACCTTCGCGGAATGTGAGAGTGTAGTGGTGCGCGCGGCAGAGGAACTACTGGTACCGGTGGATGTGCAACACCCGCCGCTCGAGGTTATGGTTCGCCCGTCCGGCGGCGGCCGTACCGGCGTCGGTTCGGGGACGCCGCCGCACTACCGGTATACAACTGGTAAGTACATACACGAGGCATTACCAAGATGGAATTTTAATAAAGCCGATTTCCAGTCCTTGTATTCACAAATAGGGGCCATTGACTGGTCTCCGATATATGTTTTAAATTTAGAAATGAGTTTAAATTTTTTTTATGATAGGATAAATTCCATTATCGATCATTGAGTTAAAACAACACTAGAGAAGCAAACCTCATTATCACACGTCGAAAAAAGTGTAACCACTTTTGAACTTTGACGACGTAGCTTTGATACCACTAAACATTTGAAAGTAAACATATTTATGTCTCATTTACACGCGAGACAAGAACAATACCATCGCTCGGATTAGACAAAGACAAAGATATAACTTTACGATGGTGGGCCAGTGTTGACTACCGTATGAAATTTTACCCATAACAACTAAGAAACAATTTTTTTTTTAAACAATTTTGTAATAAAATAAATTAATTTAAATATTCTAAATAATATATTTCGAATTGAATAGAATAGGTATAAATAATAAAATAACTGGAAATATTTGGTTAAAAGGGTTTATATTCAGTGTTATATCAAACTGCGCTGTGAAGCATCAGTTGTGTATACAATTGTCTTTTAGACTCTTTTTTATAAGTTTGTGTGGATATTTTACTTTCATGATACACTTATTTTTACGTATGTAAAAATAAGAGCATTTAATAATAAAAGTGAATGATCAACTTGTACTGATAATAAATAATCCCCAGGGTGTATTGCAAATTCTATTATAATTTAAAAAACAAATAAAAAAATATATATTTTTATTTTTATTTTATAAAATAAAATATTTATGTTTATTTACTTTTTATTTTACATTTTTATTTTTATGATAAACATTTATTATTATTCTCTTTATTAATTTTATATATACATATTAATTACATTTTTAAATATATTACAAAAGAAATAAAAATACATTTAAAAATATAAAAAATAGTAGACCACCGACATCGGGTACAGGTACCAGGACACCAGTGGTTAGGACTGCAAAGATAGGAACCTACTCACTATACGAGCCGCGTCAAGGAGGACTGCCTTCTGTATCTTATTATTATTATTATTTTGTACAATTATTATTTAAAATTGATAATAAATTAAGAAAAACAATGAATTAATTTTTTTGTACAAAAGTCTCCAGCACTGCGAGCTTGGCACTTCTGCCAAGCTCGCAGTGAACGTTCAAAGGGTCCCTAAAAAAAGGGATCGGTCCAGCTCTAACAACTACCGTTCTTCCTATATTTTATTATTATTGGCAAAATGTTTAAAAACAGTATAAAGCATATTATTTCATAAATTATAAATTCTCCCACTAATGTGGGAAAACCAAAATGATTTTTTAATGGTAACACTGATTCTAAATTACAATTATCAGTGTTTTATTTCAATTATAGCCTTATTTACGATATTATCAATACAAAAACCATAAACTTACACGTGAAAAGTAATTCCGCATGATTTATTAATGTTTTGTGACCTTGAATCGCATTCTTTCACTACGCATTTAGCCATTTTGGCGATTGTTACTGTCATGTGTCGCTATGTTCAACTCGGTTGACGCCACATTGAATAATGAATTGACGTTTGCTACGCATATGCCTGTGGACATATGTGCAGTAGCAACGATTTTAGGCGGTAATTACTCATCTATGTAAGTATTATATCAATGTTATCGATGACTGCGTTCCTAGAAAAAAGCGAAGTCGTGTAAGCTCGAGGTACACTTACCCCGAGTGGTACACTGTTGAAATAATTCGCGACATAAAATTGAAAGCGGTACTTCATAAGCGATACAAATCGAGCAGACAAAATAGTGATTACGAGGCCTTCGCTCAGTGTAGGGCTATGATAAAACATAAGATGCGAATGGCTAAACAAGAATACGAAGACCGCATTCAAAAAGAATTCCAGGAGGATCCGAAATCCTTCTGGAACTACATTAAATCAAAGAGAAGCTCAAGGAATACACAAACGATTTTAAAAGACGGGGTTGTACTGGCTGGTGAGGAGTGCGTTAGAGAATTTGCTGATTACTTCCATTCCGTATATAGCACCGAGATACCGAAGCTTAATGTGCAAGCGGCGATGGCGGAAGCGGGTAGCGAGAATGCCGGAGCAAGAATATATCTCGACCGACTACAGTTACCGGATGTAGGACGCGCGATGCAAAGACTGAAACCAAAGCGGTCAGTAGGACCTGATGGCATCCCGCCTTACATCTTTAGGGATTGTCGGTCAGTGTTGGCTGGGCCTTTGCTTCATATTTATAATAAATGCTTAAGTGCAATGATGTTCCCAGACAGGTGGAAGTTAACTCGCGTCATACCAGTGCCGAAAGGTGGATCAGGTTCAAGGGTTGATGAATACAGGCCTGTTGCAGTCCTGTCGACCCCAGCGAAAATTTTCGAGTCCGCCATCCACAATAGTATTCTGTTACAAGTAAGCCCGCAGCTTGCGGATGCTCAGCATGGATTTCGACCCCAAAGGAGCACTACTAGCAACCTGCTCGCTTACACAACAGAGGTGGTCCCGGTGGTGGACCGAGGAGGTCAAGTTGACGCTGCATACTTCGACTACCGGAAAGCCTTTGACCTGGTCAATAATGACGTGCTACTGAAGAAGCTAGCTAGCATCGGTTTCACCCCCCACTTGCTTAATTTTTTTGCCAGCTACATGCAAGGTAGGCAGCAGTACGTGGAATACGGGGGGCATGTATCGGAGCCATATTTCACCAGGTCCGGCGTAAGTCAAGGTAGCAACCTTGGGCCTCTAGAATTCATTATAATGATTAATGATCTACCCAGAGTAGTCCAGGATGCGAAATGCTTACTGTTCGCAGACGACCTCAAGCTCTCCCTCCCTATTAACAACTTGGAGGACTGCAAGAAGCTTCAAACAGACATAGATAGGGTGGTAACCTGGAGTAGAGACAATCTCTTGCAGTTTAATACCTCGAAGTGCGTGGCTATCACCTTCTCACGCTTACGCGAACCCATCTCGTATAATTATAATTTAGACGGGACACAGATGGTAAGGGTCACAGAGGTTAGGGATTTAGGGGTTTGTGTTAACACTGAGCTAAGATTTCGTGATCACATAGTGAAATGCTGTAAAAAAGCTTATAGGAATTTGGGTTTTGTTTTACGAACAGTAAAGGACTTTAGAAACCTAAATACAATTATAGCATTGTATAACGCGTTGGTAAGAAGTCAGCTAGAGAGTAACGCAGTCATCTGGGCCCCACATGAAGCTAAATATAGCCTCATGTTGGAGCGAGTTCAAAATAAATTTGTTAGGTTTTTGTACTTCAGATACTATGGAGTATACCCATTGTATCCATTAATGTATCCCACGTTATTTATTCTGGGTATGGTGGGATACAATGAACTGAGGGTCAGAAGGGAACTCACACTCGTCTCGTACCTGTTTAGGGTACTTAGGGGTGGGATACATAATGAAGACTTGTTAGGACGAGTCAGCATATGTGTTCCGGACAGATACGTGTGGCGGCGCCGCCGGCCGCCGCTGCTGGCTGTCCCGTGCGGGCGCACCAACCTGCAGAGAGAAGCACCGCTGACGCGCGCACTACGTACTCTGAATATAATTGCGGACGAAGTAGATTTATTTTATTGCTCACTGAGTGAATTCACAATAACAGCATTAAGAATTATTTCTTATAATAAATAAGTAGATGGTATAACACTATTGCATTGGGCTAAGCCTGTAAAAATAGTTGTTTTTAAAGAAAATAAATAAATAAATAATAAATAAATAAATAAGTAGGTAAGGTAAGAAAATAGGTATACCTACATACTTAAGTTTTCGTGTAGTAGGTAATGTAGGTAGGTACTTCATATTTATTTTCTATAAACTAATTAAAACGAAACATGACGACAGTTGACCAAAAATTGCTCACAATGACGTGTAAAACACAGTTCTTATATTTTTGTACGCGAGTTTTCAACCGTTTAAAACGATTTATTTGGGGTTTAAAACGGCAACAGATTTGTTTAAAACGTTTTAAATCGGTTGTTTTACATCTATATGCAGGATACAGCTTTCTGAGTTCATGAGTAACAAAAATACTACAAATTTATCCCCAAGATAATACAGTCTTGCACAGATAGCGTAGTGGTTTAAGCTGTCGCCACGCCGCTTACTACTACGCTAAGTGTTGTGGGTCCGATCCCAACATGGGACGACACTTTGTGTAATCTGCAAATTGTTGTGCTGAGTCTCGGTGTTATTTGTGTCCGTTTCATGTATGTTTGTAAAGTCCCCCGCGACACAGGACATATTCCTAATGCGGGAAATGTCTTTTTAAAAAAAAAAAGTCTACTTCTAGCACTATGGCCTATTTATGTTTACAATTTGAAAACCATACAATGCTTAAGCCTCCACAAACAGTAGGTACAGTACAGTATATTCGTTTGAGATTTGTCTGAAGAGATAACATAAGATACCTAATATTTATTTCTTTGTTCATAACACGCGTGCCATACATGGAAAGTAGGTAGTGGAAATTAATGTTTCCTCAAAAAACATATCGTTGCGTCTGGCATACAAATGTTTTAATGACATTATTTAATTTAAAGATATTCTAACGTCATTATAATTCTTATTTGTCACATAAAGGTTTGATTATTATATATA
Source organism: Arctia plantaginis (assembly GCA_902825455.1). Classification (NCBI taxonomy): domain Eukaryota; kingdom Metazoa; phylum Arthropoda; class Insecta; order Lepidoptera; family Erebidae; genus Arctia; species Arctia plantaginis. Next base: position 4,256,240 of record CADEBD010000286.1, on the reverse strand, counting down.
ATAATCAAACCTTTATATAAGTAACATATATGTTACTAGCTGATCCGGCAAACGTTGTATTGCAAAACAAAAAAAAATAGGGATGGGTCACCCTTACCATTTAGGGGTGTGAAAAATAGATGTTGGCCGATTCTCAGACCTACCCGATGTGCACACAAAATTTCATGAGAATCGGTCTAGCCGTTTCGGAGGAGTACGGGAACGAACATTGTGACACGAGAATTTTATATATAAGATATAGGGGGTCGAATATTCATATTCACTAACTTCCGCCCGCAACTTCGCCCGGGTGGATTTCGGTAACCGTGATCCTTTTTTCGCCCGGTTTATATAGCATAAGATTTTCTGCGACCTCTTCAACAATAATCGTTATATTTCAGTCAATATACATAAAACTATCATGAATTATACACCTGAACCTTCCTCAGGAATCACACTATCTATTGGTGTAAACCATACAAAAATCAGATTTCTTGATACATTTCTGTAACCTGTATGATATATTTTAACCTTTCATTTAAAAATCAAGTAACTAAAATACCGACGAATGGATTACATAAGAAGTCTCGCAAATTAAATAAAACTTATTCATGTTACGCAATGACTCAATACAAAAAAAAAACATATCATAATATATCATTATCATAACATAAGCTTGAACAAGACACATGCTCATTTTGTTTCTTGTTCATTCCATTTGTTCCTTTCAATTATTCATGTAAAATGTAAACTTCCTGTCTTAAGTATTTACTAACACACACTTTCTAGAAATACAGTATGTACTAAAATTTAACCTTCAGCTGGCAAATTAGAAGAAAATATATATAGATAGATAGATAACTCTTTATTGTACAAAAAACATAATAAAAAAGAAGAAATCAGTTTGTATACATTGGTGTGTCTTATATCTCAAGTTTCATAAATGAAACATGGAGAGTAAAGTATTAAAATTTGTACAATTGTACATTTATAATACCTATTTAGCACAACAATAGTGTGTGACGGCTTCAGAGGTCGCAAGTTCGTATCGTACGTATGCGTGAATATATCATATGTATTTGCATTAGTCTGAATGCTTCTATGTATTTTCAAAGTATTTAACAATTATATATCTAAGTGCTACATATCACATAGGAAAGTTACATCAGTTTTTACTCTACTCTTAAACGATTAAAATCCACATTTGTTTGAAAAACGGATATGATTATTTCATACCGCACTTCGGTGACTCGTAAAAGGAGCTGTCAAAATGTTTTTTCGTTTTTCTTATTTTTAAAAGACAACTCCCTTACTAGGATTATAATCCTGTGTCGCGGGAGACTTTACAAACATACATGAAACGGTCACAAAGAACACCCAGACTCAGGACACACAATTTGTAGATAACACAAAGTGGTGTCCCATGTGGGGATCGAACCCACAACACTTAGCGTAGTAGGAAGTGGCGAGGTGACCGCTTAAACCACTACGCCATCTTCAAAGGCTTCATTCGCATTAATATCTAGTTTGTTAATCAATACGCTTTTTGTGTTGTACTCATATAGTTTCAAAATAAAATTCATTGACGGCACTTAATAATGATTCATCATCATCATCATCTCAGCAGAAAGATGATAATTGAATATGTTTAATTTGCTTTTCGTGAATTCCCGATGTTTTTTAAGTGGCAACCTAAGCCGTGACTTGCCGGCTATACGATATATACGATCCGGTCCTGGCCCCCTCTCGCAATAAGTACCCAGTTGTCAGCATTGAGCCTGCTATTACATGAGTGGAACCAAATGAATAGTTGGCAGGTGTTTACCAACAGTTTACTCGCCACGTGGGGATACCGAGGTCGATGCACTGTTGCTGTCACTTCTCTAAATATACCGCCGCGGTTAGTTATAGTAAAATGGAACGAATGAATATTTGTGTAACTAAGTACATTGCTGAGTTGCCGTTTGGTCGTAATTTTATTATACAATCATATGGTTTTTAATCATTAACACACCTTAAAGAAATATTTTTATATCCCGAGTATCCCGTATGACTTTATAAATTAGGGCAGATTAACTAACTTTTTTATATAATTGTTAATAAACTTTAAGTAGCTCAGGACCGGTTGTTGTTAAAAGCATGGGGGGAGGCCTATGTCCAGTAGTGGGCGCCTTTCCGCGGTGATGATGAAAGTTTGATATTCTATTTGCTTAGCACAAGCAAATAAAATATCATACTTTCATGCGTTTTATCCTCGAAGGGGGATAAACAGAGGGGGTTATAAAGTACCTACATTCTGGGGACTATTATTCCAGTCCCGTTCACGTAATAGGAGACAAGCCTGGTGCCGTCAACCAGGCACATTCATATAATTCTAGATAAACAAGCTTTTCTATAAATATATATTATGTTCGTTACGCTCAAAAAGTTCTGCACCAATTGAGGTCAAATTTGACACGTATACTCGTATATCCCGCTTCAAAGATTGTTTTTGTCTATTTTTCACGTCAGTTTTGTACCTCATCTCTAATCATTGCAACAACAATGTGTAACAGCGAAGCTTGGCAGGGTACAGTTAATTGGTTAGTTATATATAAGTAAATTACACCCAGCCAAAATACTCCTCACACAATATTTGTCCTGGATGGGAATCAAAGTCGTATGACTACACTGGAACACACTAAATCAAGAGGTTCGAATAAAATGTATCCTTCCAGCAATAAACTACAACAGAATTAGTTTCATTAAAAACGGCGGCAAAATAAATAAATAATTTAAACACAGCACCGGTTTTTATGCTAAAAGCGGAAGTAATTTTGTATAACATATTTAGCAAATGGGTTTCATGTAAGTTAGTCTATGAATAATAATGAAAACAAAAAATTTATATACACAAAAACAGGGTTTTGTTTAATAATGAAAACAAAAAATATATAAAAAAACTTCAAGTTACATTATCCATATATAACTTTGTTAATAAATCTGTGAATCCAAGTATGTGACGATAATAACTAGGCCGAATATTATTAATGCTATATAACATGAGTTTTATGCTATTATGAAAAAATCTACATACTATTATTTTTTCGTGTGGAAACCTCCACAAGTACCGCAACAGAGCTAACGATAAAGTTGTATGTCATAATCAAAGCGACTAAAACCTCCCGATGTGCAGTCAATAGTGATCAATTGCAAGAGCTCCAGTTTACCATAAGAATGCCTCTGGGAACCTTGTATACTGTGGAGTAACCTTCGTACATCTCGTGTCACTTTGGTGTACACATTTACACGTGGAACTCGTTGCGCCATGGTTTCAGGCCGCAACGGACAATCGCAAGCAATAACCTGTTGGTCTAGATGTAAGTGACTCTGACTGCTAAGCCAGATGTCTTGGGTTCGATTCCCACACATGACAAGTACTTGTGTGATGAGCACGATCATTTACTCTGTGTCTGTGTGTAATTTATATATAATTTGTATTTACAAATATGTAGATATCAGTCTGGATACCATTGTTCTATACTCTTCCTAGTTTGAGATTAAACAGCCCTGTGTGAGGTATGTAAAGTTAATATATATCTGGGCGAAGGTTAATAATAATATTAACCCCCGACCAGAATTCAATGTATGAATTCATGTTTATGTAAAGCAAGCGAAGTTCCGGGCAAAAGCTAGTCAGAAAAAAATCTTTAAATGGTTGGTTTGCACCAGTTTTATCTAATCAATTGTTATCAAACTTCTATAAATAATGAAGATATCGATATGGTCGTTGCCTACAGGTATATTTACAATCATGATTTTCCCGTTGAAATTTTATTATTACGTGTGTTTAGGTAGCAGGACACAAAGGGCAGTCTTGTCCTTCAATATAACAACATCGACAGACGATCGATTTATTCAAGTCTCTTTATAAAGGTCACCCAACCCCTACTCGATTTACCTTGACCTTAAAAGGTAAGGCCAATGTCAATCAAGTAATTGGCGCGTTCGTGCATTTGATGATTAGATTGACATTAGTCCTGTGATATCTAATTGGTTTCATTAAATTCACAAAGTTTCTATTTTTATCAAAAATAAATATTTGAAATCAGTTTTAATTTTAAAGTATACTTTAGTTTATTATTATATATACATAAAAAATAATACACAAACTCTGTACCCGTGGAAAAATCAAAGTGAATATATGATCAAGGTTAATCAAATATTTTCATATTCGCAATAAATATAATGAAAACTTAGTATTTATTTTACTTCAGGTATTCAACTGCAAATGATATAAATATTTTTGTAATAGAAGCTGTCTGGCGTCTTAGACGTCATCTCTTGCACAGACATCATCAAAAAGTCTATTATTGATACTTATGAGAAAAAAGTTAAACACTATCAATAACGATATTCTAAAATAAGTATTCATATTTGAGACACTGTACACTAATTAGCACATGAATGCCACTTGAAAGTCATTTGCTCTTGCTTTTTCCATGGAAAACCTCACGCCTTGACAGATTTCCAATCCCACCTGGGAACAGAACATTCTTTAACAAAAGATCGTACGCAAACAGCGCTTCGCACGATTCTATTTCTCCTTGGATTCAGGCAGCTACTTAAGGTCCTTCTAGACATACTTGAAGTACAACTTATCGATGTAAAATTCTCAATCGACTTCTTACACGTGTAAAAGAACTTTATACTTATGTACATAATATAAAACTACATGGCTTAGTAGGTACTCCGTAAGTTAGATGCGAAGTAGTTTTATATAGTTCGTAATAGCTCAGTCCTGTGAAATCCCAGATCAATTTTTATCTTCAATTTGAGTAATTAATATCATTTATATTTATAGATGAAAACATATTTTTGGGACGATCATTGCGGTTTTGTGTGTATACATATACTACCTTCTGCGTTAATTAAAACTTGCAATATGCACGTTAGAGGTCTTTCCTCAATGGTCAATAAGACGTTTTAGAAACCAGACCTGCTTCTCCAATAGATATGTGTGAGCAATATGCCTCTCCTTATATTGTTTTCTCTTGTTATCTGATCTATCTTACCTTATAATATAATCTCAATTTTCATATCTAACCATTAAAGTGCCCGGTTGTAGACAACCTATGCTTCAATTCGTTTATAACCGGTTGCGCCCCCGCGGTGTTACCCGCTTGTTGTTGTTATACCTTGCTTATGCCACAGGAACACTACATTTTTCTGGATAAAAAATAGCCTATATGCTATTCCAGACTATAATCACTCTCTGTGCTAAATTTTGCACAGATCCGTTCAGCCGTTTTCAAAGAGTAACAAATATCCATACAAACTTTCGCCTTTATAATTTTAGTAAGATTAAATCGGTAACGGGCACACAAAAGCCGAGCTTGCCTAGTGTGTGCCGCCGGATATTAACATTTATTGTAACTGTTTTACTGTAAATATTGTTTTTTATTTACTTTAAATTATACGTAAGTTTTTTTATATAAGAGGGGGCAGACGAGCAGAGTAAGGCTAAAATTATAGTTGGAAAAACATGCCTAATCCTACGGTGATTTAAGTGTTAATTTACGTATGTATGTGTATTAAAAACATAAATAACAAAAAGAAGATAATATACTTCTTTGTCCACATTTTGAACATATAAGGAAAAATTTGTCTTAATTAATAATAAATATGTTAATTCGGTTTCACGAGAACAATATCTCTTATCACTGTATGTTATAAACATGTTGGTCATAGCTTATCGGTTTTAATTCATGTCGTAATAACAACCTACACTTTGGGCTGTGTATTTATATATTTTGAGTATCCTGAAGATTAGAAGAAGCGAGGAAAAAAGACAAAATGGTGCGCGGGAAAACAAGATCATCTTCGGTTGTTCCCGACAGATGAACAATCACTTTATCATACCTCTTACCGTAGAATTTCATACAGTAATAAAAGTTTATTCAAAGCGAACTCAATGGTCTTTAGCATATTATGTATTTTCTACACCGTTTCCTAGATTATTTTAGTAACTGAATTAGTAATTGTAATAGTGTCCATTTTGTATAAAAACGAATGCTATTTATTAGTTAATTTAAAATAACAAATATTTTATAATGAATTATTTATCCAGACCTCAGTAAAATTAGTGTCAGTGTTCCAACTAGAATCCCACGCTACCCTCGCCCGCTATTTAAGGTCCCACGGGCCCGGGCGAATTTAGGGAAGCAAGCACCAATTGCTAGGATGACTCACGAATGACACCATTTCATTTCCTTCGGGGGACATAGACCTCTTTTATAATGGTCTGGCCAAATAACAAAAAAAATCGTTCTCATATATTAAACACTGTTTAGGTATTTGTTGACATACCTACCTACCATTTAATATTAACTACTATTGATTTACAATATTTTGCACAACTAATTGTTATAATTCTTTTCTTAGTTTTTTTTTCATCTAAAAAGGCCATTTGTGGCCACTATTTGTTATCTTTTTTTTTTAATGTCCATGTTGTGGGGAATAATTGAGGAAGCACAAGACTTATAATTTTATTTGCTGCAAATCTAGCATGTAGGGTGTACTTCTTGTTTGAAATTCTATAAAATAAAATTACAAACTTAACGTTTCTGGATTCTCAAATAACATGGTACGGGTCCTCCCTAGAGCAGAGCGCCTGAGACTGGCTGTCCGGGTGGCTTTGTTTTGTCCCTGTTCCTATGTACCCGAAGATCCGAAGAGATTTAACAAAAAACAAAAAAAAAACAATGTTTTTCAACAAAAAAAATCTCTCTGAAGCTTATTTGATATTCGTTAACTAATAGAAATGTAGCTTTTAGCTTTAATACGCCCCTGTCTACCCCTCCGGCAATTATGCGTGAGCACATTGTATGAAGCTCATTCCCTCGACATATAAACATAAAACTATTTGTATTTAATTAGTGTTTACATAAACCAATTTATCGACAGAAAATCTGCTAACCGCGATTTGTGTCCGACTTACCTAAATTATGGACTTACTTTTGTTCTATTTTAAGGCATAATGTGATCGCATACGCTAAAATTAGTTTATAAACAATATTCGAAGGCGAAAATTAAAACCACCGACGCAATAACGAACATTATATATTCATAAAGGACACAAATATCTTAGTCCTCCATGTCTTTCTTAATAAAATTTAAAAGCGCTATAGCGGAAGTAACATTTACATCTCAATGTTTTACTTTATTCCTATTTTTCATCCTTGATGTTGGTCATGAATCTTAATATTGACAGTATATTTAATTTTCATTTAGCTCATGTGGAAAAAAAATCTTAAGACACATTTCCATTTAATTAAATTAAACCTTATTTATTTTACCTTTTATTGAGAAGGTATTTTTTCTAAAATTTGCACTGTATACAAAATATGTGTACAAAACCAAGAGCGGGTGGATTCGTATTCGTGTCTTTCTAGATGAATATTCGCTTAAACGCAATGCATGTGTGTGCCTTCGTTCTCATTATTCAACAAAACCTATCTCTATATATATGTTTAATAAGTCGATGACCACTCATGCACACACGCACGCAAGCACGAACACACACACACACATAGATACACACACACTAATCTCTTTTCCCGTCCAACGGTGGTTACAAATCACGATAGCAAAAAAAAAACATTCTTAACTAGAGTCGAAGTTATTCCTACACATAATTTGTAGAACTAACTGAACATTAAGAAAATTTGACCTCATTAAGGAGAAGTAAAGTAGTGGGGCGTCATAAAAACACCATAATATAATAAAGGACATTTCTAGTCACGACTAACTCGTCCAAGGCCTACACATACATATTATATGAAGTTACACATACAAAACGGCAATTTTTCCTGCACGTTGCCCTCGGAGATGGCTTGATAAAATAATCTGGGTCAAATTATCACTCAACCTCAATTAAAGCGCCGAATTTATTTACAGTCGACTGTTTGTTGTTCGTCTTCAACTAATAATCGATCAAATCTACTCCCAAATAGCCGAAAATATTATTTTGTATTCTAAAAAGCAATACGCGTCTTGACATGCAATTATTTTATATAATTTCATTTTAATTATAAATTATGATTGGCTAGTGGTCTAGTTCTAAAGTACTAAATTTTAATGTACATACATACATATATTGAAAGTAAAACATTAAAACAATATACAGGTCAATTGACGTTCAAACATAATTATAATACAGATAAATAAATAGAGTTCTAGATCCCTGACCCTTTAAGTAATTAACCTAAATAATATGATCATATGGTTTCCAAACAATGGAGAACAATGACACGATACCTAAATAGAACATGATAACAAACAGTCTTTGCAAGGACATTACAACAACTACCTACTTCTTTTTAATAGCGATGCATTAAGCGTCTGTCTTACAAATCACCCGATGGACAGTGATACTGAAGACAAAAATGGTACACGCCTACTCAAGAATATCCTAAAAATAAAAACCAAACGCGAACAGTCAAATCGTTTTCTTGGGCTTTTCGTGTTTCGACATTGATTGGTGTATCCCACTGTCTAGTTGTTTGATAAAGGATTAGTAACGATTCAATTAATTCTTAGAGACCTTTCGTAAACACTCACCGAAGTGAATCCTGTAAAGAACCAATAGGTAAGCAGGATAGCTTACATGTACTTAGATTAACGTCCAGATTTTCTAGTTGGTATTTAGCTGAGCCATCCAGAGATGTCTACAGTACTCCATGCCAAATAGAACTTGGGCTATTTAGAGATTCAGCACCTGTGTAGAGCTTAAGCACCACCGGACTTTCGAAATCAATCCCAATTTCTTGAAAGCTGTTTGTGCCATGCTCCTGATTTCTTGAATGAAGTCAAGTTTGGATGTGATGGTATATAAAGAAGTTATAGATGGTCAGTAACCGATAAAGTACACCTTAAAAATTGGGTGTGAATTCGAAAGGACTATTTTTCATAGAAAAGAGGTTTCAACCCTTGCATGAAAAGATTCAGCGTCATCCCGATTGGACACCTGCAGTAATGTCAAATTAAACCCATCGATCATGGACTCTGAACTGGACATGTGCTCTCATCGGCTTAGCAATTTTGGGGCAATGGGGTCTGGAGCCTGCGTCCAGAACCTAACACCACGAATCAGTTAGTAAATGAAAGAGTACTTTGTAAACTTATTAAAAAAAAACATATTGACCTTCATTGGAGATAGATTCTTAATGGTATCTAAACAACACCAACGTTCAATCATTGTCATTAATAACTAAACATAAACACAGTCTTAATGTTAACTATGGACGTCTCACCGAGAATTTGGTATTTTAAATTATCTAAAACATTGAGCAACCTTTTTATGGGCATCGCACCCAAGGAATAAGAGATCAAATATTAAAAAAAAATGTTCAAATACCTTAAGAATTTAATAAAATTACAAATGCGCGTTTTATTAGCACTTTTCTCAAAAATAAGTTGGCTGCCCTATGTACACCCTACGATATTTCATAATTACATCAAAAAGTTAAAGAAAATCGTAAAAGTGGATAATTTTCATAGATAGTTATTATAAACAAGCAAACAGTTTCGTTATCTATTCTAAATCACACTAAAAATAACGCACCGACACCGCATTCACGTATGACGTCTAACAATATTGTTGCCGGTAGGTATTCTTATCAGTGGATTACGCAAGCGTCATATAAATTTATATCACCTTAATAAAAATAAAGCAATATTAACACGCCCAGAGGCGTATTTTAAAAATATGACGCCCTGGGCACCGATAAAATTGATGCAATTTTCAAGTTTTCATTAAAGTACACGCTTTTTAATATGTAGGATAAATTGTATTTTCTACAAAAGTGGTGAGTGTCCATACAGCTGTCTACCACAATTCATCTCAAGTCGAAAACAACCACTTGTAGTGTTTTCGAATCTTAAATATAGAGTTATAATATCGAATGATTTTTACAATAATTCAGAGGAGGTAGGAATTTTGTGTCATATAATATAAGGTTTACTTTAATTTTGTTTAGTAAGTCAAAGCGAAAAGTGAAAATTATGGACTGAGACGAGACTCCGCCTCTAGCGACCCGGCTCTAGGGTAAATACGCTCCTGAACAGGTCTAATATAAACAATTACCGGTAGCAACTGAAATATGGGTGTACCTTCCGTAAGGGATGTAATACATAAAACTTAGACAAAAGTATATTTGACAGCTTGTCTTTCTTTGAGTATGTTTTTATAAATTCTATGTTTTCACATTGTTTAAGTTCAAATAAACTTGTTGAAAGCGTACAATAAAGCTACGATCACGTGTATTAATTGATATCGTTTTGTGACGCACTGCTGGATATATCAGAGATAATAATAATTAATTATTGTAAGCGAGATTAATTTAATGTTCCTGTTTGAAGGTTGACACCACGTGTGGTTATGATCACGATCACTCACATAAACATATAGTACATGGATGACCGAGCTTTGCTCGGTATTTCTTTTTTTGCTAATTTTTCTAAAATTGAAACCCCCTGCACATTAAATTTCATAAAAGTCGTTGGAGCCGTTTCCAAAATTCAGATTGTACAACTTGTTTTTTGTTTTGACGAATCTTTAAACCACAATATTCTGCACTTAATTCTAGACGATTTGCAAAATATGAACAAAAAATATTCATTGGTTTAGAAACAGGTTTTTTTTTTTTGTTTTCGTAATTTGCAACATCATGTGTAAATGCAGTCACAATACATTGGCCTCAGGGGGCGATCAGCTGTATACGCGGCGCATTAACATCACACGTTGTCGCTTTTACTATTTATATATTTATTATTGACACGGCAACAGTATTATCTATTTGTGCTATTTGTGGTTTGTAAAAAGGCTAAAAGTATATACTCGTATATAGGATATATATATATATATATATATATATAATATGTATACCGATCGTATACAGACTGGTTGTTTTTACCACAGTTGGTTCTTCGGAATAATTTGACAAGAGCCCATCAGAGACGTGCTCTAAAACTGCTTTTTGGAGTCTGCTAAACGCCAGGCGAAAACTGAACTGAATTAAGAAGTCAAACACTTTAAAGTGCACGTTAAATTTAGATACTTTTATCTGTTTCTGTATAGACATTGTCCTATACATAAGTAAATTTTCTTATTATAATTGATAGAATTCACCACTCACTCTCTAAGATAACTATGGTATAATTAAACTTTTAAACATAATTTCACACACATGACGCACGTTAATTTCAAGGCAAAGTCTGTGCCTGGGTAACGAACCCTATCACATGACACACTAATTACTCAATCTATCACTCTTTACTTTACAAGCTTTTGTCAGTGCCTACGCTTCATATAATGTAGACTTTTCAATATTCTTAGTAACGTTTTTTATACAGTCTAGAGGGGCAAACGAGCAGACGGGTCACCTGATGGTAAGTGGACACCATCAACTCGAAAGTCACAAGTGTGTTGCCATCCTTAGAGTCCCTACTCCAAAATTGGGTTTGTTTGCTCTTTCTTCTCATGTGGCTCAACCCTTAGGAAATAGGCGGTTGTAGATCACAGGCATATAAGAAATTTTCGATACGTATATATTTAGTTTGCTAAATATTTGTCAAAACAGAGCTTGTTGCTATTGTGTGTTGATCTTTGACTTTAGAGTCAGACACAAGAGACGATTTCAATTTTTTTTTTTTTTTTTTTTATGAAATAATGATGTTTTGAGTTTTGGGGAAAGGGTTTTTCTCCGGTAGCCTCGCTCACAATTCCTTAACATCGGTTTTCTGTAAGTCTCTCTTTTCTCTGTTCAACCAGGATTTAGTTATTTGTGTCGAAGCACGGATACGTACGGTATATTATTGTCGCGTAATTTCACGAAATAGCAAAAAAATTCGAGAAAGAAAGTGAAAGTTCATAGTAAGAGTGCAGTTCCAGAAATAGTTCTAATAATAACGCAGGGTGGCACGGCACAATGAGTTTTATAATGATATACATTGGATAGAAAATAGATTCTCGCACTATTTTTTGGTTTACATTTGGCACCTGCTCGTGTTTTTAGGAAACCGAAAGTTCTCATAAGGATTAGCTGGAATGAGCCTTCTTAATCGTCTGACGAGTATTATAAATATGGGCACGGCTTCGGAGGAGACAGTTTCGTTCATCGAACAGTTCGAACATCGAAGCGATCTAAGCGAATAGAAGAGCACCCCAGCAACCTCGTGACCTGTGAACGATTTTAACTGTTTTACTAAAAAAGTATCTTTAGTCGTCAGAAGTTATATAATTCCAAATCAAGGAACGAACCTTACGAACGAAACGTAACAATATTATCAAAATTATTAAGTGGGCATTAGGTCTACCGATGTAGTAGTACACAAGGGAAAAAAAGTTGTAAATAAAATTAAACACACCGAAAATCGAATGAGCAATATTAGTTACAATACCCCAGGTTCAATCGATCATAATTTTCCAAGAAAACAATATATTTACCTTTGAAACTGTACACTACGAGACATTAGTGATGAATTGATGTCGTATAACGAACGTAAGTAATAGGTGTTTATCAATCGTATGATAAAACGGGGAAAAACACACGTACGATGTATAATACTATATTAAAGAAATTGAACGCGCAGACACGTGACCTGGGCTCAATTTTGCAATTTTATGTTAAGGCCATGCCAGTGTCCTGTGTAACCTATTTTACCAGACTATTACAAAGACATCGACGACATTTGTATCAGTGACAAGTTATCGGGAGGCCTTTTTTTTCTCTTCTTGAAGGTATGGAGGTCGTATGGTCCGGCAATTTCGCGGGCGACAATTCGTTCCACAGATTAGTTGTGCGAGGTATAAAGTTTTGGGAATAGTAAGTCCGAAAAATTCCTCGGAGCCCTAACAATACATTTTGTATTGTATACGGTTCAGAACAGTTCAATCAGTAGCATACGATTATTCTTTTTTAAGAGAACCCCCGCTCTAGGAATATAATCTTACAAACACATAAAACGGCAACAAAGAAAACCCTACTCAGAACAACAATTAGTGGGTTACACAAAGTTTTGTCCTATGTGGAGATCAAACCCACAACACAACACTCAGCGCAGTAGGAAGCGGCGAAGGTAACCGCTTAAACCACTACGAAATCTGTTCTATACAGAGATTATGTGAGAGCCAGACAACAATGGTAAGTTATCTTGTTCACTTATTTCATTTAGTGGTTTCGAATGAATTAAAAATAAGCTTCATAATATTATATCGAAGGAGATATTTATTAAAGAGAGATCTTAGAATTTCACGTATACTGTACGTATACATATTTAAATCTACAAAAACTACAAACTCAAAAACAACTATTACACGAGAATTACTTTAAATATATATTAAAAAAATATAGAATTGATATCCCTACCACGTAAACTATCGATCCAATGTTCAAAATAATAAAATATATTCTACTTTAGACATTGAAAGATTAATGGGATATGTTGTAAAAATACTTAATCAATTTGCAAGTCTTCTCAGTCTGGCTAGTTTTAACTATTTGTTTTGATAAAGCGGTCAGTATTACACACAGACATTAAGAAAATATTTATTTTAACACAGTCGGTATGTATAAAAAATAACTTGAAAAATAATATGAATGAATTAACTAATCTAAACTCTTATAAATCATTATTTATTGTCTTCAAAATATTTAATACTGCTTGTAACTTCAAATACTCGAATGAAATGCAATACAAATAAAAATCACATAATATGTTGTTCCTTGGCAAAAGAACTACCTACTTTAGTTGGATAGATTTTACAGAACATGATTTCACGAAAAGAAATCGAATATGTGAATGAGCTTGTTTTAATGGAATCAAAAACATTACAAAGTTATTGAAAATTTGCTGTGCCAACTCGCCCTGTTTATTTTTGCACGAAAACCTAATTTCTTTTACAGAATAAAAGTAGCCAAGTTATTCCTCACGATAGGCTTAAAAATCAAGTGAAAATTGGTCAACACGATCCGGCAATTATCCGGTATAACCAGACAAATAGAGTTGTAAAAGCTGACATTATCATATTTGACACATAGCCCGCTTTATTTGTATAGAAGTATAGATTGACAGAACAATATCTTAGAAGGCAGCTGGTAATAAATAATATAGCTTTTTAGATGTGTGCAGCACTCGCATAGAATATAAATGTACTTATTACAAGTGAGACTACCAAAACACCAGTCAATGTTATTAAATATGCGGACATGGAACATCTAATGCAAATTGTCGTATGTCTACATTCAGTGAGGCCATGAGAATATTTTCGCAGTACTAACCTAACTTTGTAGGACCTTTGCATTTGGGGAATATAACAATCAAGTTAAAATGTTATTATAAATAAACTAGCGGATCCGAGCAAGGTCTCTTAAAAGGAATAAATATTTACCGTTTTTACAACAACTTTTATTGATGCTCGATGACGATGTTATATAGCCGATAGCCTTGCTCGTTAAATGGGCTATCCAAAACTAAAGAAATTTTCAATTTGAATCAGTAGTTCGTGGGATGAGGGCGTTCAACTTAACTAACAAACAAACAAACTCTTCAGCTTTATAATTTTAGAATATATAACTTTTAAAAAGTATCACTGACTTCAACGCGCTTAACATCACTTCATCACGATGATACAAAACAATAAATTGTATTCATCATCATCATCACAGCCTTTACTAGACCACTGCTGGACATAGGCCTCTCCTTAGAAAGGAGCATTTGGCCTATTATACCACCTGGTCAGACGGGTTGGTACAGGGTTTGTTTCAAGTTGTCCTTCTCTTTGCAGTGCTGTTGTCCTGCGTAGTTTACTCCCTTAGTTTACTCTTACGACACCTACGGGATGAAAAGGGGATGTGACACTCTGTGTTCTTAATCCAATCACACGGATGAATTGTATTCATCATTCCTTAATTTACTACCTTGGGATGTGCAGGCATCAAACGGGCAGTGGTACTTTACACATAAATGACTCATAATTGTTGAGCAGCAGGTGCCCATGGGCCGCGTATTTACCATCAGGTGACCCGTCTATAAGTTTGCGGGGGCTCAAACGAGTAGACGGGGGAACCCTATACCATAAATAAAGCAAACATATGAATAATATACCTCACACATCTCACACACGGCCTCTGATCCCAAACTAGGCAGAGCCTGTGCTATGGTAACCAGACTGCTGATAAACATACTTACGAGGGTGCGTTTTTAAGTTCGCGGAATGAGAGGGTTGGAGGGGGGTGATTAGGCTCATTAGAATCGCCACGAGTTCAGTGACTCATAATTAGTATAAATACCAAGTTTCATTGTTATTAGACAATTAGTCTTTGAGTTATCGTCAACCAAGCAACATAATGGCGAGTGAAAAGTGAAACATGAAAAATCGAATATCTTGCCGTTATAAAGTACCTTACCAAGCAAGGAAAATCAGTTGCGACCATACTGAATGAGATGTCATTGGTTTACGGCGACTCTTGTCCAGGAAAAACCATGTTGTACAAATGGCACAGTTTATTTAAACAAGGAAGGGAATCCCTTGAAGACGACCCTAGGCCGGGCAGGAGCATCGAGGTGATCACGCCAGAACTTATCCAAAAAGTCGAAAAAATTGACTCGACGATGCTCGACTAAAGAAGAAACAACTCGCAGAAACGGTTGGAGTATCTGATACAACCATTTTTAGGATTCTGCACGATCATTTTGGCATGACAAAGGTCAGTACAAGATGGGTGCCGAGAATGCTCACGCCGACGCAAAAACAACAGCGCGTAGAGTGTTCACGTGCATTTTTAGACCTTTGTAATGAAGACAAGGATGCTGTATTGAGTAGAATTGTTACTGGAGACGAAACTTGGGTTCATCATTATGAACCTGAGTCGAAACAAGACTCCATGCAGTGGCATAAAAGGGGCACAGCACCTCCCAAGAAGTTTAAGGTGTCACAGTCAGCTGGGAAACTCATGGCAACGGTCTTTTGGGACTCAGAAGGAATATTATTGATCGATTATAAAGATAAAGGTGTTTCTAATACCGGAGAATACTACGCTTTAATATTAGAGCGACTCAAAGAAGCCATTAAAGAGAAAAGACGGGGAAAATTGAATAAAGGTGTGTTGCTTTTGCACGACAACGCGCCCGTCCACAAGAGCCGCGTTGCGTTGGCTGCCCTGCATAAGGTGGGCTTCGATATTTTGAATTACCCACCCTACAGCCCAGACCTGGCCCCCAGCGATTATTACCTGTTTCCAAAAATGAAAAAAGAGCTGCGGGGTAAAAAAAATACCAATGATGATGAAGTCAAGGAGGCAGTTTCGGCGTATTTTGAAGACAAAGAGAAAACATTTTTTTATGAGGGTATAAACAAATTAATTGAAAGATCTGAAAAATGTATCCGTCTTGCAGGTGAATATATTGAAAAGGAAAAATAATTTGGTTTTTTTCTCTCCACCCCTTATCCCCCATTCCGCGAACATAAAAACGTCTTTCCCTCGTATGTTTAAATACATACATATTATAGATAAATTACACCCGGACACAGAACAAATGTGTAAACTTTTGCCAAGTCAAAACAAGTCTACGAATTATGATATATTTAATCAATTTTCATTTTAACCCGATGTAAATATACTTGTAATAAAAGTTTTTTTTAACTCTTTAATTTAAGAGAAACGATATTTATGCTTGATGAAAACCTATTAATCCATCGATAATGGAGCTTTGTAAAGTGTGTGAAGAATCTGTTTTATAAGTATGGAAATCATTTAATAATTCATAATTACCCAGAAAATTGATTATCATATCACGGACTTGACTTTGTATAATTAAGACAAGCATTGTCAGATAACGATTGTTATATTTGAATGAATGCAGCAGGTGGATCTTTATGAAATTATATCACGAGTCCGCATTATGTGCCAAACCTTAGTATCTTGTACCTACAAAATGATATCTACTCTATACGTGTATAGCATCCACACAGCATTCTCGAGCCAAATTTTATTGTAGAATGATAGTCTATCTAATATGTATACATAATAATGTTAAGCAACTGAGCTCAAACTTTGACACTATATAATCGTACAACCCACTTCAAAGATGGTTTTTATGTATATCTCGCATCAGTCCTCATTTCATCGATGCAACCATTATACGCTACAGTGAAGCGTGGCAGGGTGCAGCTAGGAAGTACGAGTATATGTAAACAAAAATTAATGCGTAATACGGGTCGTCCTCGGCTACCACAGTTGCTGATAGGACATATTAACTGTCGGTACTTCAGTACGTTTAACTAGCACGCAAATATGGTTTTATCAGTTATAAACAAAGTACTACTCATCTGTAAATACATTTAAAACCTGGTATAATGCAATAGATATGTGTATTTTTTTAAAGACAACGCCCGCATTAGGACCATATCCTGTGCCGCGGGGGACTTTACAAACATACATGAAATGGGCACAAAGAACACCCACCCAGACTCAGAACAACAATTTGTGGATCACTCAAAGAGTCGTCCCATGTGGGGATCGGACCCACAACACTCAGCCTAGTAGTGAGCGGCGTGGCGACCGCTGAAACCACTACGACATCCGTTAGTCGTTTTATTAATGGTGGTAAAGTTATGAAAATAATATACTGGGTATTCAATAATTTAATTTTCTGTCAAATATTACCCAAGCATAACCACAATCCGAGTTATCGAATCAGTCTACCTACCTTTTTTTTTTTTTTCGTGCGGAATTTCCTTCGGATATCACCTATCGGTGGCCTGTAGGACTCGAACCGACTAAAACCGCAGGCCGTCTCGGGTACTAATAGCCGGGGAACCAGGTATACCCTAGAAAGGAAGTCCCTTGTGCAACCTACCTACCTGCCCACGCCTTTTATTGTAAAATAATATTTTAGAACAAAAAATGAACAATCTTTATTTTAAAAAATTATAACGTTTTATTCCGTACTAGCTGACCCGCTCAACTTCGTCTGCGTCTCTCAATAGTAATAAATTTTCTCCGTTTTTGAAACATTCTTCATTGGTGCTCCGCTCCTATTGGTCTTAGCGTGATGTTATATAGCCTATAGCCTTCCTCGATAAATGGGCTATCTAACACTGAAATAATTTTTCAAATCGGACCAGTAGTTCCTGAGATTAGCGCGTTCAAACAAACAAACAAACAAACAAACTCTTCAGCTTTATAATATTAATATAGATTTAGCCTTGTCTCTTCTTGTTTTATCTTGTTCGACTCCTAGTTCCGACATTTCCACAGCATATTGAAATCATTTTTTTTGAGTTTAAACTACATTTCTGTTCTGAAAGAGCGAAGTTTGGTGAAGAAACTAAGGCGCGTTGTATAAGTGAAAAATTCAAGCATAGATACGATTGTAATAATACGTTTAAACGTACTGTTAACAAGTAGTTCACTTGTGACGTTCTGGTCGACCTTCGAAACTTATGGATGAGGAAAACATCACATCAGTTTTGAGAAGCTGACACTTGTAAAACGTGATATGACGTTTAAGTAGCATCTATTTTTTTGCTACTTCTAGAATGATATTAACAACCTTAAATGGAAATCGAAAACAGAAAAGAACAGGCACCTAAAAGTTCTATCAAGGAAAGATCTGTAAGCAATGGACAAATACATAAGACACGCATGTAAAAAAAAGTGTGTGTGTGCAATACACATACGGCAGAAGTGAAAATTCCGAAAAAAAAAATATTATTTTTTATCTCAGAAAAACCCTATAAAATATTGCCCGGCCCGGGAATCGAAGCCACGAAGGCAGCGTTTTTCAAATTCCACGCGAACGAAGTCGCGGGTACCAGCTAGTATTAAATAAAAATATAAAATATTCACATTTTCAAAATATTATATTAAAAATAATGTGTAATGTATTCTATCTCATTCTCTCGCCGACTTAATCCTATACATTTATGTGTTTGTTTCTTAATCGTGACGCATTTTCGTTTCCTCGAGTTTCAAATCACAACGCTTCTAAAGAAGTTTCCCTTCAAAAGCTCCTCAATTAATAAAATACAGAATTTATAATAAAACTTATAAGATATTTATATTAATGGCGCTTCTTATCTGGTTTGTTCGTTGTGGTCAGACAATAGGTCAAGCACATACCTGGTAAGGCGCTTTTGACCCGTTCTAATTTTTGGAATGTTTTAAAATGAATGTCTATTAATGAAATGAAAATGTTTAAGCAAGTCATTTATGTACTTATTAGATAATATATAAATAGTTTGAAGAGAGAATGTCGCAAGAGAATATTTTTTGTTTGATTTTTTGCAGTCTGATTTTACTTAGTAGAATTTTAATTTTCAATTTATTATTCCTATAGGTCCACATATTGTAATTATATACCACTTTTTTTTTATTTAAAATTTTGTCAAATTACGAATCTCGTACATACTATCACGACTATATTTCCAAAAGGGAAAGCAGAGATAAACAACCATATTTAGCCTACTATAACTATTCAACTTACTTAATCAGGCAAGGCTTACCAACCATGCAACCAGGCACTAGAGACAAGAAGATTAATTTGAAATGAAAAGTTGATTAATGATAGTAAAACATAAATGCTGTATTAACAGATAAGTTGGGAAATATAAGCAATACCGCGAGTGAGCCATGCTAATAGTAAAGTATTACTACGACCAGCAGATTACCGATTAAATTTTCGGTTACAATATATACTAATATTATAAAGCTGAAGAGTTTGTTTGTTTGTTTGTTTGAACGCGCTAATCTCAGGAACTACTGGTACGATTTGAAAAATTCTTTCAGTGTTAGATAGCCCATTTATCGAGGAAGGCTAAAGGCTATATATCATCACGCTAAGGCCAATAGGAGCGGAGCACCAATGAAGAATGTTTCAAAAACGGAGAAAATTTATTACTATTGAGAGACGCAGACGAAGTTGCGCGGGTCAGCTAGTATGATATAATCACATTACAGTCAACGTTGGATGTTTAATACTTTAACTCGAAATTACCTTCGAAAGTTGATCAGAACTGAATTGAGATCGAATTTTTATCACGAGAATTGTCCTACTGGTCGAGCCTGCCCATTTGTGGTGAAGCATGGCTGTCCCACGTTTATTTGTTATAACTACCAACTACTATTTAAAATATTTACTATAGACAAGAGCATAACATTATTGGACCGTAACTTCGTCTATACCGAAACTTTTGTTCGAATAATTTACAAACATTGTACATGTAGGTATGTATTTGTTTACTACGATGAAGGCGGGAAATCCTCGTGGATTGTCCGCCTTCCCGCCTTTTTCATACAGAATTAATAATGAGTATCGTGGTGAGAATCGCGATACGTCGCTGCATTTAGTATAAACAAGATAATAAACATTTTAAACTTTAGACAAAGAAAGGGATGGCACTATAAGACATGAGTAGTTTATAGATTGGGCAATAGAGACAAAAAATAAAGAAAAACCAAAAGGAGTGGAATATTTTTTACGCTAGTACCTGATTGTATTTTTTTATTTATGTATATAATATATATGCTTACGTATATTGTTATGCATATTTCGTATGTGTATACTTCTGGACCTCTGTATATATTATGTAGTAATGATTATTTATAGCAATCTATTTTTGTGAATTAATTGTAATGTAGGTATACTGTGTGTAATTAAAATTATTTCATATCTCATACTCGCACCTGCATCTACCGCATTCTATTTTTACATAACCCCAAGGTAGACTAGTAGAGAATGTCCTGGGAATTAAGTCCGCCTTTGTACAATATTGTTGGTCGAGTATTTAGTGACCCTAAATGCTAAGCCGGAGGTCGAGGGTTCGATTCCCACCCAGGACAAATATTGTGTAATGAGCACGATCATTTGTTCTGTGTCTGGGTGTAATTTATCTATATTATGTATGTATTGTTTATCAGCAGTCTGGTTACTATAGCCCAGGCTCTGCCTAGTTTGGAATTAGACGGCCCTGTGTGAGATGTGTGCAGTTAAAAAAAATGTGGAGGGTAATGGAATGTTTGGAAAATCAAAATATACATAACTAAATATACATATATCGAAACGTGCATAGGGCAAGCAGATAATTATTTATTTATATATTTAAGGATCTCTAACAAAAGATGTAGGTACACAAAACATCGAAAATACATTTCACACTGGTATTTATGGTGTGTACTTACTCCTTCAAATAGAATGGCAAAATCAACATTTTGCTATTCTATTTTGATCATATTATAAACTAAGCGCTAAGATTCGTATCTTATTACTATATAGGTAATACCCCTTTAAAAAAGTAACAACGCCATCTAAGTATTTTTTAAGGATTTTGTTATTTGTATGAAATTTTCAGAGTACACACACATTATTATAAGTTGAACGACGAGGAACGAACCTAAAAGAGATAACTTAGCCGTGATACTATTTCTTCTAAATTCAGTATAGAAACTAAAAAGTATTCTTGTTAAGACTACGGAACCCTGAAAAGAAACAAGAAAACACAGCTAAAGACGTTTTGCTGAAAAACTAATGTCATTAGAAACGTTATTAGGCGACAATACAATGATTATACGTTTAAAGGGTCCGCTAAATAGTCTTATAATTCATAGCACAGAGGTGGTCACACATTGGTGAAGATTTTAGAGGGCTCAGTGCGAGCTTATTTCCCATCAACTCGTTCTCGTTGCGATTGGTGATGAGTAGTGGTTGAGATGATTGATGAGAGTTCGAGTGGATGTAAAATAATTCACACTAGGCCCTCTGATCATTATATAATTTCAATGACAAAAAGACGTATTTCAATAGTTTCATTCAGATGCAAATAGTTTTAAACTGCCAATGATTTGGCAAGCTCACAGACTTGGCAGGTACATTACAACACAAATATGCTAAAGTCACAGATACAATTAATTTGTTGAAGAATTTTTTTGCGAGCGTACATGAAATCTCTTATTTGTACATAAGATATAAATTAGAGAATATTCCTTATTTAGATTATTCTTTTTATAACTAATTATTCACAATTAGACCTAGTAGATGCAGCTGCAAAAATATAAATTACTAAAATTATTTCCAAAAACCCAATTAAATCACTTCTTATTGAAAAAAACTGTAAATCTAGACTATCATAGGACTCAAAGCCATAATTGCCTTAAAAATTAATAAAGGAAATTGTATGCTAGATTCACAGCGCCACCTGCCTATATGTGAATTTTGAAATTTCTCAAAGAAAATATTATCTAAAGTAGTATAAGAAAACAAGCGAATAACAAATAAATAACCTTAAGAAAATAAAATAAAAACCATCCATGTAAAAATAAAAAGTGAAGAGATTCATAACTTTTTGCCCTTGGTTCCACCCGCGTATATTTCGGTTATATCGCGTATATCGCGGTATAGAGTAGCCTATGTACTTCCCTAAGAATCAAAGTATCTTTATGACAAATTTATTTAAAATCGGTGCAGCGGTTTAGCTGTGACAGCATAACAGAATTATTTTCGTATTTTTAACATTGGTAGGGATTTACACGTCCCCACAACATAGCGGTTAACGAAAATAGAATATCCACGTGCCGTTTAAATGTCGAGGCTCACCTGGTGCGGCTGGCGAACTGATTAGCTTTAGCTTTGTGACGAGGATTTTGGCTTAGATATCACTTTTGAATGCCTAGTGTAAATTTCCAAAAAGTTTTAAGAGTAAAACCCACAAACTATAAAACGAAATGAAAAAATGATGATAGAAGTGATGCAATGGTGTGATCTACAACGACCTTCTCTGTCGATTTACAACAATCTGATACGACCTTCAAGAAAAGAGCAGTCTCCTTCCACAAAGACCGGCAACGCGCTTGTGACTCCTAAGTTGCAGGCCTTCATGGGCGGCGGTAGTTACTTTCCATCAGGTAACACTTCCGCTTGTTTGCCCACTCTTAAATAAATAAAAAACCATGATATTTTAAGAAAGATATGTTATATTCATACTGCATGCACTAAATATTTGTTCCGTAACCGTACATACATCTATTGATGTATTTTAAAACACTTATGTGTGGTATGATATTCCTTTATCTTTATTTACCTTTTTGTGCACTTCCGGAATACACAGGAAGGCATTTTATGCATTTTCTGGAATTAATTAGCACGTGCGCTCGCTCGTAGTTGTCCTAACGAGGACCCTCGTTTATTCCGTTGGTGGCGTATCTACGTCTTCTTTGTATACATATAATATCATTGATCTAAAAGACACTGGTTCTTGGTGATAAGAATCCTGGAGTAAAAACCGTAAATCCACCAATAATGGTTAAAATTAAAAAAAACGTGTTACGTAGATTGAATTGAATTGACGTTTTGAATTTGGTGGTCACTGTAACTTCGAAACTACTGACCCTATAATTTTGAAAAAATATAAATAATAATTCATTACTTATAGGAAAGTCTATGATATTCAATTATAAAAATATGGTAAATGTCTCAATATGGTATGATCTCGTACGATGAATCCCTATGTAACAAACTAACATTAACATAATTAACATAAAATACATCGTAAGGGACCACCTACATGCGAATTCCACTCACACTTGACCGGTGTTTCAATAACATACAGCTTGCCAAATATTTCTTACCTTTTTTTAATAAAAGAAAATTATTCGTCCTTTACTTCACCTCCTAACCTTTTGTATTTTAAGTGTTCCATGTCAGGAACACATATTTATTTATTTTGCATCTTATTATCATAAAATTAACCATTACCACAATATTAGTAGGTATTTATGATTTAGTATATATTACGTATTTAAGACCAAAGTATTTTAAAGCATACTTTACGAGTACATGAAACGGATACAAAAGCACTACTTTATTAAACGTCTGATCGGCATGATCTGTAGAAATTGGTTTCAAATAATGAGTTATGAGTCATAACACATTATGTTAAATTTAAAACCTACTAGATATGACGTCATATCTAGTAGGTATTGCCATATCATTTATTTTGTAATATTTTGTTTATATGTTAAAAAAAACAGTGACGTTTTTCTGGCATTCTTAATTTCGTAAACACTGATGGACAATATCACAGAAACTTAGCATTAAATAATGATTTTCATACCATATGAGTTGCATACTTCACTCAGTTATCGCTGAACTGAATACAGCGCAAAATATACTTTAAAACCTATTGAAACCTTTTTTTTTACTATTGAAACAATCTATAAACAACATAGGTTAGTTATGAAAATGCTGTTATTCGTCATTAATTGATCTTCTTGATCTTGAAATATACAATACGAATACTGGAATAAAGAGTAATCAATAATCTCGTATCGATTTAGATATAAAATTGACTTTGTCAGACAACTATAAACACCCTGTACGGTGAACGGTCAGAATAGTATTATGCGTCCAAAGTAGTGTAAATTGTTTTAAACCCTTTTTTTATATATTTTTTATTATTTTGCGTGATTCATACACATACTCGATTAATTATAAATATGGCAAATGGTACCTTTTTTTTTTCTTTTTTTTTTTTTTTTCCGTGCGGAAATCCCCTCGGATACCACCTGTCGGTGGCATGTCGGACTCGAACCGACTAAAACCGCACGCCTTCGCCGGGTACTAATAGCCGGGGAACCAGGTATACCCTAGAAAGGAAGTCCCTGGTGCCCCTGGAGCAGACGACATACCTCGGGTCATCTACAGACGAGTAGACGACCCCCCCCGTGTGGGAACCCCATGTTCCCTGTGCTCCCTGGAAGCGAGCGCGCTTCGCAACGCGCTCGCCGTCACCCCGGCCTGCTTCTGCTAGGGTGACAGATGGCCTCACCTGTCACCCCCAGGCCTGCGCTTATGGAGGACGGAGGTCGTTCTGCGACCTCCGGCGCCTGAGTCGCCTGCGCTGCCTGGCCCGTGCCCGGGCCTGGCGGGCTGGGAGAGTTCTAAACCTCTCCCGGTCCCGCTCCGCCGTCTCCTTCGCGAGCATAACTTGCTCGCAGAAGGAGACGGCAGAGTTCCACGCACTCTCGCTCCGCACGATAGCCGCAATCAGGCTATCGAGCGAGAGAACTCCCACTCCGATGGCCGCCACGAGGTCTCGCCTCTGCTCAACCCACGCCGGGCACTCTGCCAGCGTGTGGAGAGCCGTGTCCACGGTCTGGCCATCGCAGTGGTGGCACTCAGGCGTTGGCTCCTTGCGGATCAGACACAGGTGATCTCCGAAACATCCCTTCCCAGTGATCACCTGCGTCAATCGGTATGAGAGGGTCCCGTGACACCTCTCGAGCCAATCCTCCATAACGGGTCTTACCGCCGCAATGACGGCGTGCCCAGCGCTCGGTTGCCCGAGTCGTTCCCTCCACTCCCCTATGATGACCTGGCGGAGTTGGGATTTCCGGTCATCGATTTCTCGAATCTCGGGGCATCGACCCAACTCCTGCGCCTCCTTGCGCCACTGATACAGTGCCGCAAGGGCTCTCGCCTCCAGGTCCCACGGTGGAGTTCCGGCCAGGAGACTCGCTGCCTCAAAGGAGATCGTGCGGTACCCCCTTATGATCCTGATGGCCAGCATTCGCTGCGGTCGTCGCAGTATCGCGACGTTGCTGGCCTTCAGGGCCCCCGCCCATACCGGGCACCCGTAAAGGGCCATGGACCGCACAACCCCCGAGTAGAGTCTCCTGCAGGAGTCATCGGGTCCCTTCATGTTGGGCAGCAGCCGCGCCAACGCACGCGCTGCCCCAACCAACTTGGGGACCAGACCTCGGAAATGATATCCGAAGTCCCATCGGCCATCGAGTACGAGCCCCAGATACCTGATCGAGGGCTCGATGCCGATGCGAGTGCCTCCTACCGTGAGGCTAGATCCCTCAGGCGGGGCAAATGGTACCTGGAAAATTCCATAGTAAATCATAAAGAAGCTGTAAAAGTTAATGGTAATTAAAGAATACACAAGAAGGATGGGTGGATGGATTTTTACAAGAAGTGGCTGGGACAGGAAGAATGCATTTAGGTGTCAGGAGTTTAGAAAAAGATCTAGCAAAAGTAGTCTTATAGCTGTTCAAAGTTTTACTGGCAAAAGCTGTAAAAATTCAATTTCAGATAACGGGACGACTGTAGAATCAAGGAATAAGACCGGGGCGTAAAGAGTTTTATCATAGTAACAAAAAATATTATTATCTGGGGGCATAACAATGACCCCAAGTCGAGTAAAAAAAGACAGCCATATCAAATTCTTAAAGCAATTTATATCTGACACCCGTTTAATTTACTTGTGGATAAAGCTATGAATATAAATAGAAGCTTGAACTTTTTAGTAAACATTTAGCTTAATATATTATCTATGCTAATATTATAAAGCTGAAGGATTTTTTTTTGGGGATTCAACGCGCTAACTTCAGGAACGAATGGTTCAAATTGAAAAAAAATATTTAGTGTTTGATAGCCTATTTCTTGAGAACATAAGCCGAGCATCAATAAAAAATGTTGCAAAAACAGGGAAAATTTATTCCTTTTGAGAGACGCAGACAAACTTGAGCTGGGTCAGCTAGTATTGGAGGTGAACTTACAGGTTGAGAATTATCTCAAGTCTTTAGATTAGTCATTGAGGTGACACAATTGCCAATTTAATCTAATCATAAAATAAATAAATATACCAAATAATGATACGTCAGTACAAGATGATCTTAGTCATATAATTAGGTAACAGATCGCAAAGCTTTTTGCGCCAGAAGAGCTGACGCGTGCGACTTGCATTTTTCGGAAGTTATGGTTCGGTCTCCAGAACCGACTTAAAAAAAAAGTAAGAACAAAAATATAGTTAAAATTAAAATACTTACATATTTTGTCGCATTCAATTTCAAGAAAAAACCCACTTCTAATGGAAAATTAAAGAATGAAGAATACAGTTTATTATAATTTATCGCCAATGTAGGCGTCATTGAAGTCTATTATAATTTTTTTAAAGTTAATTATTGTTGTATTTTTTGTAATTACAACAGAAATTCTAGAATAATCAAATAAACATTATGGAAAGGGTTATCAAAATATTTATGTAGTGAATAGATTTTGTTCATTTTATACAAACAGATAGCCTATCGGGTTATTAAGATATGAAATAGTGATTAGGTATGAGATTGTTGTCGCAGTGCAACTGGATATTGTTGTAAGAATGAGACGCAAGGTAGTACAGGGATGTTCTATACATAGATAGATAGATATTCTTTATTGCACACCAAAGAAATTATTGTAAAATCAAAAAATATGTTAAGGAACAGTACAATGGGCGGTCTTATCGCAGTCTGATCTGGTGATCTATTCAGACAACCAGGATACCAGGCACCAACAAGTAAAGTTATACATTGTGTCTTAATCTAAATGATATCATACATATCATCCTCTTCCGAGTCCGAGACGTCCGCGTGTGCCGTACGTCGCCTAAATAGAGAATTCACCCGAAGGTAACGTCCGCGCTTTGCGGGCAGGCGCCAGGAGGGGTCCGGATATCTTAATAACAGCAGTTTCCGGATCCCTCCTAGTTTAGGCGCAGAGTGGCACACCGTGTGGTTTTAATCGGTTCGATTCCGACACACCAATTGCCGCAAACCCCGTTGGGGTGACGGCCCGAGGGTCACACGTAAAAAAAATACAAAGACCTTGTTATAATGCACTTTTAAACGTCACTAGTATCTATACAAATAATAATTATAATAAAAAAGAAGACACATAACAAAGATAAAAAGATCATCATCCTTTGTGTAGAGTATTATTTTTTAATAAGTTCAAACATCTTACCCACGACTGTCTGATCTCAAACTAGACAGACTGTTGATAAATATACTTAATCATTTCTAAATACAAACATACATATTAAAGATAAATTACACTCATACACAGAATTCTCAGAACAGAGCACGATGCTCATCACACAATTTTTGTCTTGGAATCAAACCCACGACCTTAGCAGTTAGGGTCGATAACCACTAGATCAACAGGTCAATTAGGTCACTATAAATTTGTATTATGTCTCCATCCTTTGTTTGTTCTACTAATCACTTTTCTTTTCTCTAAAGTCTTTGTTTTGTTATACTCTGTTCTATTCTAATGGGATTTTATCTTCTGTAGAAATATTTATAACGATACGATCCATAGAAGCAAGACAGACGAAAAACAACACACACACTTGGGAGTTACCTATTGAATAATTATTTTAAACTAGCTTTTGTCCACCGCGGTAAAAAAAACCTATGTCCTTCCTCAAGAATCAAACTATCTCCATACCAAATTTCATCCAAATCGGTTCAGCGGTTATTGATTTCCTATTCAAACTTCCACGGACTTCCATCCCTCTTTTCATACCCCTTAAATGATGATTTCTGGGATAAAAGCTATCCTGTCCTCTCCCAGGACTCCAACTATCTCTATACCAAAATCCACCTAAATCGGTTCAGCGGTTGAAGCTTGAAGAGGTTACAGACAGACTGACACACTTTCGCATTCATAATAGTAGTATGAATTTGGTTATGTGTTTTCAGATACGCCAAAGTGATTTGAAAATCAAATAACTTATTATTATATTAAATTCCTACTTTAATTAAACATAATTTCTGGAAAAGGAATGAAATTGATATAGTATTTGTTTAGAAATTTACACAAACCTTGAGGCATTCATATTAACACGAGCAAATGGTGTACATACAAAAACTACAACCAAATAAAATTTTGTTTAACTGCAACACAAATACTTCTGATATTAAAAGTATACATATAATTACTATAGTTCTATTAGACGTGTAATTTACATATTTCACATTAACATTTAAGAAAACGCTTTTAAGTATTTAATGCTAAACAGTTGGGACTAAATACTTGCATTTATAGGTCCAAAAGAGCTTTTTTGCAAAAAGACGAGTTTTTTTTTCAACGGTTGTTGACTTTTAACGATAACAAAAATACATATGTTTTTTTAGGTACGTATACTTACTTGAAGCCATTCCTGTGTGAGTCAGATATTTAGTAACCATTGTTACAACAGCCAAAGTAGGATGACAAAACGGGGGCCACAATTCCCAAAGTGGGTGGGCAACACACAATAACACTACACTCACTCGGTATAAAGAAACGTCACAAAAAATAAAACTTCGGCATAAAGAAAACACTGTCACGTTTCGTTTCAATTGAAAAAAAAACCGTGTAATTTCTTAAAATTGGAACACGTGCGGTCGCAGCGCTCAGCACAACACTACAAAGTTCGCGTATTCACAAAAGTAAATAAATTAATTATCAACACTATGATACGGAGTACCAACGACGGACACTCGACGCCTACTGCGCGCCAATACCAACGCGGATAATGTTATCCAAATGTAAAACCCGTTATATATTTATTTATTCGATGTATGCACAAACACTCCTTTGTTCATTTCACATATTTTGGAGCATTGACTTTTGACACCACGATAATGAGAACTGGGGAAATGGTTATAAACTACCGATCACCAATTATAATGATCAGGAGGAAAGTTTTCAATTATTTTAGTTAGGTGTTATTAGTTTTCAATATGTCAATATATATTGATTATATCTTGTTGTCTCTGATTCGGAGTCAGAGACAACTTGCTTAAAATTCGAAGCGTGCTATCACTGAGCGTGCGAAGGACTCTAACATAGAACAAGAATTAACATACTTTTATACATACAAAAAAAATGTTTTATTATTATTTAAGACGTTTTCAATCGCGATTATCGATTTAATTATTTTTTTACACATTACACTGCACTTTTTTTAAGTGTTTTTGTTAGCTTAACCTTTTTTTTTTTTTTTTTTTATTTTTTTCCGTGCGGAACTCCCCTCGGATACCACCTGTCGGTGGCATGTCGGACTCGAACCGACTAAAACCGCACGCCTTCGCCGGGTACTAATAGCCGGGGAACCAGGTATA
The DNA here is from genome assembly GCA_902825455.1 of Arctia plantaginis. Taxonomy (NCBI): domain Eukaryota; kingdom Metazoa; phylum Arthropoda; class Insecta; order Lepidoptera; family Erebidae; genus Arctia; species Arctia plantaginis. The sequence goes on along the minus strand of CADEBD010000286.1, from coordinate 4,226,289 downwards.
CCCTAGAAAGGAAGGCCCTGGTGCCCCGACATACCTCGGGTCATCTACAGACGAGTAGACGACCCCCGCCCCGTGTGGGAACCCCATGTTCCCTGTGCTCCCTGGAAGCGAGTGCGCTTCGCAACGCGCTCGCCGCCACCCCGGCCTGCTTCTGCTAGGGTGACAGATGGCCTCACCTGTCACCCCCAGGCCTGCGCTTATGGAGGACGAAGGTCGTTCTGCGACCTCCGGCGCCTGAGTCGCCTGCGCTGCCTGGCCCGTGCCCGGGCCTGGCGGGCCGGGAGAGTTCTAAACCTCTCCCGGTCCCGCTCCGCCGTCTCCTTCGCGAGCATAACTTGCTCGCAGAAGGAGACGGCAGAGTTCCTAGCACTCTCGCTCCGCACGATAGCCGCAATCAGGCTATCGAGCGAGAGAACTCCCACTCCGATGGCCGCCACGAGGTCTCGCCTCTGCTCAACCCACGCCGGGCACTCTGCCAGCGTGTGGAGAGCCGTGTCCACGGTCTGGCCATCGCAGTGGTGGCACTCAGGCGTTGGCTCCTTGCGGATCAGACACAGGTGATCTCCGAAACATCCCTTCCCAGTGATCACCTGCGTCAACCGGTATGAGAGGGTCCCGTGACGCCTCTCGAGCCAATCCTCCATAACGGGTCTTACCGCCGCAATGACGGCGTGCCCGGCGCTCGGTTGCCCGAGTCGTTCCCTCCACTCCCCTATGATGACCTGGCGGAGTTGGGATTTCCGGTCCTCGATTTCTCGAGTCTCGGGGCATCGACCCAACTCCTGCGCCTCCTTGCGCCACTGATACAGTGCCGCAAGGGCTCTCGCCTCCAGGTCCCACGGTGGAGTTCCGGCCAGGAGACTCGCTGCCTCAAAGGAGATCGTGCGGTACCCCCTTATGATCCTGATGGCCAGCATTCGCTGCGGTCGTCGCAGTATCGCGACGTTGCTGGCCTTCAGGGCCCCCGCCCATACCGGGCACCCGTAAAGGGCCATGGACCGCACAACCCCCGAGTAGAGTCTCCTGCAGGAGTCATCGGGTCCCTTCATGTTGGGCAGCAGCCGCGCCAACGCACGCGCTGCCCCAACCAACTTAGGGACCAGACCTCGGAAATGGTATCCGAAGTCCCATCGGCCATCGAGTACGAGCCCCAGATACCTGATCGAGGGCTCGATGCCGATGCGAGTGCCTCCTACCGTGAGGCTAGATCCCTCAGGCGGCTTCCTCCGAAGCCCGTGGAAGAACAGGGCCTCGGACTTGTGCAGAGCCACCTCGAGACCCAGCCGCCGGATACGCTCAACGACTTGGGCAACCCCGGCCATGGCCCTCAGGGTTGCCTCGTGGTGCGTCTTGCCGCGCGCCGTCACGAGTGTGTCGTCCGCGTAGCACACGACGGCGACACCATCCAAGAAGGCACCACGAAGCACCCAGTCGTAGCCGATGTTCCACAAGAGTGGCCCTAACACCGACCCCTGCGGAACACCGCACGACATTTCACGCCTACCGAGACCGGTCCTACTGGGGTAGACGACGGCTCTCTCCGACAAATATGCCCCGACTATGCGGCGGAGGTAGAGAGGCACTTCGTGATACACGAGCGCCTCCCTGATGCAGCTCCAGGGCATAGTGTTGAACGCGTTGGCGATGTCCAAGGACACCGCCAACACCACTTCGCCCCGGGAGACTGCTTCCTCCGCCAGAGCCTTCACGCGCATGATCGCATCCACGGTGGAGCGCCCCTGACGGAAACCGTACTGGTTGTCCGCCAGATCCGGCCCAACCATCACGAGATGCTTGACGAGGCGCCTTGCAATCACTCTTTCAAAGAGCTTGCACACCTCGTCAAGCAACACTATGGGCCGGTAGGCGGACGGTGAGTCCGCCGGGCGCCCCTCCTTTCGGATGAGGACCAGTTTCCCCGTCCTCCACAATTTCGGAAACTGGCCCCGCTCGAGGCATGCGCTGAAGAACCCTCGCAGTCGGGGCTCGAGAGCCTCGTCGACTAAGGCCAGGACCCACGCTCGGCCAGGAATGCCATCGGGTCCCGGGGCGGTGTTTTTGGCTTTAAGCCGTAACACCGCCACCCTTAGTTCCACCCCAGTGACCTCAGGCACGTCGTCGTCATCCACGTTAGGCGCCTCAAGCGCCGGAGGCGGAGCCATCTGTGGCGGAGTATGCTCCACCACTCGCGTTGGGAACAGGGAGCCAACGACCCTCTCAAGCAGCTCTGGCTGAAGACACCGTGTGAGCGGCGGGGCCCATGGGCGCATCTTGCCCCTAACCATACGGTAGGGGCGTCCCCACGGATCCCGCTCCAGTGTCTCCAGCATCTCGCGGCGGGCCTCGCTCTTGGCCCGCTTTATCGCTGCCTGAAGGGTCCTCTTGGCAACCCTGTAACCCGCTAACAGCTCCGCCTCTCTCGCTGCCGCATCTTCGGGGCGGCGACGCCTCCTGCGGAACCTGGACCACTAGCGGCGCGCGGTCACGCAGGCTTGACGCAGCCGTGCGATCTCCGGCGACCACCAGTAGACCTGGCGCCTTGCAGTATTGGGCTGAGCCCTAGGCATCGCCGCATCGCAGACGCGGGTCATGGCCTCCCGGAACCACTGTGCTTCAGCATCGACGTCGACAGGCCTGTCCGGCGCAGGAGCCCAGGCCTGTACGATGGCGGCTTCCAGGAGGAGGTCGCGATCTAAGCGCTTGAGCGCCCAACGTGGTTCAGGTGGTGCCGGTCTGACCGGCGCGCCATCTGAAGGGGCGGAGACGTCAAACCGAATATATCGGTGATCCGAACCTGTCTCCTCCCCGACAACGACGCGCCAGCCTTGGACACGACGCGCTAGCGAGGGGCATGCGAACGAGATGTCCACGATCGAACTACCCCTCGCCGTCACGAACGTGGCCACGGCCCCCCGGTTTAGGAGAACTAGGCCGAATCTTTCAGCCCAGTTCTCCAATGCCCTGCCCCTCGGGTTCGTGCGCAGGGAACCCCAAGCCTGCGACCAGGCGTTGAAGTCCCCCAGCACAAGAACCGGGTGGGGGCGACAGGCATCGACGACGACGGCCAGCTGAGCGAGCCATTGCTCGTACTCAGTTAGGTTTCGGTTCGGCGTGAAATAAGCGGCCACGACCGCTATATCTCCAACAATCGCCGCTACACAGCCCCGTCCCCTTGCAACTACTGCAAGAGGTGGAGTGCCGGCTGCGGTACCGTGCACCAGGGCCGCCGTGCCGTCCAAGTCGGTCTCCCAGGCAGGCCCGAGAAACCGATGGACATATGGCTCGGCGATAGCGGCGATGTTGATGGACCACTGTGCCATGCTCTGGAGCAGAAGGTCCTGAGCATCGGCACCGTGGCCTACGTTCACCTGGAGGATGCGGAGATGTGGATCCATCACTGGACTTCCATCCCCGCATCCCGCAGCGAACTTTGCGGCTGTCCAGCGGCACTCTCCGTCTGGATCAGCGGCTCGGAGGCGGAAGGTCGGCCTCCCGGCTTCGGTCGCGATAGGGCACAGGCCTTACCACCAACCCGGTGGTCGGCAGGCTTGCCCCCCGCTGCGCACCTAAAGCAACGCAGCGGAGCGTTGCAGCCACCCGCCTTGTGACCGGGCTGGCCACAGCGGAAGCATCGGTCACCTACGGTGGCCTCCGCCGTGCAGTGCACCCCTACGTGACCCACCGACAGGCACCTGAAGCACCTTGCCGGTCGGGCCTGCAGGAGTCGTGCCTGCGCCCTCAGGAAACCTCCGACCAGGAGGCTCCGTCCATCGGCGACCTTCTGGGCCGCCGCGATGGGGCAGCTGACAACTGCTGCCCCCTGTCCACCGGGGCCGAAGCGTATTGCTCCGGCCTTCACGCTGTCCAGAGGGCAGCTTCCCGTCTCCGCCACGGCGAGTCTGAGCTCGTCCGCCGTGACAGAGTCGTCCAGGCCCGTGATGCGGACTTCGGCGCATTTAGTGGGCCTGGACACTCGGACGTCAGCTGCATCCAGTGACTCCCTCAGCTTTGCCGCTAGGGCATCGGCTTTGGGGCCACTGGTAGCGCCGGCTACCTCGAGGAGCCGGGCTCCCGTCCGTGTGTTCTTACACCGGACGCCCGGAATCTCGAGGGCTTTGAGGTCCACGTTGGCCTTGACTTTCGTCAAGACCTCGGCGTACCCCACGCCCCTCTCCGCTGCCTCCGCCGTCAAAGTGATAACGACGGCCGAGGAGCGAGGGGCGCGGAGCTTCCTCGGCGCTCCCTTCGCGGCGGCGGCGGCGTCCCTCCTCGCCTTCTTGGCCGCTTTTTTGGCGGCCTTCCGCCTCTTTTTGTTGTCCCCGGCCACCGTCCAGCCCCGCTCCAACGAGCGCTGTGCGGTGTCAGCCGGGGCCGAGACTGGGGCTTGGGTTGGGGCCGCCTTCCCCCTCCCTTTGCCCTTTCCGGTCTTCTGGGGCGGGGGGGCTGATGACGGCCCAGCCACCCTAGCTGCTGGCTGGGCTGTTAGGCCCGCCCTGGCAGCGGCCGCATAGGTTGCTCTTGGCGGAGCCAGAGGTGGGCGACAACGGGCGCTCTCTATTGCAGAGATGCGCCTCATAATTCGCTCCTCCATCTCCGCCACGAGTCGGACTAAGTCCGGCTCCTTAGGGGCGGACAACGCCACAGGTGCCGAAGACGCTGGTGTGGCACCAGCGTGGGCACGAGCCTTGGCGAGATCCGCCTCGAGGCGGGCTCTCTCCCTAGCGTGGGCCTTGCTCTCGGCCACGAGGAGTCGTCCCGCCTCGATGATGGAGCGCACGACCGCTACCAACGCCTCCTGTTCGGGACCCCTGGCTACCCCGGACGTCTGGAGCAGGCAATCGGCCACGCCGATTGCCTCCTCGATCTGGTCCACGGGGTTGCCGGTTTTGCCACCCTCCTTCTCGCTCCTCACCTCGGTCACGTCTATCGACCTCTCGGACGCGACCCTCTTCACGGGAGCGTAGGAGCGTAGGGGCTCCTTCTTCTGCTCCTGGGCAACCCTAGGGAGTCGGCCTCCGCCGCGAGCGCCTCTGCGGCTTGTGCCGACTTTTGGAGCCGTGGCGTCATCGCTCGAGGCCGACTCCAATTGCCTCTTCAGGCCAAGGCGAAGCGAGCGCCTTTTGCGCTTTGGAGTACCCTTCTGGTGCTGCTCCGCAGCTGAGACCATCGGGGTACTCGCTTCGCTCATCTCTGAGGCAGTGTCGGTGTTCGACACTACCTCCAGGTTTTTTGCGTCCTCCGCGTTTTTTTGGGTGCCGGATTTACTGCTCGGCGACGGGCAGGTTAGACAGAGGTTGCTCCCCCCAGAGTACGTTTGGGAGCTGCCGGAGCCGTCTGGCTCCGGGAGGGATTCTCCAGACGCAGTGCGTCTGGTACCCTCCTGGGTAGATTTAATAATCTTTGGGCCCATGTCATGAAAGTAGTTTAACGTCCTTCGACGGGGACGCCTTCGGCACTGGACTCCCTCCAGCGACTCAGCCCCTTGCCAGGCGTCAGAACGTGGGCTTAGAGCATTTTTTATAGAGGTTTACGTCCTCGCGGATCCGAAGATCCACCGGTCCTGTCCATTCAGGATTACGGCTGGGCCGGACGGGGTCTGCACCAGACCGGGTCCGTCCGCCCCAGGGTTTTTTATAGAGGTTGCCTTCCTCGTAGCCCTCGAAGAGCCGTCATTCCTGACCGTTGCCAATCAGGGTTACGACATGGCCGGACGGTGGTCTGCGTCAGACCAGTGTCCCCCACCTCTGGACAGAGCCAGCTGCAGTGGACCCGTCCGCCCCCAGCCCGCTCTCCCCTATGCCCTCTGCCAAACAGAGGGACACGCGGAAAGCGGCCCTCCGAACAGCCCTTGACGGGCCGTTCCCACCTCGGCCGGAATTGGCCGCAGGCGGCAGCGCCTCCCCCACCTAGGGAGAGAGGCGCTGCCGTCTCCGTTGCCCAGGGTGCACCACAAGGAGGTTCCGGACCACGCACCCCGGGACCACGCACCCCGTTAGCTTAACCTGCTTCTGTCTATCTATGTAACGGAATATTTTAACATTTTCACATTGGGAGTTGTAATTTTAAGAAGTCCGACTACCATGAAAAATGGCACGTGTATCAAGATCCGGTAAGTATACAATACTAAAGAATAAAAAAAACTAAAAAAAACAGCCTTTAATAATAAACTGAATATATTTTCAGAATTTGACAAGTTAGTTAACAACAAGCGCGGGGTACTAGAGTTACTACGAGTATAAAAGTATAAACTATTTTCTTTATTTAAAAACATCTAAGTAAAACATTTTGCAATGAACAAAATCTCTACAATAAAAAGTTGATAATTGAATACATTATCGATATCGATATATTCGATATCGTGTCCTTTTTTTTATGACGGGGTGAAAAATCCCATCGGAACTCCGGCTCTGGGTGATGCTGATGATCCACCCCGACGACCAGCCTAAGGCTACCTTGTGGAGGACCAGGAGCATATCGGTTCAAAATCTACTCGAATCGACGAAGCGCCGTAACTTGGGACCCTATCCTGGGAGCGAAAATGTGTCCGTACTGGTAACATTTAACTTTCATATGTAGGAGTATCTCTGATGTTAATGCTAGAGAAAAACAACGCAAGGTCAGGCAGGGTATCAAGAAGGGCGTTCTCAGGCTAAGACTACGATGATAACTTATCACAAAGCGGTTGCTCAACTTATTTATCAGCTTAGAGGTATAAAAAAATATTAAACAGACAACCGACCTCCGGTTGATGATATCTTCAAGATTTGTTAATGATTGTTTTGCAATAAAAAGACATGATGACGTGGTTTCTACGTCACTATGAATTGATTTAGGTGTAATTGATCATAAGAACTTAATGACACAGGACAAAAAATCTTAACGCAATCTCAACTCTTAGAAAAAATAAATCAATCATTAAAGCAAAACATTCGGAGTTCGTATGGTGGCAATAAACATACATGTATACAACCTTTTTATATTTCTAGTTCATTTGTGGAATTGGGTGCTAGCTGATCAAGAAAAAGTCTGAGTCAGAGGTCGTGGGTTGCATTCCCGTCGAGGACAAATAATTGTGTGATAAGCACTATTGTTTTTTCTGTGTCTGAGTGTAATGAACCTATAATATAATATGTGTTTTTATTTTTATATAAGTATGTTTATCAGCAGTCTGAGTACTACAGTACATGCTCTGTCTAGGTTGGGATCAGACGCCTGTGTTTGAGATAAGTCAATTATTATTATTAAATGTTTTCATGGATATAGAATATTTACGAATTCAGGTTGTCTAACATTAAAACAAAAGATGTGACAAAATGTTATTTTCGCTAAACAACTTAACGTACGCGGACATCCCAACGATCGATCGAACCAACGATCATAGTACAAAGGCCAAGGCATCACGTGCAACTGGCAACCTTGAAAAACTCAATATTGTCTTCTTAATAATATATTATGTTTAGCCCGTTATCTATAAACGGACATATATTTCTTTGTCTAAAAAGTAAGGCAAAGAAATGAAAGAAGCTAACAATACTTAATTTTCTAATGTAGTATTTAAGACTCCACATAAAAAGTCAATATTATCTTCTTAATAATATATTATGTTTAGCCGTTACCTATAAACGGACATCTATTTCTTTGTCTAAAAAGTAAGGCAAAGAAATGAAAGAAGCTAACAATACTTAATTTTCTAATGTAGTATTTAAGACTCCACATAAAAATCTTAGACAAAGAGAGGAGAAGAGTAGATCGAACCTTTAAACCTCAATCCTAAGCAGATTTATTAAAGGTATTTACATCACGGGAATGCCCGAGTATACCGATACTAAGACAGAGGTCGTGGGTTCGGATCCTATCCAGGACAAATAATTATATAATATACGCTATAATTCTTCTTGTGGCTTTGTATAATTTATCTATGATCTGGATGTATTAATAAATATTTAAGTATGGTTATCAGCATATATATGGGCAATGCATACGTAGCGACTTCCACGCACGGTGATACGAAGAATACTACAGCGAGATCTAACAAAGACATACCGAACTACGGAGTAATTTCTAATCCTTTATTGCGGTATGAATAATTCTCACGCATAGCATATATGTATACAACTTCCCAAAATCAACCGTTGGGTCGAGGCGGGCCAGGTATGATCACCTCCTTTTTTTTTTTTTTTTTTTTTTTCCGAGCGGAAATCCCCTCGGAAACCACCCGTCGGTGGCATGTCGCTCGGTTGCCCGAGTCGTTCCCTCCACTCCCCTATGATGACCTGGCGGAGTTGGGATTTCCGGTCATCGATTTCTCGAATCTCGGGGCATCGACCCAACTCCCGCGCCTCCTTGCGCCACTGATACAGAGCCGCAAGGGCTCTCGCCTCCAGGTCCCACGGTGGAGTTCCGGCCAGGAGACTCGCCGCCTCAAAGGAGGTATGATCACCTCCTAGTTGGAGGATCCTCCCTTTGTGTTGGAGGTTCATGACACCCGTTACTATACACATAGTTTGGGATCAGACTGCCATGTGTAGGCTTATTATTAGATTCCGGCTCGAAAGTGACTCCTTTTCACGAGGTAACGTCCTGCCGCGACGATGTCAGGATTTCATACTGGCTTAGCGACGCTGCCAACTATGCCTTAGTCCTACGAACCTCGAAGACGTAGGTATATATTTAAGAAATATGAATAGCACTTAGAAAGTTTTATTATGATGTAAGAAAGCTGTAATGATGTGTCCTTCAACGCCGGTCACCTTTTAAAAACTACTATTACAAAAACCGCTCTCTTAACGTTATTAAACAATTCTCTGACAATATATATGGACTTATGCCAGAATTCTCATATGCAAAACCGGGATCTTAATTATTCATTGAATCTCGAGAAGTATCTGCAAGTCGGATTTCGAAAATTCTTGCCAAAACATCTGGGACGTTCAACACATATTTTCTCTCCCCTGCGCCAGAAGGAGGGGTGGTTTTCGAGTTAATGTATGTATGCATGTATATTTCTTTGGCACGTTCTGTAGCCTAAACACCAAAATCCATCCACCAAGATTTTGGTGTTTGAGGTGTCACGCAGCACTATAGATACTTCCACATACAACGAAAAACATGATTGAATGTTATCTAACTAAGTAACACCGAGCTGCGAAGTACCAATATGCTGATTTGCGCAATAAAAGTTTTCTCTCTATTAATATTAGTAAGTATACAACTTCCCAATGTCATTGCGGCCACCAGGCATCATTACCACGCGTGGTCGAACTTTCCTCCACAGCACCATTCATTCCTTCTACATCACCATGTTTGGCAGACTTGAGATTGTGCTTAGTTGTTTGGACCTGATGTTTCTGGCCTAAAACGCAGCACCAGTGCTTGGCTTCACACATGTCTAATAACCTTATTATTTCACTTTCAAAATTATTTAATCAAAGCCATGTTGTCCGTGTAGTGACGAATCAAGAATACAAAATAACGCAGTGATTTTTTCAGCAGCAATTTGTCAGTTTCAAATACATGTATAGATTATACATAATAGAAACGTTACAAAATCATTCTGAAGCGTTCATACACAGATAATATCCAAACATCTTACGTACTTTCCTCGCACACTAAACAAACTATAACTTTTATTCTTGTTTACGTAATTGTATGTATACGATCACGTAACGTACGTCTGTACGTTCTACTAGCGTTCGCAGTTCTTCTCGATACGGCGCGTATTGTGAAGAAGATTCTGTCTCTGGAATCCTAACCAACGGTATCTTGGTCCCTGTACCCGATACCGATATGAAACTATTTTTTATATGTATTTTGTTTTCTTTTAGTATGAATCTATGTACATTTATGTAATTTCTATGTACATTTAATGAAATAAAGAGAATAATAATAATAACTTGACACATTTCACACACGGCAGTCTGGTCTCAAACTAAGCAGAGCCTGTATTATGATAACCCATCTTTAGATAAACATACTGATATATTTCTAAATATACATCTATGCATATTTTAGATAAATTACACCCTAAAACCGCACGCCGTCTCGGGTATTAATAGCCGGGGAACCAGGTATACCCTAGAAAGGAAGTCCCTGGTGCCTCGACATACCTCGGGTCATCTACAGATAAATTACACCCAGACACATAAAGTCAGTATTACAGGATATTTGAGTGGTTAGCAATTAAGAATGCTAAAGCAGAGATTCGATTGCCACCCAGTACAAATATTGCAGTATGAGCACAATCTATAATCTTTATTATTTTGAAATAAACGTGTTTATCAGTAGTGTTGTTACCATAGTACAGGGTCTGCCTAGTTTGGGATCTGATGTCCGCATGTATTTTTTTGTAATTAAACTATTTTTATGACAATTTCCAACATAAAAAAAGACTAGACAGAATTATTTTTTAATTTATCATTACATCTCATATCTATAGGACAATTTAAAAGATGGATTTATCTAAAATCTTTGCCTTGAAGTCCATTTTTATAAAACAAGCATTCTGCCCACATACCTACTACCCTTTTTCTTTTTACACCTGAGTTCTTTGGAGGTAACACAAGTGAAAGAAGTGTGACTGCAAGAGACGTCACAGTCCCTTTCCAGTATTACCACAACGAAGGTATGAAGTTCGGATGAATGGTTACCTGTTCACACTATAAACAGTAGTCACTGTAACATATCTGTTTTTTTATATTATCTACAACGAATCAATTAAGTTTAAAAAACACTGCGTCATATAATTTTCAATTTGGATCTTACATCACAAATCAAGTGCGCCCGCACTCAACGCACCGATATCTATTCAATTTTTTACAGAGCGTACAACTACAGAATGAACAAAGACATTTGGACGTAGAAGATTATGTAGCAATATATGACACATGTCACATCGTAGGAGAACCAGGCTTTAACACATATAAGCCGCCTCGTCTGCAATTATATTACTGGCTCACAATAAACCGGATTTATGTAACTTCTTTCATTACATTTTAGCGAGTCAAGTAGAGGAGGTCCAACCTTAATTCTAGAGGGAGAGGCGCACTCAAACTCACTTGTGTCCTTTGATATGCAGTAGGCTATGGGCGCCGGTATTCACTTGCCATTATTCGAGTAAGAACCTAACGAGAACACTGCAGCAAAGTATACATCGCGTCGTCTTCCACTAGCCGTAAGTACACATGTACTACAACGCACTCGCTGAAAAACGTTCTAGCGTATTGTAATTACTAGTCGCATCGCTTCAGTCATTTGTATGAAACCTTACCGTGTTTCTGCAATCTTATCTACGTTTTTACGCGTTTGTGTTACAATGCCTTGGAAACAGATGACGTTAGAATTAATAAAGGAGTCGCCTGCTGTATTTACAAACCTTCAAGGAAAGACCACACCGTCAATGGCCGGCGAAGCACTTTGATTATCGAGCTGCAGGTGCCCTTGGGTGGCAGTCACTTACCACTAGAGGCCCGGGTGCAAGTTTATTTCACATCAACTCGCTCGTTACGGTGACCACGTTCGGCGTTCCGACTGGCCCGCACTAAAATCTCCACTAATGATTGTTGGCCTGTTCGTTCCCCCCTGTTTCTTATTAAACTAATAGAATAAAAACAAGTTAAAGTCAATACAGTGTAGTTAAATAAATGGACTTGTACACGAATGTGTACAATTATCTTTTAGATACGCTGCGACTATGACTATCATTTATATCACCTTGACATGAAATATATTTTTTGTTGACGCCTAAATGTATACTATTGTTATACAACTGAAGAGTTTGTTTTTTTGAAACCTAATTTCAAAAACTACTCGTTCGAATTGAAAAAATATTTTAGTGTTGGACAGCCCATTTATCGAGGAAGGCTATAGGCCAATTGGAGCTGAGCATCATTAAGAAATGTTGAAAAATTTTTGAAAAAAAATCCTTTTGAGAGACGCTGACGGAATTGCCCTAGTCAGATAGTAGTGCATACATACGAGTATACTTACAACTGTGTCCATGATGGGACAGACTTCTGTCTTGTCTAATGTGGACGTTAAATACGTTTAACGTCCACATTTGTCATTAAATAATATTGAGTAAATTGAATCCCTCTTACCAAATAGAGAGCAAGCCAAGGTATAATTTGAAAAATTATATTGATTGAGGCAGCAATAACTCGAGCAGGATATAATGTCACCATAAATGTTAGCAAACTATACAGGTTGCTAAGCGTTCCCAGTGCACTTGCACTTAAAGGCTAACACAATGCACTCGAGTCATTGTTCACGCCCAATGTACTGATAACATATGCAATTGACAATTCATTACCACAATATTTACCTTTACACAAGGATTAACACGATTTATAATGATTGAACAAGACAAGAATCTAAGATGACATAATAAACAGTCAACCTAGTAATGATGAGAAGGAGATACTAATCAAGACTGATATTATAAAGAGAGAGAGAGAAAGTATACGCTCCGTCTGGTGAGGGATTAAGAATACGGAGTGTCACCACCCCTATTCATCCCGTGGGTATCGTAAGAACCAACTAAGAGAGCAAACTACGCAGGACAACAGCAAGGCAAAAAGTAGGGAAACTTGACAGAAACCCTTTATCAACCCGTCTGGCCAGCGTGGTATAGTAGGTCAAACCCTCCATTGTAAGCAGATGCCTATATCCAGCAATGGACTATTGAATTCTGTTGATGTTGATAATGATACGCTTTACTTCATTCTCATTCTGTATAAAAATGCAATCAACCATTCTACAAAACACTATACACTATAATAAAATCAATGAATCACTGAGAAAGGTTACGTTACCCTTAGGTAAAAAAAATTCAGACGGAGCCCGCACCAGGAGCGGGCCGGCGCTGGGAGGGGTCCAGAAGGCGATAACAACCTGGACCCTGGTGTGGTGTGTTTTAGTCGGTTCGAGTCCGACACACCACCCCGCCGAACAGAAGACCCCGGCGGGGTGACGGTCCGAGGGGATTTCCACACGTAAAAAAAAAAAAAACGGTTACCACCCTTAGGAGTGGAGTAGGGATTCTAAACGTAGGCATAAAAAGAATGAGGAGAATGACCAGTAGGTTCTAAACCACGGATAAGTTGTTTTTTTTATATTAACACATAACTGATAATTCGTATTTTAAGTTCTGCTCGCTTAAAATATTTGTAATGGTGGTTATGTATGCATTTCAGTACTTGGAAAATCCCTTCGGATCTCCGGCTCCTCGGGAAATCAGGAGCCAGGAGTATGTGGTGATTCCACTAAAAACCACCCCGACGGCCGGCCTTAGGTGTACTACTCTGGACCCGGACCATGTTATTTCAGGTCCTCATGCATTTCAGTACTTAGATAAATGTCTACGAAAAAGTTATTCATAGTACAATCTTGATTTAAGTCTAGATACCTTTTTATTCCAGTATCACGCCATCCACTGTTTTTACTAATTTTGGAATAGTTTACCATAATTGGTTACATAATAAAACAAGTTTTTGAATTAATAGATATGATGGTGACTTTGGACACGAATATAACTGCAGCTTATAGCCTGCAGACATACATTATATATTTTTATATATTTAATACTTCCTGCAAATACATAAGGCGGACTTGATGCCATAAGCATTTTTTTCGTCGCCATTATGCCATATTCATTTATATTTCGTGTTTTGCATTACATTTGATTTGAATGATTTCGATAAGGATTTACGTCACAATGTCATATCACAAGATGAATGCAGAAAGCACGTCTCGCAACCACATCATGCAGATTTTAGAGAAGAATATTTTTTCTAATTACTTACTTTTATTGGACTCTAAAAAAATTATAGCATTAATATACGTTTAAAGTCATTTACTACTATCGGTAAATTATTAGTGACATTTCTGGGCACAATATACGCATGGGAGGCGGTTGCTCTCCTCTGCTTTTTTACTGGGTATACCCATTATTGGTGGTATTGGTAGTGGACTCCGGTTTCCGCATTTAGACTCAAGAACGGTCCTATATGCGTCAAGGTAAGGTTGGCCAGGAATTTAGGTCTTTAATTGGAGAAGTACCCAATTTGCTGTGATTAAGAGCTCCGTCACCACACAGATTAAATCCGTGCGGTGACGGATTAAGAATACGGAGTGTCACCACCCCGATTCATCCCATGGGTGTCGTAGCCGCCTAAGGAAGCAAATTCCGCAGGATATCAGTACTGCAAAGAGGAGGAAAACTTAAAACAAATCCTATACCAACCTGTCTAGCCAGGTAGGCTAGGTATAGTAGGCTAAAACCTCCTTTGTACAGAGAGGCCTATGTCCAGAAGTGGACTAGTAAAGGCTGTTAATAAGTAGCTCCAATGCTTGATGGCATTCGAAGACAATACCAGAGTTCATTGTGTTGTCCTCGATTGCCTTAAGGTATTCGGACAGTATTCGGATGTTACAATCCTTAATACCGGGTATACCCATGGTGACATTCGAAATTAAATTCGTCGATTAATCACTTATCATTCCGAAAGCACTTTCAATGCACTCATATATAAATAAAGTACAGTCACACAGCTGGTACCAGTGTACCTGCGCAATCGCATTTATACAAATTAGTATCGCGGTATCTAAATTACTTAGCAGTTTTAATTTATTCCAGCTTAGCATTAAAGTAATTCAGATTATATGTATTAATATTCGGCGACTTCGTACGATTATAATGACTTATTTATTTAAAGCACTACATTTTGGAACATGTTTTTAAAGAAATAATAATTGAAGTTTGCAATTTAATGCCATTCGTAACATAACTAGTCGACCTTTAAATTGTTTGTTTTTTTTTCTTTGATTTTAGTAAGTACAAGAAAAATAGCGATTAACACGACAATGGGACCTGAAATCACATACTTCTGGTTCGACCTGGAGTGAGGCGCCTGATCCCCAGAGTAGGTGCGCCTGAGGCTATCCGTCAGGGTGCTTTTTAGTGAGAAACAACACGTACTCTTTGCTCCTCTGTCCTCAAGGAACCGGAGATCCGAAGGGACTTTCCAACATGTCACCAAGAGAAAAATACAACAATCATCATCTGCCTACCCTTTTCCCAATTTTATTTGGGGTCGGCGCAGTATGTATGATTTTTCCATTCTACTCTGTCATGCGTCATCTCACTGTTTACTCCCTTGCTAGCCATATCCTCCCTCACGCAGTCCATCCACCTTTTCTTCGGTCTGCCTCTTCTCTTATACCCTTCAACTCTCATACCTAAAACTTTCTTCGCCACATTTTCCTCATCCCTCCGCATGACATGTCCATACCAAGATAACCTATTACTTCTTAACTTTTCATCCAGTGGCGCTACTTTCAGACTCCCTCGTATATACTCATTCCTAACCTTGTCCATCTGAGTCACACCACACATCCATCTCAGCATTCGCATTTCGGCTACGTTCAGGCGTCTCTCATCCGTTCTCTTAATGGGCCAACTTTCAGAACCATACAGTACGGCAGGTCTGATAATAGTTTTATAAATTTGTCCCTTCAGTTTTAAGGGGAAACTGGGGTCACAAGTTTTTCCCGTTACCTGCCGCCACTTCATCCATCCCGTATTGATTCGATGCTGTACAGTTCGATCAATCTCACCATCACATTGTAAGAGGGAGCCGAGGTACTTGAAATTGGAGCAGACGGTTATCGCTATCCCATCCAGCGAAATGGTTTCAGGACTGGAGACCGCCGAAATCGCAGAACATGTACTCAGTTTTGGTTCTGCTGATTTTCAAGCCAACTTTCTCCAGCCTTTGTTGCCATTTTTCCAGTCTGCTCTGGACCTCAACCCCATCCTCACCGACCAACACAATGTCATCTGCAAATAGCATGCACCAAGGTGCCTCCTCCTGTATGTCCGATGTCAGAGCATCCATTATCAACAGGAAGAGGTATGGGCTCAGAGCTGATCCCTGGTGCAAGCCTACAGAGACACTGAATTGATCAGTGTTTCCCGTGACCGACCTTACATGAGTGCTAGACTCTCTGTACATAGCACGAATCAATTCTACATACTTTACAGGCACTCTTTTTTCTTTCAAAGCCCACCACAAAACCTCTCGGGGTACCCTATCATATGCCTTTTCGAGATCCACAAACACTATATGCAAGTTTTTGTGCGCACTCCTGTATTTCTCACATAGTTGGCGCATTGCAAATATAGCATCTGTTGTCCCGCGTCCTGGCATAAACCCAAATTGACTTTGGGTTATCTGACTCTCATCTCTTATTCTTCTCTCAATCACTTTCTCCCAGACTTTCATAGTATGTGACATGAGCTTTATTCCTCGGTAGTTGTTGCATTCCTGAACATCTCCTTTGTTTTTGAAAATGGGTACGAGTTGGGTTTGACACCATTCCTTTAAAAAATACAAAATAGAAAAAAAAAAAAAAAAAAAAAAAACAACAATATTTAACTTTTTAAAAAGTATGTCTAAAAAAAGACGTCGTAGTCTTTGATAAAAAGTTTGGTTTTTTCTTTGCTTAAGTTTTTGATGGTATTTATCTTTATCTATTACCAAATCGCAGTGCTGATTATCACAGGTGAAAAAAAATGAAAAACAATCATTTCATCATATGATTATGTTTATGGTAATAACAGTAATTAACTGTGTTCTACGTTACTTATTTTTCCACACTTGGAATGTAAATCTAGTTAAAAACCTAAGGACTTCCCTACAAGCTTGTAAGAGTCTTAGACTTTCCGTTTCGTCCTATTTATAATTACAAATTAATAATTTGTAACATAGATAATTTGTAAAAACTTTTGGACTATAGCAGCTCCAAATACAACCACGACCCTATGTATGGTTTAATGTAGTCGTTTACACATAATTTTTAAGTTTATAGCACATTTGTTTTAACATTTTAGCTTTCTGCACTGTGTACTTAAGTATTCTAAATATTATATGCTTCCATGCGTCTAATTAATTTTACGTATTCATCATCGTCATCAACAGCTTTTAATAGTCCACTGCTGGACATAGGCCTCTCTTTAGAAAGGAGGTTTTGTCCTAATATACCATGCTGGCCAAACGGGTTGGTATGGGATTCGTTTCACATTTTCCCTCTCTTTGCAGTGCTCTTGTCCTGCAGAATTTGCTCCCTTAGTCGGGTTGGGTTATTAGGGTTGGGTTATTAGGGGTGGTGATATTACATATTAATATATGTAAAATAAAAAGTGTATTGTGTGTATATTAACTCCCAGTGTATTAAAGGCTAGTAAACATTTCGAAAATAGCACAGTTGTCAGAATTCGTACCAATTATAGTTAATTAAAACACCTTTAATTAAAACCTACTGCTTCAAATAAATAAGCTCATTAAATTCCAATACAAAAATTATCGCACTTTATCTACCGTGAACCGAACCTATAACCTCATTAAGACCAATTACACAAGCAATTTATCAGAAGTGCCAATTTTAATGTGAGATTGCACTACTTGATAAAACATGATGAAAAATATGTACCTAGGGACATATTTTTCTGATAAATTTCTATACAAGAAGTATTTACACCTAAAGTAAAACACTGACTGTTATGCATGACTGAGCTGATCATTTTTGATGATCAAAATTAAAAGCATATGGTTAGCCTGTCGGCAAGCGATTACCCTCGAATTTTTAATGCGAGTTGGATTTATTTCGTTGGAAACGATAAAACTTTCTTCACATCCCGATTTTCCTGGAGTAAATCGAGCTCACAAAATGTTAAATCAGAAGTACTTCTTAGACATGGCCTACAAAAATATTTTAAAGTACACTAAGTTTATTATTTCTCTGACGATTTGACTGAATTCTATATCGATCGTGGTCACAACCAATCAGAGCATTAGGTACATTCATATATATTTATGTATATCATTTGGAGTGAAAGCGTGGACTAAAAACCTCTAAAGTACGGTCTCGCTCTATCCTGCTCAAGGACCGAGAGGACGACGACTTAAAAAAGAAATAGAACGGAAATAAAACAGACATAAAATAAAGGACCGAACGTTCGATCCTTTATTTTATGTCTATTTTCTCAGAACACCGTCATTTAAAAACATTAGAGATTTTTTTTTATATTTGAAAGAGTATTTCTCGTTTGGTCCCATTCAAATTTGGAGCAAACATACTAGCCCCAAGATGGAAGAGTAAGGAATCCATACCAATATTATAAATGGGAAAGTGTGTCTGTCTATTTGTCTGTTTACTCTTCACGCTTAAACCGCTGAGCTGATTTAGATGAAATTTGGGATAGAAATAGTTTGAGTCACAGGAAAGGACATAGGATATTTTTCTCCCAGAAATCATACTCGAAAAGGGTGAAAAGGTGGGTGGAAGTTTGTGTTGGAATCAAAAAACACTGAACCGATTCCGATGAAATTTATTATGGAGATAGTTTGATTCTTGATAAAGGACATAGGCTACCGCGATAACCGACATCCAATTATAATGTTGATTATAATTCATAATGACTTAGTCCGTGATACTTTTTCAAAGGTAATTATTTCAGATTTTATTTATAATTAAAACGTATCGTTTCCGTGAACCATAAGAATATTTCATCACTTTAGATATGCGTTTAGTTACGATAAACGATATTGACTGATTTGACATTGGATAACTAACTTGTTTTATAAAAATTATCTATATTATGAAGGATAACAATAATTTTTTGTCGAGTGCCTGAAGTTTATACTTGCATGAACTTTCAATATAACGTACTAGCTGACCCTCGCAACTTCGTCTGCGTCTCTCAATAGTAATAATTTTCTCCATTTTTGAAACATTCTTCAATGGTGCTCCGCTCCTATTGGTCTTAGCGTGATGATATATAGCCTATAGCCTTCCTCGATAAATGGTCTATCTAACACTGAAAGAATTTTTCAAATCGGACCAGTAGTTCCTGAGATTAGCGCGTTCAAACAAACAAACAAACTCTGCAGCTTTATAATATTAGTATAGATTACGTTCTATAAGAATGACAGGTGTTAAAAGAAACACTTATTGGTCTAGAATGACATAACAATGTTCCTCGCAATTTAAAATTAAATCGGTTTAAAAGTAGCTTCGTTCATATTATATCTGTTACAGTCAGAACTCTTAACCGGTCAAGAGTATTTTTAACCGGTAAAGAGTTCTACTTCATCTACTGTTATTGAACCATTTGGGCTTGATTAGGTTATGGTTACAACAGCGACTATTGACCCACCATTAACATTAACTCTATTGTTGGTGAATCATTTGGTTTCGATGAGCTTATAACAGTATGATGTTGCGGTTAATACCTTCGATCATGATCACCACCACCACTTATCATCATCTGTATGGTTTTTCAACTATTTTTGCATTCGATAGCCTAATTCTTGAGAAAGGCAATTTTGCATAAATATCATCTCGCTACGTCCCAGTAACCATAAACGAGTCTAAAACTGTGGAAGTAGTATTTAAAAAAAATCGACTTTAGATGGTCATAATTTTACCAAACAAAAAATTCTTATCACCGTAGTTTTAGAAAAACTCCCAACACCAGACAAATGAGTCATGCATGTTTTTCACTTTCTAGAAAAAAAAAAACTGTTCTAGTGCTAGTGTTCTATCCTTGTCTTATTTTTCAATTAATACGTGTATCTGAATGCGATGGTATAATATTTCTCAGATACCAACATCAGCCAAATAATTCCAAAATGTGTCATGACTCAATATTGATTTTAAACATTTGCGAATTTCACACATTTATGTTTTATGGTATAGGGGCAACTGAATAAACGGGTCATCTGATGAAAAAGGCAATTGCCGCCCATGGGACTTGCAATTGAAGAGTCACTCCCCCTGCCTTCCCCCCGCAGAATCAGAGGAGGGAGATCATTCAAGATGCTTTTATTTACTTTTATTTACTTGTTAAGTAAAAAAAACCATCTCAATTCTTCATTGATTTTCCTCTAAATGATTCTTGGGGCTTTAAAGGAAATCCTTTTAAGCTATTGTTCAAACTATTATATTCACAAAATTTGAATATCTAAGAACCATTAGAAACGGCCTGAAACAGGCTCCAATGACGTATGTTGGATTTATGAAAAATTAATTAACATAGTGAATCTTAGAAATCAATTTTATGTTCGATAAATCTTGATTAGTATTTTCAAAACTGTTTTCGTGTTAATATGGATTCGAGTTTATATTTATCTAATTGTATTTTATTCTAAGAATAGGGAATTTGGTCATGGGTTGTCTAATGGTCCGGGTTCTTGAAACCATAGAAATATGAGTGAACAAAAGCTCCAATCTTGCAATACAGGCAACGAGAGAGATGGATAATAGATAGTTCCCTCTATCTCTTTCTAGTCGAGCTCTGTGATTGGCTGGGGAAATTTCCAATCTTCCGCCTGTTCTACGATCAAAACCATGCCCACTTCACGATATCCTATCGCAGCTTAACTAAACAGGGACAGGGAATTATCGGGCATCCATCTCTCTCTTTGCTTGTATCGCTCCACTTAGAGGCAGCTGTAGCCCGTTTTCTCTGTATGCTCTAAAAAGGTAATGAGTGAGCTTATGTAGTCAACATCGGCTATGTAACATATTATTCTGTGACAAATATAGTTATGTAACTAATGTTACATTAGTAAAACAATGACTATTAAAAACTAATAATATTTAAAAGCAGACGTATTTACTAATGGTCGACTTACAATAGAAACTATAACTGTAAACCAAAAAAACGACTTGTTACATACTATCATAAAAAAAGGTATCTATATATTTCTAATTTATTAAAAACATTGACTGTTTATCTCACAAGTTTAACTCGTAATTAAAGAAGGGCATCAAATACAATTAATTTACAAGAGGAAAAATAAACAGCGCCTTCACAAATAATACGGGCAATTAAAACTTTATTGTTACTATAAAGTTTCACGTAATTAAATAGGTACTAAAAAAATCATGGCTAAAATATGAATTTGTCCTTAGTCAACTTTACCCGATGTTTGTATTTTAGACCTGAAATAAGCGTAACTATTATTAAAAACACAATATTACTTACTTGTAAAAAATATCCCTTATAGAAAACTCGAACCTTTTATTACCTTAATTATAAAACTTCCTATATCACAAAACAACAAAAAAGCAACTCACTCCACAAGGCTTAAATCCAAGGCTCACAATTCACCCTCTACACTACACGTTTCAGTACTCTTAAAACCAATTAATGTCAAGAGAAAAAAACTGAACGTTACCAAACAACCTGATTGGGACAATGTACATAACTGAATATGTAACAGACACTAAAAACGCTTCAGTTGTTTACATGATAAGTATCAAATTACCTTGACACTAGGATTCATGAAAGCAAGCACAATTTTATTCCACATATAGAAACAGTATCTGAAGTTTAGAGTGTAAGGCTTATTTTCCTTTGCAGGTGAGTGGAACTCGGTGCGGATGCACTGAGAATGCACTGAGGACCACTAATCGATGCCGACATGGAGGTAAAAAAATAAGGAGAATTACGAGTATTATTATTGTTAAAATGAAATATTTGAACGGATGTTCCGTTAGTATACTCAGTACGAATGCACTTGTTGTGATGTAATTAGTTAGGTAGTTAAACTTTAGCTATCTCTGTTTATTTAATGGCTAAAGAAATGCTAAGTAGTTTATTAAAGAGTGTTTACCTAATCTACAAGATTTTTAATTCCAAACTTATGTTGACGATATCTAATAAGGAAAATTCACCTGTTCTATTGGCTTGTCCAACCACAGGACGTACATACGGGAACGCCAAACTGGCCAAAAATTCGAGCTTCTGCAATCTCAAGCCCATTTCTCATTTGAGACTTAGGATATCACTTTCTTGTTTGAGACTGGTAGTAACCTTTTTCCTAGCTCCGTCGCCCTATCCGTTATCGCTACCCCAATAGATCTTTTTAAATTTTGCGCCAGTAAACGATTACATTTCCAGGGAGAGATAGGGTCAAACATGCTGCCGAACGTAAAATAAAATAGAAAACCTTTAGCAGTTATTTTGTCATTGTGATTGATATTTCTTTTATCTACGGGTGTAAAAATAAATATATATAAAGAAATATACATACCTACATATAAATCAATTTATTTACTATAGTATGGTACTATGATAACAGGTAACCCTTCGATAAAAACACTAACACGTTACATCATATCAACCCGTAAAGTTCTAGAAAACAGACGTCTAAAGCCTACCTAGGTTAGGACATACCTAATCCAAGTCTATTATAAAGAACTTTCCGAAAGTTTCGTGATTTCTTACTTGCCGTGAATCCTTGATTAATCTCATCACTTCTATTCATGTATATAATTATGAGTAATTCAGGCTTCAATTTAAACTGAAGCCTGTTCTCAATATCTATAAAGGGAAATGGTTAAGGAATTCCACAGTTTATTTACTCCAAAAAAACTAAGGATTACACATTTGTACATATAACAAATTATGCGCTACTTCTATATCTTACAAATTATTGTCAGTGTTATACCAGAAATTTTTAATGCGCATATTTTGTGAGATGCTGCAAAACGCTGTCTTGTCTACTTGTCACAAGTTTATCAAATTGCAGTTTTATGTGGTAATGTGGCATATCGGTACCTTAAAACCATGAATCGTACGTTACGTGAAATGGAAAATTGTGGAAACCGCAGCGGAGGATACACTACACAAGACAAACCATGTGGAACACATCGCGAAAAGAGGCTACTTACAGGGATTATTGAAAGTCTTATCTCGTCTTAAGGATTTAATTACATGGTCATAGAAGCAGTAAATTGTAATACCAGGGAAGAATTGAAATCCAGAACAGCTAAGACGGTTTGTTATTATTTACGGTTATTAATGCGTGGCTTTTGTCTCGATCCTAAAATTAGCTTCCTTGTCTTTTAGACCAGAAATATGCTTTAATGAACGCCTTAGAAGGCAGTTACATGGTTGTCTTTCATAGAGAAAACAAAACAAAATATAAATGAATGCCGTTTCGACAGAGGGTTTTTCCAAAAAATGTGCGCCAGAGACGAGGGGTAAAGGACAGACATTAACTCTGAAAGCGAAAAGTGCTCGAATTCGTAAATAGATAGACAGATTTCTAGACGACGTTAGAGACATTTTCTTATCTAGGTTTATGTTGACATAAAACAAGTTACGTCATAGTTACGTAAAGTTAATTTCTTTTGAAAATTTCATCTTCAATATTATGTCCTAGCTATTGCCCACGGCTCGGCCCACGTGATGCGAGCGAGTAACGAAGGCTGCTAAAAAAGTAGCCTTTGTTACTAATAATGTAGCTTTCTATAGTTAAAAGTCTATCCAGATAACAGGTACTTAGAATATCAATCAATTAACCTATCACAGTCCACATACAGGTCCAGACCGTCACTGTCTAAATCTGAGAACACAATGCTTGCAAAAACTTTCACACACATTTGAAGTCATTCTAATTTGTCTACTTAACTTTAGTATAAGAACAGTTGAAGTTAATACTTCTTGTAAATATACTTTTTTCTGAATGATTTTTGTTGATCTTTTTTACGTTTTTTTATTCTCATAAAAACCTTAGAGCTGGATGCGAGAAGCCCAAAATCGATCTAAGTGGCGTGCAATGGCTGATGATGAAAAACCTTAGAACCTTACACAAAAATATGAACCTTCTAAATGATGTAGCCATATTGCAATAAACAACAAAGTGTACAAAGAGATTTAGATAAGGAGTCATATTTAATAGGTTACACATTGTTTTTATGATCTTTTCATCTACTAATGGGTCATTTAATACCACAAGATACACACAGAATAGTATAATAGTTTGTTCTCCTGGTATTTAGTGGAAAACCAAGGAGTTGAAGTTTTAAGTTGGCGCAGAAACCAATTATCAGGCTTAGCACTTGGTAAAAATTCATAGATTCAGTAAAAATATTAAAAACTGGTCTTAAAGGACTACTGAAAACTGTAATGACTAATAAAAGGCAGCGTTTTTGGTACAGCATCGTGGATACCAGCTAGTATTTATTAAAAAGATAAAAATATTCACACAGGCAAAATATTATATTAAAAATAATGTGTAAGTTATTCATTGTCTCGCCGACTTAATCCTATACATTTATGTGTTTGTGCTGCATTTTTGTTTAATCGAGTTTCAAATCACAATAATTCTAAAGAAACAGTTCTAAAGAAGTTTCATTTCAATAAACCTGTGAGCCCAAGCTAGTCAGAGCCTGTACTATGTTAACCAGACTGCTGATAAATATACTTATATGTTTCTAAATTCATACATATTATAGATAAATTATATGCAAACACAGATCAAATGATCATGCTCATCACACAATTAATTGTCCTAGGTGGGAATCAACTTATGGCCTTTGGGTTAGAAGTCATGGTCACTAACCAATCAACCATGATCTAATATTTTAAGACAATTCCCGACAATTGACCATTTTTCAGAAGACAATGATGTTGAAAAATTAAGGATTAACAAGAGTGTATTTTCATTGTTGCATATTAATTTCTGTTTTTCTCTTTTTTTCTCTTTATAATAACAACATGTTATTGCACCACTAAATGTCATAATTTCAGTGAATTGTTACAACCTCTTTAAAAATTTATTAACAGGAACAAAAATACTTATTTCAACATTTCTGTTTCATTTTTTAAAACATCATGAACATAAAACTAGCACAGCAACAGCAAACATAATTTTACTTTACTTTTTTTTTTATGGGAGCCCCTACAAACAAGGAATCATCTACAACACCTCCTCTTCAACCCTACAAACACCTCATGGAATGTGACTTAAACAATTTTATATTTTTATAGGGTAGTCGCAGAGTGTGTCCTGTATCAAATTCCATTAGGATTAGTAGACATGGAAATTATTCCTACTTTTAAATTATATTCATATGATGAAATGATTGGTTTTAGTCACAATGATTTCACCTGTGATTGTGATATGTTCATAGACAAAGATAAATGCCATTAAAATCAATCAAACTTGTGTTTATCTGATTATTATTAGGTTTTAGACCTTAGTCTGGCGCTAGAATAATAATAAGCCACAATGGTTTAGTAAATTAGTCACAGGTGCGATTATATGATCTATATGTCATATGATTTTTGACAGATGATTGTATTTTTTTTTAATAATTTATTATAATAAAAATAAATAAATCATTTCCTCAAAAAACGTAATATATTTTCAACTACCGATATTTATACCGATGCCAATGGCCACTCGATGGCATCTCAATAGCGTGTCAGTGGTCTGACAGTGGCTTGGCGTGAACATTAAATAGCAGAATTGAGGCCCTGAGCATATCAGAATTAGGTATGTATTAAGATTAAGTATTAGTAATTAAGTAAGTATTAAGATTAAGAAATTAGGTATGTATTAAGTATTAAGATATTCAGTACATCATAGAACAAGAGATATTGGTAATAATAATCATACAGCATTAAGTAAATACAAAAACGATTTGTTAAAAATTATAATGAGAAGAACTATTTTATTATTTGCTAGGTCGCCATGTATTTTAAACAATAATTCAACTAACAAGTTTAAGATTTTGGCTTATTTTAAAACTTTTCTAAGAGAAAAAGTTGTTTTATCTCAATTAAACATGCAAGCCTATGCAAGTATTCAAGGTGTGCAACGTGCGTCCATGACGTAATGACACAAAACGTTAAAAAACAATAAAATTAGAATGTTGCAATATAAACATACGGCACTCTTATAAGTATATAAATCAAATAAACTGCACTCACCAACTTCTATTGTTATTGTGGCTTTTAAAAACACGAACTCCAGAGAATACCTGTAGCACAAAGAACACAAAACTAACAAAACACTACACTCGAACTTTATTATTGTATAAACTAAGGACGGAAACCAGAATTAATGAAAATGAAATGAACAACTCACATAACAACACAATGCACTCTGATTTTCGCGTAATATTAAATTTGACAGCTCAACCTCAAACATTTTATCTACACTGACGTAGTGTTGCATTCCAATAATCTCAAAGACCTTTACTTGTATTCTGTTAAACTCTGACACTATTTTACAAATAGAACAATTTTACCAAATAAAAAAATTTATTCATTTCGTAATGAAAATTTTACAACAACTTGAATGGCTTGGCTTAAATGTATTTTCCTTAGTCGATTTTTTAAATGTTTTGCTCTTTTAAACAATTTAACCTAGGGTTTAGATAAATGCGGCCTTACTAGGAACTAAAATAAATAACAACACCGTTATCATTTAGTCTCCGATGGAATGAAAGTTTTCTATCTATATTACAGGTACTTCAGAAATAGGCTCAATTACAAAATTTAATAGAAGTAAATTTCATGGCAATACTATTATTGATTTCATTTAGAGTTACGTACTAGTTAAAAATTCGAGATGGCTGCGTTGAACGTCACACTGTTATTATTATTAACATTTGGTTTTAATAGTATACTGAGAAATAGTGCCAATCAAACTCCAGTGGCATTTACTTTCAAAGAATATCAATACAAGGATTCTCCTAAAAATGTGGGTTTGACTAAGTAATCTTTCCTAAAATATTGAACAACACAAATATAAGGCTCTACTTATATTCTGCGGTAGCATAATTTGTTTAGTAAATACAAAATATACTTAAATGTTTCTATTTCCCTTTCAGGAAATGACATTTAGAGAATTTGAAACAGCATGCGAACAAAGTGGTGCTTGTAATCATATGTCAGGATTGCTAAAAACACGCTGTGTACGGGAATGTGTTTCACCTTCGTGTTATAAAGAACTATATCAGAATGATCCGGTAACTAATATCTAAATAAAATTATTCAAAAAATTCTGAAGATCCAATTGGCGGTCTATTTTGTTATTATTTATTTATATTTTATTTTAGTTTTAGATTGAGGATTACAATGTTTGGTCTAAAAGGATAACACAGTATAACATAACACTCCACTTTTCAGCTTGAAGAGGGTGAAATAGACGTGAGATTAATATCTTTTAAGGGCTGCTTTATCCAAAGAAGCGGACGCACAAGAAATTGATTCGGCCCAAACGTAGCATCGTCATTAGTTCTGTTTGCAAATAAAATTAACAAAATCCATAAAAAAGCGCGCTTTATTATGTTTGTAAGTATTTAGAAAAAATATATGGACGCCATTTATGTTTTCATAGTTTTTGGAACTGGCCAAGATAAAGATAAAGTACACAGGGAATAAATTTAATTTATCTTCCTTTTCAGCTTCTGAAAACCGCTGCCAGTGACGAAGTTACATTTATAAACAGGGTGCTAAAAGCTTCATAATTTTTGTAATCATTCAAATAAATGAAGAGTATATTATTTGTTTTTATCTAATTATTTTTAATAATTTCAGTTTAATATACAAATTCAAATATACTTCTACACTTATTTAAAAAATCATATAAAGTAGTAGTAGAAGAAGTTTAAAATAACTAGCAAAAACAAACGGTTCACTGAAACTTTGTAAGGATTATCCTAAGTTTACGAGTTATGAGAAGCAAGTGATGATGATAAATAAGTAAACCTATGATTGATCTAAACCCAGACTTTACTTTTCTAATTTTGACTATCCTTAAGATACTGCAGAATAAGCAGGCATTTTTATTCCTTTTTTTTTGGCGGCACGCTAATTCTCGAAAGTTGTAAGTCCATAACCTTTTGTACCCTCTCCCCACCCCCTGCCATCGTGTTTTGAAGAAAAAATGGAAGACAATTATTTTTTTTATTGTATAAAAACGTATTGTTGCTAATGCTGTTGATCGAAAACTCTCTAAAAAAAATTTAGTCTTGCCAAATTCTACGTGTTCAGAACAGGAAACGTTATTTGACGGGACGAAACAAATTTTTAGTGATTTTTAATTTAGAGAGTTTTCGAACAACAAAATTAGCACCAATGTCTTCGGAAATAAAACGTAAACTTATATTTAGATGAGAAACAATATAAAAATTTCCAAATTTTCATCATAAATATGTTTGCGCTTACGAACTTTGCTGTTTTAGACCGTGGCAAAATGATGACTGGATTCATGGTTACTTAAATAACCATGAATCCACATACTTCTAAGATATTTAGTGGTAGAGCTTTGAACTTAGTAAACAATATCTATGAAACTGTTTTCACTAAAAGAGAAGCTGAAAGAAAGCAGAAGAGCCATTATAAAGTTTATTTGCAAAAATTCTATCTCGCATTCGCTCGTTGTAACTCCTAAGGTATGGACAGTATCTCTTTGTCTACTAAATAATCGCGAAATGCCCGGATAATATTTCGTTCATTCAAATTGAACTTTTTTGTAAACGTACGAATCTCTTTTTCTGGAAACGTAATGTTTTTAGGGTTCCGTACCTCAAAAGATAAAAAAGGAACTCTTATAAGATCACTTTCTTGTCCGTGTGTCACTACCGATTTTCTCAGGAACAGGTAGACATAGCAAGTTGAAATTTATACCAGATACTAAGGTCTATGGTCCCTATTAGGTGTGTAAAAATCAAGATCCGGAGCCAACACGATAAAAAGATATGGACAAATTTCGATTTTCGCGAAAACTTGTAAGTACCAAAATTTACCTTAATTTTCAACTTTTTTTATTTTTCAGAATTTTCTCTTTACTTGTGCTATAAGACCTTGCTTTTAACTAAAATTGACAATTCTAGGTTAACCGGCAGAACTCTATAAGTTTTGGATCGAAAACCTATATGGTAGTTGATCTAGAATCACGAAATTTGGCAAAAAGAAACGTCTTATAGCACAAATAAAGGTATAACTCCAAAAACTAAAAAAAGTTAAAAATTAAGATACATTTTGGTACTTACAAATTTTCGCGAAAATCTGGGTAGGTACGGAACCCTCGGCAGGCACGAGTTCGACTCGTACCTGTCCGGTTTTTTTTCAACTTCATTTGGCAATTTTTCGGGTATGAGAATATCGCAAGCTTGAACGATATCTTTATCACTCGATTCTAGTAAACGATATTTCAGAACTGCCAATTAAGAATAAAACGTCTCTGGATCTACGGGTCTCTATATATTTCTTCTGCTTTCGTTGTGTATCTCCACTCCAAAAAATGACAGTTTATTCATGGCTTCCAAAGCCTTTTGCCGTACGGCAGCAATTCTTCGTCCAAATTTTTGAACCACATTTTCAATTTTCTGATTAGCACTCATTAGGCCTGTATCACGATATTGCTAATCTAAACTTAGCTCACTTAGCTTTTGAACATTAGCGCCAATCGCCAAAAGGACAAACGCCGTGCTAGTGATTTTCTTCAAAAGTCCGCTGAATGTACTTTTTTTTTATTTTTATCTCTGTTATCAGAACTGGCATTGTTAAAATGTTCAACTAATACAACATAACGGTTTCATGTAGCTGAAACCGAACGAAAACTAGAAGCTACCCATCTTGTACTCAAAATTCGTTCTATTTTTAAAAGTTCTTCCTCTAACAGATGAGTACAAGTTTTAAAATCTTTGGAATTTTTCAGGGAACAATATAACCTATCCATGAACCCTTTAAGTTTATTAATTTCTTCGATACACTTGACTAGACGATGACAGTGCCAAACTGTTATGGATGGAAATTAACATGACGCATGACTTTCGCAACTCCATTCCATCTACCAAGCATAACAGCAGCACCATTACAGGAAAGAGAAATTAAATGATCTTTAAGATACTGCTTGGTCATTCCACAACGCTAAAGGCAATTCATAAGGGAGCTGAAAATGTTCGCTGCTTTAACACCTTCCTTTAACTCGACTAGATCCAAAAATCAGTTCACGGGGAAATTCATCTCATGGTTAGGTAAACAAGTTCGCACATTTTTTGGTTCTCGTGTATCACCGTTATCTCAAAATTAAACTACTCTTTAGAAACTTGAACGACCGTTTTTCTTAAATCAAAATTTGAAAGTACCTTTTTGCAAACTTTAGAACCTAGTTTCTGATCTTTAACACACAGCCAATCACATTTCTTGCAAAATTCGTTTTTTTAAACGAGGTTCCAAACATCAGGGTAGTCATGATTTGAATTACTGGAGCTTAAAGGCTGGTTTAAATCGATTTTTGTTGAAGCCGTTCGAAGGTCAATTAAGTCAGTTGCGGCATACGTTGTTGCATCGTCGGAATTCGGCATCACATTAACAGAAGGTTCACTTGCCGGGTTTGAAATACTTTTACTTTTTAAAGTGCTATAAACTGGGAAAAGAAACTGTCATATGCTTCATGAAAAATTAATAAACTGAAAATATTACAACATTAAAAATGTTCAAAAACTGCACATCATTTACGAGAGTTCAACGCGAGAGAATTCTACTTGAGTGAGGTAACGACGTTAAAGAAACAATGCGTTGAATTACGTAGTACGTACACAAACACATATTGCACGGTTACAAACAAGTCTCAACTTCAAAATCCAAAAAAAAAAATTTAGTTTACCAAAGTTTATGTTTTTTATGGCAATTTTCCAATATTTTTTAAATTTCCTTTGGGGGCATTGTGTGTTCCCACAAAAAAGCCCTGATAATAAGTAAGACTGATTTGACAAAAATGAAATCAGAAAATGGAAAAAGGCAGTCGAATAATTCGTTCTTGGTTAAAATTCGGCAACCAAATACCGCACGGGTCTCGGGTACCAGTAGCCGGGGAACCAGGTTTACCCTAGAAAGGAAATCCCTGGTACCCCAACGTACCTCGAGCCATCCATGGCGTGTACCATACCATGCCGGCGATCATACAAGGAATAGGAAATAGGTAAATTATAACGATATTATAACGACTAAAGTTTGTCAAAAAGCAGTTGGTGAGCTACGTTTAATTGTTTTTGCTATTTATTTGAGAACAGTAATTCAAATTTTTAATAATTAAGTTCGTACATTAAAATCCTAGTTTAGTTAAAAGTGTTTGCTTTACCAATAAAGCAAGGCGCATCCTGTTATTTCACCTTATTCATGTAGGTATTTTGATTAGTTTTGATATTATTCTCTGATTAAGACTTATACCGTTTACTGCGCCACAGAGAATGAGAGTACCGTAAAATGTAAGTCTTAAGAAACTTAATTAAACTTTTACAAGACAGTGGTTTAAAATAGTTAGTCATAAGTACACCTTAACATAATCATACTTATTTACAATTATTGCCCTTGAGTAATTAGAGAGGTAAAGTTAAAATTAGTCATTAAATTTATTTAAGAATCGATACAGATTAGTAAGTTAATCGAACTACCGGCTTACATTATCTGGTTTATACACACTGGTACAACTCTACTAAGAAATAAGTTGTTCCATTTGGATTCGTGAGAGGCAGTCAGTCTAGAGAAATTTATCAAAATGGCATCTTTGTGCAGACAAATTGTTAGAGGAAATGCTTTGAAAAGTGTCTTGTTCTCCACTGCCAGGCGGGGCTATGCCGACAGAAGTAAGAATATGTGATACGTATAGATTTTTAAGACCACTGTCTCTGTCACTTTAGTTACGTAATGTCAAAAATCTCGTACTTAAATCTGATTTAAAAAATATATGTATATGAATATAACATTTGCCTAATAGCTGAAAATGTATTCTTTGAAAATATTTATTACAATAAAATTTTAATTCTTATTGGATACGCCCTGAAATAAATATTCGTCTAAATGTCATATGATGGTCACATTTTATTGATT
The DNA here is from genome assembly GCA_902825455.1 of Arctia plantaginis. Taxonomy (NCBI): domain Eukaryota; kingdom Metazoa; phylum Arthropoda; class Insecta; order Lepidoptera; family Erebidae; genus Arctia; species Arctia plantaginis. The sequence continues at coordinate 4,194,590 of CADEBD010000286.1, read as the reverse complement.
ATTTTTGTTATTGTTCATTGATCGTGAATAAAAAATTTAGACTTGTAAGTTTTCAGCTTGATATTTAGTTAAACAAATTCTCAAAAACAATATTCATCAATACTTTTGATACTGAAACACTAACTAAATTTTTAGGTTATCTATCTTATCATTATATCGATAAATACTGGCTATAATACACACACACACACACACATAGAATTAGAATTCAAATTGTACTTCTGATTATTCATAGATAAATTATTTTGGTGTAGTAGCTTACTTATTTGTCATTATATTCTGTTCTTTTAGCCTCAGACCCCTTCTGAAGAAGATTTAAGTATAATGAGTAAGAACAGGTCAGGCAAAGCTGTAGTCCAGTGTTAGTTATTTAAAATGAAACTTGTTACCTGAACCGATACTATAGACTATATATATCTTCACTCGTATTTTACTGCCTGTTCAGCTGTTAACTGTAATAATTTGATTAATATATGCAAAGTGAGGTCAATTATATAAATACACCAACTGTACCCTGCCATGCTTTGCGCGGGCACAACAAGAAATGAGTAACAAAAATGAAGTAATATATAGATTAAAACAATCTTTGAAGCAGGTTGTATATTGTATCAAAATTGCAGCACATTGACGCAGAACTTTTTGAAGTTTTAAAGCGTACATAAACCAACTTAATGTTTATATATATATAGATAAAAGCAAATTGATATGCACTTAGTTTTCTAGTGAATAATTACAAAATCTCAAAACTATTTGCCCTGTGAGAAGGTAATTAAGCTATGAGAGACAATATTATCAGTTGGAGACATCAGTTTAGTATGGATCTTGTGACTGGGACCAATTAAGGGGGCTAAATTTACATGAAAAACTTAGATTCCTAAATCTGAACAGATTTTGATCAGTTGCTGTCAGTTTTTATATTTTTAATTAACATTAGTATTTATATATGTAATGGAATCTTCGAGTGTGATTTAGATCCACTTTAAAACTGTCAAATCACATTGAAACGTTGCATGCTTATCAAGGATCGTTGACAAATCAATATTGTAAATAGTTTGTCCTATTATCCTGATCAGGATCAAGTTTTACCATACCAAAAAATATGGTAGTATCTTTTGCCACGTAAACTAAGGTATGTGCTAAAGCATATGTGATAAAGTTACTTGTTACTTTTTGTCTTCACACCTTCACTGCTGAATAACACATATCTTGTATTTATAGGACCTTTGCCAGTGCTGAAAACACACACTGGCATTTTTTCAATCCACAAGTCCTGCCCGCACAATGGTTGTTTTCCGTACAGCAGTACTAAAAACACACATGTTGTGTTCAAAACACAACTGTTGTGATGCGTGAAAACATATGTTTGAGTGTATAAATGTTTTTTATTATCATTTATTTTGTCCAATATGTGATCTACGAATAAATATGAAACTAATTTATCTTTAAAATATAATATTAATTACGAAAAACATGAAACATCAAACAAAAAGAAAACCTAACTAATAATAATAATATTTATAATTAAGGGTTTTTTTTCTTTCAATGTACATATTAAATAGTTTAATTTTTTTTCTCTGGAGTGGAAAAGCTTTGGTCTTGAAATTAAACGAAAGAAGCTTGAGAAGCCCATGTGGCAGGACAACCTGAAGATTTAGATAATAATTAACTTGACTTTAATATTATATTCTAAAAATATTGTCATTCCATTTTTACTTTATTACCATTTACCACAGAGTTCTTATTTTTATCCAGTGATGCCCGACCCCTTGGAACATGCTACTGGAATGGAGCGCAAAGAACTTCTGGCCATGCAGGCAGGCAATGATGACCCCTTCAACATGAAAATCCTGAAGAAATCTGCAGGCACCCGTGATAACCCTACCCTTGTGCCTTCCTGCTTCGACGCACGTATTGTTGGTTGTATATGTAAGTGTATTACTTATAGTACTATAACACCACCCCATCACTCTATGTAACTACAGCAACAGTTAAGTTCAATGTTCACAAAGACAGATGTAAAAGGAAAGATGGATATTCCATTATATACTGAATTTAATTACTTTAAATGTACTTCCTAATGTGATACAAAGTAAAAAACAAAAGCAAATCCAAACATTGTTGGATTGGCAATATCAGTTTCAACTCATAATGTTTGTCACAATGCCTGCTTGACTAAATAAAAGATTGCAAAATCCATACAATTTTTTATATATATATATCTTGAGTAATATTGTTATTAATAACTATCACACCAATATTAAAAAGGCGAAAGTTTGTGTGTAGAATATTAGTTACTTCTTCACGCACAAATGGCTCAACCAATTTTGATAAAGGTAGCTGGCACCCTGAATTGGTTACTTTTATTCTGAAAAAATAAATGGAGCTTGATTAAGCGCGGGTAATATTTAAATATTCTTCTATTAACATTAATTATAATAATATTGAATTTTACAATAAAGTTCTTTGTAGGTGACGATAATTATTATGGGAATAGCAGTGCATTACACCTTGGGGTTCGTCCAATCCAGTAACAATTATCCCACTTATTATCTAATGTGTCTCTGTATAAATCCCCCTAATTCCACCATTTGAATTTAGAAACAGTTCATTTTCTGTTCACTCTTTTTATTTCCAGGTGAGGAGCATGCCACCGCTGTCACATGGCTCTGGTTACACAAGGTAATTAACATCTACATTTTATACTAGTAATAACTTTTTATGGCTATTGGTATTGTATCATACAATGCACCATAAAAAATGATTGTAAAAACTGCTTGACAAACTAGAGAACACAGTAAAAGAACATATACTTTTTGTCAACACAACTAGTCTTTGGAACAAATCTCTGCCCTCTGTCTCTGTACAACCTTCAAGAAAAGAGTGTACTCCTTCCTTAGAAGCCAGCAACGCGCTGTGTTGCAGGCGTTCATGGGCGTAGTCACTTTCCATCAGGTGACCCATCTTGTTTGCCACCTGTATCATTAAATATAATCTACAGAGCGAACTATAATATAGCTCTCTGCAATGGTGCTGGTACTAAAGTGAGAATGAGATAAAAACTGCCAAGTGTAAAACGAACAGTATTATGATCTATCGTTTCTGACATACAGCTGAGCCACATTTATCTGAATCTGTCGTGGATCCGAAAAAGACTCGTCTTTCAACGCCTACCCGCGTCAACTTGTATACTCATCTATTGATTTTCACTTTCCGAGCTCCAAACCATCGAAACATTCCTTATTTTAATTCTTATCCATGCACCTTTTTTCAACTTTGATGTGGTCTCATGGTATATTTTACTTCTGTTGCAGGATCACCCTCGCCGTTGCGAATGTGGACACTGGTACAAACTTGTCGAGAAGCCGTTTGCATAAATACTATAATCTAGATTTTTAGTAGTGGTAACACAATAATGCGCATTGAAATGTATGGTTCAAGTATTGCCATATATAAACGACCTTGCGATAGTTTCAACTTAATTACCAAATCGACAAATCATTAAATAATCGTAAGCGTAAACAGTGTTTTATTTTGCCTTGCGTACGATACCATTGTTGGGTTATTCACTGTAGTTCAATAAATAATTTAATTAAAATAACTGACATTTTATTTTTAATGTTGTTTATGGCAGAAGTTAATTGCCTTTTGACAAAACAGTGCACTTCCATTATTCAGTGGTTTATTAATAGTCGCCCTTTCACTTGTGTTAAACAACACATTTAGTTTTCGTGTGGCCAAGGCTAGGTATGCTCGAGTAGTACTTAATATAACTCAAAAATTATAGTAGCTTTTTAAGCATTCAGGTACGTTCCTATGAACGTCAGATGTAGTTTCATACAGATATATGGGCTATTCAATAAATATGAACTATTAGTTTATGAGACCTCTATCTACGAGTACACCATAAACAAAAACAAAATTGTGAATGCAGAAGGTATACAGTTTTACTATTTTTAAATGTCTTTCTGTATTCGTCGGGCATTCACATTACCTGACATCCAACTGTCAACAAAAATGCATGACTAAAATTAATAGTATGTTAACCATTGATATAATAAACATACATACATAGATGAGTAATTACCGCCTCAAATCGTTGCTACTGCACATCTATCCACAGCCATATGCGTAGTAGGGATGTTAAAAAATAATCGATTTTTATTGAAATCGATTATTATTTTCTTATAATCGATTTTTTATTCTCGATTTAAATAGTAATGATAATCGATTTTTAGTAAATCGATTATATAAATTACGTGTTTAAATCGATTTTCAGAAACAGCTCGCATCTATGCGACGAATGAAAAAATCTTGCAGTATGTTTCAATTTTAAAAACGCCATCTATGCGTTGGATCAAAAATCTCTGCTCCGTCCGAAAGATTATTTTCCAAAGCGGGAAATGTGGTCAGGAAAACACGAAACCGTATTTTAGGAAAGAGACTATCAAAATTATTGTTTTTAAACTGCTTACTTACCTGAAAATTTATGGTAATAATTATTTTAAATTTTATTATTGTTTAATCCTAGTCAAATGTAAAATAGGACTGCACATTTGTGGAAATAATTATTTTTAATTTTATTATTGTTTAAACTTGCAGATTAACGAAAGATTGTTTTTTATTTTAGTTTTAGAAACCATAACGTAGTTGTTCAGGATTGATAATGATCCTTTTAAGTATTTTATTTTAATACTAGTCAAATGTAAAATAGGACTGCATGGACATTTGTGACAATAATTATTATTTAAACTTAAAGATTAACGAATGATTTGTAATTTAGTTTAGTTTTTGAGACTATAGAGTAACCAAAGCCAAAACCTCCTTTCTAAGGAGAGGCCTACGTCCAGCAGTGGACTATCAAAGACTGTTGATGAAGAGTAGTCGTTTAGTTTTTTAATTCTCATTTTAAGTGTTTTATTTTAAAACTAGTCAAATAAAAAATTCTCATCATTTCATTTTTAATATAATGAATAAAACGTTTCATAGTACTAAAATGAGTATCAATAATGCTATTTAGTTTCCTAATTCCCTACTTTGAAATTTTTCGAATAAGTTATTTTTTTATTCATATAATTTTATTTTATTTTTAATCTGATAAATAGTTAATATGAATCTCTTAGGTATATTATTGGAATGTGGAAAGCATATACTTTTAAATAATACAAAAAAATCGATTATTTATTTTTATTAAAATCGATTTTTGGCAAATCGATTAATTTTTAATATAGAAAAATCGATTTTTATTTAATCGATTCTTTTCCATTAATCTCACATCCCTAATGCGTAGCAAATGTCAATTCAGTGTTCAATGTGGCGTCAACCGAGTTGAACATAGCGACACATGACATTAACAATCGCAAAAATGGGTAAATGCGTAGTGAAAGAATACGATTCAAGGTCACAAAACCATAATAAATCATGCAGAATTACTTTTCACGTGTAAGTTTATGGTTTTTGTATTGATAATATCGTAATTAAGGCTATAATTGAAATAAAACATTGATAATTGGAATTTAGAATCAGTGTTACCATTAAAAAATTCTTTTGGTTTTCCCACATTAGTGGGAGAATTTATAATTTATGAAATAATATGCTTTATATTGTTTTTAAACATTTGGCCAATGATAATAAAATATAGGAAGAACGGGTTGTTAGGGCTGGACCGATCACTTTTTTTAGGGACCCGTTGAACGTTCACCTTCTGCCAAGCTCGCAGTGCTGGAGACTTTTGTACAAAAGAAATAATTCATTGTTTTTCTGCATTAATTATCAATTTTAAATAATAATTGTACAAAAAAAAATACAAAAAAAGTAAATATATATAAATAAATAAAAAAAAAATTATATTTATATATTATTTGTATTTTAAAATATTAAAAGAATTTGCAATACACCCTGGGGATTATTTATTATCAGTACAAGTTGATCATTAACTTTTATTATTAAATGCCATTATTTATACATACGTAAAAATAAGATTGTATCATGAAAGTAAAATATCCACACAAACTTATAAAAAGAGTCTAAAAGACAATTGTATACAAAACTGATGCTTCATAGCGGAGTTTGATTTTACACTGAATATAAACCCTTTTAACCAAATGTTTCCAGTTATTCTATTATTTATACCCATTCCATTCAATTCGAAATATATTATTTAAAATATTTACATTAATTTATTTTATTACAAAATTGTTTAAAAAAAAAATTGTTTCTTGGGTAAAATTTCATACGGTAGTCAACACTGGCCCACCATCGTAAAGTTATGTCTTTGTCTTTGTCTAATCCGAGCGATAGTATTGTTCTTGTCTCGCGTGTAAATGAGACATAAATATGTTTACTTTCAAATGTTTAGTAGTATCAAAGCTACGTGGTCAAAGTTCAAAAGTGGTTAAACTTTTTTCGACGTGTGATAATGAGGTTTGCTTCTCTAGTGTTGTTTTAACTCAATGATGTTAACTATTTAATTTCACATAAATTGCAGGCAAAATCGCTCGTTACCTGGTGTAAAATCTTTTTTATTTTTTAATTGACTCGGTTAGGTTAGGATGGAACTATTTTATATTTTTTTTGTGAATTATTAGGCCACAAACAAGTTATATTAAAATTCAATTTATTTAATTCAGAATTGTAACTAATGTACATGTGTATCTATTTCCGGACATAGTATTCTATTTCCGGAATATAGACAAAAGTATAAAGGACATCATTCAAAATGTATCTAAAAACAAAACTGTGTCATCTTACGGCAAATGATCTTTTAAACATTTTTTATTATTACAACAAACATCTACGACCAACTTTCAGACCCAAAATGAATCTCCGAAAATCATAAAATGAGCATTTACATTTATGTATCAATTAACTATTTCTGAATAATTAAAAACAACGCAAGACCATCGAAATGAGACCTGCGGAATTATAACATATGAATAAAGCCACGTAGGTAACGAAATGAAGTCTTTTTCTTTACATATATTTTATAACACTAATATCACGGTACTATTATAATACAGTAGTGTAACTCGGCCGCATGATAGAAATAAATGCCTACAGCCGCGCGGTACGTAAACATGCGTTAGGGCTAGCACAAGCGTAAGTAGGTAGGTACCTACCGTATCATGATTCATTCAGAACCGCATATAACTACCTATTTTACTCGTCTCAATAACTTTCCGTTACTCTATTCGCTTTATTAATCCAAACACCTTTTTTTCGTAAGGTAAAAGGAAATACTTATCCATTAAAAAGACACACATTATGTACCTACCTACTAGTAAGTAAAATTATTTTATAGTCTTACCTTTCAGAGTTTCCAGGTAATTTGAAAAAACTTAGGTCTAGATGCGTTATTGACGAATTCGTACAACCAAAAACAGCACAATATTTTAACAATAACCGCGCGATTTTTAGAGAAAAATCGCGCGGTGATTGTTAAAAAAAACAACACACCGTCCGTTCGACATTGGGGTACAGCCGTGATTGTCTGCGCCCCGAGCGCACCCCGAGATCGAGGCGCGTAGGTATAGCTCGCGTTTCGTCCGTTTGTATGA